>CM048744.1:782655914-784090914 GCA_026315105.1 Locusta migratoria
TGAGCACAGTGCTCGTAATTGCACGTCTTGTGTTTTAATTTTCATTCTTCTGATGAAGGCACCGTTAGATGCTGTCGATATCTAGATCAAGATCAGATTCAGATGTTTGTTAAGCTTATGGGACTTAACTACGGGGTCATCAGTCCCTAAACTTACAAACTACTTATCAACTACCTTATACTAAGGACGGCACAAATATCCATGCCCGAGGGGGGATTCGAACCCCCGACCGTAGTGGCCGTGCAGACCGTGACTGGAGCGCCTCAGTCCCCTCGGCCACCGCGGCCGGCTCTAGATCAAGATATTTTATCAAATTTCTGCAACTGTTTGGGATGAACTTTGTCAAATATTTGTAAACCTACAGTTACTGCAGTCGACAAGTTATGTTTAAAATCAACAATATATTAAAAATATTATATATTATATTTTTTATCTATATACATAAACTTAATTTTGTATTATTTACATTTCTATTAGTTTTTCTTCGCGATATTTGAAAAAATCACAAAACTAGAGGAAAACGTAAAGTTGACAGTAAAATATGCCAGTGGGTATTTTTTCTATTTCTGCCGCACCTGTCAACACCCTTACACAAACCTTCAATGGTATGCGAACATCAACAAAGAAAGTTGAAAATTTGTGCCAGACTCGGAAATATGCATTGCGGCAACATCCAATCTGCAGAATCAAGGATAATTTTGTGCCGTTTTAACTACTTCCATTCTCAATCATATACAAGGTGCGTCTGAAAAGTTCGGTGAATTGTGCCATATTTACCAAACCACGCTGGCGCAGATGAGGTGCCCGCGCATGCAAATTAAGGGACATGTCAACAAGCGCCCCCTATCGTGCAAGTGAAGTGGTGGTACACGCTGCGATCCAGCTAGCAGGGTCAGTGTGAGAACTTCTCTCAATGAGAAATGTTTGTATAGCTTCTACGGGGTCATCAGTCCCTAAACTTACAATCTACTTAGAACTAGCTAACACTAAGGACGGCACAAATATCCATGCCAGAGGGGAGATTTGAATCCCCGGCCGTAGTGGCTGTGCAGACCGTGACTGACGCGCCGCAGTCCCCTCGGCCACCGCGGCCGGCAGTGTGAGAACTCGTGTCATTGCAACATAGAGCACATAATAGAGCAACGCGTTAGCATCAAGTTTTCTTTCAAATTAGGCAGCGGACATCCATGGGATGATACTGCAGGTGTATGGATTGAAGCAGTAAGTGAAACGTATGTGTTCAAGTGATTTCTGACATCCGACAACGCATGACCTCAATGCTTCAAGAGATTCCACAAGAAGCGTTTGCTGAAAGTTGCCAACGGCTGTACAACCGACATCAGAAGTGAATTGTAGATAGTGGCGATTATAGGTATGGCCAGTGTAGGTATTCTGTTTGTAGCTTTTGTTTCCTATATTTATTGAGACTATTCACCGAACATTTCAGACGCACCTTTTATATTTGCTCAATAATGAGGAAGGACTTACACGACAGAGGCAAAGGAAAAACTTGTGACCTAGACTTTTGCTGGATGTCGATGGACTGAAATCACACAATGGTAAACTCGAACGCTCGGATCCGCAAGAAACCATGCTTGGAATAACGGGCAACATAACTGGTGAGCGTCATTTTCATGCGACACGTTGCATTGTACCTCAAGTAACGTTTTAACTGATATAAACAAAGCAAAAAGGTATCAGTACCATATGAGGTAAATAATAGGTGATTTAATGACGTCAGTGTATCATTACATATTCAGTCAGCAGCGTAAGACAGGGATGTCCGATGTCGGCAGCTTTATTCACCATCGCCATCGAACCACTGTTCGCCACGATGACGAACCAGCTGCAAGGCCTGATTATAAACGGACAGAAGATCGTTTGTCGCGCATACGCGGATGACTTGGAATTCCTAGTAGTCAATACGCAAGAAGTAGAGTCCTCGCTCCTCACTGTGCAGAGATATCAGGCTGCATATGGAGCCAAACCCAACTGGAAAAAATCTGATATAATGAATATGGGACGCGGATTAAATTGCAACTCCACGTGCGACTGAAAGAAATAACTGGCATGAGATGTTTGGGAATACAATTCCGAAAGAAGTTGCAAAACACCATCGCAGTCGACTACAGAGACTTACTTAAAAACTCAGAGAATGTGTCCAATTTCACAACATGAGGCATTTTAATACTTTACAAAAAGCTGATCTGGTGGACACCTATATAACGTCGAAAATAAACTATGTTGCAAAAGTGTTGCCCATTCCAAGCGTCATCGCACTAAGGATGTTGTCAGCAGGTCATTTCGTGAGCAGAGGAAGCATCTTCAAAGTTAAATATGAAACTTTAACGCTTCCGATACGAAACGGTGGATTAAATTCCACAAACTTCCATACAAGCGCTGTATATAAATAGTACATACATGCTGTGGGAAACGTCACCAAACAGTTTAATTGCCCAACTGGTCAACGAAATTTCACCAACGGACCTAAACCCTCCAGCTGATGTTCACCACATACCGCCTGCTCTGTACCATGTACGATATTTTCTATTAGAATACACTTACGTTCGGAAAAGTATAGCCGAAAATGAAATAACAGTGGCGAAGCAAATATATAACACCCAGATAGAAACAAAGCCTAAGAATAACATAGAAGAAAAATAGAAGGATCACCACGGTACGTGATATGGAATAATATTCACTCCCGCAATATGCAGTCTATCGGCTTGAAACACCGTGGTGAATAAAAAAATAGCGACCAATTCAAAGCGATACTCTATTCATTTAACCGACTCCTCTCTGAGTAGCATATACAAGATACTGAGGAACATAGATTTGTTTGCAAGAAAGTGAAAGAGGTTTGGAAGGCAGTTAAGACAGCTGTTGGCAAGTATAACTAGAACATCTGCCGCTACAATAACACCAGCAGACTTCCTTACAACCGACGTCGTACCGTATCCACAGACCAAACGGAATTCAGTAAACTGGATAAAAGGTCACCCAGTTTACTATATTTTCAACATCCAAGGTCCAAGTAAAGAGGACTTCGTCATGTATCTACGGATACAGCATCAATAACTGCAGTTAACCCAGAATTATGGCAAAAATTATGTAAAATTTTTAACCAAAACAATCGGTGTACAACTAACGTACAATTAACGGTCCACCTTGGACAAATGGACATCCAATTTACTTGAAATAAAACTTGATTTTATATAAACCAGAAGCCAATCCCACAAAGACAAGAAGAAATTAAGAAGAAACGACATGAACTTTGTTTCACCAACCAAGCAGCCGGGAAACTTTGGGCGTGACGCTCGTGGGAGTTACGAGAACAAAACCGTGGTAGTAGTATAGCCATTAACTGAGACGATACAGGATAAAAAAATGTAAATAGAGTCAAATACGGAAACTCGCCATAAACTTAGAGAAGACTAACTCCGTTGGGCAACCACTGAGCTAAAGTTAAACGTACAAAAATACCAGTGAACGTTTATTTATATGTTTACTTTCAGAAGTACCTTGCTTTCAAGACGGAAGTACGCCGAGTCAAGAGTTTTCTTTTTCTTAGCTTCAAAGAAGCACAAATGAGAAGACTTTTATTTTTGAGTATGACAGAAGACGACACTTTTCTTTATTAAAGGCGGATGTAGCCTACGTCGATGAAGGCGATTTTTGGCGAGTGGAAGGACTGGTTGAAGGGGAGGGAGGAGACCCGAAAAGCAAAATAAAAGTTTAATGTGACCGCTGGCCCAAAGCGGAAAATCCGGGTTCCAACCCCCTCCCCCCCCCCCCCCGTCCAGAAAAAATGTTGGTAGAGCGCTTGTCCACGAAAGACAAATGTTGCGTGTCCGAATCCCATTCGCACACACAGTTAAATGTATCAGCAAGTTTCATGTCAGCGCATCCGTTGCAGAGAGAAAATCATTTCCTCATATGTCTAGCTTGCGAAAATACCAGGAGAATAAAATCAGATTCCGTGTGACAATATTTGTGGTCAGTAAAATTTTGGAGAAAATTATTGATTTCGTCAGTCATTAAAATTATTAACAAAACTATTGATATCAAAGGAAGAAATGAGAACAAGCATACTTTGTTCCTAAAAGTTTAAAGCCTTAGTCGCTAAGGTACAATCTAACAAGGAGACCACTTGGGTATCGAATTTTAGAATTTTTTGATACTTATGGTACGTGAAGTTCAGAACACAAGTAACAGTCAGCCAAAGTCATTCGACGCAACTCTCAAAAATGTCGAGAAAATCGACTTTGAAAATTTGCAGATGCAAGTAAGTACCAATAATTAAAACAAATGCCTTCTCTGCCGCTGTGGCTGTGATGATAGCGTTTCAGCCTTACGACCATATGGCCAATGGTTTGAATCCTGCAATGACAGATTTTTTTCTTTTTTTATTTTCTTTTTTTTTTTTTCTTTTCGTTGTTTTCATATATTTACACAATTTTAATATCTAATGGTATTACGTATGCACGTATTTTTGCTTATTCGTAATATTCTATATTTTATGAGAGGTTGTTAATAATAATGGTTTCATTCAGAAAACGTGTTAAAGTATTTAGAGTATTGGCTTCACTATTAGTCGACGAAGATAGTCAGATTGTTCAGTTTATGAAGAGCTACAACGCTGATTTTGGAAAGGCATCCCCATAGTTACTAAGGGCTCTCCAAGTAGATAAACTACTGAACCGAAGTTTTAGATGACGACAAGGTATTCAGCTCGTCTACATGAACATAAAAAAAGCTGACTCAACAGGTGGAATTTGAGACCGCTCGGTGCTTTACATAACTGAATTTCGAAAAGAACGAAAAACATGT
This sequence comes from Locusta migratoria, assembly GCA_026315105.1. NCBI lineage: Eukaryota > Metazoa > Arthropoda > Insecta > Orthoptera > Acrididae > Locusta > Locusta migratoria. The sequence goes on from CM048744.1 coordinate 782,660,745, forward strand.
TTGTCATAACTGGATTCGAACCACCGACTCTATAACTGTGAAGCCAGAACGCTACCACGTATTTTTTCCTTTTTTTCTTTTCTCTTTTTCCTACGGGTAGTTCTGTTCCTTGTGAGCGCTGATCGCGTATGCTCGTTGATGTTCAATGTGTTCTTGGCTTAGCTTTCTTATTACAGAGGGCGTTCAACCCTCTGACCGGGCGCGCTGAGCCACGCCACCAGGCATCACCTAAGCAACAACGACAAACGTTAAAACGTTTTAAATTATTGATACTTGTACTTGCAAAACTAGAGAGTCTATTTTCTCGAGCATTTTTAGAGTTATATCGAATGTCTTTGCACCATAGACAAGACAATTCACTGCTGGAATAAAATAAAAGGAACCACACTCTCAGCCACGTACAGATGGCAACGTAACACAACCTCCAAGACGGATAGATTAATGCCTCAGAAGTGGCTAAACGCCGTAGCAATGGGAAAAATGTCGCACTAGAAGCATGTTGTTCATAATAATGCGACTTTAATGAATGATACCTAGAATACGGTATAAATCAGCTTTTAATACGTTGTTGTCGAGGAACAACACGGGGAATGGAAGGGTTAAGAATAGATTAATGATTGAGTAATAATAAAATTTACATACTCATTAGGTGAACATAATATCTTGCGTATGGTGGCTCAGAAATACTGTTGTGCACCATGAACTCCACGCAAGAAGTGTGTCCATCGCAACTAAAATTCCGCGAGGAATGGCCGCGTTTTCTGTCATGCTGCGGTCTGGCCGGCCGTTCCGCTGGACTTTCAAGTCCTCCTTCAGGCATGGGTTTTGTGTGTTTCTGTTGTGTGTGTGTGTGTTGTTCTTAGTGTAATATTGTTTAATCAGTTTGTAATTCGGTGTCTGATGACCTTAGCAGTTTGGTCCAATAGGTTTACAGAAATTTGAACGTATTGCTACTCTAATTGGTTGCACAAAACTGAGATACCATTCAGTCACCCTGTAGGAAGAAACGACGCATAAAATTGCATCACTTTTTACTATCTCACGATAAACATGGTTTGACGACATATTCCAATCAGTGCCGGTTGTTTCCTACAGGCATGGAGTTGGTAAACCACCAGAGTCTGTTTCAGATAATGTGGGAGAATACTGGAAATAACTAGAAGTCTTTTGATAACGAAGCATTCTTAGATATGCACTATATACTACTATTTATAGCTACTGTCACAGATAGTGCCACGCTGTGGCCTCCACCTCTTTCTTACCGGGCTATTGTTCACCAGAACGGATACACTGCCAAGTAAGACACCAGGTCTTTTTTTTTTTAGTTTACAAGTGGAACTACTTTTCTAGACCAAAAAACATAAATTAATTGCTTTATACCATCCTACGACTGAAAACCTACTACATTATTCAAAGTTAATTGCAGGAAATTCACAAAGGAAAAAAAAGTTATGTTGACCTATTTTTATACAATAATTTGGTAATTTGATTTGCGAAAATGTATCTTTCTTTCTAATTGAAGGGCGATAACGGCATCCTTTTGTTGGTCACCGCTTTGCGTTGGTGTCATGTCAAATTCATGCGAACCAGGGTGCATAATGTAAATATTTTTCAATGTGTATAAAATAAGTCAAACACAGTCTTCACATTGGTTGTAATTGAGTCATAAAAACAGTGGATGCAGCTTGAAACCTTTTATTCTGAGATTTCTAGGCGTATCCGGTCATAAAATGGATTTCTCTTTTCAAGGAAGATCATTCTGGTATCGATGATCTTATGCATTTAGTAAGCCTCGATAACTGACATAGCTCACGAACAAAGATTACTGTCGTGCGAAGTTTAGTGATATCTATACTACCTGGATGTTGAACTACAGATTTCTGAGCGTGCCAGCCAAAGATGTTCATACACTGTTTCTTCACTAATTACTACATGACTGCTATGAAGTATAAGAAGAAAACGAAAAGGAAATATATTTCGATTCCGTACTCACGCGAGACTGTTACTTCGCATATTGACATATATTTCAAATTCAGAGAAAATCTGTTTATCATTTGTCAAGTACTAAATGATGGAAATTCGTTTGACAAGGCGAACAATGAAAATTCTTGTGCAACACATGGATATGTAGGCACGACTGGAGTTGATATAGTAGGGATTAGTGAAGTTCGGTGGCAGGATGAACTGGATTTCTGGTCAAAATCAGTTGGTAGGATAGATCTGATAATAAATAAGAAAGTAGGAATGCTGATAAGTTACTATGAACAGCATAGTGAACGCATTATCGTAGCAAAGATAGACACGAAGTCAACACCGACCACAGTGGTGCAAGTTTATATGCCAACTAGCATGGCAGATGATGAGGATATAATCGAAATGTTGGAGGAGATAAAAGAAATCATTCAGAAAGTTAAGGGAGACGAAAACTTGATTGTGATGGGGAAATAGAACTCGGTAGTAGGAAAGGAAGGAGTCAGAAATGTAGAAGGTGAATATGGGCTGGGGAAAAGGAATGAAAGAGGAGACCGCTTGGTGGAATTTTGCGCAGACCATAATTTAATGATCACCAACACTTGGTTCAAAAATAATGAAAGAAGACTGTGTCGTGGAAGAGACCAGGAGACACTGGAAGGTACCAGATTTAGGAACCAGGTTCTAAACTGTACGACTATCCAGGGACAGATATAGACACTCATAACTTATTGGTTATGAACTGCAGATTAAAACTTAAGAGACTAGAGAAAGGCAGAAAAGTTAGGAGATGGAACCTGGACAAATTGAAGGAACCAGAGGTGGTTGACAGTTTCAGGGGGAGCATTAGGCAAGGATTGGCTGAAACGGGGGGAATGCAATACAGTAGAAGGAGAAGGGGTAGCTCAGAGATAGGGTAGTGAAGGCAGCAGAGGATCATATAGGCAGAAGGAAAAGGCCTAATAGAAATATACTGAACTTAATTGATGAGAGGAGAAAATATAAAAATTCAGCAAATGAAGCAGGAAAAAGGGAATACATGCGTCTGAAAAAATGAGATTGACAGGAAGTTCAGACTGGCTAAGCAGGAGTAGCTACAGGACAGATGCAGAACCGTAGAAGAATGCATATAACTAGGGGAAAGATAGATACCGCCTACAAGAAGATAAAGGAGATATTTGGAGACAAGAAAAGCAGCTGTATGAATATCAAGAACTCAGACGGAAAAACCAGTACTGGGGAAAGAGGGGAAAGCTGAACTGTGGAAGGAATATATAGAGGTCATATACAAAGGAAATAAATTTGAAGGCAGTAGTATTCTAGAGAGGGAAGACGAAGTGGAGGAAGATGAGATAGGAGATATGATACTGCGAGAAGAATTTGACAGAGCGCTGAAGGATTTGAGTCGAAACAAGGTCCCTGGAGTAGCTGATATTCCGTCTGAACTGCTGATTTCGTTAGGAGAGCCAGCCGTGAAATAATGAATGAGATAGGAGAAATACCCTCCGACTTCAAGAAGAATACCGTAATTCTAAAAAATCAAATGTTTTTATAGCTTATGGGACTTAACTACGGGGTCATCAGTCCCTATACTGACAAACTACTTACGAACTAACTTACACTAAGGACGGCACATATATCCATGCCCGAGGGGGGATTCGAACCCCCGACCGTAGTGGCCATGCAAACCGTGACTGGCGCCCCGCAGTCCCCTCGGCCACCGCGGCCGGCAATAATTCCAATTCCAAAGAAAGCAAGTGCAGAAAAGTGTGAAAATCACAGAACTATCAGTTTAATAAGTCATGGTTGCAAAATACTAACACGAATTGCTTACAGACGAATGGAAAAACTTCTGGAATCCGACCTCGGGGAAGATCAGTTTGGATTTAGGAGAAATGTAGGAACACGGGAGGCAATACTCACATTACGACTTATCATAGAAGATAGGCTAAGGAAAGGGAAACCTACGTTTTTAGCGTTTGTTGATTTGGGGAAAGCTTTTGACAATGTCGACTGGAATACAGTATTCCAAATTCTGAAGGTAGCAGGGGTAAAATATAGGGAGTGAAGAGTTATATTCAACCTATACAAAAACCAGACAGCGGTTATTAGAGTCGAAGGCCAAGAATGAGAGGCAGTGGTTGGGAAGGGAGTAAGACAAGGTTGTAGCCTTTCCCCAATGTTGTTCAATCTGTACATTGAGCAAGCAGTGAAGGAATGGGAGGATAAAATTGGAGAAGGAATTAAAGTTCAGCGAGAAGAAAAAAAGTTTGCGGTTTGTCGATGACATAGTAATTTTGTCAGAGAGTGCAAAAGATCTGGAAGAGCATTTGAATGGAATGGACAGTGTCTTGACAGGAAGATATAAGATGAGCATTAACAAAAGTAAAACGAAAGCAATGGAATGTAATGTTAGAAAATCAGGCGATGCTGAAGAAATTAGATTAGGTAATGATACAATAAAAGTAATAGATGAATTTTGTTATTTGGTTAGCAAGATAACTTCTGATGGACGAAGCAAGGAAAATATAAAATGCAGAATGGCTATGGGAAGAAAAGAAGCGAAACTTTTAACATCCAATATTAATTGAAATGTTAGGATGTCCTTTTTGAAAGCCTTTGTCTGGAGTGTAGCATTGTATGGCAGTAAAACGTGGACTATAAGGAGTTCAGACAACAAGATTATAGAAGCTTTTGAAATGTGGCGCTACAGACGAATGATGATTATATGGGTAGATCACATGGCTAATGAGGAGGTGCTTAACCGAATTGGGGAGAAAATGAGTTTCTCGCATATCCTGATTAAGAGAAGGGATAGATTGGAGAACACATTCTTAGACATCAAGGAATTGTCAACTTAGCATTAGAAGGAAGTGTGTGGAGTAAAAATCGTAGAATGAGACCAAGGGACGAATTCAGTAAGCAGATTCAGAAGGATGTAGGTTCCCGAATGTAGTCTCAGATGAAGAAACTTGCACAGGACAGGGTAGCATAGAGAGCTGTATCAAACCAGTCTGCGGACTGAAGACAACAACAACAACATGCAGGCACGCTACAGTTATATGCTCAGACACCAGAGTTATACATCCAGGTTATATAGAGATCATTGGTTTAATTCGTTAAATAAGATTCAAAAGTCAGGTGTAGGAATACTTGATGCTTTGTTGTTACAAAGCGACAAAATTGATATGAATGACTATTATTCCATTTTTGTTTGAAGGTCATCACTTCGCTCAATGAGCTTATCTGGATTGATATTATTGTGAAGAATTGTGATTCCCTTGTGTTACCATCCTGAAAAGAAGTTTTAATGACTGAGCCCAAACTAAAGGCAATGGCATTCGGATCAAAATGCTTTGCAACTTGTAATTGAAAGTTGATGTGTGTGTCAGTCTTCGCTAGTGATGTTTACATCGAAGCTAGTATATATTCCCAACAATGGACAACGTTTTCTCACAATGTACGGAAAATCACTTTCCAACCTGCTTTACGAGTTGCCATAAAAAATATGTATTCGGGACTTTGTTTGGGAAGTCATCACTGAAGAAATTATAATTCTGACCTTTGCCTCAAATGGCTTACCTTTCCCACTCCTCAACGGACAACTGTCACAAAGTTCTTTCTCAACCAATCTGCATTCAAAACCTAGTTTATGCCATCTTTAACATAGATCCAGTATATTTCTAGAAGTGTGGACTCGACATAATATCTGTCTTTTGTCACATTGTTTTAGATAACATGAGAGAATAAATACATAATGTTTTATTTTTCTCTATGCTGATAAATGTGTTCAATAAACTATCGGGAAATATTAATAAAACGTAATACTTCAATAATCGAGACTAAAGCGTTATAAAACCAAATTGTAACAGGAATAAATAAGCTATTACCCAATTCCGTATTTGGCAACGGTCTATGTTCATTTTGTTCTATGTCATACTCGGTCGCCAATTTGGCATTTTTGAACACCACAGTGGTTTACTAGGCATGGTCCTGTTTGGAGGTGGTATGCCGTTGTCTTCCTCTGACTTTCGAACTGTTTATTTATTGATTCTGGATCTGACTCCCTGTCAGGCACCTGCTAAAATTTGTACCTACAGCGAGACTGCAGCTGAGATCGGCCTTGCTTCAAAATGAAACACGTTACCGCAGGGCCACTGAAGCACTGCTTTGACGTCTCGCTCTATTACCATAGTGGTAAATTGAAAGCTGAAGAACTGATTCACCAAACGTCATACATGTGACTGGATCAAGTGGTTATACTGCATAAATTATTAGAAAGTAACACGTACTAGGATCATAACAGACTTTGAAAACGTTTGAAAAGGCTTCTGTCATTCGCACCGTTCGGGAAACTAATAAAAGGACAGCTCACCTTTGACAGCAAAATGTGAACATCCAAGAGAGATTTCGTAAGTTAGGAATGATAATACGGCCCCAGCCAAGGAAGAACTGAAAAGCGGACTCACAAGACTGTGTAAAATTGGAATCGACGAATACGATATTACAGTTTCAGATGTTGAAACCACTGCAATTTTCAGATACTTTGCATACTGAGCTCAATGAACTTTTTGTACTGGAGAACTAAACCTGTCTCTCCATCCTCGAGGAGAAATGAATTCTCCTTCGTCAGAAGAATAGATCAATAATATACACGTGTTTCTATAAAACCAATTCCCAAATTACAAAAACTACCAAGAAGGGAAAATACATTATATGGCTGCATGAATGTGCAGAGCCGAATATGTCAAACTAAAATGTGTCCATTGGAAAGCCACTCTTTTCCTGAAGTCCACACATAATGGACTTAATCGAATTAGTGGAATTAGAATGAAAATGAAACTTAGGCTTGTCAAACAAACTTCTAAATGATGATTGTGTTGTAATTAATAAGCTAACAGAGTCATCAATCATGATTTCGGTCTTGTTTCAACTGTTTGTCAAGCCTACACTTCATTTCATTGGCACGTTGGAATGCCCGTACTTCGATTAAGTCCATTGTGTTTTGTTTGTTAAGCTTAAGGGACTCAACTGCGTGGTCATCAGCCCCTAAACTTATGCACTACCTTATACTAAAGACAAACAGCCATGCCCGAGGGGGATTCGAACCCCCGACCGTAGCGGCCGTACGGACTGTGACTGGCGCGCCGCAAACCGCTCGGCCACTGCGGCAGGCTAAGTCCATTGTGTGTGGACTTAAGGAATGGAGGTGCATTCCAATGTGCAAATATAAGTTTGATATGGTTCGGCTCTGTACATTGATAAAGTGAAAGTATTTTCCCTTGTTGGTAATTATTATAATTTGTGAACTGGTTTTATAGAAACAAATTTATATCGATGCGACGAAGAGATGCGGCTTAGGCGTCTCAGAAAATTTTGAACTAGAATGTGACATCTGAAAATAGCTACACGGGCGAAATCATGATTGTCTTGTAATAAATAAAATTTTAGTTTCTTCTGTGAATTACGCCAATTCAGTCACACTTCATACAAATTTTCAGGTCTATTCTTTGTATTATTATTATTATTATTAATGTTATCATTATTTTACGGTACTCCATTTCCATGATTCCTCTCTCATCTCTGTACCTCATCCATTCCTATCAATTCAACTCAGGGACGCACAGTGTAAGGATGTACGTCTTCAGCACAGCACGTTCTGCGACTTGGAAATAAAAGTGATACACTGTGTTAAACTTCACTTATCGACTACCTGGTAGGTTATGCATGCATATTTCCTTCCAGTTCCCTGGCTACGAAAAATAAATTACAAGCACAAAATTATGGCGCTTGATACGGATATCAGAACATTTCACCGTTCCAATGAACCACACGCAGTTACACTGCTTTATGGATCTGCGACGAAACTTGGCCATCTAGCAGGTGGCTGAGTAAAACTTTTCTCATTTTTACGAGGGCGCGGTGTGAGGGAGCGGCTACTATGGGACTGTTACTCAGCGTTCTGACAGCAGACTGCGGCAGTCACTGCTCTGTGGGGGGCGCTCAAATCCCCCCCCCACCCCAGGAATGAGGAGCACATTTCTTCCCGATTTAGGCACTGTCAATATTTTACGAGGCACGTCGAACTTCGCCATATCCCGCGACCGCAAATCCAGGACCGCGGCCAACTGCGGTCTGCGCTGTCACGTCAATCACCTCGCAGCCAGTGCGTTGGGGCCTCTCGGAAAGGACCGTCTTTTCCTGTGAAAACTTTCGCTAAGTCGGTAGCTCTCCACAAGACCCAGCTATAAAAGAGTAGGCCGACGTGTGATACTCAAAGTCAAAATCAATGAAACATTGGCGATCTAACTCCGTGCCGTAGGTGCAGATTAACCTGTAGATTTGTGAAAACATGAGTTACAAAGCATTAGCTCGGGTAATATTTACCTTAGAAAACAATGTGATTGGTATTTGTCTCTCTTCTGGATAAAAGTCTTGTGAATTTAAGATCACTGTTCATAGTTGAGAAATCGCTGCTTATCTATAAACTATCTCCCTCACACTATTTTAACTCCCACAATTCTTTAATTATTTCCTAACTCCTCCGCAGAAAACTGCAACGATGTATCGAAGCGTATATTTTGGATCAGTCCCGTATTTCATTCTGTTAAGAAATTAAAAAAAAGATTATTATTAAAAATTATCTGAAAACACAGCGTTGCCCGGATATTTATTTATTTTTTCCTGCCATTCTTCGCCGGTCGCGGTGGCCGAGGGGACTACGGTGTGCACGGCCACTACGGTCGAGGTTCGAATCCCCCCTCGGGGCCGCCCGCGGTGGCCGAGGAGACTGAGGCGCTCCAGTCACGGTCTGCACGGCCACTACGGTCGGGGGTTCGAATCCCCCTCGGGCATGGGTATTTGTGCCGTCCTAGTTCGTAAGTAGTTCATAAGTAGTTTGTAAGTTTAGGGACTGATGACCCCGTAGTTAAGTCCCATAAGCTGTACAAACATTTGAACATTTTTTTGAACCCCCCTCGGGCATGGATATTTGTGCCGTCCTAGTTCGTAAGTAGTTCATAAATAGTTTGTAAGTTTAGGGACTGATGACCCCGTAGTTAAGTCCCATAAGCTATATAAACATTTGAACTTTTTTTTTTTTTTTTTTTTTTTTTTTGCCATTCTTCAGGTAGTAAGGAAGTAATAGATTAAAACTTGGTGCGTGATGGGGTGGTTTTCCATGAATGTTAATGTTTATATCCTCATATCTCATGAACTACGTGTCGTACTATGATACAATTTGGAAGGTACATTCAACTATGTGTGTGTATACTGTGTGTAAAATTTCCTGCGACTACAATTTGTACTGTACAAATTATAAATTGTAGCGTCATACCAAATGCAGTAGTTTTACTTCATAAACAGCGGAAAAGTAGTAAGCGAAAAACTTTTTTCCTTTTTTGCTATGGTTGTCAGCGAGAAAAAGTTTAATTAAGGTTTCAAATTATCTTTTAAGTTTGTTGCAAGTCGCTAAGTACTCTCATTAACATCTAAATGGGACTTAACTACGGGGTCATCAGTCCCGAAACTTACAAACTACTTACGAACTGGCTAATACTAAGGACGGCACAAATATCCATGCCCGAGGGGGATTCGAACCCCCGACCGTAGTGGCCGTGCAGAACGTGACTGGCGCGCCGCAGTTCCCTCGGCCACCGCGGCCGTCTAAGTACTCTCATTCTCGTATAGTATATTTATAAAGTCTCGCCACATTATGTGGCAGTTTTTTGCGATTCCTATTGTTATGACGTCATATCTTCTGAACCGTGCAAAAAACGAATAGCAAATGCAAATCGCACTTTCTTCAGCCTAAACAACCTTTTCAAATGCAGACTAATATACAATGCCATAGAAGGTAAATTTGGAACGTAGAACAAAAGAAGACCTTTACCAGCGGTATGGAAAGCGACACATAGGCCTAATACTGTGGCAGAAAAAGCCAGAATGGTTTGGGCACATATTACGAGTCAACGTATCCCATCCGTGTTCTCCATTCCCAACCTGCTGGAAGACGCCGGAAGGGGCGACCGAAGACGCGTTGGAAGGATCGGGTATTGGCAGTCCTCAAACAAGTGGAGCCGACAGCGGCAGAAGAGGAGGCTGGGGACCGACAACGTTGGACCGCCATCTGCAATAAATGTGTCCCGTATTGATATTGCGACTGACTGATGTTTTATTTTTAATTCTGTTTTTATTTTTTGTAATGTATACCTTTTGCCAATTGTTTATAACGTGCAGCCTGTATTCCTTTATTAGCTGCGGTTGTAATCTTTTTTTTTTTTTATTTTTTTTTTATTTTATTTATTTTTTTTATTCTGATGTAAGCCTTAAAGACACATGAATGCAATAGGTGATGATGATGATGATAGGGGTAGTATCAAATGCTTGCAAACGTAGATTAGTACAGTAATTGGATTCATGATGTCGTATTTATGAGAGCGTGTATTTTTTAGTTTCTTTTAATAAAGACTAAATGTGAACTGCGTAGGAAACAACATCTAAAACCAACAAAAGTCAAGCCGGACATGGAAATTATTTTTAATACCAACAATTAACAACTTAATAAATTTCCCTGCGCTTACCATTTAATTTGTATAAATCACTTTGTTATAAAAAGTGGTCTTTTGGGCCTGTAATATACAGGGTGTTTCACTAAGTGTGTTTGCCTCTGTAACTTATAAAATAATAGGTGACGGGAAATTTTAATGCGGTAGGTCAACACAAGAAATGTTACACTTTCTGCCGAGCTATGCGCATAGTTTATTGTATCATTTACCAAATAGTTACAGCACAAAGATATAATTTTTTAAATGGAACAATAGTTTTTTCTATCGTGCATTGGCTTCGCTGAAACCAGCTGCGTCCAAATCAATTTAAACTACATTCCAATCACTGTTAGTTTGGGAGCTACAACCCTTCAAAATTTCAGGGGCAGATACCACAAACGCTGCGCATAATGCAATGCGCCTTCTAAATGTGGTGCGGCCGAGTTGTAACGTCGCCGGTGTCACGGAGCGAGAAGCTTCCTCGATGCGCTGTTAGACTGCCGACTGTCGCCGCACACGGCCGTATACCCGACATTTGGAGACACACAAACAACTGGGGCTCAATATACCATTTAGTGACATCGGATGACTATGGCATACACGAACAACGAGTACGTTGACATGTTGCTGACGCTCGGCGAGTGCCGACACGATGCCACTGAAGCAGCCACGCCGTATGCCGTAAGATATCCTAGGCAAAGAGCCCCGGCAGCCATTACGTTCTTACGTGCCGAACAACGACTTCGGGAAACAGGCAGCTTGGTAATGCGCCGCAGTAACAGACGAAGACCTGCAAGAAGTGAGGAGACGGAGGTGTTTGTTTTAGCTGCACTACACTACGATCCTCATGTCAGCTTACGAGCCGTTGCTGCTGTCACTGGTGTTAGTCTCACGTCTGTGTGGCGTATAGTACACGGCCACAGGTTTCATCCGTACCGCCTGTCATTGACCTAGAAGCTGCATGGGAAGGATTTCCGTGCAAGAGTGACGTTCTGTGAGTGGGCCATGCGTAATTTCACGCTGGAGTCTTTACAAAGTGTTATGTTCTCTGATGAATCCACGTTCACAAATTATGGTGCAGTGAATCGCCATAACATGCACTACTGGGCCGCAGACAATCCTTGGTGGGTACGACCTGTCGACCGGCAACGTAGGTGGTCTATTAGCGTATGGTGTGGAATCCATGGGGATGAAAACATCGGTCCACACTACTTCCCAGGTACACTGACAGGTGAGTTATATCGCGCTTTTATAGGCGACAGTTTGGGTAGTCTCCTTGAACATGTGTGTCTACACACGAGAGTGCACATATGGACGCAGCACGATGGTCACCCAGCCCATTCTGCGCATGCTGTTGTGGAAGAACTAAACAACAGGGTGCAGGAAGATGGTTGGGGCGCCATGGTCCTCATTCGTGGCCCGCAAGGTCGCCCCTATTTAACACCAGTAGATTTCTTTTTGTGGGGATATCTAAACGATCGTGTTTATGTCACTGAGCCCACATCCCCAGATGATCTAAAACGGCGCATCGAGGACGCATGTCGCTCCGTCACACCGGTGATGTTACATCTCGTCCGCAGATCCTTTCGACGGCGCATTGCATTATGCATTGAGGGACATGGACACTCATTTGAACATGTCATGTAAATCAACTTCCCAGCTCCATAACATCCATCACCCGCCACACAGCCATGTATTATGTACAGTGTGTCGTATCTGCCCCTGAAACTTTGATTATATCTTTGTGCTGTAACTCTTTGGAAAATGATGCAATAAACTATGTTCATAGCTCCGCAGAAAGTGTAACATTTCTTGTGTTGACCTACCGCATTAAAATTTCCTGTCACCTATTATTTTATAAGTTACAGAGGCGAACACACTTATGGCCGGTTTCTGGAAAACTACAGTTACCGTGCCGTTAGCTACCGTCACGTTATAATTTAACGTGCCAGATAACTTCCTTGGGTTTCCCGTAGCTGATTTCAACGACCGTTAGTTAACTATTAGGTAACTACGCCTTCTGTCGAAGCAAATAGTACGACTCAACAGATAACAGATGGCACTACTAACGAAAATAGCAATTACTCGAATTTTATCGATTATTAAGTGAAATCGAAGACGCTTCTTAGTTCGTATAGCTGTTACGAGTTTTCTGTTTCTGATTTGAAAGGCAATGGGCAACAAGTGAGGAAAAAAATTTGACTATATTTGTGAAAGATCTTTTGACCGATGTGGTTTTAGAAAGGAAAGTAGTATAGAAAAGGCAGATGGTTTGACTATTCTGGAAAAACAATACGCCTTGGAAGATGTCACAGAACTGTACAATTTCTAAACAGACCGAGAAAACGGTAAGGCAACTCAGAACGCTGTATTCTTTTGTGGTAATTATTCAGCAATCAGTCGTCATAAATATAAATTCTTTATTTGTTGGCAAATCCGGATTTCGACCACTGTGTGGTCATTATCAATGCTTAAAATAAATTAAAAAACTTAAAATATCTCGACCTCCATGTAGGAGGTTGCGTTTAAACGCAACCTCCTACATGGAGGTCGAGATATTTTAAGTTTTTTAATTTATTTTAAGCATTGATAATGACCACACAGTGGTCGAAATCCGGATTTGGCAACAAATAAATAATTTATATTTATGACGACTGATTGCTGAATAATTACCACAAATCAAATACAGTCATTGAGCACCCAGTCCAATATGGAATCAAGCCGCTGTATTCTTTGTTAAGAAGACAAATAGAACAAACAACAATGAAGACAGGGTTAAGAATAAAATCATACGTATTATTTCTGTTGTCAACATATATTTTTATGATTTAAGTCCTCTTCCCATTGTTCTGTGAATGTGACATTACTTTCCACAACACAGACTGGCCAATTTACGTCCACCCATCCACCTATCCGAGCCCTACATTGTAATAACAATAACAAAAACACTAATCACTTCAAACATTGATTGATCGTAATGGCAAATTACATGGCAGAACACTATTGTGCTTAATTGGAAGTTTTATTATGAGAGCATGGCTTGGTGATTCGAATGTGGTAAAATTTTACCTCCAGATCGGCGATCGCGAAAGAGAATGTTGGCAAATGTTGCTCATTGTCGAGATGTCACTTGACCAGTCGCGAGGAAGATTCAGCTTATTTATACGTCACCCGGTGTCAACATTATCTCTCGCGACCGCCGAGCGCTATGTACGGTAAAATTTAATCCGGAATGTTGTTTTGCGAGTTTTTCCCCGTTTGTCATGTCATGGATCGGTATTATTTTTTAATTCTGAAACGCATATGAAAGTCGCAGTCATTACACAGATCAAATTGTTGTGATATAACACGAAAAACGCGTCGTGGTCTTTCAACAACGCCAAGTACAGCTAAGTTTTCCTCTTCTGAAAACGTGTCCGAAACATCAGAAGAAGAAGACAGCGGTGACGACGATGACGAAAGAATTTCCATTCTTGAGTTTCAAAAATTTTAAAATTGTATGAAAATTATACGGAACCCAGTCATAAAAACAAAAACAAATAACAAGTGTTAAATAACTTCTGGACTTGCGTTTTGAAGCCCACTAGCGCTACGTAGCGGATATAGTTAAAACTAACGGTAACGTGTAGGTAACCCCAGGAGAACGCGCATTCATCTTTAGCGGACAGGTAACTAAGGCTGTGACGGTAACTGTTGTCTCGGAAACCAATTTGGACTTAAACGTTCAGGTAACCCACAGGTACCTATAACGGGACAGGTAACTACTGTTTCGGAAACCGGCCATTAGAGAAACATCCTGTATATACTGAGTCGCGTAGGTTTCTTGAAACTATATCGCTCCAGTTATAAAACTATTGGGAACTGTTAGAATAGATGCTACACAAAGCAATTTGGTCCAGTGTAAAGCTGATACCTTTACATTGATTTATAACCATTTTTCTAACATTTTTGTTGCCTTCAACCGTGGCGACCTGGCCAGGAAGCCGAGAGGCGGCAGGTGGGCTTCAGTTGGGGGGCAGGGGGTCGGCCTTAGGGCGCAGGCGACTGGCCTGCCCTCTGCCGGGCTGCCGCGGTATTACTCGCGTCTCCTGCGATCGCAGCCACCGAGCCTGGATTACCGAGGCTCGGTAACACGGCGCCGTTTTTTACAGCTATCGATCTGCGGGATCCTCGTGCGACGCTATCGAGACTGTTAGCAGTGGAACGTGCAGCTGCAGCAGCACGTTTTTGAAACGGGCGTAAGAGGTAGGAGAGTAGTATGGAAAGAAAGCCAAAACGAGCGTCCAAAGGGAATCTTAAGAAAACTTCAATTACTTCCAGGTCAATCAGACTAATCTATTTTTAAGACAGTGCTACATTAACCCTTAAATGCATGGTGTTGCATATCTGCAACATCGACTGTAATATTGTTTCATCCGCGTCTAGTGGGAATTTTATGAACTATCACGTCTTTAACAGATGCAGCAAAGTTTGTAGAAAGTGTCTGTAGTGTTTTATGTGTCGAGATTGGCTGCAGTGTGAACTTCTGTTGACATCTTTGCTTGTGCTTGGAGAAAACGGCAGATATTGCAGATTTTGACTTTTTTTCCATCTAAAGAGCCAGTTTTGGAAGAAAGAAAAAAAATCACACCAATTAAGACAGGTATGGAGGACCATAATAAGCGCAAAAATTTGGTTACACTATCCAACTTTGAAAATTATATAACAAGTTTCTGTATGTTACATTATTGCTTTCTTTGAAAATTTTTTACTATTTTTCCCTTTGTTTGTACAACTTAGAAAACACGAAAACAATTTTTTTAAATTAAAAAAAATCAATCATTTAAGGGTTAAATGTCAAAACAAATAATACCGTTCCTTGAGATAACATTGTCTCGTTGTAGCAAAGGTTTTAAATATAAGGAGAGGCATTGAATTAATATTTGTGCTGTAGCCGGGATTCGAAACCGGAACCTCCTGCTCACTAGGCAGTCGATTTTGACCGTTTATTTTTAAATACTTTATTGCTTTTATTTCTTTAAAGTACATTAATGAAACATTTAAAACACATTAATTAAGAATTACATTGGTCTGAAGTCTTTTATGTTACAGCTGATGCACAAGAACCATGCACTTTCCCATCACATGTTTCCTTCTTGGTAAAGAGGATTACTTGGATTCAGTTGGTTGCCATGATTGTCAAGATCTGATTTTTCTCCTGTGCACTTGTAGCCAGTGTCATGGCCCACACGCGCAGACCACATTGGATTAGATCAGAGTAAATACTTGTTCCATAGATCATATATACATTTCGTAATCATGTGGAACGTGTCAGTTTAGTAAATGTTGTCTACACTTGACAATCAATATTTTAAGGATTTCCTTTTTTTACATTTTTTTAATTCACTTTAATTCAGAAATTCCTTTAATTTCTTTTTAAATACTAGTTGTCTATCTGTCAGACTTTTGAATTTACTTGGAAAGTGACCAAAGATTTTTTTGGCTGCATAATTCACCCCTTTCTGAACCAAAGCTAGATTTAACGTTGAATAGTGAATATCATCCTTTCTCCTAGTGTTGTAGCTATGCACACTGCTATTACTTTTGAATTGGGTTGGATTGTTAATAACAAATTTCATGAGTGAATAGATATATTGTGAAGCTACAGTGAAGATCCCTAAGTAAGTGTCTGCAGGATGCTCTTGGGTGGGCTCCACCAATTATTCTGATTAACGCTTTTGTGCAATGAATACTTTTCTACTCAATGTTGAATTGCCCCAGAATATGATCCCATATGAAAGCAGTGAATGATAATAGGCATAGTAAGCTAATTTACTGAGATGTATATCACCAAATTTTGCAATGATTGATAGCATAAGTAGCTGAACTCAAACTTTTCAGGAGATCTTCAAAATGTATAAGCAAAATGTTCAAATGTTTGTAGACCTTATGGGACTTAACCACGGGGTCATCAGTCTCTAAACTTACAAACTACTTATGAACTAGCTTATAATAAAGACGGCAGAAACATCTATGCCCGAGGGGGGATTAGAACCCCCGACCGCAGCGGCCATGCAGACCGTGACTGGCACGACGCAGACCGCTCGGCCACAGCAGCCGGCCTTGGATAATCATTCCAACGCGTAAACCACCTTTTTTTTCATACAATTTCCATATATTTCAGTTTCCCTTGACCGATCTTAATTCTTATTTTTCTATGTCTCATGTTAATATTATTATATCAAACTCATTCATCGACGTAGTGATGTCCACCTAATCATAACTTACAAAGCTGTTTCAGAGTTCTGTTGAGGCCTTCGCGGATACCGTAGCGGCCATGGGGCACACGAATTCCCCATCGTACTTCACTCTCAGCAGCAATCCCCTACTTTGACATGAAAGCCATAATCAGGCTAGCCGTCTTCATTTTAGGCCTTTATGTTGTTTTATGTTCGAGAAGCAAAATTTTCAACATGTTGCCAAATTTCTTTGTATGATCCTTCCACCTGTATAATTTTTAGAATTCTCCCTTTATAAATTCTTGATATTTCTCTATAGTCATTCCCTTTCTTTATTATTACGTAATGTAAATGTACGTAAATGTGTAATAGCCATAGTACAGCATTTTTTTTCTTATTCGGTCAGTTAATACAGCGTTACGGACAAAGTAACTACACTGCCTGTCTTAAAGCACGTCACTAATTCTGCTTCGATGTTCTCTGTGAAATACGTATCAAATTACCAGGGCTCTCCTATATTGGTATAGCACCCTAGCAAAGAACCTGAATGGGAACAATCCCACCTTGTTCCTCAGGCCGAGTTGATATAATACAGTTCCTTGAAGCAACGTTGTCTCGTAGTATCGAATGTATTAAATATATGGAAAGGCACTGAATTTAAATTTGCACTGTGGCCGGGATTAATGCCATTAATTGAATTCTATCCCTAATGGATGCAGTGTTGTTCCGTAACTGTGTCGTTAGTGTGACGTCATGCTAATGCCGTAGTTACGATACGAACAGCCGAGAAGTAGTAAGCTACATACTCCATTCCTTTATACATTTTGCTAGGGTTGTCAGCGTAGATAAGTTAAGGGTTTGAAAAGTTTATTGCAAGTCGCTAAGAGCTCCCTGGAGTTAAAGAAAATGGAAGTCTTGTAAAATTCATTTCAAAGAAATACAGGAGCATCATTAAATCTTCCAGACCCTGCCACTCTCACATCTCATTTTTACAAGTTTTCAGGACCATTTTCTGTATGCGTTGTAAGGAGCCCTGTCAATTTGAAAATGGAACTGACACATTTGCAGTAGCATGCCTGATTGAAAGACCAATTCTATTACGTGAAAACTTTTCAGACTTTTACGAAAGATTCATTTCAGTAGTACCTACGTCGTAGGCTGCGAATACTGCATCCATTTTCGGCTAAACGTTTGTCTGTGAGATATTTTTCAATACTGTAATTAAAGAAATCACGATCTTTAGATAATTCAAGTTTTTCCTCTATTGTTATACTTTTTTAAGAACTGTAGCGATGACACTGCCGGTAGAAAAGTGTTAGCTACGTAACCTATTTTTTTCCTTCCTCATGAAGCTGTGACAATTTGTTCCGTCCGTGACGTCTTTCTATAGAAACTATATTTTGTATTTGTCTCACTTTCAAACCATCAGTAAAAACAGTAACAGTGTAATGCAGATGCAAAGAAGAACTTTATTAAATTTTTTTGGACCTTGAAATACTCTTGTCATCTGCTACAGTTTTTTCTCTCCCAGTTTCATTTAATAGTATTAATGTTACTCCTCGAAGTCTTAAGACAGGTCCTATCATTCTGTGCGTTCATCTTGTCAGAGTTGTCCATGTGGTACTTCCTCGGAAGATTGTACGGAGAACCTTCTTGTTCATTATGAGTCCATCAACGTTCCAACATTCGACTGTAGTACCACATCTCAAAGACTAAAATCCTCTTCTGTTACAGTTTTCCCATTGTCCTTATTTCACATTCTCTCAAAACTGTTTTCCAAACGTAAAATTAATTTCTGCTCCATGTTTTCTAGCCTTCTCCGACTGGTTTGATGCAGCTCGTCACTGTACCCTGTCCTGTTCTAGCCCCTTCCTCTGTGAATACGAAAGGCAACATACATCCTTTTGAAACTGCTCACTATATTCGTCTCTCGGATTCTCTCTATTCTTCTAATGCTAAATTGACGCTTCCTCGATGTCTCAGAATGTCCCCCTCCAACCTGTCACTAATCTTAGGATATGCCTGAAACTCCGTATCTCCTCAATTCAGTAGAGCACCTCCTCATTAAATTACTTGATCTACACATCTAAGTTTCATCGATCGTCTGTAGCACCACATTTCAAAAGCTTCTATCATCTTTCTGTCTGAACTCCTTATCGCCCATGTTTCATTCCCCTACAATGCTAGACTGCAGAAATATGCATCCAGAAATTACTCCCTAACATTTAAACTGATATTTGATGTCAACAGATCTCGCTTATTCCGAAACGCTTCTCTTTCCTTAGACATTCTCCATTTCATAGCCTCTTTACTTAGGCCATCACAAGTTATTTTGCTACCAAAATAACAAAACTCATCTGCCTTTGTTGTCTCATTATCTAATCAAATTCCTTAAGCATGGTCGCGGCAGAATAGACGTGCGCACTGAGGCGCCGTGCTGCGGTGCGCGCGGACGTTCGCCGTCGGGGGTTCGAGTCCTATCTCGGGCAAGGGTGCGTGCTTTGTTCTTAGGTTAGTTTAACCTAGTTTAAGTAGTTTGTAAACTAGTCCCATAGAGTTACATACATTTGAACATTTCCTTAAGTATTGTCTGGACAGTACATATAATTAACCTTGTTTTACTCTTGTTAATGTTCATCTCATATCCTCCTTTCAAGATACTGTACTTACCGTTGAATTACCGTTCCAGGTCCTTTGCTGTCTGACAAAATTACTGTGACACAAGCTTTTGAAATGTGATGCTGCAGACGAGTGATGAAAATTAGATAGGTAGATCACGTAACAAATGAGGAGGTGTTTAACCGAATTGGGGAGAAGAGGATGTTTTGGCATACCCTAAGAGAAGGGATAGGAATCGTCAATTTAGCATTAGAGGGAAGTGTGTGGGGTAAAACTCGTAGAGGGAGACCGAGAGACGAAGACAGTTATCAGAATCAAAGAGATGTGGGTTGCCGAACTTATTTTCAGATGAAGAGACTTGCACAAGTCAGGATAGCGTGGAGAAATGCATCAAACCAGTCCACGGTCTGAAGACAACAACAACAGTTCTGTAATTTTCACATTTATTGCACTTGTTTTCTTTGGAATTGGAATTAGTATGCTCTTCTTGATGAAGGAGGTTATATCCCCTGTTTCATTTTTTCATGACTGGCTCTCTTAGCAATACCAGCAGTTCAGGCGTAATACCGTTTACACCAGGTGCCTTGCCTCTACTCAAATCGTTAAGTGCTGTATCAAATTATTCTCGTCGTATCGTGTCTCAAATGTTCAAATGTTTGTAAATCTGTGTGCCTTGACTACTCTGGTTGTCAGTTCTTGGGCTTACAAAATACTCACACTAACTTATGCAAATGACAAAAAGTACACCCATGCCTGAGGGGTGTAATATTTGCGTTGCAAACATTAGTAAAATATCGAGGATCACAAATAATCGTGAAATAAATGGAGAAACAACCAGATATTCCTTATTCAATGATATAAACAACAACTAATTCATGAGGAAATTCTTACGAATATGTGTATATTTTGCAGTCTACTCCACTGAATGTGAGAGAATATAAACAAACGAGAGACATTACTTCCTGTTGCGGTCTGCTCCTGTTTAACCGGAACATTCTTTGACGTGTAAAAATTCGATATGGAGTCAAATGATTCGAACATTTTTACACTTCAATTGTTTTTGTTATAACTCCATATACCTTTGAGCATGATTACTTTTAATTATAAAACTAATGTCTTGAAAATTCTGGTTATTTGTTATTCAGATATAGTAATATTTGCAGTACGGGTTTCTGCACCGTTGGGAAGCCGTGTTTTCGCTTTCGATGTTTTATTGTCACGTTTGTGAGGATTTCCCTTCAGTTACAGCTGTTATGGCTGATCTGGTAGATTTAATAATGTAGGTAATGTAGGTAATTTCATATACGTTTCATATGTTCAATACTTACTGATTTGGCTGGAATTGTAGTGAAGGAATACTGACATTTCTGAATAGAGAATCGACGTCTTTCTGAAGATGGGTTGGTCTTCTGTTGGTCATTAGCAATTTCTGCCCTTAATAGAAACTGAAATTTTTGATTAAAACGTCGTAAATTTCAAGATAATCATAAATAAATTTCCATGCAAAGTTCCGTTTCATACCCTCCAATGGTTCCTAGGAAAACTTCATAAAGACGCGTGTGGATTTATTTTCTGGTTGTTCCCTACTTTTATGGCACTACACACCTTCCTTCCCCGTTGTAAGAAGTACATTCAAATCAATTCAAATGACACTATTCACACCCATCCGATAGAGAAATCAGAAATGTTCCTAGCCAGCCATTTGTTGCGCTGCTGTCGTGGCGAATAACAAAAATCAGTAGAAGTGTCGTCACTGTATATGTTAGACTGTGGTGGAGGGCTGCCTTTTAGTGGCCGTGCGTTCTGCGGCGCGCCAGTCACATTCTGCACGGCCCCTACGGTCGGGGGTTCGAAACCCCCCCCCTCCCCCGCCCCGAGCATGGATATTTGTGCCATCCTTAGTATTAGATAGTTCGTAAGTAGTTTGTAAGTTTAGGGACTGATGACCCCGTAGTTAAGTCACATAAGCTCTACAAACATTTGAACATCAAACATTTGCTGCCTTATACCAGGTTCCGGACTGCAACTGTAATTTCCCGTCACCAAAACGTCATTGCGATATCCCTGTGTATTACGATTTCGTTACAAGTCGTCAGTTGAGTAACATTGTAGATATTGTTGTTCTTCACGTGTTTGCGGCCGGATTATGTCGATCTGCTGGTACGATATTTCGGCGGTCCACCTAGCCGCCATCTTCAGGTATGAATGGTGCACAATCACGCCGGAACTGACGACATATCAGTTACGGCGGCTCCTTTATACCGCGGCACCAGTCATACATGAAGATGGCGGCTAGGTGGACCGCCGAAATATCGTATCAGCAGATCGACATAATCCGGCCGCAAACCCGTGAGGAACAACAACCATTATTACGCCGGGAAAATCTACGGAATTACATTGCAGAGATGTTCCGCAGAATCCAAGCAATACCATTACCACACAATTTTCGAATTTCAAAGTTATATATTAATGGAGGAAACACACACATTCACGCAATTACTCAGACAACTATACATGCACAACCACCATGTCCGGCCACTCTAGCGACACAAACATCTAGACTGAGACTCAAGTCGACCGCCACGTGTTGTCACACTAGTTTTCAGCTAAGAGGAACGTATCAGCTGATTAGTTATGGTCACAGGTCTACTTCAAAATTGCAGATATAAACGTTCGCGAGCGCATAATTCCTCTCTTTGTAATCGGCGTTGATGCATCTGAGGCAGGACGTCATTATGGTGTTGATGCTTCCACAGCAAGGAGATGGATCAGGCGATTCACATATAATGGTTAGGTAAGCAGACGTCCAATACGTGAATGATCAAGAGTCTGTATTCGAAGAGAGGATGATGAATGGGTCAGAGCGACCAAGGCGGCCTTTCTCAAGCATCCAGGAACTAGGGAGAACTTCATATTTCCCGGGCTTGACTGTTATCAGACGATTAAACGAGTATGGAATGAGGCTCCGCCGTACTCTCATTAAGTAACCATTATCTGACAATCAAGCCGGTGGAAGACTGGCAATTGTGAGTTCCTGGGATAATGATATTTGGAGGAAAGTCATTTTCACAGATGAGAGCACAGTTACAAGAATAGGTCCTGTTCTTGTTTGCCGCACAGATAAGCAACGATATGACGCCCGCTCCGTGGCTACACGCGCTAGAAGCGTGTGAAATATTTGGTCTGGGTGTCTTATATAGATGCAGGAACATTTCTTTGAAAATTTAATTATTCCTGCAGCTCGACTGAAAGACGTTTCATTTACCAATATGATAATTATTCAGCTTTAGGATTCTGACCTGGTTCCAGGGAGAATGTTATTCAGTGCCTACTATGGCCTCCAAAGTCACTTGATCTCAATCCCATATAGAACGTATGTGCTAAACTCAAGAAGAGTGTGCGAGATAACTGGCGAGACCCTCCTCAAAGTACTGCGGATGCTTTGTGAGATTTGGTTTATTCTTCATGGGGTACAATTGCCATGGATGGGGCCTTTTAGTGCAGACTAATAGATTCTATGCCTCGAAGTATCCGGGCTGTTCTTGATGCCAATGACATGTAGACAAAATACTGAAGATAAACGTAGCCTCCATTATTATTTTGATGGGAGGACATACGAGTATCACCACCCAAGGAAGATTATTTTTATTTTTATGAGAGGTCAGATGAATGACAACCTCCAAGGGCGTTTATTTTTTTGTTATAGGAGGTCAAATAAATATTACCTTCCAAGGAAGATTATTTTTAGATACCAAATTGAAAAACTGAACGAGAATTTACTAACGAGAATACTGAAAAAATAAAACCAACATAATTTAATAACAAAATGCAACTAAAGCAATAAACATTTGCACAGTGATAAAAGGAAAAATAAAGAAAAGTAATGGCTTTCGTAGTATCCGATCCGATGCACACCACTTAACCAGGAATGCCGTCACATCTACATACATACTCCGCAATTTACCGTAAGGTGCGTGGCGGAGGGTACACTGTACCACTACTAGGCATTTCCTTTCCTATTACACTCCCAAATTGAACGAGTAAAAAAAGAATGCCTATATGCCTCCGTACGAGCCCTAATTTCTCTTATCTTGTCTTGGTGATCTTTACGCGAATGTAAGTAGGCGGCAGCAAGATCGTACTACACTCAGCTTCAAATTCCGGCCCTCTAAATTTACTTAACAGAAATTCACGAAAAGAACGTCGTCTTTCTTCCAGCGATCCCCAATTGAGTTGCCGGAGCATTTCCGTGACACTCGCGCATTGGTCGAACCTACCGGTAACAAATCTAGCTGCTCGTCACTGAACCGCCTCTTTGTCTTCCTTTAAACTGATCTGCTGCGGATCCCAAACACTTGAGCAATACTCAAGACGTGGTCGCACAAGCGTTTTATACGCGGTGTCCTTTACAGATGAAGTACATCTTCCCAAAATTCTTCCAATAAACCGAAGACGGTTGTCCGCCTTACTCACAACTGTCCTTACATGCTCGTTCCATTTCATATCGCTCTGCAATGTTACGCCTAGATATTTGAACGACGCGACAGCATCAAGAAGCTCACCACTAATGCTGTATTCGAACATTATGGAATTGTTTTTTCTACTCATGCGCATCACCTTACATTTTTCTACATTGAGAGCTAGCTGCCAATCTTCGCACCAACTAGAAATTTTGTCTAAGTCATTCTGTATGCTATTACAGTCAGTTACAGACAATACCCTCCCATACACCACAGCATCATCAGCAAACAGCCGCAAATTACAACTTACTCTGTCCATCAAATCATTTATATAGATAGAAAATAATAGCGGTCCTATCACACTCCCCTGGGGCACGCCTGACGATACACTCGTCTCTGATGAACACTCGCCGTCGAGAACAACGTACTGCGTTCTATTACTTAGGAAGTCTTCCAGCCAGTCACAAATCTGTGAACCTATTCCATAAGCTCGTATCTTCGTTAGCAGTCTGCAGTGTGGCACCGCGTCGAACGCCTTTTTGAAGTCGAGAAAAACACAATCCGCCTGTTGCCCTTCGTCCATGGCTCGCAAGATGTCATGTGAGAAAAGGGCAAGCTGAGTTTCACATGAAAGATTTTTCCTAAACCCGTGCTGATTCATGGAAAGAAGCTTTTCTGTTCCAAGGAAATTTACTATATTCGAACTGAGAATGTGCTCCACAATTCTACATGAAACTGATGTCAACGATATTGGCCTGTAATTGTGTGGGTCAGTTCTCTTTCCTTTCTTGTACACGGGAGTCACCTGTGCTTTTTTCCAATCACTAGGAACTTTGCGCTGAATTAAAGATTCGCTATAAATGCAAGCTACCTGTCCTTTCTCTTTAGTGTAACAGTCGAATAGTCCTTCCGGTGTCGAAGAACGAATATGAAACTAAAAGGAAACATAATGGAAGGCACAGTCACTCACTCGTGTAAACCGCGTGTAAGGACTTTTTGGTACATTTATCTTCGCTTAACACTATTCACCATGTGCAGTGCATCCATTTTCAACATTTTTACTGTTGTGTTGTGGTCTTCAGTCCGGAGACTGATTTGATGCAGCTCTCCACAGTACCCTATCTTGAGCAAGCCTCTTCATCTCCACATGAGAACGGCAACCTACATCTGTCTGAATCTGCTTACTGTATCCATCTCTTGGTCTTCCTCTACGATTTTTACCCCACACACTTCCCTCTAATGCTAAATTCACAATTCCTTGATGTCTAAGAATGTGTCCTACCAATCTATCCCTTCTTTTAGTCAAGGTATGCCAGAAATTTCTTTTCTCTCCAATTCTGTTCAGTACTTCCTCATTAGTTACGCGATCCACCCACCTAATCTTCAGCATTCTTCTGTAGCACCATATTTCAAAAGCCTCAATCCTCTTCCTGTCCGCACTGTTCATCGTCCATGTCTCACTCCCATACAAGGCAACACTCCATACAAATGCCTTCAGAAAGGACTTCCTTAGGCTTAAATCAATATTCGATGTTAATAAATTTCTCTTTTTCAAAAACGCTTTTCTACCCATTGCCATTCTGCATTTTATATCCTCTGTACTGCGACCATCATTTGTTATTTTACTGCCCAAGTAACAAAACTCATCTACCTCCTTTATTGCTTTGTTTCCCAATCTAATTCCTTCAGCATCACCTGATTTTCTTACATTGCACTCCATTACCCTAGTTTTGCTCTTGTTAATGTTCATCTTATATGCACCTTTCAGCACACTGTCCATTCCGTTCAATTGCTCTTCCAGGTCCTTTGTTGTATCTGACATAATTACTATATCGTCGGCAAAACGCAATGTTTTTAATTCTTCACCCTGAACTTAAATTCCTTCTCCAAATTTCTCCTTGTTTTCCTTTATAACTTGCTCAATGTACAAATTGAATAACAATGGAGAAAGACTACAACCCTGTCTTACTCCCTTTCCAACCACTGCATCCCTTTCATGCCCTTCAACTCTGACAACCGCTGTCTGGTTTTTGTACAAGTTATAAATAACCTTACGCTCCCTATATTTTACTCCTGCTTGCTTCAGAACTTGAAAGAGTTTATTCCAATCAACATTGTCAAAAGCCTTCTCCAAATCTACAAAAGCTAGAAATGTAGGTTTGCCTTTGCTTAATCTATCTTCTAGTATAAGCCGTAAAGTGAGTATTGCCTCCCGAGTTCCTACATTTCTCCTGAATCCAAACTGATCTTCCTCGAGGACGGCTTCTACCAGTTTTTCCATCCTTCTGTATATAATTCGTGTTAATATTTTGCAACCATGACTTATTAAACTGATGGTTCTGTAGTTTTCACACCTGTCTGCACCTGCTTTCTTTGGAATGCGGATTATAACATTTTTCTTAAAGTCTGAGGGTACTTCGCCTGTCTCATACATCTTACACACCAGGTGAAACAGGTTTGAACATGTTCAAATGTTTGTTAAGCTTATGGGACTTAACTACGGGGTCATCAGTCCCTAAACTTACAAACTACTTATGAACTACTTACGAACTAGGACGGCACAAATATCCATGCCCGAGGGGGGATTCGAACCCCCGACCGTAGTGGCCGTGCTGACCGTGACTGGAGCGCCTCAGTCACCTCGGCCACCGCGGCCGGCGAAACAGGTTTGTCATGGCTGGTTCTCCCAGAGACTTCAGTAGCTCTGAGGGAATATCATCTACGCCAGGGGCCTTGTTTCGACTTAGGTCTTTCAGGGCTCTGTCAAATTCTTCTCTCAGTACAGTATCTCCTATTTCATCTTCATCTACATCCTCTTCCCTTCCTACAATATTGTCTCTAAGTTCATTTCCTTTGTAGAGCACCTCTATATACTCTTTCCACCTTTCAGCTTTCCCTTCTTTGCTGAGAACTGGTTTTCCATCAGTGTCCTTGATATTCATAGAGCTGTTTTTCTTATCTCCAAATGTTTCTTTTATTTTCCTGTAGGCTGCATCTATTTTTCCCCTATTTACACATTCTTCTACATCCTTGCATTTGCCTTCTAGCCACTCCTGCTTAGCCATTTTGCACTTCCTGTCAATCTCATTTCTTAGTCGTCTGTACTCCATTTTGCCTGTTTCATTTACTGCATTTTTATATTTTCTCCTTTCATCGATTAAATTTAGTATCTCCTGTGATATCCAAGGATTTTTTGTAGGTCTTGCCTTCCTACCTATTTTGTCCTCTGCTGCCTTCACTATTTCATCTCTCAATTTTACCCATTCCTCCTCTACTGTTTTATTTTCCCGTGTTTCTGTCTATTGTTGCCTAAAGCTCCCTCTGAAATTCTTAAGAACCTCAGGTTCCTTTAATTTATCCAGGTCCCATCTCCTTATTTTCCTGTCGTTTTGAAGTTTCTTTAGTTTCAACCTACAGTTCATAACCAACAAGTTATGGTCAGAGTCTATATCTGCCCCTGGGTATGTCTTACACTGTAAAACCTGGTTCCGAAATCTATGTCTTACCATTATAAAATCTATCTGGTATCTCCCGGTGTCTCCTGGTCTCTTCCACGTATACAACCTCCTTTTGTGATTCTTGAACCAGGTGTTTGTTATAACTAAATTATGTTCCATGCAAAATTCTACCAAGCGGCTTCCTCTTTCATTCCTTTTGCCCAGACCATATTCACCTACTATCTTCCCTTTCCTTCCTTGTCCTACTACCGAATTCCAGTCTCCCATAACAATTAAGTTTTCCTCTCCCTTAATTGTTTGAATAATTTCCTTTAGCTCCTCATATATTTCTTCGATTTCCTCATCATCTGCAGAGCTAGTTGGCATATAAACCTGTACTACTGTTGTCGGTGTTGGCTTCGTATCTATCTTGACAATGATAATGCTTTCACTGTGCTGGTCATAGTAGTTTACCCGCATTCCTATTTTCTTATTCATTATCAATCCTACTCCTGTGATACCCCCAATTGATTTTGTATTTATAATCCTGTACGCACCTGACCAGAAATCCTGTTCATCCTGCCACCGAACTTCACTAATCCCCACTATATCTAACTTCAACCTATCCATTTCCCTTTTTAAATTTTATAATTTTCTTACTCTATTAAGGGATCTAACATTCCACGCTCCGACCCGTAGAATGCCAGTATTGTCTTTCCTGATGATCACATCCTCCTGAGTAGTCCCCGCCCGGAGATCCGAATGGGGGACCATTTTACCTCCGGAATATTTTACCCGAGAGGATGCCATCATCATATGTTCATACAGTAGAGCTGCATGTCCTCGGGAAAGGTAACGGCTGTAGTTTCCCCTTGATTTCAGCCGTTCGCAGTAGCTGTGTGTCAAAGCCACCTTAGCTGATGTTACAAGGCCAGCTCAGTCATCATCCAGACTGTTGCCCCTGTAACTACTGAAAAGGCTGCTGCCCCTCTTCAGGAACCACACGTTTGTCTGGCCTCTCCACAGATACCCCTCCGCTGTGGTTGCACCTACGGTACGGCTATCTGTATCGTTGAGGCACGCAAGCCACCCCACCTCGGCAATGTCTGTGGTTCATGGGAGTGGACATTGTTACTATGGCTATCATTTTGTCTCGTTGGTTGAAGATTATGCTGTTCCAAAAGAGAATATGTTGAAGAGTACGGAATCGAGTTTATAATTGCATAATTCGTAGCGAATTAATGTTAAAAAAGTATTACCTGCACAGGTATAAAAAGAGTAAGTTGACTCTAGTGGTACTCGAATTCGTGCCTCTTGTGCTCGTAAGCCGTCAGTCTATCCACTTTTTATTTTAGTTATTTATTTTATGCGCTGTGAGTAGTTCTGTTACTTGCGGTCGGTGGTCTTCTTACTTTATTATTGTATGGTGTGTTCTTGGCTCAGATTTTATTTATAACAGAGAGCGTTCAACTCTGACCAGGCGCGCTGAAACACGACGCCCGAGTGACCGTTCAGCCAAAGAAACATATGTAAGAAGCGGTTAATTGTAGTAAATTTATCCACATGGGATTCTTATATCTCAACCGTTTCTACCTACTTGAATAACGTTTTCCAAAATTATACGTGAGTTAAGCTGTTATGAATATCGACATACAATATATCCTGACTTATATTTTGGTACTATCTGACGAAGTAAACACCAAACTGAAGCTCCGAAGACCGCTAGAGTTGGCAACACTCGCACTTAGGAACTACGGTATGCGCGATGCTCTGTTCCTGTCCTTCAAACTATTCGGGACGGGTAATATTTTGGTCCCCCATTGTCCCCAGAATTATGCTCTTAATTCAATATGTTGTTCTACCAAAAAAAAAAAAAAAAAAAAAAAAAAAAAAAAAAAAAAAAAAGGCGCAATAATGACTGAAGATGTCCTCATTTGCCTCTAAGTTTGTATGCATTGCATTATAACGGCTGCGCTTTGCAGTCAATAAAATATTGGACGCCTTTTGTATTTTTTTATTCCAATTCGTCTACACGACTACGTCCTAAATAATTACTATTCCTCCTGAAACACAATGTACTATGTAAAGTGATTCCACGTGCTTGTTTTGCTTTGCTGTTTACAAATGAATAACTAAAAAATATTTTATCAAATAAGATTCTTTACACAAATAGAATAGTAAACTCGTTGAGACTTGTGGTACTGTCTTCCTGGTGTTCAAAGCGTTCACATGTTTGTATCTCTACGGGACTTAACTTCTGGGGTCATTACTCCCTAGGCTTACAAATTACTTTAACTTACACCAAGGGCAACACACAAACCCCATGCATGAGAGACGACTCGAATCTCCGACGGAAAGCAACCGCGCGCTCCGAAGCAAGGAGCCTTTGAGCGCTCGGCCACTCCACAGTGACTTCCTGGAGTTAATGATGCTTTGTATATGTGGATTGATACTCGTTACTTTTAGGGATAGCCGTGGTTTCTATTTTTTTTATTCATTTTTTAAAAGAAACCCAACTTAAATGTGCACATCACACGACTCAGCTGTTGTGGAACCTCTTAATTTCTTCGAAGTTACAATGTGTTAAGTCTAGAATTTTCCCTCGCCATCATTTGGAGGTTGAAGTCGTAGTCCAGGAGCCCATGAAAAGGAAATACTAGTATATAACATTATAAGCCCTGGCTATAAACACGGATACACACCTTAAACGACGATAACGTACGACCTTATAGTAACAGAAAGAATAAATCAAAGAAAGGTTACTCATAGCGCACTTGTCGCAAGCGGGATAGGACGCGCTGTGTACATCTCGCAAGTCTGAACGAGCAATCGCGCCGCCGCGGCTTCTGTAAGACTGCAAGGTGTTAAATCACAAGTGAAGATACATAAATATAGAAAAAAACTATAGCTTAAATGTAGTTTGTAAACGAAACTGAAATCCTCGTACGCATTGACATGTTTAATGTTGATCCTGACTGCAGCAATCACATACACTCATCGCAAGAAAAGGAAACATTAGGAACTACGGAGGTGTACAACAGAATAACACCACAGATAACAATGCCTAACTCACATAGTAATACTTGCTTCTCCTACATACGACCCAACTTCCGAAACACGAAAACAGATTTATTTAAATTTTTTTTTTTTATTTTATTTTAAAGATTTTTTTCTTTTTTAATTCTATCGGACTAAACTGCGTGGTCATCAGTCCGTACCTTACAAACTACTTAAACCTAGGTAAACTAACCTAAGGACAAACACACACACCCATGCCCCAGGGAGGACTCGAATCTCCACGGCGAGTAACCTCGCGCTCCGCAGCGAGACGCCTTAGACCGCTCGGCCACTCCACCGCGGCCTGAATTTCGGAAACCGTTTTTCGTTGTCGTGTGTACATGTCAGGGCCAGATATGGTTTTTCTGGATCGACGGCGTCTGGAAATTAGCTGCTCGGATTTCTGACTTAGACAGCACAGTGGCTGTTCCCTTTCAATTCAATATTATCACATTATTTTCAGAAATAAAGATGATCTATTTATGACAAGTGATGAATTATTATTTAAGTTCTATTGTTAGGTTCTTGCTTCGCCACGACTTCGGAAGTCCCGACATATTCGGAAAAAATAGATGAATATTTGTGACAAGTAAGAATATGAATGTCATTTCTGGTCCCAGAATCTGTTACATACAGGAGATTCAGAAAAAAAATAATAATAACGCATACCGGGGTTCGATGACTACATTTAAATTATTACTGTCCGTTAATCACCCGGCCATTCGTCATACTAAACATCGCTACTGAATAGCTTTAGTCAATGGACAATTGTGACTGCTTTTACAATCTGTGACAGCTTTTGCAGCCCCTGTGTCACTGATTGACATTTAATTGTAAGAAACGCTACCGAGGGTGACGTGGCTTTGATAAATCCATTAAAAATGCTTAGGTGCAGCTTTTTCGGAAGGAAAGCAGACTACAGTGAAGGTTCGTTCAAGCAGCAGCCAGTTCCAGCAAACTGCGCATGGGAAGGAGTTTCAGCAGCAGTTGTGCGCATGCGCAGTCTGCTGGAATCTGGCAACTGCCAGCTGCTTGAACGAACCCTGAGTGTCTACTGCTGCTGCTGAAGGAGAGCTGCCGCCTAGCGGTTTAGCCCGCATTTAATGTGCTCCGATCATTCCTTTAATACGTGATCTGTGGTGCACTGAATGAAGAGAAGGATGATTAGCCGCAGGCGATTCTTCAGTAGTATGAAATTTTGTGTTTTTTATGACAAGTATTTTTGTTTAGAGTCTAAATTTGTTACTCTCGCGACACCCTTGATACTACTACGCGACACCCCAA
Organism: Locusta migratoria; assembly: GCA_026315105.1. Taxonomy (NCBI): domain Eukaryota; kingdom Metazoa; phylum Arthropoda; class Insecta; order Orthoptera; family Acrididae; genus Locusta; species Locusta migratoria. Next base: position 782,692,337 of record CM048744.1, read on the forward strand.
GGTGTCGCGACACCCAGTTTGGAAAGCTCTGCACTACATATTATGCATTATTTGTTGGGCAGGGTGTACGGAACTATGTATCTTCTCCGGCTCCAGTAACTAATAACATTCCTCCAAAGAGGAAGGCCAGGGATGTAGCAGCGAACTGTAACCGTGCAAGTCATTTCGCAGTTGACGGTACCTCGATGGCCCTAAACGCCTTGGTAAGCCATTTAGAAGACGTTCTCGGGCAAGGCGCTGGCCGAGGTATCTGCCCTTTATCTCTGTATCGCCGGTGAGTGAGGTGCAAAGTCGTAAAGCGGGCCGGCCGGGCGTGGGCGGGCGCCGAGCCGCAGCTTTATGGGGCCGTACACAACTTGGCCAGCGGGCTGCGAGCGCGCCACTGGCGTAGCGTCAGCACGCGACGTCACCCTCTCCCCCCCTCCACTACCCCCCGCAACCCCAACCGAGCCAACAAAGGCCGGCGTCGCGTCCACCCCTCAACTCGCCCGGCGCACGATCCTCCGGCCTCTCGTCTTCAGCCGCTGTGTCGTTTCCTGCCACGCGTGTCGCGTGTTTTGTGCCAGTAACGACCTGGCCAAAAGGTTCAAGTTTCTGGTCGTTTACAGGGGAATTAAAACCACCCCTGAATGGGAAACTTCACCGACGACACGATGCAGGGAAGTTGAAAGAACGAAAGTTAACTGGGAGACAGTATAAAAACTTGATCTGACTGCAAAGTGGAAGTTTTGGCTGGTTGTGTCACAAATTGTAAGTTCCTTTCTAACATGATTGCCAAAAATGCGTATGAGCAGAAGCTACATAGTAGATAGGCACGGTTGACGAATCACAAAAACAAAAAACGGGTAAGCCAAACACTCTGCAACAAACTAAAACCTCCAGCCTATAAGCTTAGGACAGAGTGCAATTGAGTAACAAAACTTTAAAAAATTTTAGCCACACTTGCCTCATTAGCTAAAATGGAGCGCAGATCACCATTAACAAGGAGACCACTTGCGTATCAGATTTTAGAATTTATTTATACACTCCTGGCCATTAAAATTGCTACACCAAGACGATCACGTGGCACAGACGCGAAATTTAACCGACAGGAAATGATTAGCTTTTCAGAGTATTCACACAAGGTTTGCACCGGCGGCGACACCTACAACGTGCTGGCATGAGGAAAGTTTCCAACAGATTTCTCATACTCAAGCAGCAGTTGACCGGCGTTGCCTGGTGAAACGTTGTGATGCCTCGTGCACCATCACGTTTCTGACTTTGATAAAAGTCGGATTATAGCCTGGATTATGCTGTTTATCATATCGCGACATTGTTGTTCACGTTGGTCGCACTCCAATGACTGTTAGCAGAATATGGAATCGGTGGGTTCAGGAAGGCAATACGGAACACCGTGCTCGATCCCAACGGCCGCGTATCACTAGCAGTCGAGATGAAAGGCATCTTATCCGCATCCCTGTAACGGATCGTGCAGCCTCGTCTCGATCCCTGAGTCAACAGATGTGGACGTTGGCAAGACAACAACCCTGTGCACGGACAGTTCGAGGCCGTTTGCAGCAGCATAGATTATCACCTCGGAGACCATGGCTGCGGTTACCCTTGACCCTGAATCACACTGTGATCGTGTACGCAACGACGAACCTAAGTGCACGAATGGCAAAAAATCATGTTTTCGGATGAATCCAGGTTCTGTTTACAGCACCATGATGGTCGCATCCGTCGCACCACATTGAAAGCATGTATTCGTCATCGCCATACTGGCGTATCACCCGGTGTGATGATGTGGGGTACCCAAATTGCGAGAAAATGTGATAACATGTCAGTTACAGTATAATATATTTGACTAATAAATACCCGTTTATCATCTGCATTTCTTCTTGGTGTTGCAATTTTAATGGCCAGTAGAGTATTTATGGTACGTGAAGTTCAGAACTTAAATAACAATCAGCTATAGCCATTCGAAACAACTTTTACAATTTGGGGAGAAACTCGACTTTGCCTGGCGCGGTGGCCGAGGAAACTGAGGCGCTCCAGTCACGGTCTGCACGGCCACTACGGTCGGGGGTTCGCATCCCCCCTCGGGCATGGATATTTGTGCCGTCGCCGGCCGCGGTGGCCGAGGTGACTGAGGCGCTCCAGTCACGGTCAGCACGGCCACTACGGTCGGGGGTTCGAATCCCCCCTCGGGCATGGATATTTGTGCCGTCCTAGTTCGTAAGTAGTTCATAAGTAGTTTGTAAGTTTAGGGACTGATAACCCCGTAGTTAAGTCCCATAAGCTTAACAAACATTTGAACATTTTTTTTGCGCCGTCCTTAGTATTAGCTAGTTCGTAAGTAGTTTGTAAGTTCAGGGACTGATGAACCCGTAGTTAAGTCCTATAAGCTATACAATATTTAAAAAAAAAATAAAAAAATAAAAAAAAACTCGACCTTGAAGTATTGCAAGAATACGTAATTACCAATAATTAAAGCAACTGTAGCATCTGTTTGTGTATCTCAGCCGCGGCGCATTAACTGCGCGAACTGGGGCGCCGTGCTGCGATGCGCGTTATCTTTCGCCGTCGGAGGTTCAAGTCCCCCCTCGGGCATGGGTGATTGTATTGTCCTTAGGTTAGTTTACCTTAATTTAAGTAGTTTGTGAGCTACGTACTAACGACCAAGCAGTTGAGTCAGATAGATTTACAAACATTTGAACATTTTGTGTAGATCGGGTGGCAGCGCTCTGGCCTCACAACCATAAAATCCTTGGTTCGAGTCCCGCTGTGCCGGAATTTTTATTTATTTATTTTTTTATTTTCGAACTCAGTTATATAAAACTTTTGGGATCAATTATTCAACGTGTTGTTTCAGTTTTTGTGTACGTGTATGTAGACCAGCTGAACACCTTGTCGTCACGGAAAACGGTGGTTGAGTAGGTTAGCCGCTTGAAAAGCCAGTAGTAACTTGGAGATGACTATCGAAAAACAGCGTTGTAGCTCTTCACAAACTGAACAATCAAATACTACGGTCGTCAACTAATAGTGAAGCAAGTACTATAAAAATGTAACTAATGTTTTGGTACTTGCAAAAGTTCAAGGTCGATTTTATCGACAATTTTTGAGAGTTACATGGAATGGCTTTGGCTGATTATTATTTAAGTTCTGAACTACACGCCCGTAAGTTTAAAAAAAAAAATACAATCTGATACGCATGTGGTCTCCGTGTAAGATTGGCACCTGCTTTTGCTGCACGATATGAATTGCACTCAGTCAACATGTGTACTAAGTTGCACGTCAAAGACATCACAAAAGAAGGGGTCCTCCCCAGAAAGCAATAGTTTGTGTCAGTGGGCAGTGACCGATTAAGAGGCGTGTCAGTCCGTTCATGCCGTCTCAGTGACAGGCAGGATGTTTTCCAAGGCCGGACAGTGGGTTTCACTGAGCGCAGCTTATTACCTGTCACTGCCAGCCATGTTTCTTCCCACGCAATTCATAATTGTAATCCACCTTGTTGGGGCTCGATGCCTATTTCAGTAAGGGTGCACAGGAGGACCGGACACCGAGCGGGAATATATTAGTTTAAATGTTAGGAATTCCTTTCTGAAAACATTTGTCTGGAGTGTTGCCTAGTATGGGAGTGAAACGTTGATGATAAGGAGTTCAGACAAAAATATGATAGAAGCTTTCGAAATGTAGTGCTACAGACGAATAATGGAGATTAGATGGGTAGCTAATGATGAGGTGTTTAACCGAATTGGGGAGAGGAGTTTCTGGCATATCCTGACTAAGAGAAGGGGTAGGTTGGTGGGACACATTCTGAGACATCAAGAAAACATCAACTTAGCTTTAGAAGGAAGTGTGTGGGGTAAAAATCATAGAGGTAGACTGAGGGACGAATACAGTAAGCAGTTTCTACGTGATGTAGGTTTCCGTTCGTATTCTCAGATGAAGAGGTTTCCACAGGACTGGATAGCGTGGAGAGCTGCATGAAACTAGAATGAAACTTTCACTCTGCAGTGAAGTGTGCGGTGATGTGAAACTTCATGGCAGTTTAAAATTGTGTGCACACAATTTTAATCTCTCAGGAAGTTTCATATTTGCATGAAACTAGTCTGCGGACTGAAGACGACAACAACAACAACAAAAACAACAAAAAAGGTATCAGTTGTATGTGGGCTGAATAAAAACTGAATATTCACATTTAATAAAAATTAAACTAAAATTGGTACCTCTTACACTGTAAGCTGACAACTCTATTGAAATGTAGAACAACTGCATTTAAAAAGTCGAGACTGGGGTAAGTCTTTTATGTCCAGAAGTTGTAGAACGTGAAAAAGATTTCTCTATTTTTGTCCATTTTTGGCCCTGTTCTTGCACTTACCTCCAATTTGGATAACGCATTCAATTCTCTCGAAAGAATTACAGCAACACGGGAACAATAGCAGCAAAGACAGCGGTAGCAGGTAAAATCATACATATATAGATAATTCCTGCATGCAAAGTGCAATGTGGCTCAAAGTACGCTGACTCAAAATCGGATTTTTTTTAATGTTTAGAGGAAAGTGTAACTACGGGAATTGAAGGATGTAGACTGACACATCTTTAATTTTAACAAAAGATCTTATATTGACTTTTAAGCAATATTTTTCACTTACAAACTAAGTTAAATAATGACATTAAGAGTTCTTTCAACAATTCACAATGAACATTGGGCATAACTTTATTCTAACAATGGCAAAACGGGTCAAGGCATACCTATACTTTATATCTAACCTGCCATTACTAAACTTTCTTATGCTTTCTTTCGCTGGCGCATTTTTATCTCCATGTTCTTCCTTGCCCAGAAGCTTAACAACAAAGTTCTCTTACAGAATACCTCCCACAGACTGAACTCCACATATCGATGCATTGAGACCCTCTTACTCACTACACTCTCTGTGTCGATCGATAATAATATCGCCAAAGATACAGAGTATAAAGATATGATGATAACTTTACATGGAATCAAAAATATAATATTAAATATACTAACACTCCCAAGATACATAAAATTTACATAGATTCGGAAATATACAATTAAATGTAGGAACCTTACAACCTTAGCACGCCCACAGAATTAAACATTTCATGTAGCAAAATAACAGAAAACTGTGTCCCATGGTCCTTTCTCAATGTAATCAATCTGCACAAGTAGAAAGAGAGAGCTACTGCTTGCTCTGCACACCAACAACTCTTCCCGCACTGCTGATGCCACACACCGGTGACATAATATTATTGTCTTGGATTAAAGATATTACACTCCATTCGACACCAGAGACACTGACACATTTTGACACTTTAGTCGAATAACATTAGCTTCGTTCGAGTTGCGGTTGCAATGGTTACAATCACGCTAAAGCGCTCGAGTTGCGGTGCGAATGGAGTTGCAATCGTTTGTGACGGTAAGAGGAAACTGTTCTGATCGACTGCAAAGCGTTTAATAACCTTGCACCAAATAGATAAACCAGCACATGTGCAAAGTATTTTGTATGAATCTCGTTCCTTTTCCTCGAAGAAAGGAAGTGCAAAATTCAGGTTATTTTTTTAAAACGGGCGGTACATAGCAGTCTCGTGAAAATTTAATGCATTATGGTATTATTTTATTCCCTTGGGAGATTTTTCTGCATATATCTGTTGTTTACATAAATTTAGCGAAATTGGAAGTACATAGGATCTCACTTTAAAAATTAAATTTTGCTTTTTTAGTTCCTTTTGTCCAGTTTTTCCCACAGTTGCTATATTTATTATAGTGTAGTTATTTCAGTTGTCTGTCTATGCAACTGATTTAATAAAATATGTTATTGCCATATGCATTTCGCCTTTATTTGGAAGGCATCATCAGTGGCCTGTAATATATACATATTTTATATTTACATTTCTCAGTATTTTTAAGTTATGAAAAGTTCTGATGCGTTATTTTGGTATAGTATTGATATCTGGATGTTGTACTTACAATATTTCATGGATATAGCTTTACATCTGGTGCTCATTGGTTGCTTCCAGCTGTTCTGCCCTCAGTTCTGTGCATTTTGCTGTTTTTGTTGTTCCAGCACTTCACAGTTAGCACCACTTGGCACCAGCAAAAACAAAAACACAACACAAACAAAAATGGCATGTGCCTAGTGGTGCTAACTGTGAAGTGCTGGAACAACAAAAACAGCAAAATGGACAGAATTGAAGGCAGAACAGCTGGAAGCAACCAATGAGCACCAGATGTAAAGCTATATCCGTGAAATATTGTAAGTACAAATTCCAGATATCAATACTACACCAAAATAACGCATCAGAACTGTTCATAACCTAAAAATACTGAAAAATGTAAATATAAAATATTGTAAAACATAATCATGTATATATTACAGGCCACTGATTATGCCTTCCAAATAAAGGCGAAATGCATATGGCAATAATATATTGTATTAAATCAGTTGTATAGATAGATAACTGAAATACCTACACTATAATATTATAAATTTTGCTTCTTCCATACAAGGATCGTACCGGTATTGCCAAATCTAACAACTGTGAGTCACTATTAGTGATTGACCTACCATAAAAAGGTTGCCCTGTGCAATTTTGGAAGCAACAACTGACCACTGTTTCTTTTTAAATACGAATAGTTTTCATATTCATTGCTTCTAGCGTGTAAAGAACTTAGTTTCTATATTACCTCTAGCACCAGCCATACGTTTTCACTGGACACATTGCAGACTCTTCCGATCAACATATTGAGTTCAAATTCATGATCTTTCTTGGAATTAGAAAATTTACAGCACTGGTTACATTTGGTCATGAACAACATTTTAGTTTATCAACACTGACATTAAATAGCAGATAATTAGTACCAATCAACCGCGAAATCTAAGAAAAAAATGTAAGCCACAATTGAAACTTGTCAATTTCTTTAATAATAACAATAATAAAAAAAAAAAGAAGGAAATGTAAAGTGAAAAAGGATGTTAATGGTGAAACTGGTGTCTAGAGTTATTAAGAGCTTTGTTCAATAATGTGACTTAATTCAATCAATATAGTCGATGTTTTACATACCCATTACTTGATGAACGAAACACTGAAAGAGATATGCATGTTGCGTATTGAGTAATTCTATAGATGATAAAACATTTACGTACGTAACGTACGATATTTCTGGGATTTAACTGCCGCTCTTGCACTGAAATCGGCTTCACATAAAGTACTGCCTCCTTCATTACACATATACACACACACAAATACCACCACTGTTTTCCATATGGAATTTTCATTGGAGTGGTGTCTTATAACCTCTAAAACACGACACAGCACGGATCAAAACCAGCAGAATGCCACATATGTAAACGTCACATAAATATTTGTATTTAACGATCCAGTAAGATCTGGAAAGGTATAGTGCTAAGCATAATAAACTGTTGCTGTTGTTGTGTTTCATTATTTTCAATCATAAACCTTTCATCTTCGCAGCTGAGAGAGCAAATGCTTCAACTAGCGCTACAGGTGGCCAAACCACTAAATACGAGAAATAAGCGTTCGAGTAGGTGTTTGCAGTTGCCACTGACGGAGGACGCGCATGCGCATTAGAAGTAGAAACAGAGGCGGCAGGTAAATTTCTCGCCAGTCAACAGACCTATTATGTATTGTTACACTTGTGTAGCGGAGGTGCTTAGAACAACTGCGTTCTAAGCAAGTGGTCCCGGGTTCGAATCCTGGTCCAGACAGAAATTTTCATATATTCATGTTGTATGATTACAACACATACTGACAACTGAGACTCAAAAGTCTCAGTTAAAGTGTGTAGCTTCTGAAATATTGGAAAGTTTCATGTTTCCGTGAGCATTGTAGTGAAAGCTATAAAAGAAGCCAGGTATCCATAGTGATATTAATGTAAATAACCTTCGCTATGGCTCTGTATGCATTTAAATGACTGGAAAAGTTGAGAATTCTTGCAAACATAATCGCACCGGGAAAAAACATCTGACATCGGCTTTATCATTCTGATGACTCATCCGATGATGGCAGCATAATCAAAATGTTCCAATGTTTGTATAGCTTATGGGACTTAACTACGGGGTCATCAGTCCCTAAACTTACTACTTATGAACTAGCTAACACTAAGGACGGCACAAATATCCATGCCCGAGGGGGATTCGAACCCCCAACCATAGTGGCCGTGCAGACCGTGACTGACGCGCCGCAGTCCCCTCGGCCACCGCGGAATAATCTGCTGTAACCGGATGTTTATAAAAAGTAATTTGTGACCTTTTTCTTTACATGTTAAACCTGTGAATCAGATCATTCTCATTGTAAAATATAGGAGATCGGAAGACGACGTCTGTGAACGTAGAAACCGGTCATCCATAAACAAATAACGCGATCTTGGCTGGAAGCGTGTATTCCTAAATGTTTGTTTGGTATTTTTCTGACCAAACATAAGGTTTACTGACTTTGGAGTGTTTCCTTGAGAAAAGCTGTCGTTTTATACAGTCTACACAATTACTCTCCATCCTCTGTGCTCTTCCATTTCGTGTCTCTGTTCATCTCCTGCTCTACTTTCTTTCTCCATCTCTTCCTCTCACCTTTCACTATACATCTCTATCTCTTCATCCTCTGTCCCTCTTTCCCATGTCGAATAGTTCACAATTAAGAAATAAAAAATTAGGTTCTTACTTCTAATTTTATGGTAAGATCGGCAAGTGACCACAAAGTTACTGTTCCACAAAATTGAGCGAAGTAACGCGACCAATAAACATAGTTATTTACAATCTACATTAATTCGAATGTTCGATCTCCACTGCTGGAAACATCATAAACTTAGCGGTTGTATCATTGTAGCTTCTTAGTATTTGTGTATCACTGGTACGTCAAGTGAACCATTAGAATACCAACGTTGTTGCTTTCGTGTTTTATTTCTACCACAGCCTCTGATGGGACGCAGTACGAAGTTGGCACCACTTAAAGTTTCGGTAAACATGTTTTGTTATCGGAGACTTTAACACGCTGTAGAGACGGTAACACTGAAGTTATTTATGTTGTAGCATCTACATACTTTTACCGATCTTAACGACAGTGTAAATAAATAATTTTTACTTCGTGCAAATCTGTGGGAAGTACATTTCGAATTATAAAAATTCCTTGTGTAATTCATTATTCGTATCAACGAACTTTCATTTGAAATTGACATATACGCTTGCGTTGCGCCAGGTTTTAATTTCTTCTAATTACGATCATAATGGAAACAGTATACACGCACAAAAAGAACAGTATGCGCTGCCATGACGAAGATCGAAGTAAAACGATGTGAAAAAACGAGAACCGTCACGTATGCTTGCAGATATGTTCTAGTAGTGGAACCACCTCCTGACGTCGTACAAAACTTGTGAATCGGCCAATGTGGCAGACGGATACTACGACAAGGTACACAGCGTCACAGCGGCGTTACGAACTGCGGAGGTCAGCTGCTCCCTTAGCGAACACAGGGCAGTCGACAACGGTTCTGGTTGATTGCACTGAGTCATCCCGGTCTTCAGTCACAGCAGAATCGGGCACCTTCCGAGACGCTTCAGCTAGACTAGTTTTTCGAATACCCAGGGGAGCCAAGGATGCTGTCACATGTTATGTCTCTGCTAGCAGAAACGTGAGAACCTCGATTCCGTTCCAGGGGAAACTCAGCCACTCTGGGAAAGATGCAACTGCTTGCATATCCTGGTGCAACTAAACGTATTTAAATAACAAAACAACTTAAGTCACTAAACAAAAATAAATCTTCCAGGCCTGATTGTATACCAACTAGATTCCTCTCAGAGTATGCTGATGCAGTAGCTCCGTACTTAGCTATCATTTACAACCGATCACTCAGCGAAAGATCCGTACCCAAAGACTGGAAAGTTGCCCAAGTTACTCCAATATTCAAGAAAGGCAATAGGAGTGATCCCCAAAATTAAAGGCCTACCTCATTGACGTCGATTTGCAGTAGGATTTTGGAACATATACTTTGTTCGAATATTATGAACTACCTCGAAGAGAACGAGCTATTAACCAGTAGACAACACGGATTCAGAAAGTATCACTCTTGCGAAACACAGCTTGCCCTTTATTCACATGAAGTGTTAAGTGCCATCGACAAGGGATCTCAAATCGATTCCACATTTCTGGATTTCAGGAAGGCTTTTGACACTGTACCCCACAAGCGGCTTCTTATGAAATTGCGTGCTTATGTAATATCTCCCCAATTGTGCGATTGGATTCACGATTTCCTATCAGAAAGAACACAGTTCGTTGTAATTGACGGTAATTCATCGAGTAAAACTGAAGTGATATCTGGCGTTCCACAGGGAAGCGTTATAGGTCCCCTACTCTTCCTCGTGTTTATAAACGATTTAGGAGTTTCAATCACCGACTTTTAGTTCTGAATGTGAAAATATTTTGCTAGCACCCACCTACTTAGGGAGACATGACCATCTCAATAAAATAAAATAAATCAGATCGAAAACGGTACGATTTAGGTGTTCTTTCTTCCCCCGCGCTATTAGAGAATGGAACGGTAGAGAAAAGTTATGAAAGTGGTTAATAAACCCTCTGCCAGGCACTTGAATGTGATTTGCAGAGTATCTATGTAGATGTAGATGTAGAACAATGTTTTATAAATTCAGTAAAATTTAGATGCCGAATGGGTGCGACAAATTAGGTTACAACGTATCTTCGTAACCCTACGAGCACCGAGGTATTTTAGGTTACATGGAGCACCAACCAAATGCAATTTTTGCCCGTGTTGCAATGAGCTGTAATTCCTGTAAAATGTATTTATTTTAATGTATGGAACTCATTGTTCTTTGGGGCGATCTGAATCAATTTATACAAGTTTACAGCCAAGATCGCTTTATTTGTGGATGACCGGTTTCGACCGTTCACAGACATATAAGATGTGACATTTTAAAATACAGCTCAGAAGATGATGTCTGTGAACGTCGAAACCGGTCATCCATAAATAAATAACGCGATCGTTGCTGAAGACTTGTATGAAGTATATATTTATTTTAAGTAATTCTATGTCTAATTTTAAGGTCAGTTTAACAGGAAATAGAAACAACACAACTAAAAGCACAGATTCTTAGAACATACAAATTAAATACAAGAAGCAACAATAGTCAAAACTTGGACAACGGAATTTTGCATAAACTAGAAACATGAAGTCCTTACTTGAATACAAAGGTTGTCGAAATTTTCTGATCACTCTTTAATTTAATAACTGAATAATACTTTTTTTTGACAGAAAGTTTCAAAAACAGGAATAAAAACACTTTTATATATAATACTTTATGGTAAACTGAAAACTTTCAAAATAAAACACTCTTCACTTGGACAGAGTACTGATATTCTCAGGTGACATTTACCTCCTGCACATAAAATTCTGAATGTATCTTACACAGATGCAGACCAGAGGTTACACATGTTAACTTGGTTTTGTTATGTTGTCCTTGGCTCTCTGGTTACCTGCATACGTGAAGCATATGTTGGTTCTCCATCTGCAGCAGTTTTCGTCACCTCTAGTTTCTTTCCAAGGATATATCTCATCGCACAGATAATTTGCAACTGGATTCTTTTCAAGGCCCTGGATCGCTCTTCCTCATAAGGTCTCAAACGCTCAAGGCCTAATTCAGGGAGATACAGTTCTAACGCATTTGACTTCCCTTCATTCCACTTAGGCACATTCATTCTGAACAGTGTGTACGATTTTACTCCAGCTATATCAAGTAGGCTGTAGAACATCGACAGTGGCCGTCTTCTCGTTCCACTTTTTGTTGAGTACGCCCTAGCCAGTTGATCTCTGTCATTCACTCCTCCCTTAGTGGAATTATAGCACAGTTTGATATGAGTTATCGTCTTTGGTGTACCAATTTCTACTCCTGTATCACGATGTTGTGTTGACAACATCAATAGATTCTTTTTCCTTTGTGATGTAAGGAACAATTGTTACTAAAGGCTTCTTAGGGGATGGATCTGTGAATTCAAATTTGGAGAAATACAGCTGTCATTTTAAGTTCTTGCGGTATGTGTTTTCTGTTGCATTTGAGTGTCCCAACTAATGTAAGTTTGTCATCTTCGTACAGAATGTCCGCCTATTCCACAGACTTGTACAAACGTTCAGTTGTGATATTGTGGCCTGTATTCTTTATTGGCTCCACCAGTCTCTCACAATCTCAAGAGGACCTCGTTCACATGTAGGTCTATTCCAGCATTCCTCCAATTTTATAATGTATCGTTCAGTTACACTACTAAGAATTCTAACAATATACCATATTTTTCAGGCTTGTCTTTGAGAACAACTTTAGAAAGACAACCACCTCTGAAAAGACATAGAACTTTCAATTGTATTGTGAGGTCCACTTCTGAAATACCTTGGGGATGTTCCATTCAGTGCTTCAAGTACTCCACGCAGTGGCCCAAATTTGTCACTTACACGTCTTTCCGCCATTGTGCCTTTATCATCAAACGAAGAATATTCAAAAGCTGATACGCTCTTGTCTTACTCATAGTGCCTCTATATATGACTCTTCCCAAGTAGTCTATAAATCAAATAACGAAATATTAGTGTCCAGGTAACTTCCCATAGGAATTAACATTCCCATCAAAGCATATATTTCAGACTCTTAATTTTTTTTTCTTTCAACTTCTTCATTTGAACACGCAACAATTTTCCGTAGTATTTCAGGAGTGAAAAAATTCTTGAATGATTCACATATACTTTTTACTTTCCCAGCAGTAGTTATTCCCTGATGTCCACGGACTATGTTGGCAAAATCCCTTTTACAATGCCTTTGAGCTTCTGCAAGGTACACTCTACCAGATCTAGGAGGGTTACCTGCAACGTTTGTTTCTTCATTGTCCTCCGATTCTTCATTTGAATTTTCTTCTGCTTGTGTAATCCGCTTCAGAGTCACTGATATCTGATAACTCGTCGTCTATTAATAGTTTATCAATGATTTCTGCATCACTGAAACCTCTAAACTCATTTTAGAAAAACTAATTTACAGGAAAGGCATTTGTTCTACTCTGACAATAGCTAGTCTCTACAATGAAAATGACTCAACAATCAGACTCTCAACAAGGCACGCAAAACTCACACTCAATATTGCCAAACGAAGTTTACTATAAGAAAAATCTACGGACAATTTTTGTCCGTGCTTGGTGCTTGTAGGAAGACAGTAAGAATTGTGGTCGCATTGAGTACTAACCCAGGGCAAAATGTGCCCTTGGGCATAAAATTTCTATATTTCTTTTATAATTTTTAAAATTGTAACCATAGAAATGTACAGTGTAGTACTTTATAATGTGAGCGACAAATAGGAAAAGTCCCATAAAGAAAGAAGGATATTTATTATGATTTTAAATAGAAATGTGTACAGGCAAATTCGGCCCATGCTTTGTGCTTGTAGGAAAGATTGAAACTACATTGTACGCTACATAGCAATACATTTAAGGAAAAGACAGACAAACTTTGAAACCGAATATATAATATATTGATTACTTTAAATGATCATACGATTACTTCCAGGCAAGTGTGGAACACAGATTATTTATTTAGCGTTTGGCATGTTACCGAATCGTATGGAACATAAAACCGTAACGTTAAAGACACAACAATCAAACATTTTTTGACTACAAATTGCAAAAATTAATCTATAACTTGCACATAAATGTAAAATCCATGACAAATATAGGAATAGTTAACTACAACTACCAAGGACAGGGAGAAGCAGTAAAATTTTGCCGATGACCTTTTAATTCTATTGGAGACAGCAAAGGATATGAACAGAACGAACTGAGGGACTGTCTTGTAAGGAAGGTATATGATGAACAACATCAATAACAGCAAGACAAGGGTAATGGTATGTAGTATAAGAAAAACTGGTTAATTGAATAAGAGTAGCAATCGAGACAATTAAAGTTGTTCATGAGTTCTGCCATTCGGATTGCAAATAAGTTATGATGGTCGAAGTAGTGAAGATCTAAAATGCATTACGTCTATGGGAAGATAACCATTCCTGGAAGAAAGAAATTTTTCAACTTGGAATATTAACCAAAATTTTAGGAAGTCGGTTCTGAAGACATTTGTCTGGAGTATACCACTGTACGGGAGTGCAATATGGACCAAAAGAAAAACAAAAAAATTAGACAAGCTTTTGAAATGGGATGCTTCTGACGACTTCTGAAGTTTCGTTCTGTAGATCGCGTAACTCATGAGAAAGTGCTGCTCAATGAAGACATTTTTCGTATATCTTGGCTGAAAGAACCGATCTGTAGGTGAGACACATTCTGAGAAATCAAGGTATCATCAATTTAGCATTGTAGGGCAGAGTATGGGTAAAAATCTCAGATGGAGACCGAGAAACGAACACAGTAAGCAGTTCAAAAGGATGTAGATCGTCCTTGTGCAAAATTGAAAAGAAGCATTCGTCATAGGCTAGAGCAGAGAGTTGCATGAAACAAGTCTTTGGACTGAAGACCACAATAACAACTACATCATCACAATATAAATTGCACAAAGATGTTAAATTAGATAACAGTGAGAAGACAAGCTGGTCTACTTCAAGTAGTTATATCTTGTTATCATAGTTGTACATCTATTGAGCCTAGCAAGGTAATTCAAAAATGTTCAAATATTTGTTAAGCTTAAGAGACTTAACTGCGGGGACATCATTCCCTAAACTTACATACTAATTATAAACTGCCTTACACTAAAGACGACACAAACATGCATACCCGAGGGGGGATTCGAACCCCTGACGGGGAACGGCCTCGCGCATCGTAGCATAGCTCCTCAATGCGCTTCGCCACGTCGCCACGGCCAGCTAGGTAATTGCCGCGGGTCAAACAGTTGTTGGTTCCTCAAAACTTTCTTACTGCACATTCGCACATTATGTGCGTTAAAGTTAGTTCTTGAGTTTAACAATCACAATGGAGATGGTCAAGCATTTTATGTCTATACAGATTTAGGGCACAATATAAGTTTTTAGTTAGTTTCATTTCTAGAAGGAGTACACTGGTATCCATTTGTATCATTTCTATTGCGCATGATTGCAGCTCCACTCTTCTTGTAGTCCTGTTGCTGTTCAGAGAGGTTTCTGAGACATAAACAGGTTCGTAATACGTTATTACTCGTGGACTCGCAAGTTTTCTTCTTTTGTGAGGGGGAAGGGGGGAGGGAATATGAATCGTTTAACTTCTACAACTGATAAAATGTAGCCTGGTGACGGAGATATGGACGCGCTATATTTGTCAGAACCGGAAGCCAACGTAATGGTCCTGATTTCAGAGTCCCTAATAACATGGTATTGTATAAGTAAACATAAATCCTATTTACTCTCACTTAGAACAGCAGCAATCAGAAACCGGCTAAGCAAGTGATAGTGTCGCCGTGTTTAGGATGTCAGTACAGGCTCTTCAGGATGAGCCAGATGACTTCCTAATTACATTATTTCTGCTTTTTAATTTTTATCTAATTACCTCGAGATGCTTCTTTCATTCTTCTTATTCCGAGATATTGGTAGTGTCGGAGATTGCTGACGCAAACCACAACATTTAACTGATTGCTTGCTTGCTTGGTGCTGAAATGGAAGGCGCTCTACTCAGATTAACAAGGATTCAGGTCTAGTTTTCAGTCTGTAATTCTATTCTAATTTCTTTAGGCCTTCATCAACTGTTATCCTAGGTTGCTATCGCTAGATCGTCAGCGTGGCTGACAATTTCAATTCGTGCCAGGCACATCGCTGATGTAGAGATTAAATACAAATGGGGCTGCCTTTTCGCGACTGAGACTCTGAAATAACGATTTTTCACTAAGATTTCCATTAGTGCGTCATGCCCTACAACAAACAGAGGTGTTTAAGATGCCATCAGTACTCGTGAGCCGGCCGCGGTGGCCGAAGGGACTGAGGCGCTCCAGTCACGGTCTGCACGGCCACTACGGTCGGGGGTTCGAATTCCCCCTCGGGCATGGATATTTGTGCCGTCCTTAGTCTTAATTAGTTCATAAGTAATTTGTAAGTTTAGGGACTGCTAACCCCGTAGTTAAGTCCCATAGACTATAAAAACATTAGAACATTTGAGGGGATGGTTCCCTCAGTTTTAGCGTAAGTCCGTGGAGGTACGTAAGGATCTATAAAGCTACCGAAGTCTTTATTTTCTTCTGAAAACTCACTCCAAGGTGTCACGTTAGGGTCAGGAGCTGCTCACAGCAGTTTCACTTCGATCTTAAGCCTGCTTGATGTTCATGAATTACCTCCTCAGTGAGATGTAATATGCTGTTACACTGGTGCCTTTTCAGCACTTTGCAGAATATGTTCAGCAAGCCTTTGAAATGTTCAAATCTTGTAAATGTTTGTAAATCTAAGGGACTTAACTGCTGCCGTTATCAATCCCTAGGCTTAAAAACTACTTAAACAAACTTATGCTAAGAAAAACACACTCATTGTCCGAGAAAGGACTCGAATCTCCGACGGCGAGAAACCGCGCGCTTCGCAGCAAGGCGCCTTAGAACGCTCTGCCACGCAACGGCGGCAAACACTTTGAGACGGTAGACTCTGAATCGTCCGCAGCCTTACCTTATTTCAGGACGGTAACAGCTTATGCTATTTTTAATTGTTGTGAGATGTCAACATTTCAGTTACGAGGTGAGCTCTTGGATCACGATTTTTTTATCTGTAAATAGACCATCTAATCCCTCGGCCTTTAGAAATTTTACAGCTTTAGTTAGCTTATTATTTGTGAAAGAAAAGCAAAAACATTGATCCTGTGTGGCATCTTAGGTTTTATATTCAAGGAGGAATCAGCTGTCTCCTGTCTTCGCAGAAGTGATCGGACCTTTCTACGATGAAGTTCAAATTTCAGATCATCTTTCTTTACTACATTGGTGGCTTCAAGTAATTTGTTTACGGTGACAGAGTTACCTGTTCTCTCGAAAGCTGTATATAGATACTTCGCTTCTTTAATCTATCAAGGGGTATACTCTTAATTGAATCCCCGAGGAAGATGGAGTTACTCGGCTGCTGTTACTGAGCCAACTAATCTACTACAGATTCCTGCACATTTGTGTCCATGTCTTTCTTATATAGCTTCCAGTTTCCTTAATGGAAGTTCCATCGTAATTTAGGGATCGTTAGTAGTGGGAATTGAACGCAGCTGGTGTTAATACAAGTCAATGTTTATGGGGTGGAAGAAGGGGACCCAGCTTCTTCGTAGTGTTTGTCATTAGACAGAGTTGTAGGTTTGTTTCGTTTTTCCATATCGCGGATCTAAAGGTTTTGAAGTCTTTAGAATCATAGACAACGCGTACGTTGTTTTCATCCTACCTTTTTCATAAATCACTGTTTTCATCATTTGACTAGTGTTGATTGTTGAAATGTCTTGTAGACCGGTCGGTACTCGAGTGGGGGTAACGGTGAGCATAGCCAGTTAGTTTGGTTGTTGGGTACGACGACTACGCCTGAGAACTCCAAAATATCATCCTCGGTTGATGTCGATGACTTTATATCGAATAATGTCGTTTAGGAATCAAAGGATGAAAACTTGATCGTCTCAGGTCCGGCACAATTTTGTAGCCATGGTCCTTAGTTCTAGTTGGTAGCGGTTCTGCGTTTGCTACATACACTCCTAGTCATTAAAATTGCTCCACTTTATACGGCGAGTCCATAGGGGTCAGAAGGACAACAGGGTTGCCACCGGTGCACTCATCTTGGCCTTCCAGGGCGACTCATTGCCTGAGAAGGTCAAGGTGATGATTTACCGATGTGACGTGAAGCCCTACGTTCCTCCCCCTATGCGCTGTTTTAAATGCTGGATGTTTGGGCACATGTCCTCCAGGTGTACCGCCAACTCCACCTGTCGGGACTGTGGCCGTGCATCGCACCCAGACCTCCCTTGTACACCACCTCCCATATGTGTCAACTGTGGACAGCAGCACACGCCATACTCGCCTATCTGCTCTGTAATGCACAAAGAAAGGAAGATCATGCAATACAAAATCATGGACCGGCTGTCTTATTCAGAAGCAAAGAGAAAATATGAGAAACTCCACCCAGCCAGCACCAAACCGTCCTATGCAGCAACCACAGCACCATTTCAGCAGACTAGTTTGCCGACTGTTCCATCAATCTTAGTGGGCCCTCAAGCCCAACCGTCATCATCTGACCCCTTGGTGGTAGGGGGCACATCTCACACTGTTGCTTACAAAGCCCCTGCCTTGGAAGCAAAAACCCCCAAACCAAAGGGGACATCGGTCCCCACACGTGAGTCAGATCCAGAACAGCCTGCTCTGACTCATTTCGCGAGGAAGGGATCGTTTGAATCTCTTTCTCCCTCGGTTTCTCCCACTGGTACAGTGGACGCCAGTGAGTTGCACGAAGTTCCATCCAAAGCTCGTCGTAGGGCCTCAAGGGCCATCTCCGTCCCTGAGACAGTCTTCCAAGCCCTCCCAGCGCGAGAAGCCGAAGGATCAGCGAGAGAAACAGAAAAAGAGTAAAACAAAAGATTCTCAGGTGGCTACCATGCCACCACAAAAATCGTCTGCTTCCGAGGATGTGGTGGAAATCCTCGCGTTCCCTAAAGACTTGGCAATTGCCAAGAGTTTGGAAGCAATGGACGTAGAGGCTCTACCTCCTGAGTCAGTGACTGCAGAGAAACCTGTGGACTCCACTCTACCATCTGCATAAATATGTCCAGTAAGTCGGGAGATAGTGTGGTGCTGCAGTGGAACTGTGGCGGTTTCTTCCGCCACCTGGCCGAGTTACAGCAGTTGCTATGTCACTACCCTTCCCTCTGTGTTGCACTAAAGGAAACGTGGTTTCCTGCCGAACGGACTCCTTCCCTCGTTGGTTTAGGGGTTACTATAAAAACAGGGTATCCGGAGGAGTCTCTCTTTACGTTCTGGCCCCTGTCCCCAGTTCACCAGTGCCACTTATCACAGTGCTCGAGGCAGTGGCTGTGAGGATTCAGGCACGACAGGATATCACCATCTGCTCACTCTACCTTCCTCCAGATGAGGCAGTGTCTCCTGCAGACCTCGCGAACTTGATCGCACAACTTCCTCACCATTCCCCCTATTGGGAGATTTCAATGCCCAAAACCCCTTGTGGGGTGGCTATCAGGTCGCAGTAGGGACAGTGAAGCTCTAATAGCACAACTAGACTGCTGCCTTCTTAATACCGGTGTCCCCACACATTTCAGTTTGGTGCATGGCACATTCAAGCCTTCTACCACAGTTTCATTCGGAGGTCCACAATGACCTATGTGGTAGCGACCACTTTCCCATCCATATCTCGCTTCTCCAGTATCAACCTCCAGATCGCTTGCCCCGTTGGTCTCTGCGTAGGGCTGACTGGCCTGCTTACGCCTCGGCTATGGTTACTAGGGTGATACCACCAATCCCGGGCGATGTTGATCAGGATGCTCATCTCGTCATTAGAGTCATCACTTCCGCTGCTGAAGCCAGTGTTCCGACCAACACTGGCTCAGTTCGGCGCAAGTTGGTTCCGTGGTGGCCCGCAGAGATTGCTGAGGCCATCAGGGAACGTTGTCGGACACTCCAGCGCCACTGGCGCCACCCTTGTATAGAGCACCTGATCGCTTTCAAACGACTCCGGGCACAAGCTCTGAGGCCAATACGCCAGAGTAAGCAGGACTGTTGGGAGAGATATGTCGCTACCATCGGCTCTTGCGCCGCCCCATCTCGGGTGTGGTCACAGATTCGTCGCCTTTTTGGGTACTGACCACAGGTGGGAATCCCCAGCTTGAACATTCGGGATACTATATACATCCATCCAGCTGCTATCTCTGAACACATGGCGGACCATTATGCCAGTAACTCTGTGACATCTGCTTATATTGCAGGCTTCCGCACTCGCAAAGAACAGGTCGAGTGGAGGCAGCTGTCTTTCCACACACATCGGTGAGAACCATATAATGCCCCATTCACTGAGTAGGACTTCCAGAGTGCCCTCACTGCTTGCCCTGATACCACCCCAGGGCTAGATCGAATCCCCAGACAGTTCCTGCGCCACCTGTCACAGGAGTTTCAAGACCAACTTCTCGCCCTGTTCAATCGCCTCTGGGTTGAAGGTGTTTTCCCATCTCAATGGCGGGACAGTATCGTCATCTCAGTGATAAAACCAGGGCTGATCCACAGGTGGCAGACAGTTACAGCCCGATTAGCCTCACTAACGTCCCTTGCAAGCTCCTGGAACATATGGTGAGTCGGCGGCTCAAGTGGGTTCTTGAAGACCGTAGACTCCTTGCCCCACAACAAGGGGGATTCCGCCAGGGCCGTTCTGCATTGGACAATCTAGTTCCGCTGGAGTCGGCCATCCACACTGATTTTGCCAGGCGTGAGCAACTGGTTGCAGTCTCTTTCGATCTCCGAAAGGCTGATGACACCACCTGGCGCTACCATATTCTAGCTACGCTGCATGGCTGGGGCTTGAGAGGACCGCTTCCACTGTTCATCGAGAACTTCCTCTCACTTTGCACTTTTAGGGTTAGGATTGGTACCCAACTCAGCTCCCCACGCACCCAGGAGAATGGAGTCCCACAGGGCTCCGTTCTTAGTGTTCAGCTATTTCTAATTTCAATCAACAGACTTGCTGCAGCAGTCATTGGTGTCCTCCTCACTGTATGCCGATGACTTTTGTATGTATTGCAGTTCGGCTAGTATAGGTGTCGCTGAAAGGCGACTGCAGGGAGCCATTCAAAAGGCACATTTCTGGGCTTTAGCTCATGTGTTCCGGTTCTCTGCCTCCAAAACTCGGTTTATGCACTTTTGCCGCCGTCAGGCAGTGCACACAGGCCCAAATCTGTACTTGGGTGACGACCTACTGCGTGTTGAAGATACGCATCGCTTCTTGGGCATGCTATTCGATGCCTGGCTCACGTGAGTCCCACAACTTCAACAGCTGTGGAAGACATGTTGGCGCCACCTGAACGTCCTTCGCTGCCTAAGCCATACCACTTGGGGTGCAGCATGTACATCTCTCCTGCAAATTTATAAGCCTCTTATCCAATCCCGTCTGGATTATAGCAGCCTGGTATACGAATCTGTGGCCCCTTCTGCACTGCGTGTCTTGGACCCAATCCACCATAGTGGAGTCCGTTTGGCGACAGGTGCCTTCTGGACAAGTCCCGTAACAAGTCTCCTTGCTGAATCTGGGGTTCCCCCCCCCTCCGAATCCGCCGGCAGCAGCTGCTGGCTTCTTATGTCGCCCGTATTCATGCCTCCCCTGACCATCCGAATCACAGGCTTCTGTTCCCAGCTGCCGTCCTCCCTTCCCCATGAAGACGCCCATGTTCGGGTCTCCCGATTGTGGTTCGTATTCATTCCCTTCTTTCGTCCCTCGCATCCTTTCCTATCCCTACCACATTCCACTATCTTTCTCATTCACCTCCATGGTTTGTACCTCGCTTACAGCTTCGATTAGACTTGTCCAGTGACTCGAAAGACTCCGTTTCGCCAATGGTCCTTTGTCGCCAGTTCCAAGCATTCGTTGATACTTTCCGTGCTGCTGAAGAAGAATACACAGACGACTCCCTTGTGGACGGTCGTGCTGCGTGACCATGTTGAACAGCATTCCTTGTCCTTTGGGACTAGTGTTTTCACAGCTGAGCTGGTGGCCATCTCTCGTGCTCTTACACATTTCCACAACTGCCCTGGGGAGTCTATAGTTATCTGTACTGACTTCCTGAGTGGCTTGATCACCCTTGGCCAGTTTATGCCAAAGCTAGTCCATTTGGGATGCCGTTTTCACTCTTGGCGAATCAGGCCGTTTGGTGGTTTTCATTTGGACCCTGGGCCACGTAGGCTTTCCGGACAACAAACGGTTGATCGCCTGGCCAAGCAGGCCACCACATCACGGCCCTTACAGGTAGGTCTCCAAGACAAGGACTTCAGACTGCAACTGACCCGTAAGGTTCTGGGGATTTCGACCTCGGAATGGGCTGCCTTGAACGAGCCAAATAAGCTGCGCATAGTCAAGCCCACCACAGATGTGTGGAGATCCTCAGTGCGAGCCTCTGCAGACTACGTATTGGCCATACGTGGTTGACACACGGCCACCTTCTATGTCGAGAGGACCCACCAACTTGCCGTTGTGGTGCACTATTGACTGTAGTCCACATTCTGGTGGACTGCTTACTTTTAGCCGACTTGAGGCAGTCTTTTACCCTGCCTCCTGAGCTTCCATTGATATTATCTGACGATGCCTTTATGGTCGATCGCGTATTAGGTTTTATTCGCGCATCTGGCTTTTATTGGTCTATTTAGTGGTGGGGCCTATAATCCCGCCTTCTCGGGCTCCAACCCCTCCAGAACAATAGGCCGCTGTCATTTTATGGGTTACGACTTGTTTTTCAATTAAGGATTTTAGCGTGTGCATAGTGGCTGGCTCATCCTGTGTTCTTCTTGTGATCAGCCAGCCACACTCTTCTGCTGCCTTATTTTAGTTTTCTGTCTATTTGGTCAACTTCTGTCCTGTTCTTTGTTATATGTCATCAATTTACCATGGACTGTCTCTCTGTTCTCGGAGTATACTGGACTTGGAGTACTATGCGACAAAAATGAAAGTTTTATGATATAAGCTCTTAGCTGGGAGCAGGGGACTTATAACCCAGCAGTTGAGTCCCCTTTAAACACCCAACAACAACAACAAGAAGCTCTGTTTGACCCAATGCTGTTATTATGGCCATAGGGTACTGATTTCTTAGGATCCATGCAACTATATTGCGTTTAAAAGTAATCACATGTAAGTTCTAGTAGAATATATTTGTCCAATGAATACCCGTTTATCATCTGCTTTTGCTCTTGATGTAGCAATTTTAATTGCTAGTAGTGTACATACTCCGCAATTCACAGGAAGATGGGTGGCGAAGGGAACGTCATACCACTACTATGAATTTCTCTTCTTTTCCATTCCCAAACAGGAAAACGAATGTCTGTGCGACTCTGTATGCGCCGTAATATCTCTTACATTTATGTAAGTTGACGACAGTAGAACCTTACTGCAGTCAGCTTCAAATTCCAGCCTTCCAAATTTTCTGAATACTGTTTCTTGAAAAGACTTCGCGTTGTCTTCTCTCCAACGACTCCCATTTGAGTATCCGTAGATGAAACCTGCAAATGTAGCAGCCTACATCTGAATTTCTTTGACGTCTTCCTTTAACCCTATCTGGTGGGGATCCAGAAACTTCAGAAACACTCAAGACGAGGTCGCACGAGCATTTATAAACGACCTCGTTTACAGAAGAGTCACATCTAGCCAAAACTCTCCCAATAAGTTGGACTATCAGTTTTCCCAACGACTGACGTCGTAAGTTAATTCCACTTCACACTCTACAATTTTATGCCTAGATATTTAATAGATGCCACCATGTCAAACAACACACTATAATACATAATGACACTTTTTCCCTACCGATCTGCATCACTTTATATTTTTCTACATGTCGAGCTAGCTACAATTTCTCGCACGGCCTAGAAAATTTGTCTAATCCATTTTGCGTCCTATCACAGTCATTCAATGACGACACCTTCCCGTACACTGCAGCGTCATCAGGAAACAGCCGCAGATTTTTTGTCACTATGATCACGAGATCAATTATGTAGATAGAAAAGAGTAACGCCCCTTTCACTCTTCCGTGGGGCACTCATGACGATTCCCTTGTCTCTGACGAACACTTGCTGTCGAGAGCAACGTTATTATTTAATAAGTCTTCGAGTCACTAACAAATCTGCCAACTTATCCTTTGATATGCTCGAACCTGTGTTAGCAGTCTGCAGTGCAGTACCACGTCAAACTAATCCGAGAATATAGAAACTTGCAGTCTGACTGTGGTCCTTCATCCATGCCTCACAAGAACCTTTTTTCCTAAAGCCATTCTGTGCATGGACAGCTTTTCCGACACAAGGAAACTACATCCAACCTGAGAATGTGTTCAAAAATGGCAACATTCATGCTGCCTGGTTATTCTGCTCAACTGGTCTGTTTAGGGCTCGTTACCCTGACGTCAGGTTGAAGTATACGGACTATAAATAAAGTCGGGGTAGCCAGTCGAAAATAAGTTAATAAGATTAGGAGCATCCATAAATTTCGCCGCATTCCGCTACAATATGCATTAGGGTGGTTGGTAAGAACACTCAAAAAGTATCTTGATTTCAATTTATTACAGGCATACTGATAACTTCAAAGATGCTCTAAACTTTAACCTCACTAGATAAAATACGTAGGTCAACTGCAATGAACTCTCCACCTCCAACATTGTCTAATGTGTCTTTCCAATTTCCATGTCTAGCTAAATATATCAGATTTTACTCTTCTGTACTCAGCCAGCTGTTGGTCCCGACAATAATTTGAACGAGGCAAGCTTCCTGGAACACAGTAAGTTCAAGAACTCTGTTATCTATGCCAGTTGCACGCAATGTCTTTTCAGTGGGTGATCGTGTCGACAGTTTTGATCAGAGCACTTCAGCTACCGCCAAATCTAAAAGAGCCTATTGTGTGCTCCACGTTTGCTCTGCTACCCGAGTAAATGCAACACTTTTGTAGTGAAGCCCAAGATTTATCAATAGGATTTCTACAATTATCCATCCGCTAATGCAGGTCAAGAAATGTACAGCCAAGAACGTCACAGAGTAGACCAAGTTTTTGGTAGATATCCTCCACGTGCCCTCAAGCCAAAGGACCAAGATCTTGCCGCGTTGGAGTAGCCGAGCGATCTAAGGCGCCGTCGCAGGTTTGAGTTCTCCCTAGGGCAAGTGTGTGTGTGTGTTGTCCTTAGGTTAGTTTACCTTAGCTTAAGTAGTTTTTAAGCTACGGACTGATGACCACGCGCCGGCCGCGGTGGCCGAGGGGACTGAGGCGCTCCAGTCACGGTCTGCACGGCCACTACGGTCGGGGATTCGAATCCTCCCTAGGGCATGGATATTTGTGCCGTCCTTAGTCTTAGCCAGTTCATAAGTAGTTTGTAAGCTTAGGGACTGATGATCCCGTAGTCCCATAAGTTCCACAAACATTTGAACAGTTTTTTTGATGACCACGTAGTATGGTCCGATAGATTTAAAAGCATTTGAAGGCCAAGATCAGCTATAGGAAAACTTGTAAAGTTTAATTGCTCTGTTTTTATTCGACGTGCGAGCCCAGTGGTCTTCGCCAATTCCACTAGCTGCGCATATAAACGGCCTCAAAAGCAATGGGGCTCCATAAGGCGATAAGGTTTTTATCCGGTATGGAGTCCAGTGTGTACTTGGTATGTCTGTTGGGGAACGCCATCCGAGCTTTTGAGGTGACTTTTTAATCTCTCATTCTATTCTGGGATAGCGCGCGGGAAGAAAGAACACCTGATACTCTCCGTTAATTCTTTGATTTTTCGTATATTATGCTGATAATCTTTTCTACCTATGTAAATGGGAGTCAAAAATATATTTTCGCATTCGGAGGATAATTTTGACGATTGGAGATTAGTAAGTAGACCACGCCTCAGCGATAAACGTCGTTGTTTTAATGATTCCCATCCCAGATCCTGTATCATTTGCGTGACGCTGTCTCTCCTGTATCGTGACAATACAAATCGAGCTGCCCTTTGAACTCTTTCGATGTCCTCCGTCAAACCCCCCTGATAATGATCCCACACTGGGCAGCAATACTCCAAAAAAGGACGGACAAGCGTAGTTTCTTTAGTAGTTCTCTTGCATCTTTTAAGGGTTCTACCAATAAAACGTAGTCTGTGGTTCGTATTTCCTACGACATTGTCTACGTGTTCTTTCCAGTTGAAGTCTGAAGTAATAGTAATTCCTAGGTGTTTCATGGATTTTACGGCCTTCCTTTTCATTGATTTATCTTGGATTTCTTTTCGCACTCATGTGTACGACTTCACACTTCTCATTACTTAGAGCCAATTGCCAATTTTTACACCATAGTGATATCTTATTTAGATCGTTCTGCAGTTGTTTTTGATCTTGAGATGATTTTACTAGACGCTAAATGACGGCGTCATCTGCAAACAACCTAAGAGAGCTACTTAGATTTTCTCCCAAATCCTTTATGTAAATAAGAAACAGCAGAGGACCAATAACATTACCCTGTGGAACACCCCATATCACCTCTGTTTTAGTCGATGCCTTACCATCGATCTCTACAATATGTGCCCTCTCCGACAGGAAATCTATCCAGTCGTAAATTTGGAACGTTATACCAGAACCACGCAATTTGATTAAAAGCCGTTTGTGAGGTAAGGTGCAGTCATCTGCAAGATGTGGATGGTCACCAGTGTACTTTGCACACTTGATACTCACAGACTAGACCATCTCGAAATCTCGGATAACGTTCCTCGGCAGGCGGATAAAAAAACTTTATCGCCTTATGGAGCTCCATCCGTGCATAACAGTGGAACTGTCAGTAAGAATAAAATCCGTCCCATCGTGTACTTGTTCTGACCTGCCCACTCGTAGTGTGAAAGGGCAAGGACAGTTGGCCAGTCACCACATTTGCGGCTGCTGTGCGGTAAACATCGCGGGCAGCATCAGGGTTGTCATGGTAACGACGTCTGCGGTGCGGCGCTCGAAACTCAGCGGCGCGGTTTGTACTCGGCAAACTGCTGCCGCTGCAGGTTTTCAACCAATGACAGAGAGTGTTCAGCGTGACGGAAGCTGTGCGTAACACGCGGCCCACGATAAATGCTTGACCCCGTGTCCTCATTGCCGGACGTGGAACCTCAGTTGAAATGTTTATCAGATTTAAAAAAAAGTCGCACTAACGTGTTTTACGGCCCACTTTAGATTTGTAGTTACATAAATTTTACAAACATTTTGGAACAAAATAATAATCTAAATAATAAAAAATTAATTAAAAAGAATGTCTGAACCATTTTAGGAAAAAAATTTTTTTAGTGGCGGGTTCCGAACTACTGACCTTGAGCGTCACAGTCCAACGCATTGCCCATTACGCTACAGCTAACAAATAGCAGTAGTGTTCTTTAATCTCGTACTATTGATGACCGTTGTTAACTGAGGCTAATACGGCAATTGTAGACACTAGATTATCAATTATCGTACGAAGAACGACACGTTTTTGTTAATTCTTCAATGCGCCATTGCTTTGAAATGACAACGTGTAAGTTACAATAAGAAAATCATCAAATACGCAACGCAAGGTGGCGTACGGCACAGAGACTTCTGGGCGAGGAATGTCACGTGACATCTGCGAACGGCTGATTTTCGTTAATTCAATGGAGGGTGTCAAAACTCCGTTATTTTTGCAAATATCTCTCAAACGATGCGAGATTTGAATAAAACATAAGGTAACAAAGTTGTGAAGAATTTTCTCCTCTACAAATTCGTTTCTTCAATTTTAACGTCAGACGAACGGTTTATTTGCAATTAAAATTACATTACAAAAGTCTTTTTTTGTGTTACTAATGTTTTTCTTGTCCTAAATATTTAAAAAGCGAGGTTCTGGTCTATGGTAGCCAACAATTATGTCTGAAAAATTTGCTGCCGATCGGTTGAACGGTTCGACCTAAAAAGTGGGAACGCGTTACAGCCAGACAGACATCGTCAAATCGTCATTATTTTTGCAAATATCTCTGCAACAATGCAAGATATGAAAAAAAACCATAATAGAGCGAAGTTGTAGAGAATTTTTTCCTCTACCAATTAGGCTTTTCAATTTTCGTGGCAGATGAACGGTTCGTCTGGAATTGCAATTCTATTACAAACGGCTTGTTTTTTTTATTAATACCGTATTTTATGTCCAAAAAATTTGAAAAGGGAGGTTCTGGTCTCTGGCGGCCTACAATTATGTATGTAAAATTTGATGCTGATCGGTTGAACGGTTCGTCTTGAAAACAGGGAACACATTACGGACAGAGACAGAGAGAGAGACAGACAAACATCCCAAAATAGCCGTTATTTTTGCAAATATCTCTGAAACGATACAAGATATGAAAAAAAAAATATATAAAAGAGCAACGTTGTAGAGAATTTTCTCCTCTACAAATTCGGTTATTTAATTTTCGTGCCGGCCGCGGTGGCCGAGGAGACTGAGGCGCTCCAGTCACGGTCTGCACGGCCACTACGATCGGGGGTTCGAATCTCCCCACGGGCATGGATGTTTGTGCCGTCCTAGTTCGTAAGTAGTTCATAAGTAGTTTGATCCCGTAGTTAAGTCCCATAGACTATACAAACATTTGAACATTTGAACATTTAATTTTCGTGTCAGATGAATGATTGAGCCGTTATTTTCATTTAAATTTCGAGCTGTCAAAACACGATCGCAAAGTCCCACTTTTAGTGTTACTACCGTAACCTAAAGTGGTCCAAAATTAATTAAAACATTGTTCAGTGAAAAATTTGATTCTTTACTTTTTACAGCTTGATACATTTATTCGTCATGGTTACTTTAGTGCATGAAATCAACTAAAAGATTTACCGAAATTTTAAAATTTTTGCGTAGACCTTACGAATGGTTTATTTTAGGTCACAAGGTATTTCAAATTAAAGGTATCGAAATTGTATTTAAAGGTGAGAGTATAATGTACCGCTTTCCAATCTGGAGATATTCCACGGACGGGTAGGACTCTGTTCAACTTCGCCATCGTATCACTTCAAGAATCCAAGTGAGTTTTTTTATAGATAGCATCCGAAAAGAGGCGCGTAATTTGTCATACGATTACGACATAATTTTGAATCGCCTTGATATGGAAGTACTTTTTTAAACAACGACGTACTTAAAAAAAAAGATATCAGTATATCAAAGAACCAAGTAGTGGAATCGCCCACGTTAAGGATTCTCATATTAAAATAAACCCGTTGTTGTCACAAAGTGTAACAATATTTTTCGTTATTTCCCTTTAAGGTACATTATTATTTTTAATCTACCTGTAAAGAGTTGTTTGATGGATTTTTTCGTGGTAGTCTTAAACTAACGACAACAAATGGACTCATACCGAAAGGACAACTGGAACCTCCGATTGGAGCGACCACGCAATGATGCGTTTACTGGTCACGTGTAGATTCGGATGTATACGACTACTGGCGTTGGCAAACTGCTACGCCTATACCTGAATTCAATTTCGATGTTTCATTTCGCGTTGTCGCCTGCACACATTAGAAAATCCGCGTGGCAAGGAGAGACACTTCTGTTCACTTTTGAGGCGAGCACTACTGACTTTCGCTGCTTGGTAATCAGGGCAGCTAATCTGATTACTTCGAACTTCACGTGGATGACCGACATAAACTGTTTAGAGTACTGTCGAGAGAGAGGAACAATTTACTACACATAATACACTCCTGGATAAAGAAAAACGAACACTTACGTCGTCAACACAGCAGAGAGAAATCTTATTAATACATTCTTGAGGTTGTATATAACACATGTTCCACAGGCAAAGCCGTACGCACGTGAGTATACTCACCAGAGCGTCCGCAATGTCGGCATTGGTACCGTGTAGCCGGCCGCGGTGGCCGAGGGGACTGAGGCGCTTCAGTCACGGTCTGCACGGCCACTACGGTCGGGGTTTCGAATCCCCCCTCGGGCATGGATATTTGTGCTGTCCTTAGTGTTAAGTAGTTTGTAAGTTTAGGGACTGATGACCCCGTAGTTAAGTCCCTTAAGCTTAACAAACATTTGAACATTTGGTACCGTGTATACCCTCCTTTTGCATCATTGCAAGCTGTAATTCTTTCATGGAAATGATCGTAGTTCCGAATGTGGTTATGTGGAATGGCCTGTCATGCAATTTCCACCTGGTGCCTCAGTTGGCCCAGATTTCGTGCCGCTCATGCAGACCGCCCAAGATGACATTCAATGCGGACCCAAACATGCTCAGTGGGCCAGAGATCTGGGGATCGAGCTGGCCAGGATAATTGACGTACACGTTGAAGAGCGCAAAGGGTGGTACGGGATACATGTGAATCTGTATTGTCCTGTTGGAAAAACATATCACCTTGTTGGTGCATGAGTGGTAGCAAGACGGGTTAAATGGTGGTTTCAGTGTACCGTGCACTGTTCAATGTTCTCTAGACAATCACTAGAGAATGAGTGTAGAATATCGCTCCCCTCATAATGATGCACGATAATGTGTGCCGTTAGAGTGTCCTCCGCTCACTCCCCAACATCTTTCAGCCCGCCTCCAATGGTGTCATAGTAGGCGCTTATCAAGGGACGAATGGAGACGTGTCGTCTTCATTGATGAGAATCGCTGCCGCCTCGGTGCCAATGATGGTCGTACATGTATGTGGTGTCGTGCAAGGAAGTGCGAAAACTGTAGTGTACGTGACAGAGACAAACGGGGCCGACACCTGGCATCATGGTGTGGGGACCCATATCGTAACCTGACCATTCTCCTTTGTTCATTGTAGAAAAATTGAACAGTACGTTGAAACCATCATTTAACTCGTCTTGCCACTGTTCATGCACCAATAAGGCGATGTGCTTTGCCAACAGGACAGTGTTCGTCCACACGTATCCCGTACAACCAAACATGCTTTTCTAGGTGTACGTCAACTACCCTGTCCATCATTATCCCCAGATCTGTCCCCCATTGAGCGTGCCTGGACCGGATGAAACGTCATCCTGGCGCGGTCTACACTACAGGCACCATATCTGGTCCAACTATCCGATGAAAACTGCATGGCAGGCCATACCGTAAGACTTCATTCGGCACCTCTACGATCGTCTTCATCAGTATGTTGCACCCTGCTTTGCTACAAAAGGAAGGTGTCCACGATACTAGAGTCGACATTGTGCAGGCTCAGGTGACTGTACTAACGTGCGTACGGTTCTGACTGCGTGATCGTATGTTGGATACATCCTCAATAATATGTCAATAAAATTTCGCTCTGCTGGGTTGGCGAATTCATGGTGTTACTTTTTATTTTCCAGGAGTAGATATAGATTTGCCGCGGTGGAGTAGCCGAGCGGTCTAAAGCGTCTCGCTGCGGAGCGCGCGGTTACTCGCCGTGGAGGTTCGAGTCCTCCCTGGGGCATGGGTGTGTGTGTTTGTCCTTAGGTTAGTTTACCTAGGTTTAAGTAGTTTGTAAGCTACGGACTGATGACCAAGCAGTTTTGTCCGATAGAATTACAAACATTTGAACATTTGAGATATAGATTTATTGAGAATAGTAGAAATTCGTCCCGAGTGCTCTCTATTTGACAGAGATTAGGAATATGCTTTTTCAGTATCAGCAAGCTGAAATGTGGTATAATTGAATGAAGATTAAGAGCAATGAGTTCTTCATTGCTTTCTGGCAGTTAATAAAATTAATGTTCAGGCCATAGACGCGTTAGTGGTAGACGTTAAACACCCACAAAACTGTACGAACGATAAAGAATCCGCCGCCCCTCAGCTTGACTTTTGACGCCTCAACGAAGAACAGAACAGTCCTCGAGATTAGTCTGCATATAGGAATGAATATCATAATACACAGAGAGAGAGAGTGGGGTGGGGGATAGAGAAAACACGACGGTTTAACTATTGTTTTGGAAATGACATGGCATTCCCTCGCGCAAGACACCGCGACCATATCTTTCCTCCACGAAGGGGATACTGGCAACTCTTAGAAAACATGCGGAAATCACATTTTCTGAGTCCTTTACCATATTTGATACGTTGTCGGGACGCTGAGATAATGCTTGCTTTGCTAAAGTCGAGGATCACATTCGTACTGCCGCAGCAGTTAGAATTTTAGTTAGTTATCATAGCGAAACAGCAGATACGACGGACAAAGTGTGAGCTTAATATTAATGTCAGATACCTGCTTGACTCTAGTTTTGTCGCTGTTTGTTTCGCAGTTCCTGGACGTAGCCACGCTGGCATAACAGCGTTCACGTGTATGGTAGACATATCTAAACAACCAGTCTAGTTCGATCCCTTTAAGAGTGTCGTTCCGAAAGTAATGCATCCTGCTTTTTGTAGTGACGTTGGAAATCCACGCCAGATGTCGAAGGTGTATTTCAGTGCTTGAATCTTCCTCTTTCATTGTCTGCGGTAGTTGGCGCCAGCAGAGGTGTTCTAATTCCGATACGGACACGCGCATAAAACAGCGATGCTTGGTTCATCACTACTGAGAAACCTGCACCGTTAGAAGCACCCTGTCGCGGTGGTGTGGCCGAGCGTTCCAAGGCGCCTTGCTGAGGAGCCCGCTGCTTGTCGCCCCCGGAGGTTCAATTCCCCCTTCGGGCATGGGTGTAGGTGTTGTCCTTAGCATACGTTAGTTTAAGTAGTTTGTAAGCCTAGGGACTGATGACCAAAGTTGTTAAGCCCCACAGATTTACAAACATTTAAACATTTTTTTAAGTACCCTTGTTAAAGGTGTGTGGTGGTGATGACATACATGCGACAATGGGAGGCGACGGGAACGTTATTTATCAGATGAATAGGTTGTGAGTAACAAGCCACCGCCGTGTCGACACTGAATAGTTGTCATTCCTCGCATTGGAGAGCGTCTCCATCAACAAATTCGTGCTGAACGGCGGATGGAAACTAGAGAATTGTGGGCAAACCTGAGTGTCTTGGAAACAGTGACAGGACACCTTGGTAAACCCGCAGTCTGGGTGAAATTGGTTCTACGGATGATTACACAAAAACAATAATATCATCGAATGGGAATTTGTCGGGAGCTGCTGGACCAATATGAATCTGAAGGTGACAATTTTCTGAATAGCATCGTTACCGGAGATGAGACGTGGTGTCACCACTACGAGCTGCACACTAAAAGGCAGGCCTTATAAAAAATCAGTTCCGATTTTAACAAGTGCGCCATAAAAGTTTTGTGTCATCGTTGGCAAAAGTGCAGATCGAATGGTGGTAACTACGCAAAACCGCGATGGAGTGGTCGAGCGCATTGAGGCGCTATGCTCCGATGCGCGAACCCATTCCCCGTCGGGGGTTCGAACCCTCCCTCTGGCATGGATGATTGTGTTGTCTTAAGTATAAGTTAATTTATAAGTAGTTTGTACGTTTAGGGACTGATGACCCCGCAGTTAAGTCCCATAAGCTTAACAAACATTCAACTACGAGTAAAAATGACTTTCAGTAGCTGAAAACCTGCCGTTTTTAGTTGTGGTGCTGTCAATTACGTTCTCCTTTACTTTCCATTCCCTCAGAACTAATGAAAACTCTGGGAGAGCCAACTGAAGAGGGTTTTTTTTTTTTTTTTTTTTTTTTTTTTTTTTTTTTTTTTTTTTTTTACGTAATTCTGATGGTTCATCGCGAGTGTCATAGATTCTAATCCAAGATTCGTTTCGTCCGCTTAGTGTTTCTTGAAATTCGTGGAATGTTATGAGTGACTTCTGCATTATTTCAAGTCTTCCATAGCATTTTAAGGTTTGACTCTAACAGTTAATCACGAATGTCTCTGTGAGACTTTAGCTTTTCCCGGCGTAATGAATGTTCAAACAACTTACGGGTATGCTGGCGGGTGACGTCGTCGACAACCGCCGACATTTCGGCAGGAGGACACCCTGCCATTCTCAAGGCACAACTGCACTTAAGGAAGCAATGTGCAAGCGTATTTAATACCTCGGTTTGCAAAGGATAAACAAGGAAGATAACACACACAGTACAAGTCAGAGCAGAGACAACACATCCAAAGATGACCAAACATAAAAAATGTCGATAGTGACTGTTAATGAACAGGTGAGGCAGCATTAATTTTGTCCCTCTGTTTTTTGATGAGATTCCAAGCAGAATTTAAACAAAAACCACCATCTGTTTATAAGGTCGCTTGCTAGTTTAATTTCAACAGCTTCCTTAATAACACTATCCCCATAGGTGGAAGTGCATGCCATCATCTTCGTTGTATTCCATAGGATGACCGGTGCCAAGACAGTGTTCTCCAACAGCGGATTTGTTTGGCTGTTGTTAGCGCGTGTAACGTTTATGTTCAATACACCGGTCTTCCACAGTCCTGATTGTCTGACCAATATATGACATGCCACAACTGCAAGGAATACGATATACACCTTCCTTATGCAAACCAAGATCATACTTTCCGGACCCCAACAGGGCCTTTATCTTAGAAGGTGGTCGAAAAACACATTTCACATCATATTTCCACAAAATACGACCAATCTTGTTGGAAATACTTCCTGCGTAAGGCAAAAAGGCCACAGATTTAGATGCCACTTCATTACTATCGTCACTCACCCGTTGCACAGAAGGCTGATAGCGCAATGCACGTTTTATCTGTCTCTCACTATAATCATTCTGACGAAAGGTCTCCTCGAGATGGGACAGCTCAGCTGACAAAATTTCAGGGTCTGAAATGAGATGTGCCCTGTGAACCAAGGTACGAAGTACTCCTTCACGCTGAGCTGGACGGTACCAACTATCAGCTCGCAGATACAAATCAGTGTGAGTAGGCTTCCTATAAATAGAATGTCCCAATGTACCATCAACCTTCCTTCTGACTAACACATCAAGGAAAGGAAGACAGTCATTCTTTTCCACCTCCATTGTGAACTGAATATTCGGGTGGATTGAATTTAGGTGTTCCAAAAAACCATTTAAATTCTCACTACCATGAGGCCAAACGACAAAAGTGTCGTCTACGTATCTGAGAAAACACGCAGGTTTCAGATTCGCTGACGCTAAAGCACGTTCCTCGAAATCCTCCATAAACAAATTGGCCACAATAGGTGACATCGGGCTTCCCATTGCAACTCCATCAGTTTGTTCATAGTACTGGCCATTGAATAAAAAGTAAGTGGAAGTTAGCACACGTCGAAAAAGATTTGTTAACTCGACACCAAACTTAACCTCAATTAGCTGCAACGAATCTGACAGAGGAACGCGAGTGAAGAGAGACACATCATCAAAACTCACTACAATATCAGAGTCATTCAGAAGCAATCCCTGCAATCGACGTAAGATATCCGACGAGTTCTTAATGTGGTGTTCACACCTGCCCACCATTGGACTCAACAAACTAGCAAGATGTTTAGCTACACGATATGTCGGAGCATCAATGTTAGACACTATAGGCCTCAGAGGAATTGCAGTTTCACAGAATATGATTTTGACTATTCTGTATGACATACTGTATCCGTCAGTTTCTTTAGTTTTCCTGAAG
This sequence comes from Locusta migratoria, assembly GCA_026315105.1. Lineage (NCBI taxonomy): Eukaryota > Metazoa > Arthropoda > Insecta > Orthoptera > Acrididae > Locusta > Locusta migratoria. The sequence continues at coordinate 782,727,456 of CM048744.1, forward strand.
CACCCTACAGTTCCTCCTCCTCGCCATCATCATTTATGAGTGGATGTGTTTCTCTGTGCTAAGTCTGGAGCTAAGGACCCCGTACAAAATTGCGCCATCATACCCTTTTCAATGCTTCCATTTACTCCATTCCGAAGAAATTTGTATTGCTGCAATTCTGATATCCCGTGAACATTATTCTTCTTCCTTCTTCCGTCAGCAAATTGAAGAATACCCCATATTACCGAAGATTTCTTCGAAATTTCCTTCATTTTGTCTCTATTTGACTTTATCATTTGTGATTGTTCCTTAGAAAGTTGTACTCACCTCTTCACCTGAAATTCCTACTCTACCACACATTGTTAGTGAACTTCTAAGTAGTCTCATACTTCCCCAGTAATTTGGTAGATAGTTATCTTTCGCAGTGGTTCAATCGAAAGTTTATCTTCAGTTGGTTCTTCACCATTACCAAATTTTTGATCTGATCTCCTCCTGGGTTCACCTTACTATTCAATATTTCGGAATTTCTGCCAGACCATTATCTAAAAATACTGAAACCTACCCGTGTTCCCAAGTCTGTTCCAAATTATTTTTTTCATTTTATTTTTCTAAGAAAAAGAAATGAAAATGAATCATCACAAAGGAGATAGTCAAATTGGTCACAAATTGATTTTCATACAGGTGTCGACGAAAAATCATAAACTTTGACTGCCGATAGATAATTGTGTGGTACTAGAGGGTAATTTAATAGCACATATGACGCTGATAGATAAGAGAGAACACTTCAATTAAGGGTCGTCAAATCAACGAATTCAATTTGGTGTCTTCAAGTGAAAAATATACTCATATTTCGACATTTGAGAGATGACGTAAAGTTGGGCTCAAAGGCTGTAGTTTAAGCAATCGGGGAATCACCTAATATGCCGTTATTAGACGACATCGGCAGGAATGGCTGAACAATGGTCGAATACAGCGTTAAGAAGGAAACTGTCGACGTAGAGGGACGTAGAGTCGAAATTTGTCTGAGAAGCACTCAGAGCTCCGAATTCATCATCATAATCGTACCGAGAAGTAACTGGTCCTGCGGTGTTTACAAGGGCCATAATTATCCCAGTCAAACGAGGAAAATTAGGGTGAAAGTTAGTGTAATCAGAAATTTTTATGTAATGGAACGGCGGTGGGGCAACATCAGCGTCTATTTTTTTAGGACATTCCCAAAATCGACATCCTCACCAGATGTACTATAAGATCATTAGGCAAATAAAGCCAATATGCGACATCGTCATTAACCTCTCCACACCAGCAAATTTGTCGCTCAGGCTGATGAAAAGACATTTCTAGGAATGTATAAAGCGATTGAATGTCAGAAAGATAGATGCATTCTTAAATACGTCAACGAAGACAAACTACCTCTAAGCATAACAGTTGCACACCAGTGAGTTTATTTAGAAATCCTTTTCTTTGATATATCATGTTTTTACAGTACCATTTCTTGACATTTTTAGGTCTTTCATTAATTACTTAAAAAGTATTTGAGAAACTTCATACCTCTGTGTAAGTTGGGATGAAACTGACTGGGGAATAATAAAGATTCTTCTAATATATTTTTTGCAAAGTATGAATGAAAATAATTAGCATTAAACCGCCCGGTTCGGTTTAAAAATACGGATTTTTCGCGTTCTGTTTACTGGTATTGAACGTCCACCTCCTACCACATCCTAATTTGGAACGCTGCTACCATTCTGTTTCCGTATCTTAACATGAGCTGCACTATTCCTGTACACTAATATTCTGTGCGTTGTGTTACTTGTAGAAGCTTACCTTGGCGATCTTATACGCAATTGAGGCTGTTTGGAGCGCTACGAGCAAGGTTTCCATAGCAATTCTGTTCTTGCACAATGTATTACCCCAAACTGGTCAGAATCTGGTACGATGTCCCTCAGCTGGACAACACGCAACCCTGTCAATCAATGCTAAGGCGAATAACAGCCAAAGGCGGACCAAATCGTTATTGGCTTAATTAATTAGTGAAGTTGTTTCTCATGAATAAACCACCTAGGTCAACTGAATAGGAATTTGTTTGTCTCTACAGTACAGTACATCTATCGACGTCTGTCATATTCGCTTCATTCCTTTGTAGCATGGCGTTCTTCAGTCTTATATTCAAATATCTTCGCAGTAGGCACTAGGTTCATTTGAGAGGATCTATATAAAGGACTGTTCCTATACTTAATGCGGGCGAAACCTCGACCACCATGCTGTTTCATCTAACCCTGTAACATTAGGTCCTCACTGTAGCGCAGAGCTCATAAGAGAACCTTGACACACTCGACAATGAAAAATACTTCAATATACGAAGAAATTTAAGACATTAGCTGCCCTGTGGGTATTGAATTAAATCGATGCATGACGTTCAAAACGCGGCCGGCATACCCGAATTCTCAAGTTAACCACGCACGACAGAACGTTGTGCCTCTGCTTAATGTCACTCATTACTCTTGACATTTCGCCGATTCACGTAAGAGTTCAGACCTGATGTGCGTCAGAATTGAAGAAAGGATCATTGCCCGTTTTTGCCATACATACGAGGGTTGGAACTTATATATTGGCAACTATTTATTCACAACCGATACAAAAGCGTTACATGTTTGCACCTGTTACTGTCCTTCAAAGTAATCACCAGCGTTGTGTAGAACCCGTCGCCAGCAATTTGGAAGTCGTAGTATACCGTTATCAGAGCCTGTTCTGTTGACTGTGTGAATGGAGCGGTCTACTGACTGTTGAATCCCTGGCACAGTTATGAAGCGAATCCTACGAAGTGGTTCCGTCATCTTCGAAATCAAGTCAGAGTCACAAGGACTAAAGTCCGCCGGCCGCGGTGGCCGAGGGGATTGATGCGCGCCAGTCACGGTCTGCACGGCCACTATGGTTGGCGGTTCGAATCCCCCCTCGGGCATGGTTATTTGTGCCGTCCTTAGTGTTAGCTAGTTCATAAGTAGTTGAAAGTTTAGGGACTGATGACCCCGTAGTTAAGTCCCATAAGCTATACAAACATTTGAACATTTTATTTGACTAAAGTCCGCGGAATATGGTGGATGGTACAGTACGTCCCAGTCCCATCGACCGAACAGAGCTCCCACAGCTTGCGCTGTATGCACCCGCGCATTATCGTGCAAAATGATGGGTGGGTTGCGCAGAAAGTGTTGCCGCTTCCTTCGGAAAGCTGGTCTCAGGTGATACTCCAAAAACTTATTGACGGTCTGCCGTTGAGGAACGCGATGCTTTAGGATAAAACCATCACAGTCGTAGGCTAGAATCACAATAATTTTCACCATACGGGGGCTCTGACACACTTTGGACTTTCGCGGCGACCCACAATGACGCCGTTAGTTGCATTGGCGTTTCAGTTTTGGCTCGTACTATGAGCCCCATGTCTCTTCCAGTGTTACGATGCGACGTAAGAAAGCCTCTCTTTAGCGCTCCTAGAGCTCCAAGTGCGTCTGAACAGCGTAGAATGCATCCATTTCTGCATTTTCGTCAATTCATTCTGAACCCATAGTGATGCAATTTTTCGTATGCCCAGGTGTTCCTTCAGGATGTGAAGCACAGTCGTATGTGCGAATCCGGTTTCGTGGGCGAGCTCACGAATCTTCTGGCGGCAACTGTTAAACCTCTTCTTCAGAGACGCTGGAACGACCTGTCCGATGAATGTCTGCCACAGTTTGCCTACTTCGTTGAAGGCTAATAGCCAATGTGCTACTGCAACTCCGAACGCCTATGGAAAACCTTGATGATACTGTCGTGCTGTACGACCTGTGGCACATTCAATCTTGATCCAACTCTGTTACATTACACCGATCGCTCACAAGTGACTGTATTTCCCTCGGGACTGATGTGGGACGGGCGAGTCCATTTCCTCGGAGGTAAGGTAGGTATGTCAACAACGTGTGTTGTCCACTAAATTCGATTGCGTAGCGTCTCCACAAAAGTGTTGCTAGTATTTAAGTTGCAACCCTCGTATAATATACAATCTGCAGCAGTATGTGTGCTGGCAAAAATTTCTTAGAATACTGAAGCTGCCTGATGGCTTTAACGCCAAACCAGACATAAACCTTTTTCAGGTAAGGCTCAAATAAACTCTCTGCGTAAATCTAAAATTCCTACTTATAGTGGACTGATGACCACAATGTTTAGGCCCCCTGAAACACGCGATAACCAATCTACACCCCTGGAAAATGAAAAAAGAACACCATTAATTCGTCGAGCAAGCAGACGGAAATTTTATTAACACATTCTTCAAGACGTATACAACACACGATCACGTATACAGAGCCATATGCACGTGAATACAGTCACCAGAGCGTGCACAATGTCGACACTAGTACCGTATATACCTTCCATTTGCAGCAATGCAAGCTGCAATTTTTCCATGAAGACTATCGTAGAGACGCGGAATGTAGTCTTGAAGTATGGCCTGCAATGAAGTTTCCATCTGGTGCCTCAATTGGGCCAAATTTAGTCCGGTTCCAAATTGTTAATAGAGGACAGATCTGGGGGTTGACGTATACCTTGAAGAGCATGTTGATGACACGGCAGATATGTTGACGTGCATTGTCCGGTTCGAAAAGCATGTCGCCTTGTTGGTGCATAAACAGTAGCAAGACGGTTTGAATGATGGTTTCAGTGTACCGTGCACTACTTTTCTATGTTCCCTCGACGGTCAGAAGTGGAGAACGGTCAGGGAAGAATATGGTTCCCCACCCATGCTGCATGAACAGGTGTGTCGTTGGGGCGTCTTCTGCTCATACCCCAACATCGTTCAGCCCGCTTCCAGTGGTGTCACGACAGGCACTTATGGAAGGACGAATAGAGACGTTTTCAGTAATGAGATTCGCTTCTGCCTAGACTTGTTTGGAGCGAAAATCTGGAGTGTATACGTAAGGAGGAACACGGGACCGAAACTCGGCGTCATGGTTTAGGGAGCTATATCCTACACTGTTGACCGTTTAATGGAACATTGAACAGCGCAAGGTAAAATGAAATCATCGTTCAACCCATCTTACTACCGTTTAGGAACCAACAAGGCGATAAGCTTTTCCAACAGGACAGTGTACGTTCACATGTATCCAGAACCACCCAACGTGATCTTCAAGGTGTACGCCAACTATACTGGCCAGCACGATCCCTGTATCGTTCCCACATTCAGCATGTTTGGGACCGGATGAAGCGTCATCTTGCGCGAACTGAACGACTGGCACGAAATATGGCCCAAATGAGGCACCAGATGGAAATTTCACGGCAGGCCATTTGATGGGACTGCATTCTACACATCTACGATCGCCACCACGGGAGAATTGCAGGCTGCATTGGTGCATAATATTAGAGTCGACTTTGAGTCTGGTGAGTGTAGTCTCGTACGTACGGTACTGTCTGTGTGATCGCGTGTTGTATACATCCTCAGGAATAAGTCAATAAAGTTACCCTCTGCTGGCTCGACGAATTAATGGTGTTCTTTTTTCATTTTCCAGGAGTGTACTTATAGTCTTAACTTGGCAACACTGGCCAATTGCTTCTCACTGTAGCAAGCTTGCGTATCTATCCGGACTAATATTTCTGTGAAAGCAATATAGTATAACCCCACCATTAGTGAAATTTTCTGTCACGTTCAAACTACATGACGGATCGTCACTTTAACTTGGTCCCGTGGCCCTTTGCGGCCAAATATTTTACTGATTAAGCTATGCGATATTTCATCATAGCTTTCTCTTTAGCCACTCTCTGCAAGTCTTCAGGGTGTAATATCAAAACCGTGCAGTGTACTACTTCTTGTTACTAGTTGGCACCACTTCGTACGTATTAACAATGCAATGCAACCGCAATGCACAACTGGCGTACAAAGTCTTCAGAGTTACATTGCAGTATGTTCAAATGTTTTGGGACTTAACTGCAGGGTATCTGTCCCTAATCTTACAAACTACTTATGAACTAGGTTATACTAAAGAAGGCACAAACGTCCATGCCCGAGGGGGGAATCAAACCCGAAACGGGGAACGCCCTCACGCATCGGCGTAGCGTAGCGCCTCAACGCGATCGGCCGCTCCGCCTCGGCTGCAGTTTAAGTGACGTTCTGTGACTGTGCACAAATTTATAGGTGAAACGCGTAATCTGTCACACTTACGAATATACCAAATCGATGGTCCACAGATAGTGTCAACATCTGTGACGAAAACAACAGCACTGTAAGACAAACAATGACAGTATCTACGGTAATGACGGCGTACACAAGACAATGTAAAACAGTTACATTCCACATCACGGGAGAAGACGACAGTGGGCGAATAACGTCGTCAACAGGAAACGACATATGAGCTACAAATAGGCCCTACCATTGATGCCAGACAACACAAACGCATCACTGTAAAACCGATTACCAAAGTCAACAGTCAGTAGAGTAGGCTAATACTGCTTCGATAATAACAGTACGGCTGGAGCTTAAAATTAATCGGTGTTCTCGAAACCCTTAGTAAAGAAAACCGACGCAACCTGTCGGGCTTATGTATCAAAAAATTCAAAAGAATCTTACGATATGGCATACCTGCTTGCTAAATTCTAGGACTAGAGAGTTTTCGTCATGGCTTCGGGAGCTATATCGTCGTATTCATTTATATCATTACTCACTGACCGGATAGTTGTGAATAAATTTCCCACCATCCTCGACACAAAATTGCTTATTATGACTAACATATTTCCAATAAACACTGCTTTATACCAAAATGATAATGCGTTCGTACGTAAAACCAAAAAGGTTCAGGTGTGGTTTATGAAACGTGAGAAAACTATCGAACATTTCCTGTGGACAGTACTATCGTCATAACTGAACCGTTATGGGGAGTTTTGGAGCAGAGAGTAACGACCAAATTTACAGCTCCAATATCGCTACAGTAATCTTATACATTGAAAGAATCTATGAAAAATAGTCAGCCGACCAAACCAAACTACCCGGCCGATTTCCTTCATTTTTGTTTTAACCAAAGGTATTCATCTCCAGATTTGTCATCAAGTATAAGAATTAACGTAAGTCTCTCCATCTATTTTTATTCAAACGCGGTATCCTCTGTCCTTGCATTGAAGGTTTAAATCGGTTTGTTTTAGGATGTCTTCGGTTCTAATTAAGGCATTTGATTGTGTGAACCATAACATCCTTTTAAGTAAATTAGAATTCTATGGGGTCACGGGAAATGCTGCAAAATGGTTCAAGTCGTACCTCACTAACAGGAAACAAAGAGTGTCAGTGCAAGTGACTAGTGAATTAGGCCAACAGTCATCATCGGATTGGGAAGAAATTACATGTGGTGTCCCACAAGGATCCATCTTAGGGCCATTGCTTTTTCTTGTGTACATTAATGATCTCTCATCAGTTACACTACCAGAAGCAGAGTTCGTTTTGTTTGCAGATGATACAAGTATTGCAATAAAGAGTACGTCAAGTATAGTGATAGAAAAGTCTGCTAATGATATTTTCATGAACATTAATAAATGGTTTAAAGCCAACTCATTGTCATTAAACTTTGAAAAGACGCACTACTTGTAGTTCAGAACATGTAAGAGATTTCCTGACAGCATATGCATTAAGTATGAAGAAGAGCAGATAGAAGAGGTTGACAGTATTAAATTCCTGGGATTACAGCTTGATAATAAATTTAGTTGGGAGGAGCACACCACAGAACTGCAGAAACAACTCAACAAATCTGTATTTTCAATACGAGTGTTATCAGACATAGGAGACATAAAAATAACAAAGCTTGCATACTTTGCTTACTTTCATTCCTTAATGTCATATGGTATAATATTTTGGGGTAACTCTTCAAGTCAGTCAAAAGTCTTCAGAGTCCAAAAACGTATAATACGTATTATTTGTGGAGTAAATTCACGGACGTCTTGTAGAAGCCTCTTCAAAGAACTGGGTATATTAACTACTGCCTCTCAATATATTTATTCCTTAATGAAATTTGTCATAAATAATATATCCCTTTTCCCAACAAACAGCTCAGTTCATGCATACAATACTAGAAATAAAAATGATCTACACAAGGATTTAAAAGCACTTACTTTAGTTCAAAAAGGGGTCCACTACTCAGGAACACACATTTTCAATAATTTACCATCAAGTATAAAAAATTTAGCTACAAATAAAGATCAGTTTAAGAGGAACCTAAAAAACTTTCTAGTGGCCAACTCCTTCTACTCCATTAGTGAATTTATAAATTGTACCAAATGATGCATGCACTCATACTATATTAGTATTATTATATTAACAACAACAAAAAAAAAAAAAAAAAAAAAAAAAAAAAAAAAAAAAAAAAAAAAAACCTTAAAAATTATGTATCTGTATTTATAAGTGTATGTATTTGTATTTATATTATCAGTATTATCTGTTATTCAACTTGTAAATTTTGTTTCTTGACATGTTCCACATCCACGAGGATCCCCTCAATATGGATCTACGGAACAAATAAATAATCTAATCTAATCTAATCTAAACGCACTTCTTTTTGACTTAACAACACTCAGCGGAACGCGCTCTTTCATTTTCGCTATTAAACACTTGCATTCATTGATACTGAAGACAGCTATGCGTGAACACTCAACTTCCATTTTTTCCCAACTTTTCTGTCATTCCACTTACGGTGCGAAGTATTCGCACGGGTCCTCTATAGTTGCTTCATGATTTGATACAAGAATGGATGACATTATGTTGTAAATTATGAAGACACTTCACGAATTTGTTCCTAGAACAGTTGCAGCTGATCTACGTACTAAAATATAAATGTTGGTCTGTGTTGTTTAGATTATTTCGTCCACACCATGTTTCGGGCGAATGCCTATCAAAGTACAGCCTACAATCCTTCATCAGAGCCTTACTTAAGCCAATGCCTCAAAATCGGACAGAAAATCTTCTGCGAAATTACAGGACAAACACTCTTAGCAGTCTACCCTGTTACTTTTTTTTACACTTTTAATTTACTTTGATGTTCCATACAATATAAACTACGATGGAGAGTGGAAAATTCGGTATTTTCATAAACCTCAAATCATCTTTATTTCAGCAACAGTTGCTGCCTCTTGGTCTAGGCCTCAACGTTCTGCCATTCATAATGCAGGCCAGGCGCGTGCCTTTTGCGATCGATCGATCTCCTCATTAATACTTCATTCGCGTCCCGTGATTTTTCTGCACGCAAAGCAAACTGAGTAAATTGCGTGCTCACCTACCCACAAAAACTGACAAAAATATCAGATGCATTGTGAAGAGAGTAGACGCCAAAAATAATTTCAGAGCTAGAGTAAATAATTTGTACAGTCGTCATGAGATTTCATATTTATTAAAGCTACAAATATGCGTTGTAAATATTAGAACAAAATGTTGCCAACTATGGTGCTGCTCCGGAAACAATTCTTGGTGTCCACTTAGTGTAGAAAATCCTTGCTTTCGTCGCAGTTCCTGTAACGAAGTTTGCACACCACGATCAGAAACGCTCGGTACACATTTCTCCTCTTACAAAATACAGTGGAATCGAAACTCATAATTTCTAGAACAAATACGTATTTCCATTAAGAGGCGCATGAATATTTCATGAACGGCGTCTCAGCTTAATCTAACAGTCTACGCGGAAAACAATTTCGACGAGGATTTCTTTCCGATGTTGTCAGCTTGCATATTTTAACATGAATATTAGCATCGTTCAGACATCTGGCGAGTCAGCACCAGTTCCACAGTGTTCGTGTTATGTTGTCGAGATGACGCTCCCGACTAATCGAAGCTGCTCTCAGGTTTCGCTCACTATACCACCACAACAGTTAGGATGTATGCAGTTCAAAACTGTAAGGGTAAAATTAGGGTCACGTAACGCTCCACGTCCTATAACATTTCACATTTTCGTACATCGTTTCTCGGAACTCCTTAATTAAAATGCAGTTTTACAGCTTTCTGTACTTTTTTTTTTTGTTTCAAGCTCTTTTATTTAACTGGAACACCGACAATTCCTGTAATTAACGATTGCCATCGCGTACACGAAAGCGCCGTCTGTATGCGCAATATAATACTCGCACAGCGCATTTAAACGAAACGTGGCATTTCACTCGTGTATCGAAAATATCTACATGAATTCCGCAGAAACGTGATTTGCAAATTCCAGGACTTGGCTGAAGGTTCGCTAGATAAAAAATAACTTATTTCCGTCTATATGGCATTCTTTTCCTGTATTATCAACTGCTACTGCCTCAGTAAAGAGCACATAAATATTTATTTCGAAACTACAAAAGGGCTATATCCTATTGATGTCATAAAACTGTAGCTTCAAAGTTACTCTCTTCCTTTTTCGAAATCTGACATTCATACGACAATTTTACAGCGAAGAATACATCGACGTCTCCAAACAAACGGCATATAAGCAGGTCAACAGTTTTTAAATTGTCTTCCGATTCCTACTGTCTTAAATCATTGACTACAAATATCGGTTGGTGACTACCTCAATTCATCTTTACACGCAATATTGCTAAATTCAATTGCCTCCATTCCGTGCTGACGTTTTGGACGGTACCTGATTATGAAGTTTTTAATAGAACGCAGACTGGATTGTGAATGTTTCTTTTATTATTTACTAGCTGAACACCCGGCGTTGCCCGGGTATTTATTTATTTATTCCTGCCATTTTGCAGATATTTATTCATTTGTATAAGGGCTGTATATCTGTAAAATCTCTTGGGAAAATAATTAGTAGTAAAGAAGTAATAGATTAAAATTGGAGCTCGATAGGGCGGTTTTCCATGAACGTTACTGTTTACGTGCTCATAACTCATAAACTACGTGTCGGAATGTGATATAATTTGGTAGGTACATTCAGCTATATGCGTGTATAATGTCTGTAAAATTTCCTGATCAAATTATAAATTGTAACTTCATACCTAGAGCCGTAGTTTTACTCCATAAGCAGCGGAAAAGTAGTAAGCGAGAAAGTTTTTCCTTTCATCATTTTACTATGGTTGCCAGCGAGAAAAAGTTTAATAAATGTTTGAAATTATGTTTAAAGTTTGTTGCAAGTTGCTAAGTACTGTAATTCTCATACAGTGTATTTCGAAAGTCTCGCCGCGTTATATGGCATTTTTTGCGATTTCTATTGGTTATGACGTAATATCTTTTGAACCATGTGCCTTATATGATTCTTAACCATGCAGCAATTGTTACCCCACGGTAAGGAATGTGTGTACCAAATTTGGTTGAAATCGGTCCTATGGTTTAGGAGAAAATGAGCAGCATTGTCGCAAAATGCAGCAGTTTTTCGCGTATATCATTGTTTATGACATCATATCTCGTGAACTATATATCGTATGTGATTCTTACACTTACGGCGACGGTCCTCATGGATTGAAGCTTACGTGTACAAAATTGCATATAGATTGGAACAAAACTGTAGATTTGTATGCAACACGTACAAACATACGGACACTCTGCTTTATATATTAGATAAAACGTTTCGCCTTTTTGTAGCATCTACGAACAAAAGACACCACTGTTAGGTGTTTCAAAGACGAAAAGGTGACGCCAATGTCGTATTTCGTAAATATAATAAATGATCTTTATCAGCAAAAAACCTTTCCTGGTGAACCTGAAATCACTGTAATTCAATTAGCCACAACTAAAAGTTTTGTGAAAATCCCCTTTCTAGACTGTCATATGGTCTGTCTAGTTTAAGACGATCTTTTAGTCTTTGAACAAAATTCAGCGTCATTCATTTATAACGAACTGTTTTAATCATGGCACCGGTTTCTGTGGAACTTAGGGTGCTGTCTGTGACGTATTATATGTGGGTAAAAGCGGAGGAAACTTCGAACTAGATTTGGTGAGAATTTGCTTAACAAGATAGGGCAAGTTAAGTAGCATTCGATATTTGTAAAGCATCTTAAATGTAGTGGGTATCAATCCCCGACGTGGAGGAATTTACATGTTCGGCATAATTCCCGCAAAGGGAAATAGTTCGAGCTTATGGAAGAGATTGCAATTATTAAGTATTCCACTTCGGGGAAAGAGATATTGGTAAACAGTCAAGTGGTTACGTAAAAATAAATAAATAAAGAGGTTTCCTATGACATACTATCCAATGAGTACTGTATTTTATCTTATGAGAATGAAATCACCTAATCCATACACCATCACGTAAGCAGTTAACTCGTACTCTTGCTTAATTACGTACACCTGCTTTTATTACTACTTTATGTCTTTACATTTAGAAAGGTTTTAACGATGCGCAATTTAAAATGGTTGTGTTACAGCTATTATAGCATGTTCTTGACATTCTTCCTATTAATTGGCTTACATTATTACGATCACGCGGGAGTGGCCATGCATTCTAAGGTGTCTCGCTGCGGCGTGCGCGCCTGTTCCCGTCGGAGGATCGAGTCCTCGCTTGGGCATGTGTGTGTGTGTGTGTGTGTGTGTGTGTGTGTGTGTGTGTGTTGTGTGTTATCTATGGAGTGCACTTTGGTCCCATAGCTTCAAAAACATTTGAATTTGAATATTATATTATTGCAATGGAATCTAATTTAAATAATTCTACTGTTGTTTAATTTGATTCAATACTTTCACGACTGGGTAACAAATTTTCGTAACTATGCCTGGCAGTGTGTTCATCAAACCACATTTAGACTATTTATCTCCCATTCCATTCTCGAACAGCGCGCAGGAAGAAAGAACACATGAATCTCTCCGTTTCGAGTTCTGATTTCTCGTATTTTATTGTGATCATTTCTACCTATGCAACTGGAAGTCAACAATACATTTTCGCATTCGGAGGAGAATGTTGGCGATTGAAATTTCAAAGTAGACCACGCCGCAGCTTGAATAGCCGTTGTTGTAATGATTCTCATCTCAGACCCTGTATCACTTCCGTGACGCTGTCTCTCTCCTGTATCGTGACAATACAAAACGAGCTGCCATTCTTTGCGCTCTTTCGATGTCCTCCGTCAAACCCACCTGATAAGGTCCCACACTGGGTAGCAATACTCCACAATAGCACGGACAAGCGTAGTGTATGCAGTTTCTTTTGTAGTTCTGTTGCATCTTTTAAGGGTTCTATCAATAAAACGCAGTTTCTGGTGCGCTTTACCCACGACATTATCTACGTGTTCTTTCCAGTTTAAGTCTGAAGTAATAGTAATTCATAGGTATTTAATGGAGTTTACAACCTTCACTTTTGATTTATTTATCTTGTAAAGTTTAACGGATTTATTTTCATACTCATGTGGACGACTTCACACGTCTCATCCTGTAGAGTCAATTGCCAAATTTACATCGTACAGATATCTTATTTAGATCGTTCTGCAGTTGGTTTAGATCTTTACTAGACAGTAAATGACGGACGGAATCATCTGCAAACTACCTAAGAGAGCTGCTTTTATTTTCTCGCCGGCCGCGGTGGCCGAGGTGACTGAGGCGCTCCAGTCACGGTCGGCACGGCCACTACGGTCGGGGGTTCGAATCCCCCCTCTGGCATGGATATTTGTGCCGTCCTAGTTCGTAAGTAGTTCATAAGTAGTTTGTAAGTTTAGGGACTGATGACCCCGTAGTTAAGTCCTATAAGATTAACAAACATTAAAAGAAAAAAACAACATTTATTTTCTCCCAAATCATTTATGTGAATAAGGAACAGCAGAGGACCAGTAACACTACTCTGTGGAATTCCCGATAACACCTCTGTTTCAGTTTATGCCTTACCATCGATTACTACGAACTGTGTCCTCTCTGACAGGAAATCCTCTATCCAGTCACAAATAAGGGGCGATATTCCATAACTACACAATTTGATTAAATGCCGTTTGCGAGGTACGGTGTCAGAAGCCTTCTGGAAATCAACAAATACGGAATTAATCTGAGAACCTTTGTCAATAGTTGTGTTTCGCATGAACGATATTTTCTAAATCCGTGTTGACCTTGAGTCAGTAGATCATTCTGTTCAAGATAATTCATAATATTTCAACACATGATATGTTCCAAAATCCTGTTGCAAATTGACTTCAATGAAATAGGCCTGTAGTTTAGTGGGTTACTCCTACTGCCTTTCTTGAATATAGGTATGACCTGTACAACTGTCCAGTGTTTTGTTACAGTTCCTTCTCTGAGCGAGCGGTTGTATACGGCTGTTAAGTAAAGAGATATCGCTTCCCCATGATCAAGCAGAAATCTAATGGGTACACAGTCCGGGCCGAGGATATCTACTTCAACGTTACTCATTCTGGCCTCTGTAATTCGAAATCAGAAACATTGGTTTCGTCTTCTTTGGTGAATGAGTTTCGAAAAGCTGTGAACTCCGCTTTAGTAGCGCTGTCATCGGCGGGATCGCCGTTACTATCAAGTAGTGAGGGTATTGTTTGTGTTTGGCCCCTAGTATATTTAACATTTGACCAAAATCTCTTTAGGTTTTCAGTCAAATTTCGAGAAAAAATTTCGTTGTAAAATGTATTGTAGGCATCTCACATTGAAGACCTCGCTAAGTTTCGAGCTTCTGTGTAGGATCGCCAATCCTGGGGACTGTTTGTTCGTTTAAATTTAGCATTCCCTTTCCGTTGTTTTTGCAACAGTGTTCTGACCTGTTTTGGGTACCAAGGAGGATCAACACCTATTTTATTAATTTATTTGGTCTAATACTATGATACTGTGCTCGAACTCTTGGCTTAGTTCAATGTTTCAGCCGCTCCAAGCTGTTTCCTCAGAGTCGTCGTTGGTTTCACGTAACGTAAGCTTCTATACATTTTTTTCTCCTGTTAATCCATGGGTTTCCCTTAGTAACGATTGTTGTTACTACAACTTATGTTTATATTTACACGTTTTTAGGTCACGACCATTTTATTTGGATATTTGACGACAGGATTGTTGCTAATAAAGTAAATTTTTAATTCGCAATGACTTTGAATGGCGATGGTTTACCACATCATTTATGTCAGTATATTTTCCTTCTTTAACGTCTTGTAGGTAAGTTCTCACAGTTTGTATCTATGACTCATATTGCTGTCCACACCCCCACCTCTCTTTTTCAACGATATTTCTAGAAAATTTTATCTAATTATGTAATATGAACCACCCCATATTTGTGTTTCTTGTCCGTAGGTGATTTCTCAACAGGGCTAAACGCGTTATATATAACAATAATACACTTATTCGCAAATCGTGACTGCGTTCTTTAAACAAGAAAACCGTTTAAAATTCTGTCACGCCGAGGCGTTAACGCCGCTGCTTCTTTTGATATATCGGCCGTACTCCGTCCAGCTGTCTTCAGAGTGAGCAGAAAGACTGACGCTTCAGCACACTCATCGTCCTTTTAAACGCGCGAACCGGGCTACTGTGCATGCAGTTATTAATATATTGCTGGGCATGCAGAATACAACACCAAGATGGTGACCGATACCAACAACCACATTTAATTGGGAGATGCGTTCTGCAAAACTCAAATGATTGAATTTACATTCACATATGAATTGAGAAAGAAGATGAATTGGTTCAACTTATGCACGGGATACCAGCCGTCGATTTTGACACATAATGTCAGCGTGTTGTGTTGTAAGACCCAGAACATTGATAAGTTTTCCATTTGTTTCGAGTATGTCGATACTTTTTTACAATATTATTATTATAGGCTTAATCAATACAAAGATTAATTAATAACAACATTTTGTCGTATTACTGTTGTCTTCCGCCAAGCCTCTTTATCCAGCGCTTCTTCCTTGTCGATGCCGCGATGTTCCATCACTCCATTTATCTGGTCTGTCCAAGAGCGTCGTGGTCTTCCGCGCTTACGTCTGCCGGGTGGTTTTCATTCACAAACCTTCTCTGGCCACCGAGGATCCGGCATTCTCACCAAATGTCCCTAACATTTCAGTGATTTTCTTTTAATTCTATCACTGTATCATTTGCCTTCATTATAGCTCTTACTTCATCATTAGTTTTTCGTTCGATTCTTGATATTCTAGCACTCCTACGCAAATAGTCCATTTCCTCAGCTATTAGTCTTCTTTTTAGATCCGCATTTAATATCCATAGTTCTGATCCATAGCAAAGCACTGATTCAACCATCATCTTACCTACTCTTTTCTTACTGTTGTTGGAAATATTCTTATCCCACCTAAAAGAATTCATACACTCTAACACCTTTCTGCTTTGCTTTATTCTGCATTTTACTTCTATGTGGCCCACTCCATTTTTATCAATATGTGCCCCGAGATATTTAAATTTCTCTACCTGTCATAACTGCTTCGTCATTGATGTTTACTTAAAATTTAGCATCACTATTCACCACCAGATACTCTGTTTTTGTTAGACTCATTTGTAGCCCCCATTTGTTGTATCCGTGATGTAATCGTCGTATCATGAAGTCAGTGTCATAATCATCTTGTGGTATAATGGCTTGATCGTCAGAAAAATGAAAATATCTGTACATTGTTGACTGTGATTCCCATTCATCTGCAGCTGTTCTTCCAATTTCGGAGAGCCACTTCTACATATAAATTGAATAAGATGGGTGACATACTGCAACCTTGTCGCAAACCTTTAGTGACATTGATAGGTTCTAATAACTCTGAACCTCCTTTAATCTGTATCACATTATTTCTGTACATTTCAATAATAATTTCCAAAAGGTGATCACCCATACCTATACCTTTCATAGCTTCCCACTGCTTAGATCTAGGGACTGTATAGTAAGATTTTGCTAAATCTACAAAGGCAATGTGTAGTTCCTTCCCTATTGCTATAAACTTTTCATTTAGTTGTTGTAAAATAAATAAGTTATCTGTACATGATCTGTTCTGCCCAAAGCCGCTCTGGTCTTCCCCAATATGGTGGCCAACATTTTGTCTAATTTTTTCAAACATTATCTTGCAAATATGCGGCTTATTGTACAGTTGACACTAATATTGTTTTACAATATAAATGGATCAATTTTCGTTCACCCATACACCTGTCCTGGGCCTACGTTGAAATTAAGATATCGATCTTCGTAATGGCTACTGTTTGGCAGATCACTAGTGCAAGGGAAAGTTTCTCTGTGGGTAATGGAAAGTTTTATAAGTATTAACTGGACAATGTGAAATTTGCTATATAAATGTCCCGTTTTCTCAGGAACTGTTGAGCATATAAATGTAGTGTTTTTATCACATGTTCTCGTATGTTTTGTGACTATCGATCTACGATCTCTTTAAAATAACAGCTGGAAAAATAGTTATGATTTTTTTCCCCTAAGCATATCATTTATTGTGTACATTTTTACAATTCCATTTTCTTGAATTTTAACTGTAACAATAAATAGTACTAAGCCACAACATCAGTGTACTATCTAAATTATACGGTAAATAATTTACTGATATAGATTCCGAAGTTTCTAAGAAAAAGGGGCATTTATACCGATAAAATTTATTTTGAGAAAACTGCGTTTAAAGGAAATTTTTTAATATACAGCCAACTGATACATGAAAAATATGTTAAAATGTTCCTGGATGGAAGTCCTCATTTCCTCCTTCATCTTCCTCACCAATTGCTGCCCTCCTTCTTTTGGATCTGGCTTCTTTTCTCATACTGTTTGTTGCAGTCTTTGCCTTCATGAATCACAGTTGGTCCAAGTTCATCACACATTTAGTGGTGTTGTACCCCCTATGAATTCCAAGATATTACAAAACCTGTAGTCTCTTCAGAATAGCCAAAATTGAAAGTAAGAACGGCATCAAAAACATTTTTAAACACTCCTTTTCGTTTAGTCGTGATGAAAACTATCACAGGAAACACAGAAACTTAAACATGGCTAGTGGATAACTGTTGTCAGCCGTGGCGGATTAGCCGTGCGCGCTGGGACGCCATGCAGCGGTGCGCGAGACCGATCGCCGTCGGGGATTCTAGTCCCCCCTCGGGCAAGGGTGTCTGTGTTGTCCTTAGGTTAGTTTACTTAGTTTAAGTAGTTTCTAAGCTACGAACTAATGACCAAGCAGTTGAGTCCGACAGATTTACAAACATGTGAACATTTGATTTTTTTGTTTTTGGTTTGGCCAACACAAACAAATTTACACTTAAAAATGTTTACTGTGAAGTACTGCTAGTGTAGGCGGCTTAACGAAACTGACAATTCTCTTCTAGACCGTATTCCTCTCATGCACGAATTATCAACCCGACAAAGAACAAAATTTCTGATGCATTATCTGGTAACATAAGAGGTGCAGAATTCATCATAATTTATCTAGAAAAATAGTTTCATAGACCAACAGGGAGGTGTCGTCAAATGGGGACAGTGAGTACGAAAACTGCTACATTTTACTAGGGACACCTATTAATAATATCAAAGAATGCATGAAGAGTTTCACTATTTTGTATTCTTCGTACAATGAAATTGTTTCGGTTTACACTAAACTATCCTATATGACCGTGCTTCACAACGGTTGTTAAAGAAGGATCTGTGTGTATCATGGCTTTTTAGGGTTCAAATGTTTGTGTAGCTTATGGGACTTAACAGCGAGGTCATCAGTCCCTAAACTTACAAACTACTTACTAACTAGCTAACACTAAGGACGGCACAAATATCCATGCCCGAGGGGGGATTCGAGCCCCCGACCGTAGTGGCCGTGCAGACCGTGACTGGAGCGCCTCTGTCCCTTCGGCCACCGCGGCCGGCTTTTAGTGTTCCGGACCTCAGTCAGTTTTAAACGTGAACTATCTCTAAACTCGCCGTTGCCCGGGTATTTATTTATTTTACACTCTCGTAGTCCACCACCCCTTCCATCCTGTCTCTGCATCCATCCCTTTCTCTCCCATCTCTCTGTTCGTTTCCACATTTTCCTGTCTCAGCAAAGTTTTTTACAAGGTTACAGTCATGTACTATACCAACATTTAAGAACCCAGTGACTTCCTCTCAGTTTAAAGGTCCTGTGTACAAAAATTAGTCAAGCAAAACTATGCATATTGTCAAAGTCCGTAAGATAAGTGTCTTTAAGCTCAGATATGCAAAATTTCATCAGTATCGGGGAAAAACTATAGATTTGTATGCAATAAAGACAGGGTCACATTGAAAAACGCACTTTGTTTTTCTCAACATTTCCAGATTTAATTCTTACAACCCTTTTTCTGAGAATAACGAAAACAACCCAAAAATATCTGTGAAATCGGTCGAGGTGTTCTCAAGTTATGACGTGATCAAGGTATTTAGGGATACATTCTTATGTTGCAAGATACCCTGCCCCATGCACCATATGAAACTTTAGATAGACGCTGATCTTCCTCTTGTATTGAAGTTCAAGGGTGCTAAATTTCGTCAAGATCGGAATGAATCTGTAGATTTCGTTAGTCTATAGTAAAAGTATCCTCCCTCTTGCACCTTAATTCTGTCCTATCGCAAAATACTTTCTTAGCTGATGTCTTCTACCTATAAACTACATACCGGCAAAATTTCAGCTTCATAGGTGCATTAGTTTTATAGATTTCGTGTTTAGTCAGTGAGTTAGTGACTGCGTGACTGACCTTTCGCTTATATAATACCTCCTGAATTATGTCTCCCACAAAACAAATTATTTACCAGATTCGTGCAGTGGAATATTAGAAAACTGACTACGAAACGTGTTGTTAATGAAGTCGCTAGTAAAGACGTAGTAAATTACAACCTCATGCATGTTAGGGGAATTTTCATGCATTTCATTGTCTTTGACGTCATAGCACCTGAAAAATATGTCATAATACGATATTATTTCGAAGGTACAACCAGTGATGTATATGTAAAATGTTCGCAAAATACGTCGCGAACAGATATAGTAGGAAAGACGCAATAAATCTAAACGTCTTGCCTGATGAGGCGGTTTTTTATTATCTTAATTGTTTATGACTCCATACCTCATGAACTGCGTGTCCTACTATGACAAAATGTTGATAGTACGTTCAGTAGTATGTGTGTTTACTCTCTGTAAGATTCCTCACGAATACAATTAATAGTGTACGAGTAATAAATTGTAGTGTCATGTCGAACGCCGTAATTTTACTGCTCGAACGCCGAAAAAGTAGTAAGCGACAAACTTTTTTTCCTTTCATCATTTTGCTGGCGTGGTCATCGAGAAAAAGACTGTTAAAGGTTTGAAATAATGTTTAACGTTTGTTGCAAGTCGCTAAGTGCTCTCCTCAAATAGTGGACTGATGAAGACACACTATCTCGTGCCGCAAGACGGGAAAGTTTTCATTTTTTATGCCGTCATATTTCGTGAACTATCGGCCCTATCGCATAATCCTTTCTTAGTTGATGTCTTACACTTATAAACTACATTCCTGCCTAATTTAATCTTCATAGGTGAAGTAGTGATTGAGATTTCGAGTTTAGTCAGTGAGTGCGTGAGTGAGTGAAAGAATGAATGAGTGAATGAATGGCCTTTCGTTTTTATATAGATAGAGGACGTGACGCATGAGAGGGATATAGTACCAGAGAAAAATGCCCATATTCGAATAGATGGATAACAAAATTTCTGAGAAATGTCAGTGCATGATTATTTTCAAATATTTATTTAAAATAACAAGTAATCCTACAATTCAATAAAACAAACTCCGAATGAAGCATAAGCGTCCATATTTTCACAACTTGCATAAAAGTAAAAATGTGAAATTTTGCCATATTGGGCGGTATGACTTCCCTTAATTTGTGTCTCGACATGTTGTTTTCGGCGTTCTTTCTCCGTCTAGCACGTCCACGCCAATGACGTTATAGGTGAAAGCAGGCGGTAGGTATCGGGTGCTTCGGTACTGTGACACGTCACACGCAGTGTTCAGGACTTGTTCGTCGGCCATCGGATTGCATCGCTGCCTTGGCCCCTCTGTTCTCGCGACTGCCGCATAGAGAAAAACCTGGTCGATGACTGCTACAGAAGATCAACTATGTTAATATCTGGAAGCGACATGGACTGATAAACCCAAAATAATCTACCCAGAGACTCTTTGATTTAATTCCGAGGCATTATAGCCATCAATGGCGACAACACTCAATACTGACGTAATCATTTTCGTGGTATCACATGGGGCTACATTTTCAATACCTGTACATAAAAATCACTTGCTTTGGTTAGACACACTAATACAAATATTTCAATAATTTTTGTTTGCATTTCTACAGGGATGGTCAACAAAAAAGAAAAAAGGTAAATGGAAACCCAACTGTAAATTTGTATGGATATCGTCACTTTAGATTTTATTCGTATTTGTTACGTAATAATTCGTACGGTGCATGGCGTAGGCTACTTTAGAACATATTTCGAGACAAATCTATAGTTACATTCTTCATGAAATTTTGCACACTCGACCTTCCTAGCAAGAGAAACACTGATTAGAAAACTTTTGTATGGTGCATGGCAATTTCGACAATGTCTTAGCGAGCACCATGAAATTTGGCAAATGTATATAATTGCTAATATACGGTGAAAAGAAAGAGAGAACACGAAACTGACAGGTAGGTGTATCGGTACATATGGCAGAGTGGGGGATGAGATTATAGAAGATGAGGTTGCGGAGAAGGAACAGGCCAATTGGCGGAATCGATCCTTCAGATAGGGGACATTTCACGAACTACATCGATATATCTATAAATACATTGTAAATCAATATGTTGTTGTGGTCTTCAGTCCATAGACTGGTTTGATGCAGCTATCCATGCTACCCTGTCCTGTGCAAATTTCTTCATCTGAGAATAAGAACGGCAACATACATCCTTCTGAATCTTCTTACTGTATTCGTCCCTCGATCGCACTCTACGATTTTACCCCACACACATCCTTCTAATACTAGACGATTCCTTGATGTCTCAGAATATGTCCCACCAACCTATCCCTTCTCTTTGTCAGGATATGCCAGAAGATCCTTTTCTCCCCAATTATGTTGAGCACCACGACATTAGTTACGAGATCTACCCATCAAATCCTCATCTTTGGTCTGTAGTATCACATTTCAAAACTTCTGAACTGGTTATTGTCCATGATTCACTCCCATACAATGCTACACTCTAGACAAATGCTTCCAGAAAGTATTTCCTAATATTTAAACTAATATTGGATGTCATCAAATTTCGCTTCATGAGAAACGCTGTTCTTTGCATAGCCATTCTGCATTTTATATCTTCTTTATTTCTGATCAGAAGTTGTCTTGCTACCCAAATAACAAAACTCATCTACCCCTTTTATCGTCTCACTACCTAACCTAATTCCTGCAGCATCGCTCGATTTTCTGACTCTACGTTCCATTACCCTTGTTTTACTCTTGTTAATGTTCATCTTAATACCTTCCATTCAAAACGCTGTCCATTCCGTTTAATTTCTCTTCCAGGTCCTTTGCTGACAGAAGTACTATGTCGTCAGCAAAGCACAAGGTTTTTATTCCCTCTCCCTGGACTTCAATCCCCTGCCCAAATTTCTCCTTGCATTCATTCACAGCTTGCTCCATGTAGAGATTGAACAACATTGGCGAAACGCAACAACCCTTTCTTACTCCCTTCCGAACCATTGCAACTCTTTCATGCCCTTCGACTCTCATAACTGTTGTCTGGTTTTTGTGCAAGTTGAATATTACTCTTCGTTTCTTACATTTTATCCCAGATACCTTCAGAATCTGAAAAAAGTGTATTCCAGTCAGTATTGTCAAAAGCCTTTTCCACATCTACAAATGCTAGAAATGTAGGTTTCCCTTTCCTTAATCTATCTTCTAAGATAAGTCGCGTGTTCCTACATTTCTCCTAAATTCCAAACTGATCGTCCCCAAGGTCGGATTCCACCAATTTTTCATTCGTCTGTAAGTAATTCGTGTTAGTATTTTGCAACCATGACTGATTAAACTGAGAGTTCTGTAATTTTCACGTTTGCTTGCACTTGCTGTCTTCGAAATTGGAATCACTATATTCTTCTTGAAGTCTGAGAATATTTCCCCTGTCTCATACATCTTGCGTACCACGTGGAACAATTTCTTTGCTTATTTCAACATTGCTTATAACAAAAATACATTGAAATATTGTACCATTGTATTCTTCATGAGTGTGTGAGTGAGATGCAGGAATGTGTGAATGAATGAGGACGTAAAAGAAATTGATTAAGTTTAGTTATAGTCAACCAACCACCCAACTCATACATGTGCTTCGCATTGCACAGCCAAGACAGACCAATTTGTCAAGTTTTCGTAATTCCTTACCATTCGCATTAGTGAAGGCGTTGCCGCAAGGGTTGTTCTTCTGTGTTTCAGATCGGACAACAAGTTGCCCGCCGCGGCGAAATAGCCGTGCGCACTGAGGCGCCCTGCCACTGTGCGTGCAACCGTTCCACGTCGGAGGTTCGAGTCTTCCCTCAGGCATGGGTGTTTGTGTTGTTCTTAGGATAATTTAGTTTAAGTAGATTTGGGAGCGATAACCACTGCAGTTGGGTCCCAACACTTCACAAACATTTGAACATTAGAACAAGCTGCCCATACATCTACTACAATGGCGGGAGGAGCAACAAGCGGCAGTGAAGGAGGACGCACAGGTAGAGGAGGACGGAGGAGATGGAAAGAGAGAGAGAGAAGCGAGGAATACATGGATTAACTGAATATTGGAATAGTTAAATGTAGGAGCAATGGCGGCTGTTGAGATAATTTATATAAAGACAGGTCCAAAAGGACTCACAGGAAGATAAGAAATAGGCACAGAGATGGAAAAAGTGATAGGCAGAGAGAGTAAGGAATGGAGGGTGTAACCTATATCCAATTCCAATGGATATTTAGCAGTCACAAAGCATTGCCGGAATCGCTACTAGGAAATAAATTTGGTTGCGATATCTCCGTTCCTTTTAGGTGTAACTTTTCGGATGGACAACAGTGTAAATCCGTATGCGTCGCTTTCCAGTGAACTGCTTTACAGCGAATGAAAAGACCCTAAATTGAAAGGCGTCTGTTCTTTACGACTTCCTTTAGGAACCGTATATTTTCCACTGATAGCACTGCAACTGTACGGCAGTTCTCAGTATTTCCGTCTGACGTGAGCGACAGTGTCACAGCGCTGGCGGTGACGCCTCACTGGCCGCGGAATAACTGCGCCGGCGAGACGGCAGACAGCTGTGATTTAGCGCGGACGCACTCGTCACGCGCAGCTGCCCGCCCCGGTATCACTGCGCGTCCGCTGCCGACGCGTCAGCGCAAGAACCTCGGAACGTTTCTCATCGTTCACGCGCACCGCGTCTGATGGAGTCGTGCTTGTAGCGCTCGATCGATTCTGGCTGCTGTGGCGTGGTGACGTACGTGCTGTCCGCTTCTTCGCGTACGTTCATCAGTGAGGCGTGACTGCAAAATAACGAACGTTGCCATGTCATACATGTCGCGTTTTCCCCAGCGAGATTTCTGAAGGCAGAAATGGAGTTGTCAGAGTTTCCTTTCCAAGCGAATACTTCAAATCAACAGACTCAGTTTCGTGTCAATTCGAATTTAAAGCACACCTAAAGTACTGGAAGAGTGATTTTTAATCTTTCCGAATATCTGACCGGTTCTATGTAAAATAGTTTGGTGACTTCCTCACCCAGCCCGCATCTACAACTACATATCCACCGTAAGAGGATAAACTGTACCACCACTAGCCACTGACTTTCCCATTCCACACCAAAACAAAACCAGGGGAAAATGAATATCTATATGCCTCTGTACGAGCCCAAATTTATCTTGCCTGTGTGATGTTTACGCGAAATGTAAGTAGGCGGCAGCAAGATCGTTCTGCAGTCAGCTTCAAATTCCGGCTCTCTGAATTTCAACAAAATTTCTCGAAAGAATGTCGTCTTTCCTCCAGCGATTCCCATTTGAGTTAGCGGAGCATTACTGTGAAACTCGCGCATTGGTCGAACCTACCAATAACGATCGTTGCTGTTCGGCTCTGAACTATTTCCATGTCTTCCTTTAAAATCATCGGATGTGGGTCCCAAACACTTGAGCAATATTTTCAATGAAGTTCTTCAGCGTATTAGACCGCATCGTGTGAAACCAACCGACGTTTCGGCCACTATTGCAAGTCGCCGTTTTCAGGATATTCTTCCTACTTGCAATAGTGGCCGAAACGTCGGTTGGTTTTACACCATGACGATGCGGTCTAATACCTTGAAGAACTTATGTTTGTTATCTGAAAGGCAACGAATGTATGTTCTTTATGTTGTTACAGCTTTCTTGTATATTGATGCATTCTGTTTTTAATGTGTATTTTTCGGAATGGAAGACATTCTAGTTTCACATGGTTTCTGCCAGAAATATATTTTTTTGAGTATCGTTTCACACTTTTCACACTTTAGGCAAGATTCAGAAACGAATGATACTGATTAGCATATACCCCACTCTATAAACCATATTTAAAGAAGCAGAGTATTTATATTTATTAGAATTATTTCGTCTAGTTCATTCGCCTATCGAGTGGTTCCTGAAAACAGTTTTTCAGGCTTTGCGCTTATTCATCGTTAACACACTGTAATATAAAAAAAGTTCATTTCAATTTTACATAAGGAACAGTCATTGAAGTGAATACGTTTGTTAAAATTACGATCTGTGTTTTAACAGTTAGGGTGTGGTGGAGTGGCCGAATACAGTAAGGTGCCTTACTAAAGAGCGCGCGTCTGCTCGCTGTCCTCCCTTGGGCATGGGTGTGTTTTGCCCTTAGTAAAATTCAGTCTCTTAAGACTTACAAACATTTGAACATTTTGAAACCTTGAGTGTCTAATAGTATCATTATGATCTTTTCTAAGCGTTAACTACCAATTTTCATTTTAAACTAAACAAATATTTCTCAATAATAAACACAAAATATCAGATTTGACCGATATTACCGCCACCATGTGGTAATGAGTCAGTTTTGTCTTTGATTATTTATAGACCATACAACCAGAAATTTGCTAATCATTTAATCAATTAACCACATTTAACTGATAAAATAATATTGTTTATATTAGACTACATAGTACAATTTGACTATCCCCATAAACCACAGACATTGACGAGATGGGAAAACTTGCGTGCCTCAACGACACAGATAGCCGCACTATAGGTGCAAGCATAGCGGAGGAATATCTGTGGAGTGACCAAACAACGTGTGCTTCCTGAAGAGGGGCAGCAGCCTTTTCAGTAGTTACAGGGACAACAGTCTGGATTTGCCACACAGCTACTGCGAACGGCTGAAAGCAAGGGGAAACTATAGCCGTTACTTTTCCCGAGGACATGCAGCTCTACTGTATGAATATATGATGATGGCATCCTCTCGGGTAAAATATTCCGGAGGTAAAATAGTCCCCCATTCGGATTCCCTGGCGGGAGTACTCAAGACAATGTTATCATCAGGAAACACAACATTGGCATTCTACGGTCCGGAGCGTGGACTGTTAGATCCATTAATCGGGTAGGAAGATTAGAAAATTTAAAAAGAGATATGGATGGGTTGAAGTTAGATATAGTGGGGATTAGTGAAGTTCGTGGGAAAGAGCAGCAGGATTTCTGGTCAGGTAAGAACAGGATTACAAATACAAAATCAGTTGTGGGTATTACAGGAGTTGGTCTGATAATAAATAAGAAAATAGGAATGCACGTAACTATTATTTGCGGCACAGTGGTCGCTTTATCGTAGTAAAGATAGCTACGAAGTCAACACTGACTACAATATATACTTGCCAACTAGCTCTGTCGATGATGAGGAGATCGAATAAATGTATTAGGAGGTAAAGGAAATTATTCAGACAATTAAGTGAGAGGAAAACTTAATTGTGATGGGAGACTGGAATTCGGTAGCAGGAAAAGGGAGGGAAGGAAAAACAGTTGGCGAATATGGTATGGGCAAAAAGAAAAAGAGAAAACCGCCTGGTAGAATTTTGTACGAAACACAATTTAATCATAACAAACATGTGGTTTAAGAATCACGAAAGAAGGTTGTACATTTGGAAGAGACCAGGAGACAACGGAAGGAACCAAATACATTTTATAATGTTAATATTTTGGTACCAGATTTTAAACCGTAAGCCATACACTGACCATATCTTATTGGTCATGAACTGTAGGCTGAAACTGAGAAAACTGCAGAAAGGAAGGCAAATAAGGAGATGGAACCTGGATAAATTGAAGGAACCTGAAGTTCTTGAGAATTACAGAGGCATCTTTAGCCAACCGTTGACAGAAACGGTGGGGGGGGGGGGGATAAAACAATAGAAGAGGAATATGTAGCATTGAGAAATGAAATAGTGAAGGCAGCTAAGGACAAAATAGGTATAAAGGCAAGACCTACAAAAAAAATCCTTGGATATCAAAGGATATATAAAATTTTTCGAAAAAAGGGAAAATATAAAAATTCAGTAAATGAAATAGGCAAAATGGAGTACAGACGACTATGAAATGAAATTGACGGGAAGTGCAAAATAGCTACGCAGCAGTGGCTAGAAGGCAAATGGAAGTCAGTAGAAGAGTGTTTAAATAGGGGAAAAATAGATATCGCCCACAGGAAAATAAAAGAGACATTTGGAGACAAGTAAAGCAGCTATATGAATATAGAGAACTCAGATGGGAAACCAGTTCTCAGCAAAGAAGGGTAAGTTGAAAGATGGAAAGAACAATATTTTAGAGAAAGTAGATAAGCATGAAATAGGATATACTATACTGAGAGAAGATTTTGATAGAACATTTAAAGACCTAAGTCGAAACAAGGCCCCTGGAATTCCCTCGGAACTACTGAAGTCTGTGGAAGAGCCAACCATGACAAAACTGTTTCACCTGGTGCGTAAGATGTATGAGGCAGGGGAAATACCCTCAGACTTTAAGAAAAATGTAATAATGTCCATTACATAAAGAGCAGGCACAGACAGATGTAAAAATTATAGAACCATTAGCTTAATAAGTTATGGTTGCAAAATACTAACACGACTTATTTACAGAAGGTGGATAAGCAGATAGAAGCCGACCTTGGGGAAGAGGAGAAATTTAGGAACACGGGAGGAAATCCTAGCTTTACGGCTTATCTTAGAAGACAGATTAAGGAAAGGCAAATCTAGATTTCTAGCTTTTGTAGATTTGGAAAAAGCTTTTGACAATGTTGATTGGAATAGAATGAAATCAGCAGGAGTAAAATATGGGGAACGGAGGGTTATTTACAAGTTGTACAAAAACTAGACAGCAGACAGCAATTACCAGAGTTGAATGTCATGAAAGGGATTCGGAGGTTGGGAAGGGAGTAAGACATGGTTGTAGCCTCTCTCCAGTTTGTACACTGAGCAAGCTCTGAAGAAAAGCAAGGAGAAATTTGGTGAACGAATTAAAGTCCAGGGTGAAGAAATAAAAACATTGCGTTTTGCCGATGATATCGTAATTTTGTCAGAGAGCAGAGGACCTGGAAGAGTAGGTGAACGGAATGGTCAGTGTGTTGAAAGATGCATACAAGAGCAAAAGAACGGTAATGGAGTGCAGTCTAAGAAAATCATGCGGCGCTGAAAGAATTGGATTAGGTGACGAAACCATGAAGGTAGTAGATGAGTAAAATAACACACGATGGTCGCAGTACAGAGGATATAAATTGCAGAATGACAATGGAAGCAAAAGCGTTTTTGAAAAAACAAATTTTTTAACATCGAATAGCCGCGCGGGAGTAGCCGAGCTGCCCGGAGCGCCACGTTACGGGTCACGCGGCCTCCCGCGTCGGAGGTTCGAATCCTCCCTCGGGCATGGATGTTTGTGTCGTCTTTAGTATAAGTTACTTCATAAGTAGTTTGTAAGTTTAGGGACTGATGACCCCACAGTTAAGTCCCATAAGCTTTACAATCATTTGAACATTTTATTTAACATCGAATATTTATTTTAGCGTAAGGAAGTCCTTTCCGAAGACATTTGTGTGGAGTGTTACATTACTGTAAAGTTACTACTCCTTTTAAAAGCATCTGCACACTGCTAAGCCAAAAGGATAACGTATAATTAATGGGACCAGGATATTATTTTTACATCTGGAGCAATCTGATAATTAAAGTCTGCTAGAAATGACATTGGCGAAAATTGCTTTTAATCTCCATTAAAAATGTATTGATTATGCAGCGATACTGGAACGCGACGTGAGACATACTAATTCAAACGTGACGCACAGATTACCGTGTTAATGTAAATGAATGAAACTGTTACGGTACTGATTCCAAATCTATTTTTACTGAACTGTATTGCCTGTAATCTAAGAAATCTCATAATTATTACTAGAGGATCCGTGCGAATACTTCGCTCGTTGGTAGAATGACAAAAAATTTGGGAAAAATGGAAGTAGAGTAGAAAGGTCACACATAACTTTCTTCAGAATTAATCAATGCAAGTGTTTAAAAGCACAAATTAACGAGCTTAATTAGCTGAGTGTTGTTAGGCCTTAATTAGAACCGAGGATATCGTAAAACAAATCGACTAAAATATTCACTGCAAAGACAGAAGGATATCCGCGTTTGTAAAATAAAGTATGGAGAGACTTCAGTTAATTCTGATACTTTATAACAAATCTGTGGATGAATACCTTTCGTTTAGAGCAAAAATGGAGGAAATCGGCCGGGTAGTTTGGTCTGGCCGACTGAATTTAGTTTTCGTATATTCTTTTAATATATAAGATTACTTTTGCATTACATCTTCCAAGAACACCAAAATATTTTTATAGGTTAATGCTTCCGTGTTGTAGTAATACATTTGACATTTTGCTGTAGACTGTATTCAGAAGACATTGGTCGTCATATGACAGAATGAAAACGACTAGAACTGTGTTCATCAGTTGTAGTGAGGTGACATGACCATAATGGACTAGCTCTGTGTCCAGCTTTTTATTTGAAATGTGTTTAACGTTTCTGTCCTTGCATATTTCTTCCACAAAACTTCTGGACCAAAGTGTACCCTCATAATTAACGAATTATATGGGAAAGATCCTAACTACGCGTTAGTTTTGCTCATACACAGTCCTATGTTACGACAGTATGAATCACCTTTGGTCACTGATAGTCGCTTAAACTAAACTCTGTATCATAATCCGCCCAAACATATCAATGAATGCGGTCTAGTGAAGGAGGCAGTGGTGTGTGGTCAACGTCGCACACTCCGTGTTGTTGTGTCGGTTTACCTAACCAGAGCCGCAACTTCTTGATTAAGTGGCTACTCGGTTGGTCTTACAACATTTGAGTGCACCCCCACTTGGCCACAGCTCTCTGACGGCGAGCTATGCAAATGATAGCCAAGCCGGACAGTACTTAATTTCTCTGGTTAGCTGAGATCGTGTATCCAATGCTGCAAGGCCGTCGGTCAATACGTACGCTGGAGGTACGTTATCGATGCGAAATATATTCAATTCGGGATAACAGAAGAAATAAAATGACGACAGTGAGTATAAACATTCAATGGATAAATGAATTTTCGTCATACCAACAGAATAGTAATATCGTAAAAATAAAACTGCAGTTGTTGCGTGGCATATGATATATATAGACAGGATAGGACAGGACACTGTGCTTTTGCGAAGATGAAATGTGTTTTACGAACAAAGTTTCGCTAGTATTTGAAATGTTTGTGTGTTTGTTTCTCTACAAGTCATGAGAATGCAGATGAAAACATAGGGCAATCAGAGCACATGGGAACGAAACCAAAACGAGTAAGTTCTGAAAAAGAAAAATTAAAAGTTTTCACTGAAAAATTATTGTAAGTAAAACTTTACACCCTTGAAAGTGTTTAAATAATAATAGATATTTATTGTGGGAACATCAGTGCACAACTTTGTGCCATCCGATGAACACGTGGTTCAGCTCGACGGTTTGTTTTTGACTAAGTGCATATGCTGCTATTATTGTGTGTAATGATGTTGACTAGCGGCAGATAATCTGCATGGTGGAACTTGATTATGGGATAATATCGTTCAGAAACATGTCGTGCTGACATATAAATTTTGTTATTGAAAACTGGTGCGTGATTTGCATTAATAATTAGTGGAAAAGTTGTACGATGCCGTCAAAGCAGATGATTAATATAGAAATAGAGTATATTTTATGTCCTCTAGCATTTAAATGTAACGTTTTGGACTTGTATCTTCCTCTTTATTCTAGTCTTCAGGTTTTCTAAAGGGAACAGTAAGTAAAATACATTTTTGAATGTATGATTATAACTTTTTCTGTATACCTCCTTATAACAAAATGATTTGCAACTCAGCATCAAAGAAGAATGTATTTGCTTTAGCCAGCGTCCCCTTGCAAAGGTATGGAACGTCCTGTCAAATTGTGAGTACTTAAAAATGCTAATATATAGGCATATTGTATGACGTTAAATCTTTTGTTCGCTTTTGTTATCAGTCGACGTCTGATATAAATATGCCCTGTTGAAGAGGATGGTCTGACCTTTTTTAATCATAAACATTTATGCTCTGGAAGCAGAAGTAAATAGTGGAATGAGTGAAATATTACCTAAAATGAACTTGATCCCCTCGTGCTGTGAACGCGCCTGTAAATAAACACATGTATATTTGCAAAATATTTTCGCACAAAAATTTCTTTTGGAAATATACTGATGTGTTAACCAACAAACAATTTCAGATCAACGACTACCTCTTGTATTTTATAATGTTCAAATTTTTGTAAACCTACTATATCAAACTGCTAGGGTCATCAGTCACTACACTTACATACTACTTAAATTAACCTACACTAAAGAGAACACACACACACACACACACACACACACACACACACACACACACACACACACACACACCCAGGAGCCCGAAGGAAAACTCGAACCTCTGGCGGGAACGTCCGCATAGTCCGTAACATGGCACCTTAGACCATTCAGCCATTCCGGCCGGCATTCTATAACGCGCAGAGGGTCCTGTAAACGCTATAAGACCACAACACCAATAAAATCTTTGTCGGGTCGTACCTCTTAGAACGTCTTTTATTTTACAAATTTGAATAAAGAAAATTCATTGTACATTGGTCTCCACGGTCAGAGTCATTTCATATGAAATATAATCGTAATAGCTGCTAAACCCGGTATTGCCCGGGTGTATATGCATTTTTCCAGTCTTTTATTAGAAACTAAAATAAAAATTCGGGAAAGATTTCATGAAAACAGAAATTATGAAACAGTAAGCAAAGTAAGAAAAATAATAGCATTAGTTTAATTGTTGTTACTTGTCCAGGAACTAGTATAAATAAATTCTTTTGTGAGCCCACCCTTGAGCAGGCGTCACAGAGTTGTCCATGTAAGAAACATGGTGATGTCAAATATATTCCGCTGTATTTAATAGATTATCCCCGTGATTTGTTAATCGTAATAGAAAATACAAGTCTCACTGAAAACTCCAGTCTCTTGAAATTAAAAGGTACGTCGGTAGAAAGAAGGGGTATTCGTGGCATGTACACAGTTTCATTCGCCCCCTTTCCTTGCAAGATGATTGATGCAATCGTACATGGTTGTGTATTAGGAAGATGATAGATAATGTGATTGATGCAATCATATTATCCATCATCTTCCCAATACTGAACCATGTACGATTGTGAAGATTTAGTGTATCGTAACTGCTGATCCAACTTTCAGTAAACGTCTATGTGGTGGCAAAGAACTGGCTGAAGTGAGTTAAGGAACTCTGTTAGGAAACTGGCGGCCTCGACGACATTTATCATGGTATCGATGGACTTGTATTTAGTGACTTGACGTGGTAACAAGGCAAGTATTAGTCTATTTTGCATACGTGTTCATTTCTAGGACCAAGAATAGCCCTTTCTCGCAACCAGTTCAAATGCTGATAGGGCTAGTGCGACCTAGTTTTCAGTACTGCTCGAATGTTTCTATCCTCTATAGATCGAATTAAAGGTAAACATCGAAGCTATTCAGAGATGAGATATAATATTTGCTATGGGTAAGTTTGATAAAGATTCGAGTATTACTGAGATACTTTGATACATTGACGTAGGCATATAACAGTCTTTAGGAAGTGCATGTTATTAACCATTACCTTTTTATTTTGATTATATAATCTACCGGTTAAGGTTTTAAAACATCACCGCGGACTGTAAACGAAACAAACTAAGCGAATACATCGTTTACATTCTCATCAATGCTTACAGGCAAGTCAAATCAATGAAATCCGTAATATGTCCTATAAGGAATAATGTCACGTAGGTTAGAGCTAAGTCCTCCAATGTTATTCAAAGAACCAACAGGAACGATTGCTGCATTAATCCATCCATAACCTGATTGATAAGTACCATCCTTCTCTACACTAAAATTCAAAGTAGCTCCTACAGAAACAGAAGGACCGTCAAGTACAACCTGCGATCCTATTTCTTAGTCTTCACAGTAATTTTCCTAGTAGACTCGCCACTGTTAAAAGTAATTTTTTGAATCGCCCCGTACACAGAAGCGCAACACGAAAATAACATGATGCGGATGTTAGCTGATGTATTCACTTAATCAGTTTGTTTGACTTACAGTCCGCGACGATGGTTTAAAACCGAAACCGGTCGCTGTATGTAAGCAAAATAAAAAGCCGATGGTTAATAAACTGCACTTCCTAAATATCTAACAGCTGTTTCAACTCACCTTAATAAAAATTTGGATAAAACAGTCACTTTCCTCTCGTTCCATTTCCTAGTGGTAAAATAAAGGAATTATGATGGTGCAAGGTACCCTCCGCTTCCCACCAATAGTTAGCTTTCAGAATGTGTAGCCTGTGTAGCTGTGAATGTGACAGCTGTTTTGTTCAGTGAGCTTACACTGTAGTTAAATGAATCGGAAACTTTTGTTTCATAAATTATGACAGCAGCAACAGCAAAAAGTCCATATATTCGATACACCGTAAATCAGAAAGTTTATTCTGTCATATAAATTAGTTGTAACACTGATTTTGTCTCACACAGAAATACTACTCTGGTGAAAACAGTTCCATTAAAAAGGGCAAAAATGTTTCCCAATATTTCAGTAATAAATGAGCTTGTCTGAGCATCTTGTGCTTTTTTTTTTTTCATAAACCCAGGTCTCTGTAGGGATTTGATTATGAGAGACGGCAATTTCCTTTTTAATATTTGTCAAACTGGTTTTTGACATACCTGTGAAAAGTAACTGTTTTCGACCTCATTCAAACTTCCGTTAAGCGTCATAATGGAAAAGTTAAATTTCCTATAAACATTCTGTGCTTTGGTATCCATATCTAAATCATCAAACATGCTTTAACGGTACTTATAATCCCATCTTCGCCTCTCGATTTTAAAAGTATTTCTAAACAAAAGAGAATTTTTTAATGAACTGATTGACGATTTACACCTTCTTGAATCAATTTCTTGATTTGCGTCATTTCCTGAAGAAGGTTATGGTTCTCAAATTCTATGTGGTTAATAGTCGCAGTATAATTTCCTTTTGAAACAAACTCTTCTATTTCGTTGTTAGTTCGTTAAACTTTCCTTTCATTGTGTGCAAATAAATTTTAATAATTTTGGCACATTTCTCTCAATATTGTTGTTACCACCACTCTTCTGAACATATCAGGCGTAGTTATATAAATAGGAAATACAAATTGAAATCTGTTAGCCACGCAGGATATGCAACGAGGACTTTTATTTCATGCAGAAAAGCAGAGCATAGTAATATTTCCAATGCGTACGTAAGAATCAACTTAGGAATGTGGATACTGTTTTCATTCTCATTCATTTTCCATATTATTCAGAAAATGCATTTGCGCAACTGCACAAGTTTAAATACGTGGCAGTTGACCTTTGTATCTCTTGATTCTTGAAGAGTAAATGATTCAGTGTGTTGCAAATAACTGCCCATAGATGTATCTCATTAAAAATTCACATATTTTGAAGTAACCATCCAGTAATATGCATTGTGTGTATTTTCTCCGACATGTCCAAAATATTAGTTATATATAGCTTCTGTGCGATACGTTGCCACATAAAGTGACTTTTCTGGGTTTGTATTTATTTCAGTCCTCCATTCGCCTATCTCCTCATCCCCCCTCTGACCATCTACTCATCATACAACACTATCTGCTCTCTCTATCTGCCCCTGTCTGCCTATCTGTCTGCCTGTCTGTCTGCTCCTCATTTCCTGTCACTTCCTACATCCACCCCATTTCGACAATCTCCTTCAAAGATTCTCTCCTCATACTCCTCCTGAATTCGTTCTGCTCATATCGACCTCCTTGTCCACGTCCTTCACTCTCTCTAAATTTCTGTCTGTTTCCGTCCGATCCTCCCCTTTTCTGTGTACTTCTTCCCCCTCTATGTCTCTTTACCCTCACTCTTCACACTACTCCCAATAGGAAGTTGATAGTATTCACCTGCACAATTTTTTTATGCAGACAGTCACATTGCCAGCGGCTCAGTGCTCAGGGCAGTTGCAGTTGTGGCAGTACATTTTAGAAAGAAAACGCCGCTTGCAGCTGTCACCAGGCGCTACACGTTTCGTATAGTAGAGCACATAAATGTAACTGTTGCTCATCAGCAAGTGAACTAGTCGTCGAGCGGGACACGTTAGCCACAGAAAATCAGTTGCCAAGGATCTACCTGCTGATGAGCACAAGGCACATGGCTCATTTATTGCCCAATTTTATTTCCTAACTATCCGTCCCAAGGGTATGAGCTTTTAATATTGACTATTTGGCACAAGTACTGTGTCATGGAGATCATCATGTTTTCATTGCCGGTTCAGGAGGCGATCTGATAGTTTTATATTCTTCAAAGTGGAAAGCCAAGATCGTCAATTAATAATTTATTGCCGCGGCGGAGTGGCCGATCGAATTGAGGCACTATGTTACGATGTGCTAGGCCACTCCCAGTCAGGGGTTCGAATCCCCCATCGAGCATGAATGTTTGTGCTGTCTTTAGTATAAGTTATTTTATAAGTAGTTTGCAAGTTTAGGGATTGATAACCCTGCAGTTAAGTCCCATAAGCTTAAAAAATAAAATAAATAATAATAATAATAATAATAATTTATTAGTGCCAGCTGTTGCCAGTGTCACATCGTATACAGCGCTATGTATCATAATTTAATTTGTGTCAAATTTAATTTGCCAATCTAGTTCCTCATTTTCGTTAGTACTTCTGTTTTAGAGGTTTATTCCCGCGTACTTTGCAGATTTCGTTTGTGCTACTATTTTAATAGTTTATTCTCGCGTATTTGTTAGTGTTGGGCGCGCCAGCTGCACTCCCAGCAACACCAGCAGAGTTACAGCTGCGCATGAGAGAACTATTGTGATTTATTTGTGGGCTGAGCAGTGTCAATTTTTATAAACTTGCGCTAGTAACAAGATACTTAACTCTCTACAGGCAATTGTTGATTTGTTAGGATGTATAGGATGCGTGACTACTGAGTATGGACGCAGGAGAAAAAAAAAGTTCAAATGTTTGTAGAACTTATGGGACTTAACTACAGGGGTCATCAGTCCCTAAGATTACAAACTACTTATGAACTAGCTAAGACTAAGGACGACACAAATATCCATGCCCGAGGGGGGATTCGAACCCCCGACCGTAGTGGCCGTGCAGACCGGGACTGGAGCGCCTTACTCCCCGCGGCCACCGCGGCCGGCAGGACGGACGCAGGAGGAGCTGGCCGCTGTTCACGAGCAGATGAGCGTGCTGTTGGACGCGGTCAGCGGTCTTTGGGCTACTGCCTCGGAGTGTTGCGGCAGTGTGGGCTCTGGTTCGTCGCATGGGACACCACAGGTGTTACATGGTTCACCCACGGTCCCTGCTGTCGGGACATCTTCGCGCGTAACGGACGCGGTTGAGCCACCCTCTCCTCAATGGGTGTGGCGGGTTCACAACGGCGTTCGCGTCGCTCTGGGAGAAAGGTCAATGTGGAGGCTGGCCGTGCAGCGTCGCCCGCTCTCCCTGTGAGTTTACATGTGGCCGCTCCTTCAGCAAGGTCCGAGCAGCCACAAGGGGAGAGAGGTATATTAGTGATTGGGAGTGGCAATGGGAAGAAAAGCATTTTTGAAAAAGAGAAATTTGCTAACATCAAATATTAATTTAAGTGTAAGTAAGTCTTTTCTGAAGGCATTTGTGTGGAGTGTTGCCTTGTACGGAAGTGAAACATGGACGATAAGCAGTGCGGACAGGAAGAGAATAGAGGCTTTTGAAATGTGGTGCTACAGAAGAATGCTGAAGATTAAGTGGGTAGATCACGTAACTAATGAAGAGATACTGAACAAAATTGGCGAGAAAAGGAATTTTTGGTATACCCTGACTAAAAGAAGGGATCGCTTGGTAGGACACATTATTAGACATCGAGGAATCGTAAATTTAGCATTGGAGGGAAGTGTGTGGGGTAAAAATCTCAGAGGGAGACCAAGAGACGCGTATAGTAAGCAGATTCAAGTGGATGTGGGTTGCTGTTCTTATGAGGAGATGAAAAGGCTTGCTCAGGATAGAGTAGGGTGGAGAGCTGCATCAAACCAGTCTCCGGACTGAAGACCATAACAACAACAACAACGGGAGCTCCAATGTTAGGTGGGTGATGGAGCCCTTAGGGAAATAACGGAAAGGTCGGGGAAGAAGGCCAGTGTGCACTCTGCTTGCCGAGGGGTCTCATCCGAGATTTGGAGGAGGCCCCTCCGGCGGCGATGGAGAGTATGGGTGCACCCAACTGCAAATTGTTGCTCATGTCGGCACCAATGACTGACCTGCCGGCTGGGTTCAGTGGTGATCCTCAGTTCAGACAGGCAGTTGACGGAGTTGGTGAAGACTGAAAGCCTCGCTCGCGGGGTTGAATCTGAGCTAAATATTTGTAGTGTCGTTCCCAGAACCGAACGCGGTCCTCTTCTGTGGAGCCGAGTGGAAGGCTTAAACCAGAGGCTCAGACGGTTCTGTGGAGATCTACGGTGCCTGTTTCTCGATCTCCGCTATCGGGTGGAGAAATGTAGGGTTCCCCTGAATAGGTCAGGCGTTCACTAGAAAGCAGGAACCGGCTACAAGGGTAGAGGAGTACGAGTGGAGTGCACATGGTTTTTTTTTAGATAAGAGAATTCCCTCCCTAGGCCCGACAAGAAGCCTCCTGAGTCGCAACAAGGTAGCAGTAGGCAGAACACAACAGAGAATGAAAAGATCAATGTAGTAGTAGTTATTTGTAGGAGCGTCTATAGAAAGGTCCCAGAACTGCTCTCTTTAATGAACGGTCACAATGCCCACATAGTACTAGGGACGTAAAGTTGGTTGAAATCAGGTGTAAACAGTAATATTCTAAACTGAGAATGGGACGTATACCGCATAGATTGACAAGTGAAGGGAGAGGCGTGTTTATAGCGATAAAAAGTGCACATCGAAGAAAATAGACGGAGATCCAAAGTGTGGAATAATTTGGGTTAAAGCAGGCTCGAACATGGTAGTTGGATGTTTCTACAGGCCTCCTGGCTCAGCAGCCGTTGTGGCAGAACTCCTGAATGAAAATATTTCGAGTAGATTTCCCGACCATGTTATAGTTTTGGGAGGTGATTTTAATTTACCGGATATAGACTGGGAGACCGTTTATGGCGGGTGGCAGGGACAAAGAATACTGTGAAATTGTTTTGAGTGCATTGTCTGAAAATTACCTTGAGCAGTTAAACACAGAACCGTCTCGTGGCGACAACATATTAGAATAAATGTTTAAATTTTTGTATAGTCTATGGGGCTTAACTACGGGGTCATCAGTCCCTAAACTTACAAACTACTTACGAACTAGGACGGAACAAATATCCATGCCAGAGGGGGGATTCGAACCCCCGACCGTAGTGGCCGTGCAAACCGTGACTGGAGCGCCTTAGTCTCCTCGGCCACCGCGGCCAGCACAACATATTAGACCTTCTCGTGACAAACAGACCCAAACTATTCGAGTCGCGGCGGATTAGCCACGCGTACTGGATCACCGTGTAGCGGTGCGCGCGGCCGTCCGCCGTCGGGGGTCCGATTCTTCGCTTGGGCATGGGTGTTTGTGTTCTCCTTAGTTTAGTTTACCTTAGTAGTTTGTAAGCTAGGGACTAATAACTGAGCTACTGAATCTCATAGATTCAGAAACGTTTGAACATTGAACTTTAGTACTTGAGTCCGTTTACTGAACAGTATTACTGGTATTACAGCAGCTTGAGCGCCTGTCACAACAGCTGCATGGGCACGCAGCTGGCTGCAGCGTGCGCCGTTGCTGGTCTCGCCGTCGGCACCTCGCTCACCTGTGGCTGCGGCCACGCTGTCAGGCGCCGGTGCGCAACCCGCATACCAATGCACTGCGGGCCTTCCTCACACTCTGCACCAAACTGCGCTACACTCACGGATTCCTCCCACCCTTCCTATCTTGCATCTCCGGCGCGGCCACGTCTCCCGATACACCGCCGTGCGCTCCTGCACCTCCGCAAGTAAACCGGCGCCAGGGTGGCATAAAGAGAGCCAAGCACGTCTTTCTTTTCGGACGTGCGGTGAATCCCTAAGGGCGCACAATTTAATTGCGCTGCAGCCTCGAAATTTATTTCTTGTTCTGAAATGGGTCACGTTATCAGTGACGCTATTCCGTTCATTGTTCCTCTCCACAGGGTGTTTCGGAAGGAACAGTAAGTATTATTGGAGATGGTAATGTAGACGAATTGCATTAAAATGGCATGTATAACATGTATCAAATTGACCTCCGAATCCTTGTTTGGCCCAGCAACAAACATACACACAAACAACGAGATGGATTAGGGTACAATTTCCTATTACAATTTTGATACCCCCTCCATCTACCCCGGTATTCCAACCATCCACTTCCAACGATCGTGACCAAACCACCCTACAGCACAATGTTAGACTTAAGGCTATTACCGTGCGTGAAACAATGTTCAAATGTTTGAATACCTATTGTTCCAAACTGCTTTGGTCATCAGTACCAAGACATACAAACTATTTAATGTAACTTATACTAACAACAACAGACGCGTACACACACAGGGAAAACTCGAACCTACGACGGAGAGCAACTGGACGCTCTGTAGCAAGGTGCCTTAGAGCGTTGGCCACTCCACCGCAGCCGTGAGAAACCGCTACAGATCTGACTACAACGTGAAATATATACACACATGGCGATGAGGAAGGGGATGGAGAGAATTGGAACAGAACAGAAAACGTGCTCTAATTGTTAGGCCACCACTCGCGTAGAGCGCAGATTTTGAATTCGCTATGGTATGAATTCCAACAGTCACAACTGATTGTATTTCAGATACCTAGAATAGCTACCGTCAGATACTTACGTCGGTAACTTACGCAGTTCATGTTCATATTGAAGAGTAGTATAATTATGGCACTCAGGGATCAGAGTATAATGGCGACGCAATATTCGAAAGTTTGATTTATTTCTAAAGTTAATATTTTGCGTAACTAAGGGACCAAACTGCTAGGGTCTTCGGTCCCTTACAGATTACTTTAAACTAACTACAGACAGGCCCATGCCCAAAGGGTTCTGGTGGGAACGGTCACGCTGCCCATGACATGACGCCATAGACTTGTGATTAATTTATTTCTCCTTTTACAAGTATTGCACTATAAGACTGAGCAATGGCAGTTGATAATTTGTGAGAATAAAACAGAAATCGGTTGAAAAAAAACTTTTTTCTTTATACAACTTGTTTTCGGCTCTCGATACCAGCAAAATAATGTTCAAATATTTCTAAATCTATCGGACCAAACTGCGTGGTCATCAGTCCCTAGCTTACAAACTACTTAAACCTAGGTAAACTAACCTAAGGACAACACACATACCCATGCCCCAGGGAGGACTCGAACCTCCACGGCGAGCAACCGCGCGCTCCGCAGCGAGACGCTTTAGACCGCTCAGCTACTCCACGGCGACCGATACCAGCATACAATGTTGCACTGATGATATCTAGGAACTAGTCGAAATCTATTTTGCGAGCGATTTATCCAATTCTATTTCGTGCAGTTGTAAAACTGTTAGTATGTAACCCAAACAAAGTGTAAGCCTGCCCTTCTCTGGCCGTTGCCATAATCAGTAAGATTCTTCAGGGTGTGAGGCCGGAATGTCAATCTATAAATGTCCCACCTCTCGAAGACTGTTGCAAGTGGGGTTCTTCTGGATATGTGTCTGACAGCTGAATTAGCCAAGGATTGCTTCTTCTGTAATTGTGTGAAACGAAGTATGAGGAGCAGGGGTGCAGAGAAGGGAGGATGTTGAGTGTTCTTTACTGGTGTTGGCACAATTTCACGACATCGGTGGAAATTGGCGACCTCGATTTGTATTTATATGGGGTATTTTTATTTCTATTGATAGTTGCACTATTTAGTCTCATTGTTAGATATAGATGTCGTCAGTTGACTTTTGCATTGTTCCTTGCCATTGGAACAGGTGTCTTCTTAAAAAGCAACCAATGTCTCGCACATTCACTAATTGCGTGAAATATTGCAAGTACCAATAAAGTTCGCCTTACATCCATCCACCCTACTGCTTCTCAAACCACTGTTTCCCCTCTTATGTGAACACCAAGCCTTCGGTCATTCACCAGTCATACAGAGTCTCAGAAGATGAAACAGTGGCCGGAATTTCCGACACTTTCCAAGATTGACAATGTGGTTTACGGTTGAGATTAACGTAAACAAATAAAAATGAGGAGGTTAAATGTTTATCTAAAAAAATTCTACAACCATCTTCAAAGAACGTTTGAATTGCCTTGACAACCTGTAACTATCCTGCCCTCAACTTTTGCAGTCTAGTTACCTGATGCACTCTTTAGTATTTGTTCAATATGAACTGGCTCTAAAACTGTCGGTGCTACTATTCTCTACACTGAAGTTCGCAACACAATGTTTAACTTGAAAGTGATTATTTAACACCAAACGTATAAACAATGTACGCGGCCATTTCGGATCTCACAATGGATTTCACGGCAAGAACGGGGTAGTACAAACTGTAGTAAATTGGTTGATATCAACAATAATATGCTAGTGCAGTATTTTAGTAGTGATTATCACAATTAATTTCGTGTGGCAAAATCACAGTCACAGAAGAAATTATCAAATCAACACAATTAACAAAAACGTAGTGCTCAGTGAATACCGGAAAATTTACGCAGTTCACATTTTATAGCTACTTTTCGATTTTTTGTTCTATTTAGAGACTGGCGTAGTAATAATTTTATGATCTCATAATCTGCACAAATGTTTATGAATTTGTGATTCTAGTTAAACTGTTTGGTTTACAGAAATTATTGATAATGACTGGCAGCCATATTAAACAATTAATAATTATAATTAAATGAAGTAATTTATTGCAGAAAATAAAACAACTTTTTAATTAGGACATCAATCGGTCAACGTAATACATCAAAAGAAACGTTAAGCAGCTGCAACAAAAGTATGTAGTCAAAGTCCTGAACCTAACAATAGTTTGGAAGTAAATTGCCATAAAATTAGTACTGGTACAAAGTTTTAATTTCGATTATTATGTAAGTTAACAAATTTAGGATGATTCCAGATACCATATTATAAAGTAAAGCTGTTCAGATATACACTGGTATGGGTCATTACATTTAAATATGCTGATTTCCGCACTCGAAATATAAGGTGAGACGGAATTACTTCTTCAAAATAACAATTTTTAATAATTAATACTATTACTGACTTTACTAATTATCGTATTGTATTCCTACTGTTACGGAGAATAGGCTGAATAAAAGAATCCATTGAGATTAAAATCAGTGAAAACCTTATCAACCGTGACACTGGATACCAACTCAGTGCAGCATGGAACCCAGCACTGGAGCTCCTAAAATCGCAACGAAAAGCGACTAGGAGAGCATCTGGCACGTTGCAGACGGCAGAGGGAACCCCCAGCGCGGCGCAGACGGTTAAGGGAGCACCTGCAGCGGCGCAGACGGCAGAGGAAGCGCCTACAACAGCGCGGACGGCGCACGGAGCGCCTGGCGCGGCACGGACGGCTCAGGGAGCGCCTGGCGCGGCGCGGACGTCGCAGGGAGCACCTGGCGCGGCGCGGACGGCTGAGGGAGCACCAGGCAGCAACCAGACACCCCCTCTCGGGAATGGACCAATCACAGAGCACCTGACTCGGCGCGGACCGCATATGGAACGCCTAACGCCTGGGCATAAATACTGGACACGTTCCAAACAGGGACAAGTCCCAGGAAGCACCTAAGGAAGACAGTGAGGCACACTATCGAAATATTGTGCAAGTTTGACACAAACATCTGGCAGAACACCCGACTACTCCAGAATGTCAATACCATAGCAGTTTGTTCCAATATGAACATCTGAAGCCTGCATATGCAATTACGAGCTACATGTAGACACGCTT
This sequence comes from Locusta migratoria, assembly GCA_026315105.1. NCBI lineage: Eukaryota > Metazoa > Arthropoda > Insecta > Orthoptera > Acrididae > Locusta > Locusta migratoria. The sequence continues at coordinate 782,770,775 of CM048744.1, forward strand.
CATTATACTAAACGTGACCAATAAGTCAAACGTGAACTTCAGCGTAAACGAAGCACGGCTTCACGACTTGAGCATCAGTACTCTACTGTTGACATTAGACAAATATGCCGTATCGCACTCTATAATAAAGGGTATGCCAATGCTCGAAACGACAATGTTGAAAATAGTATATTTATTCTACCTTGGGTATATTTTTATTGAATTTTATCTGATATTCTGTCTTGGACACATTTTTATTGGAATTTAAACTGTAATTACGCATGATCCATTTCTATGTAATATTCTGATTTCAGTTTGTTAATCTATTCAACATTCTGAATTCATTTGTTAATATGGATACGTTCGCACTGTGTACCATAAGCCTACTCATCTGAGTGTTGCGCTGTGTGACAGTCTGACTTCATTTGTTAATATGGACAAGTTGATAATCTGTGCTAGAAGCCAAAGAGTATGCATTAGCACTGATCTGAGTATTGCGCTGCTACTAGTAGCGAGCAGGCAGTCTATAGGTAGACTCGGTGAGAGGAGCGTGTGTGCAGCATACTCTGTCTGCCAGTTATTCTATGGTTGGTAGTTTAGGCAGTCATACTGTACGTTATATTTCTGTGAGATTATTTTGGATGGATGAAAGCCTGTCCTGTGTTGCAGATAATTGTATCACTTGTTGACAATAAATATCTGTTTTTTAAAAAGATAAAGTATGCATATTTATTACTTGTAATTATGGTATTGTATGATCATTGTTGTAGCAGGTGCTTTGCGTTATCTTATTAAAGAAGTTAGTTATCAAAAGTTCAAGGTTTTGTTGTAAACTGAAGTCAGTTACCAGTTTCCCAATCCGTTCATTATTTTGAAGATTAATTTTTGAATTAGAACCAATTATTGTGTCATGTAAAAATGACGTCTGGCAAAGAAAGTCACTAAGTAAGAATAACAGTACTGAAAGTATAATTTTGATAAGATCAATTGTCGTAATTAATGAGAATAACACACATGTAGCCAAAGTGAAATACATAAGCAGAGACTTGTATTTACGAAAGTTAATATTGTTGGCTTATTTAATGAGCTTAATAGTTACAGGCAAACTCAGTTGATTTGTAAAAAAGCAAGTATTTGCATTCAGTTGTGCTCTTCTTAAGGTAGTCGAATTTAAGAATTACGTAAGTACAAATAAGACAGCGTACCGTCTGGTGTGAAATGCACGTTATCAGTTTCAGTGACATGATTAAACTATTGAGTAATTTAAGAGAAATATTAATTCACCTAAACAGATAAATATTCCAGTAACCGATACACTTATTTCTCTTTGCTCTCGCAGCTGAATTGAGTATGGCCTCGTCACCACTAAACTGTGCACGCTGAAAATAGTTTTGAAATAACCTTAACAAACATTACGTTTCAAACATGCAAGATTAGTATTCAATAAAATTACCATTTTAATTACAGTTTTGTGATTAAGTGTTGCTTTCACTTTACAATGTTACCGTTGAGCGCAAACAACCACCCACACGTAATTTCACAGGGTTTAATGTCATTTGCGTTTAATTTATTTAAAGAACAGAATCATACTTTAAACAATTTATTTAATAGACAGAGCCATCACATAATTTTGTTGGTAAATTTAACCAGTAACAGTCACGTAATACATGAGCAGTGACATTCGTTTTCAAATACAAACACAGTTTGACGTTTCAACAACATACAGACCCGTTTCAACGTGTTGTATCTCTGTAATCAATTAAAAAGGGTCCCATGTTATATGGTGTTTCATAACAATTCTTCTGTACTACTCCTCCCAAAATATTTACCATTCCTCGTGAAAATCCTGTATAATTGATGTGAGCATAAAAACGAGAAGTTCGAGACAGATCGAACAATTAATAACATTAACAACGACTCAAATGCACTGAAACCTTTGGTGAAGTATATTTTTCACTACCATTGTAGATCAAATGAGTAGCTTCCAGTTACGAATACCATTACATAATGTTAAAAGAAGGTTATATCGTGTCAACTACAGACGTCGAGGGAACAAATTTATGTGTTAGGTCTCCTTTTGCCTGGTGCAGTTCAGCAACTTGATGTAGTTAGTACTCAGTGTGTCGCTGGAAGTCGCCTGTAGGAATATTATGCTGCCTCTGTAGCGGCCCACCATTGTGAAAGTGTCGGTTCTGCGAATTTTGTACATAAAATCAAATCTCGATTACGTCCCAAACATGTTCGATGGAATTCATGTTCGTCGATCTGGATGGCCAAATCATGTAATGGAATTCATTACAATTTTAGCCAGTCGAAGCGCGAACCTGTTGTGACCTGTTCACTTGGCGCGCTATCAACAATAAAAATTGCTACGTTGTTTACGACGAGGAAATTCAGGAGTCGGTGCAAATGATCTCCAAGAGTCCAAACACAAGAATATTCTATCAATGATCGGTTCAGTTGGGCGAAAGAACCTAGACCATGATCTTAGCACTTTGGTCTTTTGACATTACCAAAGTTTGAACGTTTAATTTTTGCTACTTACAACACCCATTTTCTACGTAAATAAATTCCAATAACACAGCAGTCAAGATATTTGGCTTTTCTACGACGTACATTGGCAACACATCCTATAATCTTATGTCACATTTAAGCAGGTAACAAAATAATTTATAAGCAGCAGGTATTTTCTGTGACTTATGAAATGCATTCGATTGTGTGAAGTAAATTGGAATTCTATGGTGTCAAGGGAATTGCTGCTAAATGTTTCAAGTAGTACCTTGCTAACAGGATGTCAGTCCAAGGGAGTAGTGAATTAAGCCAACAGTCATCATCAGATTGGGAACAAATTACATGTAGTGTCCCACAAGTATCGATCTTAGTTCCATTGCTTTTTCTTGGGTACACTGACGTCTCATCAGTTACACTGCCAGATGCAGAGTTCGTTTTGTTTGCAGATGATACAAGTATTGCAATAATTAGCATATCGAGCATAGTTCTGGAAAGGCTGCTACTGATATTTTCCTTAACATTAATAAACGGTTTAAAGCCAATTCATAACATTAAACTTACTCACTACATGCAATCATGCATATACTGGATGGGAATCTCTTACATGTTTTGAAGTATGAAGAAGAGCAGATAGAAGAGGTGGGCAGTATAAAATTCTTGGGATTACAGCTTGATAATGAAATCATTTGGGAGGAGCACACCCAAACTGCAGAAACGACTTAACAAATCTGTATTTGCAAAATGTTCGACTGCTGCCCTGGCTAGCACATTCTCCAGATCTCTCACCATTTAAAAGCCTCTTGTCAATGGTGGCCGAGCAACTGGATCGTCACAATACGCCAGTCACTACTCTTTATGAACTGTGGTTTCGTGTTGAAGCTGCATGGGCATCTGTACTTGTACACGCCATCCAAGCTCTGTTTGATTCGATGCCTAGGCGTATCAAGGCCGTTAATACGGCCAGAGGTGGTTGTTCTGTGTATTGATTTCTCAGGATCTATGCACCCAGATTGCCTGAAAATGTAATCACATGTCAGTATAATATATTTGTCCAATGAGTACCCGTTTATCATCTGCATTTCTTCTTGGTGTAGCAATTTTAATGTCCAATAGTGTAAAATATTATCAACTTGTAAAAAGAAAAAAGAAAAAAAATGACACTTTCCACATCCACGAGGATCTCCTCTACACGTATCTACGGAACGAGCTAACTAATCTAATCTAATCTTGACAGCAACCGTCTTTGTAGTCACTGACAGGGACCATACATCGACAGCATAAAAAGTATTAAAGTGTACAGCTTTAAACGTAGGTTTCTGAAATTGGGATTACGCGATTTATGACCTTTATTGATACGGCACACGTTTGGAGTGTTCAAAGAACGTATCAATGCTTGGTCTTTTTTTTTTTTTTTTTTTTTTTCTCTTTTAAATACTAGTTTGAAAATTGTAGGTCTCTCGGGCATGCAGCCGGATAGATGGATTATTGTGAAACGAATTTTCGACATCGTAACGTGGCATCATCATCAGGTTACCCCAGCTGGACCGACGGGTGTGGTATACAGGGTGTTACAAAAAGATGCGGCCGAACTTTCGGGAAACATTAGTCACACACAAAGAAAGAAAATACGTTATGTGGACATGTTTCCGAAAACGCTTAATTTCCATGTTAGAGCTCATTTCAGTATTTCTCTTTAAATGTAAATTTCATTCCAACGTGATCAAATTGTAAATTTTCACAATCAACATGTGTGGGCTGACGAGAATCCGCCCGCAATTGTGCAATCACGTCACCAACAAAGATTTTCTGTGAACGTTTGGGGAGTTAGTGATGTCTTGATTGGGCCTCATGTTCTTCCATCTACGTTCACTGGAGCACGTCATCATGATTTCATATGGGATACTCTACCTGTGCTGCTAGAACATGTGCCTTTACAAGTACGACACAGCATGTGGTTCATGCACGATGGAGCTCCTGCACATTTCAGTCGACGTTATCGTACGCTTCTCAGCAACAGATTCGGTGACCGATGGATTGGTAGAGGCGGACCAATTCAAATGATTCAAATGTTTGTATAGTCTATGGGACTTAACTATGGGGTCATCAGTCCCTAAACTTACAAACTACTTATGAACTACTTACGAACTAGGACGGCAGAAATATCCATGCCCGAGGGGGTATTCGAACCCCCGACCGTAGTGGCCGTGCAACCATGACTGGAGCGCCTTAGTCCCCTCGGCCACCGCGGCCGGCCGGACCAATTCCTTAGCCTCCACGCTCTCCTGACCTCAACCCTCTTGACTTTCTTTTATGGGGGCATTTGAAAGCTCTTGCCTACGCAACCCAAATGTAGAGGCTCTTCGTATTGTGGACGGCTGTGATACAATACGCCATTCTCCAGGACTGCATCAGCACATCAGGGATTCCATGTGACGGAGGGTGGATGCATGTATCCTCGCTAACGGAGGACATTTTGAACATTTCCTGTAACAGAGTGTTTGAAGTCACGCTGGTACGTTCTGTTGCTGTGTGCTTCCATTCCCTCTGCATTCGTTGTGTTCCGTGTTCTTCTTACGGTGTGATCAAAGAAATTTTAGTGCCGAATTCCACTCTTGGCTCAGTCTAAATCCACTGTCCAGGTCTACGAGAGTCTCCCGTAGCCAGATGTCGGTGGCCTCCTTGCGTACACAGTCCCAGTAGCGGAATTTGTTGTGTAGAACCTCCGTGTCTTCATATTTTATCTTGTGTCACGTTTGCAAGCAATGTTCAGAAATTGCTGATTTTGTTGGTTTTTTCAGGTCCCTGTGCGCATTTACGTTCTGTGCACTTTTCTTCAATTGTGCGAATGGTTTGCGCGACATACGATTTCCGACAGTCGCATTTGATGCGATTAACTCCCGATTTACGGAGTCTTAGATCGACTGTCACTGTCCATAGAAGGAATTTAATCTTTACCGGCGGGCGGATTTGGTGTTGTGTCGTCGTAAAATTCTGCCGATTTTTCCAGATACTTTGCCTCCGTATGGAGTGTAGGCAGTCTTTTTCAGAAGTAACCTGATGATGATGGCACATTAAACCGTCGAAAATTCGTTCTACAACTGCTGCATGCTCAAGAGACCTTCAGTCAGCATTTCGTCGGGACAACCTACGAACACACTATAAAGTTGTTTTACTTTTTTTTCCACAGCATTAATGTTTCAAGATATAAGAAAGAAGGTTAGTTGTCCCATGCTATATTCTTGTATCATGCCACACGTATAGCTTTATGCGAAACGTCGACCTATCTAAAGCCAAGAAAAAGGACATTCAGAATGTCATACATAGTGAATCAATTTCCCTCCACAACTTAGTGTATGACAGGAGTTTCCACTGCTGTGCAGGAGCAAGCAGACGAACGGGAGCATTTTTTTCTCTGAATGTGAATTGAATTACTTCCTGTTTGTAAATATTTCTTACGAGCAGACACGCAGAGAATGAAATTATCATCACTTATTCGTGAAATGTGTTTCTAAAATCCAGAAAAAAAGTCGTTAGAGGTTCAGAACTTTACAATTCAATTCAAGGGCGCATAGAATACCACTTAAATTTCCAATTCTTAGATATTAGAATAAATTTTACCAAATATCTTCTATAATTTAAACATTTTACACTTGTCTGAACTTTACCTGCAATTCATAATTCAGCGAAAACTTTTTTCTGTTTTTCTCGAAACATTCTTATCGGGATGACATAAAAGATTTCTGGGTGTTGTACCGCGTCATGATGTAAGATGTGTATTACTTTAATGACCGACGCTTCCGCCAACGTTACAGTGCCCTTCATCTGGGTATACTGTAGGCTACTGTAACGTTGGCCGAAACGTCGGTTATTAAAGTAATAGCCTTCTTACATCATGACGCGGCACAACACCCAGAAAACTTTTATGTCATCTGACTTTGGCTGCGGAAGCCTACGCAGCCGGCCGCGATGGCCGAGGGAACTAGGGCTCTCCAGTCGCGGTCTGCACGGCCACTACGGTCGGGGGTTCGAATCCCCCCTCGGGCATGGATATTTGTGCCGTCCTAGTTTGTAAGTAGTTCATAAGTAGTATGTAAGTTTAGGGACTGATGGCCCCGTAGTTAAGTCCCATAGACTATACAAACATTTGAACATTTGAAGCCTACGCAAATATATTCTTATCATGAGTTGACCCCTTTTGTTATGAACGCCCTATTTTCTAAAGGTCTCCTAATACATCATAATGGGGCTGCAGCTTTACGAAAATTTTGTGTCAACAAAATAAAATAAAATAAAATAAAAAAAATTGCGGTGGAATTTTGCTGCAGACTCTTGTTCTGCATTTAATGAATACAAAATTTGTAACTGTACACATTTGAAATGTGGTGTACAGTTTCGAAAGCACAATGTTCGCTGTATAATGACAGTATTATACAGGCAAATTAAAAACGAAGCAAGTCGTCCTGAGTTTCTTCAAAAATAAGAAACAGTCCGCAACAAATCTTAGCGGAACTCGGTGTTCGTGAGTAGCCTGAGAATAATTTAGACGCACCACCTAATTCTGATTTCAGATAAGCGGACACTCCGGGTTGACCTCGTGATACTTAGCACGCGAACGATGTTATCCGATCGCTCCCACTTGTACTCCGTAATGTCTTGAGCATCCCACACTCTAGAGTATCCATTATCTAACAACATGGGTTGTTTTTGTTTCCAGCTGACGAACTATAGCGAGGAATGTCACTTTTGGGATCAGATACTCGTACATGTATGACAAATACCTAGACTGAGCTGTAACTGGGGCTAGAAATTGTGAGGTTTAGAACAGAGGTATGACAAGGAAATGTGATTTCACTACATATTGCTTCCCCATAACCCCTGAAAATCTGTAACAAGACGTTATATCACCGTATAATTGCCAGTAGCTAACATACCGCGGATAGACAATATAATCCGCTGCAGTAGATACATCTTGTTGCAAGTTTGATCGACAACGTACGTGTTAACCCTGAGACGCTGCCGCAATGGACAAATGGAACGCTACCGTCAAATGTATTGAGTTTTCAGCGATTGTCTGTGAAAATTATCGGTGAAATGCGTCATCTCTCAGATTTCGAAAATAGCGCAACTCGATAGTGAACAATTTGTGGAAGCATCTGCGACGGAAACTGTAGCACTGTTTAACGTTTCACTTGCGATAGTATCGTCGGTAGACAGAGTGCACAAAACTAGGTGGAACATTATTAGTGAAGAAGAATATTGTGACTACGTAGGCTTTCCCGGCATAATGATTGCTAATACTCTTCTCAGGTTTCATGCCGGATAAATACGTTTACACAATATTTCGGCGGTTCACCTGGCCGCCATCCTCAGGTGACAGTACTGGTACACCGACCCGCCGAATCTGAGTACAAGCCGCGATTGGAGGCCCCTATATAGGCCGCGGAAGGCCGAGGGCCCGTGCGCAATAATGGGAAGTTCTGCCCACTACGTTTCAGCGCCGCCAGTGGTAGACGCCGACGTAAAGGATAGATCGCTGTACAAGAGGTCTAAAGAGAGAGGATGTTTTTTCATGTCAAACAATACAGGGTTCCACATTTTACTCAAGGGAAAACCCCTGTCTCTGTTTATAATATTGTCAGAAAGACGAAATGCGATTGATGATTTTAAAATGCAGTCCCAATAGCGAGACGCAGAGGCAACTATTTGTGTCTCGTCATACTTAATTTTATGTCCCTCAGACAATGCTCAACTACCGCAGATTTCTCTGAATGAAGCAATCTTGTGTGTCGGTGATGTTCAGTACATCGCTCTTGAATTGCTAGGATTGTCTGACCAATGTAAACTTTCCCACAGTGACAAGGGATTATGTATACGCCGGGTTTCCTCAATCCTATGTCATCCTTTACGGAGGCCAGGAGCGCTCTAACCTTGGCAGGTGGACGAAATATACATAGAAGTCTTTTTAAAATTCTTCGAACGATAGAAAAGCCAGCGATTTGCAAGTTTTGTCTTGTGGTTCCCGCGACGGTCCAAACTGGAAAGCACGACAGATCTGTTTGTCAGTGTAACCATTCTTCTTGAATAACGTTCTCAGATGGTCCATGTCTTTAGTCAGACTTTCAGCGTCTTAAACGGCAAAAGCTCTTTTTGTAAGCGTACGCAGGATACCAGTGCGCTGGTAAGGTGGATGACAACTTGTTCCGTGCAAGTAGCGATCCGTGTGCGTGGGCTTTCTGTAAACACTGTCCCAATGTTCCGTCACCCTTTCTGTACACCATGACATCTAAAAATGGAAGCTTTCCGTCTCTCTCCACCTCCATAGTGAACTTAACGCTGGGATGGAGGCAATTAAAATGGTCGAGAAAACGGTTCAGAGCATTTCTCCCATTTCTCCCATGTGACCATACCATGAAAGTATCGTCAACGTACCTCCAGAAACATGTAGGTTTTAAAAACGATGTTTTCAACTGCGTGTACTCAAAATATTCCATAAATAAATTGGCGACTATGGGGGAAAATGGGCTCCCCATAGCCACTCCGTCATTTTGTTCAAAATATTGGTCGTTAAATAAAAAGTACGTTGACGTCAGCACATGGCGACAAAGCTCTGTTGTCTCCTCATCCAGAATTTCAACAATTAATTGCAAGGATTCTTCCAGAGGAACCCGGGTAAAAAGCGACACAACATCGAAGCTAACGAGCAAATCAGAGGGACTCAGACTCAAAGACTTCAGCCGCTGAATAAAGACTGTAGAATTGGAAATATGGTATTCCCATTTACCGATGTGAGGGCTGAGAATTGACGTTAGATCTTGGCCAGCTTGTACGTGGGAACGCCCAAATTACAATCGGTTTCAGTTGGATTCCAATCTTGTGTATCTTAGATAGACCGTACAATCTAGGTAGAACGGCGGCACCAGGACGAAGTTTTATGCGCTCATCCTCAGGTAAGGAACTCTTCTTCAGAGTCTTTCTTTCGATCCGCTCGGTTGAGTCATTCTGCAACCTACGGTATGCTGTGTCCTCAAGTAAAAGATCCACTTTTCGCAGGTAATCATTACTTGACAGTACCACCGTGGAATTGCCTTTGTCTGCTGGTAAAATGATTAAATCCTGATCTCTTAAGAACCGGATGGCAGCTCTTTCATGTGAGGTGATGTTACCCCGTGGAGGCGGCGCCCGATAAAACGTATGTGAGACCTCATTACTTCTGCCTGGTCTTCAGGGAACTTCTACACCGCTTGCTTCACCGCACAAATGAAGCCCGTCACGGAAACATTCATCGGTGTAAGAGCAAAATTAAGGCCTTTTTCCAATTCTTTATCTGTGAGGTTAATCACATTCCGTCGGAGGGTTTCGTCATCCAGAATCGTAGCTTGAGAACAAAGCCGGTCAAACTTGGAAGATTGCCTAGCGGCAGCATTCCTGTGGGCCCAGTCGGACATAGCCCAAGAAGAACCATCCACCCATTCCCATGAAACAGACGACAGTTGCGAAGATACCTCCAAGTGCAAATAAAACAAATCCTTGGACGTGAGATCCAGTTGTCTGCGAGTGAAACGAATGCGCTCCGCCGGCCGCGGTGGCGAGGGTACTAAGGCGCTTCAATCACGGTCTGCACGGCCACTACGGTTGGGGGTTCGAATCCCCTCTCGGGCATGGATGTTTGTGCCGTCCTAGTTCGTAAGTAGTTCATAAGTAGTTTGTAAGTTTAGGGACTGATGACCCCGTAGTTAAGTCCCATACGCTTTACTAACATTTGAACATTTTTTTTGAATGCGCTCCCCCACCAAGGAAAAACTAGCATGCTTCTTTATCTTGTTGGCCATTTGAGAATCAATAAAATGAGCAATTTTTGCAAAATTCGGTATATTATCTTCATTGCGGCATCTCAAAAACGAGAGCACTCAGAAAATTTCCCTTCTTCTTCCGAAGTTTATGAAACTTTATTACCAGTTGAACCATCTCCTCCCCGTACAGGCTGTTGATGTGACTACGTACACTTTCCCGGCGTAATGATTTATAATATTCTTCTCGGGTTTCCTGCTGGATCAATACATCATCTTGACAAATATTTCGACGGTCCACCTGGCCGCCATCCTCAGGTGACAGTGCTGGTACACCGAGTCGCTGAGACTGAGTACAAGCCGCCAGCGGAGGCCCCTATATACGTCTTAATGAGGGACATAAAATGAAGTATGACGAGACACAAATGGTTGCCTATGCGTCTCGCTATCGGGACTGCATTTTAAAAGAATCAATCGTAATTCGTCTTTCTGACAATATTATAAACAGAGACAAGGGTTTTCCCTTGAGTAAAATGTGGAACCCTGTATTGTTTGACATCAAAAAACAAAGTCTCTCTTTAGACTTGCTGAATAGCGATCTATCGTTTACACCGATTTCTACCGCTGGTGGCGTGAAATGTAGAGGGCAGAACCGTTCATTCTTGCGCACGCGGCCTCGGCCTTCCGCGGGGCTTGTAGTCAGTCTCAGCGAGTCGGTGTACCAGCACTGTCACCTGAGGAAGCGGCCAGGTGGACAACCGAAATATTGTGACAAGATTACGTATTTATTCGGCAGGAAACCGGAGAGGAATATTATCAAGAAGAATATTGTGTGAAACCCGAAGTTAACGGGCAACGACCGACGAGAGTTAAGAACGATTGTGACCAGACAAAATACTACTACAATGGGAAAAGTGACTGTAAATGTCAACACTCATTTGTTTAAAACTGTTTCCATAAAAACAGTATGGATGGAACTTGGTGTGCATCAGTGGATTGCAACTGCAGAAACCCTCAATAACGGAACCCAACGGAAAGTTCCAAAGGAAGTGGTTCCGCGATCATAGAAGCGGAACAATTTACGTCTGGAAGTATATGGTTATCGTCTGATGTATCCAAACCCAAAAATAAGATGTGATACTGCATACCTGACTCATACACCACACATGGAAGACGTTCATGATTTGGACATATGTATCATGATATTCAACTGTTTCTGTCATTACCACCACTGGTCGGATGACTGTGAATGAATATCCCACTATCCTCGACAGAAAATTGCTTACCATGAGTAAAAACTTGCTGACAAGCACTGCTATATTCCCAAATTATAATGCGATCACACACGCACACTCAACCAAACTGATTCAGACGTGCTTTTTACAACATAAGAAGATTATTGTTACAGCGCAAAATTGTAACAGAGAAATTTGTTAAAATCGTAGATTGCTAAAGCGATCGGCAGCCAAGCTAGTGAAACAAGTTTTTAGATTCCAGAGGCATAGAAACCACCTCCCCATCGTTTCACAAACTTCGTCCATCGAGACCTTTTTTCATCTTGCCGAATTATGATAATCACATGGCGATAGTTCTCCACTGTATGGAAGATTTTGAAGCACCTCCCACTTGAAATACTGCAGCAGACGTGACTTTTGGCGGGCCCTGTGCGATTTGCGTTATCGTGGAACAAAAACCACATCGACCTATCTTCCAAATTCTTTAATCACAGCATAATTTACAATAATTATAATAGACAACCCCACAACAAACTGTCATTCACTATACTCATAGATTTATCGTTGACTGCCATGCGGAAACCGAATTTCACTGTATATTTGAAATATATAAATAAATAAATAAAATAAAAAATAAAAACATATCAGCTGACTTGTTGTGAACTTTCGAGTGAACCAGTAGCAAGTGTGCTCTTCGTGCACTGTGGATTGCAGCTTGACAATAATGTATGCCAATTATGCATTCCTTTTTAAAGAGTCACAATACAGTTCCTGTGACTTATGTGTAATTTTCATATCTCGCTTTGGTACGCACACTTCCTTTGTTTTAGTTTTTCTGACGACCTACTGCAGGCGATGCATTAAGCAATCGCAGTAAAGATTTATCAGAATCATCGCCCAATGAGATGCCTCAGTTTTGTAACTGTGTCAATTCAGTATATTCGTTGTGACTATGATGATGCGAACTTGAAATTGAGAATCTAGACGTGTTTGAGGTGAAACGGTTTTGCCTACACGTCCACTTGACGCAAAAAACATTGACTGGTATGGTAACCATTCATATTCGGCCATGGGTAATGTGTGTTTTACATTATTCTTTTTACTACCTGTCCGAAGCTACATCTAAAATAGTCATCGAAACATTTCGATGAATTTAAGTGTGTCCTTGCAGTTTTGTTCGACAATCAAATATTTATTAAATAACACTTTTTTCGTGTGATATTGGCCACAGTACACCGCCTTTACAAAATTTCAATCCTTCTTCGTCCAATAAGTCGTAATGTTTCTTCGACATTGCGCCTTATTTTTGGTTATATCAACAGGTAAGTGTATTATGGAATTGTAAGGCAGTGATCTCTTCATTCTTGTTGGTATGGGACTGCAGCGTACTTATAATGATTGAAGTAATGATCATTGTACAAATAATGGTTACATTTGAATCGCATTGTCTTCATTCCGACGTTTCAAACTTACCAAGTGGGATTCCATATTAGTTTCTGTAAGTTGTCAGTATAATGGGAAACATGCCAAATCAAATGTTCAAATGTTTGTAATTCTATGGGATTTAACTGCTTGGTTATTAGTCCCTAACTTACAAACTACTTAAACTGAGTTAAACTAACCTAAGGACAACACACACATCCATGCCCGAGGGAGAATTCTTCCGCGTGGCGAAACATGCCACAAGGGTCACTTTATTATATGTGAACATTCCTAACATTTGCCCTATAGCGAGAAAAATATAGATAACCGGAGGACAAGCTCTCCCTACAACAAGATTGTCTGCGGTAAGTTCCAGACACTGCGACGATTATTAATCGCTACCCACCGTACACTATTACTCATTTGTCGAGTTTTGTTTACGGTCGCTATACCTGAAGAACCGTGAAAAATTAGTCGTATAGAGAGTACTGCATATATTAAAGAGATAAACAAAGAGTTTGTGATGCAAGGTCATTTGGTTTCATAGGTGAAACAAAAAGGGAACTTTCGGTACATTCGCAAAATCAAGACGAAAGAAAGGTAGAATTTAACATCTCATCGTCATCGAATGTAGACCACAGTCTGGTATTTTCTGTAAAGGGGTGGGGAAGGAAATCAGATGTGCTCTTTGAAAGAAATCATCCCGGTGTTTGCTTAGATTGATTTAGGGAAATCGCGGAAAACCTAAAACAGAATGGCGAGAGGTGCGTTTTAATTGCCGTCCTCCTCAATACGTTAGCAAACTGAGGTCTCATCTATTGCGGAAACATTAAAAAATGTCATTGGCTTAAACAAAAATCTTTAAATGCAAGAGCCCAAAAGAAATTTTGAAACTAAGATGTATTAGAAATAATAGGCGAGAAAAGAAGAAAAATTATGGTCAGAAATTGATAATATTGCTTCAGACATAAATGAAAGTACAGATTGTAGGAGAAGGTAGTACAGAGTAAGCAAATAAATATGTTATTGGGAGATCGCGGACTTCAAAACATTGAAAACATAGATGGACTAAAGATTATATATTTTCGCTGGGGTCGATATTTTACATTATTTTTTTACAGGAAGTTTCAATGCCAAAATCGATACCAATTTGTATTAATTTCACATGACCGATTTCTACAGACTTGTTGTTATCATTAGACCGCCATAAATTTCATCTTATATCTCAATGTAGAGCACACTTCCTCTACGTCAATAGCTTAACACATTGGGTTGTCAAATTATTCATAGTGGCAATTAAACAGAGTCATATTGGTTGTAAAACCTAAGAGGCGTGTATACATGTAACGTATTGTTTTTTTTTTATAATTTTATCGAGGTTTCGACAACCCATTGTGTAATTCTGTTAAGACAGATGAAGTGTGCTCTACCTTTAGCCATATGCATTAAAATGAAAGTTGTGAAGATGTGATGCTGACAGCAAATCCGTTGAAACAAGTCATGTGAAATTAATTTTTAAAAATTACCAATCTTACTTTTGAAAACTTTTTCTTTTACTGATGACTTCATCAGACAGGAGGACTTTTAATCAAAGTATACATGTTGTTTCGCCGACGTTGTGCCTTTAATTTTTTCATACATTTACTCATTAAAAGTTAAAATAAGACGCTAAATTACGACCCAGAAACATGAATTTTTTATGCAAAATTTGACTGAAAAGTCTGGTTCAAAACTATTCACCACACTATTATTTCAATAATGTTTCCTAAGAGGCACTTCTGTTTGCTGTGTATCATTTTGCTGAACGTTTTCCCGGCCGCATGAAATGTTACTGTCAAGCTCAGCCGTGGCGTACATTGCTGTTTTGTTGTCCTCGCGATACCAGCTCGGTCATTAGTACTTAGGTTTGTGTTAAAAATCCCGGAGCACTCGGCGCTCAGCAGCAGCACTACGACTGCCTCGGAATTTACGACTCTGCGAGAAATATGGTGTTGGGCGCGAACGCAATGGTGCGCACGACTCTAGTACTGTTGTTAGACCAGCGGAATTACCGCACTATCTAGAAATGTTAACGAATGGGAACATGTCTGAATCGAGTAATTCTATTCATTAATCTCTAGTACAAACCCACAGCAAGTGAACTGGAATTTTCGGAGTACATCGACGCTCGTATTTTTATCACACGTAAATTGTCAGTGCTCTTTGTTCTGTTTAAATGGAATTTCTTTCTGTAAAGCAAGTTTTGGAAATATATACATACAGCGTTGTATTGGATAGGCCTCTATCCCTGGTCCTTTTTATTATAATAGTGCAGTTGTAATGTTCATAGAGTCCTCAAATGACTTTCAAACATTTCTTATTGTTCAAACGAGATAGATTGGCTGGCCAGTACTTACCTTTGTGCTGTACCGCCGATAGTTACACAAATGAAGAAACAGAAAAAAATGGGACGAAAAAGGACAATCTTTCGGAACACAGTTCCTTCATCAGATGGGAGAGAAGGTAAGAAGAAAGGATGCGAACGGAAGGGATAGGTAATTCACGACCCAGGTCATGAAGATCGTGTTAGCGAAAAACCACCTTCATGACCTAGGTCGTGAATTACCTTTCCCTTCCGTTCCCATCCTTTCTTCTTACCTTCTCTCCCATCTGATGAAGGAACTGTGTTCCGAAAGCTTGTCCTTTTTCGTCCCATTTTTGTTTGTTTCTTCATTTGTGTAACTATCAGCGGTACAGCACAAAGGTAAGTACTGGCCAGCCAATATATCTCGTTTGAACAATAATTTATCATCTCTGAGGAGAATTTTCATCATTTTTAAACATTTCTGTAATTTCGAAATTGACTATGTAAATTATTTTTTGAATAATGACCGTTTACCAAAATATACTGTTCGTTGTTTTGTGGAATAATACAAATGTGAAAGTTAGTCCGCCTTTTTTTTTCTGTTCAGTGTCCCCTTTTATGCAAATGTTCGATATAACCTGCTTTTACTTATTCAAGTATCGAAGTGTTTCAGGATGCCAAGACCTCACTGTGCTAACTAGTCGCAGTTCCATAAAGGTGTAAGCTAGGTTTACATGGAATGGACTGTTTCCTCTGTTTCAGGTGAACGGCCAATGGTTATGTTAGGCTACTTTGAGACCACTCGCAACCACTGATGGACTTTTACGTTCTAAAAACTGATGGAATCTTATTGGTGACTGCAATCACTGCCATCAGGGCGTGTGTGGAAGAGAATTTGCGTAGGTGCTACAAAGACCGTAGCATCTATATCTATTCAGACAGCCAGGCAGCCCTGAGATCACTGGCAGCTCCTGCAACAAGGTCTAAAATTGTTTCAGAATGTCACAGGGCTCTGGTGGAGCTAGAAGAAAGAAATAGAGTAAACCTATTGTGGGTCCCTGGCCACTCGGGGATCAGTGGCAACGAACATGCCGATAGATTAGCCAGGATGGGGGCAGAGACTCAATTTATTGGACCGGAACCTGTTCTGAAAATCACCAAGGCAATGATCAAATTGGAGCTACGTAACTGGCTCAGAAGACAGCACGCAGAATATTGGACCAAATTCTATAAACAGTAACAGTAGCCAGAAGACCCTTGTAGATGTCTCGCGCAGTTGGAGATGAAACGTCGAGAGGAAATTTCACATCTGGACCACGGCCCATCAGCCCGGAAATTTTACCTGAAGACAACGCCGGCCGTGAAAGTTTACATTGTATAATATTATGGGTAGTTCAAGCAAATAATTTGGCACCATCTATCGCCCGACACAAAAACGATCGACCATTTATGAGACATGATCGAGTTGTCAGTTCTGAAGCTGCTCCTCCTTCGGATTATTGACTGGTAAACGTTAATAACCGAATAGCAGCCTAAACCTATATTTTTATATGACCCTGAACTAATTAATACTGAATGGGCAGTTGTGTAATTGTTACGAAATCTTCTTCAGTAAGATATGTTTAGATGTTCAGCAATAATATTCATGAAACATGTGCTCGCGTTAAAGTAATCGAAGTTTGGACTTTATGGTTTTATTATCATTACACACACAAATATCTATTTTGCTGTCGTACGCTGGTTTAACAATTTGCACACTTAAATCCTCACTGCAATCTAACATGACCGGAGCGGTAGACGCGAAACAGCATAGATTGCACAGTGGTGAAACACTGTATCACAACCTTGGTCTATTGCGAGAACCGAATATGCTGAGGTCAACCCACGGCGAGGGGGACGCGGCAGAAGACCTTTAAGTTATCGCTTCACACCAACAGCAACCAACCAGCCTTCAGGAACGTACCCTAAGAATCGTAGCTGTAGCGCTCGCTGCGCTCAACTATCGCTGACCCCTTACAGTTTGGGCACACTATACTGCCTTCACATTCGCGACTATAAACCGGCTTAGAGGCAGACCTATTTCATTGACATCAATTTGCAGCATCGTTTTGGAACATATCATGTATTCAAATATTATGAAGTATCTCGAACAGAATGATCTATTGACCCAAGGTTAACACGGATTTAGAAAATATCGTTTATGCGAAACAAAACTGGCTCTTTACTCTCACGAAGTGTTGAGTGCCATCGACATGGGATCTCAAATTGATTCCGTATTTCTTCATTTTCAGAAGGCTTTTGACACCGTACCTCACAAACGGCTTTTAATCAAATTGTGTGGTTATGGTATATCGCCACAAATTTGCGACCGGATAGAGGATTCCCTGTCAGAAAGGACACAGTTTGTAGTAATCGATGGTAAGGCATCGACTAAACCAGAAGTGATATCGGGCGTTCCACAGGATAATGTTACTGGTCCTCTGTTGTTCATTATTCACATAAACGATTTGGGAGAAAATCTGAGAAGCTCTTTTAGGTTGTTTGCAGATGACACCGTCATTTATCGTCAAATCAAGTCATACTAAGATCAAAACGAACTGCAGAACGATCCAAATGAGATAGTTTGGTGTAAAAATTGGCAATTGACTCTAAATAATGAAGTGTTTGAAGTTACGTGAGTACGGAAAGAAATCTGTTAAACTTCGTTTACAAGATAAACCAAAAGTGAAGGCCATGAACTGTAAAAATACCTAGTAATTACTATTACGTCAGACCTAAACTGGAAAGAACAAGTAGATAATGTCCTGGGAAAGACGTAGCACACACTACGTTTTATTGGCAGAACCCTTAAAAGATGCAACAGAACTACTAAAGAGACGGCATACACCTAATCAGGTGGGCAGCTCGTTTTTTATTGTCAAGATAAAGGATAGACAGCGTTATGGAAATGATACAGGATCTGGGACGGGAATTATTACATCAACCGTGCTTATCGTTGCGGCGTGCGCCACTTACGAAACTCCAATAGCCAAAATTCTCCTCCGAATGCGATAATATGTTGACTCCCACTTACATAGCTAGGAAAATGTTCTTTCTTCAAGCGCGCTATTCGAGAATGAAACGGGAGATAAGTAGTATAAAGGTGGTTCGATGAATCCTCTGCCAGGCACTTAAATGTGATTTACAGAGTACCCCATGTAGCTGTAGATGTAGATTCTTATAGTCCTTTTGACTCAGTGACACGTACAGTTGCTGCACATCGCCAGAAAGAATAAGGTGAAATACGACTTTAGAGCGATTAAATGAGACACACATTCCTTACTGTCATTCAACAATCACTGTGCGGGTAAGAGCCACACATAATTTAAGACATGAGACGTCATAGAAAAAATTTTAAAAAATTCCACGTAAACTGCCCCAGCATGCGAAACTGATCCTCATCTGCTCCTAAACTAATTGAGCAACTATAAATGTTTTGTTCCACAGTATACGATGTAGAGCTTTGATCATGTTATCCTTTCCCTATCTTCTTCCTTATGTGCTTCTCATCCCTTCTACATTCATCAATATAACTCCTAGATATTCGTATTCACTCACTTTTTATCTTCCCTCTTTCTCAAATTCTCTATTTTTTTCATTTACCTCCCATTATTATATACATTCTCTCAGTATTAATGCCCAAAACCCATGTTACCACTTTTCATGACTAAATTTTTATTTATAAGCACTAGGGATTCGTAACAGCTCCGTTTTCTGCACTCTACGCTTGTATGTTCATCTTTGACTACATATTTCATTTATGACTAGCGCAGCACTTTACATCTATATAGTTGTAGACTATTATATCTTCGACGCATACGCATTTTAATCCTCAGTAACTTTGTATCACTTTATTTGCCGTATAAATAGGCACGCGCATGCGTTAAGAACTCAGTCATCGACTCGCCCTGAAGATGGCCGTGAGGTTTGCAGCCGAAATATCGGATAAATAATTATCGTTGCACTCCCGAAATATGATGAAATACCTCCCTCTGTGTCTGTCACGCTTCCAACCATCTTATGGCATTCCATGCCATAGCTTCGAAAAAGTGACGTTGTTGTTGAATTTCACTACCTCCTAATTGCACTATCTGAACAAAACTGTTTGTTTGGTAAACACAATATAATACCAACCACTCTGCAGCAACGGTCTGTTATTTCCACTGTCTCGATTACCTTAATGTTGTTGTCTCCACTCCGTATAACCGACAGAAAGAAGACGAAATATTGAATTTCATTCTGCCGATGACCATACTTCAGAACCTAGATATCTCAGCTGACTCCCTAGTTGCCAGTGTACTTGTATGTTAATGTAATTGCAGAAAAATGAATATTTTCCACATAAATCGTATTATTAGATTTGTATAAGCAAGTGTAGTCGTTCAGAGGTGAAGACACTCCCACAGAAATTTCTCTATGCCGGGAACGAAAATCGGTTGCAAAACTTCTGAAGAAGGGTAATAAGTGTCCGAAACTTGTCAATAAGACCATACCACCTGTGCAACTGGTTCTCTCTCTCTCGCTCTTTTTTTTTTTTTTTTTTTTAGGAAAAAAGATGGTAATAAACTGTAAAAATTACGATTCCGGGCCAAGAAAGTAACGACTCGCCGTCCTACCATGGAAAAATTAAATAATTATTATGAGTTCCAAATTAATGTATAACATTATTGCAGTTGTACAATACGCAGTTAAATGGGATGAAATGCAATAAGAAACACCGCACAGTGTGCTCGCATGCATGTTATATTGCCAGAGACTCTGAACGGCAGAGACACCCCACGATGTACCGCAATATTGTTTCTCTACCTGCTTCCAACTTCAGCAGAAGCCGTTAATGCTTTTGGGTGCAGGAGATGGCTCCCATTCACCCTCAGATGTCATTGTTTCGTAAGACAACGGGACAAGTAACGCTTGCTGCCAACTACTTCGGACTGTATTCCCTGCAGTGAGTTCTGTAATTTGTCAAACTTCGCTGAAGGGGTGGATGCAGTTTCAAGGCCTCGCTAAATAATGGTCGAAGGTAGAAAAGCGTTTTGTATTATATAGACAAGTATGCAAACACCTCATTCTGCAGTGGAATCCCACGAGTGCGTAGTCGAGAGACTTTCTTCACATCATTTGTCGTTCTTCCCCTACGTCAAATGAATTCTGAGTGAAAGAAAAGTGCCTATTTACATATGCTTCACAGCATACTCAAGCGTGAAGTCTTTACACAAATACAGTACAGTAGTGGTATATGGAAGGGCTTCAACTCATTTCTGATAAGCGAAGTGGCCTCCATGTCTCCTTTATGGCTTTAAGGAACTAATGGATAACACTGAGTAAATCCTGATGCCTGTCATTATCAGTGGAAAAACAATATAAGTAATCTAGAAACATTTACGTCATCAAACATCTTACGGGTATGCTACCGGGTGACGTCGACGACAACCGCCGATATTTCGACAGGAGCACACCCTTCCATTCTCAAACCACAACTGCACTCAATGAAGCAATATACAAACGTATTAGCAAGGGGTAAAAAAGGAAGATAACACACACACAGTACAAGTCACTACAGAGTCATCACAACCAAAGATGACCAAACATCAAAAATATCGATAGTGACAATTAATCAACAGGTGAAGCAGCTATTCTGTCCCTCTGTTTTTGACGAGACGCAGTGCCGGATTCTAAGCAGAATTTAAACAAAAACCTCCATCTCTGTTTATAAAATCACTAGCAAGTGACAAAAGTCTAATTCAATAATACGCCAAAACTCAGTGAAATGATATGTAATCATACATACCTTAGTGGTGTAATGAATCACTAGCGTAACTAATATAATTAGTTAATTGAGTGCTTCAAAAACGATTTTTTACATAGCACCGTAAACATTGTTATTTCTGACGATCACCTTTATCAAAGAAAAAACGGAAGTTTTCCTTTACGAGGAGGATGGAAATAAATGATACGCGAGATCACTCAGTGAATTCAGCACAGCCATTTTATTTATATTATTATAGGTATATTAGTGACACGCATAATGTATAATTATTGAGAACTGCAATAGTTAGTTTATTACTGTTTATAGGAACGTGGAGTACATTTATTGCGATATACAAAATATGTAATAAATGCAGCATTTGAATTATTTTCACTGTGGCTGCTGCAAAGTAAACCTAGTCCACATTCACGTAATTTTATGGCGTTCCACGCAATATCGCGGCTTACCACCCAATATTGGTGCAGGCCATTAATGAGTGAATTTTTACGCATTTATTTCTAGAACCTATCGCTACATTCTGCTCTACGATTTATGAAATATTTTGCTGTCGTTTCTCAAGCTCATCACCTATTGAAATGAAATTTGTCAAAGCTGTCCCAGCATAAAATTTTTGAGAATTTATTTTCCTCCCCAACATTACGTCGAATGATCCTGTATTCCCGTTTTTTTTGTCTTTTTTGTTTTGTTTTTTTGTTTTTTTTTTCCTATTAATGCAATTTATCTTTCCATTTATTTGAATGAATGAGCTCCAAAGTCGGACTCGTTCAGTTTTTTTTACCTACATACAATTCTTGCACATACCATTTGGGTGGTGGAGGAATAAGATATTCGTCCCGCTGGTTACAAAAAGTATTGAGCACTAAAACGTGTGTGTAGTTGGAAAACATGTCATATCCTTTAAATGATTATAGAATTCACGACATAAAAAACAACCGATGGTGCAAGTAACAGTACAAAAGTCATTGCTGGTTCCATAATTATTATAAACGCGAATACAGAGAAACCAAAAATATTGCTTGTAGCCAGACGCAAACAATTTTTCTCTTACACTACAACACTATCTCGTTTCCCACACTGCCATTCTCACTCTTTATAATTAAGAAGATTATTTTTATCTTATGATCTTATGAAGACTTTTACGTCGGATGCTTAACTGATGATAACATAAGATGATGATAACTGACTAAAATTCGTGAATGAAATATAAATGAACTTCTCATAGATAATCAGTTGAAGCAGTTAAGGACTGTAAATACCAAATAAACCTGACGACGGCACTTACGCCAAAAGATATCTCGTGAATAAATAAATAAAATAATAGATTACAGAGTTTATGACCAACCTTTTACATTTATGTCAATCTACGATGTCTGTTAGACTGTGAGGCCAAGATATGAGAAGATGACGCATCATTGTTTGACAAAGAGTAACGAGAAATTTCAGCGATTTTTTTATCAATCTCCAATAGTGCTATTGCGCCCTGCACATTGGAAATCTTGTTGTAACAGTCGTCATATTTCATACAAATTGGTGAGTTATTCACTAGTAAATGAAACATAAAAATCACAAAATAAATATAATAGACTGAAAGTAAAATCTGTGGATTATTTCAAAGTATTAAAAGGATGAGTGACACTGATTTTAAATATAACCTACGAATGACAAGAAGGCAGTTTTCTGAAGTATGAGATTATACAGTAAGCCGTTCACTTTAATGGATGTAATATGCAAAAGATGTCAAAAAAATTAATGAAATCCTTATTTATTAATAAAGCCAATTTTCTGTTAAATAACTGATTCTGAAGCTGAGAATCAAGTAGAGATGAACATTCCGACTTACTTAGCTACCGAATGCTGTCTTGAGCTGTAAAAGCTATCTCTTAAGAGGTTCTGGACAAATTACGTAAGTGTTGCAAGTTTCCATAAGTTTGCCAAAATTGTAATATTTATTAGAAACCTACTTACTGGGTTCCTTTGGTTAAGGAATTGTAAAATAATGCACCCTGTTATCTGATTTATTATCCGAAGTGTTACACTACAATTTAAAAAAATTTTGCGTTGCTTCTTGATCCTATGATGTTTGATTTGATTTGATTTTTCCAGGGAAGCCAAAACAGTCTTGGTCCAACCCGCCACTGCCCGCACCGAAACTAAGATTATTGTGCGGTATCGCTCCCTGTATATCTAGTAAAGCCAACCAATGCCCTTGAACAGTGCAAGGAGTCCCTTTACCAGTTCTTTGTTAAATTTCTTCGGGTCTGGTTGTCCCAGATGTTCTGTGCCTTTTACTCTCCAATGCAATGCATTCGAAGATTATATGTGATGCAGTTTCATCACCGTCATCACAGATCCTACATTTAGGGTCCTCTTCTGTTATTCCCATTGTATGTAGGTGTTTTTTTTTGAAATTCCCATGGCCTGTCAGCAATCCAACCATGAGTCTAATCTCTCTCCTGTTCAGGCCCAGGATTGCAGAGCTTCTTTTAAAACATGGCTTTGGCATCATTACCTTGCCATGTTTTTGTTGATGGACTTTGGTCCAATATTCTACGTGCTATCTTCTGAGCCAGTTACGTAGCTCCAATTTCATCATTGCCTTGGTGATTGTCAGGACAGGTTCCGGTCCAATAAATGGAGTCTCTGTCCCCATCCTGGCTAATATGTCGGCATGTTCGTTGCCTCTGATTCCCGAGTGGCCAGGGACCCACAATAGGTTTCTAGCTCCACCAGAACCCTGTGACATTCTGCAACAATTTTAGACGTTGTTGCAGGAGCTGCCAGTGATCTCAGGGCTGCCTGGCTGTCTGAATAGATACAGATGCTACGATCTTTGTACCACCTACGCAAATTCTCCTCCACACACGCCCTGATGGCAGTGATTTCGGCCTGGAATACTGAGGCCAGTTTCCCTAGAGAGATGACGCCCTGCAGACTTGGCCGCACCCCCTATACCCCGGCCCCAACGCCTTGGTCTGATTTTGACCCGTCAGTGAACCAGACAATATCCCCCGTACGGCGTCGAACTATTTTCTCCCACTGCTCCCTACTTCCAATTGTTATATTGAAAGACTTGTTGAAGCAGTATGGGGTTATAATATAGTCGTCTGGCATTCCCCCAACCTTTCCTATATTTACCTCACTATCCTATGATGTTACAATATTTATTATTATGTTACTAAATTATACAAATAACTAAAAATGTAATGCACTTAAATGACTTATATGTCTAATAAAAAACACTGCTTTATGACAAAGTTCATTACCGTTCGGATAGCCAACAGTTAATACTCGCCATATGGGCCGTGCCGGATGAATCGTATGACGTACTGCTTTACTGTTCCACACCTTCCCTTCCCTGCGGTTCTAGCGAGGCGCGCGGCGCTAGAAACTGTGCCTCTGTTACAATTCCGCACAGCCAGGCGCAGGTCTCGCCAGCGTCGTGCACCGTTCCAATTTTCGCGGTTCCACTCGAATACGATAGTACAACAACGCGCGCTGTACTATGCTACGCAACGCCACAACGCCCACGCCCGTTTGACACATGCTGCTCCGGACAAGTGGAATTTGAGACGAGTATGACGAGCGTGGCTTCAAATCCCAGCGACACATAAACTATCTGAAATACTTTTTACCCCATATTAAAAAAAATTAATTTGATTTTTACATATTATAGCGATACACCGACTCTGTTGTCTGTAGAAGTCAATTTAGAGCATTGTGTGGGATTACATGTACAAAACGTGGAGTAATTACAAGTGAAAAGCTTAATATCAGTAACTAGTAAAGTCAATTCTGATTAGATTAGATTAATACTTGCTCCGTAGATGATATACGTGACATTTCGTAATGTTATGGAATGTGTCAGATTAGTAAATGGTATTTACTAATCGCAGTTGATGTCATATATTCTTTGAATATTAAATAATAACAACTGCAGTATCAGAAGTGACGTCAGTTCTTTCGGAACAGACGCCACATGTATATATAAACTATAACATGTTGTAGCAATAAACGCAATTTTTCAAAGATAAACGCGGTTCTTGCGTTTCTGACTCCGTTCTTTCAAAATAAACATCTTGTAATCGTTTTCGCTTTTCAAGTTTCACCTATTACTTGGAAGAAGAACGCGAGCAGTCGTCTTTCGGTCATCAGCTTTTGATAAGTTGAGGACGCTGCTGTCTCCTGGAGTCGTATATTAAAACATTTAAGTGTGAGCTGAAATTACTTGCGTGGTGATTTTTTTTCTTTAAATAAAAACCCCCATCAGTAATATTCAACTTGTTTACATTCATTCATGATTCCTTCTCTTATCCCAACTAATGGAAAAAGATTTTGGGTGCCACTACGCTCCATTTGCACTTGACGTAATCAGTAATCCTCATTATCTAATAGCTTATTTCATTTCATTTCTATATTAAAACAACCTGTAGTCTGCGAAAAACACTTTTTTTCGAATCCAACCATTCATATATTTACATGCCGTGACTGAACCGTTGCGCGAATTACCATACATTATTACGTGAAGCTTAACATGTTGAAACTTTTATCTCTGGTAAGAAGTTACCATAAATTAAACAATCTACCAGTTATATTTCAGAAAATGAACATGACAACAGTAAAAGATTTTTTAATTTTCAATTTTAATTAATTTTTTAGGGTAATTATTTTATTTATTTTTTAACTCGTATCTATAAATTACTCTAAAGTATAGAAGGAGTTGCCATTCAGGAATTTCTATAATTTTTAAATACTAGTTGGTTATCTGTCAGATTTTTGATGCTACTTGCTAAGTGACCGAAGACTTTTGTGGCAGCATAATTCACCCCTTTCTGTGCCAAAGCTAGATTTAACCTTGAATAGTGAATATCACACTTTCTCCTAGTGTTGTAGCTATGCACACTGCTATTACTTTTGAATTGGGTCGCCGCGGTGGAGTAGCCGAGCGGTCTAAAGCACCTCGCTGCGGAGCGCGCGGTTGCTCGCCGTGGAGGTTCGAGTCCTCCCTGGGGCATGGGTGTGTATGTCTGTCCGTAGGTTAGTTTACCTAGTAGTTAAGTAGTTTGTAAGCTACGGACTGATAACCACGCAGTTTGGTCCGATAGATTTACAGACATTGGAATTGGGTCAGATTGTTAATAAAAAAATTCACGAGTGAATATAGATATTGTGAAGCTGCAGTGAAGATCCCTAGATCTTTAAAAAATTACTGCAGGATGATCTCGGGTGGTCTCAGCAATTATTCTGATTACACGCTATTGTGCAATGAATACTTTTTTACTCAATGATGAATTACCCCAGAATATAATCCAATATGAAAGCAGTGAATTAAAATAGGCATAGTAAGCTAATTTACTGAGTTGTATATCACCAAATTTTGCAATGACCCTGATAACATAAGTAGCTGATCTCAAACGTTTCAGAAGATCTTCAATGTGTTTCTTCTAATTCAAACCCTCGTCAAAAATTTTGAATATTCTACCTTAGCTTCAGATTTCTGTTCAAAGTGTAAATTTATTAAGTTTCTGTATGAAACTGTATAACTGGGTTTTATCAAAGTTTAATGAGAGTCCATTTGTAGAGTACCACTTCATAACTTTCTGAAAGACATCATTTACAATTTCATCAGTTAATTCCTGTTTGTCAGGCGTGATAGCTGTACTTGTATCATCAGCAAAAAGAACTAGCTTAGCATCTACATGAATGTAGAATGGCAAGTCATTAAAATATATACTAAGAACAGCTAACCTGATAGGATCCCATTTTTGATAACTCCCCAGTTAGAGGAATTAATTGTTTCTTCCGCATCATGTGATCTCAACTTTCTGCACTCTTCCAGTTAAGAATAATTTCAACCATTTGCGCACTGTCCCACTCTAAGCACAAAAGCTTATCTAGGAGAATCCCATCATTTACACAATCAAAAGCCTTCGAGAGATCACAAAAATCGCAAATGGTGATGTGAAGTTATTCAAAGCCTTTAATATTTTATCAGTAAAGGAATTTATAGCACTTTCTGTTGAACAACGTTTTTGAAAACCAAACTGACACGTTGTTAGAACTTTATTTTTATAATATGTAAAGCTACTCGAGAATACATAACTTTTTCAAAACTCGAGAATACATATCTTTTTCAGAAAGAGGCTGAACCGACAATTCAAATGAATAAAAGGACGGCATAGCGGATGTAACAATCAAGGTTGACATAAGTGGCAAGAAGTTATCTCAAAATAGCTCATCGGCTAACAGACATTTTCATTTTGTGAAATATAACTGGTAGATTGTTTAATTTATGGTAACTTCTTACCAGAGATAAAAGTTTCAACATGTTAAGCTTCACGTAATAATGTATGGTAATTCGCGCAACGGTTCAGTCACGGCATGTAAATATATGAATGGTTGGATTCGAAAAAAAGTGTTTTTCGCAGACTACAGGTTGTTTTAATATAGAAATGAAATGAAATAAGCTATTAGATAATGAGGATTACTGATTACGTCAAGTGCAAATGGAGCGTAGTGGCACCCAAAATCTTTTTCCATTAGTTGGGATAAGAGAAGGAATCATGAATGAATGTAAACAAGTTGAATATTACTGATGGGGGTTTTTATTTAAAGAAAAAAATCACCACGCAAGTAATTTCAACTCACACTTAAATGTTTTAATACACGACTCCAAGAGACAGCAGCGTCCTCAACTTATCAAAAGCTGATGACCGAAAGACGACTGCTCGCGTTCTTCTTCCAAGTAATAGGTGAAACTTGAAAAGCGAAAACGATTACAAGATGTTTATTTTGAAAGAACGGAGTCAGAAACGCAAGTACCGCGTTTATCTTTGAAAAATTGCGTTTATTGCTACAACATGTTATAGTTTATATATACATGTGGCGTCTGTTCCGAAAGAACTGACGTCACTTCTGATACTGCAGTTGTTATAATTTAATATTCAAAGAATATATGACATCAACTGCGATTGGGCATATTTTCGCTCGAGAAAGACCTGTATTTATTATCGTTAATCGTAACTGTTACTGTGAAGCATCATCTTAAGTACTCCACTGAATTTTTAAGAGTTTACAGTGGTAGAAACACATTGCGTATACCTTGCGTACGATTTATTTTACTTCACAGGTTCCTGTGTATGAAATGTTAGCTCTATTCCAAATTTCCATTCAAAACATAGAATAGGAGATACGTTAATTCGTTCTCGAGATATTGGTTGATATATCTGTTTGACAGTACAGTTCGACAGTCCAAGAAATGACGTGGTCACAAACAATCGTCATATTTCATACTTACTTTGAGCATGAAGTGTTGCTTTATTAGTTAGTATAACATTCGCATAGCGATATAAATACATTAGCCTGTAAGGAAAACATGTGGACTACATCAATATAGTACTAAGAAAAATTATGCTGATTTTACGTATTACTTGATTATGATTAAAAGGAAGTTTTTGAATTGCAATAATATGGGATTATACTACTACAGGCTCTTACCATAACTTATTGGTTATGAACTATAGATTAAAACTTAAAAGACTGCATGCAGATAGAAAATTAAGGAGATGGAATTTGAACAAATTGAAGGAATCAAAAGTGGTGCAGAGTTTTAGACGCAGCATTACACAAGGATTGTCTGAAACGAGGGAAAGTAATACAGTAGAAGAAGAATGGTTAGCACTGAGATGTACTGAAGGACGCAGAGAATCATATATCCTTGGATAACACAGGAGATACTGTACATAATTGATGAAAGGAGAAAATATAAAAATATATCAAGTGAAGCAGGCAAAAGGGACTACAGACATCTGAGAAATGAGGTTGACAGGAAATGCAGACTGGCTAAGCAGAAGAGGCTTGATGAGAAATGCAAGACTGTAGAAGAATGTGAAACTAGGAGAAAGATACATATCCCCTACAGGAAAATAGACATTTGGAGACAAGAAAAGCAGCGGTATGAATATCAAGAAAGATGGAAAACCCGTAATAAGCAAAGAAGGTGAAGGTGAAAGATGTAAGATGAGATAGGAGATACTATACTGCAAGAAGAATTTGACAGAGCGCTAAAAGATTTGTGTAGAAACAACGCTTCTGGAATAGATAATGAATATACCGCCTGAACTGCTATTATCATTAGGAGAGCTAGTAATGAACAAATTGTTCCATTTGGTACGCAAGATGTATGAGGCGGAGAAAATACCCTTCAGACTTCAAGAAGAATATAGTGATTCCAATTTGTAAGAAAGCAAGTGCAGACACATATTAAAAGTACAGAACTATCAGTTTAATAAGTCATTGTTGCAAAATACTGATTATTTACAGACGAATGGAAAAACTGGTGGAATCCGAGCTTGGAGAAGATCAATTTGGGAATAAGACAGGGTTGTAGCCTTTCCCCAATGTTGTTCAATCTGTACATTGAGCAAGCTGTGTAGGAATGCAAGGAGAAATTTAGAGACGGAATTAAAGTCCAGAGAGAGGGAACAAAAACTAAAAGAGGAAACTAGTTTGTGACAAGGCTGCGAAAGATACAGATTTCCGAAATAGGCAACCCGCACGTCAGTGGAAGTAAAATTTTCTACCACAAACCAACATACTCAGTCGTGACACTGCTGTGAAAGTTGTTACCAACTGACAGTTGCAACGACACCAGCGTTCTTAGTGCTGATAAAGGTACCGTAAGAATAATGTTTGTTTATAATTACTTTTCTATGTAATTAACCGAATAGTTTCTGTAATTTTTGTGTTCCAAGCGTTAGATAAATATCGAAAGCTGTAAATAATCCTGAAATAAATGTAGAAAAAGACAAGTTTCCCTTCTCAGTGATACAAACCAACTAATTCATGAGGAAATACTTCCGAATATGTGTATATTTTTCAGGCAACTCTGCTGAAATTAAGAGAATATAAACAGACCAGAAACATTAATTCCTGTAGCAGTATTTTATTACATGACAGGCACTTTCATTGATGTGTAAAAATTCGCTGTGGAGTCTAATGATTCGGAAATTTTTCCAATTCACTCCTATTTCTTATAAATGTGTAGTTAATTTCGCTTATAAAAACAATGTCTCAAAGATTCTTGCCGTTTGTGGATCAGATGTAGCAATAGTTATGAAATTGGTTTCTGCTTTGTTGGAAAACTGTTTTATTGCTGACGATGTTTTATTTTCCTGTTTGTGAGAATTTCTATTCAGCTACAGTGGCAACGGCTGATCTCATATATTAATTAATGCAGGTATTGCATTCCACATACTTTTATGTCCAACGCTTACGGACTTGAATGGAATTGCAGTGAAGAAATCTTACTAGTTCTGAGTAGAAAACTGACGTCTTTCTGTAGAAGGTTGAGTTTTCTGTTTATTAGCGATTTATTGTTCTTGATAGAAAATGAAATTCTTGATTAAAATGTCGTAGATTTCAAGATAACCTAAAATAAACTGTCCTGCAGAGTGCCATGTCATACGTTCCAATGGTTCTTAGAAAACCTAACAGAGACAAATGAGGAGTTATTTTCTAGTTATTAGCGAGTTTTATGGCGCTACACACCTCCCCTGTCTTAAAATATTTGTTAAAATCAGTTTAAATGATACTATTCACATTCGTCTGATATCGTATCCAGTAATTAAGCTTGCCAGCCTTTGTCATGGCGTATAACAAAAATCTGTGGGAGTGTAGCGGCTGTGCCTTCTACTGTTAATTTTCATAAAATAAATGTTCAGTTGCTACTGTTGTAATACTTACGTGTATTTCCCTTTGTTTTGTTTACTCATTCACTGTAACATTTGAGGTTAATTAATGCTAACGCTGCAGTGTTGACCCTGTTCTCACAGATACAACGCGACCACAAATGTTCTTTCTCGGGACGCGACCACTGCGCTGTTAATAACTCTTACAAAGCAATGGCTTCATTACGAAGTAGTAGACCTACTATGCTTGTGTTGCATAACTTCAAGGTTGCTACATTTTAATTGGTACCGCTCTTGCTTATATAACACGGGAAAAGATGTGCATGAAATCGATATCCGCCAATTTCTTCTTCTTCTTCTTCTTTTCTTCTATTTGTCATATAAGTAAAAGTTCAAACAAATAACACATCGTTGCTGGTAGAACTTCCGGGTTATAAGGCCGTGGTCCATAAAACTTTCCAGTTTCACCTAACGTTTCGCCCAGAGCTGCGCCGGACATCCTCAGAGATCTTCTTACTTGCGTTGAGTCTTGCCGACTGATCAGTCGAGTGTCTGAGAGCGCCATATATACTGTGAAAAGTGGGCATGGTCAAGCTGTTACGTTATCAGCAGAGATAGTCCTTGTGAAAGATAAAACATCATTATCGATTGCGATCGGTCAGAGATAAAACCTGTCGATCTTTCCTCTGAGGATGTCCGGCGCTGCTTTGGACGAAACGTTAGGTGAAACTGGAAAGTTTTATGGAACACGGTCTTATAACCCGGAAGTTCTACCAGCAACTATGACATCCGGTCGTGAAAGCCTTCATTGCACAAATAACACATCATTGTCAACGGAAATTTTCATTTAATCACATTTTTTCGTAAGGTAATTTAGGAACATAGTGTTTGAGAGAAAGCTAGTTGACCTACCGATACGGTAATAGGAGCTTTTTCTCACTCTAATAACTCTGCCAGGAATAGTACCTCATTGTCATGACGTAGGTGTAGCTCAACTCCAGATTGCGTATACGAAGAATTCAACATCCCACAAGCAGAAACTAATACGGAATGTTGCAGGGTGAGTTTGTATACATTCACTTATAAATCAGCTAAACTCTGTGAGTTTCCAATAATGTGTCCACTAATTCCAGTTTCATTGTGTGTTACTTTGATCATACACGTGTTGCACGTTGTAGGTTGAGCTTTCTTAACGTGTGACCTAGTTGCTTTAACAAGCTTAATTAAGAAAACGGAGGTTTAGACTTGCTGTGCCTATGAATTGAAATTTTAGTGCGCCGATTTTATACCGTTCGTCAGTAAAAGAAACCACGTTGTCCACACTTCAGTCTGCTTCGTTTCAAACGCATGTGTACGTTTTTTTCGTAATAAGTAAATTCATTCGTTTGATGTAACCGAAATCGGGTGTTAATAGTTCGTAATTTCTGTGGTTTTATTGTGTACGGTTCAGGTGTCCATAGCCCCTCCAAAGAGAACATCGTTGAATAGTAGGAGAGCATTTGTAATTGAAGCTCAAGTCCGTTCAGTCGGTCTGCTATGTGTTAATTTATATGGTGCGCAAGGCACCAATATGAGGGCTAAAGTTTGCTCAACAACGGTTGCAGAAAGCACGTTACAGAGGTGTGGCGAAATTTGCAATTACTTCTGGTAAAAGTTCTTAGAAGTAATGACTGCGTGTAAGCAGCAGTTGGAGGCCTAACATGTGCCTCGTGGTAAGAAGAGTAATGTGTGTGCTTTTGTTACAGGTTTTTGATTTATGTGTCCTTTTGTTTCAGCTTATTTTATTTATGAATTACTGTTCTATGAACAGTTATTATTCTAAAATGCTCCGCTAAGTGTTTAGCTTTATTCAGCAGCTTTGTTTGGTTTGCTTGGCTTGCGTAGTTATACGCTCACGCATTTCAGACTGAACAAATGAATTTCCTAAGCTTGGTATAGAATCGTTAGAGATATGTATTTAAATAATCATCCCAGCGACTGCTTCACAGGCCAGTTTCCATAGTGTATACTATTTGTGCTTGGTAGGTGCATGCGATTTTAGAGCAAGTCTG
The DNA here is from genome assembly GCA_026315105.1 of Locusta migratoria. Lineage (NCBI taxonomy): Eukaryota > Metazoa > Arthropoda > Insecta > Orthoptera > Acrididae > Locusta > Locusta migratoria. Next base: position 782,803,596 of record CM048744.1, read on the forward strand.
CCTCACGTATCAGACAATAATTTTGGTAGTTTTGTTTGGATTACAAGCAACCTGTTTGTTTTATTGTTGTGTACTTATGTTGTCTACTTATGACATCCTTACAATATGCCTATTCGTGTCAGGCTGTTTTATAATGTGTTATGCATATATTAATTAATAAACTTCTTTAAACTTTGATTTGTCTGCATTACCCTGATCATACGTTCTGTAAGAATGTCCTCAGCCTACGATTTCGTTAGAATGTCTCACAGTGGGCTTAGTAATATTAAAGAAGCCTTAAGCTTTTTTTTTCATTTTTAATGTCGTTTAGAGGCCGTAATTAAAAGCATGTGCATTTAATAAAATTTTCTCTTGTCTGTCTGGTACCACCGTAACCCATGACCTTCCATTGCGGTCATAGTAAATGGCTAGTGCTTTTCGTATTTCAGGATTGTGAATCAGAGAAAAGATGCACAAGTTATGATTACATTTTGTATGTTAATATAACTAGCCAGATATTAGGACTACAGCAGAGAGGAGAGTGCCCTTACAGTATCAGGTGAATCAGCTCGCTTCTCACATATTGATCGAACGGATAAACTGACAGACAGGGCTAGTTCGTTAAGAGATGCAATTTCAATAAATGGAGCAGAGAGCTGGCCATGGAGGTTGGGTACAGTGGAATATGTCAGTCGCTGACACGTAATTACAACATATCATATAAAGAACAATTGGTTTTGACGGATCTTCGGTGCGCCATTGCCTTGCAACAGATGATTTCTGTAAAACGGAAATCTTTAACCACATATAAGACGTTTCCAGTCTTTTATTCTAACAAATAGTACCCCTAATGCCTGGTCTACTCTACTTTCGCAGTTACTGTTACTTGCTTTGAAATGACATACATTCGTAAACTCATAAAAAACGTGTTTCTTTTGACGGCCAATATAGCATCTTTATGTACCGGGCAGAGGTGCCTCCTCCCCCAGATAGCCATGTAGTGTGACGTCGGTGGCATTCTATCACTTTACTGGTGATCATTAAGACGCCCGTTGAGAATTTCTGACTTGTTTGATACTGCCCCAAACGTTCGGAAAGCCTCCATGACGTGAAAAAAGTAAATAAATGAATAAAATACAAAGTGTTTTAAAGTATCATTCTTCGTTTCATTGTTCTATCAGATTATTTTATATGCACGTTCAAATTATTTTTATCACATGAGAAACGTTTTACGTCGCGGAGACAGCACATATACGAGTCGTAGCGCTGCCGTCTAACATAGGCGGCAGTGGCCGCAGAATTGCAATGAGCATGCGCGGCTAAGGTTCAGATTCTCTTCTGAACCCCCTGGAGGCAGCAGAGGGAGGGTTCCCGCTGCAGAGAGGGACGAGAGAAACGCCGCTTTTAACACTGGCGTTGGAGCTGGTAGAGACGCCAGCTCCTGGCTGCTCGAGCTCTGGCTTTTACGCACGAATGGTCCCAAAGCAGAAACGATGGAGCTACTGCGCACCTCGCCTTGCTCATGGGCAAAACCTCTATGAAGGCAACATCCGCCTTCGTTTTTGGTTTTTGGCGCATTGAACATTCATCAGTAACACTTTATATTTGATAAAATATATTATAACTTGTAACGATAAATTAAAGACGCATCAGTTGTAAAAGCCTATCGAAGATCCGATCATGAATAATAATGTAGTCACTAATCTCCACGTAGTAAGAATATCCATGTGGTTAGCGGCATCACATTACGCCGCCGAAGGTAGTGGGTTCGAGCATGATTGCATGCAATTTTTTTAACCTAATCTTACACCCCCCCCCCCTCCCAGAGAGCTCACGGTTCTTTCGTGAGTACGTACGTGGTGAGCACGCGGCCCCGAGCTAATGCAGTCTTTCTTCCTCCTTTATTTCTCGAACTGCATTTCCTTTCCCCCACCGCACCTTTCCTATCCTCACTCCTTCCCGCCCCCACCGGGGAACTGATAACCTCAGTAGCTTAGTCCCCCTATTCCAAACAAACAACCCAACCCAACCCTAATCTTATTTTCAATAGATACGGGAACAACAATGACTTATATTGTTATTTGCCACATATCTTTGTACGTATTAGCAATTTTTTTCGCAATTTTGTGGGTAAATAACATTTATATTTTTCATTGTAACAGATATTTAACTTATAAATGACATTTATACCTTTCACAGTACTATTATCATGCTTCATTTATTTACTATGAGCTCATTTCGGATTTTTAGTGCCATCACCAGGTTTTACTTAATGTCGTTCTTATAGCTGTCCTTTCTGTTTAAGATGATACCGATTTTATTTAATTATGACTGACTTATATGCCTGTGTCAGACTGTTTATTTTCTGCCTGAATAAAAAGTATCGTTGAGACACTTCGAATATAACTGTCTTTTTATTCAGGCAGAAAATAAAAAGTCTGTTACAGGAATATAAGTCAGTCATAATTAAATAAAATATCATCTTAAACAGAAAGGACAGACCTGGCTATGGCAATAAAAAGCCGAAATAAGCTCATAGTAAATAAATGAACCATGATAATTGCAGTGTGGAAGGTATGAAAGTTGTAGTTATATCACTAAATGACATATTCCACACTGCAGGCCCCAAAGTAAAGAAATAGTTAACTGTTTGAAAAGATCGAGAGAGCAGCCTTTGCACATGTGAAAGGTAGGAGGGAATTTCTACTTACAGTGTCACCAGGCCCGAAGGTAGCTTGTCTCTTTATCGTAACAGATCCATTTTGTTACAGCCACTGAACAGTGTAATCAGGTACTTATTGGGTTCTAATGTTCATGTGAATATTCGTATGTTCTTGGTGTTTATTATCAAAGAAAAATGAACAACTTTCAGCATTTCTTTTAGCATCAAATTACTCGGTTGTAAACTTCGAAGACTAGTGTGAAATAAAGAAGCTTGGTAGGCCTCAGCTCCAGCTGAAGCAAAAGCAAACAAACCGAGATAAGACATTCTGAAAACCGTGTAAGGAATTGTCTCTTTGGACGAGGTGCCATAGACACTCCGAACGGGGAGGGGGGAGAAGAAGCGCCACTATCAAGATTCGGCAGATACGGTCTTCTATTAACGGCTAATATGGCGTCTTCATCTCTCTACCGAAAAGAGCTGCCCTCCCCCTCCCCTTCCCCAGATAGCCACGTGGTGTGACGTCGGTGGCATTCTTCCACTTTACTGCTGATCCTTAAAACACAAGTTGAGAATTTCTGGCTAGCTTGATATTGCGCCATATGTTGGGAAGCCTCCCAGACGTGCAGTTCGGACGTAGTGATGTTAGAAACTCGTCATGTAGGCCACACTCATTCAGATCAAGCCTCCACAATTCCGTAAGCGGCCGACTGCGAACAGCGGGCAAATTGAAGAGCGCCTCGGCGGCCATTATGGGTGGCGAACTTTAAATGTGCGTCAGACTCTTTTGATTAGGTAGTGTATTCATTCGAGTTAAGTCACGAAAACCATGTCTCATTTAAACGTATAACTACAAAACAGGCTCTTTGAATATACAGCAACTATCGGTCGCGTGTAAATTTATTACGCATACGGTGTAGAAATCGACGAACAGCTTTTCTTCTTCCTAACTAAACCGAATTAATATAAAATTTAGTTTTTGTGTTTTAAGTGCAGCAAATGAACGGAATTTATCGTAGACATGAGTTTTGGCACTTTCTCACTATATTCTACGATGGTGAAACTCTTGTACAAACATTAATTTCGGAAGAGTTTCACAACACTTTACTTCTTTGCTTGAGTGCCTGTTGCATTCTCCAATATTTAGATACTTTATAGCATAAAAAATGAAACAGAGCTGCCAGAAAGAGCTAATCTTAAAAATCGACTGTGAAAATGAAACAGCGTAAAAGGGCCTCACCTTGTGAATACAGCAATCAGCCACTACCAAATTCTTTTAAGAACAAGAAACATGTCATAACGTTTTCGTAACTAAGTGCGTCTGACATTAGCATTAGGGTACCTAGCACGAATATTAGCATTTTTAATGTTGTAAGCCAAATACGTAACAGTAGCGTGAACTGCTGAAAAGTCGGCAACTATCGTCATAGGGTTCAACTTCACAGTGTGCATCCAGTGTGGCTATGTGTCATTCATAAATGGAACTGTACACAGTTCTGCAAACTCCTTTTAGTTCTTATACCGATATCTAAAGCAGATGACCTTTAAATTCTTTGTTACAAGTTGCTAATATTAATTTAATGAACAATAATTCGAACTGCAATAAGGCAACTGATCTCGGGTCCCCAATAGTTATTTAACACAATCGTAACATGAAACATTTTGAATTTTCTATACACCAGTACTGCCTAAATCAGGTCGTTTCTAAGGCTTTGTAAATGCCTGATTCAATCGTGTATTGTCTTGAGTAACAGCCTGTTAAGCAAGAGTAAATATCTCTGAACAAAAGAAGTAAGGCTACTTGTATCCCTGAGAAATATAAATGGGAAGACAGTATTCGTTCTTTTTATTTATTTCTTAAATAAATTTGTGTAGTTAAACGCTGAGCAGCTCTTCACCATCGTGCTTCATGTATACTGCAACAGTCAGACGTGACTATCAACAGAGTATACATACCGCAGTTGTTATACACGATTTATTTCCCAACAACACTGGTATTCATCTGATGCTTACTACTATCATGGCGGCCGGCCGAAGGTTCAAATTATCCTGCGACTGGGAGTCTAGTTATTGGCCCACTTTAGGTTACGGTAGTAACACTAAAAGTGGGCCTTTGCGATCGTCTTTTGACAGCTCGAAATTTAAATAAAAATAACGGCTTAACGATTCACCTGACACGAAAATTCAATAACCGAATTTGTAGAGGAGAACATTCTCTACAACTTTGGTCTCTTATGTTTTTTTCGTATCTCGCATCGTTTCAGAGATATTTGCAAAAACAACGGCGATTTTGGGATGTCTGTCTGTCTTTCTGTCCGTCCGTAACGTGTTCCTTGTTTTTAAGATGAACCGTTTAACCGATCAGAACCAAAGTTTACAGACATAATTGTAGACCGTCAGAGAGCAGAACCTACCTTTTTCAAATTTTCGGACAAAAGTACGGTAGTAATACCCAAAAAATCCCGTTTGTAATATAATTATAATTGCAAACGAACCGTTCATCTGACAATAAAATTGAATAACCTAATTAGTAGAGGGGAAAATTCTCTCGAACTTCGCTCTATTATGTTTTTTCATATCTTGCAACGTTGCAGAGATATTTGCAAAAATAACGACGATTTGACGATGTCTGTCTTGCTGTAACGTGTTCCCACTTTTTAGGTCGAACCGTTCAACCGATCGGCACCAAATTTTACAGACATAATTGTTGGCTACCAGAACCTCGCTTTTTCAAATATTTAGGTCAATAAATACGTTAGTAATGCCAAAAAACTCCGTTTTTAATGTAATTTTAATTGCAAATAAACCGTTCATCTGACGCGAAAATTGAATAACCGAATTTGTAGAGGAGAAAATTCTCTACAACTTGGTTCCCTTATGTGTTTCTCATATCTCGTATCGTTTGAGAGATATTTGCAAAAATAACGGAGTTTTGACACCCTCCATTGAATTAACGAAAACCAGCCGTTCGCAGATGTCACGTGACATTCCTCGCCCAGAACTCTCTCTGGCATACTCCATTTTGCGTTGCGTATTTGATGATTTTTCTTATTGTTATCTTTTTACAAGGTCTTTGCGTTCAGATACAAGCTCCATGTGATGACGGCTTTATCGTACACCCAAGATGCAAGCCTCTGTGTGCCATCCATAGCACTTCGTCACGAGTCACTCCCTTGTGACGACGACTTAAAGCCTGGGGTGTTGAAACAAAGAAAGGAAAGGGTCCAGTAGCAAACTTCACAGAGGAGTGCGAGGCAAAGGCAACAGAGTCGGTAGCGCCGACACGCTGTCGGCAGAAGGCCAGACCGGAGGCGAACTGCTAATAAGGTTTACGCGACTGCCGCGCGCAGAGGCAGCCAGGCGCGGCGCCTCCTCGTTGCAGGCTGGGGCGCAGCTGGCGAGGGCGCGCCAGCCAATCGCATTGCGAGGATCACGTGCCGGGCCCTCGACGAGTCGCTACCTGCTACCGGCCAGGGCCTCCAGGGGCAGCCGCGGAGGGGAAAAGAGCGCAGGGGGCATGACGTCACAAACTAGCTCCGCCGTTACAGTTTCTTCAAAACATAAGTTTTCTGTCAAGTTGCTATGTAGAGTTGTCGACGCTTTATCCTACATTTTTAGATTTGGAGAAAGCTTTTGACAATGTTGACTGGAATACACTCTTTAAAATTCTGAAGTCAGCAGGGGTAAAATACAGGGAACTTGTACAAAAGCCAGACCGCAGTTATTAGACTCGAAGGGCATGAAATGGAAGCATCAGTTGGGAAGGGAGTAAGACAGGGTTGTAGTCTTTATTCCCATGCTATTCAATTTGTACATCGAGCAGGCTGTGAAGGAAAGCAAGGAAAATTTTGGAATAGGGATTAATGTTCAGTGGGAAGAAATAAAAACATTGCGTTTTGCTGATGACATTGTAATTCTGTCAGAGACAGCAAAGGACCTGGAAGAGCAGTTGAATGGAATGGACAGCGTGTTGAAGAGAGCGTATAAAATGAACATTAACAAGAGCAAAACAAAAATAATGGAATGTGGTCTTAGAAAAATCAGGCGATGCTGAAGGAATTAAATTAGGTAACGAAACAATGAAGGTGGTAGATGAGTTTTGTTACTTGGGTAGTAAAATAACATGGGATGGTCTCAGTACAGAGGATATAAAATGCAGAATGGCAATGGGAAGAAAAGCATTTTTGAAAAAAATGAAATTTGCTAACATCGAATATTAATTTAAGTGTAAGGAAGTCTTTTCTGAAGACATTTGTGTGGAGTGAAACATGGCTTTTGAAATGTGGTGCTACAGAAGAATGCTGAAGATTAGGTGGGTAGATCGCATAACTAATGAAGAGGTACTGAACAGAATTGGTGAGAAAAGGAATTTTTGGCATACCCTGACTAAAAGAAGGCATCGCTTGGTAGGACACATTCTTAGACATCAGGGAATCGTAAACTTAGCATTGGAGGGAAGTGTGTGGGGTAAAAATTGCAGAGGGAGACCAAGAGACGCGTATAGTAAGTAGATTCAAGTTGATGTGGGTTGCCGTTCTTATGAGGAGATGAAAAGGCTTGCTCAGGATAGAGTAGGGTGGAGAGCTGCATCAAACCAGTCTCTGGACTGAAGACCATTACAACAACAACAATGCCTGTATGCGTCGTTTACGGTTGTACTAACCATTTTGATAACTCTAATAAGTTAAAGGGAATCACTTTCCATTCGTAAGTGAAAATAGGAATTATATTTACAAACTTGAGCTGTAAGGTATTGCTACTTACTGACATTTACTGAATTGTATACCGTAAAGGAAATTTCCTATTGCTCACACGTGACACGTAAGACTGTTTTGCCATTAGTAGCTGCACATAGAACAACATATCAGTTACCATTTCATTGTGTTCAGATGTTCAAAATTGTACAAAAAATCCTGTTGTGTGTGCTTTGGAAGACATTTTTGCCATATAAACAAACACAAATGCACTCCTCGAGGAGTCGCTACCTGCTGCCAGCCAGGGCCGACAGGGGCAGCCGCGGAGGTAAAAAGAGCGCAGGGGGCATGACGTCACAAACGTGAAGCTAACTTCAACCTAGCTCCGCCGTTACAGTTTGTTCAAAACATTAGTTTTCTCCCAAATTACTGTGTAGAGTTGTCGACGCGATGTGATTGATAACGCCTGTATGCGTCGTTTACGGCTGTACTAACCGTTTCGATAGCTATAATAAGTTAAAGGGAATCACTTTCCATTCATAAGTGAAAATGGGAATTATATTTACAAACGTGAGCTGTAAGGTATTGCTACTTACTGACATTTACTGAATTGCATACCGTAAAGGAAATTTCCTATTTATCATACGTGACATGTAAGACTGTTTTGGCATTAGTAATTGCACACAGAGCAACATATCAATTACCATTTCATTGTGTTCAGATGTTCAAAATTGTACTAAATATCATGTTGTGTGTCCTTTGAAGATGATTTCGCCATATAAACAAACACAAAAGCACTACTTCTATAATATGCTTATTTATATATCAATTTTCTAATTGTACAATATTACGGGGGCACAAACCACAAGGGGGGTTTATATTTTAGAATGAGAAAAAGCAAATATTGCCCCCTTAACGAAATTTAATTAATTTCAACCAAAGGAAAGTTTGGCGATTCATTTTTCGTATCTAACACGTTAATCAGTCTATTGTGCTGTTAACAGTGTAGCAATACATTAATGATTTTTTTTAAACTTCTGCGATGCTTGTCGCTGACTTCTGCCCTCTCTCTGCCAGCGTATCGATAAACATGTGATATTTGTCACGTTCAACTTTTTTTCCAACAAGCTGAAGGGAGGGAGCGGAACTGTTCGTCCCTTACTGTCTTCTCCTCGATATATTAGGAAGTGTTCCAGGATTTTGCCTAATTATTGTAAGTGTGCGCTTAGTTCCCTTTTTTATTAATTTCAATATACCCCCACACTTAATTTGAAATATCTTACTTACTTACAATCCCTTCTCCATTCTTACTAATTTTAAAGTTATTTATTTTCAGCAGATACAGTACTTCATAAAGTGATGCTCGGGTATTGTTGCGATTGTACTAGAACATTCTCTATGCAACTTTTATTTATTTCGTGTCTATGAATGGTCTATTACGTTTTAATGCCTGCAGAAAATCTTCGCGATGTTTATGAAGTCCAATAATTTTGCAATTTTGTTGACTATCATGATTAATTTTCAACGCTGTCATAGAACAATAGTAAACGAAACGCACAATCCCAGCATAAATTTATCGAACTAATATTCCAGTCATCTAGAATGACTACATAATATCACCGAAATATTAGTACCAGCTCCCGATAAGGTAAAATTTAGATTCCGCTGACTTCCTCTATAATGTCGCTTTCTGGTGTTGTATTTGCTACCGAAGTCACGACAGCTACCATTTAATGGCGGAATCCAATAATTTTATTTAAATTGTCCCTACCTTGTCAAAATTGCTCTTTATTTTCATTTAAAAATATTTCACTACCTGGTAAAATTTCATTTGCAGTCCCCAACCTCAACTTTAATACGCAACACCCATTTTCATACGAAAGCAGCATTTCAGCTGCAGCACATGTAACACCGTATAATGGGTACGTATCATATCATTTGTACTAGTGAGGCAATCGTACTGTAATAACAATTACGAAACCACGACAGTATGCCTATTTCTGTATGCATTTTTTAATTTTACAATTTTGTGGACTAACATGGAAATCATATAGGAGTTTTGTATTTATAAAGATGAGCAATAAAATAAAGTACAACAATATGAATGTGAAAATGCAACGAACAGTACGTAAAAAAAGTATTACTTTTGGTGTATGCTTTCAAGTTACATAGACGCTTATACTGTAACTCATGGGTTTACGCGAGTTCCAAGGAGCTTATTCCTATTTGCACTAACATTTTTAATTATTTGAAGTCTGTAACCATGTCACATGCCTTTTTGACGAAACCAAATGCGTTCTACTGCTGGGTCATATACGTAATTTAAAAACAATAGTAAGGCTGAAAAGCCTTTTATGGGCAACTATTATGCATTGCAATAGTGTAATGTTCAATATTAACTGAAAGTTTCGCGTAGGCAGGTGGTGAAACACGTAGAACAGGCAAGCCTGAGGCGCGTCAATCACAGTCTGCACGGCTACTACGGTCGGGGGTTCGAATCCCCCCTCGGGCATGGATATTTGTGCCGTCCTTAGTATTAGGTAGTTCATAAGTAGTTTGTAAGTTTAGGGACTGATGACCCCGTAGCTAAGTTCCAAAAGCTCTACAAACATTTGAATATTTTTGAACAAGCAATCCTCCGTAGGGACCAGTGAGTGTTTTGAAGAAACAAACATGGCTGCCGACCACGCCTATCGGCTTCAAACAGAAGTACAACAGACGCTCATTGTGACCTCTCCCCACTTTTTACCTCCGTGGGGTGTAGCGTTCTGCTCACACCACTTGGAACATACGTGACGTCATTTTTACGTCAAACGCTGTATCAAAGAACGTACGAAGAGCTTTGGACTTGCGGTCACATAACTTGGTGAAAACGTGATGTGCTATTGTAATGTGGATTGGTTTATTTCAATAGCTATCGCTTCATAATAAACGTCGTCGTTGGTTCGATTACAGTCTGCTGCAAAAGTGAAATGCTTGGGTATTGCCTAAAGCCGGGTTCACACAAGCAACTACATTGTGACAACAACGCGTGTCTTTTTTGCAGTTGCATTGTGAGCTACAGTTCACACTGAATTTCACAAATACTTCTTAGTTGTGCAGTTTTCAATATGGCGTCCGCAGTCTCAGCTGATCGCGTTTTGCACGGCTCATTTCATTTGCGGCCAAACGACCGTTTGTTCTACAAGCACACTGTTTCCTTAATTGATTCGACATTTTAGCCGCAAACAAAGACGCCAAAATTTAAACCTCGACCGCAAACACACTGATATAAAGCCAATGGTTCGAAATAACACCCCGAGGTGACAGTCGAATGTCGATATTTGGTGGTGGGAGAAAAAGTGGCGAAACAAAGTAGAACAAAGTTCAAATTTTTGCGTGGAAAAAAGTAGCGCCTTTTAAGTGGCATTACTAAAACCAGGAAGTTCACGCTTGCTACTGAACTACAACTTCACTATGCAACTAGCTGTTGCACGACATTAGTTATTTGTATGAACCCGACTTTATTTAACGGTAGCATAATAACACCGCGTTCTCGGTACGATAGGTTATAAACAAACACTCGTATCGCCAGAAGTTTCGCATCTTTATCTGATATAGTGATTCTGAGCCGTTTCCATTTTACTTTTATTTTTTCGCTTCGTGTTTCTAAAATACTACGGGGGAAAAATGTTCAAACGTTTGTAAATCTTACAGGACTTAACGTCTGCGATGATTAGTCCCTAAGCTTACAAACTACTTAAAGTAACTTAAACCTAACGACAACACAGACACTCATGCCCGAGGGAGGTCTCGAACCTCCGACGGCGAAAAAAGCGAGCACTCCACACCATGGCGCTTTTGTCCGCTCGCCCACTCCACCGCGGCAAAATACTTCTTAATAAAATTAAACTAACCACGAATCATGGAAATGCATGTCAGTATTAAAAATACGTTCAAGAGTTTCTTTTTCTGATACGAATTCTATACGTTTATACTTTAGAATGACGTTGCTATTAGCAGCGTCTCTTGTATTATCTGCAGTGTCACTGATGTATGTTAACAATAGAAGTAGAGACACAATACACTACCCTTTCCTTCAGGCCTTTAGGTGAGTAATGGGTTTAAGCTGAAATGTTAAAAGGGTAATGTACTTAATGGAAATAGCCCTAGAGAATTAGATAATGCCACTTTGCAGTCTGTGTAGACAACATCAAATTGTGATTAAAATGAATATTTCTAACGGATAATGGAGGAATTTGGGGTCTCAAATATCTTCAAAATTAAGACTGTGGGATCAACATTAGGATGTAGAGATGCCAGCAGACGGCGCTGTCAGGGTTCTGAGAGTAAGCTGCATACATTTTCAAATGAAATTATAGTGTTCCTCATAGGATCTCGGCTAACCAAAAACTCCGCAATCTTAAGATATTCAGGAATATTGGTGACAAGTAGGGGATATCGTTCTAACTACACTCTCAGAAATCGAAAATAGACAGCCAATTATTGAGTTAAGCAAGGAATATCGGCGTTACACGCTCGCAGATCACAAGATATTCGGAAATAATTCGGAAATTATTCATCCTTTGATTGCTGTTTGGAGAGATAATGTATTCCGTACGTTAAGTATCTTTTACAGTGTAATAGCATAAAGGATGACTTACACAAAATTTCTAGTTGGTGCAAAGAATGGCAGCTATCTCTCAATGTAAAAAATGCGCATGAGTAGGAAAAACAATCCTATAATGTTCGAATGCAGCATTATTAGTGAGCTTCTTGATGCAGTCGCGTCGTTCAAATATCTAGGCGTAATATTGCAGAGCGATATGAAATGGAACGAACTTGTAAGGACAGTTGTGAGTAAGGCGGACAGCCGACATCGGTTTCTTGAGAGAATTTTGGAAAGATGTACTTCACCTGTAAAGGAGACCGCGTAAAAAACGCTTGTACGACCACGTCTTGAGTATTGCTCAAGTATTTGGGACCCGCAGCAGATCGGTTTGAAGGAAGACATAAAAGCAGTTCGGAGGCGAGCAGCTAGGTTTGCTACTGGTATGTTCGACCAGTGCGTGAGTGTCTCGGAAAGGCTCTGGGAGCTCGAATGGGGATCGCTGGAGGAAAGATGACTTTTTTTCCAGCAATTATTTTGAAGAAATTTTGAGGGGCAGAATTTGAAGCCGAGTGTAGAACGACCTTGCTGTCGCCTACTACATTTCGCGTAATGATCACAAAGACAAGAGAGAGCTCGTATGGAGGCATACAGTCATTCTTTATTTCCTCGTTGTATTTGGGAGTTGACTAGGAAAGGAGATGTCTAGTAGTGGTGCAGTGTACACTCCGCCACGCACCTTACCGTGTATTGCGGGGTATGTATGCAGACAGCGCACTCTTACAAATCAATGTTTCAAATGTTTGTATAGCTTATGGACTTAACTACGGGGTCATCAGTCCCTAAACTTACAAACTACTTATGAACTAGCTAACACTAAGGACGGCACAAATATTCATGCCCGAGGGGGGATTCGAACCCCCGACCGTAGTAACCGTGCAGACCGTGACTAGCGTGCCTCAGTCCCCTCGGCCACCGCGGGCGGCACACTCTTACAGATAACATCATGTATTGCATACGATACTACCGTTATTTGAACAAGAAAGGCCCACAGTGTGTTCCGATTAAGCAACACCTACATTATGTTACAAACTGTAAAATTAAAAAATATGTATATTTCCATAGCAGCAGTTTCCAACCAAATACCTTTGTACTGTAGATTTCTATCGTTACGCAGTAAGGTATGACGAGTTGCAGAAACAAGGGGTTTGAGTATGATTATGTACTACAGTTTCAGGATTTTTGACTCTTGGTGTATTATTATTTACATGTAGTAATAAGAAATGTATCCGAGAACGAATTTTGTTATTCATCTGTAATGTGCTGTTTCCATGAAACGACTTACTGCGTATTATAATACAATAACTCTTACGGTAAATCAAGACGGTGTCTGTCACATTGAACTATCGAGTAACAGGCGATCTTCGATACAGCGAACTGCGATACAGCGTGTGACGTAAAAATGACGTCACGTTTGTTCCTAGTGGTGTGGTCAGAACGGTACCCGCGCGACAGACGTCCGCCGTGTCCGCCCGCATGCGAGCACAAGGAGCTCAGCCCACCGCTTTGCGGGATTACGGCCACTGCTCGGCCCCAAGCCGGAATTCCCGTCCCCAGATAACACCGCCCTTTGTAGCCGATAGCGCCGCGCAAAACGGCAGGAAAAGCCAGTTTCCACGGCGCCGTGCTGCCGCGCCTACCGACAGCGGCGAGGGAGGAACGCCAATTCCGTAGACCGTAGTGCCACGAATTGGCGCAAGTGCTGTCCAGACGTCGCACCTACGCGTATCCTGGTGCCGATGGAATTACGCCCTCAGAGGAGGATTAGTGGGGCATTAGACGTGTAATTAGGTGACCCGCTAACACTTTAATTAAAATGAGCTTTGAGGTCGAATTCCACCCCCTCTGCTTGAGATTGCTCATTCGAACAAGTGTCCCACTCCATCCCATAAGAGATCCACACCCTACCTTTCTAACCCATGTTAATTTAGGCAAGTATATGGCCAATTTCTGAAAAAAACTATTTGATGTAGAACCATAATATTTTTACTGTATGTTACATTATGCCAATAGTCAACTGCACCAAACTCTACTTTATCCATTCTATAGTTTTTAAGAAATACTTTTTAAAATTTATGAAAAAAATTAAGTTTATCCACAGAAAATATTTTTTGTGATCTTCCTCATGGGGGAATATTAATGAATGTAGTTGAAATGTTTGTTAAGCTTATGGGACTTAACTACGTGGTCATCAGTCCCTAAACTTACAAACTACTTATCAACAACCTTATACTAAGGATAATGAATGTAGTACCAGAGGTGCCTTTTTATGTTATGCAGAGACTCTGAAAATTCCATTCATTTATCTATGATATTTTCTGATATAATGAATCGTATATACTGAAAAATTTAGTTTATTTACTTTTGAAACTTGTTACTTACAATTAAAACTGTCGTGCTGCATATGACGGCCCTTCTTTGGCCTTTAGCAGGTCTTCCAGCTTCTTTATCGCCTTCCTGGCTGTTTGTCTTGCTTATTAGATGCAGACCTCTCTGCATCGGCTATCCTCATTTTATCGCAATGTTCAGTGCAGTGATCATATTTTCACCAGGATTAATTCTCAGATTTTTCAGAACCCAACACTTTCCAATATTACCACAGTTGAATGTAATAATAGCATCATGAAATCCTAGTTTCATTGTATGCATGACTACAAATACAGTTTTAGGAAGGCGGCTCCAAATTATGCTGTTGTTGAAACATTCATTTGGGTTCTGTGTCTGCCCATGTAGACAGGATGGCCCAAGTCTCGGAAAATAGGTTTAATTGCTGTAATAACAGCAACAGGAAGAGAATGCTGGTGAGAATTGCTCCATTTGCCTGAGCCCTATTGTATTTGGACTACGAATTTTCTCCTGATGTACACAATACACAACATCGCTTATTAGTAGAGGACTTGTAGAAAAATTGGCGTTCCTTTAAAACGTCTTCACATTTTGTCATCTTCAATAAACTCAACAAAACACCCGTAAACAAGCACTGCAAACGTAAGTATAACAACTATTCTCATTCACACGTGAACAAAACTCACCGCATATTTGGAAGGGTGTTGTTTAGAAACAGCAGAAACAAAAGAATATCGATCGTTGCATTCCAAGGATTGTCAACACACTCCGGAGTAAAAAGAATCCCTGAGGTGCAATGTAGGGGATATAAAGATCTAAAATATATGCAAGAAAGTGGGTGACAGGAAGGAGGCGTGACACAAAAATAAACATGGTAGGAAAATGCTCTTTCAATGATCGAAAAAATTATTTCAGCAAAATCATTTTCAGAGTACTTAAATGAAACCCTAATCTATCGAAATATGATGAAAACCGAAAATCGAATTTGTTTGTCCTGAACCACGGCGTGGTCCCCTTAAAGACCTCATATATTTCTTTTAAATTGATGATTTTGACATAAAAGGTAAAGCAGTCAACAATCAGAAGTTTGAACACCACAGTGCCTTACCAGGCATGGGCCTATTTGGAGGTGGTATGCCGTTGCCTTCTTCCGACCTTCGAACTGACCCAGCCTGTTATAGGGGGACCTACAGTTTAACGTGGGTTCCAAACCACGGTGCTACTCGTATTTTTCACTTAAGCAATACTGCCAGAGGTTGAAGAAGTGGAAAGCGACAGATAAAAAGCCTAGGACCTCGCGGAGATCGAACCCGCGATCTTTGGATTTATAGTTTGGCACTCAACCAAACTTTTTTATTTATTTATTTTTTATTTGTCTTATGGATTGTTCTGGTCTTTGCGGTCGCAGATCGTGAATGTTCGTTGTTGTTCGACGTATTTTTGGCTCAGATTTTTTTATTACAGAGAGCATCTAGCCCTCTGACCGGGCGCGCTGAGCCACGGCGCCCGGCATACAACCGAGGCGCACACATAGTTTATAAATTAAAAAAAATACAGATAAAAATGATGACGATTAGAAAATCATACGGTGAACATATACGAGCGTTGTTACATCCAAACAGAGGATGATTTGTAGACCAGGAAACCACGGAGAACACTAAAACCATAAAATTATGGGATGCTCAGATGACCGCACTGGTTTTGCATTATAGAGCAGTGTAGCTTATGAGTGGCAGGAATGAAATGCCGCGGAAAAAGTTCTAATTTCTCGAATGCTGTCAGGGTGATAATTATTGATAGGCTCTCTGACTAGTCACTCTATATGGCATGTGCCAGTGATTGCCTGCAGCGGGAACATAATGGCAATGTGAGAAAAACAGTTTAATTAGTTATAGTTGCAGAACTCTAACATGAATCATTAAAAGAAGAATGGAAATCTGGTAGGCCTAGGGAAAGATTTGATTTGATTCACGAGAAATATACAGGGTAAGAAAAGACAAACCTACATTTTTCTCAAAATATCCATGTTGGACACGAACTGCAGCTGTAGCGTAAATTGAAGGTTTATTTTCGTGAAAAGAATTGCAACCAGCTGCCTTTTTGGATGTTTTTTATTTACTCCAGAACCAGTTTTCGAGCCACGGCAGGCTCATCTTCAGTGGATAACTTTACAGGAACATTTCCGCTAAGTGTAGGTTATGCTGTCATGTTGGTTTGTGTTCTGATTGTAGGTGTAACCGAGGCAGCTGGTTGCAATTCTTTTCACGAAAATAAACCTTCAATTCGACAAACCTACAGTTTTAACTTTTTTCCGTTTGGAGAAAGCTTTAGACAATGTTCACTAGAATAGATTCTTTCAAGTTACGAAGACAGCAGAGATAAAAAAAATAGGGAACGGAAACATATCTAACTTGTACAGAAACCAGACAGCAGTTGCCGCGGCGACTTAGCCGTGCGCAATGGGGCGCCATGCTGCGGTGCGCGCGACAGTTCACCGTCGGGGTTTCGAGATCCCCCTTGGGCATGGGTATTTGTCTTGTCCTTAGGTTAGTTTACCTTAGTTTAAGTAGTTTGTAAGCTACGGACTAACAACCCAGCAGTTGAGTCCGGGTAATAGGATTAACGGACGAATGATCAGTCGCCCAAGGCGCAGTTTCAGGGTTCATGTCAGTCATGTCTTATTCAGGGTGTTTCCGTAAGAGCGTGAAAAACTTAACAGGACGTAGACCAGCGGTTCCAACCCTTTGGGCCGCGGCCCACTTGTGGGCCACATACAGCCTGGTAGTGGGCCACGAAATCTCGTCGAGAGTCGAAGACAAGATCAAAATTATTGGCAGATTCAGGAGTTTCACACGTCAGTTACCAAGGTCACCGAATAAAATAGGAAATATCTGTCATTCGTAAGAAAATGGAGAATTCTATCATGCCGAAATCTGTCTCAAAAGAAACGGCTAAGACGCACTGCTAGTACTTTTTTTTTTAATGTTGAAACTCAAACATATCGGGCGTGCCACCAGGCGCCTCGATGTGTAAATCCTAACAGACTCCCCTACAGCGTTGGAAGCTCATGGCGTAACGACAAAATTTTTCTCAAAATCGAATTAAACCGTTTTTGTCATAGGAACCATGAAGAAATCAGTTTATAATTGTGTTAACAACTAGGGACTTTATTCTCGTTCTTGTTGCTTAGTCTCGAAGTATTATGTCTGCTATGACTCCTGCTGTACAGACACTTCGACTTCCGATTTGTCCGCCCCAGTGGATAAGTGATCAGGCCGTGCGCTATCCCTCTGCGAGCAAGTCCAGAGCGTAATATTTTATACCTGCTCTGTCTCAATTTGGCGGTAGGAGTATAGTCAGTGATCACGTGTTGTATCGTACGATTGTGTCTGCGTAGTTACTTCTGTTTCACCTGAAAATAGATGCTTGGTTATGGACCAGGACTGCCACAAGACGAAACATTCAAGTGATTGATGAACTTCCACATCAGACTCTTAGTATGTCAGCGTCGAGTCCAAGCAGCAGAAAAGAAACAAGGAAGACTGAAACATATTTTCGTAAATACAATTCCGATTTCCTTAAAGTCGGGTTTGTGCACTCTGGCGCTAAGAGAAAGCCTATGACTCAGTATCTCATGTTTTTCAAAGCGCTGTCCAACAAATGTATGAAACTGGCTAAACTTAAAAGGCGTCTATCAACTAAACATCCCCAATGCGTAGGGTACTCTCTAGATTTCTTTCAAATAAAGAAAAAGAATTCTATGACTAAATCTGACATGGAGAAGTCTTGAAAAAAAAGGAACACTACGCACCAGAGTTTCTTATCGGCTACCTTTGTTAATTGCAAAGAAGGGAGCAGCTCACGCTGCAGAAGAACTTATTAAACCTTCAGCAAAAGTGATAGTCAATGTTGTGTTTGACGATAAATGGGCACAAATAATTAATGAATTTCCAATGTGAAACACTGTTTTGAAGAGAAGAATCGACGAAATTTCGTAAAATGTGAAGGAAGCTGTCGTTACTGCTTTGAAACAAAGGCGATATTTTGCGCTGCAGCTTAATGTCAATAGAGTTGCTGGCAAAAGCTACTTTATTACCTTTTGGTCGCTTTCAATTGAACGGTAGTATTGGAGAAGAACTGTTGTTCTGCAAGTCCATGCCGACAAAAGTGACTGTCGAAATGATATTCAAATGTATGGACAGATTCATTAAAGAAAATAGTATAGATTGATCAAAATGCATAGGTTTGACAACTATGGAGCATGTGCAATGTGTGGAATTCATACCGTCTTAGTCATCGAAATTAGATCAACCGTTCCCTTGAATCAGTAGACACATTGCAGTATACAAAGAGAGGCTCTTTTAGTAAAAAGATGTGGACGAATATCTCAAAAAACTATTGACGATGCAGTAAAAATTGTCAGTTTTTTTAGGCAAGGCCAAAATATTCGAAACTGTTTAGTGTTTTGTTGGATGAAGTGGTGAGGAAACACAAACTGCTCCTACTTGAAAGTTTAGTGGGTGTCAAGAGGTATTGTCAAGATATAGTCGCACTGCATACCAAGTCGGTTTCTTTCAGAGTGATACAATACCCCCATACATAACTATCACATACAACCACTAGGTCAGCGAACATTCCGACTGGAAAGTTGTACAGGTCACTCCAATATTCAAGAAATAGGAGTGATCCGCAAAATCACAGGCCTACATCACTGACGTCGATTTGCAGCAGCAGTTTGGAACATACACCTTTTCCTCAAATATTATTTAAAAAAATGTTAAAATGTATGTAGAACTTATGGGACTTAACTACGGGGTCATTAATCCCTAAACTTACAAACTACTTATGGAATAGCTTACACTAAAGACCGGACAAACATCCATGCCCGAGGGCATTCGAACTCCCGACCGCAGCGGCCTTGCAGACCGGGAGTGGCACGCCGCAGACCGCTCGGCTACCGCGACCGTCCAAATATTATGAACTACCTCGAAGAGAACGACTTGTTGTCCCATAGTCAACACGGATTTGGAAAATATCTTTCCTGTGAAACACAGCTATCTCTTTACTCGCGTGATGTGATGAATGCTATCGATAAGGGATGTCGAATTGATTTCGCATTTCTAGATTTCCGGAAGGCTTTTGACACTGTACCTCACAAGCGTGTTCTAATCGAACAGTGAGCTTATGGAATATCGCTATACCTGTGCGATTGGAGTAGTAGTTTCCTGTCAGAAAGAACACTGTACGTTGTAATTGACGGTAAGTCTTCGGGTACAACAGAACTGGTATCTGGCGTTCCCTAGGAAAGTGTTATAGGACTCACCTGTTCCTTATTTTTATAAACGATTTAGGAGACAATCTAAGCTCACTTAGCGTCCTACGTGAAAATTTCAAACACGTGGCCAACACTTAACTTGTCCTACGTGAGAGCGTCCACGCGGGACTGCGTGAAACGCGCGATTGCGCGAATCGGAAGCGATCAGACGTTTTGATATTTTTGCGCAAAGCGAGCGCGGTTTGCGCCTGGAATATGACGTAACAGTGTCTGATCGATGCCGTTGAAGAAGGTTCTGTTTTGTGGGATTATAGAACTAAAGATTAAAATAACCGTTTATTATCGTACTGTGAATGCTTGAAAGTTGTCAAAATAATTGTTACTACCTCTAAGTTCATATAACACTCATCTATTTAAGTTGTGTTACTCAAGTATTTTGTGCAAGATTTTTTTATTCAAAATACAAACTATTTTTTTTTGTCGTTCTTTATGAAACAGGTACTACAAGAACGTCTTTTTTACACATTTACTACGCAGAATAATTTACATTACTGTTTACGATTTCCATCTCTTTTCAAAATAAGTACTGCCGCAATTAAGAAAATATGACACGTTCATCAAACAGCAATGTTTGCATTCTTCACATGGGATTTTGTCCAAAATACAAACTAAAATTTGCCGGCCGCGGTGGCCGAGGGAACTGAGGCGCTCCAATCACGGTCTGCACAGCCACTACGGTCGGGAGTTCGAATCCCCCCCCCCCCTCGGGCATGGATATTTGTGCCGTCCTTAGTCTTAGCTAGTTTGTAAGTTGTTTGTAAGTTTAGGGACTGATGACCCCGTAGTTAAGTCCCATAAGCTTTACAAACATTTGAACATTTTTTTTAAACTAAAATTTTATCATACTTAATCGGCATCTCCTGCAAAAGAATTTTATTGGTCCACTTTAGGTTACGGTAGTAACATCAAAGGTGGGCCTTTGCGATCGCATTTTGACAGTTCGAAGTAAAACAAAAATAAAAAAATAAATAAAATAACGTTTAACCGTTCATCTGACACCAAAATTGAATAAACGAGTTTATACATCAGAAGATTCTCTACAACTTCGCTCTGTTATGTGTTTATCGGATCTCTCATCATTTCAGAGATATTTGCAAAAATAACGGCGATTTAGCAATGTCTGTCTGTCTGACTGTAATGTGTTCCCACTTGTTTAGGTTGCGCGCCTCAACCGATCGGCATCAAATTTTACAGACGTAATAGTTGGCCGCCAGCTATCAGATCCTCCCTTTTTCAAATGTTACGGACAAAAATTAGGTTAGTGACAGTAAAAGAAGGCCATTTGTGATGGCCTTTTGATTGCACGAAATTTAATTACAAATAACGCCTTATCCTTTCATCTGAGTCGGAAATTGAATTAACGTATTTGTAGAGGAGAAATTTTCCGCAAATTTGCTTTCTTAATTTCCATAGCTCACAGCGTTTGAGAAATATTTGCAAAACATTATCACTTGTTTTTACGTAAACCAATACAGGCACATAAAATAAACTTGATAAAGAGGGTAAACTACTACAGCATGACAGGTGATACTATTTTAACGGAAAAACACAATGAAAATATCGGAGAGATATTCAAATAATAGTTTAAAGAAATAAAAGTTAGAAAAGAGTATTTTTTCATTGACTGTTAAAATACGGTCGGAGAGAATATTACTTGTAGAGTGCATATGTATTATCACAATAGTAAAGTCTAATCGTATCATCCATAACTTTTCATTATTTTTGTCTGAAATGTTTGCAAAAAACCAGCTAGGGAATTGCCATCTGTCCCAAAACAATTCTGCTATTTTTTAGTCATTTTCTGTTGGTTCGGGCATGTGCTTTGTTACAAATGTTAACAGACGTAGCTGCACGCTAGAGGCTTCATTTATAGTTACACTTGGCACTCCGA
Organism: Locusta migratoria; assembly: GCA_026315105.1. NCBI lineage: Eukaryota > Metazoa > Arthropoda > Insecta > Orthoptera > Acrididae > Locusta > Locusta migratoria. Next base: position 782,825,151 of record CM048744.1, read on the forward strand.
ACGAGATCTCTCGGCTCTAGCGCTTTAACACCCTATTCGACGTACTGTGGTGATGTATTGCTTTTTTTCAGCTTTAAAAACAATTTCGCAATGTTAGCTATATTTCGTACGCAGTAATGTATAACCTAAAGTCAACCAAACGTTAAGTAGCCAGCGACTACATTTTTTACTGCAAAACATTCAAATTTTATGCGATAAGTTGGAAATTAAATATCGGAATAACTATAACGCATACAGAACAAACAGGTAGTTCGTCATCAAGCACGTATATTAGCCTATATGATATGCAAAATCATTGTTCTATGACAATTAGCTTCCTAAGAATCGAGTAATAAGTAACATATGTTACGAAAAACGCACAAAACCGGAAGAGGTGGATTAATTCTTTTTTCTAGCAAAAGCAGAATTTTTATCGAAAACTGACAACTTCTAGTGCGATGATGCTTTGTTTCATATTCATACAGTATTAATTTATAGAAAGAAAATCGAAAAGTAGTTTCCGTCACGTATTGGGATCACCCGCCTCGCGGTTTCGCTGCGCACATAGGACAGGTTCAGATTTTCAAATGTTTGTAACTCTAAGGGAATTAACTATTGTGGTCATTAGTCCCTAAGCTTACAAACTACTTACACTATCATAAAGTAACTTATTCTAAGGACAAAAAAACCACCCATGCCCGAGGGAGGATTTGAACCCTCGACGGTTAACGGCCGCGCGCACCGCAACTGAGAGCCTTGATTTGATTTGATTTGATTTGATTTTTTCAGGGAAGCAAAAACAGTCTTGGTCCAACCCGCTACTGCCCACACCGAAAGTAAGTTTATTGTGCGGTATCACTCCCTGTATATCTAGTAAAGCCAACGAATGCCCATGAACAGTGAAATGAGACCCTTTACCATTTCTTTATTAGACACAATTTCTTCGGGTCTGGTTCTCCCACATGTTCTGTGCATTTTACTCTCCAATGCAATGCATTCGAAGATTAGATGTGATGCAGTTTCACCACCGTCATCACAGATCCTACATTTAGGGTCCTCTTCTGTTATTCCCATTGTATGTAGGTGTTTTTGAAATTCCCATGGCCTGTCAGCAATCGAACCATGAGTCTAATCTCTCTCCTGTTCAGACCCAGGATTGCAGAGCTTCTTTTAAAACATGGCTTTGGCATCATTACCTTGCCATGTTTTTGTTGGCAGACTTTGGTCCAATAGTCTACGTGCTGTCTTCTGAACCAGTTACGTAGCTCCAATTTGATCATTGCCTTGGTGATTGTCAGAACAGGTTCCGTTCCAATAAATGGAATCTCTACCCCCATCCTGGCTAATTTGTCGGCATGTTCGTTGCCACTGAACCCCGAGTGGCCAGGGACCCACAATAGGTTTACTGTAATGCTTTCCCCTAGCTCCACCAGAACCCGGTGACATTCTGCATCAATTTTAGACGTTGTTGCAGGAGCTGCCAGTGATCTCAGGGCTGCCTGGCTGAATAGATACAGATGCTACGATCTTTGTAGCACCTACGCAAATTCTCCTCCACACACGCCCTGATAGCAGTGATTTCGGCCTGGAATACTGAGGGCAGTTTCCCTAGAGAGATGACGCCCTCCAGTCTTGGCTGCACCCCGTATACCCCGCCCCCAACGCCTTGGTCTGATTTTGACCCGCCAGTGAACCAGACAATATCCCCCGTACGGTGTCGAACTATTTTCTCCCACTTCTCCCTACTTCCAATTGTTATATTGAAAGGCTTGTTGAAGCAGTATGGGGTGGTAATATAGTCGGCTCACATTTCTCCAACCTTTCCTATATTTACCTCACTCGTTATTTTAGTGTGTGAACTGAGAGCCTTAGTGCGCACGGCTGTTCTACCGCGGCACGTAGGACAGGGCTGAGCCACCGCGCCGCGTTCGCATCGCATGGACCACATATCGCACGTTCCCACACCGCGGCGCGTTCACGTTCGCGATCGCGTCTTACCTTTCACGTTGGCCAAGGGGTTAGACCGCGCATGATGCTGTCATTTATCGGTTAGTTAATTCACCAGAAGATCAAAAGAAATGAAAAATGATTTAGATCAGATATTTGAATTGTGGTCATCCATAAGACCACTAAAAGAAATCCGTTAAACTTCAGTTGCTCGATAAATCAGTCAAACCTACATGCCGTCAATTCTACTAAATACCTAAGTGCAAGAATTAGTTGGTAATCCAACAACTTACAAGCTTCTTAGGGTTTTATTTGCGGACGGAGAAGTTAGTACTGCTTCCTCCCACAAGTCCCCTAAAACCTCCACATCCTTGCGGATGCTGTTGCGTGGCAGTGTGCGTTTGTACCGCCCTACAGTCCGCACGAGGTGCCGTAGTTGCTGTCCAAGTCTTTATGGAAAGCATAGAGTTCTGACTAACCTGTTGTCTTGTATAGTTGTGTCCCCAGCGCAGAAGATAGCACACAGGTCGTTGGTTCTTGTACAGCATACAAATGAGGCTAAAATAAGTTCTGTAGAATGGAAGCATAAGAAGCGACTCGCGAGATTTTTAATTGTAAGGGATGCTATTTATTAAATAAATAATCAAAAATTAACAACTTTTGTTAATACGACACGGCCTATGCTGCCCATAGCTCATGTTGAAACCTCGACTGTTATCACTATTACACAAGTCTTTACTCATGACCGGTGCGGTCCGGCGCGTAGAGCGGTCAGCTCGAGACTGAAACTGCGGCGCGTTGTGAGAGAGCACCTGACGCTCTATTTCGCGCCAAAACAGGGCCGTCGCGCGCCTTCTGCAAAATCGCTCTTCTCTTGTTACAATACGAGAAGCCACCTTAAACTTTTTAAACTGTCAAAACCTATCCTGTCCTTGAGAGATATTTATTAGAAATTCTCAGCTCTGAATAATTAATATTTAGTATATGATAAACAAAACTAATTTCAAAAGAAATCACGTGACGTGAAATGCAGCAGCCAATGCGAGGAGAGCACCAGTAACATAGGCGGGCTTTCCCATGGGAACCAGCTCCTACCGTGCCATATGCTACTGCTCCCCACCCCACATTTCAACATATGCTACACTTCTGTCTTTCTTCCGCATTTAAGACACGTATAATGTTAGCAAAGAAACTGCCAGCGGCCAGAAATATGAAGTGGCCATAGGCAAGGAATATCACAAACTTAAATTGGAAAGAACACATAAAAAAGATTGCCCGAACACTTAGAACATGCAACAGTTCCACTAAAGAAACTGCCTACACTAGTGCGTCCTATTTTGGAGTATTGCTGCGCATTTTGGGATCCACACCAGGTTGGACTGACGGACGATTTAGAGAAACTTCAGAGAAGGGCAGCTCATTTTGTATCATCGCGATATAGGAGAGAGAGAGAGAGTCACGGAAAAGATGCATGAGTTAGGGTGGAAATCATTGAAAGAAATGCGTTATTTGTTGCGGCGAGATCTATTTGCGAAATTTCTTTTACCAACTTTCTGTTATGAAGGCGAACATATAGTGTTATCACCACAGACACAGGGGAACATAATAAAATACGAAAAATCAGAAGGAAAACAGAAAGATTTAGGTGTTCCTTTTTCCCGCGAGCTATTAGACAATGTAACGATAGAGAAAAACCATAAAAGTGGTTCGATGAACCGTCTGCCAAGCACTTCAGTGTGACTTGCAGAGTATCCATGTACATGTTTTAACTCTGTGACGCAGTAAAGATTTTTTTTAATATAGAAAATGTTGTCGAAAAATTTACAAGTTTCTACTTAGGCTGTGTGACCGATGAAACCTGGCTGATGTGGTTAACTTAATTGGCGAACACTTCTAGTGCTCACAACATAATTAACTCTCCAGGGCAATAGTAAATTATTTGTACAAGACAAAGTGGATGCATTGATAATGGAATTTCAACGATAGATTCAAAAATGGAACAAGATTACTTCCACGCATTTCCAGTCATTTATGATTTTCTGGAAACCAACGAAGACAAGACAGATAAAACAACAGCTGAAACTCTGACAGGTCACCTCAAATCTTTGGCCTCCACACGCAGGTAATTTAAAATTTTATATTTTCATAAATTCTATGCATATTTGTTGAAAGGCCTAATGACTTTCATAACAGTGGTCCCTGAACAGATCCATAGGGTACCACCCACTTTACCCCTTTGCGAGTGCATATAATAGTAATACAAAGCTTTCTGATTCGTCGTAGCAATATTTACTGTTAATTTACCGCCATTTCTCACGTAAGACATTGGTCTACACTGTGTACGATAAAATTGCCGGCCATTGAGCAGTTGAGGATATTTTAGCTGTGAGACCGTGGAATAGAGGTGAATACAGAAGAAGATCTTCCGTGTAATGGGGAGGCGAGAAAAGAGAGGCGCCGGCACCGTGGCAAGATGCGCTCCTTTCGCTGGCGTCGGCCGTACAATTTAACGGTCCGCGTGATGTAGAGGGCCCCGCGCTGGTGCACAGTATTCATGCATACGGGCTGCGAGCAGGCAAAAACAGCCGACCCGCGCCAAACACGCACTCCGAGTTATCTCCGCGCCATTAATTCCTTCTTTTAACGGGCCCCAGCGCCGATTGCCACTTGGCAATATTTTTCAACACCTGCTGCTACCAGCAGCAACCGAAATCTATACGCAATAGGCGCCAGATAATTCGGCCCCTCCCACTGACACTACAGTTGTTGAGAGTTCCCCTTTTAGCAATAAATGTCGCCGTGCATTCGCGTTGGAGGGGACTAAATCCCACTCTTTTGCCTTCTGCCTTTTTTGTACTTTTGGGGCAAGGCAAGAGCGTAATTTATTGTTTTAATGAAAGGCATTCGGTAAATCGCTGCCGCTGTCGCTGCACAATTCAATCAATACGAATTACGTTTATTTAATACAAGCCTTAGATGTGATAAATACACTTACATTATTGGTTACCTTTCTGCGTGAATCGGTAATTCATAAATATTATAATAATAGGTGTACGGGTGTGTGTTTCACATGACGCCGTGAACTACTGGACCTATTTCAAACTTGGTACTTATATTCCTTACTATCAGCCAACAATCTCTGTCTGGATAACGACCAACGATACATAGTTCAGAAGATATGAGATAAATAAATTCGCTTTACGCTGCAACATCATTTGACAATGTTCGATATCTTCTAAACTTCAACCAAATTTCGTGCACATATTCTTTATCGTCAGGAAAGAATCGCTATATGAACTGAATAGGCCTTCTACTAAAATAGGTCCCCACTAAAATGATTATTTATATTGTCAGAAAGGAATCCGATTATCCTCATTAGCGTAACCAGTAGTAAAACATAGTAATTCTGATGTTAACTGAACGTGGTAAACATTAATTTCACTTACTACAACTTCTCATTCATAGTACAGAAACAAAGTACACATAACTCCCAATATTGCAAAATGGTGGGTAACCTAAGTGAATTTTATGTATAGGTACTCTAAATTGCCTACCACACTCATTGAATACACCCATAAAATTTAATAAACTCATCCACAACCGTAAAAATAGCCAAGTGAAGTTACGAACCATGTAAACAAACACGGCATGGACTGAAAGCTGCCACATTTAAGCTTATCGGCGTTTTGAAACAGGCGACCAATCAGGAACTACCTACTCTACTACTATTGACCGACTCACGGAATGTAGTGGCTGTCGAGTAACAGTGCACCAAACAGTTATTTTATACACACACACATTAAACCTCTACTCGAAAAGGCACTGGACAACAATTTAAATAATAGTACTGATAAACAGAATTAACTGAGAAAGTGAAAAAGATATTTAAACTAATGGTAAGCTGTAGTTGGCAAAACCGAAAACGACGGTCTCAAGTTGGCAACAAATATGTTTATTTAAAAATGAAAGTAGAGAAAGAACACAAGCATAAGCATTACATGAGATTGTACTCTTGAAATAACTAATTGTCCCGGAGAAAGAGAGATATATATTAAATATTGCGGAGTTGTCGTCGCGGCGGAGTAACATCAGTATTGAAGGTATATTGTTCAAGTATTGTTACAATTCCATTAATATCAAATTATTAATATAAATATATATCCATCCTCTTGATTGAATATTCGTTTTCGTGGCGGCGCGTTTCTCCTCCGACGTATATTTCAAGTTGCTGACCGGACAGAAATGTTTGCAACTTTTTTTAAAGTCACAGGTGGGTTCGCTTGCGTTCACAATTTGGTTACTATTCCAACGCGGTTGGCACGGTATTCCGTAGGCAGTCTTTAAACTCAGCTGAATGTTCCTTCCACTCTGTACATACACGTAAACAGTCCTTTTATTGGAACATAACATGACACGAGATCATGAATACATAACCTTACGACAAAGTTCACAAATATACAGTTCACAGTATTCATGAGCGTTATAAAAGAAACGTTATACACACGATGTATTGCTCGTACGTCATTAAACCACAGTTTTTAGAAGTGCTCAAATCCGTTCCTTTCTTCTATACCGCATGTGAATATAAGCAGTTCACTCGCCGACCATAGTGTGTCATTACCGGCACACAGTCACCGTAACAACATTCTCTAGCAGCGTACACTGTATTTTAAACTGTTTGACGTTCTGATACGAAATGTTCACACATCTCCACATTAATATGAGTGCCAGGGAGACGCGAATTTCCTTCGATTTGTGCGTGTCGTCACTTAAAGCACACTCACTGCATTTTTGACCCCATACTACAACATGCGCGGCCGGCCGCGGTGGCCGAGCGTACTGCGACGCTTCAGTCACGGTCTGCACGGCCACTACGGTCGGGGGCTCGAATCCCCCCTTGGGCATGAATATTTGTGCCGTCCTTAGTTGTAGCTAGTTCATAAGTAGTTTGTAAGATTAGGGACTGATGACCCCGTAGTTAAGTCGTATAAGCTGTACAAACATTTGAACATTTGGACAACATGCGCGCGCGGCTCCCCTCCCTGAGATACTTTCTCTCTCTCTCTCTCTCTCTCTCTCTCTCTCTCTCTCTCTCTCTCTCTCTCTCTCTCTCTCTCTCTCTCTCTCTCTCTCTCTCTCTAACTGCACAGTACATATTGAATACAACCAAAGATTTACACACAATATTGGAATAAATGTAACATTGATAATCGTAATACTCAGAAGTGATGTTAACTTTACGCATCATAAATCAAAGGAACCCTTTAATAATAATGGTATGTATGTGTCATAAATAAATGAATTAGAAAATAAATGAAATTACTACACCTCGATACTGGCTATGCCTTCACAGTGGGTAAAAACCACGTACGACACACATAGTTCAGAAGATACATGTCGTAAACGATGAGAGTCGCAGAAAACTGTCGCATTAAACGAAGCTTAACACTGAAATGTATGCTAAGGAGTACGCACACACGCCCTTACACTAGAGAAAGAGCTCGAACCTCCAGCCGCGCAAACCGTGACATAGCGCCTTAGACATTAAAACCATTCTCGCTCTGCAACGACACTTTACTCATCCACTATTTCAGAATGAGAGCACTCAGCGTCTTGCAACGAACTTAACGCCCGATTTCTAATCTTTAAGAAGCTTTTTTTATTTTTTTTTCTCCCCAGCAAAATGTCAAAAGGAATAAATTTATCCCTTACGACTTTTCCACGGTCGATGCGGTAAAACTAACGCATTAGTCATGTAGTAACAAGTTATATACGTTTTCTGTCCAAAACATTAAATTCTATATTATAAGGACAAATTGTTCACAAAATGATCGGTATCCCCTGCCATAGGTTCATTGAACAGATTAATATAAGTATTTGAATAGTGTATGTCACTGTATAAACCGGTAGTGGAACAGTAAGGATGGTTAAACATGCCACGTCTCTTATTTATAGGTTTGCTACTAGCCATTTTCCATACATTCTTACGTACATGAACGTTACACTGCACAAGGAAGTGTATGCATTATTTAGCGAAGATGTGAATTAGTGATGAGAATATAATGAACTACCTCGTGAAACCAGCGCAGGCTTTAATTGCGTGTTAAAATACAAAAGCTTAAAACGTTGGAGATAACATTGCTTCGTTAGTGTCCACGTCGACAGTAACTATATGCAATCAAGTTAATCAAGATAGCTAGCTTTTATACATACGTTAAATGTAATAATTTTGCGTACAAAATGAGTATTTTATTCCAATACGAATGGCCGAAAGACAGAGAAAGTATCATCGAACGTAGACATTTTGTAATAGGACTTACTGATGGTACTATAGGAAATGCTTATAGGGTGATAATTGGCCTCACCACGTAAATACCAAAAATAAAAATTTAGAAGACTCAGTGTCTCCGTTTTTACTTTTGTTCTTTCAGCTTCAAACGGGATGGTCAAAAGGACCAAATATCCCTTCCGTGAGTCTAATTGTGCACTCATCATCAGCATAATGAATAAATTTATCTTCTGCATTGGTGGAAGAATCGTGTAACCGAGATGTTTAGATAGCATTGCACACAGCCTCAGCCATTTAATTACGAAAACCGACAGAGTTAATTGCAGAAGATAACAGAACAACAAATTATTCTTCTAAATATCAGTTCGAGAACGAACAATTTGTAATAAAACTGCGGATGTATAGTCCGAATCGCCACTGAATTCTGTACGAAATGTTGTCTTAGTTACTACAAACATATTTGCGAGTCAGTATTTAACGGAAAATTTGTTTCTATTTTATAGTTCACTTGTCAGTTGTCATGAATTCATGATAAGTTTTCGGGCTGCGCTAACTTCGGCCATTGTAACTTTTGTTATAAACTGCAGCAGTCAGTAACGAGATAAGAAACTCTCATAACTCAAACTGAACTATCTGTACGACAGGAAACCCACTTGATAAATTTGTAATGAATATTTCCATGAATTTTTCAACACAAACATGGAAGGATTGAAGGAAATTCTTTACAGTACAGTCTACTTTCTTTCGTTGACGAAAGAAAGCCTAGCAGGAGACTGCATCCATAACAAAGAGTACACGAACTTGAATACATGTTATAAAACAATAAAAAATTATGATGAAATAGACAATTAATAATTAGCCTGCTGCATTTTGGCCGCCTAATTCAGCAATCGGTTTTTAACATTTGTAAAAGAAACTAGTCACTCATTCTGAAATTTAATTTTTAATTATAATTTTTTCATTTTTACCTTTTTCTGGGCACATATTATAGGAAAAACCCCTTGACTATGGTACGTGAACTGGACTGCAAAAGTCCACGTCTGTGTGTCAAACCAAAATATGTTAGTAAATATGCCAATCTGTGAGTAATACACGAAGTAACATAACCCGAAATAAATATGTAAATATAATCGCAGTCTCATATACAGATAGTTAACGCTTTCTTCTTCTTTTCTGAGAGATTCAAGTAACTCTCAAGCAACGAATGTCAATCTAAATTCAGTGCCAGTTTTATAGCTAGCATTAACTACTATCGAAGAAAAATATTCACTGACCGGAATTCTATTAGTTACTAAACTGAGTCTTTAACTTATACCAGCAATATATTTCTCTTCTATTGAATGTTATTTCTATACTTACAGATCCTGGCCACATGCGACAAGAAAAATTAATAGCATATCTCATTATTAGTTTGATTGTTCAATTACGGTTTTTTGTTGGGTAGCTCGTCGTCTTTCTCGTATTTGGTCCTGAACTGCGCTGTTATTTCCGGATCAGATAGAAATATGTGAGAAATTAGGATTAGTACTGCAGGTACATTGAAGATGTAATATGTTTGCAGAGTTCTAAGGTGTCCGGTATGGTCACGTCGTGATTTTTCCACAATATTTCGACAAACAGACATCGTGGTGTCCGATACCAAATTGTGGACCTTCGTGATAGATTAAGAAAATAGTACTAACTATTCACCACAAGCTCTATAACATATGTAGTAAGCGGTCTCACGACGTGACTAACCGACGGTTGCGTGGATACGCATAAATAGTTGGTGGCTACGAGGGAATGGCCGCGTGATCTAAGGCGCATTGCTATGGATTTGGCGGCTGCTCCTCGTCGTAGGCTCGAGACCTCCGTCGAGCATGGGTATATTATTGTGGTCCAAAAATGTTCAAATATTTGTAGAATCTATGGGACTTAACTACGGGGTCGCCAGTCCCTAAACTTACAAACTACTTATGAACTACTTACAACTAAGGACGGCACAAATATCCATGCCCGAGGGGGGATTCGAACCCCCGACCGTAGTGGCTGTGCAGACCGTGACTGGAGCGCCTCAGTCCCCTCGGCCACCGCGGCCGGCTTGTGTGGTCCCATTCGTTACTTTAAGTAGTTTTTAGACTAGGGACCGATGACCCTACACGTTTTGTCCCTTAGACCGACCATCTCGCTGAGCTGATTGAAGTGTGGAGACCCCGAATATGTCTTAAATAGTGAAAATTAAATGTCAGGCAGAGTATTGTGCCCTGAACCACGTCTTATACCGGAGAATCTAATACCAGCATTAATTTCAGAATTATTAAATGGTAAAAATAATTTTTTCGGTAGTAGGAAAAGGAAAGAAAGGAAACATAGTAGGTGAATATGGACTGGGCAAAAGGAATGAAAGAGGAAATCGCCTGGTAGAATTTTGCACGGAACATGATTTAATCATAACGAACACCTGGTTTAAGAATCACGAAAGAAGGTTGTGTACGTGGAAGAGACCAGGAGACACTGGAAGGTATCAGATAGATTTTATAACGGTAAAACATAGATTACGGAATCAGGTTTTAAATTGTAAGACATACTAAGGGGCCGACATAGACTCTGCCCATAAATTATTGTTCACGAACTGTTGCCTGAAACTGAAAAAATGCAGAAAGGTAGGAAAATAAAGAGATGGGACTTGGATAAATTGAGGGAACCTGAAGCTCTTAAGATTTCCAGGCGGAGCTTTAGGCAACAATTGACAGAAATGGGGGGAAATAAAACGGTATAACAGGAATGGGTAGCATTGAGAGATGAAATAGTGAAGGCAGCAGAGGACAAAGTAGGTAGAAAGGCAACACCTACAAAAACTCCTTGGGTATCACAGGAAATACTATATTTAATTGATGAAAGGAGAAAATATAAAAGCGCCGTAAATGAAACAGGCAAAATTGAGTACAGACGACTAAGAAATGAGGTTGACAGGAAGTGCAAAATGGCTAAGCAGGAGTGGCTAGAAGCAAAATACAAATCTGTAGAAGAATGTATAACAAGGGGGAAGGTAGATAATGCCTACAGGAAAATGAGAGAGACATTTGGGGACAAGAAAAACAGCTCTACGAATATCAAGAACTCACATGGAAAACCAGTCCTCAGCAAAGAAGAAAAAGCTGAAGGGTGGAAAGAGTTCATAGAGGAGCTCTACAAATGAAATAAACTTAGAGACAATCTTGTAGGAATGGAAGTAGATGAGAATGAAATAAGAGATACTATACTGAGAGATGAATTTGACAGAGCCCTTAAAGTCCAAGGTCGGAACAAGGCCCCGGGAGTAGATGATATTCCCTCAGAGCTACTAAAGTCTCTGGGAGAGTCAGCCGTGACAAAAATGTGTCACTTGGTGTGTAAGATGTATGAGACAGGCGAAATACCCTCAGACTTTAAGAAAAATGTGATAATCCCCATTTCAAAGAAATCAGGCGCAGACAGGTGTGAAAATTACAGAACCATCAGTTTGATAAGTCATGGTTGCAAAATTTTAAAACAAATTATTTACAGGAGAATGGAAAAGCTGGTAGAAGCTGGCCTCGGAGAAGATCAGTTTGGATTCATGAGGAACATAGGATTACGAGAGGCAATACTCACTTCACGACTTATTTTAGAACATAGATTAAGGAAAGGAAAACATACATTTTTAGCTTTTGTAGATGTGGAGAAAGCTTTTGACAATCTTGATTGAAATAGACTCTTTCAAATTCTGAAGTCAGCAGGGGTAAAACACAGGAAAAGGAGAGTTATTTACAAGTTGTACAGAAGTCAGACCGCAGTTATTAGACTCGAACGGCATGAAATGGAAGCATTAGTCGGGAAGTGACACAGGGTTGTAGCCTTTCTCCTTTCTGTACATCGAGCAGGCGGTGAAGCAAGGGAAAAATTGGAATAGGGATTAAAGTTCAGGTTGAAGAAATATAAACATTGCATTTTGCTGATGACATTACAATTCTGTCAGACACAGCAAAGGACCTGTAAGAGCAGTTGAATGGAATGGACAGTGTGTTGAAGAGAGCGTATAAAATGAACATTAACAAGAGCAAAACAAAGATAATGGAATTCAGTCTTAGAAAATCAGGCGATGCTGAAGGAATTAGATTAGGCAACGAAACAATGATGGTGGTAGATGAGTTTTGTTACTTGGGTAGTAAAATAACATATGACGGTCGCAGTACAGAGGATATAGAATTCAGAATGGCAATGGGAAGTAAAGCATTTTTGAAAAAAATGAAATTTGCTAACATCGAATATTAATTTAAGTGTAAGGAAGTCTTTTCTGATGACATTTGTGTGGAGTGAAATATGGCTTTTGAAATGTGGTGCTACAGAAGAATGCTGAAGATTAGGTGGGTACATCGCGTAACTAATGAAGAGGTACTGAACATAATAGGCGAGAAAAGGAATTTTGGACATACCTTGACTAAAAGAAGGGATCGCTTTGTAGGACACATTCTTAGACATCGAGGAATCGTTAATTCAGCATTGGAGGGAAGTGTGTGTGGTAAAAATCGCAGAGGGAGCCCAAGAGACGCATGTAGTAAGCTGATTCAAAATGATGTGGGTTGCCGTTCGTATGAGGACATGAAAAGGCTTGCTCAGGATAGAGAGCTGCACGAAACCAGTTTCCGGAGTGAAGCCCATAACAAAATATATTTCGACATTTTATGACATGCCTCCGTGCAGGCGTTTAGCCCAGAGTGGCTAGCATTTTCTAAAAATTTCTTTTTAAATTTTGTGACGTAAGCTTTACAGCTGAGTAGTATATTTTATTACGTGATTTGTTTTATTTTATAATTTCAGATGAAGGCAGTCTTAGTCATTGCCGAAAGCAGGTCACATAATTTTTAATTTAAGCCGAGGGCTGCTTTTTTATCCATTGACGTTGTAACGGTCGCTGACATTAGCTGCTATGTTTAAAATTTTAACAAGATGCTATTCATGTGTTGACAGGTATTCATATTTTCTCCGCCACGGCGGAGCGGACGAGCGCGTTGAGGCGCCATGCTACGAAGCGCGAGGGCGTTCTCCGTCGGGGTTTCGAATCCACCCTCGGGCATGGATGTTTGTGCCGTCTTTGGTATAAGGTACTTCATAAGTAGTTTGTATGTTTAGGGACTGATGACTCCGCAGTTAAGTCCCTTAAGCTTAATAAACAACATATTTTCTCCATAATATAAATATGTACGTTCTAAAATGCGTGAACGACACTTTTCTTATTTTCCAAATCCCATTACTGTAGAGAATTCACCACATAAAATTTGACTAGAATATCGACAATATATTTGCATTTTGTAACTAATAAATTCTATTATCATTGCTTGCTCCTATGTATAAAAGTACTGTTATAACATCGCCGTTCAAGTGCTAAACTGTACAGCGAAAAGTTCTACAGTTTTGGTGTTAACGACGAAACGAAAACGACCACTAGGGACCGGCGAGACTCCGGGACTTGTGTCGAGTAGTGAATTGAGAAAAAGACGAGCGTCTAAAAGGGCCTTTATGATTTCTTTTGGAAGCCAGCCAGCGCACAGGAAGTGGAATCCCTAGGCCTCAGGTTGGTAAGTCATCAACAATTTACGGTGAATTTCTAATGTAATTGTGAGAAGTCTCAACCAACAGATCAATCGCTTTAATTTGCTGAATCTGCCACAGGCATTACAGATGAATATTTATTTCGCATGGCTCTGAGTATATCTTAATGTTACATCTAAGGTACATATTTACTATAAGATAAAGTACAGATAATGATATATATAATAACAAGTCATACAGTCACATGTTGTGGTCTTCAGTCCGTAGTACGCTTTGATCCAGCTCCCCATGTCATCCGGTCCAGCGCAAGCCTCTTCATCTCAGAATAAGTAAGGCAACCTTCAACCTTTTGAATCTGCCTCCTGTATTCGTCCCTTGGTCTCCCTCTGCGATTTTTACCCCACACACGTCCTTCTAATGCTAAGTTGACGATTCCTTGATGTCTCACAATGTGAACCACCAACCTATTCCTTCTCTTAGGATATGCTAGAAAGTTCTTTTCTCGCCAATTCTGCTGAGCACCTCCTCATTAGTTACGTGATCTATCCATCTAATCTGCATTATTCGTCTGTAGCACCACATTTCAAAAGCTTCTATCATATTTTTGTCTGAATTCCATATCATCCACGTTTCACTCCCACACAACGCTACACTCCAGATAAATGCTTTCAGAAAGGACTTTCTAACATTTAAACTAATATTGGATGTCAACAAATTTAGCTTATTAAGAAACGCTTTTCTTCCCATAGCCATTCTAATCTTCTTTACTTCGGTCTTCAGAAGTTATCTTGCTACACAAAAAACAAAATTCATCTACTACTTCTATTGCCTCATTATCTAATTTAATTCCTTGAGCTTCGCCTGATTTTCTGACACTACATTCTGTCATCCTAGTTTTACTCTTGTTGATGGTCATCTTATACATTCATTTTAAGACACTTCTCATTCCGTTTAATTGCTCTTCCAGGTCCTTTTCTATCTCTGACAGAATTACTATGTCGTCAGCAAACAGCAAGGTTTGTATTTGCTCTCCCTGAACTTTAATTCCTTCTCCAAATTTCTCCTTGCATTCCTTCGTAGCTTGCTCAATGTACAGATTGAACAACATTGGGGAATAGCTACAACCCTGTCTTACTCCCTTGCCAACCACTGCGACCCTTTCGTGCCCTTAGACTCTAATAATTGCTGTATGGTTTCTGTACAAGTTTAATATAGCTCTTCGCTCCCTATATTTCACCTTGCTACCTCCAGAATCTGAAGAAGTGTATTCCAATCAACATTGTCAAAAGCCTTCTCCAAATCTACAAAAGCTAGAAATGTAGGTTTGCCTTTCTTTAAACTATCTTCTAAGATAAGTCTTAATGTGAATATTGCCTCACGTGTTCCTAAATTTCTTCCAAATCCAAATTGATCTTCCCGAAGGTCAGATTCGTCTGTAAATAATTCATTTTAGCATTTTCCTCTCCCTGAGCTTTAATTCCCTCTCCAAATTTCTCCTTGCATTCCTTCGAAGCTAGCTCAATGTGCAGATTGAACAGCATTGGGGAATGGCTACAACCCTGTCTTACTCCCTTGCCAACCACTGCGACCCTTTCATGCCCTTAGAGTCTAATAATTGCTGTATGGTTTTTGTACAAGTTTAATATAGCTCCCTATATTTTACCCTGCTACCTCCAGAATCTGAAGAATTGTATTCCTGTCAACATTGTCAAAGGCCTTCTTCAAATCTACAAAAGCTAGAAATGTACGTTTGACTTTCCTTAAACTATCTTCTAAGATAAGTCTTAATGTGAATATTGCCTCCCGTGTTCCTAAATTTCTCCTAAATCCAAACTGATCATCCCCAAGGTCAGATTCCACCAATGGTTTCATTCGTCTGTAAATAATTCGTATTAGAATTTTGCAACGATGTAGGTAGGCAAAAAGTTTCAAAATATGACTTTTTTGTTTTTTCTCTTATTAAATGATTTGCACTCTTCTGAATATAATGATGCAAAATTTATTTCGATCCGTGACCTTGAAGTATTTTATTTATATTTTTGATCTGTGTGCAAAAGAAAAAGTCTCGATCGTATGACATACTCATTTTTGAATAGTTGTAATTTTATACCTGTTTCATATAGAAGGCTGTGGGTTTCAACCGAGACAGGAGAGGTTTTCTAGAATATGTTGGCTACACTGCCTTAAACAAAGATATTCCTGTTGTGCGCGAAATTATCAACAACTTATGTTTCGGGCAGTATGTTTCTGTTGTTCTATCGTGGTGTGAGTGCGTTTTCTTGGTCGTGTAACATTCTGAAGCTATTGAAAATGCCTAGAAGTGCCAGAAACTTCAAGAAACCTAAATTCTGTGAAAACCAGCATTATACAAAAACTGATTCACAAAATGTTTAGAAGGAACCTGGAAGTTCTAACGATTATGAGGGGCAGTTTGAGCGTCCAGTAACTGAAAGTACTTCATAAACTAGCGCTTCCAGAACGAAGATGGGTCACAGTAAATTAAGTGAAGAGCTGGAAGAACAGGAAGGCGAAGTCATTACAGAAAAGGCTGTTTTTGAAGTTGGGGGTAGAGAAAATTGTATAGAAAACAAAATATTAAGAATAATGAATAATTTCTGCATACATTTGTACCATTACACAATAATGGTGGATTAATATAGAATTTTTTTTAAATTGTATCTTAATTTAATAATTATATCTCGTTAACTTAATAAGATAATGTTTTTATTCTGCTTCGGTGTATTCAAGATACGTGTCATAATAAACTACAAAAATTTCATATTATTACCTTTAACAGTTCAAGAGAAAAAGGTACATAAATTTACGTAATTTAACATTGGCGAGATTGGGACCACCGCCTCCCCTTAAACTGATAGTTCTGTAATTTTCACATTTGTCTGTACTTGCTTTCTTAGGTATTGGGATTACTATATTCTTCTTAAAGTCTGAGGATATTTCCCCTGTCTCATCTTACATACTAGGTGGAATAGTTTCTTGATGACTGGCTCTCCTAACAATGATAGCAATTCAGACTGAATACCATCTACTACAGGAGTCTTGTTTCCACTAAAGTCTTTTAGTGCACATTGTCACATAGGGATACATAATTCCGGAAGGTGACTAGAGATTTCAGGTTGGTGTACTGCTCAGGGACGCACGCCTTGTCAGCCAAACTATAGATTCTTCCTTGAGAACATGAAAGTCCTTGAAGGAGCCATGGCATTTCCTTGGAGGACATTCAGTAGCTATCTGCCGAAGTTCTTTATTGTGCTCACAAGCGCTCTAGAGTCTATCTGAGACGCTCTATTTATGCGCCCAGTAGTGATAGTTTACAATTCCTGTACAGCATCGACTGAGTGAAGTCTAGGATTTCCTATGTACACTCTTTGACAAAAAACCTGGCCGCCGGCCGGCCGCCGCTGAGCCTAAGTCCGCGCTAATCGCGACATGGGACAATAAAAGTGGCCACGCTGGTTCGCTCTAAGTCCAGCTACCTGCACAATCTGGCAACACTGCAGACTGCGGGAGTTCATACAGCACTTCTTCTATGCAGTTAGAAGATAACTGGGTCAGATCCTTCCTTGGTCTTGCGGTAAAGTGCGCGACTTTCATGTTCAGTATTAGCGATCGAAACCGACTGTGGACAGAAATTTTAAATTCACGTCACTCGTTCATGCTCATGCCCCATGTGTAAGGGAAGCATATGTGTAACGTATTTCATTTTTGGTACACTGGTAATAACATTTCGGCCCAATAACATTGCCACCTCTGCCCGCAGCACTGGGCACAGCTCTCCGCAGCCCATATACCTCGCCGGCAGCAGCGGTGGCGGCGCTACACAGCGCTGCCTCGCCCTCTGCCCACAGCGCCTGCCGCCGCTCATCGCCCTGGATACGTAAAATGCTGTAGTGTTGCTAAGTGGTGATCCACAAAAAATGTTGCGATTCGTATTTCACACAGGATATAACGAACCAGACCACCTATTTTGAATGATGAGCATATAATACATTAGAGAGTCAAAAAATTGTCATTGTCCAATCCAATGGCACTCTACGATGGTTAACACTTATTTGTGGTTTAAATCTCGATCCTTTTCCTTTCAGAAACGCCTTTCATGTAATTTGTTATTGTAATCAGTTCATATGTTTTCATCAAGACACAATATGTAACTCACTAAAATGTTCTAGTGTCGTTGTTTCACTCCGTACGTTAATGTAGGAGCTAAATTATGTGAATACGTTTCAGTGCACGTTCTAAAGCAATACAGGCACACTGCAAGGTTCGTGTCTTCATGTCTCATTTCTACAGGAGATATTTCACATCAATGGAGGTGAATTCGAATTTCTTCGAAGGCGTTTGTATGGTGAAGCAAAGAAGACATGTAATATCATTTCCATAATTTGAAGTCGACCTTTCTGAAAGACTTATTGTATAAAGTTTTTCTTATGATTTCGTTAAAGAGTTTCTTCTTGCAATCTGCAGCGTATAAAGTAAAATAAAATGAAATCGAATTCCATCCCCAAACGCACTTTCTCCAAGCAGGATTAGAACTGCCGCTTCAGACCAGGCTTGCATCACAAGACACAAGCAGAACCACACAGACAACCACACACTGCCACAGATTGCCGTCAGTCTCTCACATATTCAATGCTTAGCCTCTAACGCATCGCGAAAGAACCTGAAAGTCACCTACACAAATAATTACATTTCTTGAGTGCAAAAGTTAAATTTCTGTTTCTCATTTCACGTCGGCATTAGAAATCATTAGTCATGAAAGTAGAAAAGGAATGTCAAGTAAACTTAGTGGGACAAATCAGTACCACTTGAGGAAGTAACTGCACTGTCACAGTGTTGCCAAATATCAGCAACGATGTTGCCAGTTCTTAGCTGTACTAGGAAGACCTGTGTAGCGATAAGCGACGCGAAATCGCGCTGGTCTCTTGCGGGCTTCTAGAGGGGAGTCGCGCATTTCGGTTAATATACTCTATCTCCTGATAGATTCCGTCGTCACATTTATGATGCAGATATTAAATTCGTCTAATGAGGCGGAAACTAGCGTTTAAATTTTTTGAAGCTTTACTGCATTATGATATATTTTCCAGCAAATGACTAGAGAAAAAAATACTGATATTGTCATTGCAACATACGGCAGATCAAAGACTGAGATACGTAAACATGCCTCACGATTACAGATTTATCCCCCCCCCCCAAAAAAGACTAAAACAATTGCTTTGATACATTTCGACAAAAGCTAATTTTTTGATGAAAAGTTACTGGAAATCAATGATGCCCCATCCGTCTCGAAAAACTTCGCAACTTGAAAGCGACTGCGTTTCAAAATGCAGCCTTACGACTGTACAAGTAATATTTCATGTCTTCTACGTGTTGGTTTGCTTGAAAGCCAGAAGAAACATAGTTAACTGATTATTTTTGCAACACAGTAATTATTTCACTTAAGTATTTAGAAGACTGGATATTTAAAATTACGGCCATGAACACAGAAACTAAACTGTATATGTGGGAAACGTGCAATTCTGATGTTTTTCCTCTGCAAACATATACATATAATCTATAGACTACTAAGCAGCTTATTGATCTCTTAGTGTTACAGCCTTGATAGGCCAACAAATGATGATGAGAATCCGAACCCATGTGTCTGATGGATTTTTCGAACGTTGCAACCTATGACTTGCATGTGTTGTTGCTTAGTATCTGTCGTCACGATGTTAAATCAACATAAATTGTTACAAACATTTTACCTACTTTCTCCTATTGTCCTATTTTTCGTCAAACCACATATTCTTTCTGGTCTCTTGGCCACATGGGAAAGAAAGCTTTTGCAACTGAATTAATGATAATAATGATGGTAATAATGATAGTAATCAATTATGTTTACGGCATTACAGCAGAATGACAAAGATTACAATAACGTTAGAAAATGACGATCTCTTGGTTGACACACTGCATTGAGTTTTGGCATTTCGTTGCTGAATGCCATTTAGGATATTTTTCAGAGGAGAAAAATAGACTTGAAGCCACACACATCACTAGTACAACGATGCCTCACTAATCAACTATGCTTGCTGTAGATCAGGAGACGAGAATGGCGCCACCGAGCTAAAATGAGATTACTCGTTCAGTTGTCTGACATTTGTTGGCAGTTAATACAGACAGTCCCGACATAAAGCACAAAATTGTTTGCAATTTAAGGAGGGGTAGACCTTTCTGCGGTCGAAAATTTAATTCAGGATAACAGAGTCATTTAAATTCGATGACTAATCTCATATCCT
Source organism: Locusta migratoria (assembly GCA_026315105.1). Taxonomy (NCBI): domain Eukaryota; kingdom Metazoa; phylum Arthropoda; class Insecta; order Orthoptera; family Acrididae; genus Locusta; species Locusta migratoria. The sequence goes on from CM048744.1 coordinate 782,845,206, forward strand.
CATGAATATTGGAAAATACTTCGAATTCTGGAACTAAGGGAACGATCAGAGTTTCCTAGCATCGTAAGCAATACTGCCAAGCTATAGGAAGAATTTCTTGGCCATCCCACAATATCCTCATTCCTACAAACAGCTTGCTGCAACTGGCTTTTATCCATGCTGCGCTGCCAACGCCCATTCTAAGTAAGGCTTCAGTCCGAAAGCAGACAACATCATTGAAAATGCTGATGAATAGCTGACTTACGTTCATCAATTTCCGGGGAGAGTTTCTTTCAACTAAACGGAGAAAGTGTGAAATGACTACTTTCTCCAAAGTTCCTACGGACTTTTGTCCCAAATTAGACGTATATACGTTCAATCTTGTCATACGCGGCTCACATTCCAGGAATATCACCAAAATGAGCATCTGGCGGGTACAGTCCTAGAGCAGCTATTACGGAAGTTTTTACCGATAATCATAAAATTGACAAGACGGCTTTTGCTACAGAATATAGTGACTTCTATTACATCCGTATAACCTTTCCCAATAAGAAACTGTTTTCTTCGTATAGTGATGCCCCTGTTTAGGTGCATTATAATGTTAGTGTTTAATGTTGCTTCAGAAGTACTTTTTGTCTTAAATATTTTTATATTTGCAAGTGATTCAAAGTAATGGGCAGAACACTTTCATCTGAAATACCTCCACTAAAGGCAGAGAAGCGGACGGTTTTCTTTCATAGTAGAGTTTGTGCAGAAGAGATGGAATTATATGTTGAAGAAAGAAGTCATATCTAAGAAACTTGCATATTAATTTTATTTTGCTCGTGTATTTACATTCTTTCAATTTATATTCGCCTTTACTTCTCACAAAATAATGAGATATATTTTTCTCTGCTAGTAGCTACCTTTGGTCGTTTCCGACCGCATTACATTTTCCGTTGTCTCTAGGTGAATAATACTTTGTCTCTGCCGATCCCAGATTTCACGTCGAAAGAAAACATGTGATCCACATAATTCACTTCGCAGTAGGCTGTCGTATTTTCACCGTTGGTATATTTACTTGTACGAACATTGTTCGTAACCGTAAACAGTTTGCTCTTCCTGTTCATCACCTTAATATTGTTAACCACATATTTTCCCTGTAATTCTCCTCATGAAGTGTTTGAACTGCTGTGCTTTATTATTGTTAGTACCATTAGTTTTTATTTCAAGTTGATCTCTGAATTTGTATTTTGTATTACCGTTATATTTGTTTGTTCAATATGTTTCACAATATTGAAGATCAACAAGTTCTCATATCCATTAATATAAGCGACTTAGAGCTAATGTATAACGTTCATTTTAGTCTTGTTTCATCCGTAAAAGTTCCTCTGAAAATCTGGAACACTTTTTTTCACACCCTTAATTTGAAAACCATACGTAGGCAGAGGACATTCAAGGATTGCTCATTTATTAACTTCATTCATAATGATAATTTGGATCAAATTAATTATAAATTTTGTACTTAGTCCATTTAATTTTTATGATAGCGGTAAAATTACAGCCTTGCGCAACCTAGGGCATCTGTTCAAAATCAATAAATAAGAGAAACGTCAATACTTTTATTTACTATCTTTTAACAAGCAACAGTGCAATTGATTTCCCTAATATTGTTCTAAACCATGGCAAAATTCATCGATCAATTTTAATCGTTGTAACACGTGATTATTAGGTTTCTTTATTGTCTATTGTGTTTTTGTTACAAATTTTACAATTGATTTTATACTAACGATAGGCGAGAAACTTAATTAACGTAACTCAGAACCGCGTAATAATGCAATATTTACTCGCATTCGTTTTTGCTACGGAGCGAGTTGGTGCAGTGGTAACACACTGGACTCATATTCGGCTACACGGCGCATCGAACTGGCCATTTGGATTTGAGTTTTCCATGATTTTCCTAAATCAGTCTAGGCAAATGCCGGAATGGTCCCTGCGGCAGGGCTCGGCCGATTTCCTTCGACATCCTTATCATAACAATCCGAACTTCTGCTTTGCTATAATGACCCCCTTGTCGATGGGACGTTAAATTGTAACCTTCATTCTTTCTTTCGTGTCTCGTGTGCAATAGAGCTTACTTTGTTCATGTTTCCGTGTGTTGGTACAAATTTTGCAGTTCATTTCAAACCAACGTCCCGCTGAACAGGAGACCTTGAACTTTCAACTTAACTTAGAACTGGATGACACTGCTTCATTAACGCCAATTCTTAATTGGTGTGTGGTGGAGGGCACTTTTTATACAACTGCTGTTTCCGCCTGTTTCTCTTCTTGTCGTGAATGATTCGCCGTTAAAACTATTTCTGGTAAGACTTAGTGTGAGTTCATATCGCCCTATCTTTTACCTTCGCGATCTTTTCGTGACTAATACATAAGAGGGGTCAGGTGAAATAGAAATAAAACAAATGTATCGAATTTCTCTGTTGTGTTCTAATTAAAACGGTTGAAACTGAATGAAAAATTTCACACATACAAAATTTGAAAAGTGTAAAATAATCATTCAGATGGAAAATGCATAGAAACGTGGTTTTAAATTAGACTAAGACGTATGAAGTAACTTTTGGCCACTCGATAATTGCTACCGCGTTAAGGATAGTTCCAATAAATTTTCGAATTTTTAATAGCTATGCCAGACATCATAGTAACACTGGAACATAAAGTGTTCTTGCTTCTTGAGTAATGCTAGTAGTAGCGTTTAGTGGCCACCAACTTGAAGGGTAATTTATTTCATTAACGTTCTGAAGTCGATAAGAGGTATGACGCGATGGGGGCATCCACGGTCGTTTTGGTAAATGCGGCACAACGAGCGAGCGAAGGCGCGCGCGTCTGGAAACGGAGAAGGCGGAGCGCGCCTGCCGGAGGGATAGTTTTCGTTCTGAACAGAGGAAGCCATCAAAAGGAGCCTAACAGATATTCGGTAGACCTCTTGGAACTTACGCGTTTTGACTTTAACATAAGAAATAAATGAAATTCACGAATTGCATTGAACATAGGAATGTATAGTAAATTAATGTCGCCCGCTATCTGCGACGACACCGAACGAATGATAATCTATCGACGTGTGATACCTGGCACTTTGTACTTTGAAACCTATCACCGCGCTGTAATGAACACGTTGCAATTAAAACTATGTTTAAATCGCATCCGGCCATGAGACTACGTAACATTTTATGAAATCAACGAGGCAGGCAACAAAGACAGTTCTGGAATCCATGAGCACCTCATCAAGGAACGTGCTCAAAAAATTCAAATTGAACGCTGTTTATCGTAACAAGATGTTCTGTCAATAACAGGTCGCTTGTAATTTCCATATTGACCTGTGGACAATTTATTTTATTAGGAAGCAAACTCGAAGGAAACTGGACAAATTTGGGTATTTAGGAAGACTTTTCTGCTACAAATTGTGAGTCTTATTGCTAGTTAATGGGGTACAGTAAACATAACGATAAGTCTTGCATATGATTCAACCATAAACCGAGGAACAAAACTGGTAATACGCTCAATGAGGTATTCATTGATTTCTTTCTTTCTCTCTCTCCTTTTTTTTTTTTTTTTTTTTTTTTTTTTTTTTTTTTTTTTTTTTTTTTTTTTTTTTATAGCTGGCCATGTGACATATGTGGAATTTGGAGAGCACATTGGAATTACGGATCCGGATCCTAACATGCAGGACGCCAGCAACAAAAACTCGTTCATCAGGCCACCAATGTAATTAAGATTTTCCAACGTCATAGTAGGGCCTATTGTTTCGCAACTTCGGCATCATGTAGAGGTGAGTCTGATATGTAATTCTGCAGTCAGTTGACTTTTTCTTGTCACCTACATTAAATATTTTGAAAAATTAACATCATAATATGCACGTTGTAGTAGTTAACTGAATTTGTGTTCAAGAAGGTCGTTTCATACACTAACTACTCGTACTCTCTTTCACGTTGCGAGCAATCTGCCTCAGCCGTGAGTAAACAAATGAGGTAGGGATTATAGCAATAATGTCTAGCTGTATAATAGTCACTTTCTGAAAACCTAGCCAATTTATAAATTGGGGCCGTTGTGTTGCAAAAGCTGGATCTCATCATTTCTTCTCGTTACGTCTTTAATTTATCCGCTTACTGTCAAACAAAATCATCCGTGCCAACTGTCTCATGGAAACCTCATAGCAGATGCTGTAGCCACCTACTTCAAGAATATCAAGTGACATCAGAAACAAAACGAAAGAACATTTTCTTAAATGAATTTATCAATTATTCTAAAATGATGGTAAAATTTTAAATATAGATAGAACAACTAATTTGGAAATCACTTCAAATGTAGTCATCCCATAAAGTAAATAATAAATTCTGAAGCCCTGTCAGCTGTTTTTTTTTTTTTTTTTTTTTTTTTTTTTTTTTTTTTTTTTTATATATATTAAGAATGTTGCTTTACAGGTCAAAGACCGTTTTCACGTTTTTAAAGACCCATCTTCAGGTGTTAATTTTTTCATATGAAAATTCATTATAGAGACACAAAGTTCTAATTGCTTTCATCTGTCATAGGAATAAAATTTCATTAATTAGGCTCAGATATATGGAACCAGTCCAACAGATCACATCACTGTCATTCAGAATAAAAACCAAGGACATTAAAATGTGGGACAAATAGTCGCGTAATTTTGATTACTGTATTTTCAATGAAACCAGTAGATCGCCAACGAAGTGAGGGAGTACAAACCAAAACAACTGTCCAAAGAATCGAAGAAACCGATAGATGATGGATTTGTATTTTGCTCATCTTTGCATCCAGTATTAGGGCAAGGTAAAAAAACTTACGAATATGCGCAACCACCCAGATTCTGTTTTGTTACAGCTTCATGAGGACTAAATTCATTTAGGTAATATTCCTTGAATGTGAGAAGCGTTGGCAAGACTCAACGTAGATACAGTCCAACTTTGGACAACAGTGCCTAGTATCATTGGAGAAAATGATGGTTCGTATTACTTTTTCGTTTTGTTACAAAAAGCTCTCACTGAAAGCTGTTGAGGGTAAGTTATCAATTCATCATCATTTCTTCTCAATGCATGGCTAAAAGCCAGTTTAGGCCAGATGCTAGTAGGATTGAGAATATTGTGGGCTGTCGCTTTCAAGATGCGAAGTGTTTAATACCTTACTGTTTAGTGGCAGATGATGCAATGTTCATTTCCAGTAACTCATAAAAATTGCTTTTGTAGATATCTAACAAAGTAATTGTTTTAGTCTCTTTTAGGGGGGGGCGGGGGGTGAAACTGAAATCGTGATGGAAGTTTACGTATCTCAGTCTTTGATCTGCCGTATGTTGCAATGACAATATCAGTATTTTTTTTTCTAGTCATTTGCTGGAAAATATATCATAATGCAGTAAAGCTTCAAAAAATTTAAACGCTAGTTTCCGCCTCATTAGACGAATTTAATATCTGCATCATAAATGTGACGACGGAATCTATCAGGAGATAGAGTATATTAACCGAAATGCGCGACACCTAAGAACTGGCAACATCGTTGCTGATATTTGGCAACACTGTGACAGTGCAGTTACTTCCTCAAGTGGTACTGATTTGTCCCACTAAGTTTACTTGACATTCCTTTTCTACTTTCATGACTAATGATTTCTAATGCCGACGTGAAATGAGAGACAGAAATTTAACTTTTGCACTCAAGAAATGTAATTATTTGTGTAGGTGACTTTCAGGTTCTTTCGCGATGCGTTAGAGGCTAAGCATTGAATATGTGAGAGACTGACGGCAATCTGTGGCAGTGTGTGGTTGGCTGTGTGGTTCTGCTTGTGTCTTGTGATGCAAGCCTGGTCTGAGGCGGCAGTTCTAATCCTGCTTGGAGAAAGTGCGTTTGGGGATGGAATTCGATTTCATTTTATTTTACTTTATACGCTGCAGATTGCAAGAAGAAACTCTTTAACGAAATCATAAGAAAAACTTTATACAATAAGTCTTTCAGAAAGGTCGACTTCAAATTATGGAAATGATATTATATGTCTTCTTTGCTTCACCATACAAACGCCTTCGAAGAAATTCGAATTCACCTCCATTGATGTGAAATATCTCCTGTAGAAATGAGACATGAAGACACGAACCTTGCAGTGTGCCTGTATTGCTTTAGAACGTGCACTGAAACGTATTCACATAATTTAGCTCCTACATTAACGTACGGAGTGAAACAACGACACTAGAACATTTTAGTGAGTTACATATTGTGTCTTGATGAAAACATATGAACTGATTACAATAACAAATTACATGAAAGGCGTTTCTGAAAGGAAAAGGATCGAGATTTAAACCACAAATAAGTGTTAACCATCGTAGAGTGCCATTGGATTGGACAATGACAATTTTTTGACTCTCTAATGTATTATATGCTCATCATTCAAAATAGGTGGTCTGGTTCGTTATATCCTGTGTGAAATACGAATCGCAACATTTTTTGTGGATCACCACTTAGCAACACTACAGCATTTTACGTATCCAGGGCGATGAGCGGCGGCAGGCGCTGTGGGCAGAGGGCGAGGCAGCGCTGTGTAGCGCCGCCACCGCTGCTGCCGGCGAGGTATATGGGCTGCGGAGAGCTGTGCCCAGTGCTGCGGGCAGAGGTGGCAATGTTATTGGGCCGAAATGTTATTACCAGTGTACCAAAAATGAAATACGTTACACATATGCTTCCCTTACACATGGGGCATGAGCATGAACGAGTGACGTGAATTTAAAATTTCTGTCCACAGTCGGTTTCGATCGCTAATACTGAACATGAAAGTCGCGCACTTTGCCGCAAGACCAAGGAGGGATCTTACCCAGTTTTCTTCTAACTGCACACAAGAAGTGTTGTATGAACTCCCGCAGTCTGCAGTGTTGCCAGATTGTGCAGATAGCTGAACTTAGAGCGAACCAGCGTGGCCACTTTTATTGTCCCATGTTGCGATCGGCTCGGACTTAGGCTCAGCGGCGGCCGGCCGGCGGCCAGGTTTTTTGTCAAAGAGTGTACCTCAAATCCCACCTTTCATAATGGCTTATGAGTTTTAGTCTAGATTGAAAGGAGAGGTTTTTCAGTGACACCTATGTCTCGTAAGTGTGGAGGTAGAACGGTAGAAAGAACACGAAATGTTTGGGTGGTTGTTTATCTGATGGTTCCTGGTACAGTCTCCTGGAGCTCTTACTTGAGTATCTATTACTTTCGTATGAGGGGGGGGGGATTCAATCAGGTAGAATTGCAGTATTCTACATTTGAGCACACAAAAATAAGGACGGATTTGATGTTATAAGAATAAGCGCATTCATTTTCAAACAATGAGGTTCACTTAATAATAAAGATAAATAAAAGTGAACACTATAGCACAATCATCTTGACAGTCCATTCATCAAAGTTGTTAACCTAATAGGCGTATCTGTACAAAACAGTGAACAAATTCAGGATCTGCTTTAGGAATAGGAATGGCACGGAAGATGTTATTCTGCCAATGCTCTTTTGAAGTAAGAAGAAGAATCAAAACATGTTTAAAAAGTGTTAGATTACATAAAGAGTTTATCACTTGTAATATAGCAGAGAAATAGCTACAAGCAATACAAAAAACACAAAATACTCAACTATGTGCTAGGATTAAGTCAGAAGATGAAATCGCATTGAAAATGCCTAAAGCAGGAGTCTTCCCCACCAATGATGAAAAAGTACGTTCGCAAATGTGGTTCAAATTCACGGTGAAAGCCATCAATTGTTAGTTTCTCTGTTGATATTGCTGTTTTTTGGGAAAAAGAGCTAGAATTATGGTACCAGTAGAATACATTAAACAAAAAAATTTAAAAAGTAGGAGGCGAGGTATTGTGGAGGAAGTAAAGTTGTGAGGCGGCATCGTGAGTTGTGTCGGATAACACAGTCGGTAGTGCGCTTGCCCAAGAAAGGCAAAGGTCCCAGGTTCGAGTCCCGGTCCCGGCACACAATTTTAATCTGCCAGGAAGTTTCATATCAGCGCACACTCCGCTGCAGAGTGAAAGTTTCATTCTACAGTAAACAAATCTGACGAATATACCAAAGTGTCGCAGACAAGGATATCACAACACTTCTTAAATGACTAAAGTGCTTTCAGTGCAAGCAGAATCGATGAAATTACACTTAAGTCATCGTTAATTCCCAAGGAAAGCACTCTCTCAATCTTTGTAACTTACGTGGTATTTCAAATGTTGAAATGTTTGTAGAGCTTATGGGACTTCACTACGGGGTCATCAGTAGAGAAGGGCAATCTGCTCCTGAACTGATTCAAAGAGCCAGATCCTTCTAAGGAGTGAGTGATGGATGAATCCGAAAAAAAGAGTGGTAGTTCATCTGATTCGGAAAGTCCCTCTGGTAACAGCAATGAGCTGCATAAGCACCCCTTGCCACATGCTTCAGAAGTTTCCTAAACCCCTTGCCACATGCTTAAGAAGTTTCCTAAGCTACAAAATAAATTTGGTATAGACCATATGCAAGTATAAAACTGCAGAAAATGAGCGCCTAAACTCGCGCAGCGCCTCTGCGCTGCGAGTCGAGAATCGTTGAGTCGAGAATCGGCAAGTCAGACAAGCAGCATGATTCAGTGAGCTCGCTGCTCCGCACGACTCCAGCGATCGGGGCGATCCGACCGCCAACTGAGTCGGTGAGTTACCTGGTTCACTGGTTCACCTCTCCCCACCACTCTCCCGACTCCGCTCGCTTGCGGAGCCACCCGTGTGGCGCGCTGTTCATTATTCGCCCCACTCCTCTGGCGAACCGCACCATGCCGAACAAAGCGACTCCGCACATTTCTTTGTTCTCTCAACTCCTGTGTTCTGATAAAGCTTGCAGCTCACTTACAGAAACGATCATCTGAAGCAACAGAAACCGTCATATAGGCTAATGTCCTATTCCGAATAGTATTCGAAATGAAACGTATTTATTTAATTTTATGCTTTTTCTTAATAACAGGAAATCTGCAGTCTGTATCAAAAACGCATTACAATACAAAATTAACCTAGGCCTATATAAAATTTCCGCGAAAACGATCGTATGCCATTTTTTCGAAGACTTGTAGTTTGCATGAAGGGAGCAAGACAGACAAGATCTTGTGCAATGAGCATTCTCTGTTGCTTGGATAGATTTTGTAAGCCCATATCACGCAGTTTCGTGACTTGATAGACAAGTATCCTGTATCAAATTATGCGTCTTTTAAGCAACTACACTATTTAGGCACGTTGAAAACAATGACTATATAATCGAATAAGAAAGAAAATAACAATGTGCGTTAATGTTTTCATCTCTGAAACCATTCAGTTTTGGGAATGTGTCTTTTGAAATTTTTGCTGCTGGCGTCAAATCTTTGACAGTAACAACAAACTTATTTCCCAATAGAGAGAGAGAGAGAGAGAGAGAGAGAGAGAGAGAGAGAGAGAGAGAGAACACACTAGGATGTCAAACGAGATGTGTCTAAAAATACGTTTCTGAGTAAAATATCTTGCTACAATATTGCATTACGAATTTAATGTGTTTGGTACAGCGGGATGTGTGTGTTTGCAATTAAAGCTAATATATAATGGGAAGCACTTAAAAATAATTTCACTTGCTCTGTATAGAGAATATATAAATACTTTGCATAAATAACATGTGAAAGGGTTGTAGTTACAGGAATTAAAATATAAAATAGAACGGAAATCGTACCAGTAACTGAAAAACTTAGAATATAAGAGCCCAGAACGCTACCCCTGTACTACGCCGACTGTATCACCACCGTTATTTACCTAATTATTTCTTTCGGTAAGACTCTCTTCGCACTTAATCAGTTGTTGTTGTTGATGGTTTGTACTCACAAAAGAAAACCTCATTGGCGACATAGTCGAAAGTACTCGTCGTCATATTTTCGAAGAATTTGACTAGAGATCTTCACAGTCGTTTTTCCGTATTTGAAGTTATGAATGAAACAATCCATGAACTCTCCTCGCTTTGTAAATTTAATGGACATTACTCTTTTGACGCCTTATTTCCTAAATTAAATAAACTTTATTGCCTTAATATTCATAGAATACATGACATCAACTGCGATTGGGCAAAGCTGAAATTGTGTACCCAGCCGCGATTCGAACCCGGGTCTCGTGCTTTCTAGGCAGTTGCGCTGACCCCTACAGCACTTTTTTTTTAATTTTTTTTTTTATCTTTTTCATCGGCCTTTGGGTAAAGTAATTTCTTCTTCTTCTTCTTCTTCTTCAGGCGAAGGTAGTGGATCGCTTCCACGATGAAATCAAAATCTTCCTCCATAGGTAATAAAATAAAACTGATGTGCCTCCGTCACAGACATTTTTTTTCCTGGCTCGTCGAACGCATCCGAGTTCGTCTTCTCGAAAAATGAGTGTTACCGTTTTGTTTCTATCGTTTCTTTGCAATTCAGTCAACTTCTTTGCCTTTTTTCTTTATTTATCTTCTCTTAACTCGTGAATCGTGAGCAGCCAGGTTTTGTTTTTTTATGATAATAGACATTAATCCACAAGGGGGATGTTTAGTACATCATTAAAGGAAAGGCGTCCTCTCGCCATTTAATTGTAAAACTTATTGAAAAAAATGTTAACATTAACAGAAAATAAAGGGTTAAAAACGCTCTTATTAGAAGGACATCAAATTACATTTTATTTTCGTGTTCCATGTTTATAAATGTCTGGGCTTCTCAGAAATTCCTACATTCTTCTCTGAAAACTGCTTCAAAAAAGTTTGCATAGTTTCGCTTGTAATGTTGTTTACGGGATAACTGGCGAAGTTGCTGAACTATATACACGGAGAAGTCCTCTTCGCCTTTAGTCGTGCTTGACATTAAATAGTGGACGAAGTGTCCTTTCAGCCAGTTAACTGAGTCCCGTTTTGTTTTAGGGTACGGAACAGTATCTGGGTATAAGAAATCGTCAGGTGTAATACGAAGAATCGATGTTCTTGTGATGGTTGCAAGCTTTTTACGAATATAGATCCAGACGTCTTTCACCTTGGAGCACACAAAAAGATGTTCATCGCTGTCCATTAAGCTGCACGTTGCACACATTGGTGAGTCCACCAAATGTATGGAATATAGCTTGGAGTTGGTGTGGACTTTCCTGTTCACTAAGCGATACCAGGAGGCTCTGACCGCAGTTGTCAAATCACGGCAGTGGATGTTCTTCCAGATTATTGGCCATCTGTGGATGGGATATTTTTGTTCAATGACGTTCCGGTTCTTGTTTTCCATTGACTTCTTATAAACCTTATGCGCCGTCATGAGCTCATCATTTGGCATGTTTAGCTGCTAGTAGCTCAAGTCGACTAAAAAGGTTTGAAAATGCGACATAGTACTCGGAATATGTCGGACGTTGATTGGTGGTTGCAGACTGGTAGGCGTGATCTCGTTTAACAGGTGGGCTGTTAAACTGTTTGGTGAGTTCTTCCAGATCTTGTATGTATTACACACGTATAGCGCCCGTGCCTTATTTGCAACATGCGTAAGATTTAATCCACCATCCCAAACGGCCAAAGTGAGCGTGTCATATTTTACTTTGAAGATGTACCCTCGAGTAACGAAGTGACCCAAAGCTGACATAACTCGTTTCATTGTCTCGTGTGGCATCGGTAAAACTTGTGCAACGTAATTGATCTTCGATGTTATGTAAACGTTGGCGAGGGTAACCTTTTGTACGTCATCAAGTTTTCTGATGTAGTGACTCTGTATGCATGCACGCAGACGTGCGAGAAGATTCCTGTAATTGACAGCGATCGTGTGCCTTATGTCACTCCGGTATTCGATTCCTAAGCATTGCAGTTTGGAGACTGGAGTTATGTATCCATGGTGCTATACTGCAACCCCACATCCTATGTTCATAAAACCACACTTTCTTTCGTTTAACTTCGCCCCTGAAGCAAGTTCGTATTTGTTAACGATTTGGAGAGCTGCTACTAACTCCTGGTCGTCCGTGACTAAAAAACCCACGTCATCCGCGTAAGCATTGCAGGCTATCTTGATTCCATTGATTGTCAGTCCTCGTAGACGTTGATTTAGTGTCGCAAGTAGGGGTTCAATGGCGATAGCAAAAAGTGCCATTGACAAGGGGCAGCCCTGTCTCACTGAGCTCTTTATTCTAATTTCTTTTGTGAGCTGTCCATTCACTAATGCTCTTGTTACACCTTTACTGAGAATTTCACTTATGAAGTTCGTGAAGCGCTGCGGAAAGCCCATAGCAAGCATGGTGCTCAAGAGGTACTGGTGGTTCATTTGATCAAATGCCTTTGCAAAATCAAGTGATACTAGGGCACACTGAATTTTGCAAGCCTGTGCTGTTGCAATCACTTCTCTGTATTCACATAAGTTTTGTTGGATTTTTCTGTCAAGACTCACGCACGTCTGGTATCTGCCTATTACTGTATTCAGCATCAGGTTCAGTCTACGGGCAAAGATTCGTGCCACGATTTTGTAATCACAGTTTAGGCGCGTCAGAGGTCTAAAATCGTCAATATGTCTGCTTCCTGGGTGTTTAGGGATGAAAACTGCAATTCCTTCTACCAGTTCTTGAGGCAGATTAAAATGTGGCTGCAACAATTCATTGTACATAGCTAATAATTTTGGCTGCAGTTGTTCTCGAAAAGTATGATAGAATTCCGCAGTCAGTCCGTCAGGGCCCGGTGACTTGTTTTTGGGGCTTCGTTGGATGGCATACTCCAATTCCTCCTCATCAATGTCTGTAACAAGGTTCTCGGCTTGTGCATCACTTAATGACCCTTGAAGACTACGTAACAGCTCCTGTTGCATTATTGCGTCGTTGCTTCCCGTTGCCAGCAGCGATTCCAGGTGAGTATGAATTGCATTTTTTATGTCGTGTTGCTGCACGAGGGTGGTCCCGTCACGTAACCGGAGTTGCGTTATAATTTTTTTTTTTTGCCTCTCTTATTCTCGCGTATTACGTGATACATAGAAGGTTTTTCCTGCCCTATGAGGTTATCGGACCGAGACCGGACTTTGTACCCATCACACTGTTGTCGTTTAAGTTTCACAAGTTCTCCTTTTATACGCTTTATTTGTACGTAATTGTCAATTATCGTGGCGTCCGATTTATATAACTCTCTTAAGCAAGAGAAGTAAAATTCTGTAGTCTTTTGTTGCCAGTAATACTTTTCTCGTGAATAAGTCTGAAACATTCTCCGTATCTTTGGTTTGGCATGTTTGAGCCACCATTCCGTCACTGAGTTGTACTGTGCTGCTTTAATTTCACATGCCCTCCATGTGTCATTAAATGCACGCTGGCATTCTACATCATGGAGAATGGAGTTATTTAATTTCCACGTGCCTCTGGCCCGGTATGTGCCTTGGTTGCACATGTTAATTGTACATATATATGCGGCGTGGTCTGATAAAATTGTCGGCCAAATTTCGGAATGTAGGACGGCGGAAGTAAGTTGTTCGGTAACATATATCCTGTCCAGCCGACTTGCAGAGTGGCTCGTGACGTACGTGAATCCTTGTAAACTGCCGTGCAGGTGTTCCCAGGTGTCAATTAAACGCAGATCATTGACAATACGTTTCAGTTCCATCGATGTGTTAAAATTGGGCGTCTGGTCTTTACGGTGCAGCACACAGTTAAAGTCACCTGCAAGTATTAGGTGATCATAATTCCTTCCAAAAAGCTGTACAATTTCACTGCTAAAGAATTCTGCCCTGCCCCGCCGATTGCTACTGCCGGATGGCGCATACACATTAATTATGCGAGTGCGGTGAACCGTGACTGCAATTCCCCTGCTATTCGGTAATTTTTCCACATCAGTCATTATGATGCCTTCTTTTGCCAAAACAGCTGTTCCGAGATCTGCTCCACTTCCCGGATTGGTGATAGCCGTATATCCGGCAAGTCGTTCAAGTTTTATGGCAGTCACTTCTTGAAGCAAGATGATATCAATGTCGGCAGCACGTAAGAGATCCTGTAACATGGACAGTCGCAACCCTGACCGGATCTTATTGATGTTGAGAGTGGCTATTTTATAAGCTTGCAACTGATTCATGGGTTTAAGGTTTTTCAGCAGTTAAGTTGTACTCTTAGGGTGGCTGGGAATAGAAGGCGGTTGGACTTCAGTCGAGGTGACCATCGTGCCATCTTTTGTTGTTGTAGACTGCTCCGTCGAGATGGTAGAGGGTTCCGTCCCCAATTTCTGGACCGCGGCTGTGTCTACGTTCGCCTCTGTCTCTTCCATTTCCTCTGTCCTGGATTTGGAACATGTTGACTGAAGCAAAGCCTCTGCTTGTCTTATTTATGCAGATGGGGTCAGCGCTAGTTGTGAAACCGGGATAGACTCTGTGCCACCACTCGACCCTTGATGTGAAATCGATTCAGAAGAGGCAGACATTTCGACATCCATTCCTGCCGAGACCGGTTGACTCACATCAGCACTCACAGAATTTTCATGGCGGATCTTACTTATAATCTTCTTTGCTTTTTCCCGTAGTAATGGGGCGACTTGATTGGCACCCTGGTGGGCTCGTCTCCGTTTCTTAGTCTTCTTTGTCGGGGACGAGCCCTTTGATGACTCCGAACCATCAGTATCAGAAGTTCGTTGTTCCATCGACTCGTTCTCATCAATATATCCAAGATCCATCGACTCCCGTACTTCATTAGGCCCAGGTATAGGGAGGGCTTCAGTCAAACCTGTTTCTTCGCGGTCTGGTTCACTCGGTCCTGCAACATCACTCATTTCCATGTGTGTGTCTGAGTGAATCTCGGCACTTGAAAGGACATCAACGTTTGAACTTGCAGGTACGCGTTCGGTGACTGTCTGCGCAGCAGCAGGTTTATTATTGCCGTCTGATGGCGGGACATCTGAAGGTGGGATCGCGGCTTGCACTGCAGTTAGCGCCGACGAGTAAGTCAGGGGCAGCGCCGTGGACACGGAGGGACGCGCGGCCTCCCCGGCTGGTATCTGCGCCACGCGGCGCTGTAAACACTGCGCTCTGACGTGGCCTGTTGCGCCGCAGCCAGCGCAAGTCCTCGGCTGTCCATCGTACATAACAATTCCACGGTGTCCGCCTACAGTTATGTAAGAGGGGATATGCTTTGTTAGGTCGATCTTAACTTGTCGCACACCGCTTAACACTGGGAATTTATGGCTCGGAGAAAACTTCTCCGCAAAATTGTTCAACACCCTGCCATATGGCGCAAGGACCTCATTAATTTGTTCCGCTGTAGTTTCAAAGGGCAGCTCGAATACGCGCACCGTCCGAATGCCAAGTCCTGCATGTGTGACAGTCACCTCACCGACAGCACCGTCCCAGTATGTAAATTTCAAGGCCCCTCCACTGCTTGCGACAACTCGATCACATACGTCGGAGTTGATAACTTTAAGGTAAACAACACTAGTGACGATAGAAAAGTTAATCCCAATTACTTCATCGGCAGATATCTTAGCGGTTTCTTCTAACCAATTTTCTACTTCGAAAGAGCTCGGTCTATGGTGAGTCGTGTCAAAGGTGAACTTCAGGGTATCTATTCTCTTCGTCTGATTCATGGTTTCATGGTTTTCTCTACAGTTAGGACGACGCTGTATGCACGCGACTTACCGCGCAGACGTAAACAAACTCGCCACGGCGCGCCGCTCTGCCGGAGGTCCGCACACCGCCGTAGCCGCGACGAGACTGAGAGTAAGGGGTGGGCAAGTTTGAAGCCCTTGCTCTTACGGGAATTAGTTCATAACTACGAGTTTGAGTACTGTGGGCAGGGCGAAGCTGGGAATTTGTATCTGACGGGAGGCGTGCGTAGGTAGTCCTTGCAGGTGCGGTGATCACTGTGTCCCCAGTGCTGTAGGGGTCAGCGCAACTGCCTAGAAAGCAGGAGATCCGGGTTCGAATCCCGGCTGGGTACACATTTTCAGCTTTGCCCAATCGCAGTTGATGTCATATATTCTATGAATATTAAATAATAATAACAACAACTGCAGGATCAGAAGTGACGTATATATTTATATTTATTGCCTTACTCTGGAGCTATCATTATTCTACTATTTATGGGTGCCAGACTTTAGAAACGGGTGATCGGTTCTAGTGCCCATCTTGTAGCGAGAATCTGTCGCGCTCACTAAGACACCCGGCCGTGTCGCCGAATGTCGCTGCTTGTAGCTGCCGTGTCGCGTCGCTGAATGTCGTGCGCTGTCCCTCGCTTTTGTCGCTCAGTAGGACACGGCCTTATTGCGCACGGCTATTCCGCCGCAGCAGTTGCCACGTCCTCCATGGGACACTCGCGATATGTCACGTTTCTGTCAACTTGCTCAAACTCGCAAACTACTCACTGTATAAATATGGAACTAGTATCATTTTATTCAGCAAAATATTGTATTTTTTGAATGAAAGTATAAAAATATAAAAATAATAATTTTTTTCTTTTTCCAATTATTTCACCTGCAAAAATATTTAAATTCTGTTATGACATTTTTAATTTTTAATGTAGGCGTAACTAACAAATTTTAATTCTCGAAACTACTAAGGACTTACAATAAAATGATTACTCTTCTTTCACAATATGGCCAAATCAGATAAAGGTATATAGTAACAAAAAAGCAATGTGACATCGTTTTACTTTTTTATCAGTTGGTGAGCATGAAAAAGAATTAGTTCATGCCAGTGAGTGACTATTTCTAATTCGATCTCTGAAAAGATCGGTTTTGCCCATCTCTAGTCATCAGTCCCTAAACTTACAAACTACTTATGAACTAGCTAATAATAAGGACGGCACAAGGGGGGATTCGAACCCCCGACCGTAGTGGCCGTGCAGAACGTAACTGGGGCGCCGCAGACCTCTCGGCCACTGCGGCTGTCACGCGGTATTTCAAGTTTTTTTTTTTTTTTTTTTTTTTTTTTTTTTTAGCCAGCAACTACCCACAGGTGGCTTGTCGTTATGAAACCCGTTGCAGTTACAGTTGTAAAACTTTCAAATATACAATGTAGTTTACTTTAAGAAGCAGTTAAACCTGCGGTTCATTACTTTAAATAGATTATCGTCGCCACATAAGAAATATGTGATTCTTCGGAAACGACAGGAACCTCTCTAATTCTTTTGCTGCATTGTGCGATATCTCGTATCTGTGTCTTTGTTTTCCTTTAATATTGTCTTAAAAGAAGTCAACGATGTTCAAAAGTATTTACAGATTTTTGGAGACAGGCTCGGGATATGTAATATTAAGCTATTTTTGAATGTCAAGGGCAACTGTCTTTTAAACGAAGTATTAGGGAACACCTTATGCAACAAATGTAAAACAATTAGGAAGAATAACATGATTGTTGGAGAGAAGTGTGTAGATGGGACGCTGAGCAATAACCAACAACACAGATGGCAAATGTTAAGAGTTGTTTCAATGTTTTTTTGCAAAATGCCAACACATGGAACGTGTTATGGATTATTTTGCTAATTTAGGTTCAATAAGTCTAATTGAAACCTTAAATACGGCTCTTAATCATGACTGTAAAATGTCTTGTTCACATTTATGATGTGATTTGTGAAGATTATATCCCTACAGACATTTCACGCCTGAGAACATTGCTGCAAGTCACCTGTTTGTCAAATGAAGTATATCTTGGTAGCCCAGTTTGTTATTGAATATTAATTTTCTAAATCTATCCCAGTCTCATTTCGGGGTTGCAGGTAAGCAAATTGAAGTACACAAGTAGGTGTGAGAAGTAGCACAATTCCTACAGAGCTCAGTAATAGTAAAGACAATTACTTTTATAGTTAATTTACATGGCAAATATTTTTGCTTCATTTTACTTGTTTCAATAACATTGTGTCGTAGCAGGTCTTCAAAACTCATCTATTCGAGGACTATCTTAGATATACTCTGGTGTGGTGTGATTTGTGAAGATTATATCCCTACAGACATTTCACGCCTGAGAACATTGCTGCAAGTCACCTGTTTGTCAAATGAAGTATATCTTGGTAGCCCAGTTTGTTATTGAATATTAATTTTCTAAATCTATCCCAGTCTCATTTCGGGGTTGCAGGTAAGCAAATTGAAGTACACAAGTAGGTGTGAGAAGTAGCACAATTCCTACAGAGCTCAGTAATAGTAAAGACAACTACTTTTATAGTTAATTTACATGGCAAATAATTTTGCTTCATTTTACTTGTTTCAATAACATTGTGTCGTAGCAGGTCTTCAAAACTCATCTATTCGAGGACTATCTTAGATATACTCTGGTGTGGCATTTTTTTTCCTTACAAAAATAGTGTAGCTGAAGCTATCAGTATTGATTGCACAGTTACAAAATTTGCAGCAGGAATGTTAGAAATAAATTCTAAACTACATGTTCAAGTCACCTAACACTAATATGATTTTTGGTGACTTGTATTGTTTCGAAACTTATCAGTTAAAGTACTTTCTTTATAAACTTAATTTTACCTTTTTGTTGTCACTCTTGACAGCTGTTTACAAAATGATGAACATTATATTTTGATTACTTAACCTCTTAAATAAAAAACATTCCCCAGTCCTTATCCCGGAAGGATAAATTTACTTTTATGGCATGATTGGGGCTAAGGCGAGATGTGGTTGGCAAGTTAGAATATAACAATCGGTGCAAACGTACATAGCTGTGCAGCTGCCAGTTACCCCAGAACATATTGAGGTACATTTAATACGTTGCTTGTAGTGGCCATTTTGAGCAGCAGCTGAATTGTATTTCACTGTAATGTTTTTAAAGGAAACGCATTTTGCTACTGCGAATGAAGGGTATATATGAAATGTAGTAATTTAATCTATCCATATGCACTGTTTCAACAATAAATTTTGAGAACTAGAAAACTTTTTCCAGCAGTGTACGTAAAAATATACACAAGAGCTTAAACCAAAACAGGAATCAGTTATGTTAGAAGTGCAACCTGGCTTTTGAAGGTAAATAATTTTCTAGTTACCTATTCACCACGCATAATTTTTTGTTACGTAATTGTATCGAATTCTTTCAGTTTTGTTTCCTCCGAATCTACAAATTTTCCACAGATTGCGTTTCATGTCCACAGACTCTGTGCTCGAGATAGACACCATCATAAACTTCTTCCTTAATTGCATGTGAACATATCCTACAAGCAGGTTTCTTTTATTTATAATCCATCTTTGTACATGACGTATTGACGATTGCCGGTTTCAGTGTCAGGTCTATTTAATATTTATCCAGTTTTGCTATTACTGAAGAAATATTTTAAAAAGATCTCGACCTAAAAATGCCTTTCAGCCAGCTAAATAAATCAGAAAGACGTCCTGTGAAGGATGGGCATGAGCTGTCGTTCGAAGTGTTTCCAATATTTTACGTGGGAATAGCAGTTAGTTTCGTGGGGCAATATATTCTAACAGATTCTGCACTCTGTACTGAACATCGGCCGCACGTCTCGTACACGTGTCGACAAAAACCTGCAGGTAGTAAACATTATGAATACGTACGACAGCTTGTTTCAGCCGAGCGTCTATACTCTGATACTATTATCAGAAATGCTACAGAAATTCGAAAGTGTATCAACTACTTAGACATATGGGCTACGCACTTAGTAATGCATGGCAGCAATTACATGTCACAGATATTGCATGAAGTTTATCAGACGCTGTTTCAGCGATGGTCGTCAATGTAAATATTGGCTCCAATGGGCCCCGCAACAACGTTTGTGTGACTCTGTTGTCTTTCTCACGAAGACACGTCAGTATTGTTTATTTTTATTTATTTATTTTTGACAATTAACGCTACTAGCGCATTATCAACCTTTAGGTTCTTTCCTTACATTAATACCGAGCGAGGTGGCGCAGTGGTAACGCACTAGCCTCGCATTCGGAAGGATAGGCGTTCAAATCCACCTCCGGCCATCCATATTTAGGTTTTCCGTGATTTCCTAAAGCACTCCAGGAAAATGCCGGGATGGTTCCTTTGAAAGGGCACAGCCGATTTCCTTCCACATCCTTACCCAAATACCCCGAGCATAAGCTTCGTCTCTAATGACCAGGCTGTGGACGGGACGTTAAACTCCAAGCTTCCTTCCTTCCTTCCTTACATTAATGAGGAGGAAGTTTAAATTTGGATTAATAATCCCTAATCTTTTAGATTAACGTGATTCTTCTGTGTTGCTTTGTTAACTTTGTCATTTATACATCGTAGAATAGGTACTTGTTTCAAAGACGTCATCTTTTAATCGCATGAGGTGTAGATGAGTCATTATTTATTACCATGTGCAATATTCAGGTCATATTTGTTTATGACTCAATAAGAATAAAAAAAGTCTAGATCTCTAAGTTGTATTTATTTATTTACTTTAGTGATCTGGACGGTTTTTTAATCTTGAGGAAAAATGAAGATCGCGAACACATAAAGGATTTCGTTTTCTTTATACGATACCTATATGACGTCGTACTTGTTACTTAAAGGTTACGGTAAACGATGATGGATTGATTTTTGTTTTAGAATATTTGTTGAAACATGATATCAAGTTTTTCTGACCTCTGCCACACTTTTCATTGAACTATCTACGCCTTTCCCCCTTTATTCTTGTTTCATCGCCCTCGCCCCATATCAACGCTTTCGTGTTTTCATATAAGTGTGGATTAATCGCATTTTTCTCTTCGAGACTAAAGTGCTTCCAGAGCGATTACTTATAACCTCCTTTAAAAAGTTTTATAGCTTCCTAACTTCCATCTCCGGCTGTGCCTTAAACGTGTAGCATGAATATCTAGAAGTAATCACCGCCCGGAGGTTCTCATATTGGAGCCTTCTAAGTTGTACGCGTCCCTCGCCAGCTGCGACCTCTATCGGCGAAGTTAGCGACTCTCGGGGAAAGAATAGCCCCCCCCCCCCCTTCTGCTTTAAGTTACTCCGCTGTCTCGCTACACTCACATCGACAGATTTTGACACGCAGAAATCTTCGCCCGACGACGCTTCTCAGACTCCCCAAACAATAACTAAGCTAGAAAACTCCCGTTTACGACTACATCACTATAAACGCAGATAATTTCGGAAGTTATCCGTCAACTGTCCTTCAAACATACAAATCCCTGATCCGACCCATCCCTTTCTACGTAATTTTTGGAGGGATATCTGAGTCGCTTTCCACATCCGCTTGCCCTTCCCCACCAGGATACTACTACTCCTCGAAAAAACTGAAGACCTCAGGATATCCTATACCATTCCCAAACTCGACACCAGCAATTTCATTGCGTTCCCTTTTCTTTCTATCCTACCGAGCCTCTTGCGTCTCGACCTATACACCTCAGAACATTCCAATTGCACACTCTCAACATCCTCTCCCAAACATCAAATGTCTCTTCCTCCCAGATCATGAACTCCATCCCGACACATATTCATCCCACCAGCTGTGAATCTCTCCCACCCTATAGTCCCCCCCAACCTCGGGCTCTCTCCCCAACTCCGGGGACTGAGGCGCTCCAGTCACGGTCTGCACGGCCACTACGGTCGGGGGTTCGAATCCTCCCTCGGGCATGGATATTTGTGGCGTCTTTAGTATTAGTTAGTTCATACGTAGTTTGTAAGTTTAGCGACTGATGACCCCGTAGTTAAATCCCATAAGCTATACAAACATTTGAACATTTGTTTTTTCCTCTTCCCATACCACATCTCCTCTCCTCTTCCTCCCTTGCCCCAACCCCGCCTTTCCTCAATAGATCCTAATACCAATACCTCATCCGATAATAGCCACTTCTGTCATGTCAACACCATTCTCACCACCGCCACTTTCCAGCTTTGTTTCATTGTATCAAAGGCCACGATTGCTTGCAGAAAAATTATTTATTTCACTTGACTAGCTTGGGAAGTTCCAGGTGCCAGTCTCAGTAAATTTTCATGACACCGTTAAGGAAATCTCTACTTCGTCGTCATTCTGAGAACGTGCGCAACATTCCAACATTATACACACATTGTATCCTCAAGAGCTTGTAAGATCTCAATTTTTTTGAATGGTTTGATGCAATAAAATCGTACATGATCACCCCTTTATGAGCAAGTTAGGCTTTCTCTTTCCATAAGTAACTATACTTCCCTCGACCATTCCCTTTACTGTTCATGACAATGAGATTACTCCGTTTCTCGCTATCTTCTTCGTCACGCTCTGTTCCTTCGCTTCATCAGTACCGCATTGTTGTTAATTTCTTCCAGTGTCGAAGTCTTTCTTTTCTTTTCGAACGATCCTGTCGGTTTTGAAAAAGTATTTTGTTTGCGCCTTTTTAATATACATCAATTAAGACCTAGTTTTATGTTCGTTGCCGAGGTACTGTTTCCCGTTGATTCCACTTCTACAAATCATGGTAGCGTTAACCGCCATAACATGTATTGTATTATTGGAGTGTAGATAATCCCCTCTGGTTACAGCAAGTCGACCGTCAACGTTCGCGGTTAACGTATGGTGTGGCATCATGGTGGAACAAACACATTGGCACATATCTGATGGATGACACGTTAGATGGACGCAAATAATATTCCACTATGTTAAGCCTACATGAAAACTATTTAGTGTTAACTGACTATTGGGACAGAAGTTTGTAGTTAATAAACCAAACTGTTCAGTGATATATGTATGGCCTGAAAAAAATGTCCACCAAAACCACTTTTAAGGATCTAGAAAATTGGAAAATATTGCAATCAGTATAAAAATTGTACCTACCTTGCAAAGCTCAAAGAAATCGGCGCGAAAATGAGGTCTAGCAATGTCAAAGTAATAGGTGCTGTGCAGACGTAGTTGTCCACAGATGGCGTTACTGTAAATGAAGCTTATAGCTCTTCCCCGTTTTACCCCACCTCCCTCCCCTATATTAAAAGGAAGCAGAATTGGTGTCGTACTGATATAATAAACTCTTTTACTAAGTTACTCCTACACTTTTGATGCGATGTCTTTGAAGCGCCTTCATTGTCGAGCAAACGACCTAGCTGTGTGTATTGGAAGGAACGAGAAAGAGTTTATTGCAGTCAATACGTCATCGACGCACAGCAAACAGATCTCCGGCGCCTACGCTCAGGTCGTCAGACTGGTGAACCTTCGTCTGCCCTGGTCGGCAGGAGTGGGTGTGCAACCCGCGCCTCGCGTCTCGCGCAGTGGAGCACAGAGGCGGCAGCCCCGCGCGACACTCGGCTTCCACTCGATTTGTGAAGTAATAACATGCAAATGTATGTAAAACAGCCCGGCGGCCAATTTAACGGCGGGGCGGCGGATCGGCTGCCGGTGGCGCGGGGTAGGGGGAGGGTGTGGGGTGGCTCTGGGGTGTTTGCGGTCTCCGGCGCCCGCGCAAACACCGCGCGCCAAATGGCTTCGCAATCGGCGGTGGCGGCGCGTGTCGCTGCTACCTGCTACACCGCGCTGACACACTGCCGCTGAGAGGAGTCGTCTGCTGTTCCCACCCTGGACATCCATCCCAGCACTCCGCTCGACGACAGAGGCGCTGCATCTGTCTGCCGAGAGCGAGAAAGGCCGAGCATTCGACGAAGGGCGCACTGTAGCGTCTGCCCGTTAATGTTCTCCGTGTCTGTTGCAAGACAACGACGCTCTAGAAACACGTCCACTGGATTGCAAACACGTTCACTGGATTGCATCGGTTGGCACATCAAACACAGATCGATGTTAACTGATTCTTCCGTCGGTTCCTGCTGGAGAAAATTCATTATGAAAAGTAAAAAAAAAAACACAATATCGTATTTGTTCTACAGGTTTGTTTATTTTGTTAATCTTTTCGGCTTTTTACGCCGTCATCA
Source organism: Locusta migratoria (assembly GCA_026315105.1). Lineage (NCBI taxonomy): Eukaryota > Metazoa > Arthropoda > Insecta > Orthoptera > Acrididae > Locusta > Locusta migratoria. The sequence continues at coordinate 782,868,949 of CM048744.1, forward strand.
GACACTTACTGCAGTTTACTCAAATTGCGTTGTCCACAAACCAAGAGAGATGTTACATGCAGAAATGTCGATAACCTCAGGTGTGAGAATATTGTCTCGTTGAAATGGGAGATGGCTTGACTTTGAAGGCAACTGAACACAGCACTTATACTCGAAGCACGTTTATTACGAATTCAACATACACGCAGCACTGACTGGCTCTCAGGCAGAGTGCTCTGCTATTTATACACAGACAGAATTTACCAGAAATTAGAAGAACAGTTAAAATATGTGTTGCGGCCGGGAATCGAACCCGGACCTCCATGCTTACTAGGCAGACGTCTTAAGCGTTAGACTACCACACCACTAACGATTAAGGCGCCTCGGAATAGTCTATGTACGATTTCCCTCCACAACACAAACTTTAATTCAGCTTCTTTGTTGCAATTCAATGCTTCAGATCTATCAATAATGTCTTTGACATATTTGAGACGTAAATCCGTCTCAGGGATTCTTTATCTATATTAATTGATATTTATATCACCGTAACAGGATTGTTCCACCATGTCCATTGCTGAGGTGCTATTCCGCTGCATGGAGAGCCTTGGCAATAGTGGCAATTATCTTTGGAACAAAGAAGCTGAATTAAAGTTTGTGTTGTGGAGGGAAATCGTACATAGACTATTCCGAGGCGCCTTAATCGTTAGTGGTGTGGTAGTCTAACGGTTAAGACGTCTGCCTAGTAAGCATGGAGGTCCGGGTTCGATTCCCGGCAGCACCACAAATTTTAATTCAATGCTTCAGATCTATCAATAATGGAACAATTAGAATTTATAAGTGAACGTAAGAAAGATGTAAAACATTCTGGAATTATTAATTACAAAGAAATAAATTTTTGCCGGTGGGTGGGATTGGACCGGCGACCTTCAGTGACGCTATCCCCTGCGCCACGCCGGCTGTCGGTGTTTGTGGTCTCTCGCGGCAATATTCACATGACCATTGCAGCCAGCTTCGTTGCACAACTGAAGCAGCACATCCAACTTGTGTGGCAATTCTCCGAAATAACAATCCCGCAACTCGGAAGACAACACTGTCAGCTAGCTGAAGGAAGCATGAATTGTCTGCGTATCATGGCACTTGTTCCTTCCACTTTGCAAATAATCCCATTAAAGAGTGCACATAGATGGCACAGTTATGACGCCATGGTGTCTGTTGGTGGACAACATTGAAGCTCTTATCAGTAGATAAACCATCCGACAGGTGGAACTGCTGTCATCGGTTCAAAATGGACGTCGTCTTCATAGGTTTACTAAATTTTTACCTGCCCTTTATTTGTAATATCTTGTTCATACAGAAGGGACCTTCGGGGATGAAAACCAATACTTCTTTCCAACCGAGAGTCTCAGGCATTCATAGTCTGAAGCAGGCAGTGCTGTTCAAAGAACCAGGATGACAAGACGTAGAAATATAGACAGCAGTATAAGGAGATTGACATGGGAGTGAAACTGACAGAAGGGTGGAGGGGCGGAGAGAAGGACACAGCTGCGAGATGAAAAGAATGTGGGAGGAGGTAGAGAGGAAGACAAAGAGGGTGCGGGAGACGGGAGTAGATGAATAAGAATAGGGGGGAAGAGGCGATGGTCAAGAAGAGAGGTAGGAGGAGATATACAGAGAAAGTAGGAGGAGATTTACAAAGCAATGATAGGTGATAGGCAGAGAGAGTTGTGTGGGGCAGGGGATAGCAGGGGTCTATGATGGAGCAGTTACTGTGTAAATGAATATTTAAATGTAATCTGCGAATTAATACTACTGCAAAGGTAACAGAGACGCAGGTCACACACTTTTCCATGGCCCCTCTGTGATCGGTGGAAGTCGACTAATTCGTGTGTCTACGGAATGTTTATGCTCTCTACCAACCTTAACTCGTAACAGCATTGCACTCCGAAGACACCGTCAATGTATTGCTGATTTGTGCTTGGTATTGATTATTATTTGCTAAAATAAGTCCACATAGTGCGACGACTTCATTTAGTAAAAGGAAGGCTGTCCTTGAAAGTGGTGTGAGGAATGCTAATTACGATTGTTATTTAGTTACAACATCATAAGAGGCAGGAAGCGTTGCTACACTAGCTTAATAACTCCCTTAAAAATATTAATATTTCGTAGATATACGTTCCAGTTTTCTATTACTCAAACATTAAAGTGATAAATTCGGGTTCTATCTGTGCCACTTTATCCCCTTACAAGCTGTTTCTTTTAAAACCTGTTAAGTTATACGCCGTTAGCTGGCGGCACTGGGAGAATGAGGCGGGGCTTGTTTTAACAGAAAATTCGCTACGAGCTAAATGCAAGCTTCAGCACCCTACATTCTCCGCACAGGGGCCACGTTTAAGTGCGTGATCTGTACCATACACCGAGAAACAGTGCAAACATAACAAATTCTCACAACAATGTCTACAGTGAATAAAATAAAATTACACTAGAATCTAAAGTTTTAAGGGTTTTTCAAAACACTAAGTGGCGCCGAATCTAAGAAATATAGAATAAATACTAGAAATCTGGTACACTATTATAACTAAATAAACGAATAGACAAAAATATAGGGGTGGGATAAGAGGGTATAAAAATGTTCAAATGTTTGTAAATGTATGGGACTTATCTGCTTGTTTGTTAGTTTACAAACTACTTACACTACGTTAAAATAACCTAAGGACAACACACACACACACACACACACACACACACATGCCACAGGGAGCACTCGAAACTCCGACGGTGAGCAACAACGCGCTCCGCAGCGAGGCGCCTTAGACTGCTCGACTACTCCATCGCGGCCTAGGAGGTTATAGGTAGAGTTCAGTCCACCCCTATATTTTTGCCTATTTGTTTATTTATTTATAATAGTGTCCCAGGCTTCTAATATTTTTGTTTATATTTCTTAGGTTCTGTGTCACCTAGTGCTTTGAACAACCCTTCAAACTTTAAATTCTCGAGTAATTTTATTTTATTCATCGTAGTCACTGTTGTAAGAATTTGTTATGTTTGCACTGCTTCTCGATGTATAGTATCTTATTCTGTTCATCCTTGTTCACTCAATACTGGTCAAATCCTGGTAGACTGTCAGTTGGATGTTCCACATCCTTTTATTGTAAAATGATTTCCAATCCACGGTGTACAGCAGCAATCAGAATAAATATTCCTTCAAACCGTCTTGATCGCAAATTTTTTTTATTAGTTAATGAAGCGTTTCGCCCTTTAGCAGGGCATCTTCAGATTATCTGCGTGACAGAATTTGTACAAAATTACAAGGCGGAATTACAAACGGTTATAATGGTACATTGGGTTGTTTTGTGTTAAGAAGACAGTATAAATGGTAAACAAAGCTTACAATTCGCTCTCCGAGGTGTGACACCGTAAGTTGTTATTCCGGTGTTTCTATTTTTCTAGAATGTTTTTTGGATTTCCATGTGGCCCTACAAATGTTCGGATAACAACGAATTACAGTTGGAACATACTAGGTAAAGATGTGAGAAATATAAAACCGATTTTTAAGATTACCTTAATAGAAGCGGTGGTCTCTGGTGATACAAGATAAGCGCTTTCTTTGGACACCCACACCTCCTAAACGATCAGTAGGCATGCAAAGATCAAACATTCCTAGATATTATGATGTCTCTGTTAAAATAGAATTCCTCTAATTTACAAATACCAACATAAATTATAAACTTCTGTCCTGCTTAATAACCTCCCTTTCGTTAAATGTTTTATTCAGATAGCTAGATTTCACCCGTCCCGTCTTATACATCGACTTCCTATGTCACTCCCTACCCACATTCCTATAGTCTGTACAAGTCGGGAAAGCAGCACATCACGCCCGCCCACCGCCCATGAGCGCAATTGTAAACATGGGCTGTAAAAGACTGGTTTTCTTCGCAAGCGGCTGATTTATACGACTTAGACATTCAAAAGCTTGTTGTACGATATGACAAATGTCTAAATAAGTATGGAGATTATGTATAAAAATAGAAAGAAACGGAAGAGATGTCAATAAATCAATTGCGTTGGAAACAAGTTTTATTTTGGATGTTTTTGTTTTAACCGGACCTTACTTTTGGAATATCCCTCGTATTCTTTGACTTTGCTATGCGTTATATGACTCAACATTATGAATACCGTGTGTATATCTTCCTCACCGTGGTTACTGCATAATTACCTTAGGGAAGGGCAGAGTGATCTAAGGCGTCATGCTACAGACTGGGCGGCCTTTCCGCCGGAAATTCGAGTCCTCCGTCTAGCATGGGTGTGTGCTCTGTCCTTAGTGTAAGTTACAGTAGTTCTTAAGTCTAGGGAGTGGCAACCTTCCTATCGATAATCACCAATAAGAATTGGGCAATACATAACTCGGTGTAGTAAAAGGTTTATGTATCGTTGTCTCTGTTCATAGGGGTGAGTTAGGTATGTCAGCTTCTATGCCCTAAAAAGCTACTCAAACTGTTTAAACAAGATCTATAATTAATCTCTAGTTTTGCTAGTCTATCAGTCTGCATATGATGACGTGAAAATATATTCAAACAAACATTAATTAAACCTCTGAATAACCAACAAAATGGATTCTAAGATAAAGAAGTGATTCACTCGCGAAGTAATTATTTATAATTGGCGTTTATTACTCTTTTTGGACACGAAAATTCGGAGGTGGTCTTACTTTATACATCGGTAAATAACTGAATATTTCCCCAACTATTGTTCTTGAGAGGCCCAAAGTATCACACGCACTCGAGAATAAAAGTTCCAAATTATCACTCGTAAATTAATGAAGTCCATCGACCATTGAAGCTCCAAATTAATCCACGATTAATTACAGTATTTGTTATAAAACAGTTTGTCATCACAAGATTGCTGAATTATCACAGTTCCACAGTCCTACTAGCGTTCATAGTTTACACCTTTTCACCAGAGACTAACAAGGGGAGGCCGCCAATTGTGAAATTCAGATTCGATTCATACTGCGCATAATAAAAGCTCATGGCCAGAGACATAATATGGCAACGTACCAAGATGCACTTCTCAGCCTTGTCGAGAAAATAGACAGTTAGAAAAAAAACGTTGCGGTGAAATACTCTCTACGATCTCTGCGAGTAGTAATATTGTACAGAGGCATGGCTTAGCGGTAAGTGCTCGGGTTGGTAATGCGAAGGTCGGCGGATCGAATCTCGCGGCACGCAACTTTTTATTATTATTTTGTAATTCAAATATATATCGCACGAACCAGAGTGATAGTAACATGGAAAGCAGAAAACAGCACGACATCGAGCACATCTGATAAACGATGCGTTTTTACAAGAACAATTGTTTTTTAAATTATCTGTTGGGAAACACACCTGATTGACATTCTGAAAAATTGTTCTATCGTTCGTCAGGTTTGACTTACACTATACGTATTCGTTTCGGAATATCGTTTATACTTCTTTCGTTAACTATACGTAGTAAACATTAAGAAGACAATTAACTTTGTTTGCGGAAACATAATGATGTTCGAAGTCGCCAGTTGCATATAATAAGTTGTTTGAAAGTCGTTTGTCGTGGAAAAACTGGCGACTTCGCACATCAAACGTTATTAATCAAATGTTATTAATTGTCTTTATATATATATATATATATATATATATATATATATATATATATATATATATATGTGTGTGTGTGTGTGTGTGTGTGTGTGTGTGTGTGTGTGTGTGTGTATACATTTGAATTACAAAAAACAAATAATAATAAAAAGTTGCATGTCGCGAGATTCGATCCGGCGACCTTCGGATTACGAACCCGAGCGCTTAGCGCTGCGCCACGCCTCGTAGAGATCGGAGAGAGTATTTCACCACAACGACTTTTTTTTTTAAATTGTCGATATCCTTGACAACGGCTGAGAAGTTCATGTTGGTGCTTTGCCAAATTACACCTCTGGCTATGAGCTTTCATTATGCGCAGTATGAATCGAATCTGAATTTCACAATTGGCGGCCTCCCCTTGTAAGTTCTGCAGTAACAGTCCCGTAAATTTACTATGTCCACACATGCCTATCACTTCAAATCACAAGTTCCTAACGCGGCTTCTGACCGCCCAGCAGTGACAACCTCTCACTACCTAGTTCATGTTACGAGTCCTTTCACAAGCGTTCGAAAGCGTGCTCTACATGCTCTCAAAACCGTATCCTTCCGCACATCCTAACGCTTCATGTTTAAAATACAATTTCCCTTCCAAAATATTATACATTTGAATATCACAGAATTAAATGCTTTGACCACCTCAATACACTCGGTCAATCGGCTACATTTAACAAACAAATACATATTTAACAATACTAAAATCGGTTGAGACTGAAGTTCTATGCTCAGGTAGGCTATCAAGCGTGGCGTCTTACTGTTCAAATATTCTGGCGCGATCGAAATACAGTCACACAATTAATAATTAATTTATCATGGCATTTTATGCAATTATATTAAGTTCTTGTCCACAGATACATATGTTCACGTATAAATTATCTGATGCATATCTACTATTTTTAGTCGCCCATGAAATATTTAAGTGGCAGTTCACAACATAAAACGATCGTTACTAAGAGTAATATTAAATATAAAAAATGCAAATATAAATGTAATGCGCTTTCCTGGGTTCATGTTTTGTGTTTCCGTGGTGGAATCTATGTTCTGACACAAGAATATTACTACCTCAACGAAAATCAGAACAAGAGAATAAAACAAAGTTTATCAAAAGAATACGGAAATAACGTGGTATGTCTTTTAAGATAGCTGATACGAGTAAAGAAAAATAAATAAACTCCAAATCGAAAAAATGTAAAACATTGTCTATCCACTGGCCTTAAGATGATTTATTAAAAGAAGTATAATTTCCCGTTTGTCATAAATACAAGCCTTTTTTCCTTTGTGCTTAGCAAGGCACTCTACCTAAAGATATATCAGCAAAAACTTCGTCATAGATCATCTCCCGACCAAGCACAAGACGTCATATGGTTACAGTAATTTAGTACTATCAAAGAAAATCCAGGGCGGATATATATATATATATATATATATATATATATATATATATATGACTACTCTGTGCATTCATGTTAATATCGGTTCTGATCGAGGTATCTGCCAGCACATCAAATTCACTACATGCAGACGAGGAACGGTGATTTATATGAACAACGTACGTTTCTCTGAGTATAAAGATCTTTGTAAGCAACATTTGAGTAGCCCATGTAGGATGCTGGTGAAGACTTACGATCATCAGTGCTTACTAATTTGTTTACTAACGCACATTGAAAAGTGATAATGTGTATACAGCTTCTAACTCAAAATAAAGCTGACGGCAGGATAGAAACAAGTAATCCACCTATACTGTCGCATTGAGTACAAAATTCTTTTAATAGAAATCGCCTTGTAAACTCAATACATTGCGAGAATTAAAGTATCTTCCATCTTCTTCTGACAAAGACACCACACAGCTTATTGCCAAGGATGTACTGATGGAACTTCCTCTGCAACATCTGATGATGAAAAATTTCGCAAACCGTTTCATGGAATAAACAAATGTACCGTATTTCAAACAGTAAATGTTGCAGTTATTCTGATATTTCTGTTAATTCAAATTTTTCGTTGGGAACATAATGGCTAATAGCTGATTATTATATCTTCCTGTCTTCCTCTTTGGCCATGTACCCAGACATGCAGGGTCTACTCTTTGTTAATTAGGATTTGGCGTGCGTTAACATTTATGGGGTGGCCGGATCCCCTTTCTGTTGCCACTCTGTGCTCCCCCCCCCCCCCCCCCCGGGAGGTAATGTGTACTCCAAATGTCTGCGTATAGTGTTATATGTGTGAAAGTGTAAAGTATTATTAAATGTTTGCGAATCGTCTAAGGCGAGACTTGGGGACCATCGCGGTATTCACCTAATGGGATGTGGAAAAACCGCCTAAAAACCACATCCAGGCTGGCCGACACTCAAACCCCCTTCATTAAACCGTCGTGCGAATTCGGAAATGCCCGTACGCCTCCCCGTCTAGGAAAGCGGTGCGTTCCACCACACGGCTAATCGAGCGGGTTTCAGAGACTAATTATTCACAAGGTAAAATAAAACGTTTTGCCAAGATCGAAAAATATGTATTACTTTCAAAGACAACCGGCTTCCGTACGCAAAGGCGCCATTTTGTGGTCTGATAAGTTGTTACATTAATATTCTCATAGGCGACCAGTTTCATATAATAAAATTAATTTTGCGCTTTTGGGAAACAGAATTTAATTTCAATTGGAATGAGGTTGCTACCCATACGGCGAACAAATAAATAATTCACAATGAGTATCGTCATCCAACAGGATTCGTCGACAGTCAAAAGGCATGACACATGCGGCCGGTGCTCCAATGTTTACCACTTCAAAAATGTTCAAATGTTTGTAGAGTTGTTGTTGTTGTTGTTGGGTGTTTGAAGGGGACTCAACTGCTGGGTTATCAGTCCCCTGTTCCCTGTTAAGATTTAACTTTTAAAAGGTTCCATTTTGTCGCATAGTACTCGAAGTCCAGCGTGCTCCGGGTACAGAGAGACAGTCAATGGTAAAATGATGACATATAACAAAGAACAAGACAGAAGACATAGACAGTAAACTAAAACAAGGCAGCAGAAGCGTGTGGCTGGCTGATCACAAAAATAATACAGGATGAGCCAGCCACTCTGCACAAATTAAAACCCTTAATTGAAAAACAAGTCTTAGACAGTGGCCTATTGTTCTGGAGGGGTGGAAGCCCGACAGGGCGGGCTTATAGGCCCCACCACTAAATAGACCAATAAAAGCCAGTTGCGCGAATAAAACCTAAAACACGATCGACCATAGAGGCATTGTCTGATAAAATCAATGGAAGCTCTGAAGGCAGTGTAAAAGACTGCCTCAAGTCGGCTAAAAGTAAGCAGTCCACCAGAACGTGGACCACAGTCAATAGGGCACCACAACGGCAAGTTGGTGGGTCCTCTCGTCGTAGAAGGTGGCCGTGCGTCAACCACGTATGTCCAATACGCAGTCTGCAGATGACTACTGACTCCCTACGAGAGGCTCGCAGGGAGGATCGCCACACAGCTGTGGTGGGCTTGACTATGCCCAGCTTATTTGGTTCAGTCAAGGCAGCCCATTCCGAGGTCCAAATCCCCAGAACCTTACGGGTCAGTTGCTGCCTGAAGTCCTGGTCTTGGAGACCTATCTTTAAGGTTCGTGATGTGGTGGCCTGCTTGGCCAGGCGATCAACCCGTTCGTTACCCGGAATGCCTACGTGGCCCGGGGTCCAAATGAACACCACCGAACGGCCTGACTCGCCCAAAGCGAAAACGGCGTCCTGAATGGACTGAACCAAATGGTGCTGTGGCATAAACTTGTCTAGGGCGATCAAGGCACTCAGGGAGTCACTACAGATAACTATAGACTCCCCGGAGCAGGCACGGAAATGTTTAGGAGCGCGAGAGATAGCCACCAGCTCAGCTGCGAAGACACTAGTCCCACAGGGTAAGGAACGCTGCTCAACATGATCACGGTGAACATAGGCGTACCCAACACGACCGTCCACAAGGGAGCCATCGGTGTATACTACTTCTGCACCACGGAAAGAATCAATGAGTGCCTGGAACTGACGACACAGGACCATTGGCGAAACGGAGGCTTTTGAGTCACCGGACAAGTCTAACCTAAGCTGTGGGCGAGGTACACACCATGGAGGTGTATGGGAAAGGTATCGGAATGTGGTAGGGATAGGAAGGGATGCGATTGAGGAAAGAAGGGAACGAACACGAACCGCAATCGGGAAACCCGACCGTGGACGTCGTCGTGGGGAAGGGAGAACGGCAGCTGGGAACAGAAGCCTGTGATTTGGGTGGTCGGGTGAGGCATGAATACGGGCGACATACGAAGCCAGTAGCTGCTGCCGGCGGATTCGGAGGGGGGGAACCCCAGCCTCAGCAAGGAGACTTGTCACGGGACTTGTGCGGAAGGCACCTGTCGCTAAACGTACGCCACTATGGTGTATTGGGTCCAAGACACGCAGTGCAGAAGGGGCTGCAGAATCGTATACCAGGCTACCATAATCCAGACGGGATTGGATAAGAGCCCTATACAGTTGCAGGAGAGATGTACGAGCTGCTCCCCAAGTGGTATGGCTTAGGCAACGAAGGACATTCAGGTGGCGCCAACACTTCTTCCTCAGCTGTTGCAGGTGTGGGACCCACGTGAGCCGGGAATCGAACAGCATACCTAAAAAACGGTGCGTCTGAACAACACAAAGCAAATCCTGACCCAAATACAACTCAGGGTCTGGGTGCACTGCCCGACGGCGACAGAAGTGCATGACCCGGGTTTTGGCGGCAGAGAACTGGAATCCATGGGTAGTGGCCCAGGACTGAGCTTTTGTGATGGCCCCCTGCAAACGCCTTTCAGCAACACCCATGCCGTGAGAACTGAAATATAGGCAGAAGTCATCGGCATAGAGTGAGGAGGATACGGTTGATCCCACTGCCACAGCAAGTCCGTCGATAGCGATCAGAAAGAGAGGAACACTAAGGACCGAGCCCTGTGGGACTCCATTCTCCTGTATACGGGGTGAGCTAAGAGAGGTACCGACACGAACTCTGAAAGAGCGAAGCGAAAGAAAGTTCTGTATAAAAAGCGGGAGTGAGCCCCGCAAGCCCCAACCGTGCAGTGTGGCCAGAATGTGGTGGCGCCAGGTGGTGTCATAGGCCTTCCTGAGGTAAAAAAAGACGGCAACAAGGTGTTCACGTCTGCTGAAAGCCGTACGGATGGCCGACTCCAGAGTTACCAGGTTATCTACAGTGGAGCGGCCTTGGCGGAAGGCCCCCTGTCGTGGGGACAACAGACCCCGACGTTCTAGTATCCACATGAGCCGCCGACTCACCATACGTTCTAAGAGCTTGCACAGAACGTTGGTGAGGCAGATCGGACGGTAGCTATCAGCCACCAGTGGGTCAGCACCAGGTTTCATCACGGGGATAACGATGCTTTCCCGCCATTGTGATGGGAAAGCCCCCTCTGCCCATAGATGGTTGAACAGGGCGAGAAGGTGGTATTGGGACTCTGCTGAAAGGTGGCGAAGGAACTGGCTATGGATACGATCCGGTCCCGGGGAGGTATCGGGACATGCAGCAAGGGCAGTTTCGAATTCCCATTGACTGAAAGGGGCATTGTACGCTTCTTCACGGCGGGTACAGAATGAGAGATGCCGTCTTTCGACCCGCGCTTTTAGTGCACGGAAGGCTGCACTGTAAGCCGCAGTTGCGGAGATGCAAGCGTAGTGGTCCGCCAGGTGTTCAGCGATGGCAGTGGGATCTGTGCAGACGGTGCCCCGAATGTTTATGCTGGGAATTGCTGCTGGTGGTCGGTGCCCAAAGAGGCGCCGAACCTGCGACCACACCAGAGACGAAGATGTGCGAGAGCCAATGTTGGCGACATACTGCTCCCAACAGTCCTGCTTACTCTGTCGGATGAGCTGTCGAGCTCGGGCCCGGAGCCGTTTAAAGGCGATCAGGTTGTCCATGGTGGGATGACGGCGGTGGCGCTGGAGCGCCCGTCGACGATCCCGGATGGCTTCGGCGATTTCTGGTGTCCACCAGGGCACGGACCTGCGCCGGGGGGAGCCAGATGTTTTGGGGATAGTTGCCTCAGCGGCTGAGACTATGGAGCTGGTGACCTGGTGAACCGCCATGTCCACATCAGCTGGCAGTGAAACAGGAATCACAGCGGCTGAGGTATAACGTTGCCAATCAGCTCTTCGGAGAGACCATCGAGGCTGGTGGCCGGCAGGTTGGAAATGCAGCAGCGACACGAGGATAGGGAAGTGGTCGCTACCGCAAAGGTCGTCATGAACCTTCCATAGGAGATGCAGGAGCAGGCTCGGGCTACAAACAGAAAGATCTATCGCCGAACATGTGCCTCGCGCTACACAGAAGTGTGTGGCGGCACCTGTGTTTAAGAGGCAGATATCTCGCTGTGACAAAAGTGCCTCCACATCTCTACCGTGGCTTGTCGTTTGTGTTCCACCCCATAACGGGTGGTGGGCATTAAAATCCCCCAGAAGGAGAAACGGTGGGGGTAGCTGTGTTATTAAAGCAGCGATATCGGCTATAGAGACAGCTTCATCTGGAGGAAGGTAGATAGAGCAGATGGTGAACTCCTGCCTCGCCCGGATTCTAACAGCAACTGCCTCCAGAGTCGTGTGGAGAGGCACATGAGCACTGGGGACAGTTGCGAGAACGTAGAGACAGACCCCTCCTGAAACTCTGTCATATGCCACCCGGTTCTTGTAGTACCCCCGATAGCCGCGAAGGGCCGGGGTCCGCTGGGCAGGAAACCACGTTTCCTGCAATTCCAAACAAAGCGCAGGGAAGCGGCACAACAACTGCTGCAATTCAGCTAGGTGGTTGAAAAAACCACCGCAGTTCCACTGAAGGATTACGTGGTCGCCGAGCTGAAAGGCCATATTAAATTTTCGAATTGGATTCATCCATAGTTACATCTGCTGCCAACTGTTCAGAATCGCCAGTGTCAGCGATCCTGGATGCTGGAGAACCCAGTATTGCGAGATCCTCGGCAGACGCGAGGATCTCAACCTCATCCTCCGAAGTAGAGGATGAGGACGCCTGTGGCTTTCTAGCCACCAAAGTTGCCTTCTTCTTGCTTTTTCTTTGTCGTCCCTCTCGCTTGCCCTTTGGTCTAGAGGCCTGGGAGGGCTTCTCACTAGTGGCATCTGGGTTGGACGAAGAGCGAGAAGCCCTTCTACCAGCAGGTCGTGGACCCTTCAGCCGTCGGCTGGGATCCCCATGTTCACTGTAGGAAGCTTCGGAAGGGAGTGTCCCGAGGGACCCCTTCCGAGCGAGAGGAGCCGGAGGAGGCTGTTCCTTCTCCGGCTGGGAGGCGGGGACTGCTGTCCCCGATGGAGGAGAGCAACTGATGAAGTGGTGCCCCGACCCATCGAGCGGGCAGTAGATCGTTGTTGGCCCATAGGGCCCACGGACGGAGAAAACACGGATTCAGTTGACCGCAGTAAAGGTGGTGCCGCTGTGACTGCGGCAAAAGATGTTGACATCTTTACCGGATGGAGCCGATCGTATTTTTTCCGCGCATCTGAATATGTCAAACGGTCCAGGGTCTTTATCTCCATGATTTTTCTTTCTCGATGTAATACTCCACAGGTCGGCGAGCACGGCGGATGGTGTTGCCCACAATTCACACATACTGGAGGTGGAGTACATGGGGCGTCTGGGTGCGATGGTCGCCCACATTCCCTGCAGTTAGGGCTGGAAGTACAACGGGAGGACATGTGCCCGAACTTCCAGCACCTGAAACACCGCATAGGGGGAGGAACATAGGGCTTTACGTCGCACCGGTATACCATCACCTTGACCTTCTCAGGCAGTGTATCGCCTTCGAAGGCCAAGATAAAAGCACCGGTGGCAACCCTCTGGTCTTTAGGTCCCCTGTGCACTCGTCGAACGAAGTGAACCCCCCGACGTTCCAAGTATGCTCTCAACTCCTCGTCTGTCTGAGAGAGGAGGTCTCTGTGGTAGATTAAACCCTGGACCATGTTGAGTGATTTATGAGGCGTGATACTGACTGGAACATCACCCAGCTTGTCGCAGGCAAGTAATGCCCTCGACTGTGCTGGGGACGCCGTCTGTATCACCACTGCCCCACTGCGCATTTTCGAAAATGATTCTATTTCACCGAATTTGTCTTCAAGCTGTTCCACGAAAAACTGCGGCTTAGTGGTCATGAATGATTCTCCATCTACACGTGCACAAACAAGGTACTGTGGAGAATATGGTTCTGATCGATTCCGGGCCTGCCGTTCCTCCCACGGGGTAGCGAGGGAAGGAAACGCTTTAGGGTCATATGTAGACGCATTGAATTCTGTCTTGCCACGCTTAGAGACGCCGTTTTCGCGACCGGCCACGCTTTTATTTGCTCGTTTCATTGTCGTCCCACGAGCAGCTAGGGAAAAGAGGTCCACCCAGGCAGAGCCCCGCTTGCCTGGGTAAGCCTTGTACAACTGAGGTGCGGCAGGTTCCTCAGAGGTTGCTCGCTAGCGGCTGTTCAACCTCAACAGCCATGCATCTCCTCGGCACGTAGCACACCTTGAGATTGAGGTTTTTTTTATAGAGGTTTGTACCGTCCTCGCGACCCGGGCGATTAAGCCAAGATCCCCGGGCTCTGAAACGTACAACGTTCCACCGTCGCGCCGAACGATGGTCGTTGAGGCACGCACAGAGCTTACGGTGTAGCGGACTGTTGGCGCGACACAGCCCACAGCTCAGGACCCCGGGTTCGCCAAGCCCGTACTCAGCAAATTAATGCTGAGCCCCTGAGGGGTGTTTGTAGAGCTTATGGGACTTAACTACGGGGTCATCAATCCCTAAACTTACAACTACTTATGAATTAGCTAATACTAAGGACGGCACAAATATCCATGCCCAAGGGGGGATTCGAATCCCCGACCGTAGTAACCGTGCAGACCGTAACTGGCGCGCCGCAGACCGCTCGGCCGCCGCGACCTGTTTACCACTTCAGTTGGCGAAAATTATGCATCATGACATTTTTCGACCTACAGCGCGAAGGCTGGCATACCATTTTACAGAGGTAGTATTGGACATAAATATTGCCCCATTCTTTGGCGAATGTCTGCTCTTGTATGTTCTCTGGCAAAAAAAAAAAAAAAAAAAAAAAAAAAAAAAAAAAAAAAAGCGAAAACATGGTAATGCCATACGAATTCCTTGCGTAGGTGTACGTACAATTAATGAACTACATGAAATTAAGTCGTCATAACTTCTGAACGGTTTGCGTTAGAACGTTAAAATTTCAAGGTTGGTAACGGGGCGTGGTGGGAATTTGTACACGCATGCGCACGAGCCATCGTATCGGCCACTTTCACGTTAAAATAGGCCGGTACTGTGTGTCTCAGCGTACAGCGCATGTGAAGGCTGCCAACTGCGACTCGATGGGAGTTTGCGATGGAGTTCAAGCTGAAGACAACCGGTTCAAGTGTGCTAACACTCAGAATACTAAAGTTGACAAAAACTTACAATTTTGGCCTGGCGGGATGTCTTTTGTTTTATTTCAAAAATGTTCAAAGATTTGTATTCCATGGGACCAAACTACGTTGGTCATCAGTCCCTAGCCTTATAAAGTACTTAAACAACGTTAAACTAACGTAAGGACAACACACACATCCATGCCCGACGTAGGCTTCGAACCTCCGACGCGGGAGGCCGCGCGATCCGTAACGTGGCGCTCCACGCCGCTCGGTTACTCCCGCGCGGCTTATTTTGTTTTTATTTGAAGTCCATATGCATTGATCTCTATACTACTTGTATGTTGAACTACAGATTTCTAAGCGTGCCAGCTAAAAATATTCAAATTGCGTTTCTTGACTAATTACAATATGGCTGATATGAAGTATTACAAGAAAAGAAAAAGAAATACGTCTCGAATCTATACTCATACGAGGCTGTTAGTTCACATATTTACAAATATTTCAAATCCAGAGGTAATCAAACAATTATTTTTCCCGTAATAATTGCCAGATATTCGCCGGACTTATTACAACATGGCGCACAATGCAACATTGCATGCAAAACATATGAATGTGCAAGCAGGCTACAGTTTCCAGAATGAAACTTCACTCTGCAGCGGAGTGTGCGCTGATATGAAACTTCCTGGCAGATTAAAATTGTGTGCCGGAACCGGGACTCGAACCTGGGACCTTTGCCTTTCGCGGGCAAGCGCACTACCGACTGTGCTATCCCGACACGACTCACGATGCCGCCCCACAACTTTACTTCCGCCAGTTTGGAAGGTAGGAGACGAGGTACTGGCGGAAGTAAAGTTGTGGGGCGGCATCGTGAGTCGTGTCGGGATAGCACAGTCGGTAATGCGCTTGCCCGCGAAAGGCAAAGGTCCCAGGTTCGAGTCCCGGTTCCGGCACACAATTTTTATCTGCCAGGAAGTTTCAGGCTACAGTTCTATGCTCAAACACCAGAGTTATACATCCAGGTTATACAGATATCACAGTCTGTATGTGTGTGTGTGTGTGTGTGTGTTACCCAGTGATCTCAATTATTAACACTGGATACACCAATGTAGTGGTTTGGATCTGTGAAAATCGTAATCAACTATTACAGTTATGTTGGCAAATCCGCACCTATAGGTCGTGTCGTTATTTTGAACCTTTTTTCCTCCATAAAAGTGTTATGAACGATTGATTAAATACATAATGATGAAGTTTGTGTCGCTTTTAGCTGCAGGGAAGTCAAAGGAAAGGAAGTACAGTTCAGAGTCAAAATGAGTTAAAGTTTTATTTAGAACTAGTATTTCTATCGCATTCATTGAACGAATAAACTGCCCTGCTGTATACGACCGTTTGAGCTCATGTAATGAATATGCACGCTGTTTGGAAAATCATGCTTATATTACACGCCTCGAATGTGCCGTTATTACACCACTAATTAGTTGTCTACAACACTGTAATTTATTCATTAAATGGAATTTGGGAGAAACACTAGTTCTGAATCAAAATATTACTGAACTATACGTTTAACACAACTTGCGTATTTTTCTGCTGTTTCGTGGCAGGAGTACGGTTAATAATATGTCTAGAATATTTTGTAAATAGTATTCAAATTTTCATAACAGTATAGTGTCCCTTGTATATAAGTTATTTTTACGAAAGCAAGTAGAAGAAATGATCAAAAATTACAGAATGTTAAATACTTTGTAAGCACATAATAATGACAACTGGGTAATGTATGACAGATATACGTTCACCAATATGGCGTCGAGCGTCACGACTTAGATTAGATCTGAATAGATTAGATTAATACTTTTTTAATTTTATGTTTTATCTAAAGTTCATCTAAAGTGCAGAATAAGTTGCTATACAGAAATTCCTTTAATTTCTTTTTAAATGCCACTTGACTGTCTGTCAGACTCTTGATGCTACTTGGTAAGTCACCGAAGACCTTTGTGGCAGCCTAATTCACCCCTCTCTGTACCAAAGTAATTATTTGAGTAGTGAATATCAGCCTTCTCCTAGTGTGTTTGCTATGCGCACTGCTATAACTTTCGAATGGGGCCGGATTGTCAATGACAAATCTCATTACTGAATATATACAGGGTGTTTCACTAAGTGTGTTTGCCTCTGTAACTTATAAAATAATAGGTGACGGGAAATTTTAATGCGGTAGGTCAACACAAGAAATGTTACACTTTCTGCGGATCTATGACCATAGTTTATTGTATCATCTGCCCCTGAAACTTTGAAGGGTTGTAGCTCCCAAACTAACAGTGATAGGAATGTAGTTTAAATTGATTTGGACGCAGCTGATTTCAACGAATCCAATGCACGATAGAAGAAACTATTGTTCCAGTTAAATAAATTATATCTTTGTGCTGTCACTCTTTGGAAAGCGATACAATAAACTATGTTCATAGCTCCGCAGAAAGTGTAATATTTCTTGTGTTGACCTACCGCATTAAAATTTCCCGTCACCTATTATTTTATAAGTTACAGAGGCAAACACACTTAGTGAAACACCCTGTATATATTGTGAAGGTACAGTGAAGACGCCTAGATCCTTAAAAAAATGTCTGTTGCGTGATCTTAGGTGGGCTACAACAATTATTCTGATTACACACTTTTGTGGAAGGAATACTTTTTTTACTAAATGTTTAATTGCCACAGAGTCTGATCCTATATGAAAGTAGTGAATTAAAATAGGCATAGTAAGCTAATTTACTAAGATGTATATCACCAAAATTTGCAATTACCCTTATAGCATAAGTAGCTGAATTCAACCGTTTCAACATATCTTCAATGTATTGCTTCCAATTCAATCCTTCAATGCAAGCACCTAAAAATTTGGAATATTCTACTTTAGTTACAGATTTCTGTTCAAAGTAAAGTTATTAATGGAATCATACCACTTACTGTATGAAATTGTACGTACTGGGTTTTATCAAAGTTTAATGAGAGTCCATTTGTAGAAAACCACTTAATAAATTTCTGAAAGAAATCATTTACAATTTCATCAATTAATTCTTGTTTGTGAGGCGTGACAACTATACTTGTATTCTCAGCAAAAAGAAATAGCTTAGCATCTTCGTGAATATAGAATGGCAAGTCATTAATATATATTAGGAACAGCATAGGACCCAAGACAGAACCAAGTGGGACCCGATTTTTGTTAATTCCCAGTTAGAGGAATTAATTGTTTCTTCTATATCATGTGAACTGCTTATTTCAACTTTCTGCACTCTTCCAGTTAAGTATGATTTAAACCACTTGTGCACTGAGCCACTCATACCACTGTACGATTATCTAAAAGAATCCTATGATTTACATACTCAAAAGCCTTTGAGAAATAGCAAAAAATCCTAACTGATAATGTCTGGTTATTCAAAGCATTTAATATTTCATCAGTAAAGAAGAACAAATGTGTCCATTATTGAACAACTGAATATCTCCAGACGCCTTTCTTCTCGAGTCGACGAAAAAATTCTCCAGTTCTTTGGCCATATTGTGAGAAGAGACGGAGAAAACCTAGAAAAAATAATCTTACAAGGAAAGATCGAGGGCACAAGACCAAGAGGAAGAGCAGCGGATGGATAGACCAAATCAAGAAGATCTCCGGTCTACCTCTTTATCAGGCACTGAGAGAAGCTGACAACCGTCCGGGATGGAGACTCTTGGTTCATGGGGTCACGACGCTCAGAAATGAGCACAACGACTTATGATGATGACGAAAGGTGTATACAGCATTTTCTTTTGAGAAGCTTTTTTGAAAACCAAACGGACATTTTGTTACAACATTATTTTTACTAATATGTTAAGCTACTCGAGAATACATAACCTTTTCAAAAATTTTGAATAGTTTCACAATAAGAACTCCGGATTATCATTGAGCTCACTGGCATTACCTTGCTTTTAATGTTCTCACATAGTGAGACGCGTTCATGTTTTGTTTGTGTCAAAATTGAGGAATGCTAATAATCCGTGTGTGTTAAATACCTTACAAACAAAGAATGCGCAATAAAAAAGTTATTTTTGGTGTTTGAATAAAAGTGTTAGAAATAAATATACTTCCTGCATTCGTGAACTTCACTTATCTGAAAAGAATTATCATCACCGCGAGCAGCCGCAGCCGTCAGAGGAAATGCCTTCCGCTACATTTCTACGGCCCTCTTGGCGGGACGCGCAATTGGCTTTCTTCGGCTCCCCCGGATTGTCGGATTAAAGTATCAGGAGCGGCGGTCGGTTGTTTTTGGCTTCCGCGGGCCCGCCGCAAGTTCTGCTCCCCCTTCAAATACTGCCGGCTCCGCATTTCACTTCCAAACTGGATTTGTTCCCCAAGATGGGATTCGGCTGTCTCCGGGAGGGCCTTTGAGCCGGCGTCTGAATAACGAAAGGCCGCCAAGTGCGGCGGCGCGCGCGCCAGAGATGAAAAGCGCGCCGGAAGTGACGCAGTAATGGCCACGCGACGCGCTCCCTGAATATTTAAACGCCGCTAATTTTGGGCGCGTTCAGCGAAGGCGGCGTAATAGCGAGTGAAGCTACCGGCAAGCAAGCAAGGCCGCCCTCTGCTGCACCGTTTTCTTTTTTCCTTTCTGTCTTGCCGTCGTTTATCATAGGCTTGGATCTACTTCTATATTTCAGTTGGCCAGCTTTCTCTTTCTTCCGGGAGTGTATGACACATTTGCGGTAGATTTACAATTTACGTGACCATATTGCCGCAAATAAAGCACAATATTTTATTAACTGACAAGGAGAGGACGCCTACTCGTCATCGCCAAATTCGTCCAAATTTATGGTACAAGTAGGGCGTGGTGAGATACGAAAGTGCACCTAGGGAGAACTCCAGATGGCTAAGCGTTTAGGAAATAAAAGGAATTTTGATACGGAGCACCATATGTTGTTGTTGAGGACCTCAGTCCGCAGACTGGTTTGATGCAGCTCTCCACGCTACCCTCTCCTGTGCAAGTCTCTTCATCTGAGAATACGTTCGGCAACCTACATCCTTGTGTATCTGCTTACTATTTTCGACCCTCGCTCTCCCTCTACGATTTTTACCCCACACACATCCTTCTAATGCTAAGTTGACAATTCCTTGATGTCTAAGAATGTGTCCAACCAATCTATCCCTTCTCTTACTCAGGATATGCCAGATACTTCTTTTCTCCCCGATTCGGTTAAGCACCTCCACATTAGTTACATGAGCTACCCATCTAATTGTCATCATTCGTCTGTTCAAATCTTTGTTAAGCTTATGGGACTTAACTACGGGGTCATCAGTCCCTAAACTTACAAACTACTTATGAACTACTTACCAACTAGGACGGCACAAATATCCATGCCCGAGGGGGATTCGAACCCCCGACCGTAGTGGCCGTGCTGACCGTGACTGGAGCGCCTCAGTCACCTCGGCCACCGCGGCCGGCATTCATCTGTAGCACTACATTTCAAAAGCTTCTAGCATCTTTTTATCTGAATCCCTTATCGTCCACGTTTCACTCCCATGCAATGCTACACTCCAGACAAAGGTCTTCCTAACATTCAAATTAATATTGGATGTTAACAAGTTTCGCTTCTTTAGAAACGTTTTTCTTCCCATAGCCATACTGCAGAAAGGTCTTCCTAACATTCAAATTAATATTGGATGTTAACAAGTTTCGCTTCTTTAGAAACGTTTTTCTTCCCATAGCCATACTGCATTTTATATCTTCTTTACTTCGGCCATGAGATGATATCTTGCTACCGAAATAACAAAATTCAACTACTACTTTTATTGTCTCATTACATAATCTAGTTCATTCAGCATCGCCTGATTTTCTGACATTGCATTCCATTACCTTCGTTTTACTCTTGTTAATGTTCATCTTATATCTTCCTTTCAAGACACAGTCCATCCCATTCAATTGCTCTTCCAGGTATGTACGTGATCAAAATGTTCAATGTTTGTTAAGCTTAAGGGACTTAACTGCGGTGTCATCAGTCCCTAAACTTACAAACTACCCATGAACTACCTTATACTAAAGACGACACAAACATCCATGCCCGAGGGGGGTATTCGAACCCCCGACCGCAGCGGCCGTGCACACTGGGACTGGCGCGCTGCAGACCGCTCGGCCACTGCGGCCGGTGCACCTGATGAACTGCCCCTGAGAGACGCTGTTTAGAATGAGGTGTTTGACTCAGCGGTAAGAGCTCGCATTGTTGTTGAAAGGTTAGCGGATTCGATTCCGCCCGGTGGCAGATATTTTCTTTGCTCCACGGCAATGCGTATTTCACAATTAACCGCAACATCATATACGTTATTTTGTGTTTATATGTGCACAACATCAGCATGGAACATCATTATTTAAAACAAGCATACTATTTTGCTAACTTGTGGATGTGAACGGTCCATAAAGTGAAACACGAATAATCGTGGGTAATTTGACCTCTGCAAACCACTGTGAAAGTTCATGGCAGAGGGTTCATCCCACTGTATCAGTTATCCCATTTCATTCACCTATTGAACGTCGGGAGGATTATTGTTTAAAAGTCTCCTTGCTTGCTGTAATTAATCTAATCTACGGGAACAATATGCGGTTGTATACATTGACAAGGATCAGAAAAAAAAATCGCACTGACGTGTTTTACGGTCCACTTTATATTTGTAGTTTTATAAGTTTTTGCAAACATTTTGGACCAAAATAATAATCTAAACAATAAAAAATTAATTAACAAGAGCGTCTGAAACCCTTTTAGGAAAAAAAAGTTACGTAGTTTCGAACCATCGACCTCTAGCATCATAGTCCAACACCTTGCCCACTACGCTACGACTATTAATCAAAAGATGAGTCCTTTAATTTCATAGTATTGATGGCAGTCGTTAACTGATGCTAATATGGCAGTTGTAGACACTAGATAATCATTTGTCTTACGAAAAAGATGTGTTTTTTCTTAATTATTTAGTGCGCCATTGCCTTGCAATGACAACGTGTAAGTTAAAATAAGAAAATCATCAAATACGCAACGCAAGATTTCGTATGCCAGAGAGAGGTCTGGGCGAGGAATGTCACGTGATATCTCCGAACGGCTGGTTTTCGTTAATTCAATGGAGGGTGTCAAATCTTCGTTATTTTTGCAAATATGTCTCAAACGATACGAGATATGAAAAAAAAAACATAAGGGAGCTAAGTTGTAGAGAATGTTCTCCTCTACAAATTCGGTTATTCAATTTTCGTGTCAGATGAATAGTTAAGCCGTTACTTTCATTTAAATTTCGAGCTGTCAAAAGACAATCGCAAAGGCCCACTTTTAGTGTTACTACCGTAAGCTAAAGTGGGACAAAATTGCCGCCGAGTGGATTGAACCCGCGACCTTCCCAATATGAATCCGATATTTTACCGCTGATCCAAACACCGCTTCCTAAACACGCCATTACAGGGGCAGTTGATAAGATACATTTGGCGATAGTTCCGTATCCGTATCCTAAACGCTTGGCCATCTGGAGTTCCCACTTGGTGCACTTTCATATCTCACCACGTCCTACATCTACCATGAATTTGGCGATGACGAGTAAGCGTCCTTTCTTGTGTGTCGAATCACGACGTCTCAGTGAAAAGGTAAATGTGATTTTTATTTTAATACTGTGGTTTAGAGTGCATAGCTGATTTTTTGATGAACCAACACTTCCTAATTATTCTCGCCTTGTATTGTTTATATTATTATTTATAGTATATCTTTAATTGCTGTATAAACAGTAATTTCGGACACTTAATGGTACGTCAGTTATGGACAAAACTAGGATCTGAACGATTGGTGATGTTATCGTCGGCATAACGTCGTATCCAAGAAAATTTTTTCTCAGTTCTCTTACTTAAAGCAGTTACCTAATAATATGCGTGCTTTCATTTCTTTTATCATTATAGTGTAGCACAGTCGTGATGACCTACCACTGGTGTTGTAATCGTCAAAAAACTAGATTTTTCCTGACAATAAAATACAATTTTTGTTATTCTTTTTATTATTATTATTTTTTTTATACTTTTCATATATATTAGGTTTTACATTGCTAGTCGCTTCTTTACTTCAACGATTGTTTGCTTATCAGAAATTGAAAGACATTCTGCATCTATTTAAATACATTGGTTTCATTTAGTGAAGTTAAATTTGCGATTTCTTTCTCTTGATGACAGGTAACAGTGTGCATTAGTATTATTTCGAGAAAATCAGATACTGTTCCAATAAAGCCGTTTGCCATTTTGCTGACAATTTTTCATATAAATACCGTTACATAATTGGGTAGGAGCATTTCCATGTCAAATTAATTGTTCTACTAGACCACACAAGTACATAGTACATTATTCTACCACCATTTTACTGTATAAGTATCTTTATTCTTTTATACACTATCCGGATTCATTTTCAAGTGCAAATACAACCAATCGGTTGGAACATATAGGTTCCCAAGTAGTAATAATCGGTAATATACCAGCTGATTAGTTGGAATTTACACTTAAAATGGCTCTAAAACCGAAATCTGGATAACGTATCAACATAATTAAAATACTTATACAGTAAAATCGAGGTAAAATTATTTACAAGTTATTCCATTACTGTGGCTTATTAATGCAACAAAATAGGTACTCAAAGTGTTTACCACAATAGGTTGTCACAATCAACTCCACATTAGAGATGAAATATGCTTAGACGCACCTTAGGAATGATGCCGTCAAAACAAAAACGAGTAATATAGTCAAAGTTTTACGCAAATGTGATATCTTAATGCAAATAGCATCTGGAGTAACAAAACAGCAAAGCAATCTGTAGCTGCAGGCTACGCTGCCATCGCCACGCCACCCGTACACTATGCGATCAAACGTATCGGGACACCTGGTTGAAAATGACTTACAAGTTCGTGGCTCTGTGAAATCACTTTCCTTATAGTGAGGTGACAACCTCGCGTAATGTCAGACCTTTCGAGCGGGTACTGAAACACTTCGATGTTGCATGGACTTTGTAAGTCGTTGGAAGACCCATTCAAAAATATTGAGACATGCTTTCTCTACAGGCATATACAATTGCCAAATAATTGATGATGCAAGATTTTGCGCCCAAACTGGTCTTTCGATTATGTCCCATAAATGTCTTATGAGATTCATGTCGGGCGATCAGCGTGGCAAATCATTCTCTAGAATTGACTAGAATATTCTGAAAATCAAAAGTGAACAACGGTGACCCACCGACATAACCCATTGCCATCCATACAGTCAAGTTGACTTTAGTATCCGGCTGCAAACCCGAGAAGATTACAAAAAGTGATAATTCCAGATGGAAGAGAGGACCAAGTCCACTCTCTGTAATATCAGCCCACGCCATTATGGAACTTGCTTTGCTTTTGTTTACTAATTATTTTGCAATTCATTTCATAACACCAGCTGTGCAAACTCGGATTCGATCCTCTCCCTGTCAATCTTTAATACACGAGAGAGAAAGAGAGCTTGACATTTGTTGGTTAAAACTTCCATGTTATCAGCAGAAAACAGCTGTTTAGATCTGCTCATGTGACCGTGTTTGGTGTTTACTAAGACACTTGTCATTTTATTACCAAGTTCTTTTTTTCTGATATGTATGTTTGACCCAAAAAGTGAACAACTTTCCATCCTCTGCTGAGGGTTTTATAAATCGAGACAGGTAGAGGGGCAAAACTGAGTTTGTTCAGCTGGTGATACGAAATGTCTTACTGCAAGTGCGAAGCGCTTCTACAGAGCAAGTTTCTCTTTTTAAAAAAATAACGTAGTTGCACGGAAAAATTTACTGGCAACATATACAACAAAGATTGACTTATTTTTGCTATCATCGACTTGCGAGAGTCTAAAACTGCACTAATATTTGAAATGATTTATTGTCTATTAGTCAAATGTTGCAGGTGTTTTTCATTTTTATTCATTTCCTTTTTTTTAGTATTTCGATCCATCAGAATCATCTTTAGAATTTTCGTAGTTCTAATTGCCATAACATAGAAGAGAGGTGTTGTGGTCACAACAACGAAGATTCTGAAGATGACCCAGATGTATCGAAACGGAAAAATAACACTTGGAACTGTTATCTGACAAATAAATCATTTCAAATTGAGTTATTTGTTGACATAGTCCCCTACATGATTCAGACACTTGTCATATCGTGGGATCAAATTTGTTCTCCTCTTCGTCATTTTCATAGCGCTGGCCGAAGGACATGAATTTCTTGACGTGACAGAAAAGATGTTAATTGCTTGGATGATCAAATAGCTCCTAGGCGAATTTCTGCGTAATAATATTGTGACGGAGATATACACCAAATGTAGTAACCGTCCTCAGGACAACGTTTTTACAGCTACCAGGAGCTGAAGGCGAATGTCAAAAGCTGGTTCCATTCACAGGCGGCAGACTTTTACGTCAGAAGAGTACACAATTTGTCCCAAGATATCATGAGTGTTTCAGTTCTTTTGTTGACTAGGTCGAAAAATACCTCAGATGTTGCTGTATCTGATTACAATGAAGTGTTTTATTTAGATACGTAATTTTTGTTTTACAAAAATAGCGTAACTTACTTTTTTGCGCATCGTATTTGATAGATGTAAAATGTTGCTACAAAGAAATGGTTGTTTCAATTGTATGACGTCCCAAAAGATATATTGAACTACTTCACTGTAAGAAAAACTGGAGGAAGGTCATCAGTGGCGAAATTTATCATCATAATATGATATGCAGGTATTACCAACTTCAAATGAACAAATTTCAGTGCGAGCAGCCACGACATTGATGGGTGGGCGGTAGAAGAGGATGAGGGTGAGGGAAAACCCCATGTCTGCCCAGGGTGCGAAAGGGGTGCCAACAGTAGGTAAAGACCCAGGGTAGGACGCCGACCAATTTGTGCAATGAGCGGAAGGAGGTGGGTGGGAGTCACTACTGTTTGTCACTTTATGCCCCTGTTGGGGAAACGTGTAATCCGGCAAGGAGTGCGACGTTATCTTATGTTACATTGATTGTGCATGATACAGAAGTGTTGGTGGCGACTGAAGGTACTCACCAACCACTTGCAGGTAGCCGACCTGGCTCTTCATGGGGTCGGTGTTGATCTGACACATGTACCAGCCGCGGTCCGACTCCCGCACGTCGCGCACGTGCAGCTGCCACGTGTGCAGGTCGCTGTGGGTGACGCCGATGCGGTGGTTCTTGGTGATCACGTGCGTCGCGATCGTCAGGATCGTCTGCGTGTCGACGCGCAGCCACGCCACCTACAGAATAAAAAGAATGCTTATAGCCCAACTGATCTGCACTGCTGATCTTTAGGCAGCCGGCAACATATCCGAAAATTAGTTCTAATAGTTTTCCAACTTACTTAAAAAATTTTGGAATGGTTTCACTTGCCACTGCCTATATTAAGATTTATAACACAGAAAGGGAAAGCAAAATACAAATATACGAGCTATATAGCTCGAAACAAAGTTCAATCAGTAATAGAACAGCCTTAACAGAAGAAAGTAATACACTGATAAGCACAATGAGAAAAGTACATTGTTATTACGATTTCCTTGCTTAGTTTCGACACTGTAATCTAATTCTCAAGCAATCGTTCCTACTGTCAGTTAGTCCATCATGTTGGGGGCATACGAGGGTTGGAACTTTAATAGTAGTAACTATTTATTCACAAGCTACATTGATATATTCCAAAAAAATTTGTTACATTCAGCTAATATGGCGTACGATTATGCATAGCTGATATTACGATGACTGGTGCATTGAAGATGATCATTATGTAATCGAAATCGATCTGCAAAACCATTAATAAAAAATAACCACGCTGCAAACTATATTTATTATATTCTATACAAAAGCGTTACACGTTTGCACCTGTTACTGTCCTCAGAATTAGTCACCAGCGTTGTGTAGAACCAGTTGCGAGCGATATGGAAGGCGTAGTATACCGATGGCACAGCCTGTTCTTTTAATGGTGAGAATGGAGCGGTCTACTGCCTGTCGAATCTCTGAAACAGTTCAGAAGCCGCGGCGGAGTGGCCAAGCGCATTGAGGCGCTATGCCCCGATGCGCAGGCCGTTCCCCGCTGGGGATTCGAATCCCCCCTCGGGCATGGATGTTTGTGTCGTCTTTAGTATAAACTAGTTCATAGGTACTTTGTAAGTTGAGGGACTGATGACCCCGCAGTTAAGCCCCTTAAGCATAACAAACATTTGAACATTTTGGTTCCTTCCTCTTCGGAATAAAATCAAAGTCACAAGGACGGAAGTCCGGGGAGTATGATAGATGGTGCAGTACTTCCCAATCCCATCAACCCTTGAATTGTCGTGCAAAATTATGGGTACGATGCACAGAAAGTGTTTCCGCTTCTTTCGTAAAGCTGGTCGCAAGTGATGCTCCAAAAGCGAACAGCTGTGCATTGACGGTCTGCCGTGGAGAAACATAGTGACACCGTTACGTCGGATCGATCTCTCACATGTGACTGGGTTTCCTTGGATTCTGCACACCCTGGTGACGTGACATAATCGAGTCGTTTTGCTCGGAGGTAAGGTACTTATGTCAACAACCTGTGCGATCAACGACAATATTAGATTACGTTGCATAGTGTCAACAACCTGTGCGATCAACGACAATATTAGATTACGTTGCATAGTGTCTCCACAGCAGTTTTGCCACTATTTACGTTCCAACCCTTGGATATCCACTTGTTATGATAGGTATTACTTTCATCCTACATCCCCTCCCCTTTTAGGAACCACGCGTGTGTAACGAACCAACGGTCCTCAAGATACTGCAGCCTTCCTTGTCACGCACACACAAATGCCTGAGGGAGGACTCGAACTTCCGACGGCGATCAACAGCGCGCTCCGCAGCAAGGTGCCTTAAATCGCTCGGCCATTTTTCTATGACCTTGTATCCCTCCCCAAATAAACTAACCAACCTAAATTAAAAAGTTGTGTATTGGGGAGTCTCAGCCGAAGTTTTGTATTTCACTAGATTTTCATGTATATCTTTCGAATCGATCGTTTCCGCACCAGAGATCCTTAACTCGCATTAAAACATTTATTCTTAATTGCGCTGTATGTCGTTCATAATTCATCCCACTCACAAAGCTGTGACTCAATTCATCTTCACCTACTTAGTGTACAAAAGCATATTTGTACCTTGCTTTATTTTTCTGTTTGTAAATATGACTATGCATTTCGATGCTTCAGCCAGCACCATCGGGCTCATTACAAGCCAAAGTAATGATTTATAAACACCTATTGACGCTAGCACTGTCGGTGTCGATGTGTTGGTAATGTGTTAGGTATAGCCCAGCTTTTAAAATTCGTCACTAAATGGTGCTGAAGTGTTCGGTATTGATGCTTGATTTTGATTTCCGCGAATAATGATAGTTATCCGCATTTGTTGAGGAGAATTATAGAGTACCAATAACTTTCCTACAGTATTGCTCATTTGTTGATGTCTTGCTTCATAACACTTGTTTACATTCTGTTACGTCATTCCACGTTATTAATTTCGTGCGGTATTCTTGCCGAATATTGTTTCTGTGTTATTTTCTTTATATTTGTGTATGCGGTTGCTTCCATCTGGCTTTGTGATATTTTCTTAAAAATGAATTAAAGCCAGGCACAGAGAACACTAACGATGAAGCATTTTACTGAAAGAAGCTGCGGCTCAAAAAGTGAAACTGATGCTGAAACACTCAATGTAAGTGTGAACGAAATGGAGATGCACAGAAAAAAGAATTATTTTTCTTGAAATACTACATCCATCAAACAGAGTTCAATGTGCTGTTATGCTATTGCACTGGTGGAGAACTTTAATGGTATTTACACAATTGAAAGAATTTTGTGAAATTTGTACTTACTCTGACGTAGGGGACTATGTTTACTTTCAGAATGATGCCATTATGGTCACAAAAAGTTGGTCATACATATTTTCCAGTATTTCATAATTTTATATATGTTACCGCTCTGAAATCAGATGTATAAATTTATTAATCGCATGTATTTTTGTTCTTCTTAATATTCATTTTTGTAAAGACTATTTCTTGAAAAATAATTGAAGTGTGTTTTACAAACACTGTTTAAACTAGTAACCTAGTGCCAAGTTTAGAAATCTTTAAACACACTTAGTTGGATTTGATTTGTCGTTTAGTAGTTGTTGCCCATACTGTTTATTATGTACGGTAAATGCGGGAGAGATGGCGCACATTTTCAAAATTATCCATACAAATTCCCATAATGTACTTAAGTCAAAATAATTACTTTTGCAAGAAAATAAACCAGTTTTCCTTAAAAAATAATTTATTGTCAATTTTACATGCACTCATTCGTAATGATATTTGACCATTCAGAAAACGTTACAGTGCGGTATCTGTCCCTTAGGTTAAGGGGTGAGATGCAGCGCTCTTATGGGTGATATGCCGCATATTTGTTAAAATGTATATTTCTTTATACAATAAATTTTAAAATTTTTGTTTATGACTGTAACAGTTGCGGAATAAAAACAAAAACTGAAGAATTGGCAAACAAATCCTTTAGTTTTGATATATCAAAACAATGAATAAAAGTTTAAATTAAATAATTTTTTTTCAAGGATTAACCTTAGGCTTAATCAGAGATTTTCATAAGAAATTGTCCCCATTATTAGCACTCAACGGAAGTTGCCAGGTGCTATTTAACTAACAGTAACACTAAAGAGATTTCCATGCAAAATACAGAGACTTACCTTCTTTATTAACATTAACTTGGTTAAAACTACCATTATTGAAAAAAAGCAGTTTCCTCGCCGCCCATCGTCTACTGCGCAACCGCAAAGCGCCTACAGCGCCTCGCAGTCTGTACCACATGAGGCAACTGTCTCGGACTTACACTATGAAAATTCTAATTTCTTCATACAATTATAGTCTATGACCACTCTGTAAGTTATGGACCAAAATTAAGATATGTCTTATGTTATTGAATTCATGGCCGTTTTCTTTGATGAATGTTGCTGTTGCTAATCTATCAGGTATATTGTATCTGAAGCATTGATGTGTTCTTTTAGTTGGTAATTGAAATTACAATATATTTTGACTCTTCATTGAACACACCATTTAGAATAATTTTGTACATATAAGCATTTGATCGAATGTCAGATTTGTTTCCAATGTCGTGGAGTCATGTATAGCCTTACTTGTTGCTTATTGGGCAAAGCTATTCTAAAGCTGTATAACTTGAAGGTGTCAAGAATACTTCCTCTATATTGGATATCTATATTTGGGATGTAACATACAATTGTTAATTTTACTATATTATAAAAACGTAGGCTTTCGCTGTCATTATTGTTAAAATAGATATACTTCTGAGCTATCTGCCGCGTCATGATGATATATGCCTCCAACGCTTCGGATCGGTTACAGGAGCCTTCCTCAGGGAATACTGACTTGTTTCCTCCCGTGTTTCTCTTATACAGCCAGCAGGAACTGAATGGACCAATGAAGTTATTCCTTCCATTCCTGCTGGCTGTATAAGGCAAACACAAGAGGAAACAAGTTAGTATTTCCTTAGGAAGGTTCCTGTAATGGATCCGAAACGTTGGAGAAATATATCATCATGATGTGGCAAATAGCTCAGAAGTATTTCAAATACTATTATATTCCTTATTGCCTTCTCAGTTTGTTGGATAGATTGCATTTCATTGAAGATCAATACCAACTGCTGTTTGACTCATAGTTCCCATTTCAGTCTAATCTTCATCAATAAATGGGTCTTGTAAGTTCTTTATATTATTGATGATCATGCTGATAACCTATGTGAATTAGGACTGCATGTGAAGCTGAATGTTTTGTTATGTGCAATAATTCGTTTTTAATAAAGTATGAATGGCTAATCATTTCATCTCAATATATTCCCGTGCTATATAAGGTAACCAAGTACATTCACACAGATATGCTACAACTTCAAACTTTCACAAACAAGTATAAAAGTGTATTAATCCCCCCAGTCGTGAATCCACCAAAATGTGGACTGATTTTAAAATTATAAGAAAAACAAATGAAGCTTTAAAACCATTTTATATATATAATTATAAAATATTTATAGTTTAGCTAAGTTCAGCCATGAGCTGGTGATAAAATACAAAGTAAAAAAAGAGCACTATAAATTGTACATATGTTTTCATCAGGAAAAGTAAATTAATGAAGGAAATGACATCACATGCAAAAGGGAAATGTGTTATTTTTTATGCTACTAGTTGATATAACAGTTCATATTCATAACATGAAAACAAACGAGGAAACATTGTATCTTTATTCAGCAGTTATGGTTCTTGTCTTTTAGTAAACGGAATACGTCCATAAAAAATTCATTTAAGAGACTAGTGTGAGGGAGTTTGTAGGAAAGGACATTCTGTGTTATTTTGTAGTCAGAAACAAACATTTATTTGCACTTTATTTGAGAACAGGAGATTGAATACAATTCGCAAAATATAAAGAAGATTTGCAAAGTATCTCATTATTA
Organism: Locusta migratoria; assembly: GCA_026315105.1. NCBI lineage: Eukaryota > Metazoa > Arthropoda > Insecta > Orthoptera > Acrididae > Locusta > Locusta migratoria. The sequence goes on from CM048744.1 coordinate 782,900,547, forward strand.
TTATTCATAAAAGGACCATTGAGAAACTGAAATAAATCACGTGACAAATTTGGCTGATCGCAGTCTGTGATAATTATTAAAGTAATTTTAATGAAATTCTGTGTGATGCTACAGGTGACTAAAATTATCTATTGTCACCTTACGAAACGCATGCATTTTGTTTGTTTACTGTCCGAGTGACAGATGTTGATGTAAAAATTACGTAAATTAATTTTTCGATCAAAACATGTCATTTTAAAGCTGAGAACGGCAATTAAGGTTTCTGGTGAAGCTGAAATTTCCTGCTGTTATGATAAAAGGAGATCCTTTCTTTGATTTTCTTTGAAAGCGTCACGTAATTACGTCTTGAGTCAAAGAAAAAGCGTGAAAGAAGGAAATGCCTGTAGAAGACGTTTGCCAGTAACAAAGAGTCGGTACGACGTTAAATTTCACTTTACCTAATACATGCGTAGTTTTTTCTTCTGAAATGATGGGATCTAAGAGGCACAACAACTGTTCAAGAAACCACGGTCCCGCCTTTGCAATCTCACAACAGTCAATTCTTTCATTTCGTTCCTTTACATATTCTTGTGTGTATTTCGGCCTGCTTGGCAAACTGAGATAGAGTCCGATCGGAAACTGGAACAGTTTACTAACGAAAGAAACTAGTTTGCAATTGTCAGTTGTTTACAATCTGCAGTAGTTAAGAAGGATGTGGGTGTATTGAAACTTATAGTACAGTACACTTTTGAACGTTAACCATGTAATGCACTTTCCACTTTAGCACACAAACTTGAAGTCGTTGAAAGTACAATGTTTTACACTTAGTAATTGAGGATTTTGAAGTAAATAACGACCTTAACCCTTTCATTACCAGTGTTGTTCCTCGACAACAACGTATTAAAAGCTAACTTATACCCTATTTTGTGTATCAAACCTTAAAGTCGCACTGTTGTTGATGAACAACATGCTTCTAGTACGACATTTTGCCGCTTGGTTCACCGTGTACGCCCTTTTGGGGCAGTAAACTGTCCATCGTGGAGGTTGTGTTACGTTGCCATCTGTACGCGGCTGCGAGTGTGAACGTGGATGTGGTTCATGTTACTTTATTTCAGCAGTGAATTGTCTTGTGTTTCATGTTGTGGAAAAGATTATGTTACCATTACTGATGTTACAGTGTCAACTGTCAACAAAGTAACGTCCCAAGTGATAAAATACCTCGAGACAAACGTCTGTGTTGTGTATGAAATACATGACATAAGAAAACAATAGTTCGATAAAAAAAATTTAAAACGCATACTTTGATGTTTAGTGCACTGTATCAATACAGAAAACTTTGAAATTTAATTTTTCCAAAGCTGAATTCATAGGTATGAAAAGGGATTTCCCCTTTAAACTTTCTGTTAGAAAACCGCGAAAGGTCGTCAAATAGAAGATATAGTGATAGCTCAAATTTACGAACGCAAACATATCACGAACTCGTCTTCACTACCAATCTACTAAATGTGTTGCTATCTTCGTATCATCATTTGGGATCATCTCACTCTCGTACATCTCCATTTTGCCGTGTGTTTCAATGTTCTGCTTTTCAGTTTGCTTTTATTGACTGAATAGCAATTTATCATCCAATAGTCTGTAAATGTTTATTAATTCAAATACGTTCTGCCTGTCATTTCCATGCTGTCAAATTAGGAGATAACATGGGCTTACTAGGCCAGTAATTGCGAGCTTTATTCACTATGTAATGACATTCGTCAGTGATATATTCCTATTTTAAAGTAAAGAATACGTTACACACATTTAAATTCACTATATGATCGAGTAACATTTCTAGCACAATATTTTGTTGTCATATAATCCTTACGAATATTAAAATACCAGCTGAAAAAAATCTCTTGCTGAAACACTCTGAAACAAAAGCGTAAGACCAGCTGCCTTACTACTCTTTCCGCCTTCCAATATAAGAATCTCACATATACAGGCATAATCGCACTCTTATAAATGAGGACATTCAATATCATTTTACCCTATATTTCATTATAGTTAAGCTTTCATATGCAACAACTACCTATCAGTGTCAGCATATCACATGACGATAATATCATAACTGAAAAATTATATTAAAGGTGAAGCATTGAATTAAAATTTATGATGCGGCCGGGAATTGAACCCGGACATCCATGCTCACTAGGCAGACATCCTAAAACAGTCCCAACACCTTACAATGGTAACAGGCATACATTTTCCAATCACTGCTCTGTACCTTTGTTCGTTTCTGGCGTTGAGTGGTAAGATCAAGAGATCAAGTCTCATAAGCAGCAACATATTTGCTGAAGACAATTATTGATTATTCAGCGGAAACATTCCGGTAGTGCGGCAACGCTAGACCATCGCACCACTAGCGATTAAGGCGCCTCGGAATAGTCTAAGTACTTACCCCCACGTCAAAAACCCTTATTCAGCTTCTATGTTTCATGAAATATTGCACAACTGCCAAAGCTCTCCATGCATCGGAATAGCACCTCGGCAATGGCTAAGGCTAAGGTGATATAAATATCATTATAATTACAAATATACAAACCCTGAGACTGACTTTGACATTTTCGAGACGCAAAAAAGTCTCAGGGATTGTAAATTAATAATTATAATGATAAAATATTATATTTTTAAAACGACGAACAACCGCTAACAGCGTATACGAGAACCACAAACACCATTGCCTGTTTTCGGCTATCTGTAAGTTTTACTGGTTTTTACATCGGCATTAAGAGGATTAAGACGTTGTTGTATTTAATGAGCGACGTATCTGTTTCACACTGTCTCCCTTTGCATGCACTAGCACTTTCTTCTATCTGCCTTTCCCATTGTCACTGCCTTATACATTTTTCTCTGTGTTTCTTGATACTGTAGCCTTTGCCGACAATTTCCTGTCGCTATTCCAATTCCTTCGCCTTTGTTCATTTCGTTTTCTGTCCTATTGCCACTCCTTCTCCTCATTTAATGACAGTTGTCGTTGTCTTCAAGCACCATTGTCTCATCTTAACAAATGTCATTCCAGATGTTCTGCTCGGCGTTTTGATTTCTAGAACGTAAAACGAGTTATGGGTGATTGCGAAAAACGGCCAAATTTTATTGTGTTGAAGTTTATGTATGGTCTCCACTCATCTCTCTTTTTCACTTTCAAAGTTTCCTCACACTTTTGCTCCTACTGCTACTACCTCAATCACTTTTTCTTTTTAACAGTCTCTTTCTCTCCGCAAACATCTCTTTTTCCTGCTCCCACCCCACCCAAAACTTCTCCCCCCCCCTCGTCTCTCTCTCACTCTCTCTCTCTCTCTCTGTCTTCGGCCGTCATTATGTCTCTGCTACACTCTATCTGCACAAAAAGGGCGACTGCTCAAGTGCCAAAGATTTCGAGGTGATGGCGGAGTGATTAATGCAGCTGGTTCGACACTTTTCTCTCACAGATAATGAACATGTTACGACAACAGCATTTTTCAGCTGGTTTACTTCTCTTCCCTGTTACATCAGATTATTCCCCCTATTTAAAAGAATTTTGGAGGCTAGTGACGTTTTGTCAGTTTATTTATATACTTCGAAACTACATAGTCTTACACATATGAACATACAAATATTCATACGGTTAACACTAAATCGTTTCCCACCCAACGCAAGCTTACTGTCGATTTATTTGCATAAAATCGTTGTAGACAATTTTTGTGATTTATACCAAAATATACATCATTATTTTTTTTTTTTTTAATTTTTATTTTTTTTTACATTCGAGTATCAAAATGTTTGTTTGAGGAAATACTGTTTGCAAGCTGATAGTTGTCACCACCCAGCTCAACATGAAAGAGTTCTTTGAATCTTAGTGCATAGGGTTCATGTCATTTCTGACCCAAAAAGTTTGCCCGCTGAGCTGTCTCATCTGGATGTAACTATTCAACAGAATGGCTAAGGTGAAGGGCAGGTTAAAAGAGAGTTGCGCTATCAACCACATGTGCAACGGGGTAGTGATGATAACACTGAGTCGGCACGCACGTCAATGGCCTTTCCGCCATACGTTGGCAGCACTTCTAATAAGATTGGTCGCATTTTGTGTAAAAATAATGTAAAATGTGTGTTTCGTCCACCTTCAAATCTAAGGCACTGTTGGGATCCGTTAAGGATGATCTCGGTTTGCGTAAGGCGGGTGTCTACCGTATCTCATGTAGCTGTGGCAACTCATATGTTGGTCAAACTATTAGGATTGTTGAGTACCGTTGTATTGAACATAAACGTCACACACGTTTACAACAGCCAAACAAATCTGCTGTGGCCGAACACTGTCTTGACACAGGTCACCCTATTGAATATGACAAAACGGAAATTCTGGCATGCACTTCCAAGCACTGGGATTGTGTTATCAAGGAAGCGATAGAAATAAAACTAGATGACAACCTTATGAATAGGAATGGAGGCTTCTGCTTAAATTCCGCTTGGGATTCTGTTCTCTCTCTTGTCGAAAAACAGAGGGAGAAAACTAATCCGACCTCATCTGTCGAGAACTGATGTTTATTATCAATATTCTGACCGTTTTCATCTTTGGTCGTGTCGGCGCTGTGTGCTTGCTTGCTCGGTGTGTGTTGTCTTTCCTGTTTACTCATTAAAAACCGTGGTTTTAAAGATCGTTGCACATTGCTTTCTTACTGCAGTTTCGCCTTGAAAATGGCAGGGTGGTCTCCTGCCGAAATATCGGCCGTCGTCGATTTTGGTACCTGGCAGCATACCCGTAAGTTCTTCGAAGTTGTTATTCGCCAGGAGAAATTAAGGAATCACATGTAAATGAAGTTTAACGGGCTTCTTTTAGTGGTCATATGAATGAATTCACACTTATTATTATAAAGGGTCATTTTTTGCACCATGCAGATATTTTATCTAAATCATTTTGCAATTGCTTTTGATGTTCTGGTGACTTTACTAACTGATAAATAGCATCATCCGCGAACGGTATGAGGGAGCTACTCAGATTGTATCCTAAATCGTTTATAAAATTAGGAACAGTATGGACCCTATAACACTTCCCTGGGGATCGCCAGATATCATTTCAGTTCTACTCGATGATTTGCCGTCAATTACAACGTACTGTGTCCTTGGTGACATGAATCTCACAATTGTGTGGCGATATTCCATAAGCAAGGAGTTAGAAGTTATCCTTACAGTAAATTCTCCAGTCCCGAAATTATCCAGGCCTCAACTTACGATGACCCCTATTTCTCCATAGCAGACAGTTCCTACCTCGTCTATCCTGCACGTCTTCCATTTCGTATGGTTTGTGTGTGTGTGTGTGTGTGTGTGTGTGTGTGTGTGTGTATGTGTGAAAGTGTGTGTTTGTGTGTGCGTGCGGGTGCGTGTGTGGGTGGGTACGGTATTTTGCTTCCTTCCCCTCCTCCATTCCTACGCTGCATCTCGTTGAACGCACCAAGTACACACATGTTCTATAAGGCTGTGCTGTATCCATCCCCACCACCGCGACGCAACCTTTCTTTCCCCTCTTCCCTCTCTTCCTATTCCCTCGACGGCCGCGGTGGCCAAGCGGTCTGCGGCGCGCCATTCACGATCTGCACGGCCCCTACGGCCGAGGGTTCGAATCCCCCCTCGGGCATGGATATTTGTGCCGTCCTTAGTATTAGCTAGTTCCTACGGAGTTTGTAAGTTTAGGGACTAATGACTCCGTAGTTAAGTCCATAAGCTCTACCAACATTTGAACATTTGAATTTGAACCTGTTGCCTCGGCGCAGAGAGATCGTGAGGCTGTGAAGTGTGCTTACATTCCGCTCTATTGCCTTTACAATAATAAAAACGATTGACATTAATATAAAAATACTACATAATGTTTTGTTGGTAATGAAAGTATACAGTTGGATTATCAGAATGGAAGGGTTTTCTGGGCTTCACCTATGTCACGCAGTTAGTTAAGATAATCGGCGCTCTACTGCATATGTTCGCTATACATTATTATTGTACAATAGATGTACCACAAATAAAGTAAGGTTTGGTTCATTGTATGGAATGATGTGCTCAAGAGCCACAAAATAATTATTTGATACATTAAATGAAGCAGCATTGGCCGTATAAATCAGTTGCATTTATTGTCGCAAATCGATTTCGGTTAGCTTAGGAACCATCTTCAGCGTAGATGAAGAAATTCACAAGAGATGTTCCATGAATTTTGGCCTGTACGTTGCCTCAAGTATGTAAATGCAATGATAAACCGTCGCGCAGTTTTGGAAAGAGTGCTTTCAAACAAATTGACTACAGGCAATTCGGTGTTACAGTTTTATTATAGTAGAGATATCACATTTACTCGTTCGACGAAATTGGGTAATAACTTGGTGCAATGCAGCTTAGATGCTTTACCGACAAAAGTAATGTCTGATCTCTCGTTTCTCCATGACATATGACGACTGTGGGTTCAACATTGATAAATAAAAGGAAAAGAGAGAAAACAAACCACGTTACAATGAAGAACAATATAATAAAGAGGATCTTGTGAAGAAGAAGTGAAATGTAAACGGTATTAATTGGAGATCCAAATCAGAGGGTGTACTAAGGGACGCACTCGAAACATATTTTCTCTTGCAAACGCAGCTTATTACAGTGTCTGATTGCAATAGGTTGTGGGACGAGATGGGCGGTGTATATTTTACTTAATTACCCTCAGCGAGGCTGCCGCTATAGATTCAGAAACCCTGAAGCAATCATACGCTGATAATTCTCTTTATTTCTTTACTAGATGAAAACCCGACTGTTGTCTCGTATTCCGTCAACCCTCCCCCTCCCCCCCCTCTCACTCACCATCTCCTCCCTCTCTCGGCCAATTTCTTCCATATATATGTCAACTTTTCTGTGATCAGTGAAAAAGTCAGGTTACTGCATTGTGTACCCCTGGACATACACCATACGGTGGTTTGTGGGACTAAAAAACCCTCGCCGGCCGCTGTGGCTGAGAGGACTGAGGCCCTCCAGTCACGGACTGCACGGCCACATACGTCGGGGGTTCGAATCCCCACTCGAGCAAGGATATTTGTGCCGTCCTTAGTCTTAGCTAGTTCATAAGTAGTTTGTAAGTTTAGGGACTGATGACCCCGTAGTTAAGTCCCATAAGCTATACAAACATTTGAACTTTTTTTTTTTTTTTTTTTTTTTTTTTTTTTTTTGAAAAAACCCTCTTCAAGAAACATGTGATGAGAACATTCATGCTAATTGGTAAAATACAGTGAAAGCCTGTTGTAAAGTACCCTCTGCTATGCATCATATGAAACTTTATGTTGACAAGTGTATAATATCTGAATACATATGTGTAGCAGTCCTTAAGTAAGATACCCTTTGCCAGGTTAGATACGAAATTCAATGCAGACAGTGGCCTTCCTTTTATTTTGGAGGCCTAGTGTGCAAAATTTCATCAATATTGAAAGAAAACTGTTGATTTTTTTCGACTTCAGTAAAGTACCCTCCGCCATTCACCATACATACTGCCGCTGTGCGAGAATGGCCGCCAGGTCTAAGACGACAAATCACGGGTTGCGCAACAGCTCCCGTTCGAGGATCATGTTCTCTCTCCTGCGTGTGAGCGCGCGCGTGCGCGCGCGCGTGTATGTGTGTGTGTCTGTGTGTGTGTGTGTGTGTGTGTGTGTGTGTGTTTTTGTGTGTGGTTTGTCCTTAGCGTAAGTTAAACAGTCTAGGTACCTATGACTGCTGCAATTTGTCCCTTAGGTTTGCAAACAATCGGATGAAGAATGTGGTAGCGCATTAATTATTAATCTAATTGAATTGGCGACTTTCAAAAAAAGCCACCAATTTTAAATTTTTAGGTGTTCAAGCGTTACTTACTGGGCTCAAAAGTGAATCTGGAGCATCCAGGTTAGGACTCCAACAACACGCCAAATATCACCAAAATCGGTCCAGCGGCTTATGAGATCAGTGACAGCCAGGATGTGGAAGTGGACAGACGGAGTTATGTGTCGGTTGAGAGCAATGGACTGCCAGAGTTGTCGTAAGCAGTTAGGATTTTTGATAACCTTGATTTCTGATTTGTATTTTTATCGTAATTGTGATGTTTAAAAGGTAATGATAAGAATTATAACTCGTAACTTCGTTTCACTTTAAAAGTCGACCACTGTACGAAACAAGAGCTTTGTTTTATCACTAAAATTAGCAAATAAGGTCCGTGTGAACTACCAGTAACTGCCTGCCAAAAAAAAAAATAAAAAATAATAAAATAAAATAAAATAAAATAAAATAAAAATAATAAAAAAAAACCTCTTTCCCTGGCCCAAACTGAGAGCTGACTCGTTTCAAATTAATGTACATGGCCGCTCGCACGTTATTACACACACATTAATAAGCAAGCCACCACAATTAAAGATATCTTAGAAAGGTGGCTACGAAAACATTTATTGATTTATTGCCCAACGGATTTTAGACATAAGAAAAATTGCATCTGAGCTTGTTCTCAGCACTTATGAAGAACAATATTAAATAAAAGAGGGAAGGTGCTCTATAACTACAATATATAGGCAACTTACGGATTATGCTGAACTTAAACTTGTTTATTCAGATAGAAAACAAGCAAAATAGGGAACCAATTTCGTTAATACAATAAAATGCATCTCTTACAACGATTAATGCGGACGGTGCCCAGCCTAAATTATACATGATTTAACGCTACTGGGGCGAAGGATTCACAAACAACACTCATTCGCTCACACACACGTAATGCCACAGCGAAACTCACAAAAATCAGCGTGCTGAGACGAGGCGGAAGCAGGCACCGCTATCGTAGGCGAAATTCAACAAGATGGAGGTAGCACAAAACACTATATACGAAAACACTTTGGACCTGGCTCTGGTCTGTCGTGCCTGTTTTGAGATGGTGCGTGTATATAGCCAAGTTAAATTACATCTGAATTGGACCGCGAGCAAACACGCTAACGGCGACATACGACTACGTTACATGAACGCACCCCACTGAAGGTGAAGTGGTTGAAAATCGGATTCATTATAGAAAATCACGGTGGATTTTTAAGTTGCAGTCTTTTAGAAATCGATCTAGGTACTGGTTTTATATAAGAAGTGGCGTGAATTCAGGCGACTAGCTGCAAACCCCGGAAGTCGGAACTCGGACCCAAGTGTTTCCGAAAACCGATAAAATTTAATAAATTCAGCTTCCGAAAAATAAAGAAAATTAACTACAGCATGCAACCCATAGAAATGTTTAGAATTATATGAGGAAGCGAATGAAATACACGCGATAGGAAGCGATTACAGAAACGCAGGATTCCTGTCTCAAAAAAACCACAAAAATAAAATAATTAATATGTCGGAAAAATAAAAATAAGAATTACAGCACGCAACCCATAGAAAGTTTAGAATTACATGAAAAAGCGAAAGAAATGCAGCTACACGCGATAGGGAGCGATTACAGAGACGGATGGTCTCAAAAAACTTCGTAAAATTGACATAATTACAAAGTCGGAAAAATAAAAATTAAGTATTACAGCATGCAACCCATAGAAATGTTTAGAATTATATAAGGAAGCTATTGAAGGAGGTTGTACAAGGCTCATAGAGATTTACTGACAAAGACAGAGTGCATACTATAAGTCGGAGAAGAAACAGAAAAATTAAAATAGGCGGGGAGAGAAGATCGCGAAACATTAGTAGAAATCAGAAGGGTATCCGCATAGTTACTTGCCTGATGGAAATGGAACAAACAAGAGTGGAAGCTGAAGACTTTGTTCTATAAACCAACCACGTGGAACTCATATCAGTCACGGAAGGAAACGATGAGGAGATTTTTACATGCCCTGTACAAAAATGAACATATCACCTATTAGAAATCGGGCCCCACAAACCTAGAAAGATTTACACAGAGTTCATACAGCGCCACATGATCACAAAAGGTTTTAACATACCAGGCCGTTAGCAAACTGCAACTACAATCACACACACCGCGTTTATCAATATTGGAAATCACTGACTTGATAAACGAGAACACATTTCCGCACACGATAGGAGAAAATGTTCCAAAAAATGATTCTAAGTTCACGAATCTAAGTTAAGCGTGCTAGACAATGAAACGCTACCATCTCCAAACACACGGTCAGAACCAACCTTACCTCACCAGAAGACCAGCACAGAATGAACAGCTGAGCGGCCAGCGCGAGAAGCTACCGGAAGCTGGAAAGCCGAAGAAACAGCGATGGTGGGGACGGAGAGCGAGACCCGCGCTGGAGAGGGCTCGCTGAATAGCGTGTAACCAAAGGGTGTAGAAACCTCTTTGGTAGTATCAGCAGCTATCGACACTGAGCCAGAGAGAACGATGCAAAGCGAGCTATCACTCCCCACATTCGGACAGCCATAGATTCTCGCACATCCACTTAAAAGTAAAACAACACATTCTAAATTCAAATGTTCAAATGTTTGTATAGTCTATGGGACTTAACACGGGGTCATCAGTCCCTAAACTTACAAACTACTTACGAACTAGGACGGCACAAATATCCATGCCCGATGGCGGATTCGAACCCCCGACCGTAGTGGCCGTGCAGACCGTGACTGGAGCGCCTTATTCTCCTCGGCCACCGCGGCCGGCAACACATTCGCACAGGGACAGTGGTGTAGTGGGGAAACCGTACTTATCCCATATTAATTAATATAATAATAAATTATTAACGTAACAAAATAAGAAGAACCTAGCAATATTAACCAATATTTTAAAACATGAAATAAAAATGCTATTCCTCAAGCCTTGAAAATAGTGGGGTTCAGGTTTTAACCCAATTATAATCTAGCGACATTAAATATATTATAACTTTACATAAATATACAATAAATATATGGAAGACGAGAGATGACCGTCTAGCTTCATGTACCCCCTTCAGTTTAAAGTGAAAGATTTTCTTATTTTAGCCAAGTTATCTCAGGCTGCAAGTTTTTAAAAGTTGGATAGATACCAGTGTTAACTTCATTTATATTTCATTATTAATGTACTGCAAGAGACCAAGGTGCTGTGTACGAATAAGAGGTGAGTGAACTTAATTTTTTTATGATTAGTATTACAAGTGGGGAAGTATATTGTTGAGTCTCCGTTAAACATTTCGCACATTCTGATTTGTTATGCTCGTACATTTTCTGATACAAGAATCGTAAGCAACTAGTTTATCAGGTAGCTAACAATATTTCTTGTCTATCGTTTAACGTGCCTTTTCATATAAATAGTAAATACACCACTTGCAGACAATACAATAATTAGTTTGTTAATAAAGTAAGATCAGAAGGTGTCAGTACACATAATAATTATTGCTAAGCTCACAACCTAATCCACACTTAACCACTTTTGGCATCTAATAAAGTAGACTTTGATTTGAACTTTCAATAATTAGTCAATCACACAATTATAGACTTAGACGTTGCTACTCCATGATAGATTTTACAAGTTCCTTTCTTTGCTATCAGCTACCGTTATAGTTTGTTCTCATTCCACGAATGACTTCATTTATGTTAAGTATTACTTGGTTTGCACCCTACATAGGTAATGAACTATTTCAACAATACAACATTTTGTTTGTTAATGAGGTAGATCTTGTTTACAGCACGTAACGTTACATATAACAATCACTACTAAGTTCGCAATAGATGTCATGCTCAGTCTGTGTCAGAGTAGTAATTTAAACTTTAATCTTTAATTAATTAACCGACACACAATTGTCAACTTTAGTGTTTTTATTGTGCCATACTATTACACTTCATTCTGCTGCTATCAGTCACTATTCGAAATTTTCTATCACTCCACCCATAAACACATTTATGTTTGGACATTACGTTTGTGTCAAACATTGATGGGTATTTAATTAAATTAATGAACTATTTGTCTGTCTGATTAAGGAATTGGACCTTGTGCTACAACCAGACTTGTCATTCATTGTTTAACCAGGATAGTTAAGCGCATTAATAGAGCCATACATATTGCAATAAGCCGATGCCAGGCTCATTAACTACATTATTTACTCTCACTTGATTTTCAGACATTCGGATCATTTTTTACATTCACAGTGCTGTACCTGTCCAGGTAGGCAATGTTGAATCAGCACACACACAGAACACTCACAGAACACGCTAGTTTCCGAAAACAAACATAAATATATTTTATTTAAAAGTAAAAGTTTCAATAGTTTTTACGTTTTCTGTACAACATTTCCAGTTTTTTCTTAATAGAGACGTCTCTCGAACTTCAAAATTATTTCAGAAAAAAATGGAGAATTGGTTCAGCCGTTCTCCAGTTTTACGCATACCAACACATTCTTTTTTATTTATAAGATTATAATGATTGTCGCTTATATAGATGCTTTTTAGCTACCGTATTTTTCAATGTGGACATGTATGGTAAGAACTAAGTCACTATCTTGAAAAATGTGCTTCATTTGCTAGCCTTTTCATAATACTGTTGACTAGACTAGATTTAATGAATTATTTGTATTTCCAAATCATTCACAGACTTCATTTCTGTAAGATGCTTCTTATCTTGTTGATTCTTCCTCTCCACACAGCCGATCCTGGAGGAAATCTCGATAATTTTCGGAACTATTTCCTACAAAAATCACATCTCCTGTTCGCTGAAGTCGCTGATCCTATGATGGAATTCAGTATGGATAAACAAGTGAAAAATGTATTGTAGGATGAAACAGAGCTGACATAAAATCGATTACATTGTAAATTAATCATCATCAATCAAGTGCAGCTGAATAGGATTGTACATGTTGAAACATGAAACAGTTTGAAGCTGTGTCCGCAATTAGTGTATTAATTTCTGATGGTGCAGTGGTTAGCGTACCAAATTGCTGTGCTGGCGGACCCCGGTTCAAATCCCTGTGGCAAAGAAAAATTTCTTTATTTCTATTTATTATTTCCAGAATGTTGTACGTGTTTCTGATGTTCATCTACCTGTAAGTTGCAGAAAATTCTTTCTTTGTATGAAAAGCTGGGTACTCCAATCAGGAATCAACCTGTTCTGAACGCATGCTTTTATTAGCGATAAAAGTATCCTAAAGTATAAAGTGTTGTCCTCTATTAACAACCAGCCTTCGAATTCCGGACCTCCTGCAGTTTTCAACGTGACAATCTCTGGTGGAGGCGCCGGGTGTCGTGCAATACTTCTGCATCATCGTGGCTCCGATTAGGCAGCGTTAGAGCCGTCGCCTACACAGACAAGAACTGGACTTGAAAGAGTATACTGACTACCTCCGACCGAAAGTCCGTGTCATCAAAAGACCCCATGGATACCAAAACAGCGGTAAGCCAGCTGAACATCAGACACCCATCGGTGTTCTCTGGAAACGCTGGACACGACCCAAACAAGTGGCTGAAAGGATTCGACCGAGTCGCCAAGTGTAATAGGTGGGATCACCCCAGCAGTGGTTTGAAAATAACGATGACAAGCAACAAGTCCATTTATTGCAAGAAAAACTGAAGAACAAGGCTCAACGACATGGTGAATCAACGCAGCCCTATAACAAGAATGTTTTTGCCGTATATCACGTAGTTTTCCCGTATATTACTGAGGCCAATAAAATTTCTCATTTGATAAGGGCATTGTAGAAGACATGTATCGAGCTCTTCTGTTAAAAGATGTTTCTACTAGACAAGAGTTTATCCAATGGTGCCAGAAAATTTAAAATATGCAACAGAGGAATGTTGGAAGAAAGAAGTATGACTGACATCCAATTGTAGTCCCTATGGCCGTTGTGGAAGACGAGCATGATTTTGCTTCCCTCATACGACAACTCGTGAGAGAAGAATTACAACAGTTGATGGCAGCCGGGACTGTTGGACCAACGAGCACCGGATTCCGATCTTGGACGTCAGTCCTGCACGTCATGAGGGGGTCGACGTTGCTGAAGAATAGGTATTCACACATTAGCGCCTGTCTGCCCCTCCAGCAGCACCCGACGTGAAGAATGGTTGCAGCCGCCAACCGGCAACCTAGGAACCGACCGACGCGGGCACAACTACTCCCCCGGCCCCGGCAACTATATCGCCTTGCAGTAGGACAGATATCTGGAGGACAAAAGACAATACACCATCGTGTTTTCACTGTGGGCGTCCTGACCGTGTCGTAGAGAGAGAAAACGATTATCTGACAATGATTATGCCGCAATACGCCACCCATCGGACCAGTACTTTCAACGGCAGCCAACTGTCCAAGCTCTTCAAAACGCCATAGCCCTATAGAGATACCAGCCGCTCGCCTAGCCGCCGTGTTCAGGAAAACTAGGCGAGGCGACCATCTAAGGAAGTGAGGCCGACGCAGATAAACATCCTCCATGGAAACATACGCTAAGATGTTGAGAAATCTCAGTGACGTTATCATCGACGGCCAACTTGCCCGGGTACTAGTCGATTCAGGAGCTTCCATATCTGTGTTGCCGAATGACTTTCGTCGCAAATTAAAGAAGATAATGTTCTGTGATACAAGAGCAGTTGTGCTGAAGGTCGCAAATGGAAAATACGTTCAGCTGACAGGAACATGTGTCGCAAGAATAACTATCAACATAAGGACGCAGCCGTTTGAATTTGTAATTTTAACGCTATCCGCGGACGGGACTTCCCTCGGGCATCCCAGGCTGGCATTGACTGTGGCAGATCTGAACTAGAAATTGAAGCCTTTCCGTCGAGTACACATATCACTCACCTGGGATGTTGATTGCTGTCGAGAGAGTTGAGATCCCACCGTTAACATCAAGAAGAGATGGTCAGCAGCGGAGACGACCAGCTGAACTGCGAAGTGCTTGTCGATCGCCAGAAGCTAATCATTATAACGAAGGAAATCTACATACCAGCGGTTATCACAAGCATTACAAGTGGTCGAGGAGAACGTTGGATCGCTAATTTTCACGATCAATCGCAACTCATCACTAAAGGAATGTGTATTGGAACAGCTGAACCAGTCCAGGACGGTGACTTCAATGACATCGACGACATCTCATGCTAAGCTGTTACTACTGACAACGCTCTAGAGGGAACTACTATGGAATTGCATATAGTGCCCAGTCTGATCAAGGAACAACTTCAGCAGGTGTTAGCCATACTACGCCAATTTTCAGGTGAATTCAAGGAAAGGCAGGAGAAGAAACAAATGAAATGGCCCAAGATAAAACACCGTATGAATACTCGGGATCATACAGCAATAAGGCAACGTTCCTATAGAATGTCGCCGGTTGAAAGACGAATAATTCGAGAGGAAGTGGAGATGATGTTGCATGATGACATTATTCAAACTTCAGAGTGTCCTGATCGTCTCCAGTGGTCCTCGTGAAGAAGAAGCATGGCAGAATGTGTTTCTGTATCGACTATCGGCGGCTGAACAAAATCGCGAAGAAAGATGTTTACTCCATTGCCACACATTGACGACAACTTAGACTGTTTGAAAGGAGATGCATACTTATCAACCATAGACATGCACATAGATTACTGTCAAACTGAGGTTGACGAAGATGACAGAGAAAATACTGCATTTATTATACCTGACGGGCTCTATGAATTCAAAGTCATATGCCATTTGGACTATGTAATGCTCCAGCCACATTCTAACACGAGATGGACAACCTGCTTCGACACCTTAAATGGACAACGTGTCTTTGCTATCTAGACGACAATGTTGTCCTCTCAAAGACGTTTGTGGAACATCTAAGCCGCGTGTCAACTGTGCTGAATCTTGCTGAATTAGGTTATATTACAGCTGAACAGAGAGAAGATCCATCATTGTTAAGAAACAAGGAAGCCTTGAAGAACGGAAAACCGACCAAAGGAGACTTTCAACTTATAAACGGAACATTCTACAACAGAACGACAATCTAAAGGCACCAAATGGCTACTTGTCGCTTCGGCCAGCTAGTCTAAAGTATTTCCACGATTCTCCAAAATCCTGTCGTCTGGGATTCGTGAAGACCCTAGACAGAATCAGACGCAAGTATTACTGGAAAGGTCTCTGCCGCACTCTAGGAATCACTGCAAGGATTGGGAGGCCAAGCATGACGAAAGTGGCGGCTGAGTACACGATCATCACCAAACGACGCGCGCAAGAGATCTTCCACGCGTGTAGCAATTTTTTTTTCTAATAAAACCCCATGTCATTGCAAGCATGTGTGTCTATTTTTAACTCTCTATCTACATTATTCCGTGATTTATTAAGTTTTCAAACTTATACTTTTTTATCACCCGGTACTTCCTATGACTCTGACTTCTTGAAGATGTCACATACATTAAAGACCGATGAGAAGGCGTGGCGGTAGTTGATACTCAGCGTAAATAATGAAACACAAAATAATTCTAACGACTCGTTCTCGAAAAGAGCCGGAGGATTGTTTGTCAAACATCATGCGTAGTTTTCAGAGAGGAGGCTTTAGCGTAATCTCACATTAAATGCCAGTATTATCTGTCGCTTGTGCAGACAGTTAAAATACAATGAAGGGTTGTATTATGAATACAGAAATTACGGGACACCCTTACAATTTTGTACAATGGTTTCCCACATTTATCAATGTGTTCGTCGTACCCGATATAAGAAAAATTTGAGGTGAGAAGGACAGATAAAATGTCTGTTCCTTGATAAAAGTTAATTCATAATACATTAATTTAAGAAAAATAAGAATCACATTCTTTTCAAATAGCCCCACTTGTAACAGGATTAATTGCCGTATATAACGAATTTTAGATATCATTGGATAACAGATGTTGAATCATGCTATACACCGTATCTCTCCAGTGACACACGGAAATCTTTCTTTAGTGTTTGTTCTGTGTTTACAGTGGAACTTCAAAAATACCTTTAAAAGCCGCGGCAGAACCTCGAAGAATCATATACTATTACGTCACTCTTTTAAATCAAAGACAAAACGAAAATAACGTAGAGGCGGCATAATTTGGCTTCTGTTATTTTTAGAAGCGCAAACAAAATCCCAGTCTATGTTTAAATTACGCTAAGCTGCGAGCCGGTTAAATCCTGTGTTCCATTTAACGAGGGTGCTTTAAAATTACCTTTGAGCGAGGGACACATTAACCGGTGAGCAAAACGTCACTTTCATAAAGTGCGACACGTTAATCCCTGCATTAAAGGATTATAGCTCCGCCTTAAGCGGCACTTGCTGTAAAAGCGCCTCGTCCGCCTTCGGGTGATGCCTCGCGTTGTAGCGGCACATGTGCCCATCTCGTAAGTCAACTAACCCAAGTTATGCAAGAAAACTTTATTCACACCTCACTTTGTCAAACAAACTCCTATTCAAGCGCCAATGCTGTATCGCTAGTTAGTCCACTACATGTGTTTACGTTGTACATCTACATCTACATGGGATACTCTGCAAATCACACTTAAGTGCCTGGCAGAGGGTTCATCGAACCACAATTATTCTATTTATCTCCAGTTCCATTCTCAAATAGCGCGTGGGAAGAAAGAATACCTGAATCTCTCTGTTCGAGCTCTGATTTCTCGTATTTTATTCTGATGATCATTTCTACCTATGTAAGTCGGAGTCAACAATATATTTTCGCATTCGGAGAAGCATTTTGGCGATTGGAGTTTCACAAGTAGCCCACGCCGCAGTGATAAGCGCCGTTGTTGTAATGATTCCCATCCCAGATCCTGTATCATTTCCGTAACGCTGTCTCCCCTGTATCGTGACAATACGAAACGAGCTGCCCTTCTTTGGACTCTTTCGATGTCCTCCGTCAAACCCACCTGATAAGGATCCCACACTGGGCTGCAATACTGCAAAAAAAGACGGACAAGCGTAATGTATGCAGTTTATTTTGTAGTTCTGTTTTAAGGGTTCTGCCAATAAAACGCAGTCTCTGGTTCGCCTTTCCCACGATATTATCTACGTGTTCTTTCCCATTTAAATCTGAAGTAATAGTAATTCATAGGTATTTTGTGGAGTTTACGGCCTTCACATTTGATTGATTTATCTTGTAAACAAAGTTTAACGAATTTCTTTTTGTACTCATGTGGACGACTTCACACTTCTCATTATGTAGAGTCAATTGCCAAATTTACTGATATCTTATTTAGATCGTTCTGCAGTTGGTTTTGATCTTCAGATGATTTTACTAGACGGTAAATGACGGCGTCATCTGCAAACAACCTAAGAGAGCTACTTAGATTTTCCCTTAAATCGTTTATGTAAAATAAGGAACAGCAGAGGACCAATAACACTACCCTGTGGAACGCCCGATATGACCTCTGTTTATGTCGATGCCTTACCATCGATTACTACGAACTATGTCCTCTCTGACAAGAAATCCCCTATCCAATCGCAAATTTGGGGCGATATACCATAACCAAGCAATTTGATTAAAAGCCGTTTGTGCGGTACGGGTCAAAAGCTTTCTGGAAGTCAAGAAATACGGAATCGATTTGCGAACCTTTGTCGATGGCACCCATCACTTCGTGTGAATAAAGAGCTAGTTGTGTTTCGCATGAACGATATTTTCTAAATCCGTGTTGACCTTGGATCAATAGATCGTCCTGTTCTAGGTAATTCATAATATTTGAATACAGGATATGTTCCAAAATCCTGCTGCAAGTTGTATGCCTTCAACGAAGAAAAAGTAATATTTCAAGTACCTCCTCCCTCACCTGTTCATTGTAGTTGAATTTGCAATTACTTATAACATTTTTAAGTGGACTAAACAGATCACACCCTATCTTCCAACATAAATGTTTCTACATGTACATCAATACTCTGCAAATCACATTTAAGTGCCTGGCAGAGGGTCCATTGACCACTTTCATAACTTTTCTCTGCCGTTCCATTCTCTAATAGCGCGCAGGAAGAAAGAACACCTAAATCATTCCGTTTTCGATCTGATTTCTCTTATTTTATTGGGGTGGTCATGTCTTCCTAAGTAGGTGGGTGCTAGCAAAATATTTTCACATTCAGAAGTAAAAGTCGCTGATTGGAACTTCGCAAACAGATCACGCCGCAATGAATAACGTCTTTCTTTTAATGATTTCCACCCCAATTCTTGCAAAATTTCCGTGACGCTTCCCCCCCCCCCCCCGTAACGTGATAAAACAAAGCGAGCTGCCCTTCTCTGAACCTTCTCAATGTCTTCCGTCAGTCCCACCTGGTGAGGGTCCCACAAGGGGCAAAAGTACTACAAGAGAAGACGCACAAGTGTGATGTAGGCAGTCTCTTTGGTGGAGCTGGTGCATCTTCGAAGCGTTCTGCCAATGAAACGTAACCTTTGGTTCGCCTTCCCCACAATATTTTCTATGTGTTCTCTCCATTCAAAGTTGTTCATAATTTTAACTGCTATGTATTTGGTAGAATTTACGACCTTAAGGTTTGACTGATATATCGCGTAACTGAAGTTCAGCGGATTTCTTTTAGTGGTCATGTGTATTACTTCACACTTTTCTTTATTTAGTGTCAATTGCCAATTTTCGCACCATGTACAAATTTCGTCTAAATCGCTTTGCAGTTGCTTTTGATTCTCTGTTGACTTCAATAACCGATAAACGACAGCATCACTCGCGAACAGTCTAAGGGAGCTATTCAGATTGTCTCCTAAATCATTTATAAACACGAGGAAGAGTAGACCTATAACGTTTCCCTGTGGAACACCAGATATCACTTCTGTTTTACTCGATGACTTACCGTCAATTACAACGAACTGTGTCTTTTCTGATATTAAATCGTGAATCCAATCGCACAATTGTGGAGATATTCCATAAGCACGCAATTTCAATAGAAGCCGCTTGTGGGGTACAGTGTCTTTCTTAACACTTCATGTGAATCAAGGGCAAGCTATGTTTCGCAAGAGCGATACTTTTTGAATCCGTGTTGACTATTGGTTAATAGGTTGTTCTCTTCGAAGTAGTTCATAATATTCGAACAAAGTACATGTTCCACAATCCTACTGCAAATCGACGTCAATGAGATTGGCCTGTAATTTTGGGGATCACTCCTATTGCCTTTCTTCAATATTGGAGTAACTTGGGCAACTTTCCATTCATTTGGTACGGATCTTTCGCTGAGTGATCGGTTGTAAATTATAGCTAAGTACGGAGCTATTGCATCAGCATACTCTGAGAGGAATCTAGTTGGTATACAATCTGGCCCGGAAGATTTGTTTTTGTTTAGTGACTTAAATTGTTTTACTACTCCAGCAACATCTACTTCTAAGTTTCGCATGCTGGCAGCTGTTTTTGGAGTAAATACTGGAGTGTTCACTGCGTCTTCTTTGGTGAACGAGTTTCGGAAAGCTGTGTTTAGTAATTCTGCCTTAGCAGTACTGTCGTCGGTAGTATTACCATTGCTATCGCGTAGTGAAGGTATTGTTTGTGTTTTGCTGCTAGTGTACTTCACATATGACCAGAATTTCTTTGGATTTTCTGCAAGATTACGAGACAGGATTTCGTTGTGGTAACTACTATACGATTCTCGCGTTGAAGTCGGCGCTAGTTTGCGAGTTGCAGTAAAAGATTTCAGTAGCTTCTAATCTTCTCCAAAGGAGTGTTAATCATTAGCATTAGTTCACGGCGTTGTCCAGGTGTGAAGTTTTCCCTCTCTTAGACTATCTTCTTCTTCTCAGTCCCTCGCCTTCAAGTCTACTGTGTATCCGTTTTATTTTCATTTTTACGCAGTTCGTATGACGTCATACCTTCAGAACTTTGTGCACTACAATAAAATATATTTTTCGGATTAGAAATTGCGAATGCATATTGTTGTGAAGATATAATAAATTACAACCTTATGCGTGTTTGGGCAGATTGTAATGCATATAATTGTTTTTTTATGTTGTATTTTTTTTACCTTATATCTGCTGAACGTAAATTCAGTGGTATATGTGCAAACTGCAAAGCATGTTACGAATAGCGGTACGAGTAAAAGTGCAATAAGACGAAATCTCGTGTGTGATGGAACGCTTTTCCTTTAAGTTAAAAATTGTTTCTGAGCTCCTAACTCATGAAATATGTGTCATACTGTGATACAGTTTCGAAGGTATATTCAGTGGTATGGGCATATACTGTCTGAAAAGTCTCTCGAACAAAATTAGTAGTGTAGAAGTAACAAATTGAAACGATATGCCGTATGCCTTAGTTGAGCTGTATTAACGGTGGAAAAGTTGTTATTGATAAACTTCATCCATTATTTTCTCGAGTTACCAGAGAGAAAGAATTTGAAATTATCTGTAAACTATTTCTTGAAAATCTTGGTCTCATTTTCATTCCCGCGAACTATGATAGGATATATTTTTGGAACTCTCGTTGTTTATGACGTAATTATCTCCTGAACTACGTGTTGTGTGTATCTACAGGGTGGTTGGGAAATTCCCGTTATAAACCTCTAGGACTTGTAAAGGGTAGTGAGTACATAACATTTTGAATAGGAACCCATGTTGGAAACGTATCGTTTCCGTTCCACGACGGTTTCAATTCAGATGATTATCTCATCCACTCCTAGTTGAGGAATGCCGGCCGCAGTGGCCGAGGGGACTGCGGCGCGCCATTCACAGTCTGCACGGTCACTACGGTAGGGGTTCCAAACCCCCCCTGGAGCATGGATATTTGTGCCGTCCTTAGTAGTAGCTAGTTCATAAGTAGTTTGTAAGTTTAGGGACTGATGACTCCGTAGTTATGTCCCATAAAATTCTACAAACATTTGAACATTTTTGAACTTGAGGGATGTAATTAGGTGTGACCCAGTACAATTGTTGCCATTAGTTTGGAAAGAATACTGAATCGTTCCGTTATTGCTTACGCACTTTCATTACAATTTACATGTTATGGTTTGGCTGTTTTTCACAAATTTCATTGTTATGACCACCTGAACTATTTGTCTGGTTCTTACGCCTCAGAGATTATAGAGTGATAGTAAGGAATTTGAGCGCCAAGTTTGGTTGAAATCGGACAGAATATTAGGAGCATATGTGACGCACACAAACACACACACACACACACACACACACACACACACACACACACACACCACGATTACGACATGTATAGATTACTTCTCACATAGTTAATAAATAACATGGTACTGGCATGAGTAATTTGGATCAGAGAGGAAGCCTGTCTTGATGGCCACGGCGGTTAAGGCAAACACTCTCGAGCCTCGGTCCACAACAGATTTTTAAGTGGAGCGTGGAAAACGTGATAAGTATACTTATGAAATTCCAATAGCATGAAAGAAGCAACTTCGCGCAGCTCCCAGTAATATTGAGCTTTAAACCTTTCAGTCCCACATCAGCTTTGGAAAAATTAAAATTCAGTGTTTTATGTATTCATACGGAACAATAAACATCAAAATGCGTGTTTTAAAAATTTTCGTCGAACTATTGATTTTGTATGTCACGTATTTCAAGCACAACACAGACGTTTGTATCGAGGTATTTTATTACTTGGACGTTATTTTGTTGATAGCTAACACTACCAGATCAATAATGTTAGCATAATCTTCGCTACAGCACCAAAGACAATTCACTGCCGGAAAAAAGTAAAAGGAACCACACTCACGCTCACACTCTCAGCAACGTACAGACGGCAGCGCAACACAACCTCCAAGATGGACAGATTAATGCCTCAGACGTGGCTACACGCCGTACCAAGCGGCAAAATGTCGTAATAGATACATTTTGTTCATCAACAAAAATACAACTTTAAGGATTTATATACAAAATAGGTTATAAATCAATTTTTAATACATTGTTGTCCATGAACAGCACTGCGATTTATAGGGTTTACTAGCGGAGAAACCCAGCGTTGCTTGGGTTAGAGTATATGGCATAAGAGACAGCTTGAGTATTATTCTAAATATGCATTTGTTAGCCTATCGGCATTTTCATCTTTGTCTCTGTTGATCGTCGGTAAAGTGTGATTGAGGAAAACGCGTCGAGAAGTTAAAAAATTATATATTTGATATTATGCGTCGTTATTCTCAATTTTGTTATACATTGCAACAGCAGCGCCCAAAGCGGCTGGCAAATTACATTTCTGAAAACGATATTGGATAAGTGCGATTATTGATATGTAACAGTTTTCACAAATATCTTCTTGAATAGGAACTTGGAATGAATTGTAATATTATGTGAATCATGAAACTATACAAAGAGTTTCGCGTGAAAGTGCTGGTCATAATGAGATGTGATAACAACGGGTGTATCTGATTCGGTAAAATTTTACTTTCTATCCTTGCGGTTTCGTGTTTCTATGTTGGCAACATCAATAACACGGTATAAAATCGTTGCAAAGATGACCGAACCACATAGAGTGTACATAAATACTGCTGTTCCTGCTGTATGCTTCATTTCACGACAAAATATTTGCGTGTCACGCGATTGGCTTATGACGATGTCACATGATTCTCGTTATTTAACATCTGTTGCCAACATTATCACAGAAGGCCGCCGGGATGTGAGTAGGACTACGTCGCATAGTTTTTCTTGACCCAGCTGTAAAAACGATAACACCTTTTACAGCAGACAGTGTCGCGGCTATATGTATCAGAGATCACTGATTAGCACAGAACAGTGAGCTTACTGGCACAGGCATATCAATATCTAATGCCTAAGAGACATTCATTTATGTATGTCTGTGTTTCCACCACGCTTCCAAGTCAGTGATCAATGTTCCACGAGTATTTTTTATCTTTGAGTCTATCTGGATTTTTATCTTTGTTTTGTGTCTCCGTTCATAGTCGGTAATGTGTGGTTGACGGAAACATTTGATCTATTTAAAAAATCGCGTGTTTGATATTCCTCGTCGTTATTAAAGTCTGAAAGGACCGCATGCCTGAGGATTGAAAGAATAAACAGATTTTGACTTGTACCGTAAAGTTCGTAAGTTACAGACTATATAGCTTTTCCTAAGAGTATTTATTGCATATTTTGCGAATTTTTGCTCGGTACACTCACCCACTGCCACGCACCGCGACCAAACTCCCTTACTAACATAATTGGAGCAAGGGCTATCTACCACCACAACCACGAGTGGGTGGCAGTATGTGGTCATGAAGAAAAGTCTGTCAGCACGTACACACACAAGCCTTTTATATATATATAGATTAATTATGTGTTACTGTACGTTTCTTTAGAGAATCCAGGTTTGTTGACAGTCCACTGACTGTCGTTATACATCTTATCGCATTTTCATGAATTAGGATATTTGTGTGTGATGTTTTCAAGCTGCGGTACATTTCTGTATTGACGATATGCGAGTCAAACTGCGTTAGAAGAGCAGTGTGTGATATGGTCACTGTAGCAGAATCCTGCAGTACGTCAAAACGCGACGTATGAAGACTTTGAACGGCTTTAAGTCCATTGTAATGCAACAGAAGTCGCCTCTGTGTTCATTTCACAGCCAACACTAATCATCATATTGTTATCCACATCAACAACAATCACTCGTACGTTATTCCGAATTCTATGTTCAGTGATGGCATCTGTTGTGGCTGTTTCTAGATATCCTTTTGCTTTTTTCATGCTCGTTCAACCACTTCTGAACTGTTCAGACTACTGATAAAGACTTCGTTGTGATAAATAATGATTCCCTTATTGTAATGTCACAAGAAGTATATTACAGAACGCTGTTCTTTTAATACTGCAGTGGTCGCATTACTAGAAGGATCATTGGTGGTCGTGTTGTATGTGTGAGATACAGGGTCAACAGTGCACCGTTAGCTTTAATTAACCTCAGATATTGCAGTGAATAAGAAAACGAAACGAGGGCGAAAACTAGTAAGTATTACAATGGTACCAACTGAACATTTATTTTATGAAAATTAACAATAGAATTTTAATAAATGATAACTACCCAAGTTGCTGCCAATATTTTATTTGTTCACGACGACCGTTTCGACTTATGCCATTCTCAAGTGATGCATTACGTCGATGGATATTTCATATAGCATTTCTTTAGGTGTTATGTGAAATATCAGTCGACGTAATGCATCACTTGAGAATGGCATTAGTCGAAAAGGCCGTCGTGAAAAAATAAAATATTTGAAGCAACTTGTCTTAATACCATTTATTAAAATATCTTATTATGACATGTTTCGTGCTGCGGGCCTGACAATGAGAAGAACAGTAGAATGTTTAGATCTGTCGTGCGGGTTCAATATTTCTGGGATATGAATCTGTCAGATCCTACGCGACCAATCTAGTGTTAAGGTTAAAACTAAGACGTGGCAAATGTGCGAAGTGGACTGATGTGATAATAATGCAACTTACTTCAGTCAAAGAAACGGTGACGTCTAGCTCCTGATGAGCACCCCTAGCCGTACAGCGATACTAAAGGCAATTAGAGTAACACTGTCCATTGGAGTACCCTCGTGCACTAATGAAAACAGATTACAAAAATTGCTGCGCGTGAACCAATAACCAACGGTGAGCAGTACGACTGTTACTACGGTATACATTTAGTATTCAAATAAGTCAAGCTAATGAAATCTGTGCTAAAGCGCCTTTTCTCAAGAGAGACTACAACCGTCTATTACGTACCTTAAAATGTTTCGCTTCCTGGGATAAAAAGGGTTGAGTGTTTACAGAAAGCGAATCTCCTAAGGTTGAAACTGCGCAATTTGACATTGTCTGAAAACTAACATTGACAATTGCAGTACAGCAATGCAACCAGATGTTTACACTTTGCAATTTTCAGCAGTATAAATATCGTACTGTTAATGACATGTAGGACAGATAGCAATAGCCTCTACCGCAGAGCAATTATTCTGGATATAATTCGAATTTCTACCTCGTCGGAAACCGATTCAGGTAATTGAAAAGACGTTTTCACCTTCAACTGTAATTTTGTTCATTTCTCAGAAGTAGCGTATTTCGCCTACAAAATTATATTTTATTTTCTCCATAACCGTTCGCCATTTATTTTAGGGCATCATCAGTGGATTCTACATGTTTTATAGTCTTGCGATTTTCATGGTGTTCATCGCACCTGGTCACTGGCTGAATTCACACGGCTTCGCCACAATATGCGTATTTCTTTCTTCATTTTATCAGTCACTATTTCCATGTTTGTCACATTAATTTAAGCGACAGGTAGTTTTGTGGCTTGCCGTCATGCAGAAATATAGTTTTAGTAATTTTATAAGTCTGTGTGTGGCACCGTTATGTCGAAACATTCCCTTAAATAAAACTATAATTTAATTTAAAATAATTAAAGGAAGGTACTCAAATAATTTAATTTTTGATACGTTAATTCATTTAGATTCATTAAAATTTCATGGTCAGGTTTCAAATGTTGATTGCGTAGGACTGAGAAATGAGACCTGTGAATATATTCCTCAAGAGCGACAGTCACTGTACACAAAATTCCGATGTATTATTATCCGTTAATTCTTTATTAAAAATCCAGGAAATGGGGTTAATGAGAAGCAGCCTGGGCGAAGTTCCCATGTAGATTATTCATTAGAGGTACCCTATTCAGATGGCTTTCCAGTTATTCTAACACCATGACTGGGAAACTTGTCCTTAACGCATTTTGTTACAAATGTGAAATTCTGACATCATCACTTCCTACTAACTAGACAAAGACAATGACATAACAAAAAGTCAAGGAATTCTACCGTCAACACTGAGATACTTGTCTTTTATTTTATATGAAAGTCGTGAAATAATGACGTCATTGTATTCTGTTATTTGCACAAAGATAACAGCATCATAAAAAGAAATCCTAGCTGCTGACATTGGTGCACTGTGTTGCTCAGCACATAAGGGAAACTTAATTATATTATTCCAATTCCAATGCTCTCAAAAAATTACACACTCCACTGTTGGTGTAAATCACTCTGACTTACTGCAAAAATCGTTATTATAGAAAAATACAGCAACAATTACTCATCACACATATACATGAAAAACCTGAAATAGAAATAACACGTGTAACAACACTCATCGTAATAGTAACCAGCCACGCTTCTCTACAGAAAGAAAGATTGACAGCAAATTATCTAACTGTATTATGTGTGTTAAGCCTAATACTAGTGTTCTGTGCGCAGCATGAATTGCTTCTTTGATGATATGGAATCGTATAAGCAATTGTATGAAATTTTGAGCACTGTAAATGAAAGTTTCTGCTTCGCTATAATTTGAACTCAGACCTCCTACATCTTGCTAGTGGCTGCCTTAGACTCAGACTCAGACGCACTACCCATTTCTCCAAAAATCCAAAGTGATACTTAGCGCCATTCATTGCGCAATCCCTCTTATATTGTTCACGTCTGTATTCCCATCTCAGATGAAGTGGCTGTGAGCATTGCATTGAATATATCCATTTTTGTCCATACAGGCATTTTTATACAGTTATTGTGTTCAGGCGGCTCTTTCAGAGAAGTTTTATAGTGCAGACACCATCGTTATCCTAAGTATATTATAAACTGGTGCTTAAAGGGTAGTCGTTCAACTTAGCTGAAACGCCTGTAGAATTATCCAACTGCTGCGCTTGATGATGAGTGTTGCACCGGGATTCGAATGCAGAACTCACTTTCGCAAGTGTTTGTCTTAAACACCTTTGCCACCTGGCGCCCTATGTGCTGCTGAAATCTGTCTATTCTTTCGTACGTTTCTCAGAGCGTAATTAATGTTCAAAAATGTTCAAATGTTTTTTAAGCTTATGGGACTTAACTACGGGGTCATCAGTCCCTAAACTTACAAACTACTTATGAACTAGTTACGAACTGCGACGGCACAAATATCCATGCCCGAGGGGGGATTCGAACCCCCGACCGTAGTGGCCGTGCAGACCGTGACTGGATCACTGCTGAATGCCATCCAGCTGTAGCTGTAGCTGTGTTGCGGGTACTCTTCACACAACAAAACCCCTGTGGAGTACAGACGTTCGACTATTCACAATGGGTACCATCAGAAGAAGTAGAGAACATTGCTCCTTAGCAGTCAGTCGACATGTAATTCAATACCGTCATACAAAAAACATTAGAACACAAGTTATTAGAGGCGAGAAAGCAACCTAAATGCAATGTCATTACAATAAGTGACAAATCGGATACCTTATCAAACTCATTGAATGACAAGATGAGTTTTTGTTCGTGCTCTGGATTTGAACGCACTGTTAACCAAAAGAAAAAGCTTCCTTTTTTGTTCGATAATCGATTAGGCATGAAGAGACGTAAAACATTGACGTTTTCATTACAAGGGGAATGTCCGAACCCAGAAATGTATCGTTAACCTCAGCATTGCACCAGGAATGGCATGAAATTCAGGTATATAATACAGTGCAACTCACAGGTAACAAACGTCATAAAATTGTGGAATATAACGCAGAACCTACATGAGTCGTTAACTAAGCATGATCACGCGTTATATATTAAATAAATTAACAAATAGTGCTAAGTTTGAACTTAAAACGACGGTACAGTTGACTTCTTTCCCAGTACGCATAGAGATAAAATATTTACTCTTTCCTCACCATTAGCGGGATGTGCACATGTTCGGCTAGAAGTAGCGCAATAAATAACGTTGTGCTGCCTGGGACTCCAACCCCGAGCCGGTCGTCACCATTTACCTCAGACGACAAAGTAATAACTCTCCAATTCTCGTTCACTAGCTGTTTCCCCAGCAGGTATCAAACCATATCTTAGCCATTACAAGATGGCATCAGCCCGACCAACTAACAATTTTCAGATGTGGTAGTATAAAGATTGTTTGCCAAAATGGAGTGCAGAACACATGGTATGAGAAGTAAAATAGTTCGACCGTATCTGTCTACGTAACAGTAATTTCTTGGCCTCGCGGACTGAGGCGTCTTGTCGCGGAGTTGTAGCCTTTCCCCAATGTTGTTCAATCTGTACATTGAGCAGGCAGTGAAGGAATGCAAGGAGAAATTTGGAGAGGGCATTAAAGTGCAGAGAGAAGAAATAAAAACAGTACGGTTTGCCGATAACATAGTAATTCTGTCTGAAATCGCACAAGATCTGGAAGAGCAATTGAATGGAATGGTCAGTGTCTTGAAAGTAAGATATAAGATGAACATTAACAAGAGTAAAACGAAAGTAATGGAATGGAATGTCAGAAAATCAGGCGATGCTGAAGGAATTAGATTACGTAATGAGACAATAAAAGTAGTAGATGAATTTTGTTATTTGGGTAGCAAGATAACTTCTGATGGCCGAAGTAAAGAAGATATAAAATGCAGAATGGCTATGGGGAGAAAGGCGTCTCTAAAGAAGCAAAACTTTTTAAGATCAAATATTAATTTAAATGTCAGGAAGTCCTTTCTGAAAGCTTGTGAAGCATTATGATTTGTGTTTCTAGTGATTTCTCCATTCGCTTACATCTTCTATTTTCCGTTAGTAATATACGCTTGGAATTTGACGCTCTGCGTTCAATAAGTTCACTACACCACTTATGTATAATTTTGAATATAACAATTCAGACCTTTAAAGTTGTACTGCATTATTAAAGGAATTTAGATGAATAATGCTGTATTTACATTTAAATCCTTCTTTTATCAAACGAGCTGTTTTGCAGCGCCTGGGAGTAAATTACTTTTCGTGGAAGCCTTCCTCTCAGAAAGACCTTGCTCGTTGCTCCGTGTATTGGCAGTTGAGCTTTATTGAAATACTACTGTTTAACTTGCAACCGACGAATTCCTCTTTGAAAATAACGGCTAAATGTCCTTTTCAATCGACCAAACAGAATTTAATTAAGTCACTTTAGCGTATTTCATGTTTCTGCGTTCAGTGAAATTATTCGTGATATGTATGACGAGAAAAGGAGTCTCAACAACAAACTCGTGACACTAGGAGGGAAGCTTGTCGTTTGTTGACTGGACCACCTCCGCCTGTAAGTAATATAACAAAACCTCAGGAAGTGCTTTACGTTCACTTAGGGTGGATACAGATATTGTTATATTATCTGCGGACAAGAGAAATACTACTATTGTCTTAAACAAGCAGGGTTATGTTCAAAAATGCAGTGATTACTTTCTCGTTCAGCATATAGCAGGATTGTTGCTGACCCTACAAAAAGCTACAAAAAGTGTTCACAGAAAGCCCCTCTTTGGTCTCCTGGGTTATATGACCTTCCTAAGGGTCATAACAAGGATGTCCTCTTAGGCCGAATGTTTCAAACTTTGGTGCTCCCACATATCGTGTAGCAAAATAGCTTCATGGTTTATTGAGCCCACTAACAGAACGTTGTTAATATCACATTAAGATCTCGGCAGATTTCCTATGTCAGTGGGAGGGATTGTATTTGAATGATTCCGATGTTTCAATCAGTCTTAATGTGTACGAACGTAGGCTTTCGCGGTCATTAATTATTGTTAACGTTAAAATTCTTCTAAGTTATTTGCCGCGTCATGATAATAAAATCTTTCCAATGTTTCGGATCCGTTGCAGGAACCTTCATCAGGGAAGGAGAACTAAAAGATGGTGCGTTTGCAGAAAAGGAAAGACTGAGAAAGTCTGCTATAAATGAAACTCGTCATACTCATATAGCGTCGTAAGACAGACGAGGCACGTAATAATGAAAGCCTTCAATAACAAACAATTCCTTACAAAAGTGGTGAACGAGATGCCTTAGGCCTCATTCCGTCTTCTTCATCAAACATTTTGGTGATCAACGAACATTTTCTCTTTATTGTGCTCGGACAGAAGCATTCTGCACCTGGTTTTCTTCTTTTCCTTGCTACAGTAGAGAGTGCTGTTCATATAAGGTTAATACTGTAGATCAGTAATGATTTCACAGCGTAGTTGTATGCTTTATATGTTTCGATAAATTTATATACAGTGTATGATGAAAAGTAGAAAGAAAATGAGTCATTTCTCGAAAGAAGATGGAGCGTATAATGTACAAAATCAGATTTCTTCATACAACAGTTCTCTTAACGACCGTAATGACCGCTTCGACAGAAGTGGACTTGCCATGCGGGTCCACCCCGCCAGATATGAAACCAATATCTCGAGAATGTAATCAGATATTGTAGTTCTCTCAATTTTAAATAAGATTTCACAACTTAATATCTGCTAAATATCTCGCAAACAAGACGTCTACGTAACGTGATTTACCTATGTAAACTCTTTAAGATATGTTCCAGTACATTCTTCAGTTGGATATTGCACGATTCCTGTAATGAAAAACGAAAATCAAATGGCTTCTTCATCGAACGAATATATCAATCCTTACGATGTAAAAAAATCGACGAGTAGATCAATATAATGAAATCTCACAATAAGAATGGCGTTGGTATCATCGCGATAATTCACTTACGGAGAAATTGTGAAACGAATTTGACGCTAGAAATAAATGCAACGGACAGCTAGTACACGTTCCGAAACTAAAGCGTGAATCTCAGGTTGACCATACTCTTGAACCTTCTGCGTTTTCAATTACTTCAAGCGTCAAATACGCTGTGCAACTGCTTGGTATGTAATTAGAGTAATGCGGTATTCAAAGTAATACAGATGCACTCGTAAAGTTTCTTCTCCACTTATTTATTAATTTTTTACTATATGAAAAGTATGTTAGCGAACGCTCGCCTTATGGCTGTTATTCTACTGTAAACTGTGATTATGGTACCTCACACATTGCCTCGCCTATATCAACAATGCCTCGATTGCTACCTTGATAACAGCTGCTAAGTAGACGATTAATTTCTATCATGGGTGGACACGCAGTCGATGGTATGGCGTATGGCTTGTTGAACACGTTGACTACCGCGCTGACGTCAGAGGCGCGCAAGACCCACCTGCTGTGGACGCCGGTGGCTACACGGCAGCCAACGTTTAATAGAAATCGGCAATTATGTTCTCCACGACTTCCACCAGTTAATCAAAAATTGTTTTAATCAAAATATTTGAGAGTGAGATACCTTTGTGTATCAAAAACTGATTTTTAAAGTAAGTGGCAAGCTATAGTGATTTCGCAGATAATTTGGAATTGGCACCTACTACACTGGGGATACCTCTGACCTTGAGTACTACAGTAATATGCCGTGAAAGTGGGTCTACACGTCCCTGGTATTGTTGCACGGTGCTGACACCATAGTGATACCCAATTCTGGTCTTTCCGTGGCTTCAGGACCAAAGGCACGAAAGGGCGACCCACGGCATCCTATATAGGCTAGACGTCTTTCAAATCTGGACCATGGTCGTCATCTCTGACTTTGGATCGCCACAGCACACTCCTTGAATCATTCGCGTGCGGAATGGGTGAGATGTGGCAACTGCTTGAAATACCGCACTGCCGTCATTATGTTGCAGGACCTCAAATTGGTGGAGATGGACTCCGACGGTTCAGAGTTCCTTCCAGAATAAAGAGTCGCATTCCACACCTATAAATTGTACCGTAGACTAAGACACACGCTTTAGACCGCAAGTTATTGGCAGGTCATGGCTATCGATTGATGTGCTCAGCGCCATATTGATGCCTCCCTTCGGCATGGTGCAGTTTAAATAACCCGTTATAGAAGAACGTTTTGCCTACATTACTATGATATTAAAGATAAATCTGAAGCATTGAATTTGTGATACGACGGAGAATCGAACCCGGACATCCATGCTTACTAGGCAGACGTCTTACCGCAGACCACTGCGCGCCTCGGAATAGTCTAAGCACGATTTCCTTCACGTCACAAACCTTAATTCAGCTTTTGTGTTCCATAGAATATTGCCACTACCGCCAAGGCTCTCCAAGCAGCGGAGTAGCACCTCGGCAACGGACATATTGTAACATCCCTGTCTAATGTGACATAAATATTAATGTAAGTGGAAGTATATAATCCCTGAGACGTATTTTCTATGGAACACAGAAGCTGAAATAAGGTTTGTGACGTGAAGGAAATCGTGCTTGGACTATTTCGAGGCGCCTTAATCGTTTGTGATGCGGTGGTCTAGCGGCGCCGTGGCTCAGCACGCCCGATCAGTGGGATAAGCGCCCTCTATAATAAAAAAGCTGAGCCAGCCATTCAAGGAACAAACCGAACGAACGACCGCGCAGCGTAGATCTACCAGATGGAAAAAAAACAACGGTAAGACGTCTGCCTAGTAAGCATGGAGGTCCGGGTTCGATTCCCGGTAGCATCACAAATTTTAATTCAATGCTTCAGATTTACTTTTAATGTCATTGACATATTCGAGGCGAAAATCCGTCTCAGGGATTATATATTTATATTTACATTGATATTTATATCACATTAGACAGAAATGTTCCAATACGTCCATTGCTGAGGTGCTATTCCGTTGCATGGAGAGCCTTGGCAGTAGTGAAAATATTCTATGGAACACAGAAGCTGAGGTTTGTGAAGGAAATTCAGAGGCACCTTAATAACTAGTAATGCGGTGGTCTAGCGGTAAGACGTCTGTCTCTTTAGCATGGTCGTCCAGGTTCGATTCCCAGTCACATAACAATTCTTAATTCAACGCTTCAGATTTATCTTTAATGTCTTTGACATATACACGACGAAAATCCGTCTCGGGGATTATACATTTCTATTTACAATACTACAATGACACTTCTGCTAAAGCAAAATTGCTTAAAACAGTTTTCTGAAATTACTTCACGAAAGAAGACGAAGCGCATGTTCCATAATTGGTAAGAAGAACAGCTACTAGCATGCGTAATTTAAAAGTAGATATCCCATGTAATTCCAGAAAATCAGGTGATGCTGAAGGAATTATTAGATTAGGTAATGAGACAATAAGAGCAGTAGATGAGTTTTGTTATTTGGTTAGCAAAATAACTTCTGATGGCAGAAATAAAGGAGATATAAAATGCAGAATGACTATGGGAAGAAAAGCGTTTCTGAAGAACCTAAATTTGTTGACATCAAATATTTGTTTAAATGTTACGAAGTCCTTTCTGAAAGCATTTGTCTGCAGTGTAGCATTGTATGGTAGTGAAACATGGACGATAAGCTGTTTAGACAAAAAGATGATTGAAGCTTTTGAAATGTAGTGCTACAGATGAATGATGAGAATTAGATGGGTAGATCACGTAACTAACCGAATTGGGGAGAAAAGGAGTTTCTGGGATATTCTGACTAAGAGAAGGGATAGATTGGTAGGACACATTCTCAGACATCAAGGAATCGTCAATTTAGCATTAGAGGGAAGTGTGTGGAGTAAAAAAAAAAACGTAGAGTTAGACCGAGGGACAAATGCAGTAAGCAGATTCAAAACGATTTAGGTTGCCGTTCTTATTCTCAGATGAAGAGACTTGCACAGGACATGGTATCGTTGAGAGAGGCATCAAACCAGTCTGCGGACTGAAGACCACAACAGCAACAACCCCTGGTGTATAAAAGCAACTTAAATCACGTAACAAAAGGAAGTCTCTGGTCCAATTAGGTTCCTTTCATAGTATGCTGATGCCATAGCCCCATACCTAGTTAATTATATACAACCGCTCACTTAGTAAACGTTCCGTACCCAAAGACTGTAACGTTGCACAGGTCACTGGAATACTCATAAAAGGCAGTAGAAGTGATCCGCTAAATTTCAAGCCTATATCATTAACGTCAGTTTTCAGCATGATTTTATAACATATACTTGCCTCAAATATGATGAACTACCTCGAAGAGAACGACCCATTGATCCATAAACACGGAATCAGAAAGTATCGTTCTCTTGAAACACAACTAGCTCTTTACTCAAATGATATGATGAGTGGTATCGACAAGAATGACAAATAGATGACGTATTTATAGATTGCCAGAAGGCTTTGTACGCACAAGCGTCTTCTAATCGAATGCGAGCTTGTGTAGCTTTCTTAGACTGTTCGCGGATGATGCTATCATTTATCGGTTAGTAACGTCACTAGGAGATCAAAAGCAACTGCAAAATGATTGAGATGAAATATCAGCTTGGTACAAAAAAATGGCAATTGACCCTTAAAAGTGGGAAGTGTGAAGTCATCCATATGACCACTAAAAGAAATCCGTTAAACTTCATTTTCATGATAAATAAGTCACATCTACAGGCCGTCAATTCACCTAAATACCTAGAAGTAACAAACACGAACCATTGAAATTGGAAAGACCACATAGAGAATATTGCAGGGAAAGCAAATCAAAGACTACGTTTCGTTTTCAGTACACTTAGAAGATGCAACTGTTCTACCAAATAACCTGCATACACCACGCTTGTGCTTCCTATTCTGGAGTATTGCTGCGCATTGCGAGATCCCCACAACATGGGACGGACGTACGATTTAGAGAAAGTTCAGAGAAGGGAAGCTCGTTTTGTATTGTCCACAGGGGACCCACATCTCTTTTGTGGGTACGTGTGTGGCGTGCACAGGTCCCCGAGCCATTGCAGCCTTCCTTCTTACTTTCCCAAGCGCATTACCTCTCCCCGTTTCTCTCCTCCCGGTCCTAGTCCCTCTCCGCTCCCACTCATTTCCCCCTCTCTAGGGGCCTGGCTATTCCTATTGTTCCGAGACGGTATTATCGATTTTTGTCTCAGTTATTTACATAAGTTTTATGGACAGTTTGATCGCCTTCCCCCCCCCCTCTGAGTTTGACCTCCACCACAAAATTACAGTTATGAGAGCCATTTGGGGAAGAACTCCCGACCTGTCCCCTATGGCGTGGATCCCTAACCTTCCTTTCCAACCTCCCTCCTCGCCATAGCCCCCTAGCCTCGCTAGGTCCCCAGCACGTGTAGCCAGTCAATGTGTGGGGTGGAGGGGGGGGGGCGCTGTTATGTATCCGGATCACACTGCTGGTACCAGAGCTGCAATCTCCCCATGCAGGGGGGGGGTAGCAAGACTCCCAACAATGGCCTTTGCTGTGGCTGGGTGGCAGCCATGGGGAGAGCCCTTGATCGGAGTGGATGATGCCAGGGCGGACATTTCGCGCAATGAAACGTGTTGTTAGGAAACGGTCGTACAACAGCCGTCTCTAAAGGCAGGAAAGTTACTTTCAATGCTCCTTCCCCTCCATAGCTACCCCTTGGGAGGAAAGCCAGGCACGACAGCTTGGGGTGAGACCCTTTCCGCTCCACCTGGTCAGCATCAGACGTTCACTGCAACCATGTCCGGATCATGACTAAGATGCGCTCTGGCTCTCTCCTCATATAAAAACGGTGACAGCTGCCCAATGTGCCGCTCTTTGCTCCTGTCAATGCCTTGACGACATTCTAGTCTCCACAACCCCTCACCAGCCCTTGAACATGATTCAGGGAGTAATTTTCCTTCGCAATCTCCTCCTTCAAACTGACGAGGAACTCTGGCCCAATCTGAAACGGCGAGGTTTTCACTTCGTTCGTCGTATTCAAAGGAGCCCCAAGGATAATCGAACGGACACAGGCGCATTTATCTTGGCCTTCGAGGGTGATACACTCCCCGAAAAGGTGGAGGTCATGATATATATAGACGTAATGTCAAGCCATACATCTTGCCCCCTCCCCTTCTCATGCGATGCTTCGAGTGTATGCGCTTTGGGCACATGTCCTCTCGCTGTTCCGCAGCCCTTTTATATGGTGAATGTGGACGCTCACTCCAGAAAAGAGACCCTTGTAATCCAGCCCCCCCGCCCCCACCCCCCAGTGTGCGTAAATTGCCAGCTACATCGTTTTTCTCGATCACCAGACTGTCCAGTGTACAAGAAGGATAATACAGGAGTTCGAGTCTCTTGAACGTTTAACATATCCTCATGCCCATCGTAAATACGAAAGCCTGCATCCGGTGCTAATGTCTACATTTGCCTCTGTTATATCCTCTACACTGCGCCCCCTCCTTATCCCACCCCATCCACCTCTTCTCTCTCCTGCAGATATCTTGTCCCTTCCTCCATCTCCACCTCCACCCTCCAAGCCGGAGAAATGCTCCACTTCCCCGACTCTTGCCAGTGAAGGTGCCATCTCTCAGGGTCCTTCTTCCCGGCGTTATCCAGATCGAAGACCTTCTACTTCAAGCCGGCCACGGGAGACAAGGTCACCCGATCTTCCCCAGTGCGAGATCTCACTGATCCTAGTTTTCTCTCTCTCTCTCTGTGACATTCCATCCCCGTCCTGTGAGCTTGAGTCCAATCCACTCTATATGGACATAGTCCTTTCCTCATTGGTGACAGACGCTGATCCGGCAGCGTAATGGGCTACAACCCGTTCGCCTCTCATCTGAATACTCCATCTGTTATCACCTGGTGGAACTGCAATAGCTATTACCGTCACCCCCTGCAGTTAAAACAACTTATTTCTTTTTACTCTGCAGCTTGTTTAGTTACACAGGAATCGCATTTTATTGACGTACATTCCTTAACCCTCCGTGGGTTCTGTGCTTTCTGTAGTAACCAGGTTTGCCCCCTACAGGCATCAGGTGGCATTTGCACGTTGGTCTGTATGGATATCGTTAGTACGTGGATCCCTCTCCATACTACTTTAGAAGCAGTTGCTGTCTGGGTTCACTTAGATACCCCAATAACAATTTGCAATGTATACCTTCACCCCCCCCCTTCTTCTCCCTTCACTTCACGGGTCTGCATGATAATCGCTGCGATAGTGTCCACTTTCGGCTGATTCTTTCACTTCTCTCACGCCCAACGAGGTACAGACCAACCCGTTGGGTTTTTCGTCGTAATATTTGGCCTTTTTATACATCCCAGGTTGTTTTCACACCATTTTTATCTGACTGTATAGATAATGTCATCCGTGATATGTCTAATGCGATTAACCTAGCTGCTAGCATTGCAGTTCTCAGATCGACAGGCCCTCCTAGCCGTTTCCCAGTTCGGTGGTGGATCGCAACCAATGCTCCGGCAATGCGTGGGCGCCGGCGTGCCTTGCAACATTTCAAGCACCAACCGTCTCACGCTGCCCTTATCAACTTTCAACGCCTCCAGGCTGAGGCACGTTATATAATGAAACAGAGCAAGCGGGTGTACTGGGTGCGTTTTGTCTCTTCCTTTCGCTCCTCTGTACCCTTGTTCAGAGTGTGGACTATGCTCCACTCCATTCAAGGTTGCCAGCGGCCGCCTTCAATCCATGGCCTTACCTTAACATATAGGGTCTGTACTGACCCATCGGTTCTCACACCGGTAGCTTTTCTTCTCAAGAAAGAAGAGGCCGAAGCCTCTTTTGTGTTTCACCACTCGCCAGGAAGAACCTTATAACAAACCCTTCCTTAATTGGGAACTACATCGGGTACTTTCCTCTTCACCTGATTTAGCATCTGGCCAACTGCAACACCTCTTCCAGGTATTTAATCCTATTTGGCTTGAAGGGGTTTTCCCCTTGCAGTGGGAGGACACTATAGTAGTTCCTGTCCTTAAGTCTGGCAAGAATCCGTCATCCCTGGGCAGTTACTGGGCGATTAGCTTGACGAATATCCCATGTAAATTACTTGAAAGAATGGTTACCCACAGATTATGCTGTGTGCTCCTGTCACCTTATAAGTGTGGGTTTTGAGAGGGACGGTCCATTACAGACCATGTACTTCGACTGGAAACAGAAATCACACAGGCCTTCAAAACGTCAACATTTTACTGTTC
The DNA here is from genome assembly GCA_026315105.1 of Locusta migratoria. Classification (NCBI taxonomy): domain Eukaryota; kingdom Metazoa; phylum Arthropoda; class Insecta; order Orthoptera; family Acrididae; genus Locusta; species Locusta migratoria. Next base: position 782,939,026 of record CM048744.1, read on the forward strand.
TATTTGATTTACGTAAGGCATACAACACCGCTTCGCGTGATCATATTTTATGCATTCTTCATGACTCGGGCTTACGAAGCTCCCTACCGATTTTTATCAGTCACTTTTTATCCCACCACATGTTCCCAGTACGGGTCGGCTCTCCCTTCGGCTCCTCACGGATCCAGAAGAACGGAGTTCCTCAGGGCTCTAAGTGTTCTACTCTTCCTAATAGCCATAAATTGGCTGGTGAGCTCTTTTGGACCACTTGTCACCCTCGCACTGTACGTCGACGACTTCCCACTCGGTAGCCTTAAGTTGTCGTTCGGCGGGCTTTCACATGAGCCCTCTCGCATGGTTTTCAGTTCTGCCCTTCTAAGACGTACTGTCGCAGTACTACAGACTACCCTGATCCCGAACTCTTCTGGGTACTCATCGCCTGGAAGTTGTGGCACGACATCGTTTCTTGGGCCTCCTAATTGATAAAAAAACTGACTTGGCTGCCCCATATCCGTCAGCTGAAAATAAGCAGCATTCGGAAGCTTAATGCCCTTCGTATCCTAGTCCACTAATTCCGAGGAGCAAATCATGCAACACTCAATATCTACCGTCCTATGATTCAGGCCCTCTTAGATTATGGGTGCCAGGTTTACGGCTCGGCAGCTGCTTCTGCCCTGAAATTGTTCGACCACTACAGTGTCCGCATGGCTACGGTTGTCTTCCGGACCTGCCCTATTGATAGTCTACTTGCTGACACGGGAATCCCTCCTCTTCAGACTAGTCAGCATCAGCTTTTGGTGTCGTGTTGCACTGCCATTCGGCCATTCCCTGGTCATCCCAAATATCACGTTCTTTTCGAGAGCGACGGTTTTAGACCTCCTAATACTCGCCCTCTTGTGGGTTTACCTGTCGAATCGCTGCTCGCTTCCTTTGACTGTATGACACGCACGCCCCTTTGGATGTTGCCCCATCCACAAATACGGTTGGATCTCTATCAAGGTCCCAAAGCTTCAGTCTCCCCCATAATTTTCCGTCGTTTGTTACACGCAGTCCTTGCAGAATTTCAGGGTGCCACGACTTTCTACACTGATGGATCAAAATTTGCTGGTCATATGGGATATGCATTTACGTCTCCCATTGGTATGAAATGCTATTTTCTGCCAGAATCCTGCAGTGTGTTTACGGCAGAACTGACGGCTAATAGTATGGAACTTCACTTTATCAAACAGGTAGTCCTGGACCGTGTTTTAATCTGTTCAGACTCATTAGCAGCCTGCAGGCCACAGAGCGATGCTACTCCTCACATCCTTTGGTCGTTGGTATCCACGATCTCATTGCTAACTTTCATCACACCGCTTGCTACGTTGCTTTTCTCTGGGTCCCCAGTCATGTTGGTATTCTAGGAAATGAACAGGCTGACCAGTTGGATAGAGTAGCCGTCACTCCCTGCTCCTTCCGCTGGGCAATCCCGGGCGCGGATTTATGGGTGCAAATGAGATCGGTACTCGTACATGGCTGAAACACCAACTAGCATGCTACTGCCGCATCTAATAAATTTACGCTCCATAAAGTCGACCACTGCAGCTTGGTGTTCTTCTTTACGCCCTTCTCGAAGGGAATCCACTGTCCTTTGCCGTCTCCGCATCGGTCATTCCAGCCTGACACATAGTTTTATTTTGCGTAATTAGCCTCCCCCACATTGTGGTTGTGGAGCACTATAATCTGTGGCTCATATCTTAATAGAGTGTCCGTTCCTCTTGGCGCACTCTGACATTTGGACGGGTGGGTGGGTTTGTGGCCCTCCCTACAAGCAGTAGGGTTTGGAGCTCTCCCCTCACTTGTAGAACTCCGCTTCTTCTGTTGGTTTTAGTCCTGTTCTATTTGATTTTAACTCCCCTTTTAGTTCCTCTATTTTACTATCGGTAAGGCCTTAGCAGACCACACTCTTGCTTGCGTTTCATTCAAAGGTCATAGGACTGATGACCTAGCTGTTTGATACCATTCACTCAGCAACCACCACCACCACCACCACCATCGTTTTGTACTATCGCGATATAGGGGCGAAGAGTGTAACGGAAATGATAGATTTGGGGTCCAAATCATTAAAACGAAGGCGTTACTCGTTGCGAAGAGATCTGTTTGCGAAATTTCTTTTACCAACTTTCGCTTCCGAATGCAAACATATCTTCTTAGCTCCCACCTACATAGAAAAGGACATGATAATCAAAATAAAATAAGAAAAATCAGATCGAAAACTGAAACAATTACGTGTTTCTTTTTCCAGTGAGCTATTAGAGAATGTAATTGTGGAGAAATATAAAAGCTGTTCAATGAGCCCTCTGCCATGCACTTCAATGTGACTTGTAGGTTATTTATGTATATTTAGAAGGTATGAAGCTGAATTCCAGTACCACAGCCTAAATAGATATTCGCATCCGTCGTCACGGTCTGCACGGCCACTACGGTCGGGGTTCGAATCCCCCCTCAGGCATGGATATTTGTGCCGTCCTTACTCTTAGCTAGTTCATAAGTAGTTTGTAAGCTTAGGGACTGATGACCCCGTATTTAAGTCCCATACGTTCTACAAACATTTGAACATATTGTTTTTCGCATCCGTCGGGCACCGACCACAATAACATGTTCCTACGGCGTCAGTTGACAACATTAAATGTTACACAACTCATCTGCAAAATCAGGACTCAGAAGTCTCTGCCTCAGAGGGATTTTGATACACCAACACCATCTCTTGCCCACGGTCTCATGACTTTTGCTATGTCATTGTGTTACAAAATTATTTCATATGAATCGTCACTATCACTTTACACTGACAGCTCGTAAACAACGAAAGTTGTATCTGACAAAAGGATCAAAATTACACAATACTGATTAATTTCTGCTCCGCAGCTGAGTGTTGTACATGTTGATAACATATTATTTGTGTTTTTTAGACTAGAGTTCATTTCGTTCTAATTGCAGATCTTGATGGGACGTAAGAGTGACGAACGGTCTTTGAAACTAATTCTGAAAAGTGGCACAATTCTTCTAGTTTGTGAGAAATCGTTGCCGCCAGTCTGTCAACGCATCGAATAAAAAGTATCTACGCACAGAGTGCATTTTGAACTTTTCGCGCCGCAATGATTTTTCCATTACATTTCAGGCTTTCAGCCTTACTCGGTTGCGTGAAGGATGATTTGTTGCACCCTTGTGAAAATTGTGAAAATTCATATATGGCTCAGACAAAATGCACGGTTCATGAGAAATGTGTTGAACACAGGAGATACACTGGTTTGCTACAACCAGACAAGTCAAACCGTGTCGTTTAATGAATTACAGTGAGGTGAAAATTTTAACCGCCGGCCGCGGTGGCCGAGGGGACTGCGGCGCGTCAGTCACGGTCTGCACGGCCACTACGGTCGGGGGTTCGAATCCCCCCTCGGGCATGGATATTTGTGCCGTTCTTAGTGTTAGCTAGCTCATAAAGTAGTTTGTAAATTTACTTTACTGATGACCCTGTAGTTATGTCCCATAAGCTACACAAACATTTGAACATTTGATTTGAAAATTTTAACCCACGTATTCCTACTGGGAGTCCGGTTTCAAGGAAACAGTAGAAATTAGATTGGCACACAATAAATTGATATTACGGTTTTCAATTTAGACAAGTCGAATTCAGCAAGAAATCTGTTTAAATTGCAGAGGAGCCGTCAATGTATAACAGCTCCCAAACTTAGGCCTACATCGATAGGCTAATCGAATGCCTAAATGCTGTCGCCGCGGGAGCGTCGCCGACCTGCATCTCTCACGCACATGCGCAGTAGGGATGTGAATAACTGACCGCTTAAAACATATACCGGTATTTTGGTTCAAAATAATCGGTATTTTTCGGTAATTATTTGGTGTCTGTTGTACCAAGTTTTCCTTACATATTGCCAATAACCGGGGAAAAACACCAGTATAAAAACTTTCTTTACCATATAATTGATTTTACACAACGAAATTTGTTATGTACATCGTCCATCCCCAGTTATCGTTGAATAGAACTCGTTGAAAGCGATGTGGACGGCGTAGTATACCGTTATCGAAGCCTGTTGATGGTGCGAATGGAGCGGTCTACTGCCTGTCGAATCCCTGCAACAGTTCTGAAGCGAATGCTACGAAGTGGTTCCTTCATCTTCGGAATCAAATCTAATTCACAAGCACTTAACTTCGGGAAGAATGGTGGATGGTACAGTACTTCCCAGTCACATCGACCGAACTGAGCAGCCACAGCTTGCGTTGTATATGCCCGCGCATTGTCGTTAAAAATGATGGGCGGGTTGCACAAAAAAGTGCTGCCGCTTCTTTCTCAAAGCTGGTCGCAGGTGACGCTCCAAAATCCAACAGTAATACGGTAGGGCGACTTGCCCGATGGATGTCTGCCACAGCTTGCCGACCTTCTTTTGAAGTCTTTTACCCAACGTGTCATTGTTCTGCACGGCAATTCCGATTCTCCGCACGCCTTTTAGAACCTTGATCACACTGTCATGTAGTACTACTTCTTGGACATTTAATCTTGATCCAACTACGTTGTTCCTGTTGCGAAAACGTAGTGGCACCGTTACTTTAGACCGCTCACTCACGAGCGATACTATTTCCCTCGATTGTGCGCACGCCGTTGATGAGGGACGGACAATGTCAGGTTCTATTGCGTAGTGTCTCCACAGCAATGTTGGCACTATTTAACTTCGAACCCTCGTTTAATGCCGCGCTTGATACCTTATCGCCAGTCTTGCGGCTTACTCTTAAAATGGCTGGACGATAAGTAGCCGAAATATCAGATGAATATGAATTTGCACAGACGAAATTTAAAGGAACAATACAAATAGATTTTAACGAAAATTTAGCCATACATACTCGTAGATACAGTCCAACCGATTAGCGGTCTATGGAACCTCGCTACGGAGCGCGGGGTTGCTTGCCGTCGGAGGTTCGAGTCCTCAAAAAAATGTTCAAATGTCTGTAAATCTATCGGACCAAACTGCGTGGTCATCAGTCCGCAGCTTACAAACTACTTAGGTAAATTAACCTAAGGACAAACACACACACCCATGCCCCAAGGAGTACTCGAACCTCCACGGCGAGCAACCGCGCGCTCCGCAGCGAGAAGCTTTAGATCGCTCGGCTTCGAGTCCTCCATGGGGCATCGGTGTGTGTGTTGTCCGTAGTTTCTAAGCTACTGACTGATCACCACGCAGTTTGGTCCGATAGATTTACAAACGTTTGAACCTTTATTTTGTCCAATGAATAATATGTTATTCATCGAAATTTGTTACATACATCGTCCAACCCAAGTTATCGTCTCATTTAATGTAACTACACACGTTCCGATTTGTCGGGACTAATTTGGACGTGTGGAAGTGTTACCCGACCAACTTTGCTTGTCCGATGGTTGGTCAGGCCTGCCCGTCCTACATTCGACACCCCCCCCCCCCCACCGCCACCACCACTACACCCAACAAACTGAGAGCGTGTAGTGCTACCCGACTAACTCCTTGCCTGCAACCGTCTGCTGTCTCCACAGCGAACAAGCGAAAACTAAACAGAATGAAACTTTCAAAACGTTCAAATGTTTGTAGAGTCTAAGGGACTTAACTACGGGGTCATCAGTCCCTAAACTTACAAACTACTTATGAACTAGCTACAACTAAGGACGGCACAAATATCCATGCCCGGGGGGGATTCGAATCCCCGACCGTAGTGGCCGTGCAGACCGTGACTGAAGCGCCTCAGTCCTCTCGGCCACCGCGGCCGGCATGAAACTTTCACTCTGCAGCGAAGTGTGCGCTGATATGAAACTTCCTGGAAGATTAATATTGTGTGCCGGAACCGGGACTCGAACCTGGAACCTTTGCCTTTCGCGGGCAAGCGCACTACCGACTGTGCTATCCCGACACGACTCACGATGCCGCCTCACAACTTTACTTCCGCCAGTACCTCGCCTCCTACTTTCCAAACTTCACAGAAGCCCGCAGGAGACGGCATCGTGAGGCGTGTCGGGATATCACAGTCGGTAGTGCGCTTGCCCGCGAAACGCAAAGTTCCCAGGTTCGAGTCCTGGTTCCGGCACACAATTTTAATCTGCCAGGAAGTTTCGAAAACAAAACTTCGAAAAGCAGACACCAGAACACGGAGGCACCGCAATCGCTGCTTGTAGTTGGTCGAAACGTTTGTAGGCTGCTACGAATTTGGTTGGTTAGTTGGTCAGTTGGTAGGTCGGACTATAAATCGGAGAGTGTGTTCAAATGTTCAAATGTTTGTACAACTTATGGGACTTAACTACGGGGTCATCAGTCCCTAAACTTACAAACTACTTATGAAGTAGCTACAACTAAGGACGGCACAAATATCCATGCCCGAGGGGGATTCGAATCCCCGACCGTAGTTGTCGTGCAGACCGTGACTGAAGCGCCTCAGTCCCCTCGGCCACCGCGGCCGGCATGAAACTTTCACTCTGCAGCGAAGTGTGCGCTGATATGAAACTTCCTGGAAGATTAATATTGTGTGCCGGAACCGGGACTCGAACCTGGAACCTTTGCCTTTCGCGGGCAAGCGCACTACCGACTGTGCTATCCCGACACGACTCACGATGCCGCCTCACAACTTTACTTCCGCCAGTACCTCGCCTCCTACTTTCCAAACTTCACAGAAGCCCGCAGGAGACGGCATCGTGAGGCGTGTCGGGATATCACAGTCGGCAGTGCGCTTGCCCGCGAAAGGCAAAGGTCCCAGGTTCGAGTCCCGGTTCCCACACACAATTTTAATCTGCCAGAAAGTTTCGAAAACAAAAACAGTTAGATGTTGTTGTTGTTTGTTAAGCTTATGGGACTTAACTACGGGGTCATCAGTCCCTAAACTTACAAACTACTTATGAACTACTTACAAACTAGGACGGCACAAATATCCATGCCCGAGGGGGGATTCGAACCCCCGACCGTAGTGGCCGTGCTGACCGTGACTGGAGCGCCTCAGTCACCTCGGCCACCGCGGCCGGCGCAAAACAGTTCTACAAGCAGACACCAGAATACGGAGGCACCGCAATCACTGCTTGTACTTGGTCGGTACGTTTGTAGGCTGCTACGAATTTGGTTGGTTAGTTGGTCAGTTTGTAGGTCGGACTATAAATCGGAGCGTGTGTAGGATCCTTTTTATGGCTGACGCACATCCTGCCATTTACAATGGGTTGGGCATTTCATCGATAGTCTCCTGCTTTGAATATGCGCGTGAGGAATGAGCAAGGTAGTGGGTGTTGTGAGTCCCGTTCCGCAACAGCTGCAGTCGGTTTCGGCGGCCATCAGGAGCGAAGCGCAGAGAGAGAGAGAGAGAGAGAGAGAGATAGAGAGATGGCAGTGCGCCTCGCGGACTGCGACGCATGCATATTCAGGCTAAGCGTTGAGCGGCGGTCCCGCTGAGCCGGAGAGCGTGTTTTTCGCCCGCCGCCGGGAGGAGCGCGCGAGGAAATCCTTGTAATCTGGGCTGTCAATTATTCAGGGGCACTCAGTGAAACGTAATTTGCTCGGCCGCAGCGGCAGTCGCGCCAAGTGTTTGCTATTGTTTCGGCGGCTGCCGGCAGAACAATGCCGCTCCGCCCGCGCGCGCCGCTCGCCCGGTATAACTACAAATGTGGCTCATTATCCGACGCGCTCCACCTGCAGCCTCTTAGCCGCGACCGGCGCCGGCGGCAGCCTTGGAAATCCTAAACCGCTTGCGCGGGAAATGTACTCCTGTTCGAGAAGCAATGGGCGGAAACGAAAACGTGGCACAGTTTCGTTACGGTCTGCCGTTTATTCGACATCAATAGTTATCGAAGTCATCTTTAAACAAGGAAATATGCATATCCGGTAATGTCCTTCAGATTTTCTGCGTAGGGAACTTATTTACGCCGCCCGCGGTGGCCGATGGGACTGAGGCGCTTCAGTTACGGTCTGCATGCCCACTACGGTCGGGGGTTCGAATCCCCCCTCGGGCATGGATATTTGTGCCGTCCTTAGTTGTAGCTAGTTTATAAGTAGTTTGTAAGTTTAGGGACTGATGACCCCGTAGTCAAGTCCCATAAGCTCTACAAACATTTACATTTTTTTGAACTTATTTAGATATACAGAGTGTACGACATTTCCCTACACATTTTATTATTTATTGATATTTTCCTCATGACAGAGATTTGTCTCCAAGATAGTAATTCGCCCACAAATGAGTACACCTAGTACATAAGTTTTTACACTAATTATTCAATTAGTCTTCTCATTGTGATCTGTACATTTTGGATCCAGATGGTCTTCTCTCAAGTTTCCACTCCAGTACCAGTTTCGGTAGTCTTGTGTCGTCCATTCTATGTACATGCACATACCATTGTAATTTCTTTCTAACCATCACTTCATTTATTCTTTCTTTTATATCCATCCTCCTTATTACTTCGGCGTTTCTTTTTCTTTCTTTCCTAGAAATTATGGCCAAATTTCTTCAGAAATCAATTTTTAAAGCTAACAGTTTCTGAAGGTACTTCAGGTTAATCGTCAAGGTTTCCTCTCCGTACAGAACTAATATAGATTTATATATAAGTAGCTGAAAACCCGTCGTTGCCCGTGTATTTATTTTGTTATTCCAGCCTTGACTTAGTACTTCTTCTATCCCTTCTCTATCTCTCACTGTGAATCTCTTTTTTCTCCTAAAAGAATGTTATATTTACGGGAGAATATTTTAATAAAGAAGGCTCTCTTGCAAAATGTACAAAATTATAAGTGTATTATCAAAATAAAGAAAGATAGTATATATACAGTGAAGCCATAACTGATCGCAAATTGCGATTTATTTCATTAATTTCAACGCTGTAATGTCGTCAAAATATATATATAATTGCACACACGCCGCGGCTGGGCTCCTGACGGCAATTAATTGTGTCTCGATACCTCATGGTCTGTTCTCCCTGATGCGGGAATACAGTATTGTGGCTGCGAGCATTACAAACAAATAGGCTGTGGTAATAGGAAAGAGACAGCAGCCGGCCGCGGTGGCCGAGGGGACTAAGGCGCTGCAGTCACGGTCTGCACGGCCACTACGGTCGGGGTTCGAATCCCCCCTCGGGCATGGATATTTGTGCCGTCCTAGTTCGTAAATAGTTCATAAGTAGTTTGTAAGTCCCATAGACTATACAAACAATACAAAGAGACAGCGTGGCGAATGGAGATTAGCGTGTGGCGGGAGACGTGCAGGGAAGAGTCGCCTGTAGTAGGGTGGTCACTGTGTCCTCGGTGGTGGAGTGGTCAACGCGACTGCCGAGTAAGCAGGAGATCTCGGGTTCGAATCCCGTCCGGGCACAAATTTTCATTCGTCGCACTTAGGTATTTCATCCAAACTTAGTACAGTGAAGCCATAACTGATCGCAAATTGCGATTTATTTCATTAAAATACAAATGATGTATAAAATTCTTACGATGTCATATTTATTGAGTTATATGTTGTACAATTGTAAACTTTTTCAGGTATATTTTCATTTCTATAAGTGCTATATGTCTGTAAAATCTGTTGCGAATACAGTTAGTAGTAAAGAAGTAACAGATTAAAACTTGGTGCGAGATGGGGCGGTTTTCCATGAACGTTACTGTTTATGTGCTCATATCTCATGAACTACCAGTCATACTGAGGTACAATATCGAAGGTACATTCAGCTATATGTGTGTATACTGTCGGTAAAATTGCCTGCGGCTACAGTTTGTAGTTTATAAATTTTAACGTCATATCGAATGTTGTAGTTTTAGTTCAGGAACAGCTGAAACGCAGTAACAGAGGGACTTTTTTTCCTTTCCTCGTTATAATGTAGTTGTCAGTGAAAAAAAAGTTTAAAATTATCTTTAAAGTTTGTTGCAAGTAACTAAGTACACTCATTCTCATACAGTGTATGAATAAAGTCTTATCGCATTATGTGGCAGTTTTTTGCGATTCCTATTGTTTATGACGTCATATCTACTTAACAATGTGTCGTATATGATTGTTAACTCTGTTATCGCATGGTATGCAATATGTGTATTAAATTTGGTTGAAATCGGTCCAGTGGTTTAGGAGGAAATGTGCAATATTCTCACGTGATTTAGCAGTTTTTCTCTCATCTCATTATTTATGACGTCATATCTCGTAAATTGAGTGTCTTACTCTGCTACAATTTCGAACTTACGTTCAGTGGTACGTGTAACATTTCTCGCGAGTAGACGTAATAGTGTAAGAGTAATAAATTGTAATGTCATGCCAAATGCCGTAATTTTACGACATGAACGCCGAAAAAGTAATAAGCGACAAATTGTTTTCCTTGCATCATTTTGCTTGGGTAGTCAGCGAGAAAAAGTTACCTAAAGGTTTGAAATTATGTTGAAAGTTGGTTGCAAGTCGCTAAGTGCTCTCCTTCTCAAATAGTGGACTGATAAAATCACACTATCACGTGCCGCAAGACGGGGAAGTTTTCAATGGTTATGACGTCATATTTCCTGAACTATCGGCCCTAACTCAATATCCTTTCATAACTGACGTCTTCTAACAATAAACTACATTCGTGTCAAATTTCAGCTTTATAGGTGAATTACTTTTCGAGATTTCGTGTTTATTGAATGACTGAGTGAATGAGTGACCTTGCGCTTTTATATAGATAGAGATTTTTTTTTGTTTTTTTGTTCTGTTTATTACATTTCTGGTCCGTAGTACTGAGTTGAGCAGTTGCGACGGGGCGGAACATGCTTTTCCCTCTTTCTGGTGGAAAAATGTTTTGTGGTCGGTTAGGGGATGATGTTAAATGATTCCCGCTTTGGTGCTGTTCCGTCCACGTGCGCCTTAATACATTTTTCAATTGATAAACAAAAGTACATACCAATTATACAGACTTATGGGCGTACAGGGCGAGTTGCGAAAAAAATAATGTTCATCACACAGATGTTGTTTTAAATACGTTTAATTTTTCTATGCACGTGTTTAAATTTATAAAGATGTTTTTTGTGACTCGAGCCCCCACGCAACTTCGCACTTTGACCCACACACCGGAATCATTTCACTCAAAAAGGCATACGAAAAAACGGTACTTCAGCCGCGAAAAGCTATCCCACGTTTTTACAGAAAAATGCCGCGACGAGCAAACCACGCTCCGTCGCCCTCGGCAGTCCACGCGACTCTCCCCTCCCCCACGCGACTCGGCTTCCGTTTTTCCAGCCCCGCGGAAAAACCCCTACGTCACAAACTTCCCGAAGCTTGTATTTCCCGCGCGCGTTCGCGCGCGCGATTTAAATGTGCCGATGTGTGTGGCTCTATAAAATACAAGTGTGCGGCATCAGCCTGGGGGCACTGTCATGTCATACAGTCCAATGACCTTTCGTCCACAGATAATTCTTTTATAATTCTGATTTTCCCTCATTTTTTAAAATGGGTCCCACATAACAGAAAGTGTTATTTTCTTTGATTTTCTGTTCCTCTATGTATAGTTCACCTGGATCATTAGCCAAGTAGTCTGTTTTTTGATAATTAATTTTCAGACCCGAATTTTTGTATGTTCTTGCTAGTTGGGGATAAATTAATGACATTTTCCATTTTCTTCTAAAAACCTATGTTGAGCACACTAGCCACTTACTTACTAAACGGATGCAAACCAACACAAATGAAAATTAAAGAAACAATTCTCAAAAGGTGCGAAACATCCAACACAATGTCCTACACACCTTTTCTGTGTTTTAGACTCCTGTGGTCCTATGTACACAGCACTACACGTAGACATCTGGCTGTATGTACAGAGCGATACACTAAGACAAACTTCTGCATTAACAGAAATGCTTCATTAATTCTTGCTGTTATTAAGTACATAGGCTAGCATTCTCCACACACAACGTTTTACTAACCTCGGGTATGGCCACTCCCTTTGGTCAAAGTTTGTGTGACATTTGGCTGATATGGAAGTGATCACAAGTCGTATATATAGTTGGTATTCAACATACGAATTTGATTCAAATTTATTGATTTTTTTTCAGTTGTTAATAAAGAATTTCCTTCATCATTTTTGTTTGAAGCAGTGACATGTAGGTAACATGTAATTATTATTACAATACTCAAATTAACGTTGTGAAAGACAAGTATTCAGTAATAAAATCGAGATTGTTCCCACATTAAAGCACCATCTAGTGAGACATATTCGAATCTAGTTAGTTCACACTAGCAATCACTAGCAATGTCTCTAGTGTTCTGAAAGTACAGCTTGAAACATATAAAATGCAACAAGTGGATAGCTTGAAACATATAAAATGCAGCAAGTGGATGGATTGAAACATATCAAATGCAACAAACTTAATTTTTTCATCAAATACGTCCGCACTGTAACTTCAGTAGATAATACACAGAATTTCACAAAAATAAGTTAATAAATAAAAAAGTCGATTTTCATGACTCAGCACTTTTTGACTTTAGATTAAGTGACGATTTCTCAGCTAAATATCAACCGATTTTAAAAATTCAAAGTGCTAACATAATCTACATAAAAAGAGCTATCTAGAAAAAAATATAATGAAACAAATCAGAAACCGTTTAATAAGTAAGATACTAAAATTTTCAGTTTTTAGTTTTCCTATCTTTCTTTAAATGTTTTAGAAAAGTACACTCCTGATCATTTAAATTGCTACACCACAAAGATGACATGCTACAGACGCGAAATTTAACTGACAGGAAGAATATACTGTGATATGCAAATGATTAGCTTTTTAGAGCATTCACACTAGGTTGGCGCTGGTGGCGACACATACAATGTGCTGATATGAGGAAAGCTTCCAACCAATTTCTCATACACAAACACGAGTTGACCAGCGTTGCCTGGTGAAACGTTGTTGTGATACCTCATGTAAGGAGGTGAACTGTGTACCATCACGTTTCCGACTGTGATAAAGGTCGGATTGTAGCATATCGTGATTGTGGTTTATCGTATTGTGACATTGCTGCTTGCATTGGTCACTATCCAATGACTGTTAGCAGAATATGGAATCGGAGGGGTTAGGAGGGCAATACCGAACATCATGCTGTTTTCTAACCTACTGAACCTTTCTAACCGAAATATCTGTATTCATGCTTTTCATAGCTTGATCAACACCTGTTATTGTGTTAGAAACATCTTTATTAATCAGCATTATTCGCTCTTCAAGGTGCTCTTCAAGGTGCTTTTCATTCATATAGTTAGTGAATTGTGTCAGAATACTCGTGTATTCTGGTTTTGTAACATACTCTACCTCTATGTATTCTTCAGTAACATCATCATAACAATCTATTGGGTCACTTATATTCACTAATGTTCTTTCTGTGAAGTCAATGTAAGTATTACACACTTTAGAAATGGTTCATAATTCTTTCTGGAATTGTCTGATCAAATTCTCTATTTTTGGTCCCACATCTTTTTTAATTTTTGATGGCAATGAACTTTAATCGTATAGTAGTCCCTCATAAACGTTGATTTTATTCCCAAAAATGTACATTTAATAAATTTAAAATATCATTAAACTTGTAATTCTGACATATGAGTTTTAAAACAAATAGACATAAATGACCACACATTACATCATGAAAATTTTGTATTCTTTCTGTATTGTAGTATAGTTCATTTTTTCCTAAATAGTTGACTAATTGTTTTGGTATAATGCCACCAAATGAATAAAAAAAATTATAATTATTTTATGGGTACCAGGATTATGAGATGTATCTCAATAAACTATACAACATTCAATTCTTAATTGTTTATTTGGCAATCCATCGATCCTGCATACATCAAGAAAAGTTTTATTTTTAATTGTTTACTAAGTTTTTCTATATCAAAGTTACTTAATGCAGTAGGATATTTGTCAATTCCTTTATTATTATTATTATTATTATTTTGTCCCAGCACAGCACACAAAAGCTTTCTTTTCCATTTCTAAGTTGTGTCGTTTTTGTTCTTCTGCATATGCAATTGCTGCAGATCTGCCAGCTAATGAACCAATTGTTGCTAAATGTGGTAATGCAGCTAATAGTAATGGAAGAAATCCTCCTTCATGTTGTGTTAATCCTTTTCTTTCTTTCTTTTTTGTTAGATATTCAATAATTATTTTTACAACAGGAATAGCTAATGTAGCAAGTAAATTTCCTCCAGTTTTCTCTTTCTTGCGATTTTGTGGTTCAGTCAAAAATGGTTCAATGTTGTTCATTATTCAGATTTAATTTAATCGATTTTGTTTTAGTCTTAGCACTAGGTAGCAAAGTATAATCAATAGTTAAATTGTTCATTTGTAGAGATTAAAAATTTAATAATATTAAATTTTCATACTGCTCATCTAACGTTATCAACACCGAATCCTATTCCTAATTTCTGTTTTCCATACATGATTCCTCTGTAGTTGCTGCAACGTTATCACCTAAAGAAGTAACACTTGCATGCATTCTCACTTTTGTGGCTAACTGAAGTTCTTTATCTGTTTAATGTCTTTTTTCTACATCTTTATTACCTTGATAAGCAATATCATGTTTTTTACAAGTCTCATCAGGCGGATTAATTCCTGGATCACCATATGCCAGTCTTTCTTCAAGTTTAATAAATGGCCCCCAATAATTAAATCCTGGTAGATGCATCTCAGGCATTTGAACATTATTTACAACCCAATTGACTAACCCTTTACCATGTTGTTTGCTCTTCTAAAATGTATGAGGAAGATTATTCAAAATTATAATCAAGTACGGGATTCCTTTTTGATTGTTGATTACAAAATCGGTAAATTTATTTGTGAATATTTGCATTATCCCAACTTTTTCATTATGATAGTTCTTATTTCCTGTTGTTTCTTCACCATGAATAACTGCTAATATAGCGATTAATTGTTGAATATAATGCTCCTGATTTAATCAATATATCTGCATAATTTGACAGAACGGAGCTTGTGAATAGTGTGTTTACATCATCTGTAGTTATTTGTTTTTTAGTTAAAAGATTCATTAACCCATCAGTTAATTTATACATTTTATTACCAATTGTTTATTCATCGCCCACAGATTTTACAGGGAATCTACCAACAACTTTAAATGCACCAACAGGTCTTAATCCAAAAACTTTATCTTCACTATGGTGGATGTATTGTAACATTCTTTACATATGTTTATTTTTTTAACATTTTCTGATGATGGTTTGTCTTTTAACTGTTTTCTTTCTTCATCATAATTATCTAACAACTTTGTTATTTCTGATTCACTTGATGTGTATTTTCTTTTGAGTGCTGGAATATCATTAAATGCATCCAAATAATAAGGTACCATGTGTTTTCTTCAATTGCTTTCAGAACATTATCACATAATCCAGTTCCTTGCTTGACTTGTTCAATGGCATTGATAACTGGTTGATCTTCTTTTTGAAGTTTTTCATACTCTTCATACTCTGGGTCGTTGTTTCCGTTTTTTAAATTCCTTTTTTAACTGTTCCTTTGCTCTTTTATTTTGTCTGGCCGTTTTTAATGATTTCTGGGTCGTATTTTGAAACCATTTAATAAAAGCGCCTTGGTTGCACAGTGCCAGACTACAAATCCAAAGATCGCGGGTTCGATCCCCGCCAGGTCCTGGGATTTTTATCTGTCACTTTCCATTTCTTTCACCTCTGGCAGTATTGTTCATGTGAAAAATACCGAGTACCACCGTGGTTCGGAACCCACGTTAAACTGTAGGTCCCCCTATAACTGGCTGGGTAAGTCAGTTCGATGGTCAGAGAAAGGCAATGGCATACCACCTCCAAACAGGACCATGCCTAGTAAAGCACTGTGGTGTTCAAACCAATCTTCGGATTGTTGAATGCTTTACCTTAATTTAAGAACAGTAATTAATTTTTTTTACGTTTGTGAACTTTTGTGTTGATTTTCGATGTTTACATTGATTTCTGATATTTATGTTTATGTTGACATTGACAGTTATGTTGTTATGAAATGTTTTATTTTGTTTCTGAACATATCTTCATTTGGTTTTCTTTTCATGTCTATCGTAAAATATCTGAACTGGTCATTCCAACATTTACTACACATTTCTTTAAAATCATCAAACTTTAAATCTCCACCAAAAGCCTCATGGTAAATGTGGTTCGGAATCAACATTAAACTGTAGGCCCCCCTATAACTGGCTGGGTAAGTCAGTTCGAAGGTCAGTGGAGGAACAACGGCATACCACCTCCAAACAGGACCATGCCTAGTAAAGCACTGTGGTGTTCAAACCAATCTTCAGATTGTTGACTGCTTTACCTTTTTAAATGTGATTTAAATTTGTGTCATCTTGTCTAAAGAAATAAAAAAAATAGATTGTCTCTAAGTGTTTAGGTATTTTTGAAAAATTTGAACTAAATAAAAACAATCTATTCCTTTATGTCTACTTCTACTACAATATTCTCTAACGATATCTTGTTCCCCAAGAATGTTCAAAATGTTCAAATGATTGTATAGCTTATGGGATTTAACTACGGGGTCATCAGTCCCTAAACTTACAAACTACTTATGAACTACTTACGAACTAGGATGGCACAAATATCCATGCCCGAGGGGGGATTCGAACCCCCAACCGTAGTGGCAGCGCAGACCCTGACTGGAACGCCTCAGTCCCCTCGGCCACCACGGCCGTCTCGTCACGGGTATTCTTACTTTTTGCTCCCAATCAGTTTTCATTTAATTAAATAATTCACATTAAAGCAGATGGCATTTTAAACAGAGTAACTATTGAATGTGATGTAAAGTTGTCTATAGATATAGCAGATAGTATTGAAAGTTTACTTAGTTTTAGTAATCAAGTTGTTCATCCTAAAGAAAAAGCTATTGCTAAAGATGTTCCTAAAATTATTCCATTTGAATTAATCAATATAAATTTCTATGTTGCTGATGAAATGTGGGCATACTGAGAAACTAATATTACTGATTCATTCAAGCCTTATGCCGAATTTGGTGGACCAATAATTCATGAGCCACATTATCATGTAAATATTCCAATTTTTGATCCAATTCAGGACTTAGAAGTTACTGTAACTGACGAAAATGATAATTTGATCGACTTTAATGGATCTAATGTGACAGTTACTTTGTAAATTTCTTAATACATTTTATTCTTGAACAAATCATGAAGAAAGTCGAAAGTTATCAGTTTTACTCATACCCTGTGATTGAAAAGACTAAAAATAATTTAAATCCTTTGAACAAGGACACGGAAATTAATATAAATATTGGAGAGGGTTGGGTTCATCCAAATCATGCTCTATTGTACATGAATTGCAGTATTATTGGAACTGATAGTACAGGTCATCCACTATGATGGAAAATCCAATAAAAAATTAATTGATAATTATGTAGCAAAACTGTTCAATGGTATCACCATAAAGATAGGTAACAATATTTTGTCTAGAATGGAATTTCCATTTATTTCTTCATCATCTATTATGCAATTTACTTCAACCCTAGCCTTGAGGTTACAATGGAGGGACAGATTCTTAATAATGGAAAGATAAAAAGTAAGAAACAAGAAGTACTTTATCCTTTAGAATTATTCAATGAGTTTCTTAAAGATAATAAAGAAATAATGTGGGAAGGAGATTTAGCATAATTTTTACATGGTCATCAAGTGCTGAAGATTCTATTCTTCATTGTGCTGATAAAAGTAATGCTGGTATTGTAGATTTAACTACACTTTAAAGGTAAAACTATTGTATAATCAATGCAAATTAGTATTCCTGTTGTTAAATTTGAACTAGAATATTCGCTTGAATTGGAACAAGATACACTTAAAATCCACAAATCCCCATGTCTTTCATTGAGCTACAAGCTGTAGTGATTGCTGGATTGGATGAAAAGAGAAATTTTGAGTTAGATATTACTCTGCAGAATTTGATATACCTTATTTCATCTTCGTTGTTTTCCAGACAAAAAGGAAAACTAATCAGTTACTTGACTCTTCGTTATTCGATCATGTTAAACTACAGAATAGCTATATTAAAAATGGAAGAAATGAGATTTTTGTGTCAAGAAATGTGGTATCCAGTTCCACAAAATAATTATCTAAAAGCTTATGATGCTTTCCTAGATTTTAAGAGAACTACACAATTGAATGGTTATGTTAATATTAGTGCATCCACCTTTATTGAAAATTAAAGAATGAATGTGTTAGCTACACAGAAAACTACAATGATGCTGTGTGCAACTCTTAATGAAAAAATTCTGAAAGATACAATTATGTATCTAGTAATGTGTGGCATATAGATTTTAACATATGATTCACAGCATAGAATTTTGATTGAAAATTTTAAGTTTTCTGGTTTGCATCCGTTTATAAAAATGTTAGTAATAAGTGACTATTGTGCTCAGTCTAGGTGTATATAAGCAAATTAAAAATGTCATTAATTTACCCCCGTGATTTCCCTAAATCACGCCAGGCATATGCCGGGATGGTTCCTTTCAAAGGGCACGGCCGATTTCCTTCCTCATCCTAACCCAAAAACTCCGAGCGTTAGCTCTGTCTCTAATGGCCAAGCTGTCGACGGGACGTTAAACCCTAAGCATCCATCCATCCATCCATCCTAATTTACCCCCAACTGCACTGAATGGGGCCAGTTACTACTGCCTTTGTGAGTTGTATGGTTTATACAGTACTAGCTGAAAACCCAGCTTTGCATGGGTATTTATTTTTTTGTTTATTCCTACCTTGTGTTAGTGCTTCTCCTATCCCTTCTCTTTCTGTGCATCTCATTTTTTTCCCTAAAAACATTCAATCGTTATCACAGAATAAATAAGAAATAAGGCTGTCTCGCATAATGTTAAAAATTATCAGTTCAGTATGGAAACAAAGAAACATAGTAATGAAAAATTACAAAAATGTTTACAATCTCATATTTATTGAGTTGTATGTTGTAAGTTTGTATAATTTTTCATTGTATGCATTCATTGGTATAAGTAATGTATGTCTGTAAAATCTGTTGCGAATACCATTATTAGTAAAGAAGTAATAGAGTAAAACTTGGTGCATGATCGGGCAAGTTTCCAGAAACATTACAATTTGTGTGCTCCTATCTTTTAACTACATGTCGTACTGTGATACAATTTCGAAGGTACATTCAGTTGTATGTGTATATACTGTCTGTAAAATTTACTTTGGCTACAATTTGTAGTGTAGTAGTGTAGAAATTATGAATTGTAATGCCATACTAAACGCCGTTGTTTTAGTCCATGAACAGCGGAAAAGTAGTAAGCGAGAAACATTTTTCCTTTCAGTATTTTGATGTGGTTGTCGGTTACAAAAAGTTTAATAAATGTTTGAATTTATGTTTAAACTTTGTTGCAAGTCGCAGTCATTCTCGTATAGTGAATTTATAAAGTTTCGTCGCATTATGTAGCAGTTTCTTGCAACTCTCATTGTTTATGACGCTACATCTCCTGAACTATGTGTCTTATGTGGTTCGTACTTCTACAGCAATTGTTATCTTACGTAAGGAATATGCGTACCAAATTTGGTTGAAATCGATCCAGTGGTTTCGAAGAAAATGATCAGCATTATTGCTTAATGCAGCAGTTTTCCGCGTATCTCATTGTTTATGACATCATATCTCGTGAAGTATGTGTTGTACGTAATTCTTACACTTACGACGACCGTCCTCATAGATTTAAGCTTACGTGTACAAAATTTGAAAATGATTGGAAGAAAATTGTAGATTTGTGTGCAACATGTACACAAAAACATACGGACACTCTGCTTTATATATAAATATTTTGGAAGAATTTTACATCAGACTTCTAGTATTATCCAAAAAACTAAATCACGTATAACGCAATAATCCGATTGATTCCGGTCAAAGTGGAGGATCTACGTAGTTTACTATATCCCTCTATGTGTATAGAACTAGTAATAGCCCCAGCGGATTAGCAGTGCATACTGGATCGCTGTGCTGTGGTGCCCAATGCCGTTCGCTGTGAAGGCTTCAAATCCCCCTCAGACATGGGTGTCTGTGTTGTCATTAGGTTAGTTTAGCTTAGTTTAACTAGTTTGTAAGCCTTCGGACTAATAACCACGCAGTTGAGTCCGATAGATTTACAAACATTTGAACTAGTAATATATTTGTTTGCAAATCTATCGGACTCAGCGCCTTGGTTATTAGTCCGCAGTATGGCGCCTAGTATGAACGGCTAATCTGCCATGGTATAATATTTTTATATCTGATATATATATATATATATATATATATATTTGTTGTTGTTATGGTCTTCAGTCCGGAGACTGGTTTGATGCAGCTCTCCACCCTACTCTATCCTGAGCAAGCCTTTTCATCTCCTCATAAGAACGGCAACCCACATCCACTTGAATCTGCTTACTATACGCGTCTCTTGGTCTCCCTCTGCGATTTTTCCCCCACACACTTCCCTCCAATGCTAAATTTACGATTCCCCGATGTCTAAGAATGTGTCCTACCAAGCGATCCCTTCTTTTAGCCAGGGTATGCCAAAAATTCCTTTTCTCACCAATTCTGTTCAGTACTTCTTCATTGGTTATGCGATCTACCCACCTAATCTTCAGCATTCTTCTGTAACACCACATTTCAAAAGCCTCTATTCTCTTCCTGTCTGCACTGCTTATCGTCCATGTTTCACTCCCGTACAAGGCAACACTCCACACAAATGCCTTCAGAAAAGACTTCCTTACACTTAAATTAATATTCGATGTTAGCAAATTTCTCTTTTTCAAAAATGCTTTTCTTCCCATTGCCATTCTGCATTTTATATCCTCTGTACTGCGACCATCGCATGTTATTTTACTACCCAAGTAACAAAACTCATCTACCACCTTCATTGTTTCGTTACCTAATCTAATTCCTTCAGCATCGCCCGATTTTCTAAGACCACATTCCATTATTTTTGTTTTGCTCTTATTAATGTTCATTTTATATGCTCTCTTCAACACACTGTCCATTCCATTCAACTGCTCTTCCAGGTCCTTTGCTGTCTCTGACAGAATTACAATGTCATCAGCAAAACGCAAAGTTTTTATTTCTTCCCCCTGTACTTTAATCCCTATTCCAAATTTTTCCTTGCTTTCCTTCACCGCCTGCTCGATGTACAAATTGAATAACATTGGAGAAAGGCTACAACCCTGTCTTACTCCCTTCCCAACTGATGCTTCCCTTTCATGCCCTTCGAGTCTAATAACTGCGGTCTGGCTTTTGTACAAGTTACAAATAACTCTCCTTTCCCTATATTTTACCCCTGCTGTCATCAGAATTTGAAAAAGTGTATTCCAGTCAACAGTGTAAAATGCTTTCTCCAAATCTACAAAAGCTAAAAATGTAGGTTTGCCTTTCCTTAATCTATCTTCTAAGATACGACGTAAAGTGAGTATTGCCTCCCGGGTTCCTATGTTACTCCTGAATCCAAACTGATCTTCCCCAAGGTCAGCTTCTACCAGCTTTTCCATTCTCCTGTAGATAATTCGTGTTAAAATTTTGCAGCCATGACTTATCAAACTTCTGTAATTTTCACACCTGTCTGCGCCTGATTTCTTTGGAATGGGGATTATTACATTTTTCTTAAAATCTGAGGGTATTTCGCCTGTCTCATATATCCTACACACCAGTTCAAACAGTCCTGTCATGGCTGGCTCTCCCAGAGACTTTAGTAGCTCTGAGGGTATGTCATCTACTCCTGGGGCCTTGTTCCGACCTAGGTCTTTCAAGGCTCTGTCAAATTCATCTCTCAGTATAGCATCTCCTATTTCATCTTGATCTACGTCCTCTTCCCTTCCTACCACATTGTCTGTAAGTTCATTTCCTTTGTAGAGCTACTCTTTCCACCTTTCAGCTTTCCCTTCTTTGCTGAGAACCGGCTTCCCATCTGAGTTCTTGATATTCGTAGAGTTGCTTTTCTTGTCGCCAAATGTCTCTTTTATTTTCCTGTAGGCGGTATCTACTTTTCCCCTTCTTAAACATTCTTCTACAGATTTGCATTTGGCTTCTAGCCACTCCTGCTTAGCCATTTTGCACTTCCTGTCAATCTCATTTTTTAATCGTCTGTACTCCAATTTGCCTGTTTCATTTACTGCATTTTTATATTTTCTCCTTTCATCAATTAAATCTAGTACTTCCTGTGATATCCAAGGATTTTTTGTAGGTCTTGCCTTTCTACCTATTTTGTCCTCTGCTGCCTTCACTATTTCATCTCTCAATGCTACCCATTCCTCTTCTACTGTTTTATTTCCCCCTGTTTCTGTCAATTGTTGCCTAAATCTCCCTCTGAAATTCTCCACAACTTCGCTTTCCTTCAATTTATCTAAGTCCCATCTCCTTATTTTCCTACCTTTCTGCAAGTTTTTCAGTTTCAGCCTACAGTTCATGACTAACAAGTTATGATCAGAGTCTATATCTGCCCCTGGGTACGTCTTGCAGTTTATAACTTGGTTCCGGAATCTATGTCTTACCATTATAAAATCTATCTGATACTTTCCGGTGTCTCCTGGTCTCTTCCATGTATACAACCTTCTTTTGTGATTCTTAAACCAGATGTTTGTTACGATTAAATCATGTTCCGTGCAAAATTCTACCAGGCGACTTCCTCTTTCATTCCTCCTGCCCAGTCCGTATTCACCTACTATTTTTCCTTCTCTTCCTTTTCCTACTACCGAATTCCAGTCTCCCATCACAATTATGTTTTCCTCTCCCTTAACTGTCTGAATAATTTCCTTTAGCTCCTCGTATATTT
Organism: Locusta migratoria; assembly: GCA_026315105.1. Classification (NCBI taxonomy): domain Eukaryota; kingdom Metazoa; phylum Arthropoda; class Insecta; order Orthoptera; family Acrididae; genus Locusta; species Locusta migratoria. Next base: position 782,961,765 of record CM048744.1, read on the forward strand.
CTGCGATCTCCTCATCATCGGCAGAGCTAGTTGGCATATAAACCTGTACTACTCTTGTCGGTGCTGGCTTCGTATCTATCTTGACAATGATAATGCGATCACTGTGCTGCTCATAGTAGTTTACCCGCATTCCTATTTTCTTATTCATTATCAGTCCTACTCCTGTGATACCCCCAACTGATTTTCTATTTATAATCCTGTACTCGCCTGACCAGAAATCCTGTTCATCCTGCAACCGAACTTCACTAATCCCCACTATATCTAATTTCAACCTATCCATTTCCCTTTTTAAGTTTTCTAATTTTCCTACCCGATTAAGGGATCTAACATTCCACGCTCCGAACCGTAGAATGCCAGTATTGTCTTTCCTGATGACAACATCCTCCTGAGTAGTCCCCGCCCGGAGATCCGAATGGAGGACTATTTTACCTCCGGAATATTTTACCCGAGAGGATGCCATCATCATACGTTCATACAGTAGAGCTGCATGTCCTCGGGAAAAGTAACGGCTGTAGTTTCCCCTTGCTTTCAGCCGTTCGCAGTAACCTTGTGGCAAATCCACATTAGCTGATGTTACGAGGCCAGCTCAGTCAATCATCCAGACTGTTGCCCCTGTAACTACTGAAAAGGCTGCTGCCCCTCTTCAGGAACCACACGTTTGTCTGGCCTCTCCACAGATACCCCTCCGCTGTGGTTGCACCTACGGTACGGCTGGGGTGGCTTGCGTGCCTCAACGATGCAGATAGCATATATATATATATCCTCTCGGACTCCTTGGCACTATTAGCTGAGCACTTCGAGCCACAAGCCGTCAGACTGTTCGAACATGCACTGACCGCCACCTACTTTCAGTGCAATGGAGAATTCTATGAGCAGATCGATGGCGTGGCCATATATATACATATATATATATATACTCTGGGGCTTCTCACTTCGCGAACTGAAGATATGAGTTCAAGTTCTGGCCAAATTCTGGGTATATGATCCATTACAGATATATATATTTCCATTATAAATCAAACTGTTGGTCACTGCAAATTGCTGAGGTTCAAATTAGAAAAAAATTAAGATACTAAGGACAACGAAGATTTGTGCTGATATTCTAAACGCAGTTCGCAACGTATAATAGTCAAATAAGCATTAGAATCCTTTACCTTTTCACTTAAATTATGTATTTTGACATTTTCTTTCTTTATTCATCCCATAAATAATGAAAAGACATATTCACTCAATTCCAATACAACATTTCCCATACATCAAGATACCATGTTTATTCATTCTAGAGTAACCTTATTTACAAAGAGTTTCTATTCCAGCTGCTCACTCCCGCCGCCACTATTATCGCTGACTCTTGCGGCATCACTGCAAAATGAAATATTATAGTGGATAGTCGTCAATCACTTCCAGTGAAGTTATTACTGTGTGTTCAGGTGTTATTCAATTTTTTTATCTGAAAAGACCCGATGAGCCGAAACCGGCCAGAAAAAAATTAAGAATTAAAATTTAATTGCAATCTAGACGAATAGCATTGTTATCTTAGATATCAAAAATAATGTAAATGCTCGTTCGCACAAAATATTAAATCTCTGAAAATTATTCACATATTGCGCTTAATTTTGCATTCGATTTTGCACATAGTTTTTAAGTACCCCATCCGTTATATTGGTGATACATAAGTGCGGCTCAGTAGCACACTGGTAGAGTGCCAGACTACAAATCCAAAGTTTGCGGGTTTGTTTCCCAACAGGTCGTATGATTTTTATCTGTCACTTTCAACTTCTTGTTGCTGATCTGAAAAATATAGAGTAGTACCATGGTTCAGAACCCATGTTAAACTGCATGTCCCCCTATAACTGGCTGGGTAAGTAAGGTCGGAAGCAGGCAACAGCAAACCACCTCCAAACAGGACCATGCCCAATAAAGCACTGTGGTGTTCAAACCAATCTTCGGATTGTTGGCTGCTTTACCTTTTTATGTAATAAATGGAGAAACTTATAAAAAGTTAATGCTGGTTTGTTCAACATCGTTAATCAGAATGAAACTTTCACTCTGCAGCGGAGTGTGCGCTGATATGAAACTTCCTGGCAGATTAAAATTGTGTGCCAGAACCGGGACTCGAACCTTGGACCTCTGCCTTTCGCGGGCAAGCGCACTACCGACTGTGCTATCCCGACACGACTCACGATGCCGCCTCACAACTTTACTTCCGCCAGTACCTCGCCTCCTACTTTCCAAACTTCACAGAAGCTCTCCTGCAAAACTTGCAAGATTAGCACTCCTGGAAGAAAGGATATGGTGGAGACATGGCTTAGCCACAGCCTAAGGGATGTTTCCAGAATGAAACTTTCACTCTTCAGCGGAGTGTGTGCTGATATGAAACTTCCTGGCAGATTAAAATTGTTGCGTGGTGGTGGGGGTAGCGGCGGCGCGCGGTCGACTCTCGGTGAGGTCATTCTGCCTGCGTCTGCGGCATAAAACGGTGGCGGAAGCGCTCCCGACGGACTGCATAACGCGGGATTCCACGCTGCGCTATCCTTGTGAGCTTCGACGTGACGTCGCTTTTCACGAAAGTGCCCCTCTCGGACTCCTTGGCACTATTAGCTGAGCACTTCGAGCCACAAGCCGTCAGACTGTTCGAACATGCACTGACCGCCACCTACTTTCAGTGCAATGGAGAATTCTATGAGCAGATCGATGGCGTGGCCATGGGTTCCCCACTAGCTCCAGCGATTGCTAACCTCTATATGGAGCACTTCGAGGAGGTGGCCATGCAACCCGCCAAACAGAAACCAAAGCACTTCTTCCGCTATGTCGACGACACCTTCGTTTTTGGGGGCATGGCAAACAGGCACTGGATGGCTTTCTTGAACACCTCAACAACATCCATCAAAACATCAAATTTACGATGGAAATGGAAGAAAATGGATGTCTCCCTTTCTTGGACATTCTAATCAAGAAGAAGCCAGATGATTCACTATGCCTTACAGTTTTTAGGAAGACGACGCGTACACACCTATTCCTTCACGCAACAAGCTGCCACCATCCAGCTCAGAGACAGGCAGTGCTGACACCCCTCGTACACAAGGAGCGCGCCATCTGCGACGGAGAAAGCCTTCCCTCCGAGCTGTAACACCTGAGGGAGGTCTTCCGACAAAACGACTATAGCGAGGCGCAAATCAACAGGGCGCTCGAGAAGGAGAAGTCGGCAGTGGCAGTTGCGGAAGAGGACGAAGAAGAGAAACGACTCCCGTTCTTACCATAAGTGGGACCACTTTCGGCCAAGATCGCACGCCTCCAGCACGGATCAAACATCGAAACAGTCTTTCATCCACCACCAAAGACGAGGGAGCTACTAGGTTCCGCCAAAGACCCGTTGAAACTCAACACACCGGGAATTTACAGCATCCCATGTGAGCCGGCCGCGGTGGCCGAGGAGACTAAGGCGCTCCAGTCACGGTCTGCACGGCCACTACGATCGGGGGTTCGAATCCCCCTTTGGGCATGGATATTTGTGCCGTCCTAGTTCGTAAGTAGTTCATAAGTAGTTTGAACATTTGAATCCCATGTGAATGTGGAAAGCAATACATCGGCCAAACACAGCGTTGTATTTCAAAACGCTACGAGGAGCATATTAGGTGTGTTCGACTGGGGCACACAGCAAAACCGGCCGTCGCTGAACATAGCATAAACGAAGCACACACCTTCGACTTCGAGAAGACGAAGTTGCTGTGCCGAGCATCGGGTGTTTGGCAGAGTTTGATCAAGGAATCCCTAGAAATAAGGATTCATGATAACCAAGTCAACAGGGACGAAAGCTACCGGCTTAGCGCAGCGTGGAATCCCGCAATAGCAGCAACCCGTCGGGAGCGCATCCGCCACCGTTCTCTGCCGCAGACGCAGGCAGAATGACCTCACCGAGAGTCGACCGAGCGCCGTCGCTACCCCCACCACCGCGTCCCGGCCGCCGACCCACCGTAGCCCCCCTTGGTCCGGTGGAGGGGAGGGGGGGAGGGACACCGCGGGTATAAAGATCCCCGCACTCCGAAGAAGAGGACGTATGGATTTGGAGCACAACGGTCGCAGAAACTGTGGTCATGGAGGACGAGCCCCCGGAAACGGAAGAGTGCTTGCCCATGCCGGACAAGCACAGTGTCAAGAAGGTACATGACAAGTTCGTCTCCTCCATCCGAGACAGGACATACCCTCACCTAAATAATCCTTATCCTTTCCTTCCCTCCCATCTTAAACCCAGTCTCTCTCACAAACCTGTCCGTCTCTCTCAACACCTGAGAGAGCACCTATCCCCGATCCTGTCCAACAAGGAGTTCAAACTCCTTAATTCCCACCCCATATTTTCCCCTAATCAGTGGGAAGACATCTGCCGCGAGGCAGATGAGTACTCTAGATGGGAGAGAAAACACTCGCGCCCTAGTGGAGCACGCGAGAAAGCATACCGCTAGCTGTTGCTAGAAGCTAGGATCCTATTTTTTTCTGTTGCAGGACCAACAAGTTTAAGACCATTCAAGAAGTCAGGAAACATCAACACCATAAAGAAATGACAAAAGAGAAACAGCAACCATTTGCTTAAACTCTAAACACATCGGGCCAAGGTCGAGGTCCGTTTATAAAAGCGTCAGCGTCAGCTCATCTCACCACTTCGCTTGAAGATGGGTGGTATGACACTTCCCGAAACATCGCGATCCATCAACGCCGCCACCCGGATGGAGACCCGAGAGATCATCAGCAGTATACACCGGGAAAGCCTACAGACGCAGATAGTTCATAAGTTTAGGGATTGATGACCCCGTAGTTAAGTCCTATAAGCTCTTAAAACATTTGAATTGTTTCAGAGTGGCTAGAGGAACAGAATTTTAACACTTCGGCTGGCCACCAAACTCTCCTGGTATGAACATTACTGAGCATATCTGGATGCCTTGAAACGTGCTGTTCAGACGAGATCTCCACCATCTCTTATTTTTACGGATTTATGAACAGCCCTGCAGAAAGTCAATTCTCTCCACCACTAATTTAAACATTAGTAGAAAAGATACCACGTCATGTTGCGCAACTTACGAGTGTTCATAGGTGCCTTGCACGATATTTGTCTCTTCAGCGAAAAAGAGCGAAAGATAAGAATAGCAAATTGTAAAGTGATCAGCTGAATGAGAAATGCAATCAACGACAGTATAATGTAATATAAATAATAATTAAACGTCCAATAAGCTAAAATAAGTAATATAAATAACAATGTAACGAACAATAAGCTAAATTAAGTAATATAAATAATAATCAATTTATAATAATTATGTTGGCTGGATAAAAAAATATGTTGCAAACATTATTCCCTTATATTAATTAATCCTTCAGTTCTCGTCTATCTGATTTTCGTCCTGGGTACCCTATGATTTTGCAGGCACTCACACTGTGGGTTTTAGAACCTGTCCCATTTCCCATTACATAAATACGCTAACACGAAACTGAGGGTAGAGATTTTTAATATTAATCACACAAGAAGGCCAATGAAACGTACATAATTTGAAAGGTGGTTTGTCATAGACGTTGCGAATATAAAAATTATGTGTGCACGCAGACGTTAAGAGTCGTAAAAGGAGAATGAAACTTTAAGATGATACTCCAAATTCTCCATAAGTTTCGCCACTTTATTACAACCCGTTGCAGATGGTATATTGGTACAGGTAAAAGAAGCTTAGTCAGTTAGTGCTTGGAGTTCCCGGCCTCCATTTCTTTAAATAAAGTTTTTTAAATATACTTAAGCAATTCAGCTCATGAACACAGTATTTTAATAACTCTCAAGGACAAACATTTGCAAAAGTTGGAATTCTATTAAGAAAACCAGTTTTTCACACGGTCAGCTATATGTTGCGGCAAGTAGAGTTCGATCCTTTGATGGTTTGAAATTTTGTATCTGTGGACGTAGAGAACAAGGACATTTAGCGAATGATGAAAGGAGTATTACGAAAAACGTTGTTTTTACTGAACTTTTGTAATTCTAAATTGTGAAATAAATAAATTAATTCCCTCATTTGGGTCTTTCATTCTGTCATGTTTCCTCTTCGCCCTTTCTTTCGTCTGTTCTCATAGCATTCCAATTTCATTCGTTTCGCAATTTCATCACTTTTCACACACAACTGATATAATTTCGATCATAGGCAATACTAGTACATAAAATTCTGGCAAACTCGATATGATGTTTAGAGCTTTCCAATGTCGATGGGGAACTTTGAACCTACTAGTATTCGTTTCGTAAATGAAAATACCGTAAAATTGCTGCATATTGTTTATTTTACCCAGACGCGATTCATATACTTTTACTTCAGGGCATCATCAGTGTATCGGTCTATCGACTTATGAGTTTGGGTTTTGTTGTTCTTGCCATTGTTGTGTGCATTTTCGTTTTAGTGTCATTTATATCATAGTCTTTAAGCTGTGAGACTCAGGGACAGAAAAATAAGACATTAAAAAAGTAAAAATTAAGTAAAAAAATAAAATGTGCAGAATCGATGATAAAAATGGAATAATTGTGCGTCTTCAGTGTCTGACCACTGGAAAGTACGCAGGCTGCAAACTCGCAAGACAACAAACAAACCCACTGGTTATGCCTTGAAGTAAAAGTAGTCGATAGGCGTATGGATAGAATAATAAAACTGCAGCAAAGGATGGGCTTTTTATTTACAAAAACGAATAGGTTGACGCTCGCTGCGGAACATGGCCAGACAAACAAACACCTTGTGTTTAACCCACTGTGTCTGTGTCTCTGAACTGTGTCCATGAGCCGTCAAGTCGTGAGTGGTCCAGGCGCTCCACCACTGCTCGATAATGTTGAAGTCGATGTCTTACAGTTATTCCACTAATACTAGTGGACGCTTCCCAGACCTCAATCTTCTTAATAATAAACCGGAATCTCCTTATTTACCTACAATTGAAGTAAGGTGCACTTTATCACAATCACAAATCAGCCACTCGCTTTTAACAAACAGTTACCTATTCGACTGAGACATCCAGGTATAACTTAGCTTGCATTTAACGCGAATCTTTAATTCAGTTCAAAGTTCCTAGTGATTGAAAAAAAAACTCTAGTGACCCCGTTTATAAGAAAGAAAAGAGAACTGACCCACATAATTACACGCCAATATCGTTGACATCAGTTTCCTGTAGAATTTTGGAGCTTATTCTCAGTTCGAATGTAGTAAATTTCCTTGAGACCGAAGAGCTTCTTTCTAGGAATCAGCACGTGTTTAGGAAACATCGTTCATGCGAAACTCAGCTTCCCCTTTTTTCACATGACATATTTCGAGTCATGGGTGAAGGACAACAGGAAGATTGTGTTTTCTATATTTCAAAAAGGCGTTTGACGCGGTGCCACATTGCAGACTGCTAACGGAGTTACTGGCTTATGGAATAGGTTCTCAGATTTGTGACTGGCTGGAAGACTTCCTAAGTAATAGAACTCAGTACGTTGTTCTCGACGGCGAGTGTTCATCAGAGAAGAGTGTATCATGAGGTGTGCCCCATAGGAGTGTGATAGAACCGCTATTTTTTTCTATCTATATAAATGATCTGATGGACAGAGTAACTTGTAATTTGCGACTGTTTGCTGATGATGCTGCGGTGTATGGGAAGGTGTCATCTTTAATTGACTGTAATAGCGTACAGGATGACATAAACAAAATTTCTAGTTGGTGCGAAAAATGGCAGCTAGCTCTCAATGTAGAGAAAAGTGTAAGGTGATGAGCATGTGTAGGAAAAACAATCCCATGAAGTTGGAATACAGCATTAGTTTTTGATGCAGTCGCGTCGTTATAATATCTAGGCGTAACATTGCAGAGCGATATGAAATGAAACGAGCATGTAAGGACAGTTGTGAGTAAGGCGGACAGCAGACGTCGGTTTATTGGGAGAATTTTGGGAAGATGTACTTCATCGGTAAAGGTGACCGCGTATAAAATGCTTGTACGACGACGTCTTGAGTCTTGCTCAAGTGTTTGAGACCCGCAGCAGATCAGTTACAGAATCAGTTCAGAAGCGAGCAGCTAGGTTCGTTACTAGTAGGGTTGACCAATGTGTGAGTGTCGCGATAATGCTCCGGGAACTTAAATGGGGATCGCTGGAGAAAAGACGCACTTCTTTTCCTGAATTTCTGTTGAGGAAATTTAGATGAACGGAATCTGAAGCTGAGTGTAGAACAATCGTCTTGCAGTCTACTCACATTTAGCGTAATGATCACAAAGGCAAGATAATTTGGAGCTCGTACGGAGGCATATAGACATTCTTTTTTCCTAGTTATATTTGGTTGTGGAATAGGAAAAGAAATGCCTAGTAGTGTATATTGTATCCTCCGCGATGCACATTACGGTGGATTGCGGAGTATGTACGTAGATACAGATTTATAACTTACGATATGTTAGTTGGCAGGAATGAAGTCGTTCGTTAATATAATAAACATTCATTAGAAAACCATTGCTATTAGGATTCTTTCACCTAAAGTTTTGTTTTCCTACTACGTTTTCCACTTCGTTAGATATTTCAAATACTTAAACGGTAGTATGTCAAAGGGCGAACCGCAATAGCACGTTTACCTAATTAAATCCCGTTTTACGGTCAACCGAGTGCGACATAAATTCATTAGAAGCTGTTAAGTGCCGGTTATGGCACTACTGACCGCGCGGCCGGCTGCACGTGCATAAATATGTATTAGAACGTCAACGCTCGCGGCGCTGTTAGCGCGTCGGCGTTGCCAACCGCACGGAAGCTAATCTCTTAACTTCACACGGTTTTAGCGTGACGTGCGCCGTGTTGTAATTGCAGGCGCATTCCTTTTGAAGGCCCGTGTTTCGTGCCTTGATGTGCAAATTCCGGAACGCGATGCAAATGCACAGCTTTTGCGCGCGGCTCTTAGCAACGATTAGCGATGTAAATTGGGTGTCAGCCTCAATCGGCGTCCGTCGGGGCAGAGATAGCGCGATCGGCGGCGGCCGTCCGCCTCCGAATGCCGCCTCAGCCGCCGCCCCCGCCGCCCCCGCCGCCCCCGCCTCCGCCTCCGCCGACCCCGCCGCCCCCACCGCCGCCCCCGGGCCATTGTGTAGCGGACCCCGGGCCACCTGGCACCGCCGTCGGCCCAACGCCTCGTCCGGCCGAGACGAACAGGAGGGGGACTCACAGTTCGTTAACAAAATTTACGGCAGTCTGGCGCCAGTCCAAACTGCCGATAAAGTCGATATCGGATCCCCCCGTTGTTCCTCTCAGAACAAGCGCCACTATTTCGATTTAGAGGCAAATGGGCCTCATTACCACTACGTCGTCTGCGTACCTCCAGTGTGCCTGTTTTGCGTACTTTTGAGCAAGACCGGTGAGAACGTGCTAACCGTGTAAAGTGTTTGCGAGTTTTTTTTTTTTTTTTCCTTTCAACGGTAGTGAAAAAATGCATGTCGAGACTTGCCTTCACATGTACTGGTTTATACCCACAAATTGAACATACTAATGCGCCGTCTGAGGTTCGAATCCTCCATGGGGCATCGGTGTGTGTGTTGTCCGTAGATTCTAAGCTACTGCCTGATGACCACGCAGTTTGGTCCGATAGATTTACAAACGAATGTTATTCATCGAAATTTGTTTCATACATCATCCAGCCCAAGTCGTCTCATTTAATGCCACTATACATGTTCCGATTTGTCTGGACTAATTTATCGGCGGTCCGATAAATTGGACGTGTCGAGGTGTTACCCGACCAACATTGCTTGTCCGATGGTTGGTCAGGCCTGCCCGTTTCGACACCCCCCCCCCCCCCCCCCCCCCCCGCCACCATCACTCCTCCCAACAAACTGAGCGCGTATCTGCTGTCTACACAGCGAACAAGCGAAAACAAAACAAAATGTTCAAATGTTTGTATAGCCTATGGGACTTAACTACGGGGTCATCAGTCCCTAAACTTACAAACTACTTATGAACTACTTACTAACTAGGACGGCACAAATATCTATTCCCGAGGGAGGATTCGAACCCCCGACCGTAGTGGCCGTGCAGACCGTGACTGGAGCGCCTCAGTCCCCTCGGCTACCGCGGCCGGCCTAATGCGATCTGACTCAAATGATTTTATAGATAACTAGGTTAAACCAGCGACTCCGCTCGCGTGTTGGTTGATTATGATAGATAAGCTATCTTTCAGTTGTGTGCTATGAGACTGCTTTTGAAGGATGAAATGAAATACCTACTTTAGAAAAAAAAATTAATCAACATTCAAATAAAAAAATAAAACTATGTGAAGTGCTTAATGATTTACCATAAGTAATACACACATTATTCCTTATAGCTTAAGCCCCCGGCTTTTAATCAAAGATATGGTCTGTGGCATCACGTTTCGCTGTATGTAACCTCCTTGATAAAGAGTCGCAAACGTCATCGCTGGCATTCAGTACGATTTATTTTTTTTTATAATTTGACGACTTTCAACCACCATATCTTCCATTCCCTTATAGCTATCGGCATGGAACTGCTATGGTGTACAACGGGAGACTTTGGACAACAATTACACAAAGACCATTCGTTTGCGTTCTGTAGTTTTCGCTGCAGAGCGAAATATTAACACACACACACACACACGTAGAATTATATATTCACCGATAACTTTCCATCCCAATATACTCCACCATTTTATCATTATCACCCCTCTCGCAACAATGCAACCAATAAAACCATTTTCAAAGAGGAAATATAATATTCAAAGAGTAATTATTGTTCGCATTTTTCGTTATCATCTTCAAATTACTAAATATCTATCAGATCGCTATAAAACCGTGCCTGAAACCTTCCTCAGGTATAAATTAGTAACTGTACAAATATTTAAGTCTCTGCGTCTTGTTCGGACGTGATAAGCGTACACCGTACAGACATTCACATAGCTATCCGATCGCAATATAACCCTGCCTAACGTTTTCCCCGGGTAGATATTAGTAACTGTACAAATTTTTAGCTCTTTATGTCTTTTGGTTCAGACGTGATAAACGTACACCGAACAGACATTCACATTTATAGATATAGACTAGATGAAAACCCGGCGTTGCCAGGGTATTTACTTGATTATTCTTCGCATTTTCAGGTATATATTCATTTGTATAAGGGCTGTATGTCTGCAAAATGTCTTTGCAATGCAATTAGTAGTAAAGAAGCAGTAGACTAAAACTTGTTGCGTGATGTGGCGGTTTTCCATGAACGTTAATGTTTATGTGCTCCCATCTCATGAACTATGTCTCGTACTGTGATACAATTTACAAGGTACGTTCAACTACATGCCTGTAAAATTTCCTGCGGCTACAATTTGTAGTGAACAAATTATAATCCGTAACGTCATACCGAACGCCGTAGTTTCACTTCATAAACAGCGGAAAAGTAGTAAGCGAGAAACTTTTTTCCTTTCATCATTTTACTATGGTTACCAGCGAGAAAAAGTTTAATAAAAGTTTGAAATTATGTTTAAAGTTTGTTGCAAGTCGCTAAGTACTGTCATTCTCAAACATTGTGTTTTGAACGTTTCGCCACATTATATGGCACTTTTTGCGATTTCTATTGGTTATGACGTAATATCTTCTGAACCATGTGCCGTATGTGATTCTTAGCCATGCAGCAATTGTTACCTCGCGCTAAGGAATGTGTGTACCAAATTTGGTTGAAATCAGTAAAATGGTTTAGGAGAAAATGAGCAGCATTGTCTCAAAATGCAGCAGTTTTTCGCGCATCTCATTGTTTATGACGTCATATCTCGCCAACTATGTATCGTACGTGATTCTTACGGCGACCGTTCTCATGGATTGAAGCTTACTTGTATAAAATTTGAGAAAGATTGGATCAAAACTGTAGATTTGTATGTAACGCGTACACGCATATGGACACTCTGCTTTATACATTAGATTAGCTTATATGCCCGTGCTTTGCAACGGTTGTTAAAGAAAGGCATGTGCGTATCATGGCTTTTTAGACTTAATTTCAGTTGTCCTAGCCATGATGTCAAAAGTAAGTAAAAGTCATTGTCCAAAATGATGTATCGTCATAAAGATGTCAAATGTAAGTAAAAGTCATCCTCCGAAACGATGTATCCTCATAAAGCTTTGATACAAAATGAAACACGCCAAAAGAAGGAAAGAAATGTCGTTAAGTATTTAATACATAAAGCTAATCAGTAACACTATGCTTGTTTGTATTCGCAAAGATTGCTTGATTCTATCACAAACGTTCGCTTCCTTGTTATACTACCCTATACTTATTTCACAGCAGCGGCGTCTATTAGTTCTTTGGTGCACTAAAGCGCCTCTATCGCTTGTTTGCTGCACTATGCCATCCGTACTTCAAGCATAGCCTACATCTAAATATTTTTCCGTGATGTTACTTTTATGAAACGAAGTTGCTCCATGCAAATCCGTGAAGTACTTTACGAGATTAGGTGTTTTTAATAGATGAACAGACAGTTACTGAAAACACTTAAGATTACGATGTATCTTTTTTCCGTGATCTGATTTTCATGAAATCATGCCTAGATCATGAACCTATCTTTGCATATGTTTCGTGTGAAAACCGCATCAGTATTCGTACAGTGATTGAAGCGAACAGTGACAGGCCTACATTTACAGTATTCGTACAGATGTGTTGTACAACTGTATAGTTTTGCAGGATTATATCGCTTTGTATAAGTGCTGTATGTCGGTAAAATCTCTTGCGAATACGGTTAGTAATAAACAAGTAATAGATTAAAACGTGATGCTTGATGGGTCTGTTATCCACGAACGTTACTCATTAACTACGTCTCGTACTGTGATACAATTTCGAACGTACATTCATATTTAAGTGTGTATACCGTCTCCAAAATTTCCTGCGAGTACAATTTGTAACGTCGTACTAAATTCTATAGTTTTGCTACGACGTATATAAAATTCCATGTACCTGTGGTAATGTTTACACTGTAACCGCCAGAAGAATTGTAGAAATAAGGCTGAAGGAACACAAAACTCTTTCTCAACTAGACAAAATGAAGATATCGGCTGTGGCAGAGCATGCTCTTCAGTCTGGAAGTCATGTAGTGAGATTTTCCGAAACAACACTTTTATCCACAGTGACAAATTGTTATACAGAGCAATACAGAGAAGCCCTTGAAATATATAAACATAAGGATAATTTTAATAGGAAAGAAGAAGCTGTGAAACTTAGCGACATATGAACAGTGGCTTTACAAGACCAACAGTTTTTATCTCTGACATATCTATCGATAGTGAAGTTTTATCTCTGACAAGGAGTACCTTTGCTTGTAATATGACAGCTTAGCCACGCCACTTTCCACAGTATATATGTCGCTCTCGAACACCCGCTTCGTCATTTGGCAGGACTCAGGAGTAGTAGGAAGATCACCTATCACGGCCAGCGCAGGGAAAATTGCAAATTTTATGGACCACGGCCTTATCATATGGAAGATCTACCAGCAGCTAGGACATTCGGCCGTAAAAGTCTTCACTGCATCTTACAACTGTCTTCAGCAACGTGGGTGAAAGGCAATGACACATGCGTTGCTGGTTACCAGAAAACACTTTCCATACAGTGTCGAAAATATAAGAAGATAGAACAAAATATGATCTATACAAATCTCAAAAAATTTGGAAAAAGTTAATCGACAGGGAGTGTGACTACATCCAATTACCATCCGGATGAATTGAAAGCAAACAGATTCTAGACCGTGAATCGAAACTTACTGTATTCACAGAGGCCCAATATTTACATGCGACTCGTGTGTACAACATACTAATGATGAGAGTCAACAAATTAATTTATCATGAACCACACATTGGTAGAGAATGATCAACAAAATCGAATTTCAGTTTTACAGTTGTTGTACATAACCAAAAGGCAGCTCACCACCTCACAGTTCAAAAACTGTTGTCGGGCGCAGTGGCCGAGCGGTCTGCGGCGCGCCAGTCACAGTCTTCACGGCCACGACGGTCGGGGATTCGAATTCCCCCTCGGGCATGGACGTTTGTGATGTCTATAGTATGAGGTAGTTCATAAGTAGTTTGTAAATGTAGGGACTGATGAACCCGCAGTTAAGTCCCTTAAGCTTAACAAACAACAACAAAAACTGTTAAACGCGCTATTCGACAGCAAGAATAAGCTGACTCAGGTGATTGATACCTACCAGGACTACACCAAACATAACTATGCAGAGAGTGGCAGTGAAGAATTCGTGAAAATGAATTGCAAAAAGATTAGGTTCTGAAAGTTAGAATATGTCAGCTTTCAATACAACAACAAGATAATTCCCCAACGTTCCACTTTGATACACCACATACGAACACACCATAGTGCTTCTACCTTGCGTGATGTATTACAGTTAGGGAAAGTCTGATATTAATTTCTGCCCCCCTCGCCCTCCCAAGGCTCCATCCACTTTTACAGACCATTATGAAATTACTTCGTTGTTCCTTTTCGTTGCAACGGAGGATACTTTCCTTCACGCTACACCAATTTAATGCAAATATATAATGATGTCAGCTCCACAGACATTGCCGGAGTGGGATGGCTTGCCGTATCGTAGATGTTGACACAGATAAGGCGTATCTCTGAAGAGGGCAGACAGACGTGTGGTTCTTGCAGAGCAGCAGCAGTAGTTGCAAGGGCAACAATGTGGCTGATTTATTCGGCCTCACAGCGTGCCGTTGCCGTGCAATTACTGCGAACGGCTGATAGCAACTGAACTACTGTCGTTACTTTCTCTGAGAACATCAGTCCCTTAAACTAGCATAAAGCTGACGATTTTCAGTACCATCGGACGCACGTAGCAGCCACGACGGTACAGTGTGCTAATTGCTCAGGGCTCCCTTCCTTCCACTGAACTCAGCTTACGTTTGACGTGTTTTTCGCGCATTTTTACTCGTTTGCGACACCCGCGTTCTGTGACCCCACTTGTAATTTACTGATACCACCAACAAACCCATTCCCGACCCAGCAGGCCCATTTAGAATAAGATTTTGGAGGTTTTTGAGGCTAAAGTGGTACCAGTTCAGCATAAGAATTTAGCTAACCATGATTTTGGGGGACTTCTCTTGCCTCAGGGGCTACCAAAAAAAGAAATACACGACAAGCGTTACTATTGCGCCGAAAGGCGAAGTAAGAGATTAGACAGTATAAAACTGCGCAAACGTGAGCAACGCTAAAATGATACATAAAATATCATTAGAGGGATAAATTATTTCTAAATTGAGTATTTCAAACAAGAATAGATTATTCCTATAATGTTGGCCAGCGTTTGTTTTCAGCTGGAGCTGCCTAAAGGTTTAATGTTAACTGCTGTAGAACTAGGTGCAGTCATCCTTTAAATACCGTAAGGTACACCCTCTAATTTATAGTTTGGCCAATCGGTTATAAGTTCTAACGGAAGTTATACAAAAATGGATTTCAAATTGGAACAAACCAAATCATTACATAGAATGGTTAATCAGGTCGAAAATTGTAAAAAGTACATTATATATGGTCATATAAAAAGACACATGTAGCATATAGAAACATACAAAACCATATTATGGTTTTGTTACGATTTCAAAAACGGATATCGGTGGTACTTCTTCAGAACTGTCAGATTATAAATTAAAATATTATTGTCATTAGTTCAGAACTGAAATAAACATCAGTTTTGCTGCTACTTATGAAAGTATTACATCTGTAATAAAATCCTTTTTCATAAAGTATTTAGTTCTAAGGGCCCTCGCCTTAAAATTAAAAGAGCCAGATAAAATCTATGCAAAAGTTACAAGGTACATCAGTAATATCAATTAATTTGGTTAAAATATATTACAATGAGAGCTGCAGTCATTAACTAAAATGACATTGTGTCTTATACTGAAAAATAAAATTGGTGGATGGGACAAAAGAGTAACCATTCTACTTGAGATCATCAAATAGGTGAAATACATATCTATTTCTGAAATATAACTACTCATTTATGCAATCTAATGGTCTATTCTGGTGATCTGTGTAGATTTATATTTGTTCGAGTGCATTCAGTAGTTGATCTTTGGGTACATTGTGTAAGATTTTCATGTTGTCAGAAATAGACCCTTCTGAATGATTGCACTCATCGTGATGTTGACCAAAAATCGATTTCGTGCAAACAGCACCAGTAGTATGTTCTTTAAACCGTGTTAGAAAGCTAAGGCCGGTTTGTTCTATATATTGTTTATCGCAATCTTTATATTGTATCTTGTAGACACCAGATTTTTGATACCTATCGGACTCACCAATTGTATGTTTAAGTTTAGTCTGAAGCTGGTTATTTGTTGTAAATGCTATAGTTTGCGACGGGATTAGGATGCGTAAACATGTATGGGCAATCATTCTTCTCGGTATCGATGTGTGAGTGGAACAGAAAGGAGCCCTAATAACAAAATAATTTATATCGACATGTCTCTGGTAGTATCTACACAGTGGCTTCACATCATCTCTTTCTTTATTTTATTTACATTTCTCCCACAACATGTTAACATGAGCACCTAATCAATAGTGTCGTATTACACGATATGCTATCGTCAAGTGCTCTAAATACTATTATGAATTTACTTATTTCCAGCGTGATGGAAGTCATAGGCAGCAACTTGTATTATGAAACGAATTTTTAAATAACCGTTAAAGTTGCACAGAAGTTGGCTTTATTGTTGGCGACCAGTTTCGAACATGTTTTTCCCCCATTTTCAAATCAACCAATATACCTCATCGACTCAGCAACTGCACTAATATTTGAAATGATTTTTCGTCCGATTATCCATCAACAGTTCCACGTGTGTAGCATTTTTCCCTGATCCATTAGGATCCTCTTCAGAATCTGTCACTGATAGTAACTGTCAGCCGTCCGCGGTGTCCGAGCCGTCTGCTGCGCGCCAGTCACATTCTGCACGGCCACTACGGTCGGGGGTTCGAATCCCCCCTCGGGCATGGATATTTGTGCCGTCCTAAGTATTAGATAGTTCATAAGTAGTTTGTAAGCTTAGGGACTGATGACCCCGTAGTTAAGTCCCATAAGCTCTACAAACATTTGAACATTTGAGTAACTGTCAACTACGAAGATTCTGAAGGTGATCCTGATGGATCGAAACATGTAAACGAAAAAAAATCGGACAATAAATTATTTCAAAAATCCTACAATAACAAAACAAACATCTGGTCGCATGCTATTATTAATACATGTTGATCCGTCGATATGTCCTGCTCTTCTACATCAGTTTATTTCAGTTCTAGTATTGTAGCGTTGGACTTTGGTGGTGTAACATCCGGGTTGCTTTCAGAGGCGTGGGATCAATTTTACAATTGAATCGGTCGGTGGAGAAAGGAACTATGTCATTTTTTTGTACTTTTCAGTAGAGACAAAAAACTGTTTTATTGTTAAACTATTTAACAGATAGCATTGATATTTTCGACATTTACTGTACTCTAACCATACATACTGTGAATGAAAATAATTTTTATATATTTTACAAAGTATCCTCTGAAAAAAAAAATTGAAATTTGTAACATAGTTCCTCTCTCCAGTCAACGAAGGAATTAGTACTTTTGAGAGTATAATACGTTCAGAGATACACATTTCTGGATTAAATCTTAAGTTTATTGGTAAATTATCTTCAGCTGAACATGAAAACAACTATTTAATAGAATTCAAAGATCGGAATAGTTCATATCACAGTGAGTTATCACTTGAAGTTAGCCATTTCAAAATCTCCACGAATGTGTTTCATCAGTTTCCGAAAATATCTTCAATTTTTTTTATATTGATTCCCACTTTGTAATTTTCATGAAAATGTTTCCTATAGAAGTCGTATTTCACATTTACGTCTGGATATTTCTTACGGAACATTTCGTGCAAAGTTTTAAGATCCAAGCTTGCATCTAGGTATTTCATTTCCTTCCCAGCATAGTGAGTTTCTTTGAGTGGGAAAGATGTGATACTGGGTACTATCAAATTTATTACATTTTTGTTATGCATGAATTTCTTCAACCCATGTCCTTTTGACATTTAGAAAGACGGTATTCACTTACAACACTCAACAGTAATCGTGACACCTGACGAAGTTGGCGCCAAGTTACTGTTTTGTTGCGCTTTCTACACCTGCATGCCGCAGACCTACGCCATCTAGCATGTAGCTGGCAGGGCCGGCGCAAGCGCAAGTGCCGCCCCGTGCGAGCTACTAAATTGCCCCCCCCCCTCCAACCTCAAGATTTTTTGTTTTTCAAAACGTTTGTGGAATTTCTTTTAAACAAATCTATAGGAAATGTCAGCAATCAATCGTGATATTTGTTTTCACTCTTCAGATCTATCTAAGTTTCGGCCGCTGAGTGGCCTATCTCAAAAGCTTTTATATGTGCTTACATGTAAACCGCCAGGTTGACAGTTACGTTCAGCATGACGGTATAAATGTAAACATAAAGCATTGAGAATAGTCACACTGTACCCGAAATATATGTAGATCTGGGGAAAAAATGTGACTGATATGTGACATTCTCTACACTTTTGTACAAAACAGACGCTGGGCACCAGCTGAAAAATAGAGTTAAACCTGATTCAAATCTTGTGAGGCTTAACTGCTAAGGCCATCAGTCCCTAAGCTCTCTCTCTCTCTCTCTCACACACACACACACTACTCAACCTAAATTATTCTAGGGACAAAAACAGGAGGGAGGACTGGAACCTCCACTGGGACCAGCCGCACTGTCCATGCCTGCAGCGCCTTAGATCGCTCAGTTAACCCCGCGCAACATGAACTTACAAAATTAACATAAATAAACATTTTTCAGTTGTTGTGAACAGATAATGTATTCAAAGGAAAACCGTATACAGTACATAAATGTTGGCAAAGTGATAAGTGTCCGAGTAGTATTCAACTAGCAATAATCGCACCTCGGATAAACCTCATTGGTTACGATATTGCCACTGCGCAAAGGTCCGAGTAGTATTGCCTAACAAAAGTGCCGGTCAGAGTTTAATTGTTGTTAATGCAGGCGCAGACAGGTGTTTCATGGCTCAAAAACCAAAACGTTTGACTATCACTCAGAAACTGATAGCATTTTTTTTTTAAATATACGTCGAAACCCGACTTATGCCAGGCTTACTACCAATGTCTTTATGCCTTTTAATTACTCGCAGCGTATTTTCCCATTCGGAATACCTCTAGTCATTGTAGGTGTTGGACATGTTTCACTAGTAATGTTCAACCATTTTTATCCATAATGCGGGAAGAATAAAACACTCGGAAACCGCCATTGAAGGGCTTAGCAAAATTGCTATAGGCTTAACACATACGCAGTATCGAACATCGCATTTGAATTTCCAAATTAGATTTCGTCTTCTGCAATATTGTTTGTGAGTAAACGCACAGCGCGTAACAGACTGGCATCGCTCCGTAAGAATACTGGCGAGTACGCCAGACTGCTTCCCACTCTGTGTTCCTCTGGCGTAAACACGACGGTGCTGCCACAGTGGCGAGGAAGAAATTAGTCCTCCTCCCTCCCCTTGTTCAACAGGGGTGGGCGGCAGGTAGTCGAGGCGCTCTTTCCGAGGTTTGCTTTCGAATCCCCTCTTGTGCATGAATGTTGAGTTTGTCCTACAAAAATAAAAAAAGGGGGACATCAGATTTGTCGCCCCTCGGAAAGTGCCACCCCGTGCGGGCCTGGTAGCTGGTGTAGTACAAGCTCGCTGACAGTAAAATCTACTGATGGGATGCGACGTGCGGCGGAGAGTCACTGACTTGATTCCTTTCTCCTCAGCACATATAAAATCGTCCTCATGTTATTCCCACAGGAAGAAGCCAAACATAGTTCCTTTCATCACAGTAACGTGTATTTTGGTCTGTTTACTGTATTTATTGAAAAAAGTGAAAATCACCAAAAAGTGTCTTAGTTCCTTTCT
This sequence comes from Locusta migratoria, assembly GCA_026315105.1. NCBI lineage: Eukaryota > Metazoa > Arthropoda > Insecta > Orthoptera > Acrididae > Locusta > Locusta migratoria. The sequence goes on from CM048744.1 coordinate 782,981,707, forward strand.
CCACCGACTGATTCAATTAATTTAATAAAGTTGAAACATTCTTCTTTACAATAGATTAACCATAGTAGACATAAAAATTATTTACAGTTCTGTATTCAAAAACAGAGTACCTTTATCACAAAGAAAACTAAATTAAGAAGACTCTGTCTCGCTACTCTTGTAAAAATGAAGATAAAATTAGCTTTAATCATTAATCGCAGGACAATTAATTAAAATATAAAGTATGATTGCCATTAGCAACAGCAAATAATCACTAAAGCGATGATACTATCAACTATCTACACTTTGTCTTTTCAGTATCCTGAACACTTTGACATAAATAGATTACTATCACTGATACAATAACAAGATAATTTTCGTTACAAAAGCCTGTACAAATCAGTTGCAGTCATGATGTAACAAGGTCACGATAACACAATGACACATAGAAAATTAATTACGACCATGTCGTAAACAAAATCACTTGCTGTTAGATATAATGCCACCATACAATAGGCACAACATTATACCTGTACCCATGCACCTCCTATTGTAATACTTTTGTCAACCGAAACATCCAGTGTCCACCCTATATTCACTGTACATTATGATGTATCGATGAATCAAAACACTGTTGTTGGCCACTAAAGTACACACCTGTCAGCGTCTTCACTGGAATCGACATCTTTTCTACTGGAAAAAAAAAAAAAAAAAAAAAAAAAAAAAAAAAAAAAAAAAAAAAAAAACGCCAACTGACCCACTCTGTTCCTTAGGTCCGTCAGACAGCGACCGTGCATAGAAATGTCCTTTAGTAAGACGCCACAAGATGCCGCAGTTAGTTCTCTGACGACCATGTTTGTATGTTTGTAACGATTGTTTACATGTTAACAACCTACGTATGAAGTCTTGGACGTTACCTTGCAGTATATTATATGTTTGATCACCGACGGTCAGCACAAATGATCGGTGAAATGCGTGATCTCTTAAACTAACAAATAGACCAACTAGATGGTGTGCAGTTAGTGTGAGCATCTGTGAAGAAAACGGCTGAAACGAGAACTGAAGAGAGTATTTGTGGTAATTTTTTCAGCAATAAGTCGTAGAAAATATATATTTTATTTGTATGCAAATCTAGATTTCGACCACTGTGTGGTCATTATCAATGCTAAAATAAATACAAAAGAGCCAGTTACAATAACATACATGTCACATTTATTTTTCGGGGCTTCGAATCCCCCCTCGGGCATGGATATCTGTTCCGTCCTAGTTCGTAAGTAGTTCATAAGTAGTTTGCAAGTTTGGGTACTGTTGACCCCGTAGTTAAGTCCCATAAGCTGTACAAACATTTGAACATTTATTTTAGCATTGATAATGACCACACAGTGGTCGAAATCTAGATTTGCAAACAAATAAAATATCTATTTTTACGATTGATTGCTGAAAGAATTACCACAAATCAAATACAGTCGTGGAGCAGCAATTCCAACATGGAATCAAGCCTGTAGATAATGACACCGTACTCAAAGCAACGTAAAAGATCACTGGAACGGGGGAATGGTGGGCGATATCGGAAGTTAACTGACAATTAACGACGATCATTAAGAACGATAGTTGCTTAACAGCAGCGCAGAACGGCCGCGTGGTCTAAGGCGTCACGTCATATCGGGAACTGGATGGCAGGACATGTGTGTGTGTGTGTGTGTGTGTGTGTGTGTGTGTGTGTGTGTGTGTGTGGTGTTGTCCTTAGCGAAAGTTAAATGTTTAAATGTTTGTTAAGCTTAAGGGACTTAACTGCAGGGTCATCTGTCTCTAAACGTCCTTATACTAAAGACGGCACAAACGTCCCTGCTTGAGGGGGAGATTCGAACCCCCGACAGGGAGTGGCCTCGTGCATCGTAGCATAGCGCCTCAATGCCTCTGCCGCGGAAGCGAAAGTTAATTTAAGTAGTTTGTAAGTCTACGGACTGATGAACACAGCAGTTTGGTCCCTTGAGGATACAAACATTTGATTTTTTGCGGTCAGCCAACAAAGAACTACCACGAAAAAAGCTGCTGTAAAACTCAGTACTCACTGTTTCGGGTGGAGTATAAAGTCATGGAAGAACTGCGTTTGTTTAGCCCTTAATATAGGAAGCAATCGCAAAGGAAGTGGTGCCACGATCATAAAACGGGACGCTTGATTACTGGAAGCATGTGCTACGGTCCGATGAACCATCGTTTACATTGCTTCTTACAAACCTCAAAAGTAGCTTACGATACGACATACCTGCTTCTTACACTCAGACATGGGCAAAGTTCCGACCTGATTTGGATATCTCTATCATCATGTTCAACTGTGAATGAATATCTCTACCAACCTCAACACAAACTGTCACTGTGACTATCATATTGTTAAAAAAAACACCACCATATTCGAAAATGATAATGCGTCTACTTACAGAGAGAGACAAAATCGTTTGGGCGTTCTTTGTACTTCAAAATATTACCACACATCTCCCCTGGAAAGCCAAATTACTATGTCTCAACATAAACACATCTAAAAAGGTGTTGGATCAGCTTACTTCCAATGTCTCCTGAATATGCTGAATATGTATATTAATTAAAAAAACAATGTTCCTTATATAATTACGTAGGCTACCGCGGCCAGAGTCAGAAAACACCCAGAAAAAGTTTATGTCAATGTTCCTTATATTGTCCATAACTGTCGTCTCAACCCATGTAAACAACGAGACAAGAGCAACTCCAATGCGACTGAGTGGGTTAGGCGTCCGACTAGTTCCAGTCATAACACCAGGAAGAAAGTACACTGTGCGTGTTGCTGTAATCCTTGCAGGTCCAGAAGGTCAAATCCGTCGTTTTATTTGCATTTTTACTTTTTCATTAGTAAAGTTTCCAGACGTCTCGGGTAATCCAAAGGAAAGTTGTTTCAACGTGGAGGAGGTACTGGAAATGTCGATGACATGCCTCGCTCTGGCCGCCACAGCAGCTGATGACGGCTACTTACGGATTTCAGAGGAATCCTGACACAAACGCCTCCATGGTGAGTAACAATTTTCGAGCAGCCACGCGACGTCGTGTTTCGACTCAAACTGTATACAGGGTGAATCATCTAACAATTGCACCGCAAATATTGCGGAAACGGAAAGTGCGATTGATGTGCGGTTTTCACAGAATGGATTGGTACTCAAGGACTCGTATTGTTAGCCAATAAATAGATTGTAAAAGTACCTAGAAAGTGTAATTTTTCAAATGTAACAATGGTTTTTTCTGTCATGCACTGGAATTTTTGACACCGGCTATATACAAAGAATTTTGAATGAAATTTTTATCACGTTTAGTTTGGCAGTTACAACTATTCAAAATTTTAGAGGCGGAGGCTACGAAAGCGTAGGTGACTGGCTGCTGGTCATGAGACAGTGGGCCGTACCCCAGAAGCTAGCCACTCGGACAATCAGCTACGCTATCGCAGCCTCCGCCCCCGAAACTTTGAACGGTTGTAGCTGCCAAACTAAACGTGATGAAAATGTCATTCAAAATTCTTTGTGCACAGCAGGTGTCAAACATTCCAGTGCTTGATAGAAAGAACTATTGTTGCATTTAAAAAACTGTATGTTTCCACAAGAAATACACTTTCTATGTAATATTACTATATTATTGTTGGCTAAAAATACCAGCCCCTGACTACCAGTCTGTGAAAACTGCAGATCAATTGCACTTTCCGTTTCAGCAATATTTGAGGTGCAAGTGTTAGGTGATTTGCCCTGTATATTAGCCTGTACGATATGCATCTTCACTCCCTACGTCCTTAAAGAGGTCCAGCTTTGACACCTAGAAACAATGCATGCCAAAAGGATGCTGAATAGTGAGGTAAGAACTGCCATCAAGTGCTATTCATTGATGAAACTAGCATCTGATTTCAACTAAACAACCGTCGCAGTTGGTTTTAGAGGCAGCCTAGTCAGCCAGAAGTACTTGTACTCACCGTCCAATGAATGCAGCGAAATGTTTTGAGTTTGCATTATGTGGGGCGACCGTACGCCACTGATGGCCATAGAAAGCAATCAAACAGCTGTACGGCACAGGGATAACATCCTCCGGTGTATAGTGCCAACAAATCGTCTTAACAGACGACAATCTCGCGTTGATCATGCACAAATTGTGAACGCGTTCCTTCACAATAACGACATCGCCGAATTAGAATGACCAGCAAATTCTCCAGGCATGAATCCTACCGCAAATGTCGATGATATACTGAAAAATAAAATTATTTTTGGAGAAGACGACCCGTTAACCAATCCGAGAGATATGCAACGAATAGACATACAGTAGTGGGACTATCTGGACCAATAGTCCCTTGGTGATCTAGTGAACCGTATCAGATGACGAATTGGTTGGGTTGTGTTGTTTGTTTGGGATAGGAGGACTAAACTACTGAGGTTATCAGTCCCCCGGTGGGGAGGGGAAGGAGTGAGGATAGGAAAGGAGGGGAGGGGAAGGAAATGCAGTCAGGGAAGCAAAGAAGGAAGGAAGACTGCATTAGCTCGGGGCCCATGCTCGCCACGCACGTACTCATGAAAGAACCGTGAGCGCCCTGGGCGGATGACGATTTTAGGAACCCTTAGAACCGAAGTGATGCAACACTTTTCCATGTGCTTAATTGACCCATAATAATGAGTTCAGAGTAGAGAATGACGACCAAATTCACAACTCCAACAAGTGACTGGAGGATGTTTAGGGATAAGAATCGATAACTTTTGATGGGAATTGTAAACACACTCTACGAATCTGCTCCTTGAAGTTATTCGGCTGATTTAAAAGCCAACGGTGCACCAACTAGTTTCCAATAAATAGATTCATTTAGAATTGTTGTTTCTGTTAGCATGTATGAAGAAGAGACGTCGCTATTTGATGCTGCAGCTGTTCTGAATTCATATGTAGTTATGATTCAAGTCCAAGCCCCGGTACAATTTTTCGTACGTCCGAAGTGTTTAATTACAACATTTTCCAGCGGCTGAGACAAAAATACCACACATAAACAAAATACCATACATAAATAAAATTTTGTCTTTGTTAGGTGGGAGAGGCACTGAATTAAAATTTGTGCAGCAGCCTAACTGAAATGACGATTGGACGGACTGTCTTACAGCATGTCTCCCTCAACAACACAGACTACACGTCTGCCTCATATTCCCCTATATAAATACGTATCATTGTCACCGAGGATCACCAGTAGCGGAATAGCACCCCAGCAGTAAACGTTAATGGTAACGATCCTGCCTTATATCTCAGATACAGGTAATAAGTCAAATAATAAAACAATGTTCGTGAAATTTCCATATCCATTAGGTCAAGGCGGCCCAAAAAGTATGAATCACTGGAATCGAATCCCGGTCACAGCACAAGTTTTAATTCAATGCTTTTCCTTCTATTCCATGACTTTGACAACTTAATTTGTTCCAAATTCGTACTATGATGAAATTAATTTTTTCGACAAATATATTTTGATGAAAATATTTCTAATGCTGCATTAATGTAGTTTCTTGTTAGAAATTGCTGTGAACTAATTGTGTCATGACATTTCTTCTTTCTGTACCTACACGGAAACGACAAAACTCATGGGATAACTCACAATATTGTGTCGCACCTTATGTTTCCTGCCAAACTGCGGCAACTCGACGTTGAATGGACTCAAACAGTGGTTGAAAGTCCTCTGAAGGCTTATTGAGCCATGCTGACTCTTTAACCTTCAATAACTGCGAACGTGTTGCCAGAATAGGAGTTTGTATACACGAACTGGCGTCTCGATTACGGGCCACCGTTACAAGTGGCCTTCCTCTAGCTATATGTCTGAGAATTTGAGGATTGACAATACAGTTTTACAATGTTAAGAATTTTATTGATAGCTGAAACGGCTGCGAATGTCTACACTCACAGTTGATGGTAATAGGCCCCCACGAAACCGTGGACCCACTTTGCCAACAGGGCACTGAGAAAACTGTTGGTGGCTTCTGAAGTGTGCCGGTTGTGATGCCCTGGATCCTCTCCAAGAGGAGGCACCATTCACTGGAAATGGTTATGTTCGGTTATTTGCAGACCATTCATTGACTTCCTGTTCCCAAGCAACGATGTACTTTTTACGGAAGGCAATACACTCCATCGCTGGTGGTGAGCCAATAATGAAGAGTTTAATTATTCCTCTTGTCACCCCAAGCAAAGAATAAAAAATTAATATTAAAAGATTAACTGTATAATAAAAAAATTAATTAATAAGTGTAAAGATCTATAGGGTCTTCTCGTCGTCAAGAATTACTTAAGCATTTTAACTTAAAAATTGAATTCTAAACATTATTAAAAGGCAGTTAATACCTCGTCAAACCATTCATTTTAGGTTCCAATCAAGAAACTTTAAATTAAAACACTTAAGCCATTAAAAACCAAAATATTCACTCCTTAAACATAGTAAATTAAGACGAATTCAATGTAAAAATAAAATATGGAAAGTACATAATGGAAGTGTACTACTACATAGTATGTGTCGTGTAATACAGTATCTGTGAATTATTTACTCTAATTATTTTTTTGTGCAATTCAGGATGTCTTCAATAATTTATTTTATTATTTTGTTAGTTATTAATTTCAATAAAAATAATTTTAACTTCAAGTAGAAAGAGCAATAATCTGCCTTAAATCGAATTCAAAATTTGCTCCAAGACCAGCTACAAATCTTGTTACACAACCAATAAAAAAGAAGATATAAACCAAAATCATAAACTAACAATATAGTATTAAAATGAATTAAAAAACATACACCAGCAGTAACAAGAGTAGACGAATGAACTACAGCAAGTTTGAAGAACTTTTGTGTTGGTTCCAACGAATGATGTGACCACCTATATCACCCATGGCCGTAGTCACTTTCAATAAAATTTTTAAGAGTGTGAAATTGTATTGTCAATCTTTAAAACTATCATACAGGTAGCTAGAGCAAATCCACCTTTAACAGGGGCCGAAATGTCAGATAGATTTAAGGATTGACAATGAGGTCTCACCGAAGAATTTTATAGATTCCTGACATTAGCTCTCTAACAATTGAGAGTGGGGCTCTGATCTTATCAGATGTGCTGCAGGCTATGTCGGATCCTAATGAAGGTAGAATGAAGGTAGTAGAATTGGTCGTCTGCAGTCATAGCCCATTAATGCCAAATTGCAGAGCACTGTACTACCGGAAACCTTTTTCGTACGTTCCACATTGATTTCTGGGGTTATTACATGTAGTGTTGCTTGTCTGTCATTGCGTCACCCGTATTGTGAATTAATCCCTGAAATTTGGTATTCTTGGCACACACTTTGAATCCATATACATTAAATTCCCTAACGATTTCTGAAATGGAACGTTCAGCTTATATCTCCAACAGTTAATTCCCAACGTGCGACTTAGCTTCGACCAAAACCTTTTACCCATGAATCACCAATATGCAAATAGCAATCTACTAACATAATGCATGTTTGTATCTTCGGTCAACGAAAATAACACATCTGTATCTGTAGTACATACCGCTGTATGCATTTTACGGAAACTGACACAAAAGTGAGAGGAAACGATATACAGCTTCACACATAGATTGTATATGCAAATTTAATTTACAAAGCGATGTGTGAGCCAGCATAACATTGCACCTTCTCTGAGTTGGATGCTTGCAATTATTCGTTTTCGAAGGGTCTCATACAGCCGTTGTGTCCTCTCCTGGCTCAGAGCTGTTGTGCATTGACCCTTTACAGGTTTAGGGACAGAGTTGACGACATGGTCTTACAAATGTTCTGTCGCAGAAAGAAATTGGGCACGTTTCACAGAGACACTGGACTAACACTGACCCGTTAAAAAATTAAACTTCGATGCTTGTAGATGACTTGTAGCAAATGATTTCCATGACATGTCACTGTGTCGACAGATTCCTTTCTATCACTACCAGACATCATTTGAAGATTTTCAGGCTAGCTACCTCTCCTAAACAGTGTAAGAATGAAATCCCTGCCAATGTCACTGTCAACACTGAACGCAATGCGACACTGTTGCTGGATCTCGGACAGAGTACAAACGAGGGTCCTCCCCTGCGGTGGTCAGACGTGTGCAATTAAAGCCTTGAACGAATATGCAGGGTGTTATTTTACTAATTACTGCAACAACTTTCTAATCCAACTGTACGGAAACTCTGGATTCTGCACAATTCCAGCAGCCAGTCAAATGTAGACCTGCAAGGAGGCACCCTGATATCGCTGCCTCACACAAGGACCCTATTTCAGAGTGAATATCGAACATCTGACACTGTTCACTCCCTTTGTATGCGCAACAAAGCCACGTAATAACAGTCATCACGATCAAGTGTGGTTGCCGTTCTCCCTGTCACAGATAAATGCCACTCTGATCAATTACATACCTTCCGATATTCACGAAATTACATTTATGCTCGTCAATTTTATCTTGGTACACAACAATGTTGCCTTACATACGATTTCTGTTCTCTTTTGTTGTTATAATAACCAACTATCGAAATTCATTTCCTTGTTTCAGTATGTATTTCACTATTATTTCAATGTTGTTTATGTTGTTTTTATGGTGTGATTGTTTAAGGCAGAGTTGGGTAATGAAAGAGCCGCGCCCCTGAATCCATGAGCGTAGGCAGGGCCACTGAGTGAAGAGCAGCTGACGCCTGTCTCATAGTTTGTGCTGTGAATACTAGATGGCGATAAGCACAAGCAGCGTGGGAATGGCAGTGCGGCCTTTGGCGTTATGTCACGGCAGCTGCCGTCGGTGGTTCTAGTCCTCACTCTACCATGAATGTGTGTGTTTTGTCCTTAGCAGAAGTTAGTTTAAGTAGTTTATAAGTCTAGGACCGATGATCACAGTAGTGTGGTCCATTAGGTACGGTTACAATCATGTAAACATTTTGAAATGCTTAGTGTAGGCACAAGCACAGCCATAGCAATGCACGTGGCTGAATATATTGTTGTTGTACAGTGCCTAGTGTTACGGAAAGGGCTAGTTATAACAATGTGGTAAAGCGGCGTTCTATTTCACAATTCAGCTCTAGTTGCAAATGTGACTACAAAAAGTCATTTTAACTAACGCACGTTTCATTGCAGTTCTGTCAATTGTCAGATGGATCGCATCAAATATAATTCGTCTACTCAAGGGAAAGAAACGGACACCTCCGTATTATCAGCTGTATAACTTTTCACAAATATATTAAAACATAACCTTTGTTTTAGTAATGGTTAGTTATTTTATCGTTCATTGGTTACGTTTATTCTAAATAAAATTTTATGTCGTCGTACTGTTTTCATGACTGTTGGTGGTAGTCAAAGAAGCATTTAGTTATCAGATGTCAAAGAAATTACTTATATTTCTTATTCATAGTGTAATAAAAGGAACACAATTCAACGTCTTATAGCATCATAATGAAATGCACTGAGTAGAACGAGACATCAAACTATACCAAAATTTGAGAAGTGTGCAATTGGTTTTATATGTGTCCGTTCTGCAATTGTTATGAGAGCCTTTGCAAGTAGCCAGAACTCGAAATTTGCTCGTTGAGCTTATGTGTTCACTCCTCTGGTGCACAAAGCCGGCTTGTAACAAATAAAGATTTTTTGTTGTTGAGTTCGCTGTTCAACAGTTTAAGATAACCGGTTTCGACAAACTTAGTAGTGAACTTCAGATCACTGCATTTTAAAAACGTAGCGCCTCTCCATACATTATTTGCAACTGCACAGTTCAGTCGAGTTCTGTCATGATTTATACAATTACCTGAAAGTCATAATTATAAGCTAGATGTGTCATAATTGAAAATCACAACCATAGCTCGTCACATTTACCACACAATACATTTTCACCACATGTTTACACATATATGTAGAGAAAATGTATAGAGGGCTCAGCATTGATATATGATTTTAAATTATGACACATCTAGTTTATTTGTAGTTTTAAATACATGGCGAGCAGATGCAAATTTTTATAAATCATGACACAAACAATTGAACTGTGCAGTTGTGAATATTGTATGGAGAGTTGCTATTTTTCAAAGTTTGTTAATCTAAAGATGACAATTTAGTTTGTCATAACAAGTTATTGGAAATTAAAATTTAGCAGCCATCTTAATATTTATCTAATATACAAAGCAGAGTTTCCGTATGTTTGTATGTGTCAAAACCAATAGAAATCGCAAAAAATGCCTTATAATGAGGCGAGAATTTCGAAATACATTGTATGAGAATGACAGTACTTAGCGACTTGCAACAAACTTTAAACATAATTTCAAACCTTTATTAAACTTTTTCTCGCTGGCAACCAAAGTAAAATGATGAAAGGAAAAAGTTTCTCGCTTACTACTTTTCTGTTGTTTATGGAGTAAAACTACGGCTCTCGGTATGACGTTACAATTTATAATATGAACATTACTAATTGTAGCGACAGGAAATTTTACAGACAGTATACACATATATAGTTGAATGTAGCTTCTAAATTGTATCACATTCCGACACGTATCTCATGAGATACGAGCATATAAACAGTGGCGTTCTGCTGTTCATGGACTAACACTACGGCAATCGGTATGACGTTACAATTTGTAATTTGTACACTACATATTGTAGACACGGGAAATTTTACAGACAGTATACGCACATATAGTTGTATCTACCTTCTAAATTGTATCACAGGAAGACGCGTAATTCATGAGATATGAGCACATAAACAGTAACGCCGGCCGCGGTGACTGACGCGCTCCAGTCACGGTCTGCACGGCCACTACGGTCGGGGTTCGAATCCCCCTCGGGCATGGATATTTGTGCCGTCCTTAGGATAAGTTAGTTGATAAGTAGTTTGTAAGTTTAGGGACCGATGGCTCCGTAATTAACTCCCATAAGCTATACAAACATTTGAAACAGTAACGTTCCGCTGTTCATGGACTAAAACTACAGCATTCGGTATGACGTTACAATTTATAATTTGTACACTACAAATTCTAGCCGCGATAAATTTTACAAACAGTATACACGTATATAGGTGAGTGTACCTTCTAAATTGTATCACAGTATGTCACGTAGTTCATGAGATATGACCAGATAAACAGTTACGTTCATGGGAAACCGCCCCATCACGCAGCAAGTTTTAATCTATTACTTCTTTAATAATAATTGTATTCCCAAGAGATTTTACAGACATACAGCCCTTATACGCCTGAAAAATGGCAGGAATAAATTAATATATACCCGGGCAACGCTGGGTTTTGAGCTAGTATTTTCATAAATAAAAGTTTAGATCATCTTCTTGCTATGAAATGTGGCAAGCATATACAAATAAAGACTTGTTTAACCAAAACAAATTTTACATTTAGTATCTTTATACAGAGTATTTTTTGAAATCAACGTTGTTTTATTTATTCTGTGAGTGCTGTTACCTGTGGATATTTGTCTGCTCACATACAACGAATCGTATCTTAGTTAAGCACTGCACAGGCTTTAGCGAACGCTATGGCGGGTTTTCGATAGGTAGCGCACGGACCGCGTTATCGTACACTCGTAAAATATTTCTCATTCGGCCGCTCATCTCCCTCTGTTTGACGGGATAGCCCGTGAAACCGCGCTCTTGATCTTTATGGAAATCCGCTAATCAGATATTAATTTAAGCAGCTCTGTGCAGAGGTCGGTTGTTAAGCCGGCCGGTTGGCATGAATATGATAATAGCAGGGGGGTGAGCGGCGGTGGGGGGTGGGGAGGCGGACCGTCCGACTGTAATGTGCATTATCATGGTGCACGGCCGCTGGCCGGCGAATGTGGGGCTTTGGCCGAGCCAGCAAGGCGCGGGGGAGGAAGAGGGGGCGGAAGCGACCTGCTGCAATAAACTGGACGCCCGGCGCGACGCTCTTTTGTCGTCGCGGGACGTGTGCCGGGTGCCAGCCAGCCGGGTGAGCGTAGCGCGCGGTTGCCTACCCACCAGGGGCCGCGCAGTTCGCGCGACGAATGAACGCTGGAAAGCACGCCCGCTGTTGTTGCCCGCTCTGGCGCGCATACCACGATTTTGTGGTGGGAAGGGGGAGGAACGAGGCTGGAGTGGTAGTGGGGCGAGTAATTTACGAGCGGTGTGAAGATGACAGCCGCGGGACATTTGTCCGACAATGGGGAGCTTTACACGATGCTGCTTCGTTTCTCCACAAACAAACATGTCCACACTCTCGTGCAACCACTCACAGCGAGATAGTTTCAATTGCCTTTAACCGCGCAAACCTATAATTTTACAAGAGTCTTCACGTATTCCTATTTGCGTTTTATAGCTGACATTAAAAGATATACAGGGTGCTTCACTAAGTGTGTTTGCCTCTGTAACTTGTAAAATAATAGGTGACGGGAAATTTTAATGCGGTAGGTTAACACAAGAAATGTTACACTTTCTGCGGAGCTATGAACATAATTTATTGTATCATTTTCCAAAGAGTTACACCACAAAGATATAATTTTTTAAATGGAACAATAGTTTTTATTCTATCGTGCATTGGATTCGTTGAAACCAGCTGCGTCCAAATCAATTTACATTCCTATCACTGTTACTTTGGTAGCTAAAACCCTTCAAAGTTTAGGGGGCGTAGGCTACGACAGTGTAGCTAACTGGCTGGTGATCATGAGACAGTGGGCCGTGCCCCAGGGATAGCCACTCGGCCAGTCAGCTACGCAACCGTAACCTCCACCCCCGGAACTTTGAAGGGTTGTAGATCCCAAACTAACAGTGATAGGAATGTAGTTTAAATTGATTTGGACGCAGCTGGTTTCAACGAATCCAATACACGATAGAAAAAAACTATTGTTCTATTTAAAAAATAATATCTTTCTGGTGTAACTCTTTGGAAAATGATACAATAAACTATGTTCATAGCTCCGCATAAAATGTAACATATTCTTTCAGCAACGCCTGATCTTCTGACGCTATATACCATAACCTTTGTTTTACTCTTGTTAATGTGCATCTTATACCTTCCTTTCAAGACACTGTCCATTCAAGTTAATTGCTTTTCCAAGTCTTTTGCTGTCTCTGACAGAATGACTATGTCGTCAGCAAGCCGCAAGGATTTTATCCCTCTCCCTCGACTTTAATTCCCTCTCGAAATTACTCCTTGTACCCCTTCACAGCTTGCTCAATGTACAGATTGAACAACATCGGGGAAAGGCTACAACCTGTCTTACTCCCTTCCCAACCACTGCGACCCTTTCATGACCTTCGATTCTAATAATTGCTGTACGGTTTTTGTACAAGCTGAATATAACTCCTCGCTCCCTATATTTTACCCCTGCTACTTGCAGAATCTGGAAAAGTGTGTTGCAGTCAACTTACCTACAGAGGAATAAAACAGCGATGGAAGTCCACTTGAGGAGAGGTAAAATTGAATACTGGAGAAATGTAGGAAAACGCGAAGCAGTGCTGAGTGTTATGACTTGAAAGGCAATCATACTATTCCCGCATTTGTAGATTTAAAGGTTTGACCATTCTGATTGGAAAAAAATGACATTTTGGAGTATCAAAACTAAAAGTCAAGGAGCAGAATTTTATTTTAGTACAGGAGCTAGACCACAATAGCGAAGAATCGAAGAAGATAAAAGTGAAGGAGTAGATGAAACGGAGACATGCTTTTAGCTCCTTTTTAGGCTACTCCATCAGTAATTTCGACAATTAGTGTAAAAACCAATAAGAAATTAGGAAAAGGCATTTAGGTTCAAAAATGTTTGACTGAATGTTGTCGAATAAAAGTGTTACTTTTTTTTTGGGGGGGGGGTCGAATTAGTTAGAAAAATGACGCAGTCAAAGTAATATACATGTTACTTATGTGACAAACAAAATAACCAACGGTTAAAGAAACAGAAAGACCACAGAGCCAGGATTGAAAACAGATTTTCTTAGCGTTGGTACTGAATAGAAATGTAAATTTTAGGAAGCCTTTCGGTAACTATATACCTGAAGTGTATCCTTGTATGGAAGTGAAATGTGATAGACGCAATAAATATTAGAGATAATAAGAGAATACAAGCTTCTGAACTGCTGTGCTATAGAAGAATGCTGAACTTTAATTGGATAGATCTAATAACTATGACAGAAGAACGTGATCTAAATGAGCCGTAATTAATATTATCTCAGTTGCTGGGTGGTAGAAGGAGTCATGGTGCTACAAAAAGGGGCGGCCAAACTTTCAGGAAACGTTCCTCACACACAAAGAATGGTGTGGACATGTGTCCGGAAACGCTTAATTTCCATGTTAGAGCTCATTTTATTACTTCTCTTCAAATCAAATTAATCATGGAATGGAAACACACAGAAACAGAACGTACCAGCGTGACTTCAAACACTTTGTTACAGGGAATGTTCAAAATGTTCTCCGTTAGCGAGGATACATGCATCCACCCTCCGTCGCATGGAATCCCTGATGCGCTGATTCAGCCCTGGAAAATGGCGTATTGTATCGCAGCCGTCCACAATACGAGCACGAAGAGTCTTTACATTTTGTACCGGGGTTGCGTAGGCAAGAGCTTTCAAATGCCCCCATAAAGGAAAGTCAAGAGGGTTTAGGTAAGGAGAGCGTGGAGGCCATGGAATTGGTCCGCCTCTACCAATCCATCGGTCATCGAATCTGTTGTTGAGAAGCGTACGAACACGTCGACTGAAATGTGCAGGAGCTGCATCGTGCATGAACCACATGTTGTGTCGTAGTTATGAAAGCACATTTTAGTCGACTTGTTCTTACGCTTCTCAACAACAGATTCGGTGACCGATGGATTGGTAGAGGCGGACCATTTCCATGGTCTCCACGCTCTCCCGACATCAACCAACTTTTATTTATGGTGGCATTTGGAAGCTCATGTCTACGCAACCGCGGTACCAAATGTAGAGACTCTTTTGCCCGTATTGTGGGCGTCTGTGATACAATACGCCATTCTCCAGGGCTGCATCAGCGCATCAGCGATTCCATGCGATGGAGGGTGGATGCATGTATCCTCGCTAACTGAGGACATTTTGAACATTTCCTGTAACAAAGTGTTTGATGTCACGCTGGTACGTTTTGTTGCTGTGTGTTTCCATTCCATTCCATGATTAATGTGATTTGGAGAGAAGTAATAAAATGAGCTCTAACATGGACATTAAGCGTTTCCGGACACATGTCCACATAACATATTTTCTTTTTTTTGTGTGTGAAATATGTTTCCTGAGAGTTTGGCCGTACCTTTTTGTAACACTATTCATCCCCCCTGAAATTATGATTATTTTCTAAACATATTATGAAGAAAATGCTATTCTTTACAATAAATTATAATCAATTAAGAAACAATCCCAATCACAGAGTTGTTTATTAATTGGTGGTACATGTATTGCTAACAGGCAACAGCAGTTATCGGAACACGGAAAAAAAGACTAAACGTAACTACAGTGCAGTGGATAAAGTGGAGAAATGTTGCGGCTGTTAGTAGACATGAATAGGTTTCAAAAACGGTATACTTGCCTTGAAAACTAAATCATACCAGTATTCCAACTTAGTACGACAATACAACACTACAGACAATGTTACTTACTTTACACGTTTTAGTATGTTTGGGATGCGCTTGGCAGACCCACATCAGTCAGACCAGCACATCCCATAACGGTTGCAGAACTGCATAATGCACTCATGGAAGAATGACCAAATATCCCTTAAGAGCTGATTCATAGCCTCATAGTCTATGACAACCACGTGAGCAAGTGTACTAGCTATCCGAGGTAATCACACATCACAGTAAAGGCCAAAGAGAATGACTTTTTCATTATTTCACTGGTGCCTCAATCTAAACAAACGCCATGTAAATTTCAGGTAAGGAGCTGAGACAGCAAAATGTACTGTATCACACACGAAGTACAACTGCAACCAATATCTCAATAACATACGTTACCATTTGTATATTGTGTGTGATATCTCACTTATCCCCTGTGTTGAGCAGTGTACTTATATAGCCGTTGAAACACGCCTCAGCGGGAGATCTGGGGAACAGGGAAGCCCAGGCAGCAATGCAATCAGATGTACGACGAAGAAGCTTTGTACAGTGCGTGTAACGCAGAGACGTTACGTTGGCCTGGTTAGTGTACTAGTAATGCTTTCCTTGGGGTCCTGGAGAGTAATACAATCCCATTACAAGTTATAGTACTAGGATCAGTATGGCGACGTAAAAGGCAACAGTTCTAAAGTCTTTCACGACGATGAATCAATAATGCGACCATCGTATGGATGCAGACAATATTGTGATTCATCGGCAAAATCAAAGTCGTTCCATATGGTTGCTCATGTCCGTCGTTTGCAATATTACCGAAGTGTAAAGAAAGTTTGTTTCTTAAATCGTATTACTTTTTACCAAATTATATAAATTTTATCTGTAGATTTGTTGCCGCGGTGGAGTAGCCGAGCAGTCTAAGGCGGCTCGCTGCGGAGCGCGTGGTTGCTCGCCGTCGGAGGTTCGAGTCCTCCCTAGGGCGTCGGTGTGTGTATTGTCCTTAGGTTAATTTAGCTTGGTTTAAGTAGTTTGTAAGCTACGGACTGATGACCAGGCATTTTGGCTCGATAGATTTACAGACATTTTTATTTTTGTAAATTTGTTCAAGCGTTAACCCAAATTTTGTAAGCTATCAAAGATATTTGTAAGAGAAGTATCAACATCTCAGTGCTAAAAATTGAAGACTATTTCCTTTTGTCAGGCAGTGATGTGCTGTTTAATTTCTTTTTCGCCATATATGAGGCTGATAAGAATATTTCTTATCGTTTTGAGACAAATGAAGCCGCATTTTCAAATTTTAAAAAGTTGCATTCGTCTACCTTATTTACTGCCAACATTCCTTTACTTATATGTGTTTTTAGGAAATGGGTTCTCCATAATTATGCAAGCGAGGCTTAATTATAGGAGAGCGAATTCAATTAACCTTTGTGTTTGATTCAAATGCATATCTTTAGCCGAGCGCAATAAGGTCTCTGAGATATTTTGTCTGATTTATTTTTTCCGCGAGTGGAATAAATTAAATTTCAGTTTGCCGGAATATTTTCCTCGTAATATTCAGTTTGCGTCCAATAAATACGTTCATTGGCTTGTGTAACAGACATCGATATTGGTGTTGCTGAATATATGTAAGACTTATAATTTTATAAATGACTGAGGTAAAAATATCCGCCGCTGCATCATCGCACTGATGCGGAATGATTTGCTATCTAAACAGTTATTTGAAATTCTTGCCCTGCACCTATCTTCCACGATTCAAAATAATTTCCATTTTGTGTCTTTTTCATTTTTGCTGAAAATTCGACATCTACCAGAAGCAATATTTCACGTGCGCAGCACCTTTTCCAGGGCAAACGCCTGTGACGTTCACTCGGTGCTAAGCGCAACAATGGACACATTGTTAAAAGTCTACTCTACAGCAAACGACATCGAAACGTAACGTGCAGTCACTGCTTGTGGCGCTGCGGACCTAAACTATTGTAATATAGTCCGTGATGTCGCAGTGTGATCCATCACTGCCATGTGCACAATTTGCTCATCACGTTTTTAATGGTCCTATATGGTAGGTGCATTATATTCCGTCGGTCCTTCGTTCCCTCTTCATCTAGAAATCCCATTTGTTTGGTTATACGCGACTCGATCTCCTATTTATCTGAAGGATAAATCGCATATCTTCCTCGGTCACACTCTGTCTTCTACGAGGCGTAATGAAGTTGCTGTAGTAAAACAACTAGCGAAATAAAAAAAAACAGTGTGTGAACACGGCTGTCTGTTGGCTCTTTATATGGCGCTTGCAGGTGCCACTGCTAATGTTCAAAATTCAAATGTTCAAATGTTTGTTAAGCTTATGGGACTTAACTACGGGGTCATCAGTCCCTAAACTTACAAACTACTTATGAACTACTTACGAACTAGGACGGCACAAATATCCATGCCCGAGGGGGGATTCGAACCCCCGACCGTAGTGGCCGTGCTGACCGTGACTGGAGCGCCTCAGTCACCTCGGCCACCGCGGCCGGCACTAATGTTCGCCGGCCGCAGTGGCCAAGCGGTCTACGAGGCGTCAGTCATAGTCTGCACGGCCGCAATGGTCGGGGGTTCGAATCCTCCC
Organism: Locusta migratoria; assembly: GCA_026315105.1. NCBI lineage: Eukaryota > Metazoa > Arthropoda > Insecta > Orthoptera > Acrididae > Locusta > Locusta migratoria. The sequence goes on from CM048744.1 coordinate 782,999,852, forward strand.
TCGGGCATGGATGTTTGTGTCGTCTTTAGTATAAGGTAGTTCATAAGTAGTTTGTAAGTTTAGGGTATGATAACCCCGCAGTTAAGTCCCTTGAACTTAACAAACATTTGAACATTTGCTACTGTTCTTGATTCATATGCAGCAAATTTAACATGGAATATTCCTTCAGGGATTCCTTGTGGGGTGAGCAATGTAAAGAAAGAATATACCACCTTCAGCCATTTCTTTACAATAGTTATTTCCTGAGACCGATTTCAGAGAATGAGTTTCAAAACCAAATGTTTGTAGAGCTTATGGGACTTAACTGCGGGGTCATCAGTCCCTAAACTTACAAACTACCTATGAAATAGCTTATACTAAAGACGGCACAAACATCCATGCCCAAGGGAGGATTCGAATCCCCGACCACAGCGGCTGTGCAAACCGTGACTGGTACGCCGCAGACCGCTCGGCCACCACGGCCGGCAATGAGTTTCGCAACCGTCAGTTTCCCCGAACAGATGTAACAAACGGCCAGTGCGAATATGTTTTTTGTCAAGATGAAGTACCCATTAATCATTGTATAACGATTGATACTCTTCTCTCAATATCTGTTAACAAACCACATCAGGGTTGATGTAACATGCATACAGCTGTTTTAAAAACACAAATGTGTAAAATTACTAGAGTTAGTCATGACCGGCACAATAACTGCTACTGCTTCCAAAGATCTAATCCTTGCCTATTCACGGGTAAAACTGGGGAAAGAGTGTCTTAAATACGCTGCCAGAAAAAAAGTTTTTACATTCGGAATGACGTTCATGATGGATAACAGATGAACTGATAATGGTTTCAAAATCATCTGGCAAAAGATAGCGTAGTGACGTTGCTGACAGAGAGCCATTACATGTACCCTTCGATAGAGAATATTAACGGACCTAAGGTATAACGAGAGAGGTAAATAGGCGCCATGCAGAAGAGATGCAGAGATGCAGCTTGCGACAAGGCGTGTGACTGAGCTCCACTTCCTCCACGCTCGTTCCAATAGGGCACACCAACACTTTGAAGAGACAAGGCCTCACAACTGCCAGTGCTACGTCATACTGACCAAGCCGCGGCCGCCAGCTTACTGGCTGTCCGCTACAAAGCACTGGGCGTGCCCCAGTGGCCAGCCATTCAGCTGTCGGCGAGGCCTGGTCAGTATGACGTAGCACAGGCTGTTGTGAGTCCTTGCCTCTTGGTGGTGTTGGACGCACGCGGCTGGCCCAACCGCCCACACTACCTGCTCACCACAGTCGCCCACCGCAACTCCATATCGTATGATTTGTAGTCCAAGGCGAGGGTCAGGAGCAAAATAGACCCTAGAGAAAACATCCTGACGGTGAAAGACGGTGGTCGTAGCAGTGATTGGGAGAAATTTTCCTTAGTGACACTTAAGGTTGGCCATTATGTGTTCTGTGGCAGGTGCTCAGCTCTTCTGTCTTACAGATACATGGCGACACATTTGAAGACACATATCTGCAAAACACGGCAATGTGGAAGTCATGAAGTAGTACTGGCAACAGTGAAAGACTCTGTTACGAAAAAGTGCGTAGATATGTGCGCAAGGGACCTCCGTCCATTTACATTAATAACTGGTGACGGATTTTGTTCGTTATGTCAGGAACTGGTAAATGTAGATAGGTGGATGGCTCCACCATTCTGCCGCATCCTACGACAGTGGCATGAAATATTGTCACGTTGCAATGGAAGTAGGCTTGACTCCGAAGGCAACTAAACACAGCACTTATACTGAAAGCACGTTTATTACGAACTCAACATACAAGCAGCACTGACTGCCTCTCAGACAGAGTGCTCTGCTAATTATACACAGACAGAATTTACCAGAAATTAGAAGAACAGTTAACATAAGAAACAAGTAGAATTTACAAGTGAACATAAGAAAGATGTAGAACCTTCTGGAATTGTCGACTACAAAGAAATAAATTTTTGTCGGTGGGCGGGATTGAACCGGCGACCTCCTGCTCCGCAGTCCGTGACGCTATCCCCTGCTACACGCCGGCAGTCGGTGTTCTCGCGGCATTGCTCCCTCTCCTGGAGAAACAGCGCCCCGCTGTTATGATCCCTGTGGAGCCAGCTGCAATGTCCTGGATCTTGACAGTGCCATGGGTTCTCTGTATGACAGTTCAAGAGAATCCTTCCCTTCTCCGCGATTATCGACGACAGACGCTCCTGTCGTGGCTTCATCAGGAACATTACCGTCCTAAAAGTCCTTGAACAAGAAGGCATTGTCGTCTACCTGCTCTTCAGGATCGTAGTAAGGCTTCATGTGCAGGACGTGAACAATGTCTCTTCATTTTTGATGTTTCGACGACGGCTCATAATCCTCAACTTCGTATGTGACGTCTGACAGACGGCGTATGACACGATACGGACCAAATTATCGCTTCAGTAACTTTTCTGACAGTCCAACCTTCCGTACAGGGTTAAAAATCCATACCAGATCTCCTGGGCTGTACACAGCAGGTCGGTGCTTGTCGTTATACCGCTGACGGTCGTTCTCCTGGGCGTCCAGTGTCCGTATACGAGCCAGCTGTCTTGCTTCTTCGACCCTGGTGATGAGCTGTTTAACATAGTCATCCTGAGTGTCGTCCGGTTGGAACGGGAACAGTGTATCCATTGTCGTCTCAGCTTCACGGCCATGGAGCAGGAAAAACGGAGTGAAGCCTGTGGTGTCTTGTCTTGCGGATTGTAAGCAAATGTCACGACTGGCAGAATTGTATCCCAATCCTTCTGCTCAACATCGACGTACATCGACATCATGTCGGCTAACGTTTTGTTAAAACGTTCCGTAAGACCATTTGTCTGAGGATGGTATGCAGTTGTCATTCTGTGGACAATGTTGCACCGTGACATTACCTCTGATACTAGTTTTGACTGGAATACTTTTCCACGATCAGATATCATGACACGTGGTGCTCCATGCTTCAAAATAATGTCTTTTACAAGGAATTTTGCGATCTCTGGAGCTTCTGCAGTCGGCACAGGTTTGGTGACAGCGAGCGTGTGAGGTAGTCAGTGCAGACTATTATCCAACGGTTACCGGTTGTCGACTTCGGGAACCTCCCTGATAGATCGATCCCAACTCGGTGGAATGGAGCTGCTGCCGGCGGAAACGATACCAGATGTCCTGGAGGTAATTGCGGCACATGCTTCCGTCGCTGGCACTCTTTACAGTGACTCACATAGTGCTTGACAGATCGGGAGAGACCTTTCCAGTAATACCACCGTCTGATTCTGTCTAAGGTCTTCACGAATACCAGATGACCGGATTTTGGAGCATCATGGAAATATTTGAGAATATCTGGCTGGAGATGAACTGGAACAATAAGTAGCCATTTGGGGTCCAGTGGATCGTAGTTGCTCTTGTACAATGTTCCAGTTATAAGTTGTAACTCTCCATTGGTCGGTTCTCCTTTCTCCAAGGCCTCTATCATTTTTAATAGTGTTGGATCTTTCCTCTGTTCAGCTGTAACGTCATCTAATTCAGTGAGAGCTGAAATTTCATTAATGCTGTTGTGTTCCACTAATGGATTCATCGAAAGGCAGTCGGTATCCTTGTGTTTGCGCCCGTTCTTGAATACCACTGTGACATCGTACTCTTGGAGTCTTAGTGCCCATCTTGCTAGTCGACCTGATGGATCCTTCAAGCTAGTCAGCCAAAACAAAGAATGGTGGTCTGTCACGATGGTGAATGGTTTGCCGAATAAATACGGCCGGAACTTGTTGATAGCCCAGATAACCGCGAGACATTCTTTTTCAGTTGTAGAGTAGTTTATCTCGGACTTTGAGAGTACTCTTGACGCATAGGCTATCACTTTTTCGGCACCTTCCTGAAGTTGTACAAGCACTGCACCAATCCCATAGCCACAGGCGGCTGTGTGAAGTTCCGTTTCTGCATTCTCGTCATACAAGGCTAGTACTGGTGCAGAAGTTAGAGCCTCCTTAAGTGCTCGGAAAGCTCTTTCTTTTGTCTCATCCCAGTAAAATTTAGCGTCTCTCTGCAGAAGTTCTTGTAATGGACGTGCCTTGTTACAAAATCCTTTTATGAAACGTCGGTAGTATGAGCACAGCCCGAGGAAACTTCTCACATCACGAATGTGCTGAGGAGTTGGAAATTCTGTGACTGCCCTTACTTTATCTGGATCAGGACGGACACCATCTCCGTTGACTAGGTTCCCCAGGATTTTTATCCCTTTTTAGCGACGAAGAGGAACTTTCTTTGGATTAAGGCGGAGACCTGCAGCCTGAACACACTTCAAACCGTTTGGTTATCTTAGGTCATTCGTGTATGGGCAGAACACTTTCATCTGAAACATCTCCACGAAAGGCAGAGAAGCGGACGGTTCTCTGTCATAGTAGAGTTAGGCTCGCGTAGCTAGTCCTCTGTGCAGAAGAGATGGAATTATATGTTGAAGAAAAAAGTCATATCTAAGAAACTTGCATATTAATTTTATTTTTCTCGTGTATTTACATTCTTTCAGTTTATATTCGCCTTTACTTCTCACAAAATAATGAGATATATTTTTCTCTGCTAGTAGCTACCTTTGGTCGTTTTCGACCGCATTACATTTTCCGTTGTCTCTAGATGGATAATACTTTGTCTCTGCCGGTCCCAGATTTCACGTCGAAAGAAAACATGTGCTGCACATAATTCATTTCGCAGTAGGCGGTCGTATTTCCACCGTTGGTATACGAATATTGTCCGTAACCGTAAACAGTTTGCTCTTGCTGTTCATCTCCTTAATATCGTTAAACACATATTTTCCCTATAATTCTCCTCTTGAAGTGGTTGAACTGCTGTGCTTTATTGTTGTTAGTACCATTAGTTTTTATTTCAAGTTGATCTCTGAATTTGTATTTTGTATTACCGTTATATTTCTTTGTTCAATATGTTTCACAATATTGAAGATCAACAAGTTCTCATATCCATTAATATAAGCGACTTAGAGCTAATGTATAACGTTCATTTTAGTCTTGTTTCATCTGTTAAGTTCCTCTGAAAATCTGGAACACTTCTTTTAACACCCTTAATTTGAAAACCATACGCAGGCAGAGGACATTCAAGGACTGCTCATTTATTAACTTCATTCATAATGATCAAAATATCCACGGGTGTACTGCCGGTCTATAGTGTCCAACGGGCACTACAGACCGGCAGTACACCCGTGGATATTTTGATCATCAAATACGCCGGGAGAAACTGAAGAATCACTTCATTCATAATGATAATTTGGATCAAATATATTTACAAATTTTGTACTCAGTCCATTTAATTTTTATGATAGCGGTAAAATTACAGCCTTGCGCAACCTAGAGCATCTGTTTAAAATCAATGAATAAGAGATACGTCAATACTTTTATTTACTATCTTTTAATAAGCAACAGTGCAATTGCTTTCCCTAATATTGTTCTAAACCATGGCACAATTCATCGATCGATTTTAATCGTTGTAACGCGTGATTATTAGGTTGCTTTATTGTCTATTGTATTTTTGTTACAAATTTTACAATTGATTTTATACTAACGATAGGCCAGAAACTTAATTAACGTAACTCAGAACCGCGTGATACGCTACGGAGCGAGTTGGTGCAGTGGTAACACACCGGACTCACATTCGGCTGCACGGCGCATCGAACTGGCCTTCGGCCATTTGGATTTGAGTTTTCCATGATTTTCCTAAATCAGTCTAGGCAAATGCCTGAATGGTCCTTGCGGCAGGGCACGGCCGATTTCCTTTCACATCCTTATCATGACAATCCGAACTACTGCTTCGCTCTAATGACCTCCTTGTCGAGGGGACGTTAAATCGTAACCTTCATTCTTTCTTTCGTGTCTCGTGTGCAATAGAGCTTACTTTGTTCATGTTTCCGTGTGTTGGTACAAATTTTGCAGTTCATTTCAAACCAACTTCCCTCTGAACAAGAGACCTTGAAGTTTCAACTTAACTTAGAACTGGATGACACTGCTTCATTAACGCCATTTCTTAATTGGTGTGTGGTGGAGGGCAATTTTTATACAACTTCTGTTTCCGCCTGTTTCTCTTCCAGTCGTGAATGGTTCGCCTTTAAAACTATTTCTGGTAAGACTTAGTGTGAGTTCGTATCGCCCTATCTTTTACCTTCGCGATCTTTTCGTGACTAATACATAAGAGGGGTCAGGTGAAATAGAAATAAAACAAATGTATCGAATGTCTCTGTTGTATTCTCATAAAAACGGTTGAAACTGAATGAAAAATTTCACACATACAAAATTTGAAAAGTGTAAAATAATCATTCAGATGGAAAATGCATAGAAAAGTGGTTTTAAAATAGACTAAGACGTATAAAGTAACTTTTGTCCACTCTATAATTGCTACCGCGTTAAGGATAGTTCCAATAAATTTTCGAATTTTTAATAGCTATGTCAGACCTCATTTTTTTTTTTTTATTTATTTATTTATTTTTTTTTTTTTTTTTACATTTTCTTTGTGTTTTTTTTTCTTTTTTTTTTTTTAGGGCCTCCCTTCTCCCCTCACAGCCCTTCCTTACGCTCTCCAAATTGTGCCTTCTTCGGCGAGCTTCTGTTGCTTTCTTCGAAGTAAATGAAAGGAAATAAATACATCATTATATGATAGTAAACGAAAACGATCTTCCTGGGAAATGGAGCAGCAGAAAAATGCTGCCATACTGAAAATAATCTGTTCTTGCTGAATTCTCAACAGCAGATAAATAAATGAAAGAATATGTTCTTCTTGTATCCAAAAACAGTAAATCTTCTCTTTGACTCGAAATGTGAAACAACATTCTTCTATGAACAAGCATCGGGGAAAACGCAGAAATCGTGGCATAATAACGTCGTCAGAGTGCATACGTGGCACGAGTTGTAGAGAAATCACTGAATTGTGTATCGCAGAAAATTAGCGAAGTGCTTCTTGTAGTTCTTTCTGTTCATAAGCTTCTGGTGCTGTGTATGGAGGTACAAGTGGAAACTATATTTGCTTTTCGTTTCTTCTGCCAGTATGTAGTGTAAAGCGTGCCCTTTTATCCAGTTAACGGCATTTCGTTTCGTGGCTGGGTAAGGCACGTCGCTGGGATTTAGAAGGTCCTTCGGTGTAACGGTATGTGGAGCCGTTCGGGTGACCTTGGCTATGAGTTGTCGAGTGATTTGCCAGATTTCGTCGACTTCAGCGCAAACCAGTCGATGCTCTTCAGTGTCAACTAAATTGCAGGTCGGACAGTTGGGTGAGTCTGCGAGGTGGATGCGGTGCAACTTAGAATTGGTCGGTAGTTTCCTGTTGACGGCTTTATACCACGTAGCTCTGACAGTGGTCGATAGAAATCGGCTACTGATGTTGCTCCAGATGGCCTTCCAGTCATAACCAGGGTATTTTTGTTCCACCACATTTCCGGGTTTCGTATTCATCAATATGTCATATATCGTTTTCGCTTTGGCCGTCTGCTGGACTATGATCGTTGTGGGAAGATAACTAAGTTCAACTAGAAATTGTTGAAAATGATAAAGTCCTATGGGAACGTGCCGAACGTCAATGGGTGGGGTGAAATCTGTAGGAGCAATTTCCGTTAGTAAGTTGGCGGTGAATGAGTTAGGTGTCATCTTCCAGAGCTTGAGCATATTGCTTGTAAATAATGCTTTGGATTTCATGAAGATATCAGTAAGGTTGAGCCCCCCATTTGCAGCTGATAGAGTTAACGTGTCGAATTTGACTTTAAAGAGATTCCCACGACTGATGAAGTGGCCGAAAGCTGACATTATCCTCGCAGCAATGGCACCTGGCATGGGTAAAACTTGTGCGACATAATTGATCTTGGAAGCGATGTAGATATTGACAAGGGTTGTCTTTTGGATTTCGTCAATGTGTCGCATACTGTGTTGCCTAATTCTGGCTCTCACGCTGTTAAGAAGGTTCCTATAGTTAACTGCTATCGTTTCTTTTATGTGGCGCCGATAAGTAATTCCCAAAATTGTCCGCTGGTCGACCACTGGTAGGTGTACGTTCTGGACCAATAGACCTTGGCCTAAATTCATTATACTGGATTTAGTTCTGTTTAATGTTGCACCTGATGCCAGTTCGTACTTGTGTATAACCTCCAACGTCCGTTCTATGTCTTCATTGTTGGTGACTATGACACCTACGTCATCTGCGTAGGCGTTACAGACAATTTTGTGATCGTTTATGCGTAGTCCTTGTAGTTGCTGGTACAGTGTTGCGAGCAAAGGTTCGATAGCAATGGCGAACAAAGTCGTGGACATGGGACATCCTTGCCTCACTGAACTCTTAAAGTGAATACTCCTGGTGAACTGGCCATTCACCATAATTTTGGATGTGCTGTGTTTTAAAATCCTGGCGATGAGGTTTACAAAGCGGTGTGGAAAGCCCATTCTGGACATCGTTTGGAGGAGGTAATCATGATTGACCTTGTCAAACGCCTTTTGAAAATCTAGAGTCATTAGTGCGCAATTAATGTTGAGAACATCCGCCGTTGATATTATGTCGCGATATCCGCACACTGTTTGTAAAATTGACCTGTCCTTGCCAACACTAGTCTGGTACGGACCAGTTACCTCATTCATTATCATTTTGAGCCGTCGGGCTAAAATGCGGGTCATTATCTTATAATCACTGTTAAGCAGTGTTATTGGTCTTAAATTCTCAATTTGCGCAGAACGTGGATTTTTCGGGATAAGTGCAACGAATCCGGCAAGAAAATCCTCTGGGATGTCACTGTCGGAATTCATTAGTTCTTTGTAAATGAGGAGTAGTTTGGGTTTCAGCTGCCTATAGAAAACCTGGTAGAACTCGGCCGGCAGGCCATCGGGTCCCGGTGATTTGTTTTTGGGACTGTGTAGGACGGCAGTGTCCAAGTCGTCTTCGTCGATCTCAGCGACCAGGCTGTCAGACGCCTCAGTGCTGAGCCGTGCTCGCAGGTGTCGGAACAAATCTTCCTGCGCCTCAGCGCTAACCGCACCGCCGGACATGAGACTTGTGAAATATTCATGAATTTCAGTTTTAATTTCATTTTGGTTAGTAAGACTGGTTCCATCTGGTCTTTTGATTTCAGTGATTATTTTTTGTTGACCTCTCTTCTGTTCCCGGATAACGTGGAAGATGGACGATTCTTCACCTTTGAGAGCATTCTGTATACGTGCCCGTACTTGATAGCCGTTTAATTGCTTTCGCTTCAGAGACAAAATTTTGGATTTAATTCTCTTTATTTGGATATAATTGTCAATGACTGATCCGTCAAGCGTGTATAATTCACGCAAACATTGGAAATAAAATTCAGATGTCCTCTTGTACCAATAAGCTTTCTCCCTGGAGTAGTCAATCAGCATTCTCCTCAGTTGAGGTTTGGCACAGGACATCCACCAGCTAAGAGCGGAATTGTACGACGGGAGACGTCGTTCGCATGCCTCCCATGTTTCGTGGAATCTTTCACGACATCCCGCATCGTGCAGGTGGGTGACGTTTAATTTCCAATACCCTCGTGCACGGTAGGTCCCTTGTCGTTTCATGTTGATTGTACTTATATAAGCAGCGTGGTCAGTGAAGCTGGTTGGCCATATTTCGGCGTGCAAAATACGGTCGTGCATAGTATTCGATACGTACATCCGATCTAATCTACTCGCTGAAGTTCGCGTAATGAATGTGAAGCCTGGTGCATCACCGTGTGTGTATTCCCACGTATCAGTCAGGTGAAGTTCTTTAACAAGATAGTCCAATTCAGGAGAGGTGTTGAAATTAGGGACCTGGTCCTTTGGGCTCAGGACACAGTTAAAGTCACCCGCTAGAATAATGCAGTCTTGACGGGGTCCAAACAGAGGTAAGATTTCATGTTTGTAAAACACCGCTCTATTGCGTCGATTTGTGCTTCCTGACGGGGCATACACGTTAATTAGCCTAACGTTATGAAAGGTACAAGCTATTCCTCTACCATTGGTCAGTTTTTCGATGCTGTGGACAATTATGCCCTCTTTCGCTAAAATTGCAGTCCCCAAAGCGATGCCGTTACCGGCATTGCTGTGAGCGTTATACCCATGTATATTGTCTAAGGCAATGTCAGTCACTTCTTGGAGCATAGCAATGTCTACATCTGCAGCATATAAAAAGTCTTTTAAACATTCCAACTTAACTGAACTTCGTATACTAGTTATGTTTAAGGTAGCAATTCGATAGGCCTGAAAAGTGTTCATAATTGAGTAAATAACCGGTATCGGGAAAAGACGTCACTATCAAACATTTCAGTACGTGTCAGTTTCGTAGCCGCTGGCCTTGTCATGATCAGTGGTATTTGGCGATGCTTCACCTTGAACGATGCCTGGTTCACTCATATCGACATCTTCCATTGGATCCTGTGACCAGTCGGTGGACGGAAATCTGGTATTATTATCCACAGCAGTCGTTTGCGGTTCCCCATCACTACCGCGTTGACTGGCTTCCGATAGGATCTCGGCTTTGGTGGCAGTTGGTACAAGGGCTGGTAAGGAAGCGGTGAAGTGGTTTCCCGCGTTGTCAGGTAACGTACTAGCGATTTGTCTGGCTTTTTCTCGCAGTTTGGGGGCAGTTTCTGCTGCACCTTCATGTGCAATCCTTCGCTTTTTATGAGTCCGAGAGGTACGTTTTTTCTTTGGGGATGTCGTAGCTTCTACAGAACTTGTCAGTTCAGTTTCCGTAGTTGTGTCATCAGTAGGTGTGTCCTCGACGTTGGTGCTGTTCTGTTCCCGTGGTGGTTGTGTCGGCAAATCGGTTAACTGCGATGTAGCAGATACAACCGCCACAGTGTCTGGGATTTCCATCGGAACCTCTTTGTCAACCTGGGGTGGTCGTGGTTGTGCCGACAAATCAGTGGACTGTGATGTAGCAGAGACAACTTCGGCAATTTCAGGGCTTGGCATCGGGACGTCTTTGTCAATGACGGTGGGTGAGTGGTTCAGTTCCGTGGCGAGTGTGTCGAGCTGTCTGCCGCTGGCAGCGGACGCATACGTCACAGGCAGCGACGTCATCACGGCTGGCCTGGCGGGCTCGCCGGCCGGCAGCTGAGCCACGCGCCGCTGCAGGCACTCGGCGCGCACGTGTCCCTGTTTACCGCAAGCGGCGCAGGTGCGGGGCTGCCCGTCGTATGACACTATGGCGCGGTACCCGCAAACATTTATGTACGATGGAATGTGCTTGTGAAGGTCGACCTTAAGTTGACGGATACCATTCAGTACGGGAAATTTATGAGAGGTCGACCATTTCTCAGCTACATTGCTAAGTACTTCCCGTATATAGACACCACTGCATTTATTTCCTCGGCCGAAACCTCGAAAGGCAGTTCGAATATTCGTACGGTCCTAATTCGAGATCCTGCATGGGTAACTTCGACATCGCCAATGTGTCCATCGCGATGTTTGAACTTTAAAGTTCCTCCACATGACTGAACTAACTTTTCACATAGTTCCGCACTTTTCAACTTTACAAAAACGTCACTGTTTACGATAGACATATAGATCCCTATAATGTCGTCAAAATTCAACTTCACTGTTTCTTCAAGGAACGTTTCAAATTCAAAAGAATTCGGTCTCGGACGGCTACGATCCAACGTGAACTTCAACGTATCAATACGAAACGGCTCAGACATCACGGACTCATCTTTCAGAGACTTCAATCCACGAATAAGTTACAGCTACAAGCTGCAATAGCGAAACACTCACCAAGCGAAAGCGCAAGCGGCCGCGGCGCTCAGCACTGAACCGCTCACGACCACTGCCGCCGGCGAACTGTAACACTGGAACATAAAGTGCTCTTGCATCATGAGTAATGCTAACAGTAGCGTTTAGTGGCCACCAACGTGAAGGGTAATTTATTTCATTAACGTTCTGAAGTCGATAAGACGTATGACGCGGTGGGGGCAGCCACGGTCGTTTTGGTAAATGCGGCACAACGAGCGAGCAAGGCGCGCGCGTTGGAAACGGAGAAGGCGGAGCGCGCCTGCTGGAGGGATAGTTTTCGTTCTGAACAGAGGAAGCCATCAAAAGGAGCCTAACAGATATTCGGTAGACCTCTTGGAAGTTACGCGTTTTGACTTTCACATAAGAAATAAATGAAATTCACGAATTGCATTGAACATTGCAATGTATAGTAAATTAATGTCGTCCGATATCTGCGACGACACCGATCGAATGATAATCTATCGACGTAAGATGCCTCGCTCCTAAAAGTCGACATTTAATTTGTACTTTGAAACCTATCACCGCGCTGTAATGAACACGTTGCAATTAAAACTATGTTTAAATCGCATCCGGCCATGAGACTACGTAACATTTTATGAAATCAACGAGGCAGGCAACAAAGACAGGTCAGGAATCCATTGAGCTACTCATCAAGGAACGTGCTCAAAAAATTCAAATGGAACACTATTTATCGTAGCAAGATGTTCTATCAATATCAGGTCGCTTGTAATTTCCATATTGGCCTGTGGACTTTTTATTTTATTAGGAAGCAAACTCGAAGGAAACTGTACAAATTTGGGTATGTAGGAAGACTTTTCTGCGACAAATTGTGAGTCTTATTGTTAGTTAATGGAGTACAGTAAACATAACGATAAGTCCTGCATATGGATCAACCATAAACCGAGAAATAAAACTGGTAATACGCTCAATGAGGTATCAAATTTTTTTTTTTTTTATTTTTTTTTTATTTTTTATTTTTTAATAGCTGGCCACGTGACATATGTGGAATTTGGAGAGCACAGTGTCTCGAGCCTGAGTGGAATTACGGATCCGGATCCTAACATGCAGGACGCCAGCTACAAAAACTCGTTCCTCAGGCCACCAATGTAATCAAGATTTTCCAACGTCGTAGTAGGGCCTACTGTTTCGCAACTTCGGCATCATGTAGATGTGAGTCTGATAAGTAATTCTGCAGTCAGTTGACTTTTTCTTGTCACCTACATTAAATATTTTGAAAAATTATCATCATAATATGCTCGTTGTAGTAGTTAACTGAATTTGTGTTCAAGAAGGTCGTTTCATACATTAACTACTCCTACTCTCTTTCACGTTGCGAGCATTCTGCCTCAGCTGTGAGTAAATAAATGAGATAGGGTTTATAGCAGTAATGTCTAGCTGTATAATAGTCACTTTCTGAAAACGTAGCCAATTTATAAATCGGGGCCGTTGTGTTGCAAAAGCTGGATCTCATCATTTCTTCTCGTTACGTCTTTAATTTATCCGCTTACTGTCAAACAAAATCATCCGTGCCAACTGTCTCATGGAAACCTCATAGCAGATGCTGTAGCCACCTACTTCAAGAATATCAAGTGACATCAGAAACAAAACGAAAGAACATTTTCTTAAATGAATTTATCAATTATTCTAAAATGATGGTAAAATTTTAAATATAGATAGAACAACTTACTTGGAAATCACTGCAAATGTAGACATCCCATAAAGTAAATAATAAATTCTGAAACCGTGTCAGCTGTTTTTTTTTTTTATTAAGAATATTGCTTTATAGGTCCAAGACCGTTTTCACGTTTTTAAAGACCCGTCTTTAGGTGTTAATTTTTTATATGAAAATTCATTATAGAGATACAAGGTTCTAATTGCTTTCATCTGTCATGGGAATAACATTTCATTAATTGGGCTCAGATATATGGAACCAGTCCAACAGAAATCATCACTGTCATTCAGAATAAAAACGTAGGACATTAAAATGTCGGACAAATAGTCGCGTAATTTTCATTACTTTATTTTCAATTAAACCAGTAGATAGCCGACGAAGTGAAGAAGTACAAACCAAAGAAAACTGTCCAAAGACTCTAAGAAACCGATAGTTGATGGATTTGTATTTTGCTCATCTTTGCATCAAGTATTACGGCAAGGTAATACGAATATGAACAACCACCCAGATTCTCTGTTTTGTTACAGCTTCATGAGGACTAAATTCATTTAGGTAATATTCCTTGAATGTGAGACGCGTTTGACAAGACTCAACGTAGATACAATCCATCTTCGAACAACAGTGCCTAGTATCATTGGAGAAAATGATGGTTCGCATTACTTTTTCGTTTTGTTACAAAAAGCTCTCACTGAAAGTTGATGAGGGTAAGTTATCAATTAATCATCATTTCTTCTCGATGCATGGCTAAAAGCCGGTTGAGGCCAGATGCTAGTAGGATTGAGAATATTGTGGGCTGTCGCTTTCAAGATGTGAAGTGTTTGATACCTTACTGTTTAGTGACGGATGATGCAACGTTCATTTCCAGTAAATCATAAAAAAATGCTTTTGTAGATATCTAACAAAGTAATTGTTTTGGTCTTTTTTAAGGGGGAGGGGGTGAAACTGAAATCGTGATGGAACTTTATATATCTCAGACTTTGACCTGCCATATGTTGCAAGCACAATATCAGTATTTTTAACTTCTCTAGTCATTTGCTGAAATATCATAATGCTGTAAAGCTTCAAAAAATTTAAACGATAGTTTCGGCCTCATTGGACGAATTTAATATCTGCATCGTAAAAGTGACGACGGAATCTATCAGGAGATAGCGCATATTAACCGAAATGCGCGACTCCCCTCTAGAAACCCGCATGAGACAAGCGCGATTTCGCGTCGCTTATCGCTTCACAGGTCTTCCTAGTACAGCTAAGAACTGGCAACATTGTTGCTGATATTTGGCAACACTGTGACAGTGAAGTTACTTCCTCAAGTGGTACTGAATTGTCTCACTAAGTTCACTTGACATTCCCTTTCTACTTTCATGACTAATGATTGGTAATGACGACGTGAAATGAGAGACAAAAATTTAACTTTTGCACTCAAGGAATGCAGTTTTTTGTGTAGGTGACTTTCAGGTTCTTTCGCGATGCGTTAGAGGCTAAGCATTGAATGTGTGAGAGACTGAGGGCAATCGGCGGCAGTGTGTGGTTGGCTGTGTGGTTCTGGTTGTGTCTTGTGATGCAAGTCGGGTGTGAGGCGGCATTTCTAATCCTGGTTGGAGAAAGTGCGGTTGGGGGATGGAAGTTAATTTCATTTTATATTACTTTATACGCTGCAGATTGCAAGAAGAAACTCTTTAATGGAATCATAAGAAGAACTTTATACAATAAGTCTTTCAGAAAGGTCGATTTCAAATTATTGAAATGGTATTAGATGTCTTCTTTGCTTTACTATACAAACGCCTTCAAAGAAATTCGAATTCACCTCCATTGATGTGAAATATCTCCTGTAAAAATGAGACATGAAGACACGAACCTCGCAGTGTGCCTGTATTGCTTTAGAACGTGCACTGAAACGTATTCACATAATTTAGCTCATACATTTACCGTATGGAGTGAAACGACGACACTAAAACATTTTAGTGAGTTACATATTGTGTCTTGATGAAAACATATGAACTGATGACAATAACAAATTACATGAAAGGCTTTTCTGAAAGGAAAAGGATCGAGATTTAAACCACAAATAAGTGTTAACCATCGGAGAGTGCCATTGGATTGGACAATGACAATTTTTTGCCTCTATAATGTATAATATGCTCATCATTCAAAATAGGTGGTCTGCTTCGTTATATCCTGTGTGAAATACGAATCGCAACCTTTTTTGTGGATCACCACTTAGCAACACTACAGCAGTTTACGTATCCAGGGCGATGAGCGGCGGTAGGCGCTTTGGGCAGAGGGCGAGGCAGCGCTGTGTAGCGCCGCCACCGCTGCTGCCGGCGAGGTATATGGGGCGCGAAGAGCTGTGCCAAGTGCTGCGGCCAGAGGCGGCAATGTTATTGGGCCGCAATGTTATTACCAGTTTACCAAAAAATGAAATACGTTACACATATACTTCCCTTACGCATGGGGTATGAGCATGAACGAGTGACGTGAATTTAAAATTTTTGTCAACAGTCAGTTTAGATCGCTAATACTGAACATGCAAGTCGTGCACTTTACCGCAAGACCAAGGAGGAAGCTGACCCAGTTATCTTCTAACTGCACACAAGAAGTGCTGTATGAGCTCCCGCAGTCTGCAGTGTTGCCAGATTGTGCAGATACCTGGGCTTAGAGCGAATCAGCGCGGCCACTTTTATTGTCCCATGTCGCGGTCGGCTCGGACTTAGGCTCAGCGGCGGCCGGCCGGCGGCCAGGTTTTTTGTCAAAGAGTGTACAATCGGAATAAATCCCCACGTCATTAAGAAGATTTCATTTGTCACCGACAGCGACGATAATATACGCAGGGCATTGCAATCCTTTCAATATAAAGCATGCACGACACATCGTTTGAATACAGTGCTGAAACACGTATTCGATGACAAATATTTGAAGAATGAGGTTCCAGTGGTTTATTCCACGATTAACGCCGCCAAAGACACTGTATGTGATGTGAATACGTTAGAGACAAGCCTGAAGAAAGAAACGGAGTCGAGGTGGAATAGCTTATTTAGAATGCTGCAGTCTGTAGTTAGCAAATACGACAATCATGGAGATACTTGCGGCAAAGGGGCATCTCTGAAAAATTAAATGGTTACTACAACGAAACTACGAATGAGCTCGTAACATTTTTGAAGCCATTCGAAGAAGCAACTGACGTGCTCGAAGGCGAAAAGTACCCTACAATTCAGTTTGTTGTGTTATGGCTGCAGAAACTGAAAATTCATTGCAAAGCAGGGCCTGACGACACAGAAGCACGTATCTTTCACTCATTGCCACTCCCGTTTTCCTATTTACTATAAGGTGTATGTCCAGCGAATACAAATTACAGTAAATTGCAAGCACCACTAGTAATGTCACTGGTGTTCAGCGATATGGTACAAATGTCATATTACCTCATGTTACTGTAGGTGCTACGGGTGCTCAAAGAGCGTTGTCTCCGTCTCATAGAAGAGAAAGTGGAAATTCAAATGTTGCACAGAATGGAAATATTTATGTGCCCCCCCACCCTTTGACAACGAAAAATGATGTCCGTTACATAGAGGAATGAGACATTAAATGCTGTGCGTCAAATTTGTGAAGCAATATCGGTTCCAGGTAAGCAGGAATAAATGTATGACGTAGGTCACTTTATTAGTTTGGAATTGTTTCCTTTCCCGGGTGCTTCGAAAGCTGTCCTCTCGATCCAGCTGAACTAGGCATTCAGTTTTGCATTTTGTAGTATGTACCCATAGGATACTTTACCATACAGATTATTATACGTATTAATATAAAGTTCTTGTGCTAAGATCATTTACTAAATCAGTTTTCCATTATGATTCTTTATTGTTCACATTTTTATTGCCTGATTAGAGATAGGTGTCACTTGACGTCTTAAAGAGGAAACGATTGTATTTTGTATCCCCTCCTCTTATCACTCTTATGTCCTGGAATACTTTGTCCGTCTTTCTTATTGATATTAAATACTCCGATATTGATGTACACCCTTTACGTTAGGTTTATGCATCTCTCTCCGTTGCACCCAGTTAATACATATTCCTGTAGCATTTTGGCATTGTGTGTAGTTGCTGCGCCTCTACCTTTTCCGAGTGAGTCATTAACGGGAATTTTTCCAGTTGCAGCATTCATATATCCCCCACTGCCACTGTCGTATTTCTTATTTATATAATAAAGAACACATTTAAGGTTTTCTGCAATATATAGTATCCGCGCTTTCTTCCGTCGTCAGATCATATGCCGATCTAATGCTCATATATCCTCTACCTATTTTAAATCCTCTTGTTGCAATTGTTTACACAGGTTCTTCTGCTGTTTCAATTATATCTGTGTTATATTTATTTAAGGCCGTCCGAAAATTGACACCCAGGTGCACCAGCCAAATGAATGAATTGCATGGTTTTGGAATTGCTGGAATGTTAAATGCGCGAGGCGAAATCCACCAACAAGGTGGACTTTTATTTAGCACAAATTGATGGTCATGATGACGATCAGCTTGAATAGTGGAAACACAACAGTACTCCAGAATGAAACTTCACTCTGCGGCGGAGTGTGCGCTGATATGAAACTTCCTGGCAGATTAAAATTGTGTGCCGGAATCGGGACTCGAACCTGGGACCTTTGCCTTTCGCGGGCAAGCGCACTACCGACTGTGCTATCCCGACACGACTCACGATGCCGCCTCACAACTCCACTTCTGCCAGTACCTAAAGTAGGAGGCGAGTTACTGGCAGAAGTGAAGTTGTGAGGCGGCATCGTGAGTCGTGTCGGGATAGCACAGTCGGTAGTGCGCTTGCCCGCGAAAGGCAAAGGTCCCGGTTCCGGCACACAATTTTAATCTGCCAGGAAGTTTCATATCAGCGCACACTCCGCTGCAGAGTGGAGTTTCATTCTGGAAACATCCCTTAGGCTGTGGCCCAGCCATGTCTCCACCATATCCTTTCTTCTGGGAGTGCTAGTCTTGCATGTTTGCAGGAGAGCTTCTGTGAAGTTTGAAAGTAGGAGGCGGGGTACTGGCAGAAGTGGAGTTGTGAGGCGGCATCGTGAGTCGTGTCGGGATAGCACAGTCGGTAGTGCGCTTGCCTGCGAAACGCAAAGGTCCCAGGTTCGAGTCCCGGTTCCGGCACACAATTTTAATCTGCCAGGAAGTTTCACAACAGTACTCATTCCTAAGCTAGCTTTAATGGCAAAAAGAGTATTTTGTGTGCCCGCCTTAAATGCAGCTAGTGAACGCACTTTCAGTGTGGCAGGGAACCAGATTTCTGATAGAAGAACTCGACTCGATCCACAACGTGTCAACGATATTTTAAAAATACCTTGCAATAAAAATGCCACCAATAAATAGTTTGGGCATAACGTTGTTACTTTTTGATGTATACTTTGTTGTACGGTAACATTCAGTTTTCTACATTGCAATGAAAACGTTGTTCGTTCCGTAGTTTCTTTTTGGATCCTTTACATTATTTTCAAATGTTGTAGTTGGTGAAAAAGCCCTTTTTGTCTCGTATGGGGTATTCTGTACGTCTTATTTAGTGGAGGGTGCATCAGACGCAACAGCAGCCCACACCTCAGAGCCGCCGCCGTAGCGACTGAGTACAGTGGCTGCACCATACTGTGCGGCCTCTGCCAACACTACCTAGAGACAAGGCCTTACAACAGCCCGTGCTAAGTCCCACTGACTAGGCCGCGGCGACCAGCTTACTGGCTGGCCGCTACGAGGCAGTGGTCGTGCCCCAGAGGCCAGCCATTCCGCTGGCGCCCACGGCCTGATCGGTATGACGTAGCACGGGCTGTTGTAAAGCCTAGGTGGTGTTGCCTCTCCCCCGACCCACGTAGCCTCATTCGAGTGTTACCACGCTCGCTCCAAGCATACACACACTGACGCTCCACCGCCGAGCGTTACGCACTCGACCGAGTACGATTTGCATACCTCTAACGGGCATCTTCCACAACCACACCACTTACCTCTTAACTGGAAAAAATTACATCTCCTTAGCACAAATTGGTGTATTCTTGGAAAATACAGGAGAACCTGTAGAAACCTGTTACACTACAACGTCAAACAACGAGACACTACGAGTCTGACAAATACCGAGCGAGGTGGCACAGTGGTAACACACTGGACTCGCATTGGGAAGGATGATGGTTCAATTACACCTCCGGCCATGCAGATTTAGCTTTTCCGTGATTTCTCTAAATCACTCAGGGCAAATGCCGGGATGGTTCCTTTTAAAAGGCACGGCCGATTTCCTTCCATATCCTTACCCAAACAAGCCGAGCGTAAGCTCCGCCTCTAATGACCACGATGTCGACGGGGCGTTAAACACTAAGCTTCCTTCCTTCCAGTCTGACAAATGGCGTGATAACGTATGTTGATTGGAACTGTACCTACATCGAATTTGTAGTACCTTACCCTATATCCAATGTTCCAATAATAAATCTTGATCTAATTGGAAATCTTTATGAGGGAGTACTAATTTTTATTTTCGGTAGTGAGATTTAAGGAGCAAGATTGTAGATGTTGATATGAATTCGCAAGGATACTAATTCCTGTTTATATTACGAGTGATGGTAAGAGTAGCGGTTCTAATGAGTACATACAATGTCAGCCCTTGAACTACAGCACGCTTGCGGCCATTACTAAGTCAACATCGTAACACGCTGCTGACATATAAATATGACGCAATGCCGGATCTAGGACCTGTACAAACAGGGGTACAAACTTTAGAATGGCGCTCTTGCTCCCCCCTCCCCCTCATCTCCTCCCCTACAGCTCCTCCCCGTACTCTACGTAAACACATCCTCGAAAACACTGTTTTAATATTTAAATCTTACTTATAACGGCTTCGTTTTGTTTGTTGAAACTTTAGTTTCATTTTTCACCATCAATTGCTCTCAGTGGAAAATGAAAACTGTCTCGTTAACTTAAGTGACGCCTAGTTGTGAAATTTACTTTCAGCTTATATCCTTAGTATAACATACAAGTATACGCCTCTTATAATAAGTTGTATAACCTACTAAATCCGATTAAAAACAGCCGCCCAGTTGTTCGTTATATACCATGCCATATGCTAACAGCTAAAAAATTCTGAGTTAAATAGAAAACTTCTTGTGGATTGGTTGACTGAGCAGTAGTAATTCCGCTGTTACTTACATATAAATATACAATACATTCAAGAATTATCAGTTCTAAATAAGTACAGATCATGGAAACAACGTCGCCGGCCGCGGTGGCCGAGCGGTCTGCGGCGCGCCTGTCACATTCTGCACGGCCACTACGGTCGGGGGTCGAATCCCCCCCCCCCCCTCGGGCATGGATATTTGTGACGTCCTTAGTATTAGGTAGTTCATAAGTAGTTTGTATGTTTAGGGACTGATGACTCCGTAGTTGCCGACCGCGGTGGCAGAGGTGACTGAGGCGCTGCAGTCACGGTCAGCACGGCCACTACGGTCGGGGTTTCGAATCCCCCCTCGGGGATGGATATTTGTGCCGTCCTAGTTCGTAAGTAGTTCATAAGTAGTTTGTAAGTTTAGGGACTGATGACCCCGTAGTTAAGTCCCATAAGCTTAACAAACATTTGAACATTTTTTTTGACTCCTTAGTTAAGTCTCATAAACTCTACAAACATTTGAACATTTGGAAACAACGTCGCATACCAATTTCTCAAACAACATATATGTCTTAAAGAAATAACTCAGAGTTTTTGATAACCTAACATGAGGCGTAGCACGTCTTTAGTAAATGAATTAAGGATCCATTTTTGCGGACTTGATTTTTAGAAAGTTACTGTATTTCCAATTATCGTTTGTATATGTTAAGTCTACTGATGTGAAAAATGTAACAGTTGTAAGTATGATACTGTTACCATATTCCATTATATATAAAGAAATAAATATTAAAGGTATCTTACACACACACACACACACACAAACACGGAGAGTGAGAACGGGTGGGGGGAGAAGGGGGAGGGAGGAAGATTGTATACTGTATGTGTATTATGATCTAAATATTTATTTCATCGAAATAAAAAGAACACAGAACATTATAACAGTTCCGTACTTACAAGTGTAACATTTTTGCTATCAGAAGACTTGTTAGTTTTAGCTCCACAATAATGTTACGTAATAATAAAATTATAAAGAACCAACAAAGTTTCTTTATCATCCAAACGAAGACAAGGTAATCAGAGACGAAACATGCGCTCTGGTTGTCCAAAACAAAAGCGACTTACTTTAAAATTTCATGAATAACTGGGCCGGGAATCCTAGTCCTCGCAAAATAGTCACTCTAAATCAACCATACCGTTACGGTTAATGTTTCAGAATATAATAGCTTCATTTATGACCTAATATAGTGGGTGATCAAAAAGTAATATGAATTTAAAAAGTTAAAAAATCACTGAATAATGTAGATAGAGAGGAAAAGTTGACACACATGCTTGGAATGACATGGGGTTTTATTAGAACAAAAAAAAAGTCCGACAGATGGCGCTATACAGCAAAACTTCAGTGACTGCCACCGTGACGGGTGAGAGGTACGTCGACCTCTTACAGAATCGCATCATGCCCAGCCTGGCCGATAAACGCCTGCTGGAACGTACGATTTTTATGCAGGATGGCGCTCCACCCCATATTGCTAAACGCGTGAAGGATCTCTTGCGCGAGTCGTTTGGTGATGATCGTGTGCTCAGCCGTCACTTTCGTCATTCTTGGCCTCCCAGGTCCCCTGACCTCAGTCCGTGCGATTATTGGCTTTGAGGTTACCTGAAGTCTCAAGTGTATCGTGATCGACCGACATCTCTAGGGATGATGAAAGACAACATCCGACGCCAATGCCTCACCATAACTCCGGACATGCTTTACAGTGCTGTTCACAACATTATTCCTCGACTACAGCTACATATAGAGCATTTCCTGTGAAGCACATCATCTTTTCTTTGTCTTAATTTGTTATGCTAATTATTGCTTCTCTGTTTAGATGTAGCGCCATCTGTAGGACTTTTTTGAAACTTTTTTTTGTTTCTAATAAAACCCCATATCATTCCAAGCTTGTGTGTCAATTTTTACGTCTCTATCTACATTATTCCGTGATTTATTAAGTTTTCAAATTTATACTGACTTATTGATCACCCGGTACTATAACAAGTCATATATACTGAGTATACTATCATATACTGTGTCAGTGACTATGCAGTATTTGTGCTGCGTGTAATGGCGGTATGGTCTAAGGCGCCATATGGGCCGCTCTCACGGGAGGTTCGAGGCACCCCTCGGGCATGTGTGTGTGTGTGTGTGTGTGTGTGTCTGTGTGTCTGTCTGTCTGTCTCTGTGTGTGTGTGTGTGTGTGTTTAAGCATAACACCTACTCGGATATGCCATCCATTTTCACATCTATTTGGCACACCAATTCGACAACATAACTGAAAGATCAGTGAATTTCTGATGACGTACGCCAAACATACGGTGTCAACATTGCACAAATAATCGTTCTGATACCTGAGGCATTATACAACTCGGTTCTTATGGTGTCCGCATTTCAAAATTATACGTCGAGTTTAGAAAGACTTCATGTAAATAAATACTTACTGCGGAAAGAAACATTCCTGTTTCTTTTATATTCCTTCTTTGAAACTTTCTGTTGAAGTCACACTACTAGTTTTATTTTCCTCCTGTTGATTAGTTTCGGGCATTATCAAACCAGTCTTACAAACAAGTGCTAAAACAAGTTCAGCATTCACTTTGCAACTAATAATTTTGTAAACTTCTGTTTTGGTATTTGAATTACGTCAATACTTCTGGTTCCCATGTTTTATTCTATTATCTACTAGTACGCTGTATTTCATGGTCGACAGGGTTGCGAATTAGAATGGACTCAAAATATAATCACGAGAAATAAAGGTCGTCATTACGATCATTTTATTGTACTTACTATAAAAGGTTACTGCTCTCAACTTATTAACAACGGAACAATAATGAACCTACACAGTAGTATTAATTTAAGTTTTTGGACATCCAATGAGGGTATGCGTGACCTAAATTTAGCTAGATTTTTAATCTTCCCTCAACGACGGATATGATTACGGGTGGAAAAAAAGGCCATTTTAGCTTCTTTCCATTTATTTGGCCGCGCACGAAACAAGCTGACTCAGTGCTATCTTAAACAAATACGTAACATAAATTAGAAACTACCGTTATAGTATTTAACAGTCTGCATTTTTTTTTTTTACTTTTTTTTAATTAAACGATATTTCGTAGTCAGTAAGCACTTAGATTTTAATGACTAGCCGCTGAACATTGTTAATTTTTCTCAGAATAATTTTTATTTAATTTATGCTTTAAGCGAGATATTTTGCTTACACAAAAAACAGTACACATTTCTTAGTACACGCATCATTGCGAAATTGTCTCGTTTAACCTTCAAGTGAAGCTGTGTTTGTTTTGAAACATGAGTGAAAATCAATTTATTTACATGGGACATCTTCTGTAAGAAGAAAGATTGTTTGAGAATGTATATATTTAGCTATATATGCGAGTTTTCTCTTTTAATTTTACTGATACACTCCGTCTGGGGAACACATTAATTCTATTGTTCGATAATTACACTCAAAGCTCCATTGTTGCTATATTCTGTCTTTAAATCATTAATTATATTCTCGACCAGCTTTCACCGCGGCTTCGCTCGCGTTGATTACTTTGCATAAGTATCATTACTTTGTAACTTTCTTCTTATTTATGACTAAAAGAAACATTTCTAATATTTCACATTAAGTAGGAACTGTACGTAGAATTGCAGTAAATACTGACCTGCTTTATCGAGATGATAAATACGAAAAGTAAATCTGTCTGTTACATCGTGTCGTGACCAGACCACTAACTCAAGAAACAACGTTATATAACAAGTAAAATACGCAGGATTTAAATGTCATCGAAATCATTTCGCTAGTTTGAAATGCCGTCTTGTGTAACCATTGTATTCATTATATTGAAAGGAATTACGGACAACATATTCAATCATGAAAAGTAGTGTAATAAATGTGTTAAACTATAAAAGACAAAGACTAAATATTCCCAGCAGCCAGAAGCTATGAGAGAAACTCGTTGTTCGGCTGTTCCATATTTGAGTTGTATACTTAAAATTGACAAATATCTTAAATTACACACTTTCTAAAGTAGTCTACGTTCTTCTTAAGCGTTCAAGCTATTTCCATACCCAATTTTATCAAATTCAGTAAGCGGTTTATTTGTTAAAACATAAAAGACAGAGCTTCTTTCACATTTATAAAATTAATTAAATTAATTCCCGCTGCTTCGCAAGCATAGATCCGATGGCCTGTACTGGTTGTTTCTACTTCTAAATATAAATTTTCGTATATTTAGCTTTAAAAATGCTTCCCTATTTAAGTATTTTGATACAACTTGCTACCCCCTATTGCACCTTTAATGGCAGTATTCGAAACATCCAGAAATATTTTCTTTTAAATTATAACCGTGGTTCCAAATCCAAATTTTCGCATTTCTAGCATCAACATAGCCTTAGTAACACCCTTAAGAGATTTTTTCCCTTATTTCACCTGCTTAAAGGTAGAATTTCCAAAAATATCGAAACCCGTGTTTTTAAAATTCCAATCAAAATTCTAAATCCGAAATTTTGTATTTCTTGCTTCAAAATTGCCTGAATAACAACGTATTTTCAAAAAACCGTTCATCCTCTATTTCACCCCCTTATGAATGGGAATATCGAAAAATCGCTGATGCCTACAGTGTAAGAGAAACATCTACAAACTTCAAGTTTCTATCGTTTGTAGATTCACTTTTCAGCGCCGTATTTTGTCTTTTAGAAACGGATAGAGAACGAGAAAGTTCTTTCTTACGCTTTGGCAATTTTCCTGCTAGCTTTACTTTTGAAACTGCAATATGCACTTATTTTTCTTTATTCATACGGTTGTTGCAGAAAAAACTGAACAAAGTGCATCACGTTTCGCTGTATATAACCCTTTTGATATTATAGTGTCAAAGTCATCGCTGGTCTTCAGTCTGAATTTAATAGAAGCTGACAACTTTCAGTGACTTATCTTCCACCCTCTTATAGCTATCGACAAGGAACTGTTTTGGTGTACAACGGGAAACTTTGTACTACAACAATCCAGAGAGATCGTTCGTCTGTATTGTGTAGTTTTCGCTGAAGAGCAAAATATTGACATCCATGCGTAGAATTTTATAGAAGTCGGTAACTTTCATCTCCCATATCTTTCACCACCTTATCATTATCAACCCTCTACTACCCATATTGCACGACAGGAGACTGATACCTACTACCACATCCAAACACTATTCGTTTGCGATGTGTAGTTTTGGCTGCGGAGTGAAATATAGGCAAAAACACCACTATTTTTATACGTGTATTAAGATAAGGATTAAAACATATTTTACTTTTTGCTAGATGTAGAATTTGGTCTCGCCTTAATTTCTATTTCAAGCACTTAAATGTGGTTTGCAGAGTAAATATGTAGATGTAGATCTATGTAATTGTAGATGTACAGCAAACCACACTCTTCGAATGAGATGCCACCCGTATATAGTCAGTGCCTCTAATTAATTCCGTCTGATAGAACATTGTCAGACAGGCAATAGTAGTTTATACAAAGTACACACGTTAATGTCATTTCACTTCACTTTATTTATTTATTTATTTATGATACTGCCGTCATTTAGTGATGACACTTTCTTCATGTTTTCGTCCTTTTGTTTTCTTTTTGAGTGGCTAAGCGCCGCGCGGGAGTAGCCAAGCGGTCTGGAGCGCCAAGTTTCTAACCGCGCGGCCTCACTCGTCGGAGATTCGAATCCTCCTTCGGGGCTTGGATGCTTGTGTTGTCTTTAGTATAAGTTAGTTTATAAGTAGTTTGTAAGTTTCGGGGCCTGATGACCCCACAGTGGGTCATTTGGCAATGTTGCTCTCAAGCAACATGAAAATTGCGCGTGGTTTTCTTAAGCATATTTTTTGTTTCATCCTTAGATGGGTAACAGTGGTTGAAACTAACATTTAAGCTATAAATAAAGTGATGCTTCGTTGTCTTTTGCGAAAAGTGTAGCGGACACTCCAAGTATAAGTTACTGAGGTACATGTTGGTTTCAATTTTGTAACGATATTTTCCGTGATACATAGAAAACTGCTTGTAAAAGCAAAGGAGGAAGCCTTGAAGTCGATTTATTATGGAAAATTTTTGACGAGTTCTTAAATGGGAGACTGCAAATGGACATATTTATTTTGGAGAGGTGAACTGGTAGACCACTACAAAATGGATAATAAGTCCAAAAGAATAGTGAAACAGCATCTCCTGTACCAGTCAGTGATGTACAGTATGACAGATATGACAATATGTTGTCACTTTTACAGATTACGGGACAAAAAGAATTTGCAAGTTTTGTCTTCAGAGATACTTGACTGTAAAATATGAAAATCATGGGATTGTTCTGAACTTTGCACCAAAAATAACTTGTTTTCATATGAAATAGTACAAAGTAGAATAATTTCTACCGTCATAAGAACAACAGTGTAGTATTGATACTGTACCACCATGCGAAGTTCAAAATGTTCAAATGTTTGTTAAGCTTAAGGGACTTAACTACGGGGTTATCAGTCCCTAAACTTACAAACTACTTATGAACTACCTACAACTAAGGACGGCACAAATATCCATGCCCAAGGGGGGATTTGATCCCCCGACCGTGCAGACCGTGACTGAAGCGCCTCAGTCCCCTCGGCAACCGCGGCCGGCACCATGCGAAGTTTTTCGCCAATGTTACATACAAACCAGAAACTGTATTTTGAAAAAAAAAATCGTATAAATCTGTTCACATGGCCCTACCCTTTTAATTTAAGCAACATAATACTTTTTCTTCTCTTGATTTCTGTGTGTGCCAAATAAAGGGTTAAGTCCCATAAGCTTTACAAACGTTTGAATATTCTGAACTTGCTAACCACAGAGCCGTCTTACGGATGAGTCTGAGGGAATTACAGAGTTTCGCTTGGGAAATTAATATTATAGACTAGAAGACCCGGTGAACTTCGTATCACTTACCTCTTAATATAAATCGTATTAATTTAAATCACATGTATTTTAGACCCAGTAGCTTTATAAAAGAATCATCAGATAATCTAAATATCGGCTCGATAGTGGGCGGAAAGAGTGGGAAAATCACGCACACATGTCAAGGATAATGTTCATGTCACAATCGTGGCACATTAGCCATTTTTCCTAATTTTATCCCTAAACTTCCACGAATGGGACATGAACAATATCCAGGACATGTGTGCGTGATTTGCCCACTTTTCCCGCCCACTATCGAGCCGATAATTTGACTATCTGATGTCTTTATAAAGCTATTGGGTCTAAAATACACATGATTTACTGAAAACTTTTCCAAGACCATAATGAACAAAAAGAGAAAAGAATTATCTCTCTATGTCGTGCGAATAGTCAGCTATAGTACTGAATTCAATCAAAAACGCATTGAAAACGCACTTTCAGTTTTTCTCAAATTTTCCAATTTTCAGGTAGATTTTCCAAAACAATTATTTCATACAAACCTTGTCCTGTCAATCCGCACTCAAGTGATGCTGTTACAACCATGTGGCAATTGATTTTTATTTATAGGAAAAATTCCCTGTCAGCTTTTCCTAAATTTTCCTACTTACCGGGCGACTTTGCAAAATTTTTATTTGATGCGAACCTTCCTCTTGCTTTCAAGATGAAATGTACAAACTTTTATCTCAATTGGATAAACGGTATTGATAGCTCACTGGAAAAAGCTGTTTCTGTTTTTCCAGATATTCCTCTTTTCCGGAGAACTTTTCCATATTTTATTACCGTTTAAACCATCCCTGGATTCACACGAATATTTCAAGACTAAATTAGCCAAATCGGTTCAGTCGTTCTCGAGTTTTAGCGAAACTAACGAACAGCAATTCATTTTTATATATAACTAGCTTAAACCCGTGGCTCCGCTCGCGTGTTGGTTGATTTTGATAGATAAGCTATCTTTCAGTAGTGTGCTATGAGACAGGTTTTGAAGGATGAAATGAAATACAATACATCCTTTAGAAACAAATTTCAAATAGATTTTTTTAAAGAGATGTATTAAAAGAAATTTCTTTTTTACTCATTTATTTATTTATTCTTATATTTCATTATTCGTATGCTTCCCCTTACAGAGAAAGAGCTGAAGTCATGGCAGCATGCATAGACCAAAGACATGGTCTGTGGCATCACGTTTCGCTTTATGTAACCTTCTTGCTATAGAGTCGCAAACGTCATCGCTGGCCTTCAGTCCGATTTTTTTTTTTTTTTTTAATAATTTGACGACTTTCAACCACTATATCTTCCACCTCCTTATAGCTACCGGCATGGAACTGCTATGATGTACAACGGGAGACTTCGGACAACAATTACACACAGACCATTCGTTTACGTTCTGTAGTTTCCGCTGCAGAGCGAAATATTAACACACACAAACGCGTAGAATTTTATATACACCGATAACTTTCCATCCCAATATACTCCGCCCTTTTATCGTTATCAACCCTGAAGCAACAATGCAACTAATGAAACTATTTTCAAAGAGTAAATATAATTTTCAAAGAGTAATTATTGTTCCGCATTTCGCGTTATATTCTTCACATTACTAAATATCTGCCTGTTCGCTATAAAACCGTGTCTAAAACCTTCCTAAGGTATAAATTAGTAACTGTACAAATATTTAAATTTCTGCGTCTTGTTGTTCGGACGTGATAAACGTACAACGAACAGACATTAATATAAGTGCGCCTCGCAAATCCAAAGGTCCCGAATTCGATCCCCGCCAGGTCCTAGGATTTTTATCTGTCGCTTTCCACTTATTTCACCTCTGGCAATATTGCTCATGTGAAAAATACCGAGTAGCACCGTGGTTGGGAACCCACGTTAAACTGTAGATCCCCCTATAACTGGCTGGGTAAGTCAGTCCGAAGGTCGGAGGAAGGCAACGGCATACCACCTCCAAACAGGACCATGCCTAGTAAAGCACTGTGGTGTTCAAACCAATCTTCGGATTGTTGACTGCTTTACCTGCTATATATATAGCTATCCGATCGCCTTATAACCGTGCCAAATCCTTCTCCGGGTAGACATTAGTAATTGTACAGAATTTTAGCTTTTTATGTCTTGTGGTTCAGACGTGATAAACGTACATCGAACAGACATTCACATTTATAGATATAGAAGATATATTCGTACCGCATTTGCCTAGGCTTTCATACCATAGGTGTATAGCGCAAGGCCCGCGTTCGTTTCTCCATCCATCTTGCTCGTCTCGATCCCACCCTGGGCGCCCATTCCTTTTTCCGCAAAATCCGGTATTCCTGCAAGGGGGCAGGCTCCCCGACGTGGTGGGGCGGGGCGGGGCAGCTCGGCAGGCGAGGAGGCGGGAATTCGCGGGATTAGACTGTCTGCGGCAGCCGCGATCACATCTTACTGCGCGCGGGCCGCGCCGATATCGAGGCGACGCGCCGGCGGTGGCCGGCCGCTCGGAAGGAGATTGCCCTGACAGCGACCGGCACGACTGAAATATTGCCCGGGGCCGCTTTATGTTTCACTCGCCGCGGGGGGCGACACGTCAAACGCCGTCGCCACGGTAACGCCGACGTCTCCCAGCACCCTCAGAAATTGCCTGCCTGAGGGCTGAGGGGCACCCCGCACTACACCTCCGCCCGCGCGACACACGCCGACGTATCGCATTCGGCACGTCGGCGGCGGGCGAAGAATTAAATCGGAATGCGACGTCCGCCCCGGCGGAGGAGACGTCAAAGAATCTGAAATGCCGCGGAAGCGGCGCCGCGCGCGCTCTGTCTTTCTGAATTCCTTTCCCTTCCGCTTTCGCGTCCTCCCCCAGCACTCCCCCCGCGTTCGGCGCTGAGGAGGGTGGGTGTGGGGAGCAGCAGCTCGGGCAGCGATAATGCCCCCGCGGTGCTCGGCAGCTACAATGCAGACGGACGCATCGCTGGGCGTGTTCAATGGGCAGACATCCCGCGCTGCAAAGACGACGAGACAGGAGCGGCGCGCGGACAGCGAAACTCTGCGACAGAAGCTGAAAGCCTGGCCCGGAAATGCACGACACGTCCTTCACAGTTTCCACGTCTTCTTCAACTCCATGTAAACTTGCATATAAACAACAGTCTAGAGTGCAAATTTTTTATATTTTTTTCCGACTAGTTTCGGTTCTATTCAAACTATCTTCAGGAAATTAAGCTCCATTGATGTTGTGGAGATGGCAGGAGACTTAGAGCCTTCTAGTGCGTCACTGTCAGTCAGTGACGCACTAGAAGGCTCCATGTCTCCTGCCAGCTCCACAACATCAATGGAGCTTAATTTCCTGAAGATGGTTTAAATAGAACCGAAACTAGTCGAAAAAAATATTTAAAAAATCCACTCTAGACTGTTGTTTATGTAGAAATTTAAATTAAGATTGCTGTTTCCCATAAGTGGAACAAAAATGTTTCAAAAAGTATCCATGTAAACTGTTTTGATCAACGTATCCCAATAACCACGCTTTGGTTGATGTCGTTGTGGTCCTTGATCGGCAGACTGGCTTGATACAGCTCCCAATGCTACACTAACATGTGCAGGCTTCTTCAACAGCGAATAAGAACGGCAACCGACATCCTTCTGAACCTGCTTACTGCATTCGCCTCTCGTTCTCTCTCTCTCTCTCTCTCTCTCACACACTCTCTCTCTCTTGATTTCTACACCATGCATGCCTAACTGACGATTCGTTGGCGTCTCAGACTGTGTCCCACCGACTTATCATCTTAATAAAGATACTAGAGCAACTGTGCGAATACTTCGCACCTTTAGTGGAGAAAATGGAAGTTCCACGGTGGAGTAGCCGAGCGATGTAAGGCGCGTAGCTGCGGAGCGCGCGGTTGCTCGCCGTCGGGAGTTCGAGTCCTCCCTGTGTGTGTGTGTGTGTGTGTGTGTGTGTGTGTGTGTGTGTGTGTTGTCCTTAGGTTAGTTTACCTTAGTTTAAGTAGTTTGTAAGCTACGGACTGATAACCCCGCAGTTTGGTCCGCTAGATTTACAAACAAATATTTTACAACAGAATGGAAGTAAAGTTGATTGTTCACCGCATAGATTTCTTCAGAATGAATCAATGTTAGTGTTTAAAAGCGCAAATGAAAGAGCTTGATCCCATATCGATAGCACGCATCACATCATGTGAGTAAAGAGCTAGCTGTGTTCCACTCGCTGTCCCTTTCCGCCGGTGATATTTTAACATGTTCTTTTTGTGTCCCAACTTCGTCGCCGCTTTTGTGTCCCAGCCTCGTCGTAGGTGTCGGTGGCCGAGTGGAACGAGACCGACACAGGAACAAAGACAGCACGCTGGTGCAGGTACGGAGGGGAGCAGCCAGAAACTATAAACACTCGAGTAAATTAGAAAGAGATATATATTGCACAGAATGTAACAATACTTAACTTTTACATAGTACTGCAGAATGTTGATACATAGTTGTTAGAGGCCTGCCTAGTGCCTGTACGATAGCAAAGTCTTCAATCGTGCCTATCTGATTACGAAGGTCCTAACTGGTTGCTATCTCAGTCCGAAGTGACCGGTGTCTTTCCGTGGTGGCCACGAGCGGGGTTGCAGCAGAGGGCGCTCGTGGCTGTCGTCGTGTTGTTGTTGTTGTTGTTTGTTAAGCTTATAGGAGTTAACTACGGGGTCATCAGTCCCTAAACATACAAACTACTTATGAACTACTTACGAACTAGGACGGCACAAATATCCATGCCCGAGGGGGGATTCGAACCCCCGACCGTAGTGGCCGTGCTGACCGTGACTGGAGCGCCTCAGTCACCTCGGCCACCGCGGCCGACCTGTCGTCGTGAGAACGCCGCGCCGTGCGTGCATGGCGGCGCACGCCGAAAGTAGGTGGCGCGCACTTTGTACTTGTGCGACACCACAGTTCTGTGAGCGTTGAACAGTGCAGCCGGTTTCGTCACAGAAGCTCCGAATAAGATGGCGTCTTTGTAAGTGTCCTGCGTGCTCTTACTGGGATTCATTTTAAATGGAGTCTGTAC
Source organism: Locusta migratoria (assembly GCA_026315105.1). Lineage (NCBI taxonomy): Eukaryota > Metazoa > Arthropoda > Insecta > Orthoptera > Acrididae > Locusta > Locusta migratoria. The sequence continues at coordinate 783,032,402 of CM048744.1, forward strand.
ACATTACAATGCAGAGTGATGTAGAAATAACATTGAATATTCTAGGCAGACGCTTTAACGATTCTCAGTTATTGTTATTCGTCTAGTGAACATTTTTATCAGTACGTTATGTTTTGCAATAAATAATCTTATTCATATAAATAAAAATGTTTAAATATCGAAGTATGCAGAAGTGACTAAAAGAGGTAGTGCTTAGAAGACATTTCTACTTCTTTTCAGTAATTATACAACTTTAGTGCCACCTTTGGTTCATATAACAGGAATACTGTCATGGGGAAGAGAAAGCTTTAAATCCAGATAATAAATAATTAAGAAAATGAAACTTCCTGGCAGATTAAAATTGTGTGCCGGAACCGGGACTCGAACCTAGGACCTTTGCCTTTCGCGGGCAAGCGCTCTACCACTTTTTTTTTTTTTTTTTTTTTTTTTTTTTTTTTTTTTTTTTTTTTTTTAGCCGGGATTCGAACCCGGGTCTCCTGCTTTCTAGGCAGTTGCGCTGACCCCTACACCACTTTTTTTTTTTTTTTCGGGTCTCCTTCCTCCCCTTCAACCCGTCCTTCCGCTCGCCAATTATTGCCTTCTCGGCCCGGCTTCTGCGCCTTTAAACGAAATAATTCTTGAAAATGAAGTAAAAGTCTTGCTTCTGTATATTATCCGTTGCCATGTTTGTTGTTGCGGTTTGTATACCGTTCTGTTCTGAACTCCATTAAAATAGTTGTAAAATAAATATAAAATGTTGTAAAATAAATCTCTCTCCATTACCTTTCGTGTTTATCGAGAGCAAAAATAAAGATTTCTTCCAGGCACAGAAATTGACTTAAAGTAACTAAATAGGTCTTCTTTGAAAGGGACATAGTACCTGTACATATAAACACATTAGGTAAGTATAACATCATAACTGAAATGCTATATTAACATAAATGCTTTCGTCGGCAAACAGTATGCCCCTTAATTTTTTCTATTTTGTTCTTGTTATTGTAAAAAGGCAAAATCAAAACGTTAGCAAAATAAAATAACATCTTCCATGTATATTCCTTATTGTTTAGTCTTTCTCCGATTCAGTGTTCTGTATGTATTACATTATAGTTTTAATCAGGAAGTTGGCATAACGCTCCTTGTATTTCTTCTTTCTTCGTATCTGGTCGTGTTGCATTATCAGGTAGTGTATGAAGTCCTCCTTTCTCTTTGGTTCTGTACTAAAAATATAGTACACGGTATGGCCCATTATCCAATTTACCGCATTTCGTTTTGTCTTTGGATATGGAATTGTGTCGGGGTTGAGGCCATCGGCCGGTGTTATTGTATTTGGCGAAGTACGTCTGACCTGCGCCAACTTTTGCCTTGTGTACTCCCATATTTCTTTATTGATACTGCAGACAAAACGGTGTTCGTCGCTGTCGACTAAATTACATGTGGGGCACATGGGAGAGTCTTTTATGTGAATTTTATGTAGTCTGGACATCGTCGGAGTTTTCCTATTAACCGTCATATACCACGTTGCCTTTACTTGTGAAGGTAAGTCAGAACTGTGGATGTTTTCCCACGTTGCTTTCCAGTCGTTATTCGGGAATTTCCATTCTATCGCATTTCTTTGTTTGTTTAACAATAGTGCCTGGTATATTTCCTTAACTGTTGTCATTTTTCTTTCAGGAATTCTCGTTCGTATGTAGCTGTAGTCGATAAGAAAACACCTCAAGTGCTGCAAGGCATGTGATAAATGACTGACATTGATTGGCGGTCGTAGGTCTAGTGGGGCTATTTCTTCCAACAGGTGACTAGTCAAAGTGTTGGTTGACAGCTTCCATTGTTTATACGTTTGGCACACGTAGAGTGCTTGCGCCTTCTTGTGTATATCCATGAGATTCAAGCCACCTAGTGGCAAAGGGAGAGTCAGGGTGTCGTACTTGATTTTGAAAATATGTGCACGACATACGAAGTGTCCAAGAGCTGCCAGCATTCTTTGCGCTATGTCGTGAGGTATCGGCAGGACTTGAGCCACGTAGTTCACCTTGGCCATGATGTAGGTATTCGCCAGCGCCACTTTTTGCAGCTCATCTAATTTCCTGACACTGTGCAGTTGTACACACGCCCGTATCTTAGCTAATAGCTGTTTGTAATTCGCGGCAACGGTTTGTCGAATTGTTTTACGAAAATCGACACCGAGACATTGCAACTTGGACACCTCTGTCAACTTGTGATGATTGGGCAAGCCTATTCCTTTGCCTATGTTCATGATGCCCGATTTTTGCCAATTTAATAGTGCACCGGATGCCTTTTCATATATCCGAGTTATCTGAAGTGCGGTGTCTACCTCATTCGCGTCGTTGACCAGGAATCCCACGTCGTCGGCATAAGCTCGACACGCTAACTTCTGACCGTGTATTTGTATTCCTTTTAAACGCGCCGTCAGTGTGGATAGCAGTGGTTCTATAGCGATCGCAAAAAGTGTCGCCGACATGGGGCACCCCTGTCTTACGGAGCTTTTTACCGGGATTATGTCACCTGGTCGTCCATTGACAATCACCCGTGATATGCTATTTTGTAATAGATTCCTTATTACACTGATGAAATTCAGGGGAAAACTTAGCGACCGCATGACGTTGAACAAATATCGGTGGTTCACTCTATCGAAAGCTTTATTAAAATCCAAGCTTACTATTGCACATTTAATTTTGCATGCGTCTGCCACCGATATTAGATCGCGGTAATCAACTAATGTTTGATAGATGGTTCTATCTCTCCCGACACTGGTTTGATAAGGTCCAGTAATTGTATTCATTACATTTTTCATCCTTTTTGCAAGAATACGTGCAAAAAGTTTATAATCGCTATTCAAAAGAGTAATCGGTCTAAGATTCGAGATAGCATTACTATTTGCGCGCTTTGGGACTAAGACGACAAGTCCTTCACTGAACTCTTGAGGAACCTGTAGATCCGGTTTCATTAATTCTGTACATATCTCTAACAGTTGTGTCTTCATTTGCGACCAAAAGGCTTGATAAAACTCCACCGGGAGTCCGTCACTTCCTGGAGATTTATTCTTGGGACTGTGGAACACTACATCTTCCAACTCGTCTTCTGTTATTTGTGTTATAAGTTCATCATATTCAGAAGGGGTAAGTCTGTTCGTTAAATTTTTAGTCAGTTCTTCAAAGGCGTTGTCATCAATCGTTTTCTCAGACATCAATTCCGTGTAGACAGTCTGAATCTCATTTCTAATATCTTTCTGTTGAGTTAAGATTGCGCCGTCTCTAGTTTTTAGTTCTGTGAGTATCTTCTGTCGTCCTCGTTTACTCTCACGTGCCAGGTGGTAGATTGACGTCCCTTCATTGTGTAGCGAGTCCTGGGTGCGAGATCTGACTTTCAAACCTTCTAACTGTTTTCGTTTAAGAAGTAGTAGTTTAGCTTGCACTTTTTTAATTTCGGCGTAGTTCTCGATTACTGTCGCGTCCAGTTTATATAGTTCCCTTAGACTTGAGTAGTGAAATTCCATGGTTCGCTTAAGCCACCAGTTCTTCTCCCTTGAGTAATGTAGCATGGCTTTCCTTAATTTGGGTTTAGCACATTGTAGCCACCATTTGATTGCCAAATTATATGTCCTATACTTGGCGAGACTTTCATTCCACGCATGTGTGAAGGCATCCTTACATCCTTGGTCATTTAAATGTGAGATATTAAGTTTCCATGTTCCTTTACTACGGTACGTTCCCTGTTTCTGCAAGTTTAAAGTACAAATATATGCAGCATGGTCCGTGAAAATAGTTGGCCATACCTCGCAATGTATAATTTGGTGTTTTAAGTTGTCTGATACATATATCCTGTCTAATCTACTTGCCGAATGAGTTGTCACATACGTAAAACCAGGAGTTACTCCATACTTATGCTCCCAACTGTCTGTTAAAAGTAAATCCTTTACTATCCGTTCCAGTTCCACGGATTTGTTAAAATTAGGTGTCTGATCTTTAGGGTGCAGAACACAGTTAAAATCTCTCCCCACGATAAGCTGATCAGACGTTGATGTAAGTAGCGGAAGAATCTCCTCCGTGTAAAACTCCGCTCTACGTCGCCTGTTATTGGATCCTGAGGGGGCATAGATGTTTACAATTCTAACGTTATTGATGGTGGCGGCGATCCCTCGATTGTTGACAAGCATTTCTATGTTTTGCGCCACAATTCCCTCTCTTAATAAGATAGCAGTCCCCAAATCTGCACCACGACCTGGGTTTGCTATGACGTTGTATCCGAATAGTTCTTCTAACTTAATGTCTGCAACCTCCTGTAGAAAAAGAATATCAATATCAGCAGAATACAGGAAATCTTGAATATGACGGAGCCTAATGGAGCTGCGACTCTTATTGATGTTTAACGTTGCAATTTTATAGGCTTGACGATCACACATGTGGGTTATGAAATGAAAATTGCCTACAGTTAATAGAAATCCGAGTCCTCTTCTTTCTCCGCTTCTGGTATTTCCATTGCTTCCGTACTATTTTTATTCTTCACCGCAGCAGCAGTTGGAAGATCATGTGCTGCGTTTCCAGAATCCCCGGAAGCGTCCTCCATGTCTACCTCCCCTGTCCAGTCGACGCCAGTGATAAATTTGGAAGGCAAAGTATTTTGCTGTTCTTGGTTCTGCGTTGGGTATGCATGCTCCGAAGTAAGTTTGTCGGACGTCATATATGGGGTTTCCTTACTGGGCTTGGTTGACTGCTTCTGTTTAGCTGAACCATCTGGTGACTTTCCACATATTTTTTCCTTGACTTCTTTTGCCTTTGCTCGTAAAGGAGCAGCCTTCTCCTCTGCCCCCTCGCGGGCCAGTCGTCGTTTCTTGTGGGTTCGTGGTGACTTTGCTGGAGAGCTACTCTGCCCGTCTGCGAAGGTCTCAGGCTGACTTACTGGTGTCTGGTTGTCAGCTGTTTCCTGCTTCCCCGTATCCTCTTTACATACCGGAATCTCTTCCGCTGATTGTGGAGGAGACTGGTCAATGGCTTCTTTCTGTGGTGCCTGTTCTGGCGTGCTCTCCGGGATGTCCATTTGAGTTACAATGTCTTGCACGACGTCATCAGGTGGGATATTGTCTACAGGAACCTCACTAATTAATGGCTCTGTCAGCTGACCACGTGCGACAGCTACATACGTAGCTGGCAAGATAGTCATATTCGGGGGCTGAAGTGTTTCACTGGTTGGGAGCTGAGCAATTCGTCGTTTGACACAGTCAGCGCGAACGTGCCCTGGTAAATTACAAATGGCACAGGTTTTCGGTTGACCGTCATACATAACAATGCCTCTAAAACCGCAAACATTTATATATGACGGTATATGTCGGCACAGTTCAACCTTCAGTTGCCTAACACCATTCAAAACAGGCAATTTATGTGCGCTGGACCATCTCTCGGCAAAATTGCTGAGTACTCTACCATATGGAGCAATTACCGAGTTTATTGCTTCAGCTGGAACCTCGAATGGTAACTCAAAAATCCGAACAGTTCTAACTCCGAAACCAACAAGATCAACAGTGACATTACCTATATTGCCGTCTCTATGATTAAATTTCAATGAACCACCTGTGTCCTGCACTACTTTTTCACATAATTCGGCAGATGCCAGTTTCACATACATGACACTATTGATAATCGACATATGATATCCAATTATGTCTTCGAGTCGGATCTTAGCAACTTCTATGAGCCAATCTTCAAATTCAAAGGACGTTGGTCGGGCAAATTTTTGTTCGAATGTAAATTTCAACGTGTCTCGTCTACTAATGTTATCCATTACTGCGTTTTCATTTTCACAATACACACTACAGTAAACGCTGGCGTAAGCGAACAGACTTACCCCACGCGGAAGTAAACAAACCGCTGCCGCAGCGAGGCACCGCGCGACCTCCTTACACCGCCGCTGCCGCAAGCAGACTGCTCACTGAGCTACCCCGACACGACTCACGATACCGCCCCACAACTTTACTTCCGCCAGTACCTCGCCTCCTACTTTCCAAACTTCTCAGAAGCTCTCCTGCGAAACTTGCAAGACTAGCACTCCTGGAAGAAAGGATATGGTGGAGACATGGCTTAGCCACAGCCTAGGGGATGTTTCCAGAATGAAACTTTCACTCTGCAGAGGAGTGTGCGCTGATATGAAACTTCCTGGCAGATTAAAATTGTGTGCCGGAACCGGGACTCGGACCTAGGACCTTTGTCTTTCGCGGGCAAGCGCTCTACCACTTTTTTTTTTTTTTTTTTTTTTCGGGCCTCCTTCCTCCCCTTCAGCCCGTCCTTCCGCTCGCCAATGATTTGCCTTCTCGGCCTGGCTTCAATGCCATTCGTTCCTGTTGACATGGAATTTCGTTCCAAAGAAAGAGAAGTGAAAAAATAATAAAATAATATTAAAAAATGAAAAGGAATAAATAAATAAGTGTCTTTCTCTTATATATCTGCTCCTGGGGAAAAACTTCACTTCAACATCCCAGCGCATTGACAGCTGCAGAGTTCGGCTTCACGTAATATTTGTTTAGGAGGTGTTTCCCCCACTCCGTTCTTGATCGATCCATGCTTCTGTTTTCTGGAATTTAATTGTGTTTTTCCACTTAACATTTTTGGTTTCCCACAACTTTACATTTAAGTTTATTTGTTTATTTTTCCTCGTCTCTTAACTCTGCGCTTGTCTCGTGCCGTGGGCGTCGTTTCAGCAAGGTTTCGCCAAGGGACACATGAAACGTAATCGCTCCTTCTAGCGTAGGAACTCCGAAAGGAAATTTTTAATGTGAAATAAGATGACAGATTCTGTCGGGGGACATTTTTCCCATACGAAACGAAAAGCACTTCTGATGCATCTCGCAGACGTCAGAAGGTTGAAAACAGCACTAAAAGGAAAGCACCACAAGGAGCAAAAAAGAAGTTTAGTTCAAAGCACAGATGAAAATCTCGGCGTGTTCTAATTCTTCAGAATGTCACAATCTGGGTTTTGTAGTGGGAACAATTATGATTCAAGTCCTTCTTCCTGTGTCAAACAATAGAATTTTCAGAAAATTGGCGAAATTTTTCTTATAGTGTCGCGATGTCATTAGGATATGGTGCTGCAGCTGAAGGTATAATAGAAAATCCTCTTTGCTTTTATTTGCTTCAGTGAGGATATAGTGGACTGTTTGACCTTTTAACCAATTGACGGCGTTCCGTTTTGTATATGGATAAGGCACACTGTCGGGAGTCAAAAAATCTGCAGGCTTGATTGTGTCTGGTGCGGTTCGGGTGATTGTGGCTATCATTTGCCTAGCGAGTAGGCAGACTGTTGCCACGTTATTGCAGACAAATCTATGTTCGTCAGTGTCTGGTATGCTACAGTTTCCACACAGCGGCGAGTCCACTAAATGGATGGCGTGAAGTTTGGTCTTGGTGGCAAGTTTTCTGTTCACAGCTTTGTACCATGTAGTTCTCACATTTGTCGGTAAAAGACGGGTGCTGATATTCTGCCATATTATTCGCCAGTCATATTGAGGGTACTTTTCTTCTACCACGTTTCTACTCTTGGTTTCCATTAATTTGTCATACACTGCCTTCACTTTGGTTAAGCTCGTGGTACAGACTCTGGCCCGAATGTAGCTAAGTTCAATTAAAAACTGTTTAAAATGGTGAAAGCCAATAGGAACGTGGCGCACATCAATTGGTGGATCCATTGCCCCAGGGGCTATTTCCTCTAGTAGATGGAACGTTAAACTGTGTTGCGTCTTCCGCCACAGTTTATATGTGGTGCACACGAATAGAGCTCGGGATTTCAGAGCAACATCAATAAGGTTAAGTCCTCCCTTATCCGCGGAGAGAGTAAGAGTGTCAAACTTGACCTTAAAGATACTTCCTTGACTTATGAAATGGCCCAGAGCAGATATGATTCTAGCTGTTGTTTCACCGGGTAAGGGTAAAACTTGTGCCACGTAGTGTAGTTTCGAAACTATATACATGTTAGCAAAGGCTGCCTTTTGAATGTCATCGAGCTTTCTTACACGTTGTTCCTTGACGCATGCTCGCACACTTGCGAGTAGTTTCTTAGAGTTGGCAGCTATGGTATGCTGTATGGTGGACCTGTAATCGATGCCCAGTATTGGTTTGTTGGTGACCACATTGAAGTCTTCTATGCCCTTCAACGACATTCCAGCCCCTATGCTCATGATGCTGGATTTCGTTTTGTTGAGTTTCGCACCCGAAGCAAGTTCGTAGTTAGTGAGCACCTGAAGTGTCTTCTCGATGTCATTTGCACTCGTGATAACAAGACCTACATCATCGGCGTATGCCTTGCAGACAATAGATTGACCATGGATGCACAATCCTTGCAGTCGTTGCTGTAGAGTGGCTAGGAGGGGCTCAATGGCAATGGCGAACAAAGCCATGGACAGTGGACACCCTTGTCTGACTGAACGTGTGAAGTCCAAAGGTTTCGTCATTTGTCCATTGATCATAATCCGGGACGTGCTATTTCTCAAAATCCTTCCAACGACATTGACAAAATTATGGGGAATCTCCATCGCGGACATAGTTTTGAGGAGGTAATTATGGTCCACCCTATCGAAAGCTTTCTCAAAGTCAAGTGTCATGATAGCGCACCGTAGTCGGAGAACATCTGCTGTCGCAATGATGTCTCTATATTCGCAGACCGTTTGAATGATTGACCTCCCCTTACTCACACTTGTCTGATATGGGCCAGTGACCTCGTGCAGTATCAATTGTAATCTTCGAGCGAGCACGCGCGCCATAATTTTGTAGTCGCTGTTCAGGAGACTAATGGGTCGAAGATGGTTTACGGAAATGCTGCCGGGGCGTTTCGGAACTAGCACGATAATACCTTACAGAAACTCCTTCGCGATTTCTCTGTCAGTGGTCATTAATTCATTGCATACGAGGAGCAGTTTAGACTTCATCTGCGCTTGGAAGGCCTGGTAAAATTCTGCTGGAAGGCCGTCAGGACCCGGCGATTTATTTTTGGGGCTCTGCGCGATAGCTGTTGTCAGGTCGTCATCGTCAATCTCCGCGATAAGTCGCTGCGATGCCTCTCTGCTGAGTCGGCCCTGCAGATTCCGTAACAAGTCCTCTTGAGCTTCGTTATCTACTGGGCAGCCTAACATGATGGATGAAAGATGGCTGTAGATTGCCTCTTTAATGTCTCTCTGTGTTGTGAGGACGGTACCGTCAGTTCCTTTTAGTTCCATGATTATTTTTCTGTGTGCCCTTTTCCTTTCGCGCATAACGTGGTACATCGAGGTTTCTTCATGTGGGGCGGCAGCCTGCGTTCTCGCACGAATTTGGAAACCCTCTAATTGTTTGCGCTTCAGAGCCAGAATTTTGGATTTTATCCTCTTGATCGCGACGTAGTTTTCAATGACTGATTGGTCCAATTTGTAAAGGTCCCGCAAGCATTGGAAATAAAATTCTGTCGTTGTCTTGAACCAAAAACTTTTTTCCTTTGAGTAATCTATGAACATTTTCCTCAATTTCGGCTTCGCGCACTTGATCCACCAGGTCAAAGCAGAATCATACGAAGTAAATTTATTTTCACAGTCCTGCCATGTTTTTTGGAAACGCTCGCGGCATTCGGCATCTTTTAAGTGTGATACGTTGAGCTTCCAGTAGCTTCTTCCTCTGTAGGTACCCTGTCTCGCCATATTAATGGTGCATATAAAGGCAGCATGGTCGGTGAAGCTGGTGGGCCACACTTCTGTGTGTAAGATACGAGTCGTCAAGTTGTTAGAAACATACATCCTGTCTAAGCGGCTGGCCGAATGGTTAGTGACGAACGTAAACCCGGGTGCATCCCCATGGCTGTGCTCCCACGCATCGGTTAAACTGAAACCGGTGATGATGAGTTCCAGTTAGGGAGACGGATTGAAGTTAAGGAACTGATCTTTGCGATGGAGGACACAATTGAAGTCACCCGCAAAAAGGATCTCGGCTTGATGCTCTCCAAAGAGAGGGACAATTTCGTGTTGAAAAAATTCTGCCCGGTGACGGCGGTTGCTGCTCCCAGATGGCGCATATATATTTAAGATCCGGGTATTGTGAACAGTACAAGCGATCCCCCTGTTGTTGACGAGTTTTTCCACATTCGTTACTATTATTCCTTCCTTAAAAAGTATAGCAGTCCTTAGGTCACCATCGCTTCCAGCATTTATGACAGCGTGGTATCCATATATTTCTTGAAGTGCAATGTCGGTTACTTCCTGCAGTAAAATGATGTCGATATCCGCCGCGTACAGAAAGTCTTTCAAGCTATGTAATTTTAATGTACTGCGTATGCTGGTGATGTTCAGAGTCGCGATTCTATAGGCTTGATAGGTGGTCATGATGTAGTACGTTTTACAAGGATGACTCGCGGAATTTCGCACCTGTTATTAGGTGTCGGACACATGACCAGCCTCCGTTTCCTGGTTCTGGAGGGGTGTTCCGTCATCTGAGGTGGCTGGCACGGCGGCAGTAAAGTACGTAGGTTCCCTCATTTCCTCATCTCCGTCCATATCGTCCGCCCAGTTTTTCTGGAATGACGGAGAGAACGTGTTTGTTTCAATAACACAGGGATTTGTTGGGTTAAGGTTGTCGGGTGCTACTCTGGAGAATTGTTTTGCGCCTACAGAGGCGCCACCGGATGCCTTGGGAAACAGGTTGGGCTGAATACAGTCGGAAACTTTCCCTGGACCCTCATTTAACTTCTGCACTTCTTGTTTGACCTTCTCCCGCATTAATGGGGCAATTTCTTCGGCAGCTTGACGCGCGATTCTGCGTTTCTTCTTTTTCCTGGGTGACTGGCTCTTCGTAGGGCTTGCGGAGTGTTGTGGAACGCTTTCCTGTTCGGGATCGGTGGCAGTTTCGTCAGCAGAAGGTACATCTGATTTCGAGATTTCGAACAACTTTCCTGTACTCTCTCGCTGGAGTTTTCCGCAGGGGGTTCTTGCGGGTGTGGTGCGACAGAAACTGCAGCCGCGTGGTCAGTGACGTCCATCAGAGTAACGCTCTGGACTTTGTCAACGGGAGCTACCTGTGAGGGCTCGGGAGGTTCCCGGTCTCCAGAGACTGCCGCCGAGGCCTCAGATACTTCCATCGGGGTTTCACGGTCAGCATAGTTGTTATCCTGAGAAGTATGCAGAACGGGGGCGATGGGTGGGGATCCCGCGACAGCCGCCACGTACGAAATCGGCAGTGAGGACATAGCAGGAGGTCTGACAGATTCACCGGCCGGTAACTGCGCTACGCGCCTCTGCATACACTGTGCACGCACGTGGCCCGTCGCCCCACACCCTGCGCACGTTCTGGGCTGCCCATCATACATGACAATGGCTCGGTACCCACACACGTCAATATAGGACGGGATATGTTTCCGTAGATCGACCTTCAGTTGTCTGATGCCATTTAGTACCGGAAACCTATGCGCACCTGACCACCTTTCTGCAAAGTTGCTGAGTACCGTGCCATAGGATGACACTACCGCATTAATTTGTTCTCCTGTGACCTCAAAAGGTAATTCAAATATTCTGACTGTTCTTATACCGAAGCCGGCGTGGGTAACAGTAACTTCACTTATGTTGCCATCCGAATGCTTGAATTTATAGCTACCGCCACTAGACTGTAGTACTGTCTCACAAAGATCTGCTGTCCTCAGTTTGACGTAAATAACTGTACTCACGATCGAGAAATGAATACCGACAAGTTCATCTGAGGTAATCTTCACAACTTCTTCAAGAAAACGTTCAAATTCGTAAGAGGTCGGTCTAACGAACGTACGATCGAAGGTGAACTTCAAAGTGTCTTTTCTATTTGACTGATTCATGGTGTCATCTTCTAATAGTCACACAAACACAACGACAACAGCGAAAAGCCGCAGCAACACTCCGACTTACCACGCGCGAGCGAGGCGGCCGCAGCACACCGCGGACTTCCTCACGGTACCGCTGTCGCAAGCGGACTGACCCACTGAGCTACCCCGACACGACTCACGACACCGCCCCACAACTTTACTTCCGCCAGTACCTCGCCTCCTACTTTCCAAACTTCTCAGAAGCTCTCCTGCGAAACTTGCAAGACTAGCACTCCTGGAAGAAAGGATATGGTGGAGACATGGCTTAGCCACAGCCTAGGGGATGTTTCCAGAATGAAACTTTCACTCTGCAGCGGAGTGTGCGCTGATATGAAACTTCCTGGCAGATTAAAATTGTGTGCCGGAACCGGGACTCGAACCTAGGACCTTTGCCTTTCGCGGGCAAGCGCTCTACCACTGAGCTACCCCGACACGACTCACGACACCGCCCCACAACTTTACTTCCGCCAGTACCTCGCCTCCTACTTTCCAAACTTCTCAGAAGCTCTCCTGCGAAACTTGCAAGACTAGCACTCCTGGAAGAAAGGATATGGTGGAGACATGGCTTAGCCACAGCCTAGGGGATGTTTCCAGAATGAAACTTTCACTCTGCAGCGGAGTGTGCGCTGATATGAAACTTCCTGGCAGATTAAAATTGTGTGCCGGAACCGGGACTCGAACCTAGGACCTTTGCCTTTCGCGGGCAAGCGCTCTACCACTTTTTTTTTTATTTATTTATTTTTTTTTTTATTTTTTTCGGGTCTCCTTCCTCCCCTTCAACCCGTCCTTGCTCTCGCCAATTGTTGCCTTCTCGGCCCGGCTTCATTGCCTTTAAACTAAATAGTTCCTAAGAGGTGAAATGAAACTGCTTCTTCTGCGGTAGCTGCCCGCTGCAGTGTGATGTGACCACCTTTGTTTCCTTCCCAATTATGTCATCAGCGGTTAGCTTCCATAATTGTTGTTTGAAAAGAAAATAAAACAAAAGGAACTCCATTCTAGAAAACGAAAGTAAATGTACCTCCTCGGTTTTTTCCTTGGTGTTCAGCTGCACGGCTCGGTGTTCTAGCTGCTTCAAAGTTCGTCTTCTCAAAAAGATTTACTAACGCAGAGTTACCGTGATTTATCGTTTCTATATCTTCGTCGTTGTTAGAGTGGTACTGAGTCGTCTTCTCATTTAACTTCGAAGTGCTTGTCACCGTTTCCTCCGTTCTTACCGACACCAGGAATTTGTGTAAAACGTTATTATAATTTAGTTTTTGAAGCAATAAGAGAAGCAAACAAAACATTCTGCAAAGGTTGTTTTTTCATTTAAATTAATGTTCTATGTAAAAAAAAAAACATGCATAGTTTTCTCGGTAATTTTCAAATCGTTGTAACTTCTGATGTTCGGTCTGCAGTGTTAACCAATAGTCGTTTTTACTTTTTTCGCTTTCTGAGAAAACATAGTGTACTGTCTGTCCCTTTATCCAGTTGACTGCCTTTCTCTTGGCGTTAGGATATGGAACTTCTTCTGGGTTGAGTAGTCGTGTTGGTGTGATTGTTCTGGGCGACGTGCGTAATATACACGTGAGTTTGTCCGTGCAGAGTTGCCGTATGTCTTTGACGGGCTCACATGTAAATCGGTGTTCCTCCGTATCAACTTGATTGGAGTTGTTGCAATTTGGTGTGTCTGCCAGATGAATCGCCTGTAACTTTACATTGGTCGGTATTTTTCTATTTACCGCCATATACCACGTGGACCGCACATTGGATGGTAAGTGTGGGTCATGTATATTCTGCCAGATGTTACGCCAGTTATATCCTTTATATTTGTTTTCTACGACGTTACCCTGTTTGCATTCCATCATATTGTTATAGATTGTTTTTACCCTGTATCGATCTTTCTCAGGAGTATTCATTATAATATAACTGAGTTCTAAAAAGAAATATCTGAGATGCCAGAGCGCGTTCGGTATGTGATGGACGTCAACAGGTGGTTTCATAGTGGCCGGTGTTATTTCATTCAGGAGGTGAGCTGTGAGAGTATCCGGTGATCGTCGCCATTGTTTGTACATATTTCTGACGAAAAGAGCTTTCGCTTTGAGGTAGATGTCTGTGAGATGAAGGCCTCCTTTTTCTGTTGGTAACGTCAGTGTGTCATATTTTACTTTGAATATTTGGCCTCTAGTGACAAAGTGACCGAGAGCTGCTAATATTTTTTGAGCTATAACCTTCGGCAGTGGGAGGACCTGAGCGACGTAGTTTACTTTCGCTGTGATATAGATGTTTGCTAGCTCCACTTTCTGAATGATGTTTAAGTTCCTCAAACTATGTTGCTGTATTGCAGCCCGTATTTTTGCCAATAGTTTCCTATAATTAGTGGCCACCGTGCGGCGGATGTTACACGTGAATTCTATGCCAAGACATTTAAGTGTTGCTATGCTTTTGATTGGTGCGGCAGTTGGAAGGTCTACTCCTCGACCAACGTTCATAATCCCAGATTTATTTCGGTTTAATTTCGCTCCAGACGCGGCTTCGTATGTTGATATAATCTGGAAAGCTGTTGTTATTTGCTCGGCGTCCGTGACCAGGAAGCTCACGTCATCCGCATATGCCTGGCATATGATTTTGTGACCGTGTATTTGCAATCCTGGCAAGGTTTGAGTCAGGGAGATCAAGAGAGGTTCGAGGGCTATTGCGAAGAAAATCATCGACAGAGGGCAGCCCTGCCGAACTGAGCTCATGATGGTGATCGGTCTACTTAATTGCCCATTCACACTGATTCTTGATGTGCCATTCGTCAGAAGTGTATGCACTGTGTCAATTATTTTCTTCGGGAAGTGCATTGTCTCCATGGTCCGCAAGAGATAGCAGTGGCTCACTCTATCAAAAGCCTTTTCGAAATCAAGCGACACTATGGCGCATGCTTCAGCCGTCGCTATGATGTCGCGGTATGCATTTAATGTCTGGGTTATTGTCCTGTTCTTGCCGACACTCGTCTGATAGGCACCTGTAACCTTGTCAATCACCGAATTAAACCGTTGCATGAGGATGCGTGCGAAGATTTTATAGTCACTATTTAGTAAGGTTATTGGCCTGAGATTGTCTACAGTCTTCCCTCCTGGTGTTTTGGGCACTAACACCACGATTCCCTCGCAGAACTCCTTGAAGGAGTCATTCTTGTGAGTCATGATGTCGTTGCATACGAGAGTCAACTTGCTAACCAGCTGTTGTCTGAAGGTGTCGTAGAACTCAGCTGGCAGTCCGTCGGGGCCGGGCGATTTGTTTTTTGGGCTGTTTCGTATGGCATCTGTTACTTCTTCCTCGGTGATCTCTGTCGCCAGCTCTTCAGCTTCTGCAGTAGTTAATCTCGTCGACGAACGAGCCAGAAGAGCGAGTTGTGCCGTTTCGTCTACTGGTTTGTCTGCTAGCAGTAGAGAAAAATGGTTGTAAATTTCCTCTCGTATATCAGATTGGGTGGTCACACACCTTCCGTCCGAAGTTTTTAGCGCGGTCAACATTTTCCTGTTTCGTTTCTTTTGTTCTTGTATCACGTGATACATTGACGTCGTCTCTTCGTGTGTGGCATTTTGTAGGCGAGTTCTAACTTGGCAACCTGCCAGTTGTTTCCGTTTAATTGTTAAAATCGTGGCCTTGATTCTTTTGATCTGTGCGAAGTTGTCCGTAACTGCTGCATCCTCTTTATATAAATCTCTCAAGCACTGGAAGTAAAATTCTACGGTTCTTTTCTGCCATGAGTATTTCTCGCGGGAGTGCTGTTTCATAGCTTTTATTAATGAAGGTTTTGCACATTTTATCCACCATTTAAGTGCCGAATCGTATCTCGGAAACTTTCTTTCACACTCCGCCCATGTATTGCGAAATATGGCATGACACCCTGCATCTGACAGGTGTGATGTGTTCAGTTTCCACAATCCTCTTGCTCTATATGTTCCCTGTTTTTCTAAATTTATGGTGCAGATGTACGCGGAGTGGTCTGAAAACACCGTCGGCCATCTCTCTGCTTGCAGAATGTGTTGTTGCAGGTTCGATGTTGTGTACATCCTATCGAGGCGACTGGCTGAATGATTGGTTACATAGGTGAAACCGGGCGCATCTCCATGTTGCAGCTCCCATGTGTCTACCAGATTGAGTTCCCTGATTATGTTCTGAAGTTCCATGGACGTATTGAAATTGGGGGTGTGGTCTTTTCGGCCAAGGACGCAGTTAAAATCGCCTCCAAAAATTATGTGTTCAGTCTGCGATGCGAAGAGAGGCACTATGTCGCCTTTAAAGAACTCCGCCCGCTGCCGCTTTTTTCCTGTTCCGGAAGGTGCATAAACATTAATAATCCTCGTGTTATTGAATGTAACGGCAAGACCTCTGCTATTTGCTAGTTTCTCCACGTTACTGACAATAATTCCTTCCCTGGTCATGATGGCAGTCCCGTGTTCACTGCCATTACCGGGATTAATTAGCGCATTGTAGCCTGCTATATGTTCTAGGCTAAGTTCTGCAAATTCTTGCAACAATGCGATGTCTATCTCAGCCGCGTATAGAAAATCTTGAAGATTTCTCAAGTTAAATGTGCTACTGATCTTGTTGAGATTTATCGTGGCAATGCGGTACGTCTGCAGAGGTGTCATGTTGCCAGAAGTGTGTTAGGTGCTATGCTCCTTCCGGGTGAATACCGTAGTGGAGCATTTAGAAAAAGTCCGAGTCGTCCTCTGCTTCAGGAGCAAGGGTCGTGGACTCCCGTTGCCGGATGCCGTCTGTCTTCCGGACTCCTGGTGAGGTCCCTCTTATATGTTCCTGTAGATCAGACATCACTTCATCTGGAGTACTGTCTTCCATTTCGTCTGCCCAATTGCCTGTAGGGTTGCGGTTCCTTGATGCTGGTTTTCTTTCTGTTGGGTGTTTACTTTTGTCATCTTGGCCCACAATGTCCATCTTCGTTTGTACTGTTGAGGTCTGTTTCCCCTGGAGAGACTCGGGGTTCTCAGTCCGAGACTTTTTTAGGGCCTGAGAATTGCCGGAATGGTTCCGAGTTGTTGTATCCGTCAGTTTTTGGCTTATCTGTTTTGCCTTTTCGCGCAGTATTTGCGCGTTTACGTCTGCTCCGTCGTGTGCCATCCGTCTTTTGTTATGTTTCTTCGGAGAGGTGGTCTCGGCCTGCCGTTCGTTGTCGTCTTCGAACCCAGATTGTTCGTTCATGTGCCTGCAGTTAGCAACGTGCACTGCCTCGGAAAGTCCGTCCCCTTGTTCTGGACTCACTTGTCTACTCTCCTCCACTTCCTGCGGGGCAGTTTGCGGAGTGATTGGTGAAGTTTCCGCCTCCATGGGTGTGTGTTGTTCTTTTAGCTCCATGTAAATCAAATGTTCAAATGTTTGTATAGTCTATGGGACTTAACTACGGGGTCATCAGTCCCTAAGCTTACAAACTACTTATGAACTAGCTAAGACTAAGGACAGCACAAATACCCATGCCCGAGGGGGGATTCGAACCCCCGACCGTAGTGGCCGTGCTGACTGTGACCGAAGCGCCTCAGTCACCTCGGCCACCGCGGCCGGCTTAGCTCCATGTAAGACTCTAGTATGACATCTATATTGGGCTCCGGTTCGGTGTTTACTCGGGCGGCAGCTGCGAAGGTTATCGGCAGCGTAGACATAGGGCCCTGCCTATCTCGCTCGCCTGTCGGTATTTGCGCCACGCGCCGCTGTACACACTGGGCGCGGACGTGCGTTGTAGAACCGCAAGCCGAGCAAGTTCGCGGTTGGCCATCGTAGATCACAATAGCACTATAACCGCATACCGTAACGTAAGATGGAATGTGTTTTATCATTTCAATTCTCACCTGGCGTACACCATTGAGTACTGGGAATATGTGCTGCCCGGACCATTTTTCGGCGACGTTACTTATGACGTTCCCGTAATCTTTCAGCTTCGCATTAATTTGCTCGGCAGTTACTTCAAAAGGAAGTTCGAATAGTCTGACTGTTCGTACTCCAAAACCAGCATATGACACTCGTATTTCACCAACATGACCATTCGAATGTTTCAACTTTAATGTACCACTACAAGATTCTATTATCTGCTCGCATTTCGTCGGGCTGACTAACTTGAGGTACACCGTGCTACTGACAATTGACAAATGGATGCCAATGATGTCATCTATGGTAATTTTCATAACATATCGCAGAAATAATTCAACATCGAAGGATTTCGGTGTCGGTAAATTCGGGTCGAAACTCAGTTTCAAAGTATCTATTCGTTCTGGTTGATTATCCATTTCTTTCGGTTAGCATTCCTCTACAATAGCAACGCTGAAGCGCGCACTCACCTCACAGTGCTCGGCCGCCCGCAGCGACGATGTAAACACACGGTCGCTCCACACTTCCGCACAGCACGACCGCCGCCGGCGGAATGCCACTGAGCTACCCCGACACGACTCACGACACCGCCCCACAACTTTACTTCCGCCAGTACCTCGCCTCCTACTTTCCAAACTTCTCAGAAGCTCTCCTGCGAAACTTGCAAGACTAGCACTCCTGGAAGAAAGGATATGGTGGAGACATGGCTTAGCCACAGCCTAGGGGATGTTTCCAGAATGAAACTTTCACTCTGCAGCGGAGTGTGCGCTGATATGAAACTTCCTGGCAGATTAAAATTGTGTGCCGGAACCGGGTCGAACCTAGGACCTTTGCCTTTCGCGGGCAAGCGCTCTACCACTGAGCTACCCCGACACGACTCACGACACCGCCCCACAACTTTACTTCCGCCAGTACCTCGCCTCCTACTTTCCAAACTTCTCAGAAGCTCTCCTGCGAAACTTGCAAGACTAGCACTCCTGGAAGAAAGGATATGG
This sequence comes from Locusta migratoria, assembly GCA_026315105.1. Lineage (NCBI taxonomy): Eukaryota > Metazoa > Arthropoda > Insecta > Orthoptera > Acrididae > Locusta > Locusta migratoria. The sequence goes on from CM048744.1 coordinate 783,051,079, forward strand.
TGGAGACATGGCTTAGTCACAGCCTAGGGGATGTTTCCAGAATGAAACTTTCACTCTGCAGCGGAGTGTGCGCTGATATGAAACTTCCTGGCAGATTAAAATTGTGTGCCGGCACCGGGACTCGAACCTAGGATCTTTGCCTTTCGCGGGCAAGCGCTCTACCACTGAGATACCCCGACACGACTCACGACACCGCCCCACAACTTTACTTCCGCCAGTACCTCGCCTCCTACTTTCCAAACTTCTCAGAAGCTCTCCTGCGAAACTTGCAAGACTAGCACTCCTGGAAGAAAGGATATGGTGGAGACATGGCTTAGCCACAGCCTAGGGGATGTTTCCAGAATGAAACTTTCACTCTGCAGCGGAGTGTGCGCTGATATGAAACTTCCTGGCAGATTAAAATTGTGTGCCGGAACCGGGACTCGAACCTAGGACCTTTGCCTTTCGCGGGCAAGCGCTCTACCGACTTTTTTTTTTTCTAGGCATACGTCTTAACCGTTTTTTTTTCTCTACCGACTTTTTTTTTCCAACGTGGTATGGCCGTTTTTTTTTGCCTCAGTCACCTTTTTTTTTATTTTTTATTTTTTATTTTTTAATTTAAAGCCACAAACCACCCATGAACCACTTACGAACTTAACCGTTTTTTTTTTATTTTGCCTCAATCCCTTTTTTTTTTTTTTTTTTTTTTTTACCTCCTTCATCGGCGCAGGCTTACTTCAGCCTGTTGTGAAATTTTGTTCTCTAGAGCTTCATAGCTATATTACAGAATGTAAATCAATGTAAGATAAAATAAATTGTGTTAATGATTATTGGTTCCTTTTCCTGATTTCCTTATCAACCTGTTGGATACTGTGAAAATTGATGATTTGTGTCTAGGCACTACTGCACTCTAAGGCTTCAAAGTTCGTCTTCTCGTAGATTTCTGCCAAATGCAGGTTGTTCCGCAATCTTTGGATTGTCCTGTTTAGTTTCGTTCATCAGCATTCATCATCAGCCCTATTGCGTCTTCTCATAACTGTGAAACCCTCGGTTCAGAAAAGTACCTTTTTGTGAATGTCTTTTTTGTATATGTATATTTTTGAAATTACTTTCTTGCTTATCAACATTTCTTCCTTAAAAATTTGGAAAAAAAGCTCCTCTTTGTGAAATTTTACTAGATTAGGAAAGAAAAAATAACTAAAAGATGAATCCCTCTTCTAGGGCGCTTCATTTTCGAATCATAACTTCTGTGTACACTAAAACGTATGCATACAGAACAAAAGCAAATTTCCTAGGGCATTTACCTTTTTTTTCTCCCCCTTTTTTCAGTGAGTAAATGAATTACATCTCCATTTATTCTGCACGAATTTTTCTTTACTTTATATCGTAGTAAGTACTTTCACATTGAGAATGAGTATTGGTCCTTTGGTATCAAACTGTGAATGTCTTCGTCGTCACTGGCATGCTGTTTCAGGGTTCTGCTGAGGCCTTCACGGCTACCGTAGCGGCCACGGGGCCCACGAAGTCCACACCGTACTTCACCCCCAGCAGCTGTCCCCTACTTTAGCATGCATCTACCATCTATCCCACTCCTTGCCTCTCGATCACAATTCGCAGCATGTTACCAAACGGTTTTATTTGATTTTTGCTCTGGTATATTTTATAGTATTCTGATCGTAAATATTCTCTGTATTCCAATAGACTGTCTTTCCCATTTTTATTTATAATGTAGTTAACGTAATTTCCGATTAACCATAAGATGGCATTATTTTTCTGAGATGGAAAAAAAACTTCTTCCGGGAAGAATATTATATTTGGGTTGATGTCTCTCCCATCATGACGTCTGAGAAAGGCAACTTGCATTTTAACTTCTTGCCATAAGTAACTGTACCCTTGACAAACGAAACGATGATCTAACGTGTCAGTCGTATTGCATTTACGGCATTTGTTTGTGTCACTGCGTCCTATTAAATATAATTTCTCGTTAGTGCTAATTATATTATTTACAACTTTGTACCATGTCGACTGTACTTCTGATGTAAGTATTTTGTTATTTATATTTTGCCAAATATTTTTCCATTTTCTGTGAGGGTACTTTAATTCCATCTTATTCGGGTTGTCCTGTGGTCTTATTTTTTTCAGCATGTATTTGCAGTTCCTCTTGTTGATATCCTGTACAAGGCATTGCATGTAACTTAGTTCGAAATAAAAGTGTCGAATGTGCTTCAATTTATAGTTTATTACTCTGATGTCGATTGGTGGCCGAAGGCTGTTAGGCTCAAAAAGTTTGAATAATTTAGAAGTTACACTGTTTGGATACATTTCAATAAGTTGCAACGACCTCTTTATAAACAGAACATTGGTTTTCCTTAGAATATCTGACAATCCAAGTCCCCCCTCAGCGGTAGTTAGGGTCACTGTTCCAGCAGCTACTCGAAATATATGACCTTGCCAGAGGTATCGGCAAACCGTTGCATTCTTTAGGTATTGGCAATATTTGCCCAATGTAAGTAGCTTTTGATAAAACTGCACAATTAATGATCTTATTTCTTTGCTTAATGTTTAGGTCCCTCAAATAATTTAAAATGAGGGAGCCACGAATATTGTCCAAATTTTTTTTCCAATTGGAAGCTATCGTTCGAAGAGGACACCTATGGAGGGTGAGACCCAAGGCAGTGTGTTGCTCAACGCATTTTGCCCAAGCAATATTTACGTTGGCCATTCCGTTTAGTTTTAAAAAAGCACTCTTTTTGTCATTTACTTTTGCGCCCGTTGCTTTACAATACAAAGTTACATTCTCTGTCATTCTTCTGGCGTCATCGTTACTTCTAATCAGCACACCGACATCATCGGCATATGCGTTACAAACCGTTTTCAGTCCCGCAAGAGATATGCCCTCTAGTACATTTTCTAACCTTCTTAAAAGTGGTTCCAAGGCGATTACATAGAGCAGCATTGATAATGGGCTCCCTTGAGGGATTCCACTCGTTATTTGAATATCCTTACTATAATGACCATTGAGAGATACATTAGTTTTAATTCCCTTTAGAATGTTGTTGAAAACCTTCACGCTGTTATCATTGAGGCCCATGAATGCCAATGTTTTAAAAAGATACCCATGATGAACTCTGTCAAAGGCCTTATTAAAATCAATGAATACTAGACCACCATGTGCTGCAGAGTTGGAGAAAATTGCGACTATGTCCCTGTATTCAGTGACTGTCTTAAAAATGCTTCGTCCTGGGAGACATGTCTGATGAACACCAACGTTCCTCCGTAGGATTGGTGTTATCCTCTCCTTAATTACCCTAGCTGTTATTTTATAATCAGTGTTGAGTAAGCTTATTGGTCTCATCTTGGTGATATCTTTTATTCCCAAGTTCCTGCCTTTTGGGATCAGTACTGTGATGCTTTGCTTCAAATCTGTAGGAACAGCCTCCCCATTTAGTACTTCATTTATCATTGCAGTAAACGCTTTGCCTATGACATACCAGTATGATCTGTAGAACTCTATGGGCAATCCATCGGGGCCGGGTGACTTTTTAGTTGGCGATGACTTGAGTACATCGAAAACTTCTTCTTGAGTAATTTGTGCCTGGAGGTATCGATTGTCCTCTTCCGTTATTGTATTCTTAAGGCCAGATGTTGTTAAGAATTCCTTTGTCAAATCTTCATCTATCTGCTGTTCACTGTAAAGTGTAGTGTAGAATCGATAAACCTCATCTAATATATCTTTTTGGTTTATAAGGATTCTCTTATCCTCCGCCCGCATGTGATCAATAAAATTTCTTCGCCTCCGTTGTTCGTGTCTTATGAGGTGATAGATAGAAGAGTTTTCTTCTTCCACAATGGTTTGTGCATGGGATCTAATTTTTAAGCCTTCGAGCTGGGACCTCTTCATATTTATGAGCTTGGCTTTGATTCTCTTTATTTCTATGAAAATATCGTTAGTCATCGGTTGTTCATAGAGATCGCGTAAACAACAATAATAAAATTCCATTGTATGTCTCGTCCATCTCATTCTCTCTTTGCTATGCGCTATTAGGGTAGCTCTCAATTTTTTCTTGGCAACCGCAGCCCACCATTGTATAGTTGACCGGTATTTATGGCGCTGTCGTAAAGAGGCCTGCCAGGTTTCTTCTATTTGTGCATTTAGGTTATTCTCTAGCAGCATACCTATGTTCAGTTTCCACAATGGTCGGCCCCAGTAAGTTTTCTGCTTCGGTAACTTAACACTGCATTTGACTGCAAGATGGTCGGAAAAGGTAGTTGGTATAACCTCAATTGCAGAAATTTTATTGTCAAAGTTCGAAGAAACGTAAATTCTATCGATTCTGCTTTGGGATCTACTAGTAATATATGTGAACCTGACGAGGGTAGGATACTTAATTTCCCATGCGTCTTTCCATTTCATGTTACTAACTAAGCCCTGAAGTTCTTTAGATTTATTGAAGTTTGGGCGTTGGTCCTTTTCATGTAACACACAATTCCAATCACCGCCAACTAAAACATTTTCCGGATTGTCTTTAAGTAAAACTAGAATGTCACTTTTGTAAAATGTTGCTCTTTCGTCTCTCGCATTATTGCCCGATGGTGCGTAAAGATTTACCAAATTAGTATTAAAAATTTTGCATCTGATTCCCCGCCCAGATTCTAAAAGGCAGACATCTTTCATCTCTATGCCGTCCTTTGCAAGGATAGCTGTCCCACAACTACTCTCAGGTGCAATATTCAGTATTGCTTGATAACCAACGACGTAAAGATCTTTGATGTTAACCTCCTGCAATAATGCTATGTCTGTTTCGGATTGATACAAAAAATCTTTAAGAGCAGCCACTTTTGTTTCATTCTGGATTTTGTTGATGTTAAGAGTTGTCACATTATAAACATGTTCCATTAGTTAGGCGTGATTGAAATTTCTAAGTCCGATAAGGGCAATTCATTGTCTTTATTTTTTTTCCTCCCCTTCGCCGTGATCTGTCTTCATGCTTCTTGTCTGAGCGATTTCATTCCCACTCTTTTAGTAAAACATATCTTCATCCTGTATTGCTTCATCTGCCATGTCTTCGTCTGATTCTTGTGCCCAGTCTAGTCGTGCCTCTGAGGTAGCTTGACTTGACATGGGTTCATGTCCTGACATCTCAATGGTATTGTCAGTTGCTTCACTTCCGCTTCCTGTAGGAAGTTCCTTGGAAGTTACTGCTGCTTCTGAAACAGTTACCTGCTTGTCGCGTTCTTTAATGGTTTTCAGTTTTTCCTTCAAAATGGGGGCTATACTCTCAGCGGCTTCATGAGCCAGCCTGCGCTTCTTATTTCTCCTGCGCTTTGGGGATCCCCCGTTAGATGATGCCGGTGACTTCTCTTGAGAATCTGTGGACGATGTCTCTGTCGCCACCTGTTACTTCTTCTTATCGGTTAGCCTGTTCGGATTTCCATTTTGCACCTCCATATTTGGGTCTTTCTGCGTGATGTTACGAGGTGTAGGGTCCTCAATTGTGTAGTCCTGTGTAGTTCGATTCTCAGTCCCAGATCCTCTTTGGGCTTCTATGTCGGATGTTATCGGTAGGGTCTCATTTGTCTCCATATGACTGCGTGTCACGTCCTCGATGTTCATTCTAGTTACCTCGGAAGTCAGAGGGCCTTCGTGTTGAATAACAGAAGAGCGGCTTCCACTTTCAGATTTTGTGGAGACAGGTGTTGTCTTCTGCACATCCAGTGAAGCTCCTCCCTGACGCGGTATTTCGTTCGTTTCCGCGGCCGGGTAGCTCGCCTCGCTAGAACGCTCTTGCTCGACGTGACTCGGTTCTGCGTAGTTTCCTGGTGCGCCCGGTGCGGCAACAACTTCCTCCTGCCTAGCGGGGCTGCGCGGGTACGTGGCGGCAGCGTACGTCAGCTTGAGGCCGACTGCCTGGCCGGGCGCCGCGTGCTCTGCAGCCGGCAGCTGCGGGACGCGCCTCCTGCTACACTCGCTTCTAATGTGCTCCGTGGAATTACACAGAGCACACGTTCTGGGCTGTCCGTCGTATATTATTAAAGCACGATAGCCACTCACATTTATGTATGAGGGTATGTGCTTATAAAGCTCTATCTTCACTTGTCGGACGCCGTTCAACACGGGAAACATATGGGCCTCTGACCACTTTTCGGCGATGTTGGAAATTATTCTGCCGTAGGGCCGAAGAACTTTGTTGATTTCCTCGTCCGGCATTTCAAAAGGAAGTTCAGAATGATTGAATTTTATGATACCGCCAAACTTATCTACTATTGAACAACATAGTTCAGGACTTTTTAGTTTCACAAACGCAGCATTTGTTACAAAGGACAAATATACACCTATTACGTCACTCTCATGAATCTGTACTTTTTCTATAAACCATTGCTTCACTTCATATGCTTTCGGTCTTACATGACATCTGTCGAAAGTAAATTTGATCGTATCTTTCCTCAAGATAGTAATCGTGCTCATTCTGTCTGCTTTTACGTTTCAAACACAGCCACAATTAGCTAAGCAAAGCGGTTAGAACTAACCTTAAACACAGCGACTCAGCCGTTGTTTACTTCGCGAACGCCAGCACTGCCACCACGCGTCCGTCCCGCACTGCGGCTGCCACTCGAATGCGCAACACTGAGCTACCCCGACACGACTCACGACACCGCCCCACAACTTTACTTCCGCCAGTACCTCGCCTCCTACTTTCCAAACTTCTCAGAAGCTCTCCTGCGAAACTTGCAAGACTAGCACTCCTGGAAGAAAGGATATGGTGGAGACATGGCTTAGCCACAGCCTAGGGGATGTTTCCAGAATGAAACTTTCACTCTGCAGCGGAGTGTGCGCTGATATGAAACTTCCTGGCAGATTAAAATTGTGTGCCGGAACCGGGACTCGAACCTAGGACCTTTGCCTTTCGCGGGCAAGCGCTCTACCACTGAGCTACCCGACACGACTCACGACACCGCCCCACAACTTTACTTCCGCCAGTACCTCGCCTCCTACTTTCCAAACTTCTCAGAAGCTCTCCTGCGAAACTTGCAAGACTAGCACTCCTGGAAGAAAGGATATGGTGGAGACATGGCTTAGCCACAGCCTAGGGGATGTTTCCAGAATGAAACTTTCACTCTGCAGCGGAGTGTGCGCTGATATGAAACTTCCTGGCAGATTAAAATTGTGTGCTGGAACCGGGACTCGAACCTAGGACCTTTGCCTTTCGCGGGCAAGCGCTCTACCACTGAGCTACCCCGACACGACTCACGACACCGCCCCACAACTTTACTTCCGCCAGTACCTCGCCTCCTACTTTCCAAACTTCTCAGAAGCTCTCCTGCGAAACTTGCAAGACTAGCACTCCTGGAAGAAAGGATATGGTGGAGACATGGCTTAGCCACAGCCTAGGGGATGTTTCCAGAATGAAACTTTCACTCTGCAGCGGAGTGTGCGCTGATATGAAACTTCCTGGGAGATTAAAATTGTGTGCCGGAACCGGGACTCGAACCTAGGACCTTTGCCTTTCGCGGGCAAGCGCTCTACCACTGAGCTACCCCGACACGACTCACGACACCGCCCCACAACTTTACTTCCGCCAGTACCTCGCCTCTTACTTTCCAAACTTCTCAGAAGCTCTCCTGCGAAACTTGCAAGACTAGCACTCCTGGAAGAAAGGATATGGTGGAGACATGGCTTAGCCACAGCCTAGGGGATGTTTCCAGAATGAAACTTTCACTCTGCAGCGGAGTGTGCGCTGATATGAAACTTCCTGGCAGATTAAAATTGTGTGCCGGAACCGGGACTCGAACCTAGGACCTTTGCCTTTCGCGGGCAAGCGCTCTACCACTGAGCTACCCCGACACGACTCACGACACCGCCCCACAACTTTACTTCCGCCAGTACCTCGCCTCCTGCTTTCCAAACTTCTCAGAAGCTCTCCTGCGAAACTTGCAAGACTAGCACTCCTGGAAGAAAGGATATGGTGGAGACATGGCTTAGCCACAGCCTAGGGGATGTTTCCAGAATGAAACTTTCACTCTGCAGCGGAGTGTGCGCTGATATGAATCTTCCTGGCAGTTTAAAATTGTGTGCCGGAACCGGGACTCGAACCTAGGACCTTTGCCTTTCGCGGGCAAGCGCTCTACCACTGAGCTACCCCGACACTGCAAGTTTCGCAGGAGAGCTTCTGAGAAGTTTGGAAAGTAGGAGGCGAGGTACTGGCGGAAGTAAAGTTGTGGGGCGGTGTCGTGAGTCGTGTCGGGTAGTTCAGTGGTAGAGCGTTTGCCCGCGAAAGGCAAAGGTCCTAGGTTCGAGTCCCGGTTCCGGCACACAATTTTAATCTGCCAGGAAGTTTCATATCAGAGCACACTCCGCTGCAGAGTGAAAGTTTCATTCTGGAAACATCCCCTAGGCTGTGGCTAAGCCATGTCTCCACCATATCCTTTCTTCCAGGAGTGCTAGTCTTGCAAGTTTCGCAGGAGAGCTTCTGAGAAGTTTGGAAAGTAGGAGGCGAGGTACTGGCGGAAGTAAAGTTGTGGGGCGGTGTCGTGAGTCGTGTCGGGTAGCTCAGTGGTAGAGCGTTTGCCCGCGAAAGGCAAAGGTCCTAGGTTCGAGTCCCGGTTCTGGCACACAATTTTAATCTGCCAGGAAGTTTCATATCAGCGCACTCTCCGCTGCAGAGTGAAAGTTTCATTCTGGAAACATCCCCTAGGCTGTGGCTAAGCCATGTCTCCACCATATCCTTTCTTCCAGGAGTGCTAGTCTTGCAAGTTTCGCAGGAGAGCTTCTGAGAAGTTTGGAAAGTAGGAGGCGAGGTACTGGCGGAAGTAAAGTTGTGGGGCGGTGTCGTGAGTCGTGTCGGGGTAGCTCAGTGGTAGAGCGCTTGCCCGCGAAAGGCAAAGGTCCTAGGTTCGAGTCCCGGTTCCGGCACACAATTTTAATCTGCCAGGAAGTTTCATATCAGCGCTCACTCCGCTGCAGAGTGAAAGTTTCATTCTGGAAACATCCCCTAGGCTGTGGCTAAGCCATGTCTCCACCATATCCTTTCTTCCAGGAGTGCTATTCTTGCATGTTTCACAGGAGAGCTTCTGAGAAGTTTGGAAAGTAGGAGGCGAGGTACTGGCGGAAGTAAAGTTGTGGGGCGGTGTCGTGAGTCGTGTCGGGGTAGCTCAGTGGTAGAGCACTTGCCCGCGAAAGGCAAAGGTCCTAGGTTCGAGTCCCGGTTCTGGCACACAATTTTAATCTGCCAGGAAGTTTCATATCAGCGCACACTCCGCTGCAGAGTGAAAGTTTCATTCTGGAAACATCCCCTAGGCTGTGGCTAAGCCATGTCTCCACCATATCCTTTCTTCCAGGAGTGCTAGTCTTGCAAGTTTCGCAGGAGAGCTTCTGAGAAGTTTGGAAAGTAGGAGGCGAGGTACTGACGGAAGTAAAGTTGTGGGGCGGTGTCGTGAGTCGTGTCGGGGTATCTCAGTGGTAGAGCGCTTGCCCGCGAAAGGCAAAGGTCCTAGGTTCGAGTCCCGGTTCCGGCACACAATTTTAATCTGCCAGGAAGTTTCATATCAGCGCACACTCCGCTGCAGAGTGAAAGTTTCATTCTGGAATTAAGAAAATACTAACTGTGCTGCACTGACTCTTGAACTGAAATTTGATGAACTATTAAATACTGAATTGTGAAATCCTTTTTATTGCTAATAGAGTGCGTTATCCAAAGAACTGATTTTAATAAAATATTTAAGGCCTTAAGTTTTCGTAAGGATTACATAAAAAGTTGTTGAAATGATGTATTGAAAAATAATATAATGAATGGTTTGACTGATCACTGGCTAGACACAGTCAGTAATCATTTTAATCATGAAAACTAGAGGACCCGTGCGAATACCCGTGCCACCGTTAGTGGCATGACGAAAAATTTGGGAAAAAATGGAAGTTCGATGTTCGCGCATAGCTTTCTTCAGAATCAATCAATGCAATCAATGCAATTGTTTAAAAGCGCAAATGAAAGATCTTGATCCGATGAGTGTTGGTACGTCAAAAAATAACTGCATACCTTAATTATAACCGAAAATAATGTAAAATAAACTAATTAAAATACTCAGTGCAAGGACAGAAAGATACCGCGTTTGAATCAAAATAAAGGATGGAGAGATTAAGATAATTCTGATACTTGATGACAAATCTGCGAATCAACACCTTAAAGAAATGAAGTAAATCGGCCAGGTAGATGACCTGACCGACTGACTTTAGTATACAGCAAGGACATATCCAAAAGAAATATACAGAAGGAGATCGCGTTTGAGTATAGGAAAAGGAAGGCGACGGTAACGTAAATTTCTAATACTTGATGATACATCTGATGATGAACACCTTTCGTTTAAAACAAAAATGAAATCGAGCAGATAGTATGGTCCGGCCTACTGACTTTAGTTTTCGTAGATTCTTTTAATAGATAAGTTGCCAGAAACTTCTTTCCTCCCTAATTTGGTTATCCCTTTCCTGCCCAAATCGTATTAATTTGTGAAATAAAAAGTATTTCTTTTCATATTTCTATTCATAATAATTGGAACGATTATTCACAAAATGCATCTTTTTTTGTTTTTGTTTTTGAGATTTTCCAGTTTCTGGAGGGAAATATGGGATGACTTCATATGGCATAATTTAGCAGGATCACATTTTTCAAACTGTTTACTTGTAATTTAGACATTTTACAATAATTTTCTTATGAAATTTTCAAATCATTTTCTTTTCTTTACGTTGATATAATATTTTGAGAGTCTTGCTGTTTGTACTCTAACTTAGTCGTTTGGCAACAATACATATTTTGACTATGCGTCGTAGCCTACTGCTCCTCTATTTGCTCGAAGTGATGGTAGCCAAGCTACCAATTAATTTTGGAAAGGCCTGTAGCGTTCTTTATAATTTTTGGTCAAATGATTAGCCTGAGAGTAACAAATATAGATGACAATGCCATAAGGCATACGTTTTGTTACGTGATATGCCCATCTAATGTTCATCATTAACGCATAATTCAAGTGGCTCTGCAACGCAACCTGTTAACTGTCAACGTAAATACAAACACTTAACCCATTACACGGTTTTTCGTCTCGAATATGTCAGAGACATTAAGGATAAATCTAAAGCATTGAATTAAAATTTGTAATTGGACCGGGACTCGAACCCGGACCTTCATGCTAACTAGGTAGACGTCTTACCGCTGGACCATCCCATCACTAGCTATTAAGGCTATGAACGTTTAGGGTCCCCGCCAGCAGGCACAACTGTCACAACACGACGTAGCATGGACGCGACTAATATCTGAAGTGTTGTTGGAGGGAACAGACACCATGCAACCTGCTGGAGTGTCTATTAAATCCGTAAGTTTACGAGGGGCTGGAGTTCTGAGCAGCACGTTGCGAGGCACCCCACGTATGCTCAATAATAATTGTGTTTGGCGAGTTTGGTGGCCGGAAGAGAGTTCCTGCAGCCACTCTGTTGAAGTTATGGGCTTGTGAGTGTTGCTTTGTCCTGGAATTGCCCAAGTCCGTGGGAATGCACTGCGGACCTAAAGGCATACAGGTGATCAGCCAGGATGGGTGTGCACGTGTTGCCTGTCAAAGTCGTATCTGGCCATATCAGGGGCGCCGTATCACTCAAACTGCAGACGCCCCACTCCATTACAGAACCTTCACCAACCGTAACAGACCTAAACCCCAAGGTCAATGAATTCATGATGATGTTCCACGCCCGTGCACATCGATTCGCACAATACAACTGTAAACGAGAATGTCAGACCAGGCAACATGTTTTCAGTTATCAACAGTCCAATGTCGGAGTTAATAGGCCTAAGCGGCGCTTAAAGCTTTGTGTCGCGCATTCATCAATGGGGCACGAGTGGATCTTCGGTTCCGAAAGCCAATACCAATGATGCTTCATTGACTGGTTCACATGCTTACACTTATTAGTGGCCCAGAATTGAAATCTGCAGCAATTTGCGGAACGGTTATATTACTGTTACGATGTTCACTCGTCTCTTTTGCGGCAGCAGCGATGTTGGAGATTTGAAGTTTCACCGGTTTCCCGATCGATATTCAAGCTACACTTGTGAAATAGTCGTACAGGAAATTCCCCACCCCATCGCTAAATTTGACATGCTGCTGTCCTATCTCTTGCGGACCCAATATAACACCACGTTCAAATTCACTTAAACAATGATGTCACCGTAGCAGCAGGAACCAAAAAATTGTTCAAATGTTTGTATAGCTTATGGGACTTAAATACGGGGTCATCAGTCCCTAAACTTACAAACTACTTATGAACTAGCTAACACTAAGGATGGCACAAATATCCATGCCCAAGGGGTGATTCGAACCCCCGACCGTAGTGGCCGTGCAGACCGTGACTGACGCGCCTCAGACCCCTCGGCCACCGCGGCCGGCCAGCAGGAACCAACCTATCCCCTGTGGCAGTCACCTATTGTCTTATATTGGCATTATCGATCGCACCAGTATCTCCAGATTACTTATACTGGGTGGTCCATTGATAGTGACTGGGCCAAATATCTCACGAAATAAGCATCAAACGGAAAAACTACAAAGAACAAAACTTTTCTAGCTCGAAGGGGGGAAACTGATGGTGCTATGGTTGACCAGAGGTCAAACGAATATGAACTGAATTTTTTTAAATAGGTACCCCCATTTTTATTACATATTTGTCTAGTACGTAAATAAGTATGACTGTTTTATCTGGAACACTTTTGTCGCTTTGTGATAGATGGCGATGTAATATTCACAAACATATTGATCACAATTTTAGACGAACAGTAGGTAACAGGTAGGTTTTTAAATTAAAAGTCAGAACGTAGGTGCATTTGAACTTTATTTCGGTTGTTTCAATGTGATGCATGTGCGTTTGTGAAATTCTCACGCATTATAGAACGCATGCTGTTACTGCGTGATTACCTGTAGTTACCTCATGACTTCTATAAATGCTCAAACTGATGTCCTTCAACTTCAATGCATTTGGCAACACGCGTAACGAACTTCCTCTCAACAGCGAGTAGATCGCCTATTATGCCGGTTTACGTTACCCCTGCTTGTGATCGACGCTTCGTGACTGAAAAGAACGCGTGGAAAAAATCCCTTATCGTCCCGTAATTTATTTTCTTCCCAATGGGAAATATTTCCACGACGTTCAAAATCTTCGCCATGCAAATCCTGGTGCATAGATATACGTGGTATGGGTGAAATTTATGTTGTCTGCTTTTTATTTAAGGATTAGCCGCAGCTGGAGCTAAAACACTTCCTTGGGCACATCATTTGTTGCATGTCGTGGTTAACGTTTCACTTGTGGCTGAACACTTCCTGTCTCTTGAAATGACGTAACTATCCGACGAAAATACCGGACACTTGGGTGGTGTCTTCCACAATAACGATCAACATACATAGCACAAGCCAGTTAGTCATTCTGATCACAAAAACCATACTTAAATACCATATCGACATTTTTTTGCAATTGGTAAACGCCCCATTTTAACACGAGTAATGTATCACGAAGCAATTACCGTCCGCACTGGCGCAATGTTACGTGATACCACGTACTTACACGTTTGTGACTATTACAGCGCCATCTGTCACAAAGCGACAAAAGTGTTCCAAGTAAAACATTCATATTTATTTACCTACTAGACGAATATGTAATTAAAATGGGGGGTACCTATTTAAAAATGCAGTTGATAGCCCTTTGACCTATGGCAGCGCCAATTAGCGGGACAACCATAGCGACATCTGTTTTTCCCCTTCAAGCTAGAAAAGGTTTGTTCTTTGTAGTTTTTTCGTTTGCTGCTTATTTCGTGTGATATTTGGTCCGGTCACTATCAATGGACCACCGTGTGTATATGTGTTTTCGCAAAGAAATACCAATTTGTTTGGGTCTTCAGTGTCTTTAACACGAAGACAATTTGGTCTACACCTACCTATCTGCCTGAGTCACACACCACCACCCAAAACTGCGACGTGAAAGAATATTGATCAAAGAATACAAGATTGAAGCAAACCTTCAACTACCGATACATTCTGACATACCTCATATCAGAATTAAAGGACATCTTCCAAGACACTTCCACTTTTTGCACACAGTTATCTGGAGCTATCGTCGATTTCTGGAGAACATAATGGCTCAAAAAATTCCCCAGCAACATGCCACTCGACGCCTAGTATTCAACGTGAATTAAACTGCGCATATTGTTCAGAAACATCTAAAACAGTCGCGTAATTATGAAAACATTTTTGTTTCCCTCTTTTTTTATAGAATTTTTTTAAAATAATATTTTTTACATTGCAAAGCAATGTGGTTATTTTCAAAAATAATCACCAGAGGCCTGATCACAACTCTCTCATTGTTAACGAGCCGAAACATTCCCTGTTCCTAAAATTCCTGTAGCTGTAACAAAAGTCAGTCCTCTATACCCCCTTTCTATATAGTTGATCAAGAAGATGGAAGTCACAGGGCGACATTTCTGGGCTGAAGGAAGGGTGCTCAAGCTGCTCCCACGTGAACTTGGGCCAGTACACTTTGTCTAACCTTGGAGACGTGTAGACGCGCTTTATCACGGAGCAGAATCACTCCCTCCGTGAGAAGCCCAGGCCGTTTGCTCTTGATGGACTTGCGTAGGCTACGGAGTGTCTCACAGTACACGTCACTGTTAATGGTTTTCCGTGCTCGAGGAATTAAATACATATAGGACCTCGGACGTCGAAAAAGACGGCGACCATCACCTGCCCGCTGAGGGCATAGCCTTGATTTTCTTAGGAGGAGGTGACAACGCATGCTTCGGGTCCCTGGACGTAGTACAACTTTATACCAAAGCGGCATATTCAATTTCGAACCAGTCTGATTGCTTAAGACGTTTCGTACCTTCCTATTTGAACATACCTTGTACTTTGAAATTTAAACATCAATGTAATAATTGTTTGTTTCATGAAATGAAGGTGTAAGGATTAATATAAGCTTGTAATTTGGCGCTCTGCGTTCAGTTCAAGTTTCACCCCTCGAACATATACGAATTACAGTTTAGATTTCTACCTAATATTTACTTTATTGTTGAAACTTCCTGGCAGATTAAAATTGTGTGCCGGAACCGGGACTCGAACCTGGGACCTTTGCCTTTCGCGGGCAAGCGCTCTACCACTGAGCTCAGTAGTACAGCGCTTGCCCGCGAAAGGCAAAGGTCCCAGGTTCGAGTCCCGGTTCCAGCACACAATTTTAATCTGCCAGGAAGTTTCACATCAGCGCACACTCCGCTGCAGAGTGAAGGTTTCATTCTGGAAACATCCCTTAGGCTGTGGCTAAGCCATGTCTCCACCATATCCTTTCTTCCAGGAGTGCTAGTCTTGCATGGTTCGCAGGAGAGCTTCTGTGAAGTTTGGAAAGTAGGAGGCGAGGTACTGGCGGAAGTAAAGTTGTGAGGCGGCATCGTGAGTCGTGTCGGGGTAGCTCAGTGGTAGAGCGCTTGCCCGCGAAAGGCAACGGTCCCAGGTTCGAGTCCCGGTTCCGGCACACAATTTTAATCTGCTAGGAAGTTTCATATCAGCGCACACTCCGCTGCAGAGTGAAAGTTTCTACTTTATTATTATTAAAATACAGGGTGTTACAAGATGGTACGGCCACACTTTCAGGAAACATTCCTCACACACAAAGGAAGAAAATATGTTATGTGGACATGTGTCCGGAAACGCTTAATTTCCATGTTAGAGCTTATTTTAGTATTTCTCTTTAAATGTAAATTGAAATAAATCGTGCAGACAATTGTCAAAATACCCAATCGTTTCGTTAGTATGTACTGTACTTCCTCGATTAACCGCCAGTTGGCCCAATTGCTGACTTCAGTGCTTGTATTGACATGCGACTCATTGCTCTACAGTACTAGCATCAAACACATCAGTACGTAGCATCAACTGGTTAGGATTCATCATGAACGTGGTTTTGCAGTCAATGTGATGCATCGAGGAGGTACAGTACATACTAACGAAACAATTTGGTATTTTGACAATTGTTTGCACGAATTATTTCAATTTACATTCAAAGAGAAATACTAAAATGAGCTCTATCATGGAAATTAAGCGTTTCCGGACACATGTCCACATAAATACTTTATTTCTTTGTGTGTGAGGAATTTTTCCTTAAAGTTTGGCCATACCTTTTTGTAACACCCTGTATATCATGCAATTTGTTCTTCACGAACATTTTAAAGGCAAACCTAGAAATTAGCAATCCATTTGTCTTTTTCTACCATCAACTGTACAGTTTGACGACCACGGACTTCATTTGTTTGTTGTCAGCAGGAATCTCAAGGTTCATGAATCATAAACTGTTAATCTAAAAGTAAACTTCAATCTAAACTTTTGAAACAGTCGTTGAAATATTAAAAAAATATGTTTAGATAGTATTATTACAACGGAAACTTGTAGTATAAAATTAAATTCTTTTTGCAGCAATTTTAGTTTAGAGCATTAATCTTATTTTAAAGTTCTGCAATGCTAAGGATAAAAATTGCTCAATGGTGCATCCATTATCATCACTTACTTTCAATCGATTCGTGTATTTCTTTTTTAGCAGGTAACCCATTATCCCCTAAATAAGTCATGAAGAGAATCGTGAGACATTGAAAGGCAATTTTGGAAATGTTATTGCATGATTTTTGCTTTTCTTACAACCAAATTGGCCAAGAGGATGTATGTAAATGGGTTATTAACATTTCTGTCATTTTGGAATTCAATAAGCGTTCACAACAGCAGGAGACAAAAGAATATATTCCAAAGGGTACCGACGTTATCCATTTAGTCGTCACCAGTGATGTCAAGTTATCCTGAACAAGCAGAATGATTATTTGTGACCACGAAAATATTTTAAAATGAATACAGGTTCGAAATTTTATATCTTTCGTGAATCAGTTGTGTTCCATATACGGCAGGTTGGGAAACACTGCAATATAGGCTGAGCCGACACTATAAAAACGAGAATCGTGGGGTTGTGTATTCTCCTTAAAAAATTTGATGTTCGTTACTTAGGTGATTTATTGCAGTTGTAATGTTCGATGAGTAGTTCGTGATTCTGTGTCTCTGCCTCCAACATATAACAATGAGAACATTTAATTATCGAAATCTTTTCATTAACTTTGGCAATATTAGTTTGATACAAAAACTCCTTTTTCAGTTTTCCTTTATTTAAAAGACTACTTTTTGCCCTTAAATATTCATTTTAAATTTTGGTTTTCCGAGAGGGAAATTGAAATGTTCTTTACATCAATAAAAGAATCCCCACAAACAACTGGTTATCACATATCTCCCCATTTAATGTCAGTTGCAACAAAGATCAACTAAACTACGTGAAACGACAAAACAAAACGAAAGAAAAGAAAGAGTATCTCATCAGTCTCTTTACGAATACAATTTCTTTTTGTTAAAAATTATTGTGAAAATAAGCCATTCTCTATACCGTCTTCCACTTTTTTAATCATTCTCCAGTGCTACAGTTGACATGAAATAAATGTTTTCCATTTCTGCTCTCCAATCATTTGACACATTAGTTCACTGACTACTCCCGGCTCCGCAAAAATAATCATATCACAGATAGTGCACTATCTCTTGCAGAGTGCGCGCTCACACCAAAGCAATACAGCGAAATGTATGTGATCATAGACATTCAGTATCCAATCAACTCCACTGTGACCTAATAATACACACAATTCATGTGTTGCCAACAGAAAGACGGACTCAGCAGATCAAGTCGGTCGGGAGAGCTGAGTGACTATGGTCTAGTAATTTGGGTGTCAACAAATCAATCAGCGACGACAGACGATAGCTGCCTGTGGGTATTGAAATACATTAACTGCAAAAAGTTCCAATTTTGTGTGGGACCGGGACTGGACCCCAGATCTGCTGCTTCTAGGTGGTTGATATGTCCACTACGCCACCAGGACACAGTGATCAGCACCCCTGCACCTACTATCCTAGTACACCTCCCGTCAGCCACATATATTCAAATCATCCACTAATTAGTGACGAGGTGACTCTGCTCACTACCCTTGTTATTCACGTCATTTCGCCGTTTACCGAAGACGGTCAGTGAAAATTTCAGTGCAGGTGTTCATCATACTCGCACGGTAATGGGCTGGGGTACAACCAAGGGCGTCCACAGATGATTTGAATTAGTAATATTTTCTCATGATTATCCGTAGATAGCATATGATGGTTTAAAGTCTAGCTTCATTTAGTAAATGCTGCGACTCGCTGGACAATCAAACAATGTTGGACTTGAAGAGTGATAGTATTTTTTCACATTATTTTAGTTTCATGAAAACTTCTAACTAGGAATAATAAAATAATTGTAAATACAACGTTTATTTAACTATTCGGGAAATAATTGAGGAGACCTAATTTGTTGAAGCAATGAAGCCCTTATGGAACGAGGCTATAACTAGGATGACGTATTTGATCAACAGGATACATGACACAACTATCTGGCCTGAAGACCTCCTACGTATCATAATCTTTTCCTTACCAAATACATGCGTGCCAAACAGTGTAAAGGTTATAGGCCAATTAGTTTTATGTCTAATGTTAGCAAAGCTGTGACCAGACTACTGCTGACAGGAATATAGGGGAAAATCAGTTCTGATTTACAAAAGTAGGAAGATTTTAAAATGTTTTTTAAATCTATGGGACTTCACTATTACGGATATCAGTCCCTAAGCTTACAAACTACTTAAATTAACTTAAGAACAACACACACACACACACACGTACGCACGCACATACACATGCCCGAGGGAGGACTCGAACCTCTGAAGAGGAGCAACCGCGTGCTCCACTGCAAGGCGCCTTGGAGTGCTCGGCCATTCCATTGTGGCAGGATGTCAGTAGAAAGATTTTTGAAATGAGTAGAGAAATACATGTGTCTCTTGGCGACTGGAAAAGCGTTTGACATAATTTACTGCTGAATGCTGTTCAAAATTCTGCAAGAGACTGATTGGAAGGGTAAAATACTGATAAGAGAAGTCTATGTGAGATAGAAAGTTGTGGTTCAAATAAGATAAAACTGGAGAAGTGGCTATTGAAAGAGGTGTGAGACAGGGTTGTTACGTCACCAGCACTTTTTAATACATATGTTGAAAAGCTAATCAATAAGACATTCAAAAAATGAAAAGGAGGAGAAAGAATGCAGAGGAAGTAAGCAGAGGAAGCATGCAAATGATATAAATGTATTATCATAAACAGAAGAAGAGCTCCAGGTAATAATTGAGAACATTGTAAGGGTAAGGAAAGAATTTGGAATGAAAGTAAACATCGATAACCTGAAAATGATGAACATTTGAATAGAAGCGACACTATCAATACATAAGTAGATGGAAGAAAACTAACATATTGAGTCACTCCAGAATCTGAGAATCTTGATAACTTCCAATGGAAGTTGTAAAGAAGAAGTGAGACGCAGACTATACATGGGTAAATGCGTTTGGGATAGTAAAAGATTTTCTGACAGCCAGTAGAAAGAATACCCATTCATCTCCAGAAGAGATTCGTTAAATGGACTTTGCGGAGCGTGGAGTCTTATCTTTTTGAAATGTGGACGTCTGAAAGAACGGAAATATTTACCAAGTTTTGAATTGTGTGTATGGAGATGAATGGAGAAAGTGAAATGGGCCCTCAGAATGAGAAATAATGTGTTGAACAGGGTAAGAGAGGACAGGAAGTTCATGAGAATGATGCAGAAGAGAAACATCTTTGGGACATGCATTACGCAGAAATTATGTACGGCAGAGGATAACGGAGGAGAAAAGTAGAAGGTAAAAGAGGGAAAGGGAAAAGACGGTTTGGTATGTTTACAGATGTAAAGAAAGGAAGAAGGTAAAGAAAATGGAAGAGGATGTCCAGGACAGACGTGTAGGGTGTCTGGCTGATATCTGTCAGAGGAGAAGTTTCCTGAAAAGAAAATTTTCAAGCCCTGACGGTTAACATAGGTAATTAACTGTGGTAGAATAAAACTTAGAAAGAAAAATGTCTATCACACCGCGTCAAAAAGCAAATAATTATGTACTTTCTCAACATACCTGCTAACGTCTAAACCTATTAAATTGCAATATCTTGACAGATTCGAGATTTTTCCTTGTTTCTGTTATTACCCTATACACATGTTAAACTGTGACACTTGTCAAATGCTCTGTAATGTCCAACATGAAACATTATCAGTACGTTATACGTACACCATGGCACATGATGCTACAAATGAAAACCCGTGAACATTTTATAATATAATTTATTACGGTCTGATGTATAACATCAATCGCGTATGTTGGAAAGGATGTCAGATTTTGCCATATGGAAAGTTTCATGTAGTGTAAGGCACATCACAGGAAATTTTGGCCAGTGAACACATCGTTTGCCATGTAACCTCTCATCTCGTGTGACACATGATGTATTACGCCAAACCACTTTTTTGTGATACGAGACGTAGCCTATCATATTGTGCCCACGACACATTGTGATATATCATACCGTAACACTATGGATCACACAGTATTTAATGTAGGTTTAGTGAATTATTACGGCTCTCTGTTTCACGAAGTAAATCATGTTGTCACATGTGATATGACACACCATTTCATGTCACACTATGCATGTGTCTAGTAAACTATAATGTCGTATCTTATAATATGACCATGTGGCATAACGTCATTAACACACATTTCTTGTGTCGTGCAGTGAAGAAAATAATTCATACATCCCCACTTTGAGTTACTTATTATTTATGATACATGCCTTTTCTCCAAACCTCACTACGCTGGGAAATTAGGTTGACTCGTAAGAGCGCCAATATGTCACAATTTTTACTTTTAAATGTCTTTTTGAAGCTGGCAGGTAGGGGAACGTCGGGTAGGAATGGACACATAAAAGAAATGTTAATAAAATTACAATAAACAATTTTGCTGTCTTTATTTTCATCGTAAAATGAAACTAGTAACTTTTTAGTCATATCACTTATAACTAAGTATACGTAAAAATATGAACTATCTTAAAACACTTTTGAATTAGTTTGTTGGCATTACAGATTTTGGAGGGTAGTCCTGGACACAGCATTCAATGGTGCTCCAGTTATTTTTTGGAGTTGCAAACATCACAATAGTGGCCGAGCACATTGATGCACTATCCTCCGATGCGCGTGACCGTTCGCCCTCGGAGGTCCGAATCACCCCCCCCCCCCCCCCCCCCCTCCCTGGGCAGGGAAGTTTGTGTCGTGTTTCGTGTAAGTTAGTCTATAAGTATTTTGTAAGTTTAGCGACTGATGACCTCGCAGTTAAGTCCCTAAGGTTAACAAACATTTGAACATTGGAACATTTGATCCAGTTCTTCCAGTGAATCCAGTCTTCTTCGTAGAAGTCTTCTTCCCTACACGTGATGAATTCCGTCTTTTTCCTTGACCCTCTTCGGAGAGACAGAATATTTAACTTAGTCTCGAATGTTTCTTTAGTGCCTTTTTCGTTTTCATTGCATTTACTTTTCTCTCCTCTACATCTTATTTATGAGGAGATGGCGTTAAAATCTCGCTCTTTTTCGAACCTGTGCGACATGACATTTTTTTTTTTTTTTTTTTTTTTTTTAAGCATCAGGAAATGGTAACAACAGTTTTAAAGAATCTGTAGGCGTCGGTTCGGTTGCACTAAATGCATGACTATCGAAGCGCACTGACGATGCAAGAGTGTTCTGACATGGAACTTCTCGAGCAACGTCTGTTATCGATGACGGTAAAAAAATGTATGTCAGCAAAGTTTTGACGGTCGAAAGGATAATTTCCTGTGAATCCGTTCTGCGCTATGTCAACCCTAGTTGTTCTACTAAAATCTGCGTTCACAAATTCAGAAAATTAATAGCCACAATAGAAACCCCACTCTAAATTACTTTGGATAAATAAGCGAAATTACAACCGGAGGTACCCGACATTATTATATCTTGGGCTACCAGATTGTTAGACAAAGCTCTTACATTGTACTAGAAACGTTACAGACTTTAAATACATCAAATTTCCAATAACTGGAAATGTTAAACAAATACGAAAATTTTACTTTTTTGGGTGAAAACCACTAACGTAGTTTAACAGAAGCGACGAAAAATTTTTGCCGCGAACAAAATTCTCCGTAGTAAGTAGCTCTCTCGGCGCCTATACTAGAACTGTCTTGCATATGTTTTTACTCCACAGGACGTGCATTTCAAATGCAGTCTTGCCAACGCAGCGTGCATGGTTTCTTAGACATTGAAATGTCCGCGGTTATCCGCTGCCCGGGGTTATCTGACCTTCCCCTAATTAGAGAAGCTAGTCCTTCTCTATTACATATTTTCCTCTGGAAAATTTCGCCTTTTGTTAGGCTGTGTTAGGACAATTTTTCATTCAGGTTTAAATTTTGGTGTGTAAATAGCAGCGTTTTAGCACATGCATTACATGTTACGGGCATCTCTGACCTACCGATATATTCGACAGAATATTGCTGTATAGCAAACACTTCATAATCTATAAATACAATGTGAGTATACGGTTTATTTTACCTTCTATTTGACGTATCTGCTACATAACATGCCGCTAAACGATCGTCCTCCAATAAGAAAGCATCAGCTTCTTTCTATTCAATCTCTTATTTACTATTCGCATATGTAATTAAATCCTCTGTGGCTTTCATAAACTTTTCTAGGTCCTTCACTAGGCGGACGAATAATCCCTAACCTCCATCCCACTTAACCCCACTCCCCCCAGATGCAGTCCCCGTCCAATCATATGGACAGCGCTGTAAGATCTAGCAGTCGTGCGCCCAAAACAGAGAAAACAGGGAAAATATCTGAGAATTCTATTTTTTAATTTTTTCTACATTAAATGTAATCATCATCTTTATATTCAAAACAATAAATTGATTCTTTCTAAATCAAATTTATTCAACAAGATATTTCAAAACAGAAATTAAATTCATGATAATAACATCATTACTATCTCTAGGTGGATTACCTCTATCCGTCCATATCCATCCAACGATGCGATATGACTGTCCCATTCAGCTGTGCAGCAGCGGGAGGTTGGTAGAGGAGGGATGGCGGGTCGGAGGAGGGGGCGGAAGACGTGTGGTGGGGAGAGGGGGGAGAGTAATTCCTACGACAATCACGTCGACCATGTGTCACCTATCACGTTGTCCTACCACAGTTGGCAGATGAGAATATTTAGTTGGTTGTCTATTAGCTAATTTCTTTTTTTCCCCTTTTTTCTGTGGAAACGACGGACAAATTCTTGATGGCTTTATCCACACAGTGTATAGTGCGTGAACCATACAGTTTGTTTGTCACCATGCGGAAAGGTTGGTGCGATTTCCATTAAATGCAGCAAACGATGTGTCCTTACTAGTGAGTTTTCACATACATCTGTCATACAGGTATGGAGACATCTTTGAGCATATTTTTTCACCTAAAAATAACAGAAATTAGCGATTGCTTCTTTCGTTAAGAATTGAATGTTAAAAATTTCCAAGGAGATCATCATAGCACTAAATTTTTACTGAAATGCGTGAAAACCTGCTGAGGATTGAGACTTAAAGCAAAGACTGTCAATGTACCCTCAAAATAAATATATACAACATGCTAGGTATGCGTCGACAAAATGATCAATAACTGTATGATTATACGATTGTAGGGCAATCACTGAGAGCAGTTTATATCCTAAAATATCTAGCAGTATGTGTTCCAGCAATTTGAAATGAGAAGGTCACTTTAAGTTCAGGTAAGGGATATTCCAAACTAAGATTTATTTTTTAAAAATTATAATTCTATAGGGCCAAACTGCTTTGGTCATAAGTCCTTAGAGTTACAAACTAAGTTAAACTAAGGACAACACATACATCCATGCCCGAGGGAGGATTCAAACCCCCGACGCGGGAGGTCACGCGATCCATAACCTCGCGCTCCAGACAGCTCGGCTAAGATTTATTGGGAGGATATGTAGTCCATCAACAAAGGGCCAAAAAATACTCTCTTTAGGGGACTTTTTTTTAACTTCTTTAATAGTTACATTACGAAGTGCGAACGTCCGAAGTGATGCTAAGCCAAATCCAGTGGCATACGCTGTAAGAGAGGCCCATTACATCACGGTGTGCTTCAGTGGTAAAGTTGCAGAACGGACGTTATTGGAAAAGTCAATGAATACATTTCTCCTCCCCCCCCCCCTTTCCGTATATCTCGCGAAAGGACCATGAAGATAAGATCGAAAAGATTCGAGCGCACACAGAGGCTTAACGGCAACCGTTCTTCTCGCAAACCATTCACGACCGGAATAGGAAAAGGGGAAACTGACGCTGCGACGTAAAGTGCTCTCCGTCTAGTTTGCGTAGTTCGGATGCAGACGTGGATAGTCTCACGTGCACAGCAAAGTTAATTTACTTGCGATGATCATTAGGACCGTCGAAAACACTGAGTTTGAAACCAACCGTTGAATGGAATAAACAACATAGTTCAATAGTCACTAATTACTAAGGACTAGTGGTCCCCTGCTGCTTCGTGGTACAATCGAAATTTACGAACTCGCATTCTTATCGAACAGTCTAAAATGCTGTAATTTGTTGACGTCTGCGTTCAATTTGCTATCGATCGGAGGTAACGGTTCAAAAATGTTCAGATGTTTGTAAGCCTCTTGGACCAAACTGCTATAGTCATCAGTCCCTACTTAAACTAACTTACACTAGGGACAACACACACCCATGCCTTCCGAAGACGAGCCACCACGTGCTCCGCATCGAGGCGCCTCAGACCGCTCGGCAACACCATCGCGGCAGTAATGGTCCTATTTATCGAATACGTTCCTACGTATTTTTATTTGATAACTGCTACAAAGTCTAAACTAGTGCCGGCCGCAGTGGCCGAGGGGACTGAGGCGCTCCAGTCACGGTCTTCACGTCCACTACGGTCGGGGGTTCGAATCCCCCTCGGGCATGGGTATTTGTGCCGTCCTTAGTGTTAGTTCATAAGTAGTTTGTAAGTTTAGGGACTGATGACCCCGTAGTTAAGTCCCATAAGCTATACAAATATTTGAACATTTTCTAAACTGGTGATCAACTGGAATAAATAAATACGAGCCCATGACACTGATCTTTACAAGATAATCAATAAACTGTACCCTTCAATTCAGTTCCTCTTAGAACACTGGTTCTACAGGTATACTGCGACATAGAGAATGCCGCTTGCGCTTAGGCGGTTCTTCCAGGCAAAGGCTCGTCCATTGCAGGTTGGTAGAACTGACCCATTACTTGACATCGTAGGGTTTGGAAGCCACCTGATAGATTAAATATCTTCAAAAGTAGATAGCCAAGATCACAGTATAATTATTTATTTAATGCGACCGGATTCAACGGGCTATTGCACCATCATAAAAAATTATACGATGTGATCATCCATTTTTAAATAACGTAAGAAGATCACTTTGTATAATTTTTATATTACCAGATGATGGTGCAATATCCCATTGAAACCGGTCGACATAAAATAATAAAATTGCGATCTTGGCTTTCTACTTTTGAAAATAATGAACAAAAAATAAATTAAATGGTCCTAATTCCCTTGTTGCGACCAAGTTGGTGGGGAGGTTTCCTTTGATTGTAAGGCATACGCATGAATTCATAAGCCCCTCCCATTTATTAACTGGTAGATTAACACTACGATTTTAATGGGCCGAATCTCAAACACCACGCTCCACTCCTTTCAATATGATTTTAAAGACAAATAATAATAATAGTAATAACAGGTACCTGACTTTTGTACGTCACAGTAGTATTCCATCTGTGAAAGCTCCGATAAATTTTCTGAAATGTTAGGTACTTCTAAATTTGTCCCGATTGGCCCCAAACGTTCCTCAAATGTTCAAATGTCTGTAAATCGATCGGACCAAACTGCGTGGTCATCAGTCCGTATCTTACAAACTACTTAAACCTAGGTAAACTAACCTAAGGAAAAACACACACACCCATGCCCCAGGGACGACTCGAACCCAAACGTTCCTCTCTCTCTCTCTCTCTCTCTCTCTCTTTCTTTTGTATAGCTTATCAGACATAACAACGGGGTCATCAGTCCCTAAACTTACAAACTACTTATGAACTAACTAATACTAAGGACGGCACAAATATCCATGCCCGAGGGGGGATTCGAATCCCCGACTGTAGTGGCCGTGCAGACCGTGACTGGAGCGCCTCAGTCCCCTCGGCCACCGCGACCGGCTCTCTCTCTCTCTCTCTCTCTCTCTCTCTCTCTCTCTCTCAGTTGGCTGATTCTGCGTACTCACCATACACGCATGCACACGTCAATTATAATGCCACATTTCGCCTGCGCTTCTACACTTCGTCATTACGAACTGTCGTTTGTCGTATTGTGTTGTTTCGAGCGCTATACTGAGTTTGGTTTCCAATACAGCTGGTTTCACTATCTTGACTGTGTAACGGCGAATACCAAATATGCCTCGAGAAATTGTCATCCGATAGGAGCGTTGGAGACCTGATCATGAAGTTGTGCGTCGCTTGGCAGTCTTTTCGCTGCACTGCGTGCCATTTCTGTCATGTGAAGTTTGTCATCGTTAGCAAATTCAACGGGTGGATCTACTCGCAAGCTACACTCAGGTGTCTAACGAACCAATACGAGAAAGGATGAAACAATTGTCCGTAAAGCGCGTACAGCCTTTTCTAAAGTAAATGCAGACTTTTTGTCGACTGCGGGGCCCTCAGTTGCGCAGTTTCAGTGAGCAGAGTGATTCAAGCGTTTACAAAATAATACGGCACATCTGATAGAACAAGACTCAGAAATCATGTAGGAATCGGGAATTGCAAAGGCCATCCGGTACTAGTAAGTGACGTTGCAGTTATTGAGCCAAAAGGAACGAATAGACGTCCATTATGGAAGATGCTTAAAGTACTTGACAGGTCAAAGAATGTGGCAAATTAAATTATACAATGACCTGATTAAGGAAGGAAGGGCTTGGCCATCAACATTCAGTTCGGGTTCAATATACTGTTCTTTAAATAATAACAAGAACAGCATAGATTAATTTCTTCCCTTAAATAACAAAGTAGGTAGAGAAATTATTAAATAACCTGGCAGTATAAAACCTAATTTTACTCTTACAAACACCTTTGCCCAAAACCTATTAATCGTAACTGAGACAATTAAGACACAAGTTAATGATAATTACTTAATGTGAATCTAACAACATAATAGAAAAGTGGCACACTAGACTTGAGCTTTAAATAACCAATTCAATATAATAAAACGAATTTTTACAATAATGAGCCGATCGCAGTGGCCGAGCGGTCTGCGGCGCGCCAGTCATAGTCTGCACGGTCGCAACGGTAGGGGGTTCGAATCCCCCCCTGGAGCATGGATGTTTGTGTGGTCTTTAGTATAAGGTAGTTCATAAGTATTTTTTAAGTTTAGGGACTGATGACCCCCGCAGTTAAGTCTCTTAAGCTTAACAAACATTTGAATAATAACGAGATTTCACAGCCTCACTTCCAATTACATATAATAAGAGCTTGAATAAAATTTCTCAGTGGGACTTCTGCACAACCTTAAACCAAACAGCAGTACGAAATTCTTCAAATTTAGAAGGAGAACCAGCTGCTAGTAAGCAAGATAGGCTATCTAGTGATAATGATAGTACCAGAAGCTCAGGATTCTGCTCACAAAGGCTCACAACACAAGTTTTAAGTTCTGAATGCTAGTTAACGAGTCCACATAAGTAATAGTCAAAATGATTGCTAAGACTTACAGCCACATAATGTGTAAAAGAACAAGCAAATGATATAAATAAGGATACACCGGGTGATCAAAAAGTCAGTATAAATTTGAAAACTTAAAAAGTCACGGAATAATGTAGATAGAGAGATAAAAATGGACACACATGCTTGGAATGACATGGGGTTTTCTTAGAACAAAAATAGTAAAATAAAATTAAAAGGAAAACAAAAAACGAAAACGAAGTTAAAAAAAAAAAAAAAAAAAAAAAAAAAAAAAAAAAAAAAAGATGTCTTGCGCGCGTCGTTTGGTGATGATCGTGTGCTCAGCCGCCACTTTCGTCATGCTTGGCCTCCCAGATCCCCAGACCTTTCTCAGTGCGATTATTGGCTTTGGGGCTACCTGAAGTCGCAAGACCGACTACCTGAAGTCGCAAGACCGACAACTCTGGGTATGCTGAAAGACAACATCCGACGCCAATGACACACCATGACTCCGGACTTGCTTTACAGTGCTGTTCACAACATTATTCCTGGACTACAGCTATTTTTGAAGAATGATGGTGAACACACTGATCATTTCCTGTAAAGAACCTCATATTTTTATGCTAATTATTGTTTTTCTGATGAGATGAAGAGCCATATGTCGGACTTTATTTATTTATTTTTGGTTCTAATAAAACCCCACATCATTCCAAGCATAAGTGTCAATTTTTACCTCTCTCTCTACATTATTCCGTGATTAAGTTTTCAAATTTATGCTGACTCTTTGATCCCCCGGTACATCAATCAGTCCATACATCGCATGCCAATAACAGCTAGTAAAGATACTCATGGATATACGTAGGTTTGCCGGCCGCGGTGGCTGCGGGGACTGAGGCGCTCCAGTCACGGTATGCACGGCCACTACGGTCGGGGGTTCTAATCCCCCCCTCGGGCATGAATATTTGTGCCGTCCAAAGTATAAGGTACTTCGTAAGTAGTTTGTAAGTTTAGGGACTGATGACCCCGTAGTTAAGTCCCATAAGCATAACAAACATCTGAACATCTATACGTAGGTTTGACAAAATCAACCAAATTTAGCGGCAGATGGGTGACTCCACGGATGGAAGGGAAACGTGGGTAAGGATGGATGCCCAAACTGATCGAGGGAACTACAGCTCTGATAAGACGGAACATTACGTGAACAGAAATCATTTTGTCAAACTACAACTACGCGTGGGCCATTCACACCGTAGTGAGAAAACACTCATCCGACAGTATACGACTGCTGCCCGGGCACGAACCAGAAAATACGACCCATTTGCACCAGTTAGTTTGCAATGAGTATAGTAAATAACGTTCTTGCCCATGGCAGAGGACAAATTCAGATTTCCTAAGAATACGATCTAAAGCAATAGCTATATCGTTCAAAACACAGAAAAACAAAATATCGGCAAAGATGTAGAAGAAGACATCCCCTGGGGGACAGCTGACAACCCTTATAGAAGACTAAAATGTTCAAATGTTTGAAGAGCTTATGGGACATAACTACAGGGTCATCAGGCCTTAAATTCACAAACTACTTATGAACTAACTTATACTAAAGACGACACAAACATTCATGCCCGAAGGAGAGGGGGGATTCGAACCCTCGACAGCAGCGGCCGTGCAGACCGTGACTTGCATGCGACAGACCGCTCGGCCACTGCGAAGACGAAGACTAAAACAAACAGTTCACACTCGGAAACACATAGCAAAGTCTACAATCACATCAATATTGCAATCTTAACTACTTCAGCAGGCAGCGCAGGAGCACTCAAACCATCAGCTAATAGGTACGGCGACCACTTGATTACCCAACCCACACAACAGCCCATGAACACGGTAAATGCAGGTCGATATGGAATTCCAGTCAGACGTAATAGCTGAGATAAGGGTTCTTCGCAACGGCTCAGTACTGTCCTGATGCACATCGACCCAGCATTGATACCTACTATATCTCGAAGACATCCTGCTGCCGCAATAATCCTGCCTACTACGTCCTTCGATGATGTAACACCTGTTTCACACACAAGGTCTGACGGTGAAAATTCGATTTGAGACAGATCGGGTGACGTGGTGAACACGCCGCTGGCTCATCGCGACCAATCCAGATGCTGGGAAAGTTTTCCTGCAGACATGCGCTCAATTGTCTGCTAATATCCGCCATGTTGAAATCCATTGTTGGGACGAATAGGCAGGGGAACATGATTCACGATTTTTAATGAAATTACTTACTTAGAACAAGAATACAAACAAAAGGGACTCAGCTGGCATAACTTGCGCGCTTAAGAAGCATACGTTCGATGGTTGTGAGCTGACCTTGTAGCTGAGCAGGTGGTGCACCACGCAGGAGAGCGTGGCTTCGCGGCCGACGGGCACCGTCACGTTGCTGATCGTCTCCCCGAACTGCGGCAGGTCTGCAACAGAGACGGCCGCACCGTCACCAACAACAGGTCTGTAACAGCACACGATTACCGTCTCCACAATCATGCACATTAACAAAGAACTAAGCCTTATATCGTGGTAAACTGCCATTTTTAAATCATGTTCCGATGGAACAAATTGAGAAGCAAGTCTTCGCAGTTACGGAAAGAGTCAGTACATCACATAGTAACAAAGTAGTATTAATAGTTAAAGTGAAACGCATCGTAATGCTACGCGCACGACAGTCCTAAACGGAAGCAATAACAACCTATAAGGTAGCACAGAAACTACAGTCAAAGCAGGATACTTGAGCCCTGGAGGCTAACTTGAGCCCAAAACAGAAAAATGTTGTTTGGTTCTCTGCGCCCTCTCAACATAGGTATAACGACATACTTTACTGCTTCGCTGGTAGCCGGCGACATTAAGAAGACCACTGCGTGGGTCTAGAAGGTTTAGGAAGTCGCCACTAGTAGCAGCAATCGTTACGCTATCTACACAAGTGTTTGTTGTTTATTTCACTCTGCAAACTTTTGATTGCATAGATATCAGAAAAAGCCGAAAATTGCATATACTTCTTTTTTTTCCTGTAGTTGATTTCATTTCTCCCAGACGCGTTTCGCCTTTTATTTAAAAGGCATCTTCAGTGGGATCTACAATTTTTGTGAAAGGTATTATTTCGAGAAAAACAACAAAAATGTTCAAATGTTTGTTAAGCTTTCAAACTAAAGATACAAACTACTTATGAATTACCTTATACTAAAGACGACACAAACATCCATGCTCGAGGGAAGATTCGAACGCCCGACCGTAGCAGACTGAGACTGGCGCACCGCAGACCGCTCGGCCACTGTAGCCGCCGATTATAAACAGTTCACGTATTGGTTTACATAAGGGAAGAAGTTTTTACTAACAATTTCTTTGTCTTTTCAACTATCTTCTGCAGTTTCCTCCATTTGGTCAAGGCAACGAGTTGTAGATTGTATAAATAACACGTTTTCGCACAGTTGAAGGTGTTTAGCAGCATTACATTTACTTAATGTATTTTCGTGTTTTCTTTGTTTTGTTGCCAACGTAACGAATGTTGGTTGAAAAACCTTTGTATGTGAACAAACTGAAAGAGTGAGAATGTTATTTGAAACAGAAGAATAACAAGGAAAGAGAGACAGAGACGGAGAGAGAGCATGTGTATGTTAGAGACAGAAAGAGAGAGATTAGTCTGTTTTATGTGTGTATGATTGCAGTATCTGTATGAGGGGTAGTAGAAATTCTGGTGTTTAGTTGATATTTGTTTTGATTTAAATGATCTGTGAATTGAGTGTGTGGGGGGGGGGGCGTTTAATGAGAGTCTGAGGAATTCTTACTCTTTCAGGTTGTTTACACACAAAGTTGAGCAACCAATATTCGTTACGTGGGCAACAAAATAAATGAAACACGAAAATACAGGAAGTAAATCCTGGCTGCTAAACACCTTCAAAATATGTACAACTGTGCGAGAAAGTGTGTTAGTTACACAATGTGCAACTTGGGCCTAGTCGAGATAGAGGAAACAGCAGAAGATAACTGAAAAGACAACGAAAATACAAGTAAAATCTTCTACACTAACCGGCCGCGGTGGCCGAGCGGTCTGCGGCATGTCAGTGGCGGTCTGCACGGTCGCTGCGGTCAGGGTTCGAATCCCCCCTCGGGTATGGATGTTTGTGCCGTCTTTAGTATAACGTAGTTCATAAGCAGTTTGTAAATTTAGTAACTGATGACTCCTTAGGTAAGTCCCATAAGCTCTACAAACATTTGAACTTCTTCACTTATGTAAACAAATACGTGAACTGTTTATAATCTCGAGACAATACATCTCACAAAAAATTGTACTTGTAGTTCCCACTGAAGATGCCTTTAAAATAAAAGGCGAAACGCGTCTGAGAGAAATAAAATCAATTGCAGGAAACAATTTTGTTTTTCACTTCACCTTCAAAAACGAAGAATTTCGGCGCTTGCTGCGGAAGATGGCCACCCAACAAACGTGTTGCATGTATTTCATATTTAGTATATCATCAAAGCTACTTGAGAACTGTTCATGACCTGAATAGCTCATTAATTGTATAATATGTGGTTAAGTACAACTGTTACACTTTACCTGCAAATATGGGTTACTTGAGCCCATGGGCCATTGACCGTTGGAAGCAATCAAATGCAGGTAAAAGAATCTGTGTGCTTCCAAAGGATCAGTTTCAGACGCTGTTGCGGTTTTAGAAGAAATTGGTCCAAACATGAAAAGCAGCCTAAAGGCAGGTATCAAGAAAGCTGGATTAGTGCCTCTACATGAAGATCAGAACATACGCCGTTTGCCAAATAAAGACAAATCCAAGGCAAATGTAGACTTCAAGAGAAGAGAAGCGAGTTTATTACACCTCACTCTACTATGAAGAAAAACCTCCAAGTGCCACCTGGACAGAGTGCAAGTGTGTCTGATTTCTACTGAACCAGTAATACCGATTTGAGATCAGGAGGTGACAGCGACATCAGGATATCAGCATTCACAGTAGTGATATGGAGCATATAGGACACTTGTCTCTGACTTTTTGCCAAACCAAAGCCAAATCAACACCATCACTGGTACCTCGACTGATACAAAAAGTGCGGTTCACGAACGTCCTGTCGAGTTCTTTTCAGTAGTCTGGGAATTCTGACGGCGTCACAATACTTTTTTTTTTCTTTTGTGTCGTTTGTTGTTGACAATATCAGCGTATCCCCACGAGTTAGCAGCTTTCACTGGGTGAATACTAGACAGAAATCGAATCCACATTTGTATGACACCTCCTTGACTCTCGTGCAGTAAAGTGTGCAGAATTCTCCAGCATCCATTTTCCATAAGCTGCCACAAGAACTCAAGAATCTTAGTACTGACCCACACGCTTTTAAATATAAATTGAAGAGTTACCTCGTGGCTCACTCCTTTTATTTTGTTGACAAGCTCCTGGAAAAATTTTTAAAAAATTATCTAATTCATTTTGTTCGTTATTCATACTTTTTACTTAGACTTAAGATTGTGATGTGCCTAGCACTATGGTAAGATTTTATATTACAACTAACTAAATTCCCACTGCTTTTCACGCGTAGACTAGATGGTCTGCATTGGTTGTTTCTACTTCTAGATATAAATTGTCATATATTTAGCTTTAAAATGCTTTCCTAATCAAGTATTTTGATAGAACTTGCCACTCCCTGTTGCACCATTGTTGGCAGAATGCAAAACATCCAGAAACGCATTTTTTTATTTTATCTTTATTTTTTTATTTTATTTTACTTATTTATTTATTTATTTATTTATATTTTTTTGTAATTATAACCATGGTTCAAAACCTAAATTTTCACATTTCTAGCATCAAAATAGTCTTAGTAGCCCCCTTAAAAGATTTTCCATTATTTCACCCGCTAAATGGTTGAATTTCCAAAAATATGGAAATACTTTTTTTAAATTCCAGTCAAAAATCGAAATCCGAAGTTTTTTATTTCTTCCTCAAAATTGCCTTAAAGCGACGTATTTTCGAAAACCCGTTAGTCCACTATTTCACCCCCTTAGGGATGGGAATATACAAAAATCGCTGTGTAAGATAAACAACGTCTAAAAATTTAGTTTCTATCGTCTGTAGGTTTACTTTCCAGAGTCATTTGCTGTCTTTTTAGAAACGGATCGACAACGAGAAATTTCTTTCTTACACTTTGGAATCTTTCTTGGTAGTTTAACTTTTCAATATGCAATATGCACTTATATTTATTTATTCGTACGCTTGCTGCAGAAAAACAACTGAAGAATGTACATCGCGTTTCGCTGTGTATAACCTCTTTGCTTTATAGTGTCAAAAGTCATCACTGGTCTTCAGTGCTAATTTTGTATAAGCTGACGTTCAACTTCTATGCCATCCACCCTATTATAGCTATCGACACGGAACTCCTAAGACAGTTGTCGGTATTCTGATCCTAAGCACTACAGTTGTCTCTCCAGTGTTTATATTGAGATCATTGGTGTGTTGCGAGTGTAGTTAATGCTCAGTTAATGTATGTCTGTGTTTCTTAGTGTTTTATCTTTGAGTCTTTTTATCTTTGAGCATCTTTTGATCGTTGTATTGCTCCACATTTTAGGGATTTTTGTTCGCCACACTCACCCACCGCCACACACAGCGACCAAAACACCATAGTGCACACCGCGAACCTAAAGGCTACTCTCATGCATAACCGCCATTGGTCTGCAGTGAGTAATTTTGGCTACCATGTGAAATATATTTATATTGATTCTTGTGTTAAACTTCATGTACTGACTTGTTCCATGGCCATGGTGTTTTGCTCCTCAATTAGGTCTTACTGCACAGAAAACCATATTATTATTTATTATTATTATTGTTATCAAAATCACAGAGTTTAAATTAGATGTGTGGTGGGCGGTTGGGAAATACGTCGTGGTATTGTGTGTGCCAGTGAAATATCTGAGGTGCGGCAGGAAGCATTTCCCCGCTGCAGCTGAGAAGGTGAGCAGTCGGTGTTAACCCGGCGGCCCGCCTTCCAATAATCGCTGACAGAGGACTCGGCACTCTCCGGCGCCGGCGGTGGCTCATTTGCAGCTGAGACGGCTCGACAGGGTCGCGACTGCGCCCAGAGATAACACGTCAGCTCTAGAGGGACTCCGGTGTCAGCCGCTAACAGTCCATTACCTGCGCGCCACACGGCAACACTCTGCGCTGATGAGGGGCTGCTGCCTCCAGGCTCACAGCTAAGAGAACGGTAGCTCGTGGAAGAGGCACTCCGGAACATTGCAGTCTAAGACAGACAGTGAGGAAACTCCGCAGAGGAAAAAGTGAAGACTGGTAAGTTACACAGATCACTCCAATATTCGAGAACAGCAATAGGAGTGATCCGCAAATTTACTGGCTTATTTCCGGTGTAGAGAAGCAGCTGAGAGAGCTGAATACCAAAAGGTCTCCTGGTCCGGATGGAATACCAGTTCGGTCTTACAAAGAGTGTTCTGCGACATTGACCCATTACTTAGCTTGCATTTATCACGAATGTGTAATTCAGCGCAAAGTTTCTAGTGATTGGAAAAAAGCGCAGATGGTTCCCGATTATAAGAAAGGAAAGGGAACTGATCCACATAATTACAGGCCAATATCGTTGGCATCAGTTTCCTGTAGAATTTTGGAGCAGATTCTCAGTTAGAATAAAGTAAATTTCCTTGAGACGTAAAAGCTTCTTTCTACGAATAATCACGGGTTTAGGAAACATCGTTCATGTGGAACTCAGCTTGCCCTTTTCTCACATGATATGTTGCGAGCCATGGATGAAGGACAACAGGCAGATTATGTTTTTCTCGTTTTCGAAATGGCATTTGACGCAGTGTCGCGCTGCAGACTGCTAACGAAGATACGAGCATAAGTAATAGGTTCACAGATTTGTGACTGGCTGGAGACTTCCTAAGTAATAGAACACAGTACGTTGTTCTCGAGGGCCAGTGTTCATCAGAGACGAGAGTATCGTCAGGCGTGCCCCAGGGGAGTGTGATAGGATCGCTATTGTTTTCTATTTATATAAATGATCTTATGGACACAGTAACTTCTTATTTGCGGCTGTTTGCTGATGATGCTGTGGTGTATGGAGGGTGTTATATTTAATTGACAGTAATAGCATACAGAATGACGTAGGCAAAATTTCTAGTTAGTGTGAAGAATGGCAGCTAGCTCTAAATGTAAAAAGGAAAGAAAGTAAGGTGATGCACATGAGTAGGAAAAACAACCCCATAATGTTCGAACACAGCATTAGTAGAAAGCTTCATGATGCAGTCGCGACGTTCAAATATCTAGGTGTAACATTACAGAGCGATATTAAATGGAACGAACATGTAAGGACAGCTGACTTCGGTTTATTGGGAGAATTCTGGGAAGATGTACTTCGTCTGTATAGGAGACCGCGTATAAAACATTCGTACGACCGCGCCTCGAGTACTGTTCAAGTGTTTGGGACCCGCAGCATATCAGTTTAAAGAAAGACATAGAAGCAGTTCAGAGGCGAACAGCTAGATTCGTTATTGGTAGTTTCGACTAATGCGCGAGTGTAACGGAAATGCTCCGAGAACTCAAATGGGGATTGCTGGAGGCAAAACGACGTTCTTTTCGAGAAATTCTGTTGAGGGAATTTAGAGGGCCGGAATTTGAAGCTGAGTGTAAAACGATCTTCCTGCCGCCTACTTACTTTTCGCGTAAAGATCACAAAGAAAGATAACAGAAATTAGTGTCGTACAGAGGCATATACATATCATTTTTCACTCGTTCTATGTGGGACTGGAACAGGAAAGGACATGCCTAGTAATGGTACAGTGTACACTCCGCTATGAACTTTACAGTGGATTGCGGAGTATATATATATGTAGATACCCATGACGCCTCTTTCTAGAAGAATTTTAAATATATACTCGTCTAAAACAATATGAACTCCAAGATAGTCAACACTATAAGTACCGTTCCTGTAAAACGCAGCTAGCTGTTTACTCATGTGAAGTGACGAGTGCTTTCGACAAGGGATATCATATCGTTTCCATGTTGCTAGATTTCCGGAAAACGTTGACACTTTACCTCAGAATCGCCTTCTAATTTAATTGCACAGTTGTGCGATTCGATTAGCGATTTCCTGTCAGAAAGGACGCAGTAAGTAATATTTGACGGAAAGTTATAGAGTAAAAAGGAAGTAACAACTTGCGTTCTCCAAGGAAGTGTTATACGACTCCTAGTGTTCCTTACCTTTATTAACGATTCGGTACACTAGAAGATAAAAATTAGCTACAAAACGATTTAGACATTTTCATGGTGAAAAAATTCACAATTGACCCCAAATAATGATAGGTGTTAAGTCATCCATATGAGCACTGAAAGAAATCCGTTAAACTTCAAACACGACAAATCTAAACGCAGTATATTCAAATAAATAGCTAGGAATTAGAATTACGAGCAAGTGTAATTGGGAAGAACTCGTACAGAATATCGTGTGTTGTGGTTTTTTTCGTAATTGATTGTATTTTATTTCTGCATATTGTGCATGTGGTTTTGCATGGGCCAAGCTGTGTTTAGTGAGCCTCGTTTGGTAGGGAAGAGGTGGGAGGATTGTTGCGGTGGAGTATACCTTGTTTCGCCTTTCCTCAACCTGTCTTCTAAAAGTCGTAGTGTCAGTATTGCCTCACTGGTTCCTACATTTCTCCTAACTCCAAACTGGCCTTCCTTGAGGTTGAACTCTAGTAGTTTCTCTTTTTTTTAAAAATTAGTGTTAGTATTATGAAGCAACAATTTATTAAACTAATAGTTCGGCAATATTCCCACCTATCTGCACCGAAGGTTTTCTGATTGGAATTATTACATTTATGTTAGGTTGGTGCTACACTTTTGTTGGTGGTGATAAGCCTTTGTTTTTCTGACACTTTTAAATCTGATTTACTCAGCAAGTTTAATGTTGCCTACGAACTACAGTTCTGCTTAGGAGCTTTAACAAATTTTTCTGAGGGATGGGAGAAATATCAGAAAAAAATTCAAAATGTGAGCATTGGAATTTTGATGTGTGTTATACCGAGGGCTATTCTTCGAGACAGAGCCGAACTTTATCCCACTCTGCATTGGTACAACAGAAAGTCATCTTTTTTATTTTAGTTCATTTTTATTTCAACACTGTCATTGATGGATCCGTGTAGAACGTAGTATTTTAACAGCTTTTTATTGTAGTTATTTTCATGTTATTTTACCACGAAAAATTTTGAGGCTTCTAGTTTACTGTTTTGAAATTGGCCGTTATGGACCGCGCAGGAATGACTGCGCGGTCTGAGGCACCATGTCATCGATTCCTCGGCCGCTCCCTCCGGAGGTTAGGGTACTTCCTCCATAATAGGTACTTGTCTATGTGGACCTTAGCAGAAGTGAGTGTAAATAGTGTGTAAGCTTAGGGACTGATGACCTCATTATTTTGGTCCCTTATGTCTTACCTCAATAAAGGAATTTTAAAGCCATTGTGGTAGACGCGTCGTTATGGACGATGTGATACCCTCAATTGAAGAGAAATTTATGAAAAAATTTGTTAGTAAGATATACAGTTGATTAACAGACCGCAGGTCGACTGGATATATGTACTTGAATATCTTTGAGCTAACGTCTATTATTGGGGCCACGAATCATAAAATTGATTAAGTATAATTTTCTTCTGTCGTGTGGCATTAATATTTCCAATTATTAAGGCCGCCTGAACGCACTTTTTTAATACTCTCCTGAGAGTGGCGCGAAAAGCGGCGGAATCTAGTCTACAAAACTTGAAGCAGAAAACTTCCTACTTTTTCTTTCTTCTTACAATGCAATTTTCTGAACACAGCTGCAAAAAAAGACAGGATGGATACAAATTATTTACGTAGTTTATGTAGAGACTAGTCTTTTGGCTGCTGTTGCCGAGAAAATACACTTTACAAAGTCTTCTTCGTAGTATTAGTTTTACAATTACTAAAAAAAAACTGTGTGCGCTGTACCCGCCAAGATACCTCACGGTGTGTGTGGTAGGCATTTGGTGCATCTGTCGCGTATAGTTGGTGGGGAAAAACGGCTGCTTGTATGTCTTTTTTTTTTTTTTTTTTTTTTTTTTTTTTTTTTTTTTTTTTTTTTTTTTTTTTTTTAAGTCCATCGGACTAAACTGCGTGTCATCAGTCCGTAGCTTACAAACTACTTAAACCTAGGTAAACTAACCTAAGGACAAACACACACACACCCATGCCCCAGGGAAGACTCGAACCTCCACGGCGAGCAACCGCGCGCTCCGCAGCAAGGCGCTTTAGACCGCTCGGCTACTCCACCGCGGCTTGTATGTCTCCTTTAAGGGCTCTAATCCTCGTACACTTTTACCGAGATACGCGTAAGAGGAATCATATATATTAGTTCACTCGTCGAGAATATACTCTCTTGGATCTCCTTAAGGTCTTTAACAAATAATTGTGAGGGATGGAAGATAAATCAGAAAAAAATCCAAAAGTTGACTATCCTGTGAGTCATATAAGTCTATACCGTGTTGCAGAATGCCTTTTTTTCAGCGTCTGAGTCTGGAGTTGGCCTATCGTGAACGTAACGCTTTCACGCTAACTAAATTGATCAGAACAAAGACGCTACTATTTCTTGTATCTTCTCTGTCAACTGTACCTGGTACGGATATCACAACGATGAATAATATTGAAATATTGCTCGAATGAATGTTCTACCAGCTGCTTCCTTCGTTGATCAGCTACACTTCCTCAAAATTCTTTCGGTGAATAACGTGTTGCAATTGACTTACAATTTTATATGATCATTCCATTTCATATCACTCCGTATGTATACTCCCAGATATTTTACGAAAATGACTTTTCCAGTGAGAGTTGTTCAATTTTCCAATAATATATTTAAGGCTATTTCTTTATAACTATTCGCAGTACATTCGTTTATATTGGGGGTCGATTAGCCGAGATCCTCCTACATTTCGCTAAAATTTTCCAGCGTTGCTTTCTTGTGTACTAAAGTATCGTCAGCAAAAAGCCTAATAAAACATTTGTCGATAACAGCTCTTTCATACGTACAGTGAAAAGTAACTGTGCTATAAAATTCCGTGGAAAACGCCAGATATTATTTTCACGTTGGAAGAGTTTTCTCTGATGAGAATGATTTGCTGTACTTTGTTTACTAGAAACTCTTCAGTCTGTTGCTGCACTGGGTACGTTCAAATTTTGTTCATCAGGCGAGCGTGCTGAACTGTATTGCATGCCTTCCGAAATCAACAAAAACGGCGTGTTGCTGGAAGCCTGTATCTACTGTTTTCTCAGTCTCGTGGACGAATAGTGCGAGCGGATTCCACGGCGACATTGTTTTCGAATTCCGTGTTGATTCCTAAGTTCTGCGCATCTGGTGCACGCCTCTTTTCAAAAATGGAGTGCCCTGTGCTTTTTTCTAGCCGTTAGGAATTACTCACTTCTCTGGATATCCGGCGTAACCTACGGTTCACTGCTGCTAAAAGCACACAAGTTTCTTTGCGTAGCGTACAATCAAATAGATGTCACTTCATGTCACTTTAGTGATCTAAATTGCTTTGTCATTAAAGGTCATGTACTTCGATAGCTGCCAGTTTTTCGTTATTGGAACGCTTAAGATGGAGATCTTCGGTGCGATCTTGCTCTGTGAAACAAGTTTTGCAAAACGTATTTGATATTTCAGCATGTTGTGTGGTATTTTCCGTTTCAGTAACATTATCGTCACATAATGGATGTAAACTTGTAGATACAAGCGTCACGTGTTAGCATATATCCCGTTTGTATAAAACTTGAATCACATCTCCGTTTTTCAAATTTACTATAAAAATTGTCAATTTAGATGTTAACACTACTACAACAGAAGCGTCGTGATCATCTTAATTCGCACCACTAAACTATATTCTCAAAAGAAGTCATTGAATCCAGAAGCGGCAAAGAAAAGCTTTTATTTCCACCGAAAATGTCCTACCGCTCTCGAGGTGTTAACGCAACTGCCGCAACACCCAGCGCTTCATATATCAAGAAGGAACACATTAATCTGGAACACGGCAAGAGCCGTATTTTAAGGAACATTTGCATAAGCTGATCCGCGCTAATTTATGAATTTGCAATGCAGAAGAGGAAAAGCCACATTAAAACTTCAGAACGTATTCGCGGTCATATTTGGGGGTTTTCTTGGTGGGGCTTAGCTGTTGCATGAACAATGAGAAATGAAAATAGTCCAGCCTCGTATGTTGCACACTCGTTACCTGGGATGTCAGAGCGAGGCAAGAAAGCAATATAAAGCGTCAGCCAAGTCGTGCGTCTGATTTGCATTACCACTACGTCAGCGCTACTGACTTCAGTAATTTCACTCGCTCTGATAACAATCGAAACTGATTCACAGCTCATGCATACTAAGCAGAATCTGGTGTCTGCAGCTTGCACGGGAATCCTTAAAAGGTAAGCGCCTCGTAATATTCAGGGGAACTTTGCATAGGGAACCGCAGGGAAAAGAGCTGACTCGAATTTCTGGGGCTTTTACATTTAGTAAATCTAAAGGATGACAAATATTCCCGAAATA
This sequence comes from Locusta migratoria, assembly GCA_026315105.1. Classification (NCBI taxonomy): domain Eukaryota; kingdom Metazoa; phylum Arthropoda; class Insecta; order Orthoptera; family Acrididae; genus Locusta; species Locusta migratoria. The sequence continues at coordinate 783,092,402 of CM048744.1, forward strand.
ATTCTGTCTTTCCCGCATTAAGTTAAATTACTGCGAACTGCAGCGCTAGAGAGTAATTTCATGGGAAGAGGTCTCGTAAGTCATGTTTAAGCAGGCCTCTCGAAGGAATAACGAAGTCGTTTAGGGCCTATCTTCAGAAATGGAAGCTTTCCCCAATTAATGTTGTTATCAGACTCCTCAAACGCTGCGCAGGTTGCTGCATGGCTTAACTCAGACGAAATGAAAAGGCAGGAAGAATTGAATTCAGTTTGATACGAGTGCGCCAAGGCCCAGATGTGCTGCAACACAAAACCTCCTTAAGAATCCTTTAATGAAACTAGCAGTGCTTACATGCAGTTGTTATACATGACAATATGTTCATTTTCTACTCGAATATGGATACAGGATATACCCTTAGGACATAACGAAGGAAATCATCCAACCAATACGAAAATCATAGCGCATATATTGATGGAACAAATCTTCATACATTTTCATTCATTTACAATTATTTTATATATTAGATATTGAGCAAAATCACGCACCAGTTGTCAATTTCATAAATTGTTCATCAATACGGCCTGTTTCGGGACTACCTTATCCCATTTACATGTAGTGAAAACAAGGAAGCACATTTTAATATCGACGCTACGCATTAGACGACTTTATGATCAATACACCACTTACAGAATAATACAACTAAAATAATGAATCTCTCTTTAGACAATGCCATCAATAATAAACATGCACCATAAATCTTTTGTCAAACTTAAAGACCGCGTCTGAAGATAACATACCACTGCTATGAAGGACAGTTGTGGACTACAGAACGGCTGCTCGCATATAACAGAGACAATACATATGTAACTAAACTGTCATAGTAACCTATCATATTAATGTCTTCACATCTGAGAAAGTACGTCTCTACTCTATTCAAATGAAATAAAAACCATAGCATGAAGTACACATCCCTAAATTAATAAAACCTGACGTCACTAATTAAATCAAAAGTAAGGGCACTGCTTCTGAAGGAGGACATTGAGTAACTGGGAACAGTAATGCCCTGTTCATTTAGCTTGTTGTTGTAATTCTCCTTTACAGTACAGAGAATCTTACTTTCGTCCAATCTGGATTCTTTACCCTACTAATTCAAGACTACTAATTCAAGACGAATATCGTAATTCCAATTCCAAAGAAAGCAAGTGCAGACAAGTGTGAAAATTACAGAACTATCAGTCTAATAAGTCATGGCTGCAAAATACTAACACGAATTATTTACAGACGTATGGGAAAACTTGTGGAATCCGACCTCGGGGAAGATCAGTTTGGATTTAGGTGAAATGTAGGAACACGGGAGGCAATACTCACCTTACGACTTATGTTAGAAGATAGGAAAGGAAAACCTACATTTTTAGCGTTTGTCGATTTAGAGAAAACTTTTGGCAATGTCGACTGGAATACACTCTTCCAAATTCTGAAGGTAGCTGGGGTAAAATATAGGGAGCGAATAGTTATATTCAACCTATACAAAAACCAGACAGTGGTTATTAGAGTCGAAGGAGAAGAAAGGGACGCAGAGGTTGGGAAGGGAGTAAGACAGGGTTGTAGCCTTTCAATAATGTTGTTCAATCTGTACATTGAGCAGGCAGTGAAGGAATGGAAGGAGAAATTTAGAGAGGGCATTAAAGTGCAGGGAGAAGAAATAAAAAGTTTGCGGTTTGCCTATGACATAGTAAATCTGTCAGAGACCGCAAAAGATCTGGAAGTGTAATTGAATGGAATGGACAATGTTTTGAAAGGAATATATAAGATGAACATTAACAAGAGTAAAACGAAAATAATGGAATGCAATGTCAGAAAATCAGATGATGCTGAAGGAATTAGATTAGGTAATGAAACAATAAAAGTAGTAGATAAATTTTGTTATTTGGATAGCAAAACAACTTCTGATAACCGAAGTAAAGAAGGTATAAAATGCAGAATGGCTATGGGAAGAAAAACGTTTCTAAAGAAGCGAAACTTGTTAACATCCAATATTAATATAAATGTTAGGAAGTCCTTTCCGAAAGCATTTGTCTGGAGTGTAGCATTGTATGGGAGTGAAACGTGGACGATATGGAGTTCAGTCAAAATGATGATAGAAGCGTTTGAAATGTGGTGCTACAGACGAATGATGAAAATTACATGGGTAGATCACGTAACTAAGGAGGAGGTGCTTAACCGAATCGGGGAGAAAAGGAGTTTCTGGCATATCCAGAGGATAGATTGGTTGGACACATTCTGAGACATTAAAGAATTGTCAACTTAGCATTAGAAGGAAGCGTGTGGCGTAAAAATCGTAGCGGGAGCTCGAGGGATGAATACAGTAAGCAGATTCAAAAGATTGTTGGTTGCCAAACGTATTGTCAGATGAAGAAAGTTGCACAGGACAGGATAGCTTGGAGAGCTGCATCAAACCAGTCTGCGGACTGAAGACAACAACAACAACAACAACAACGATTCTTTTGATGGACGTTATCTGAAGTAATTTCTTATGCATAGTTGTACCCCCTCTCCCTTAGTACTTCACCAAATTAAACTAAAATGTTCTGGGAATAACAATGTCATTGTCATTCAATTAGCGTCCTAAATATCACATTTCTTAACTTTGATTCCTTTGATGGAAGTTATCTGAAGTAATTTCTTAGGCATGGTTTGTCAGTAGGCCTCCTGAACTGTTCTTAACAATTTTCCTGTTCCTTCACCCTTTGAGACCTTGTACCAAGTTGTACTTGTTTTGTAATAGTTTTACGAGTGATACAAATTTATTCATCACCTCTTTCCAAACGCTGCCAGAGTCACTAAATTGTTCTACGTAACGTACGTTTTTCCAATATAACAACCTTGCGACAATTGTAATGGAATTTATTTTTAAAATTGTAGCTTACTTTTCTTAGCTACTTAGTACAATACTTAATAACTTCTCACCACTTCTTCTTATACCTTCCTACGCAACGTATATCTTGTATTATTTGTTTACAGCTATCTTTGTGTCGGTTGATGGCATAATATTGTAGTATATTACACCATTTTCGAGTATTTTGTTTTATCTAATTCACCCATTTTCAATATTTCTGCTATTACCATTTGTCTATTTGTTTAAGTATCGAACTATTATAAAATTGAATATTTCTAAATGCGAAATCTTGAAAAGTAAGTTAAGTTGCAATGAATCCCGAAATAAATTATAGCTTTTGTTTTTATTTGACGGTGTTAACTCCGTTTACTCAAACCATAGTTTTCTATTCGTGTTAGATAGAGCTGTATTTGACAAATGTCATGTGTGCGTGTTTCGGCAACTAAGAAACGGCGCATTTGATTCTATCTTCCATTTGCAATCTAACTTTAAACCTTTCATATAGTTGCTATTTACTTTTGAGATTTATTTTACGTTTGTAACAATAAACAATATGAAGTTACATTGGACTTATATTTACATCAACAAATGATTGCCTGAGGCAAGGAAGAAGCAGAACCTATTCAGGAAGAACAATTATTCAAACTACTACTGCAGATACACAAACTCAAATGGCAGATGAAGTTTCCCATTTTGAGCAAATAACACTAGTTATAAAAAAAAAATTCTTGAAAACAGCAAGATCCTGGCCTTAGCTATGATGCAGGCGACACATCACCAAATGTTTGGAGCAGACAGGAGTTGGAAGCGGCAGGTGATGACTGCAGACTAAAGTTGAAATAAATCATATCCTTTTTCGCACTTCGTTCTGTGAAGGAGAAACGATACTTACCTAATAGCCTGTCTAGTGTAGGTGCTGTAGAGAGACAATAGCTGCACAATTTTATATCGCCAGCGGACAAGTCGATCGCAGTGTACTTGTGAAACGGTGTTCACAAGTGCAAATTACCAAGTCAAAATTGCGACAGAAAATCTTAAAATATGCACGATCCGCAAAGTGGGAATGATTAAAGTGTGACTCCCAAAATATCCAAGTCAACTGTGGCCAGCGAAAGCGAATCCACAGGACAGAAATCAAACTTCAGACTACAAGTAAACTGCGAAATCAAGGGGTCCGAACACTTCGGAGTCCTCGACGCGAGACCTCAGTCGATCCGTACACTGTGGAGATCTACAAGCGAATCCCCTAAAATCTCTCTCCACGCCTGAGTTGCTGGTCGCAACACGCGACCCCGGCTATACGACCAAAGCGCTCTAATTACCGTATATAACTAATTGCCTGAACAATGACATCGCGAGAGGCCGTTGAAAAATTTCAAAACTGTCACAATCGTAAGTTTTGGCGAATCACAGAACATTCTGCAGACGCACGTACAAGCTCCTCCCACACGAGGAAAGCTCCCACAGAGACGTTACCGTACACACGTCCACGACCTCTCCGGAATTTTTCGGACGCTCTCTTTTTTGGTCCCAGGGCTCAAAATAGATAAATTTTATGGCCTTAGGCGCCAGGTCCCCGCTGGCCAGACGAACGACTATGCGCCCAGCAAACTGCTCAACATTCGTCACGCATAAGAACGTTACCGCAACCACCCACATCGACAAATTCGGAGAGTCATTAGTAACCGTAAAAACGACAAGCTGCTCTGGCGATGGTGCAAGATCTCTGCGAATTTCGCCCTGAAGCGGAACATCCGATTGCGTTGCAGTGGCGACAGTCTGGCAGACATTCTTCAGTGCGTCCGCAGAGCATTGCTCTGCTCTACCAGCAAACAAAACCTCTCAGATAGATGTGGCCGGCCCTGGGTGACCTCTCTCTCCATCCACTGCCCACCGAATGGGACCTCACAGGCACCAGGCCAAGACAGGACACCCTCCTTTCACACCCGAGTCGGAAAAGTTTCACAACAGAGAAATTTTACAAAAGCGAATAACTAAACACGATAATTTATGGACCGCTACATGCCAACTGTCGAGGCTACGTGAGAGAAAGCATGCCAGCCGTCCCCTTGCCGTCGCCAGCCTGTCCACTGGACAGCAGATATAGGAAGGAATCGTAGAAAAATTATATGAGAAAGTGCTAAGTGAAGGACTTTTTCTTAGACAAAATGCCTCCATTGAAACAGAAGTGTAACAAATCTAATAAAAATAATGTATCAAAACGACACTGAACTTCCCCATCTGCTCAAAGACAAAAATAAAATAATTAAAAAGTTGACTACATATTAATAGCACCTTACAGTTTGTGCGACCGCATACACTTTGGGCTTCAGAAAACTACATAAGAAAATATCCGTTGAAGTAAGGAGAATGCGGTTCTTTTCCCCACATCATGCTCAACAATATTTTAAATAAAATATTGATGGTAAGGTACGCAAACAGAGACAGCTGCTCATAGTGTGATGCATGAGGAACTCATATAATACACGTTACGAAAGGTACTAATGGAAAGGATTTTGAAGAAATACAAAAAATCTCAGCTGTTTCCACTTCTCAAAACTGAATATTTAAATGTACCAACACTACTGTACGTATACAGATTTTTCCGTTGCAAAAAAGTAATACTTTGCAGCGGCCAGATTACTTTCTTCCACAGATGAACATTTTTTCCTCTCTGGAGACAACAGCTCTCATGAATGTTGGTTAGCGTAAAAGTTGAAAAGCAGCGAATAACTGAATTAGCAGTTGCAAGTGATTAAATATATCCCACAGTTAACTCTTGAATGTACAATGAAGACAAATTTTCACCAGGATCTCAGGCAGAGGTAATCTACTTAAAAACTTTTTATTGGGTACCATCTTACTTCTTTTCTGTGGAATCGCGAAGTGCTGTGGGAAAGAGAGACGCAGGGGAGCCAATCCGCTCCCACTGCTGTCCTGTCTGAATAATTTTAAGAAAATTGTTCGCTTCACTTCTCAACTCTGAGTTCAGAGACGCTCTACTAGGTCGTTACGTAAATGAAACCTAAAGGAAAATTGGTAATATACAGTATTTTTCAGATTGATTGTTTGAGTGTAGTTCGTCAGTTAGATTATTTTTATTTTAAGTCTTGTGTATTGCTTCAATAAGTTTATTAAATGTATAAACGTTTTCGATGGAGAATACAGGAATCGATTAAAACATTCTAAGGGGACAATTACCAAAATCGTAAAGGCTTCTTTACACGCACACATTGGATATATTTCCTCTACGCATCGGATTTGTCTGTAGTGTCGAATGCACAAGTTGTGCACCATCATTTAGGTACATGGGGAAAAAGTGAAAGTGGTGAAATGAAAACACGGAGTTCCCACCTCTAGTCCTTGGAACAAGAATTTTCTTAATCTAATAATCTAACATTCACAGTATGAGCAAACTGAGCTGTGTATACTGATAAAACTATTCTAACCAAAGGGTGTAAATCCGCAATAAAGACTTCCACACGAAAAATCATTAACAAAGAACACAAATCGATCCGAGCTAAAAAAAATTTGGATATTTGTATGTTTTCATGAAGAAATAAAAAGCTTCAATTTCCTGTAATGGATATTAACTGCCATAAATTAATGGAAACGAACATAAAAAATACCTAGGTATCCGTATATACAGGGTGGCGCAAAAAACACAGGACACTGGACACAAAATGTAAAAGAGATTGAATTTGTATGTTATATAAATACTAACAGCAGTTCCAATTATTTATTATGTTCACACTGTTTTCTATCTTCATAAGACTAGAAAATATAATCTGGTGATGGCTATTATAGGCGAAACGCGTTATTAATAAATAAAAATCTGAAACCAAGGCTGTTTACACACATCAATAAAATGTATGTAATTTTCAGCACACGTCGTAAGTAGCAGTGCCACGCAATTCTGCTGAAGCATATCCAATTAGTAATCTCCTGTCACTGTTCTTTCAAAAGTAGATATGAGAATATGGCCCCCCTCCCCACAAAGAAAAGAAAACCCTCACACCAGGTAGACTTAGTTCTTGTAGGTAGATTTGTTATTTCTAACAAAACATTTTGATTGTTAGTGTACCAATAAGTACAGCTATGACTGTCAACTTGTCAGCTTACCTTGAAATTGGTCTCGTAAAACACTTCTATGGAAAGGTTAGGATCATGCGTCCGTCTATCAAGCATCAATTCACAATACCGAAGTTGGTGAGCTGGATCCTCTTCGACTAACTCTTGTAAACGTGAAATGTAAACTACTTGCGCCAATCTTCGTGGTATATCCAACGCAAAAGTAAGCCTAAGAAAGTGTCAATCCCCGATATTTTTGAAATATCGATACTTTATAACACTTAAAAACTAAGGGAAACGCATTTTTCGAGCGGTAAAAAACATATAATTGGTGAAACGATCCTTACAGCATGGGGGCTAAAGCAGAAAACAAAAATTCGATAACTTAGAAATTAGTGAAACGATTATAATGGTTTTGTGCGTGAGTGCGTGCGAGTGTGTGTGTGTGTGTGTGTGTGTGTGTGTGTGTGTGTGTGTGTATGTTATGGAAGTATCTTTTGATGCGGAGTGAAAATTAGCGGTTCAACTATCTCGAAAGAGACCAATTTTTTGCTCCAAAAATTAGTTTTCATTTAATCGAAGTAGAAACCATTAAAACTTCAGAACGAAGGCTAATTAAAAAACAAAAAGTATTTTCTATATATATATATATATATATATATATATATATATATGCGCGTTGAAATGGGAGCAGGCTTGACTTCGAAGATAACTAAACGTAGCACTTATACTGAAAGCGCGTTTATTACTGCCTCTCAGGCAGAGTGCTCTGCTATTTATACACAGACAGAATTTACCAGAAATTAGAAGAACGGTTAACATAAGAGACAAGTAGAATTTACAAGTGAACATAAGAAAGATGGAGAACATTCTGAAATTGTTAATTACAAAGAAATATATTTTTGCCGGTGGGCGGGATTCAACCGGCGACCTTCAGCACCGCAGTCCGTGACACTATCCCCTGCGCCACGCCGGCAGGCGGTGTACGTGGTCTCTCGCGGCATTGCTCCCCCCTCCTGGAAAAACAGCGACCCGCTGTTACGTTCCCTGTGCAGCCAGCTGCAATGTCCTGGATCTTGACCTTGTTATGGGCCTCTGTATGGCAGTTCAAGAGAATCCTTCCCTTCTCCACGATTATCGACGACAGACGTTCCTGTCGTGGCTTCATAAGGAACATTATCGTCCTTAGAGTCCTTGAACAAGAAGCTATTCTCGTCTCTTCAGGATCTTAGTAAGGCTTCATGCGCAGGACGTGAACAATGTCTCTTCGTTTTTGACATTTCGACGACGGCTCATAATCCTCAACTTCGTATGTGACGTCTGACAGGCGGCGTATGACACGATACGGACCAAAGTATTGCTTCAATAACTTTTCTGACAGTCCAACCTTCCGTACAGGGGTAAAAATCTATACCAGATCCCCTGTACTGTACACAACAGGTCGGTGCTTGTCGTTATACCGCTGACGGTCCTTCTCCTCGGCGTCCAGTGTCCGTATGCGAGCCAGCTGTCTTGCTTCTTCGACCCTGGTGATGAGCTGTTTAACATAGTCATCCTGAGTGTCGTCCGGTTGGAACGGAACAGCGTATTCATTGTCGTCTCAGCTTCACGGCCGTGGAGCAGGAAAAACGGAGTGAACCCTGTGGTGTCTTGTCTTGCGGTATTGTAAGCAAATGTCACGACTGGCTGAATTGTATCCCAATCCTTCTGCTCAACATCGACGTCCATTGACAGCATGTCGGCTAACGTCTTGTTAAAACTTCCGTAAGACTATTTGTCTGAGGACGGTATGCAGTTGTCATTCTGTGGACAATGTCGCACCGTGACTGATACTAGTTTTGACTGGAATACTTTTCTACGATGAGATATCATGACACGTGATGCTCCATGCTTCAAAATAATGTATCTACAAGGAGTTTTGCGATCTCTGGAGCTTCAGCAGTCGGCACAGGTTTGGTGACAGCGTAGCGTGTGAGATAGTCAGTGCAGACTATTATCCAACGGTTACCGGTTGTCGACTTCGGGAACCTCCCTAAAAGATCGATCCCAACTCGGTGGAATGGAGCTGCTGCCGGCAGAATCGGTACGAGATACCCTGGAGGTAATTGCGGCACATGCTCCCGTCGCTGGCACTCTTTACAGTGACTCACATAGTGCTTGACAGATCGGTAGAGACCTTTCCAGTAATACCTGCGTCTGATTCTGTCTAGGGTCTTCACGAATCCCAGATGACCGGATATTGGAGCATCGTGGAAACATTTGAGAATAGCTGGCTGGAGATAAGCTGGAACGAACAGTTGCTCTTATACAATGTTCGGTTTATAAGTTGGAACTCCCCATTGGTCACCTCTATCGTTTTTAATAGTACTGGATCTTCCCTCTGTTCAGCTGTAACGTCATCTAATTCAGTGAGGGCTGAAATTTCATTAATGCTGTTGTGTTCCACTAATGGGTTCCTCGAAAGGCAGTCGGCATCCTTGTGTTTGAGCTCGTTCTTGAATACCACTGTGACATCGTAAGATTGGAGTCTTAGTGCCCATCTTGCTAGTCGACCTGATGGATCCTTCAAGCTAGTCAGCCAACACAAAGAATGGTGGTCTGTCACGACGGTGAATGATTTGCCGAATAAATACGGCCGGAACTTGTTGATAGCCCAGGTAACTGCGAGACATTTTTTCTCAGTTGTAGAGTAGTTTATCTCGGACTTTGAGAGTACTCTTCAGCACCTTCCTGAACGTGTACAAACACTGCACCAATCCCATAACCACTGGCGTCGGTGTGAAGTTCCGTTTCTGCATTCTCGTCGTACAAGGCTAGCACTGGTGCGGACGTTAGAGCCTCCTTAAGTGCCCAGAAAGCTGTTTCTTTTGTCTCATCTCAGTAAAACTTGGCTTCTCCCTGCAGAAGTTCTTGTAATGGACGTGCCTTGTTACAAAATCCTTTTATGAAACGTCGGTAGTATGAGCACAGCCAGATAAAACTTCTCACATCACGAATGTGCTGAGGAGTTGGAAATTCTGTGACTGCCCTTACTTTATCTGGATCAGGACGGACACCATCTACGTTGACTAGGTGACCCAGGATTTTTATCTCTTTGGCGACGAAGAGGCACTTCTTTGGAATGAGGCGGAGACCTTCAGTATGAAAACACTTCAACACAGTTGACAGGCGACCTTCAACACCGAAGTCCGTGACGCTATCCCCTGCGCCACTCCGGCAGTCGGTGTTCGTGGTCTCTCGTGGCAATATATATAGTAGCTTAAGTTCCGCTGCTTCACACGCGTAGAGTGGATGGTCTACATTGGTTCTTTCTGTTTCTAAATAAAAATTTTCGTAGATTTAGCTTTAAAAATACTTTCCTAATCAAGCATTCTGATACAACTTGCCACCTTCTGTTGCACCATTGATGGCAGAATTCAACATCCCGACACATACTTTTTCAATTATAACCATGGTTCCAGTTTTCGCATTTCTAGCATCAAAATAGTCTTAGTAGCACCCTTAAAAGATTTTCCCTTATTTCACCCTCTTAATGGTTGAATTCTCATAAGTAACAAAACATATGTTTTTAAAATTCCTATCAAAATTCTAAATCCGAAGTTTTGTATTTCTTCCTTAAAAATTGCCTGAATTGCAACGTATTTTCGAAACACCATTCATCCCCTATTTCACCCCCTTAGGGATGGGAATATCGAAAAATCGCTGATGCCTACAGTGTAAGATAAACAACGTCTACAAATTTCAAGTTTCTATCGTCTGTAGATTCACTTTTTGGTGCCGTATTCTTTTGGAAACGGATTAAAAACGCGAAATTTCTGTCTTACGCTTTGGCATCGTTCTTGGTAGTTGTACTTTTCAAACTGCAATATGCACTTCTTTTTCTTTATTCGTACGCTTGTTGCAGAAAAACAACTGAAGAATGTGCACGACGTTACGCTGTATATAACCTCGTTGCTATTATAATCTCAAACGTCATCGCTGGTCTTCGATTTTATATAAGCTGACGACTTTCAACCACTATATTTTCCACCCTGTTACAGCTATCGACACGAAACTGCTTTGGTGTACATCGGGATTGTACTACAACAACAAAGAGAGACCGTTCGTCTCCATTTTGTAGTTTTTGCTGAAGAGCAAAATATTGACGCCCACACGTAGAATTGTGGCGGACCCGAGTGTTAAGCTATGTAAATTATATCACTGAACTTCATGCAATTTTTATTACTTCAAATGTTTTTAATTCGTTTTCTGTTGTTGTTTCTTATCTGCAATTTTTGAGTGATCATTAAAAGTTATAAACACATCCTTTCTCTCATTTTATGAACCTTGTACACAAACAACAAATCATAGAATTTTATATAACTGGGTAACTTTAAGCTCCCATAACTTCCACTCCGTTATCATCCCTCTTCCACCACAGTACACAATTGGGGGGGGGGGGAGGGCAGATACCCACTGCCACACACAAATACTATTCGTTTGCGATTAGTTGTGGCACAAACAGCTCAATATATTGCCGCCAATGTTAATGCGTGGACATGTGACCTCCACGCGCTACATAATGTGCAACGGTGACGCCGGAGATTAAAATCAATAAAAATATTTAATAAGCTTTTTTTCACTTTTATTCTCTGTTATTTAAAAAGTAGATTTTACAGTATTTATAAAGCCGCATGTCGAGTTACTGTTTATTCAAGAATTTTTTTCAGTTTTCGTTCGATATGCTGGATCAGCCATATTAAATTCTGAGAATCTGATTTCAGATTTAGATTCAGCAAATTTGAATACTGGTATATTAAAGAAGCGGTATATGTGAAACAGTTCAATAATGTAGATTCACAAGGTGCTTCATGAGCAGTATCAAACGATCGCAGCAATGTAAGGCTTATTTAACCCTTAAATATTTATAAATTTAAAAAATACGTGTTTCTTAATTATTCTCCCTTGTGAAGTTTTAATAGATTCTACTTCGTTTAAATGGAAAGTAATTTTTGTAGCAAAAAATCAGTCTCTTTCAGAGTAGCCCCTAATTGTCACACTTAGGTCGATTTTCGACTTTATCTAAAGATACTTTCATAATAAAATCATTAAAATCGCTTCACTAATCTCAAAGTTACCGCAATTTTTCCATTTAGCCACCATTTTGAAGTTACAATTTCACCCCGTAAATATGTTTTATCGCCGCTAAATAAAATACGTGTCCCTAAGTTATTCAAATATTATAAAATATGAAAATTTCAGAACATCAGAATAACTTCTCAGATGCTAATGATCTGGTTGATTTTTGCGGACTTTGAGTCACAACTAAACATGTACACAGTTCAGTTTCCTCAGTTGGAAGTGTTCTTGGGCGGTCAGATCATCCGTAACACATCCATGTTCTTCAAATTTATCTCGTATGTCGTACACTGTTCGTCTAAAGTGTCTTCCTCATTCAGTAACAACTGCAGTAGCAACAGTTTTATAAAATATTTTTAACGCTAATGTCCCGTCTTCTCAACATCGTGATAATTCCGGAAACAAGTCTCTCAGATTACATTGTCTTCAGTTGACTAGTTCGATTATTTTCTTTTGTTGACGAAGCGTAATTATCATCAACTGGTAAAAACAATTTTTCTGAGGAATTTGTCTGGAGTGTAGTATTGAACGGAAATGAAACGTGGACAATGTTCAGCTCAGAAAAAGCAGAAGAATGCTTATGATAAGATAGTTAGGTCACTAAATTGATGAGGGGGACACTGAACAATAAGGGAAGAGAGAAGAAATGTTTTGCATAACTTCAGTTAAAGAAAAGTTAAGTCGAATCGAGACATTCTGAGACAACGGAATGCTTTCGTGGGTGCGGAGGGGTGTAAAAACAGTAAAAGGAAACCAAGCGTTAAGTAAAGTAAGTAGGGAAGAATGGATGTGAGTTTCAGTAGTTATTCGGAGATAAAGAGGCCTTCACAGAGGGAAAAGCGTGCGGAAGTAGATCAAATCACTCGTAGGACTGAAGACCACAATAACAACGCTCCGGAATTAGTTCCTTCACGAACTCATATCCATAGAAATTCTGCTGTGCAACGTATAATTCTGCGAGACAGTATAAACAATAACTTTGATAAGAAATTGTTTCTTCTATTTGCGATATTTCTCCGCTAACTGGCTAAAGTTATTTCAGAAATGTAATGGCAGATCAAGGACTAATTCCTGCTGGAGTGATTCTTAGTTTTGTAATACAGAAAGGAACTATCTGCAAATCACAAACATCATGAAACACTTTATAGGCCGGGACTGGAGCAAAACAGGACGAAATGTATATGTGGGAGCGTATGTACGTTTCGTTTAGGAAGAAAAACTCCTCAGCTGCACATCTAAATATTCATATGTAGGTATGTGTGCTATGCTTCGCTTACTTGCTACTGGAAAAGCTTTTACTCGATAAAATATGATAATCTATTTACTTTAACTGATATAAATACGTTTCCAGAGTTCTTAACTTATAATAAAGCGTGACAAGAAGCACTCGTGGCAGGACCACGCGCACAAAGCTTCTCTTCTCAGAATTAACGTGCCGTCCTCAAGTACTTGTGCCCATTGCGGAACAGAATGCGTCGAAATCCAGTTTAATTATTTTTTTGGAAACGCGCCGTAATGAAAAGGAATCCCGCTTTGGGAAATGCGGAGGAAATGAGCACGATTTTACCCGGCGAGTGGCGCAATTAGAGTGGAGTTATTAGCTCCTCCATTAATTATTTATCAGGAAACTGAACTGGATTTATTAAGAGCGTCAACGAATTTGCGCGCCCTTCAAATTTCCTTTCAGTTTTCTTCTGTATGTCGCTGGCGGGGTCTTTACAACGCTGTTGCGAGCTATAAATATTCGACTCCTCTAAAACGGCGGACCCTTCTTTGGTAGCTCGAAAATGAAAGGCAAAAGGCCGAAAGCAGAAAAATACAAAGAAAATAAAAATGGAGAGGCGGCATGGAAGAAGCAAAAATAGTACTACTGACGGGGCGGGAACGGGAGAGAGATAGAGAAAGACAGGAAAGTCAGAGAGAGAGAGAGAGAGGGCTTTTAAATGAGTTTAAAATGAAGTTATTTAAAGCCGCAGTAACATTTTGGTCGTGGTAGCGGAGCTACGACCCCTGAAATGCCCCTGATTCAAACCTGGCACCCAACAGAGTCGTCGACACGCTAAGAATACAATTTCCTCCCCATTACGTGTTCTTATAATGGACGGTGGTCATTGCCAATTAAAATTGCCCACTATATCACTGAGTATTTCTCCCTCGGCGCAGTTAACCCGTAATTACCTTCTCTTGCCTGCGAGCGCTGTTTTATGAGACCTGCGGTAGGATGCCTTCACAACTCCACCCACGAATGGCGTCGTCTCTGTCTCTTTCTTCCTCTCCTTTTTTCCCTCTCGCCATCTCTTTTCTCTCTCTTTCTCCCTTCGGCCTCTCTACCAGTCTACAACTGCCCTATGTTCCACGTCCGAGAGGCCCGTATCCTCTTCTATAGCCACCCCACTCGAGCGCAGAAGCGGCGTTTAGCGCGCACTTACAAATCCGCGCTCTGTGCGGGCCAATTCTAACTCTCCCCCTGCCCCCCATTCACGAGCACGCGTATCCCGCCGCCCCTCTTCAAGTGCCTCATTAGCAATATACAAGGATAGCAGAGCAGCGAGATTTTCACTGGCTGCCAACTCTTGCCGGCATATCCTCTTCCTGCCAGATCCGGAGATCAGGTTGCGTTAAGCTTGGCCGTAACCGGACGGTCGCCCCGAGGGCTTCTTGTGCAACGACCGCCCCGTGGATCCAGGGTTTAGTGGTGTGACCTATGCGCCGCTGCAACGGGAGCTGACGTTGCCATGCTCGTTGATTATTTATTATGGGGATGATAATATATTCATGGAAATTGCAGTGGGAGGTGATAAAATTAGTGTTCAAATGTTTGTAAATCTATCGGACCAAACTGCGTGGTCATCAGTCCGTAGCTTACAAAGTACTTAAACCTAGGTAAACTAACATAAGGACAAACACACACACCCATGCCCCAGGGAGGACTCGAACCTCCACGGCGTGCAACCGCGCTTGCCGCAGCGAGACGCTTTAGACCGCTCGGCTACTCCACCGCGGCTAAAATTAGTGTGGAATCGCCGTTATACGAAGGTTTAACTTGGCAGTAATGTTATTCTGAATCAAGGCCACAAAGTTGTCCTCGTAGTGGTGCCTAAACCGTCTGGGGGTTCATTATTTTTACTCCATTATGCAATTCACCTTTCAAATAACCAACTCCCGCTTCTCACTTTCCTCTTGCTCTCCCCTACCTCTTCCGAAACAGCTAAACATTTGTGTCAACGAAGAATATAAACGTCATCGACCATCGCAGTCGCGACATATTCGAAGAAAGCAGCCAGACATTTGTGACAAGTAGGAAGACAAAAGTCATCGTTAAAAGTTTTTAAAAAAATTATTAGAATTTTTAAAAAGGCCTAGACCGCATATGAACTCAAAATCTTACAACGTGGTGACTAGTTCGACTTGACAGTCTTTATCAAACCACAGATAATTGAAGCATATGAAAAATTTATTTGGCAGTTTCATTAGTTTGAGGGTTTAGGTCAGTCAATGCATAACAAATTTGTTAAATGATTTAACCGCCTTTGACTGTATTATTTAATTATGTATTTGTCAAATGGCGGTTAAATCATTTAACAGATATTCCATGACTGTGGCTCATGACTGCAACAAAATAATTCATAACAAATTTAGACTTTTTTTTAAACACTACAGCTCACAGTCGCAAGCTACAATTAAACCCGCGTTTCAGTGCCACGAAGGACTCATTCTTCAGACAGTAGGAGGTAAAAAAGTTAAAAATTATATGTCAACTCAAAGAAATTAAAAATACAATGACATATTGGCCGTATTTTTAATTTCTCTGTGTTGACATGTAATTTTTAACCTTTTTACCTCGTACTGTCTGAAGAAGGTGTCTTTCGTGGCACTGAAACCTGGGTTACATTCAATTGTAACTTGTGACTGACGGTTGTGTTTGCTTAAAAAAGTCTAATATAGTGCAGTCGCATAAAGTATTACATAACAAATTTGTTTGCAGGTATGTGGATTTTTATCACTGCAATGAGAAATGTTGAAAAAGTCCGGCACTTCAATTGGACATTGTATGATTTGGGTTCATAGGTGTTTGAACCCACACACGTGTTAACAACTTCACCAGGAACATCGGAATTTCGGCATTCACATTACCCTTTTCGCCGATGTTTTAACAACACCTTCTCTCTAGCTTTCATAATGTCAAGTTTTAAAAAGTCATTTTGCTTCCAGATTCTTTTTTGTATAAAAAGTAGTGCGTTCGCGCGCATGTGTATGTATGTGTGTGTGTGTGTGTGTGTGTGTGTGTGTGTATTGCATTAAAATTTACATATGTTGTTCCAATGACCAGAAATACAAGTTCACTGTCTTCATAAAATTTCGTATGTTGCACGGCAGAGCGTACTTACGAACTTCGGCAAAATGTACAGTTTCATGCCGACATTGATGAAATTTTGCGCATTTCACCTTCAAAAGAAGATAGTATTCATAAGATTCCGTGCGCTGTTTGGCAGAGGCGCCTTACAACACATTTTTACACTATCTGTTTTCAAGTTTTTACACGCCGCCGCATGAATCATGTATTTAAGCTTTATTTCACTGACATTGTTGGCAATTGATACATTTTACCTACATGGACTGAGAAAACGAAGATGGACGGAGATGAGCAAAGACGAGAGAGGGAAAGATAGGCCCACTGAGGAAGAGGAGACGAACAGACAGAGGGGACCGAAGGAGATGGACAAATAGGGGATGAGAGAAAGAGGGAGGAGATGGGTACCACCGGGTCTGTTATAAACGCAAAGGTGGTGAAAAAATATAGCTTGCACCCGGACGCGAAATCTCTTCCTTTTATGAACTTGTAAGTATATAAAATTTTATAAAAAACAATAGCCGTAACAATAATGATTTTATTAACTGGTAACCAGTTTAGTCCCATCTCCAGCTCAACAAGACATCCAGGGGGAAAACGTGACCTGTATGCTAAATTAAACTGGATTCAAAGCTTCCATATGGGCACGTATGTACCATCGACATTCAAGTTATTGCCTTGGTGCACGTATTCGCCATATTCGTTAGATGACGGCGACTTCTGCCGGAATAAACACTGTCAATGATCGAAATTCTAACAGCAGAAATTGGAAACTATGCAATAACATCTACTTATAAGCGTCCAGGAAATAAATTTTGCATTCACCTCGCCAAAAAATTTTACCAACCAAAATACCAAATTCATTGTAGTAGATTTTTAACACCATTGGGGATACAGTGAAACGTATGAGATCTGACATCTTTTGGAGGAATGGACAGAAACAAGAGATTTCAGCATCCTCCATGATCCAAAGCCCTCCCCCCTCCAAGTAAAACACGGAAATTTGGACGTAACCCCGATAACTGCATCACCAGATAAAACATAAAAGACTGCTTACTAAAGCGGTGTATCAACCTGTACCTCTAACATAGTATAGACCAGTAAGAATACAGGTGTATACAGCAGTCAAGACCACTACATTTGCGTTTGCAGAAGCTTTAATTTTAAAAAGGCTAATTGGGAAACCTTCGCTGAAGAACGGGACAAATCCATAGTAGACCTCGCCCCAACCCCAGACTACTACCAGGTATTTGCGCGAATGCTACAGAGAATTTCTGGACAACACATACCACAAGGCAGCAGTAAATCCCGGGTCTCTCAAATGACGCCAAGCATCTCCTAGCTAAGTACGAGGAATTGTACCAAAAGGACCAATTTAACCGAGAAACAATAGCACGTGGTATGGCCTTGGTGGAAATGCGAAGTGAATCTCGGGCAAACAGATGGATAGACACCCTGGTGAAGATGGATGCGACACATAGCAGCAAAATGGAAGCATATCCCTAAGATGTGCAGGAAGGCAAGGATAGTGGCGCTCTTGAAACCCAGGAAGGCACCAGATTCACCAAAGAACTATTGCCAAATATCCCTCCTGTGTCATCTTCACAAAGTATATGAGAGAATTATTTTAAATCGTATGACAGACTATTGAGATAAAACTTATTTCTCAACAAGCTGGTTTTAAATCTGGGGAATCATGTACGAACTAACCAAATTCTGTGATTAGCAGAAAACATAAGAGGAAGGATACGAAACTCGGAATAACGGGATTAGCACTGGTCGACGTTAGCTCTGCATATGATACAAGTAATCACTGACTGCTGCTCCAGAAGCTTTATAATGAACTGTGTCTATCAATTCGTTAAGATTATTGAGTCCCTCTTACAGAACAGACAATTTTATGTTGTCGTTAATGGAAAAAAGAACAGATAGAGCGACCAGCGACCAAAGAAATGGTCTGGCCCACGGAAGCGTTTTGGCGACCTCCCTTTTTAATCTGTATACCAACGACCAACCGACGCCTAAGTATACAAAATATTTCCTATATGCGAATGACCTGGCAAGTACAGCGCAGGGGAGGAGTTTTGAGGATGTAGAGCAGAAGCTGGAGACAGCTCTTAGACAAATGCCAGAGTACAAAAACAACTTTCTCAAGCCAAACCCATACAAGTCAGCGCCTTCCATCTTCGATCCTGGCAAGCTAATCGTAAACTTAACGTTTCTTGGAATAAGACAATACTGGAACATACGAAAAGACCAACTTACCTAGGCATGGTGCTCGATATATATCTGACATATAGGTACCATTGCGAAAAGACGCGCCAAAAGGAAACTGCCAGAAATAATATTCGGCAGAAACTAGCAAAAAGCCAAGGGTGTGCTAAACCTACCATACTAAGAACCGCTGCAGAAGCCTTATGCTTTTATACAGTTGAATATGCCTGCCTAGTGTGGTTCTGATCAACCCATTCAAAGAAAGTCGACAGAAGTCTCAATGAAACGTGATTAAAAACAGGTTGCAGTAAACCGACTCTTCTACCAAAACCTGTCTAGATCTGCCGGGTTTGCGAAACTCAACTCTCGGAGAACATCACATGAATTCTCAAAGAGGCCCCGACAACCATCGAAGATTGGAATCCCCTTCTTGACAGTGAGTGTACACCCGGGCGACTGAAATCCCGTAAAAGATTCTTAGCCACGAGAATAGAAGAACCACCAGATGATTACCCACCTGTACAGGAGCTGCCCATTGGATTCAACACGAACTTGAAGGCATGGAGGACACTGAACAGTAAAAAGGACTTGGGTGCCTCCAGTGAAGACAAACATGGTTAGGTGGGGTCTCGGAACCGTGGATGATAAGTGTGACTGCGGTACTGTGCACGATTTTTAGCGCCTGTACGCCAGCCCCAAGTACCCATATAGGTGCAACACTGACGATTTATGGCTGAACAAGGAAGAAGCTTTGGACGTTTTCCTATACTGTAACGAAAAATAATACCGTCAGATGTGTTCATTATATTTATTTAGCAACCAGTTTCAATGGTCAATGCTGTCATCTTCAGGCCCTTAAAATGGATGTCTCGATGGTTTCAAGACAGCACTAATGAGGTGCCGAAACTAGCTGCCAGTTAATAATATCATTATTGTTCCGGCTGTTGGTCTTCATATACTTTTAACATACTGTGATCATAATTTCAACCGGCTGTTGTCCCACTCTCCACATTACTATGGAGCGACATCTCTTTCTTTTAGTTCACAGCCTGGTTTCTTTAACTACAAGGCCATTCTAACAGTTTGTGGCAACCAACATTATTATTATTCATGCGTCATTGGTCGACTTTTAATTATAAGAAGTTTTGCGAACTATGTGGTGTTTTGGTGTTTTTGATAAATCTACAATGCGCCGAAAACAAGTATGAGGCTCGGAAGTTGCCTTCATGCAGGCTTTGCGCATGCGTTAGATGCGGTACTGGAACTATCTACACTGTCTTGCGTTCGGGCTGCTTTGTACACTTCCGTCAGGTTGAATAGCATACATAAAAGCTGGTGCCTTCAGCAGCGCAAATGCATACGTTACTATTGACTTTTCCCCTCACCCCTTTTGCTCAAGAAGCTCACTCGGGAGGTTCAAAAGAACCTCAGAGATGCCTAGGAAATGCTATGGCAGCTATGCGTGTACATCGCTTAAACGTTCCTCGTGCCAAAAAGGAATACTTTTAAATCGCAAATAAAATGATCAGATACGAGAATGAAACGAAGAGTGAAACTGAGAACCATTGCAGTCATTTCTCGAATGGGAAATGTACAGTGTATCCTGTTCAAAAGTCAAATTTCGTGCTAGTCAACGCTGAGAATACTCGATCTTCAAATAATAGAAATCTTTATATATAAAGAAACAGAGTGACCGTGTGTTTGTTTCTATGTACGTATTGCATACAAATCATCCGTTTTGTTGTAATCTTTATGAAATTTTGCATACGTAAGCTTCAACGCATTAGGGCGGTCGAAGTAAGAGTAAGGATCACGTAGAACACATAGTTCACGAGATATGATGTCGTAAACAATGTGTTCCGCGAAGAGCTGCTGCATTATGAGACAATTTTGCACATTTCCTCCTAAACCAACAAAGTTTGGTACACATCTTCCCTGTCGTGAGGTGCCAATTCTGAAGTGGTAAGAACCACATCCGACTCATGGTTCAGAATATATAACCTCATAAACAATAGGAGAGGCAAGAAACTGCCACATAATGCGACGAGACTTTATGAATACAGTATATGAGAACGAGATTACTTAGCGACTTGCAACGAACTTTAAACAAAATTTCAAACCTTTATTGAACTATTTCTCGCTGACAACCAAAGCATAATTATGAAAGTAAAAAGTTTCTCGCTTACTGCTTTTCTGCTGTTCATGGACAAAAATACGGCATTCCGTATGGCGTTTGAATTTATAAGTGTAGCCGTAGGAAATTTTGCAGAAAGTATACACACATAAAGTTGAATGTACCTTCTAAATTATATAACAGTACGAAAGGTATTTCATGAGATATAAGGACATAAACAGTAACGTTCATGGAAAACCACCCCATCACACACCAAGTTTTAATCTATTACTTCCTTACTACTAATTGTATTCCCAAACGATTTTACAGTCGTATCAGCATCACAGTTTTGACATAAAATGTGCAGTGTGCAAACCAAACCTTCCCTCTTTACATCATCCACCAAATTCACATTTCCTCTATAAATCGAGCACTTTCAGGATTGTCTAAATGCTGCTGCCACCATTTCCAAATCCACAATTCTGAAACCTGTATTTGTCATGATTTGTTTCTTCTGAGACAATACCTTTCCCAAGTTTTACTATAGATGCACTTGGAGACAAGCTAATGTTTACATGTGCAGGTCCGACTCTAACCTCAATATCAGTTTTTCGTGTTATATTTAAAATATGGAACTTACTATATTTTTTAAATACCTTACCGGGTCTAGGCACCGTAAAGAAGGATCAAAATATTTAACTT
This sequence comes from Locusta migratoria, assembly GCA_026315105.1. NCBI lineage: Eukaryota > Metazoa > Arthropoda > Insecta > Orthoptera > Acrididae > Locusta > Locusta migratoria. The sequence goes on from CM048744.1 coordinate 783,113,846, forward strand.
TGCAGTATAAATATGCAGTGAGAATGACACAAAAAATCCAGCATCAGTCAAATTCCACTAAACAGCACAATACTTGTTAACAACGCTCCAAGGCCTTCTATACCACACTGCTAAGACCACAAAATGGCTACACAGTCTTCTTTAAAACGCTCATGTGTTGTATATGAAAATCACAGCCTTATAAAGCTATACTTTATAGGTTCAAAGGCAAAATTGTGCAAGAAAATTTTTTCCTGCCATTGGGTACCTTGAAAAGTGGGCATGGCGCATTACACTGCTTAAGGTTTTAATTTTTTATACCATTTGTGGTTCAAATTCAAGGAAAAAATTCGAGATTATAATCTCAATTATATTTACTATCAAATAAGAAAATAAAAATAAAAAATGTGATTTTTTTCATTATTTCTGCCACCGTCTCCCCTTAAAACAAACAGAACCTGGATTCGTCCAAAAACACCATCTAATGTCATACCTGGTTACAGTGACGTTCTTTCAAACCCCATTCCCTTCTAGTATGTTTCTGATCATAAGTCGTACGCGTAGAAGAGGACGACATGCAAGTAACCCAAGTCGTAACAGCCAGCGACGGGCAGTCACGTCTGATTACGGAGTCGGACACTACTGTTTTACTGTTGCACCAGAGTCGAGGAGCCAGCAGATTTGTACTTGATAAGGTGTTGATCTTCTCGGGGGGTTATCTGTATTGTGTTACCTGACCCATCTCGTTGTTATCTACCCGTTGAACCGACGAATTACTTCGTACCATAAGAGTAGCAGTTTTCCCGATAGACGCATCACATTCCATCATGCCAATGTTGCGACATCTTTCAAACTCACTAATATGACGTTACGGTTCTCGCATACGTCAACGACGTCTCTGGTTTATGGTCTTCAGAGACTGGTTTGATGTAGCTCTACACCCTACTTCATCCTGATCAAGCCTGTTTATCTCCTCATAAGAACGGAACTCACATCCATCTGAATCTGCTCATCTCTTGGTCTCCCTCTGCGGTTTTTACCCCTCACACTTCCCTCAAACGCTAAATTCACGATTCCTTGAAGAATATGTCCTACCAATCGATCCCTTCTTGTGGTCAAGGTATGCCAGAAATTCCATTTCTCCTCAATTCTGTTCAGTAACTCCTCATTAGTTACGCGAGCCACCCTCCTAATCAAAAAAATGGTCAAGTGTTTGTAAATCTATCGGTCCAAACTGCGTGGTCATCAAGCCGTACCTTACAAACTACTTAAACTAAGGTAAACTTACCTAAGGACTACAAACACACACACCCATGCCCCAGGGAGGACTCGAACCTCCGACGGCTAGTAACCGCGCGCTCCGCAGCGAGGCGATTTTGACCGCTCGGCTACTCCACCGCGGCCCTTCCTAATCTACAGCATTCTTCTATAGCACTACTTTTCAAAAGCCACTAGCCTCTTCCTGTCCGAACTATTTGTCGTCTAACTTTCACTCCCGTACAAATCAACACTCTACACAATTTCCTTCAAGAAAGACATCCTAACACTTAATATTTGATGTTAGTGAATTCCTCTTTTTCAAAAACACCTTTCTCCCCTTTGCCATTTTGCATTTTATATCCTTTTTACTGCGACCAACGTGAGTTATTTTACTGCCCAAGACACAAAACTCATCTACCACCTTTATTGTTTCGTTACCTAGTCTAATTCCTTCAGCGTCGCGTGATTTTCTTAGACTGCATTCCATTTCTCTTGTTAATGTTCATCTTATACGCTCCCTTCAACACACTGTTCACCTCATTTAATTGCTCTTCCAGGCCCTTTTCAGTCCCTGGCAGAATTACAATGTCAACAGCAAAACGCAATGATTTAATTTCTTCACTCTGAACTTTCCTTCTGATCTCTCACCTGCGGCTTATAGCGAAAACAAGAGCCGCAGACCCATTTTAACGGTAGGTGGGGTTGTGCTGCGATAACGATGTTGCAAAATGTTCAAATGTTCGTTAAGCTTATGGGACTTAACTACGGGGTCATCTGTCCCTAAACTTACAACTACTTATGAACTAGGACGGCACAAATATCCATGCCCGAGGGGGTATTCGAACCCCCGACCGTAGTGGCCGTGCTGACCGTGACTGGAGTGCCTCAGTCACCTCGGCCACCGCGGCCGGCAACGATGTTCCCTTTGAATCGGCGGTCCAAAATTGTTCAACTGCAAATGAAGGCTGCAGGAAATACTAACGTGCATGTCATGTTAATATCAACTTCTTATATCTAGTCCTGAGAAGTCTGGTGGTTTTTTAACGACTATTTAGTGTACATTCTACAAACTGCATTAGGTAAGAAGGCATTTCTAATGGACAATGTTCCAACTGCCATGCGAGACTTAACAAAGCGATGATTAAGTCCGAGTATACCCTCCATTCAGTTGTTAATTGTCTTATTTCCACCAAAAATTTGAACGTACTTAACGAACTTCAGGAAGCATTGAAAGCTACGGCGGAATGTCCCAGCACATTGAGGCAGGTGCTAAGCTGCGCTCCGCGAGGCCGTTCCCGTCGCGGGTTCGAATCCCCCCTCGGGCACGGATGTTTGTGCCGTCATTACTATAAGGTAGTTTAAATGTACTTTGTAAGTTAAGGGACTGATGACCACGCAGTTAAGTCCCATAAGCTTTACAAACACTTGAAAATTGTTTTGAAGCATTGAAATCAATTCCGATTATAGTGTTAAGTATCTTACATCAGGACCCAATACTGGAACCAATAAGGAACAGTAATGGCTGTCCTCAGACTTTAAACCCTCCCTACGTCGATCACCTGTGGCACTATCATTTCGAAAAAATGAAATCCACTAGGAGGAGGAAAGTGTGCAACCAATAGCCGAACTGCAAGACACCGACAGAAAAGTGAAATGCAAATAAAGATAAAATAGTTCAATCATACTCAGTAATGACAGATAGGGCAACACAGATTAATTAATCAGAGAAAATCCCAGTAATTGCGTGTAGTACGGTCGTCAGTCCAATAGACTAATGCGGTTAACACGCCAATTGGTTATTGGAATTGTATCTTTTCATAAGTTAATTGAATCATGTGTACTGCAAATGTTATTACAGACACGTTCATAATTAACAAATTTTAAGCAGTCATTGGAAGCTAATCATTTTAGCTCTAAAAGTCTTTAAATTTAAAGTACCAAATTTGAATTACAATGCTAAACAAAATACTCCCTCAACAGAGGGTTTACCTCGTTAAGAATCCCATTAACATTACCATTTGTAACTATACAAACCGGTTTTTTTATGCAATGAACGCCTGCAACGAAAGGAAAGAGGTGGAAACGGAACTGCCAAACCAGAGCTACTAAATTGACTTATAATTTCCGTGGTTTTAAATTAAATTTTAGCCTTCATATTCCATAATCCATGAATGGTGTTGAATGGTTTATAGTTGCCATTGTTCGTTGTGAGAACCCATCTCTTGGTAGACTGGAGTCATTTGTTGTAGAGAACTAGTAGCTTATAATTCACGGCACTGTGGTATTAATGCACAGAACGACTGGAGACCTAATTAAATCTGGAGTACTACGCCTTCTGCATTGTATGCACGTTCACGTCGTTAAGTTAGTAAAGATGAGAAAATTCATGTATGGATAAAAGGTCAAGGTGTGTTAAATAATGTAGATATTATTGATGATGTAAATCTGTATTACAATTGTTGATCTGTACACAGACCGGAAAATATGTTAATGTAGTACAATTTTAGATTCATTTATTTGATACAATTTAATTTTGATGTACCGCAAACATAGAAAATATTTATTTCAATAGATTAAGAAAACAGTCCAGATCGCACAACGAAATTTATTTGTAGCGATTCCTTCGGAATGCGGACCATATTCAGGTAAGACTCAAAAGTTGACGTGTAGAGATGAGTTCATCAGCAGGAGCAATAAACGAAGAATGTTTATTATGTATTTAATGTTTCTTGGAAAATGATTAGCTACAGTGTGTTTACGATATCATATTTGAAAATTATGCTCCTTTTTTCCCACGAGAGTACTCTCCCAAGCATCACAGTTGACAACAGCTAGACATTTAATTTATAGAACCTGATATGGTCAACAGAATATATGCAATCTTTCGTTTTTAGATACTATTTTCCATGAGGGAATACAGGTCATAGATCGCCAAGGGCTAAATTAAACTTTATTTCTAGTACTGATCACTATAAACATGATGGATCACAGGTTTTGAAGTCGTCACATCATCTTCAGAGCAACATTTACATAATATTTTATTTGAAAATGTTAATCTGAAGATCATGTGAAAACTTCGCAACCGGTCATCTGTCATGTTTGTTGCGATTAGTACAAAATATAAAGTTTGATTTGGACGTTCTTGGCAATCAATGGCATTTATTTTCTCAAGTAAAATAGTATCTAAGAACCTAGACTGTATTCAGCGATGCTCCACGAATCTAGCATTACACTACTAGAAGAACTGTAACAGCTGCGTCAGTACGAACGCAACCTCCAACATGGAGGTCGAGATGTTTTAAGTATCTTAATTGGATATATAAAACTCTTCTGGGTGTTGGACCGCATCGTCAAATGTAACACCCAGAAGATGGCCACTTGCAATAGTGGCCGAAACGTCGGTGAAGTGTTTGATATTTTGACGATGCGGTCCAACACCCAGAAGAGTTTTATATACAATGACAACGGCCGCGGAAGCCTTCGTTTACATTTATCTTAATTGGTTTTAAGCATTGATAATGACCACACAGTGGTCGAAATCTAGATTTGCAAATATATATATATTTCTTACGACTGATTGCTGAAAGAATTGCCACAAATCAAATACAGTCGTGGGTCACCAATCCCAACATGGAATCAAGCCTGACTACACTACAACTTTGAAGTTTGATCTGAAGATCGTCCGCTTTCGGACCGAAACCGATTACCAGTAAATTGAGATGTGCGATCTAGACTGTACTTCTTAGTATTATTGTGACACGTTACTTAAAACGTTTCAAAAATGATCTTGTATATATGTTTCAATTAACACAATTACTTCTTAGAACAGAATTTAGTTTCTTAAGCAGTCTTCCAAATCACGCGTTTGCATTATGCTTGAATATACACAGATTTTCTTGTCAAATAATTGTTTGAAACGCTTGATTATTAACATGCAAATAATTAAACGAGAGTTGGTGTGTATTACGGAAAAAGGTTCATGAAATGTCCCCAACATGTGCACGCCATCTTGAAATCGGCCGTCTTGAATCTGAGGTGTTTTTTTTCTGAAGTTCACTCCTGCAAACACATTCTATGTTGCTGTGCAATTCCGTATATCACATGACTCCCTTTCCAAGAAAAAGAAAAGTGATTCAAGATGGTCGATTTTACGAAGGTGGCCATGTTCGGTACATACCGTCAAAGAGGGACAATTTCGCTCATACCTTACAGAAATACTCAGGCTTCCCAGTTTCTGTAGAGTTTTCGAAATGCAAGGATGTACTGTGACTTCTGTATCACACGGTATTTATGCGTGCTTTGGGGAAACTAAACAAGTTTGAACGCCGTGCCCGGGAATGGGAGTTTGCTTGCTAACCTTCGCGCCAACTCGCTGGGTAAAATTGATGCAGGTGCTCTTGACAGACTCAAAAGTTTAACAGCATTACTTCAACCATCTGCAACGGTAGTAATACATGAATATGGGGAAATGTACAAGGATTCTGTGTGTCGTAACTATGAGGATGAGAATTTTCTTCTTTCTACATTGTGTGCAAAACAGATTAAAATCCTTCCTATAGCTCTCATAAAAGATGTTCGCTACTGACCTGGAGGACGTGTACTAAACTTCGAAAACCGAGATTCTCCCGACCATTGAGGTCCTAGGGGACCATTTTTAAGATAAACAACACCAAATTTCGAAAATTCTATAGTGGCCTACAGATAGCAATAACGCCTCAGAAAGTTTAAATACGCCACAACCGTTTTCTTCAACTCAGCACCTAGTACCTTCATTGAGCAGTCAATGTGAATTTAGTCAGGTCAAACCATTGCTGCACATTTCTCCCGAAGTAGATAGATGAACTAGTAACTGATCACAACATCTGAGTCCAGTCTATCGAGCGAGGTAGAGCATTAGTTAGCACACTGGACTCGAAGTACAGAGAACAGTGGTTGTTTCGTCTTGATTGTGGTTCAAAAATAATCAGTTCTATTTAATAATTTTCCATAACATTGTTATTAAAAAAGTAATTAATTCGTTCAAGAACGTAATATATTATTTGAAATGATTGGTTTTTGTCATAAATATTTTACCATCTTCAGATATAGGCCACCATTCGGCTGTTGCTCTTGAACAGCGACTTACAGACAATAAAGTGCTGAAGTCAGAACTTCTATTGTCCAGTGACTGCACGTCGCTGCTCAAGGTGGCAAATGATTTTTGCCGAAACCGGTCTTTCCAAATAAAATATTGAAGTCTTAGACAGTTAGATTAATTAAAGTTCTATTTAATTTTGTCTGCATCCTGTTTTTATTACAATTCTCTGCCATAGTTTCGTTATCTAAGATGCTGAACCTTTTAAATACGGACTCTCATTTAATTATTAACAGGTTAGTAATTATAATTTCATATTTACGAGGTGAATTCAAGTTATAACACCTCCGACTTTCTTTCTCACGAATTAATCACACTCTGTGACACTCCTGTCACTCTTTGATGTAGTCTCCCTGGCACATGTGAAAATTTTCCACAACGACGACACCATAATGTTATGGCCGCTGCGAACGCTTTTTAGGGGTCTGTTTCGACCACTGGAGAAACGCAGATGCAATTGCCACGTCTTTCAAAGCTGGTAAAATTGTACAGCCACAAGAAGCTAAGCGGTTTTTTTTTTTTTTTTTTTTTTTTTTTTTTTTTTAAACCTCAATGAATCTATGTAATTCAATTGGGCTGGCTAGCGCTTCTCTTCAAGATTGGAAAACGCACTCCCCATGTGAATCAATGTCACAATTTATGAAAAACATCCTACTGCCGCGCGATCTAAGACCCTATGTCGCAGATTGCGCGACCACTCCCGCCGGACCTTCGAATCCTCGTTTCTTGCATGTGTGTGTGTGTGTGTGTGTGTGTGTGTGTGTGTGTGTGTGTGTGTGTGTGTGTGTGCGTGCGTGCGTGCGTGTTGTACTTAGCATAAATCAGTTTAAATCAATGGCCTTAGTAGGTTTACAAACATTTGAACATTTTTTTAGTCCTATTCATGTTGTCATCACGTGTCAAAATTGCCGACAACAGCCGCGCGAACGGGACTGCATTGCAGCGGAGCGGCGCGGCATGACGCTGGTCTGTGTGGTACAATATACCGCATCTGAACTGCAGCGGCGCGGCAGGACGCGGCAGATTTTGTGTGTCAGTCGTTGGATAACCTCCGAGTACAATGAACGACAGTGACCTGGAAGTAGTAATAATTTATTTGTTATGTAAGGAGAGGCTGAAGGAAATGCAAGCAACAAAAACGCAAGAATATGGCTGCATAACATTTCGGATTCGCGATATAAAGAAGGAGAATATCACACACTTTTGCCATTGCTTCAAAAGCCTCCAAAGAGATTTCATACGTACTTTAGAATGTTTCACGATAAATCCATAGTGTTAGGATCAACTATGGAGTCACTTTCACGAAATAAAATAATTTAAAAAAATTAAAAAATCACTATGTTATTTATATGATTCTGATGGGTTTTGTTGACGTATCGTAGTTTTAATTATTTGACGCTGCCAGACTGTGGCCAGCAAGTGTTTTAGTTCAACTCATCTGATGTGATTTATTTTTAAGGCCAGTTAACGTTCTCTTAATTTTTAGTGGAAATGTGAACGCTAAGATTGGGCATTTCAGTGTTATGTCCCCCGCTTCATTTATTTTCCAGACATTCTGATGATGCCCCACAAGGGTGAAACGCGTTAAAAACCAATAAAAATGTTAATGAAATCTTCTCTGGTCACAAGACGCGTCATGTAGTTTACTGCCCACGAGCTTTCAACAAAGAACTCCTCCGCCATTGTCAAGTGGATGACTGTCGTTTCCCGTCCGCTGCCGCTGTCATCGTAGATTTATTTAAGCACACCCTGATGTCATCATATTCCTTATATTGTGGAGATTATTTTAACCAGACAGACGTCTTTGCGATGGGAAGCCCTTCAGCTCTAGTTTTAGCCAACCTATTCATGGAGCATTTCGAATAAATTGCCTTGGACACGGCTCCTGCAAAGCCTAGCTGCTTTTATCGTTACGTCGACGATACCTTCGTCATCTGGTCTTATGGACAGAAAAAGCTAAAAGTTCCTGGAGCACATCAACAGTATAACGGCCACATTAAATTCACGATGGAAGTAGAGAAGGACGCTTCCCTGCCATTCCTGGACGTTCTTGTCCGTCGTAAGCCCGATGGAAGTCTGGGTCACAGCGTTTACCGCAAGCCCACTCACACGGACCAGTATTTGCACGCCACGAACTGCCATCACCCATCTCAGAGACAATCTGTTATGAAGACCTTAGTACATAGAGCCGTCACCGTATCAGATGCTGATAACCTGTGAAACGAGCTTAGCCACTTACGGAAAGTTTTCAAGGATAACGACTACAGCAAGAGACAAAATCTCAAGCAGTTTCACTTCAGGCACGAAATCAGAAGACAACTGAATAAGATGTAAAGAAGACCGCATTTTCGCCGTTTTGTGGCTCCACAACAGGCTCCAGAAGAGACATAAAATTGACACAATCTTCAGGCCTCCAGCAAAGATCCGACAACTTATGAAGCTTGTGAAAGATCATGTAGGTCTCAGAACACCAGGCATTTATAAAATTCCGTGTGAGTGTGGGCAGTTTTATGTCGGCCAGACTGTTCACACTATTGAACAGCGACGCATAGAACATCAGCGGTGTTTTCGATTACGCTATCCCGAAAAATCAGGTGTTGTGGAACACGCTTTAGAAAACGGACACTGAATTGCTTTCGACGAGACATCTATTATTAAACGGACCAACAGCGTAATAAACGAGGTAGTAGAGATCAAAATTTCTGAAAACCCCCTCAATAAAGACGGCGGTTTGCAGCTCAGTACGGCTTGGGATCCCGTAATTGCGGAGTTGAAGCGGGCGCGGCGTACGCCTTATATGGTCAAGGAACTGGGCACCAGTGACGTCACTGGCGGCGGCGCGGCTATATAAGCATGGCAGTGGCCGCGAATCGACAGTCAACCACTTGACAATGGCAGAGGAGTTCTCTGTCGGAAGCTCGTGGGCAGTAAACCACACGAAGTGGCTTGTAACCCGAGAAGATTTCATTAATGGATATCGTCGCGAAAAAATGCACTCATAAATAAAAATGTCGCAACTACGACTGTCTTTTATCACTAAACAATCTAATAGATTGCTAGTTACTTGTACGTTATGTTTGACCGAAAATAAATATCTGGCCACTACGGTCGGGGGTTCGAATCCCCCCTCGGGCATGGATATTTGTGCCGTCCTAGTTCGTAAGTAGTTCATAAGTAGTTTGTAAGTTTAGGGACTGATGACCCCGTAGTTAAGTCCCATAAGCTTAACAAACATTTGAACATTTGAATAAATATCTTGCACCAACATAGAAAAAATATGAAGTTCACATTCCCTGTACTCCCAATTCCTTGGCAATTTCTTTTCAAATATTGCTTATTCTTGTACTATTCACTATAATGTTCATTTTGAAGGTCACACAAATCTTACACGTACAATTAACTTTTCCTCGTCCAATTCCATTTTTGTAAACAAAGTTTCGTTTCACCAACAACAGAGCTACGATGGGAATGACGCGCAGTATAGTGACGCATGCCACAGCGCACCAGCAGCAGCACAACTACGAGACGCGACACAGCGTGGTCCAAGTCGCCGCGCAGTGCTGTGCAGCGCAGTCCCGCAGCCGCCTACTGTATGGCGTGCTGGCCCGTTCCAGGCTTTTGACACTGTACCCCACAAGCGCCTTCTAATTGCGTGCTTATGGAATATCTCCCCAATTATACGATTGGATTCACTATTTCCTATCAGAAAGAACACAGTTCGTTGTAATTGAATGTAAGTCATCGAGTAAAACAAAAGTGATATCTGGCCTTCCCCAGGAAAGCGTTATAGGTCCCCTATTCTTCCTTGTTTATAAACGATTTAGGAGACAATCTGAATAGCTCCCTTAGACTGTTCGCGGATGATGCTGTCGTTTATCGGTTAGTGACGTCAACAAAGGATCAAAAGCAACTGCAGAGCGATTTAAACAAAATTTCTACATGTTGCGTAAATTAGCAATTGACACTAAATGAAGAAAAGTGGGAAGTAATACACATGACCAATAAAAGAAATCCGCTGAACTTCGATAAATCAGTCAAACCTTAAGGTCGTAAACTCTGCCAAATACCTAGCAGTTACAATTACGAACAACTTTGACTGGAGAGAACACATATAAAATATTGTGGGGAAGGCGAACCAAAGATTAAGTTTCATTGTGAGAACGCTTCGAAGATGCACCAGCTCTACCAAAGAGACTGCCTAATCACACTTGTGCGTCCTCTCCTGGAATACGGTTGCCCATTGTGGGACACTCACTAGGTGGGACTAACGGAAGATGTTGAGAAGGTTCAGAGAAGGGCAGCTCGTTTTGTTTTATCACCTTACGGGGAGGAAAGCGTCACGGAAATGTTGCACGAGTTGGGGTGAAAATCATTAAAAGAAAGGCGTTATTCATTGCGGCGTGATCTGTTTGCAAAGTTTCAATCACCGACTTTTACTTCTGAATGTGAAAATATTTTGCTAGCACCCACTTACTTAGAGAGACATGACCATCCCAATAAAATAAGAGAAATCAGATCGAAAACGGAAGGATTTTGGTGTTGTTATTTCTTCCCGCGCGCTAATAGAGAATGGAACGGTGGAGAAAAGTTATTAAAGTGGTTAATGAACCCTCTGCCAGGCACTTAAATGTGATTTGCAGAGTATCTTTGTAGATGTAGAGTTCACGCAAAGAATATTTGGCCGCCTCATGCCGCGCAGCTTCGATGCAGTGCTATTCTGCTTTAAGATCATTCTCCAGGATTCACGGCACCCACCTGGAACACACTTTTATTATTTTCAGGTACTCGTGCAGGATTGTTTGCACAGATACCGTGGAAATGGACGTGATCTGTTCCACAGACCTTCAGAGATCCTCCAAAATAATATTCTGCAGTAGCTCGATCAAGTCGTCAGAGCGACAGGTGCAACACGGAGTCTTGGTATGTTGTCATATGACTTTCTGCGTTCCCAGACCTGTCGCCCTCACGATAGCATATCGGGCTCATCCATGACACCATCACCATCTCTCTCACTTATCTGACGGTGAATTTGAATAGGTGAAACACCACGAAAATGCGGAAAAACGAATGTGTACACGCTATTGTTGTAATGAGAACGTCGCTGTCGCTAGAGGTCTGCCAACACTATCACGCATTTACAATGAGTGCGTGTATATCGTTGCTACAAGTTTATTCAAGTTATTTCACTATATTGCCATCCTATGAGAAAATACATTCTAAATACTTGAAACTGTCCACCTGTTCTAACACTGATTCTCCTATTTGGTACTCAGTTAAAATCTCTTTCTCACAGACATCAATTTCGTTTGCCATCCTGTGAGAAAATACATCCTAAATACTTGAAACTGTCCACCTGTTCTAACACTGATTCTCCTATTTGGTACTCAGTTAAAATCTCTTTCTCACAGACATCAATTTCGTTTTCGAGATGCTGATGTTCATATCGTGTTTCACCTCTGATCTATCTCTGAAATATTATAGTGCAACCTCCCAATCGAATCTGTCATCAAAACTAAGTCGTCTTCATATGCGACACTACTCATTTTGTTTTCATCAATTTCAATATCACCCTGCCAGTCTCCTGTTTTCAGCATATGATCCATAAATACGAAAGTCGTCTACAAAATACGTTCCGTTTCTATTTCTATCCGCTGCAGCGCAGGTCCGAGCATACGCGGCAGTTACTCAGACTCAAGGGTCACTGCTGCCGACATATGGTTCGTAGTGCTGCTTTATAATGTCAGCTGTAATTGAAAATGCCGCCGCGTGTAGAACCAGATCTGTGATTCGTTTTCTAAGTGCAAAGAAAACCCTAAGGAATTTCAGCGAGGTTTATGGACATAATACTATGACTGATTCAAGGATTACAAGATAGGTCAGACTGTTCAGTGAAGGACGTGATCAAGTGCATGATGAAGAACAAAGTGGAAGTCCGTCTGCGGTTACTGATGAACTGACGATTGAAGAGAAGATTAAGCACAATCGTAAGTTTACATTTACTGCCTTTCCGATACGAAAATCTACCGATCACTAATTCATGAAATTGTTACTAGAAAACTGAAATTTCGATAATTTTGCTCATCATGGGTACCCGAAATTCATACTGAACAACAACAACAACAACAAAAAAACGACGGATCGGCAGTGCACTTCAGAATTTGACTCGCTACAATGAAGAATACGATGTTTTTCTTTCTCGGATAAATCACGGAGCATGAAATTTGGGTATCGTATGACATCCCTGAAACAAAATGGCAATCCATGCATTTTACTAATTTATTTCTTACCACGAGGCCAAACAAGCAATGCACATTAAGAAATTGTACCGCGCAATACAGGATAAGAGCCGAGAATTACTGTCAAAAGCTGGTATTTGTTTTCACGATAATGCCCGACCTCATACGATGAATGTGACCAAACAACTTTTGCGGGAAATTCACTGGGACGTGTTTGATCATCCTCCGTACAGTCCGGACTAGCGACTTTCACCTCTTCTTTCACCTAAAATCTGTCCTTGGTGGTCAACACTTCATTGATGATGACGAGCTGAAAGAACGTGGTTGGATACGTAGGTGGCAACCTTCTACATCTACATCTACATGGGATACTCTGCAAATCACATTTAAGTGCCTGGCAGAGGTTTCATCGAACCACCATTATACTATTTATCTCCCATTCCATTCTCAAATAGCGGGCGCGAAGAAAGAACACCTGAATCTCTCTGTTCGAGCTCTGATTTCTCGTATTTTATTCTGATGATCATTTCTACATATGTAAGTGGGAGTCAATAATATATTTTCGCATTCGGAGGAGAACGTTGGCGATTGGAGTTTCGCAAGTAGCTCATGCCGCGGCGATAAGCGCCGTTGCTGTAATGATTCCCATCCCAGATCCTGCATAATTTCTGTAACGCTGTCTCCCCTGTATCGTGACAATACGAAACGAGCTTCCCTTCTTTGGACTCTTATGATGTCCTCCGTCAAACCCACCTGGTAAGTATCCCACACTTGGCTGTAATACTCCAAAAATGGACGGACAAGCGTAGGGTATGCAGTTTCTTTTGTAGTTCTGTTGCATGTTTTAAGTGTTCTGCCAATAAAACGCAGTCTCTGCTTCGCCTTTCCCACGATATTATCTACGTGTTCTTTCCAATTTAAGTCTGAAGTAATAGTAATTCCTAGGTATTTTGTGGAGTTTACGGCGTTCACATTTGATTGATTAATCTTGTAAATAAAGTTTAACGGATTTCTTTTCGTACTCTTGTGGACGACTTCACACTTCTCATTATTTAGTGTCAATTGCTATTTTTTTCACCATACTGACATCTTATTCAGATCGTCCTACAGTTGGTTTTGATCTTCAGATGATTTTACTAGACGGTAAATGACGGCGTCATCTGCAAACAACCTAAGAGAGCTACTTAGATTTTCCCCTAAATCGTTTATGTAGATAAGGAACAGCAGAGGACCAATAACACTACCCTGTGGAACGCCCGATATCACCTCTGTTTTAGTCGATGACTTTCCATCGATTACTACGAACTGTGTCCCCTTTCACAAGAAACCCCCTATCCAATCGCAAATTTGGGGCGATTTGATTAAAAGCCGTTTTTGAGGTACGGTGTCAAAAGCTTTCTGGAAATCAAGAAATATAGAATCGATTTGCGAACCCTTCTCGATAGCACCCATCACTTCGTGTGAGTAAAGAGCTAGTTGTGTTTCGCATGAACGATATTTTCTAAATCCGTGTTGACCTTGGGTCAAAAGATCGTTCTGTTCGAGATAATTCATAATATTTGAATACAGGATATGTTCCAAAACCCTGCTGCAAATTAACGTCAATGAAATAGGCATGTAGTGTAGTGGGTTACTCCTACTTACTCTTTAATATAGGTGTGACCTGTGCAACTTTCCAATTTTTTGGTACAGATCTTTCTTTGAGAGAGCGGTTGTATATGGCTGTTAAGTAAGGGGCTATCGCTTAAGCATAGTAAAGTAAGTAGTAAAGCAGTCAACAATCCGAAGACTGGTTTGAACACCACAGTGCTTTACTAGGCATGGTCCTGTTTGGAGGTGGTATGCCGTTGCCTTCCTCCGACCTTCGAGCTGACTTACCCAGCCAGTTATGGGGGGCCTACAGTTTAGTGTGGGTTCCGAACCACGGTGCTACTCGGTATTTTTCACATGAGCAATACTGCCAGAGATGAAAGAAGTGGAAAGTGACAAAAATCCTAGGATCTGGCGGGGATCGAACCCGCGACCTTCGGGTTTGCAGTCTGACACTCTACCACTGTGCAACCGAGTCGCATAATCAGATAGAAATCTGATGTGTATACAATCCGGACCAGAAGACTTGTTCTTGTTAAGTGATTTTAGTTGCTGCACTACTCCGATGATATCTACTACTACGTTACTCATTACGGCATCTCTTTGTAATTCGAAATCTGGAATATTGGTTTCGTCTTCTTTGGTGAATAAGTTTCTAAAAGCAATGTTTAGTAACTCTGCTTTAGTAGCGCTGTCATCGGCAGGATCGCCATTACTATCACGTAGGGGGGGGGGGGGAGGTATTGTTTGTGTTTTGCCCCTAGTATATTTAACATATGACCAAAATTTCTTTGGGTTTTCAGTCAAATTATGAGAAAGAGTTTCGTTGTGATAAGTGTTGTAGGCACCTCCCATTGGAATCCTCGCTAAATTTCGAGCTTCTGTGTAGGATCGCCAATCCTGGGGTTGTTGTGTTCGTTTAAATTTAGTATGTCTTTTCCTTTGCTTTTGCAACAGTGTCCTGACCTGTTTTGTGTACCAAGGGGGATAGCCTCCTTCTTTTATTAATTTAATTGGTATGAAACTGTCAATTGCTGTCGATACCGCTTCTTTGAATTTGAGCCACATCTGGTCTACACCTACGTTTAGTGTTAGAAACGAGTGGAAGCTGTCTTTCAAGATGCAATATACTTTTCGTTTATTTTTGGTAACTTCGGGACATTCGATATTCAATTTCGCTACGACAGCTCTGTGTTCACTAATACCTTTATCCGTTTTGATGCTCGTTATGAGCTCAGGATTATTTGTTGCTAAGAGATGAAGTGTGTTTTCACATCCATTTACAATTCTAGTTGGCTCAAGAACTAATTGTTCGAAGTAATTCTCAGAGAATGCGTTGGGTACAATTTCGCACGATGCTTTATGCTTACCTCCTGATTTGAAAATATAATTTCGCCAACAGATAGAGGGTAAATTAAAATCACCGCCTACTATTTTCGTATGGGTCGGGTACGTTTTTGTAATTAGACTCAGGTTTTCTTTGAACCTTTCTGCCGCGGTGGAGTAGCCGAGCGGTCTAAAGCGTCTCGCTGCGGAGCGCGCGGTTGCTCGCCGTGGAGGTTCGAGTCCTCCCTGGGGCATGGGTGTGTGTTTATGTCCGTAGGTTAGTTTACCTAGGTTTAAGTAGTTTGTAAGCTACGGACTGATGACCACGCATTTGGTCCGATAGATTTACAAACATAAATTGAACCTTTCTGCTATTGTATCGTCAGAGTCGGGAGGCCGGTAAAAGGAACCAATTATTAACTTCTTACGATTTTCGGGTACAACCTCTACCTATAATAGCTCGCAGGAACTATCAACTTCAACTTCAACGCTACACGAAATACTACTCCACAAACACGCCTCCACCTATTTTAGGTGGTTTGGGTGTTTTGCAAATACTTCTTCTGAACTTATTTCCGGCTTGAGCCAACTTTCACTCCCTATAATGATGTGTGTTTCTGTGCTTTCTGTTAACGCTTGGAGTTCTGGTACTTTGCCGACACAGCTACGACAATTTACAACTGTTATACCGATAGTTGCCGGATGTATATTTCTCCGGTGATCCACCTGTACCCTTTGAGATTGCCCATTTTGTTTTTCCTCGAAGCCCTTTATCCTAAAAAAACCACCCAGACCACGCCACACAGACCCCGCTACCCGTGTAGCCGCTTCCTGCGTATAGTGGACTCCTGACCTATTCAGCGGAACCCGGAAACCCACCACCCGATGGCGCAAGTCAAGGAATCTGCAGCCTACACGGTCGAAGAACTGTCTGAGCCTCTAATTCAGACCCTCCACTCGGCTCGGTCCTGTCAACTATGCTGCAGATGGTGAGCTCTGCTTTCATCTTGCAAGCAAGACTGGCAGTCTTTACCACTTCAGCTAGCTCTCAAAACCTGAGAGGATCTCTTCAGATCCGAAGCGACACACATCATTGGTACCAACGTGAGCCACCACCCGCAGTTGACTGCACCCCGTACCCTTCATGGCAACCGGAAGGACTCGTTCCACATCTGGAATGACTCCACCCGGTGTGCACACGGAGTGCACGTTGGACTTCTTCACCTTGGGAGCCATCTCTCTAAGGGGCCCCATCACGCGTCTAACGTTGGAGCTCCCAACTACAAGCAACCCCACCCTCTGTGAAAGCCCGGATCTTGCAGGCTGGGTGGTGACCGCAGGATGAGAGACACCATCCGACTCAGGAACGTTGTCCTGAGCAGATAGCGCCTCAAACCTGTTCGCAGACGAAATGGCGAGGCCTCACGATCGGTCCCCCGGAATGTCTTGCGCCTCCTGCCACGTACTGGAGTAACCTACCACGCAACCACGGGTGGGATGTCTGCCTCACTACTAGCAGTACCAGGGCATGTCGCTGCCGCAGGCCGATCGGTGGAGACGACGGGAGTCCGTTCGGTCCCCACTACCGTCCAACAACAACGACGCCCCTCGATCGCAGCTTCCAACTGTGCAACCGAGGTTAATACAGCTTGATGCTGGGAGCGAAGTGTCACCAGCTCAGACTGCATCCGCACACAGCAGTCACAGTCCATATTCATGATTACAGTGCCGACAAAAACAAAAACTACAGCCGCGATGCGTTCAAAGGGAGACTACACTGTTTGTTAAAAGGCGGATCTGAATGTAATATGCACGACAGCACAGTATAAATTTACAAATTGAAACGAGAACGCGCAGACGAAAATCAAAATACTATATGTCGCTTCTAATCAGAAAATAAAGACAGACGACTGCCGCGACGCGATTCACACTGTGGAATAATACACTAACCAGATATTTAACGCGAATAGGAATCAAATAAAAACGCGAGCAATCAATAACTTTAATGAACTGAAGGGAAAGCGCACTGAAAAGTCAAAATATATAGCTTCTAGAGAAGCCGGTTTCACTTACAACTGAAAATGTGCTGGCACTAGAGAGGTGCGTACTGGCCAATGTCCACTCGGCGACATAAAGAAAGCATACAAAAATTGTGTCATGCTATGATAAGTGCCTACAAAATTTCGGAAGCTATCTAGAAAGTGGTTTAAGAATTGTAGATTTTTGTACAGTAATTTTTTTTTCTGTATCTGTACACGATTTTTTAAATAACCAAACGGAATTTACTTTCCAGACATACCTCGTAGTACAAACAACAGTGTGACAGGTTACAGCATTGTGTTACCCCTGCCGGCCGCGGTGGCCGAGGGGACTGAGGCGCTCCAGTCACGGTCTCCACGGCCACTACGGTCGGGGGTTCGAATACCCCCTCGTGCATGTATATTTGTGCCGTCCTTAGTCTTAGTTAGTTCATAAGTAGTTTGTAAGTTTAGGGACTGATGACCCCGTCGTTAAGTCCCATAAACTTAACAAAAATTTGATCATTTTTTGTTACTCATAAGAGTACCCCGAACCGTCAACTCTAACTGCTGCCTGACAATCTACGTAAATATCTTTAATTGCCTGCATAATATTGCCTCCTGTTCCATAACCTTGTTGAACTAAGAATAGTTTCCTCCTTGGAACACGGTCTAGATATATGAAACAAAGATACAATTCTTTGTTTCACTCATAGCACTTCTCCATTATCTGACGTACGCTAAATATCTGGTCTTAACAGCCTCTAAGAGGCCTACAGCCAACACTGAGGAAAAAAAATAGTAGGCATTATGACTTGAATGCACCTCGTATGTGTCGACCAGCTGAATCACGTAAATTGTATACTATGAATAATAATTCAGATACGTCTTTTTTTATTAAAAGAATTTTCAGCATTAGTCGTAAATTACCATTTATTTATAGCAAATCGATTTCGACTTTGGAATAGTCATCTTCAGTGCAACTGAAATTTAAAAGCACAAGCGAAATAGAAACAGGCAAAAATACAACACTGATTCACATAAGTACTACATATTTTGTACATTCAATGCACAATCGAATTGATACAAATCTGGTGTTACAAGCCTCAAGGCATAGCTACAAAATGTATAAGATATTCCAGAGTGCCAAATCATGACTGAGAAATCTCCTAGCAGCCTATACAACTGTCTTATTATATAGGTGACGCTCTCTATTGTTGATGTAATGTAAACTTATATCCATATTATCATGTAGTCAAATGTAACATTTTTAATGGAACAAAACAAGTACATGATATAAAATAAATAAATACGTAATCATCTTAACGCTATTTGGCATGCAAAATGAAGCCACTGGTTTGTTAAGCAGGGCCCTCTACAATTTCTTTTGTAGACAGAACAACATCGAAAGTTCCATTTCGTCCTAACAAACTGATTTTGTTTTGATACAATCAACTTGTGGATTACATAACTGCGAAACCAGTGTCTACACTATTTTATTCGTAGTGCCATTTCACATACATCATAATAAATTGACAACTAATTGTAACCCCTTTATTGCAATGTAAATAAATTCTTTTTTTCTTTTTTTCATAGAGGTAAATAACATAAATGTTACTCAGGGGGTCACTGCCTTAATGGAACACTGTCCGTGCGAGTGCGGGCGAGGAGGTTTCCGTGCTTTGGATCCGGATGGCTATACCGGCGGTAGTGTAGCTAACAGCAGAGCCACCCAGGCGGGACAGGCCGAATAGGAGGAGCCGGACCAAGTGTGTCCCAGAACAACCTATCTATCCTGTCCTCTGTCCTATCCTACCACAGGCCTGTCCCTTTTCCTTGTCATTTTCATTTTCCTACAACAGAGGGTAGGGGGTACTCTATAGGCTTGGTCGCCAACCCCTCTAGGGGAGCTAACACTCAAATCAACACTGGTCCTCCAGGTTGGGGGTTGAGCGCAGGATTGTTACCCCTGCCTTGTATAAAACTTATTATTGCGAATAATTTCACAAGGAATACCAGACTGGCCTTACGAAGACGAACTGTGCAGAACCGCCCTGGAGAGGGCAGAATGGAGAAAACTTGTTGATGAGGCTAAGACCCGCACAGGGTTGTAACGCCATTAGAAGAAGAAGAGAAATAACATAAATGGTCATAAAGGATCCAACCCTTAGCTACATGTATGTTTTAAAATATTTTATATATAATTTTATCCTTCAGTATCAAATACATTATTTACATCGCATCTTGATTAATAACAATCCCATCAAGTGGATAAGACTAGTTTGTAGTAGCCATAATGAACCTATAATAAACTCATAGCACGGATTTTAAGGTTTTAAAAATGCTTAGTCAACCATCAGCAGCATTTTTTTAAAGTTGACTCACACCTAAGTAAAAATTTGGATCTCAATGTCTGGGTTCAGGCTTGCATTTTAAGTGCTTTGGTGAGGCGAGTGTCAACAGCCGTAATATATTTCGAAAAATGCATTTTTAAAAACATCGGCTGTTTATTATAAACTTTGTATATCAACCAGTTTCGGTCAATACCATCTTCATGGATAAAAAGAACTCAATGGTAAAATGCATCAAATAAAATACATCTAGTTGAGACAAACAGGAGTCGGTATAACTAAAAATGTTAAAAATACAGTGGTCATTATTAGTCTGTTCGTACGTTTTATGTCGTGTTGACTGATAGGTTTTATCCAATGATGACCACTGTTTTTTTAACATATTTAGTTATAGTCACACCTGTTTGTCTCAACTAGCTGTATTTTATTTGATGAATTTTACCATTCAGTTTTAACACCTTTTTATCCATGAAGATGGGCTATTGACCGAAACTGGTTGATATGTACATCTACATCTACATACATACTCCGCAATTCACCGTAAGGTGCGTGGCGGAGGGTACACTGTACCACTACTAGGCATTTCCTTTCCTATTCCACTCCCAAATTGAACGAGGAAAAAAAGAATGCCTATATGCCTCCGTACGAGCCCTAATTTCTCTTATCTTGTCTTTGTTATCTTTACGCGAAATGTAAGTAGGAGGCACCAAGATCGTACTACACTCAGCTTCAAATTCCGGCCCTCTAAATTTACTTAACAGGAATTCACGACAAGAACGTCGTCTTTCTTCCAGCGATCCCGAATTGAGTTGCCGGAGCATTTCCGTGACACTCGCGCATTTGTCGAACCTACCGGTAACAAATCTAGCTGCTTGCCTCTGAACCGCTTCTACGTCTTCCTTTAAACTGATCTGCTGCGGGTCCCAAACACTTGAGCAATACTCAAGACGTGGTCATACAAGCGTTTTATACGCGGTCTCCTTTACAGATGAAGCACATCTTCCCAAAATTCTCCCAATAAACCGAAGTCGGCTGTCTGCCTTACTCACAACTGTCCTTACATGCTCGTTCCATTTCATATCGCTCTGCAATGTTACGCCTAGATATTTGAACGACGCGACAGCATCAAGAAGCTCACTACTAATGCTGTATTCGAGCATTATGGGATTGGTTTTTCTACTCATGCGCATCACATTACATTTTTCTACATTGAGAGCTAGCTGCCATTCTTCGCACCAACTAGAAATTTTGTCTAAGTCATCCTGTATGCCATTAAGTGAGTTACAGACGACACCATCCCATACACCACAGCATCATCAGCGCCGCAAATTACAAGTTACTCTGTCCATCAGATGATTTATATAGATAGAAAATAATAGCGGTCCTATCACACTCCCCTGGGGCACACCTGACAATACACTCGTTGTACAAACATTTGAACTTTTTTTTTTAAGTCGAGAAAAACACAATCCACCTGTTGCCCTTCATCCATGGCTCGCAAGATGTCATGTGAGAAAAGGGCAAACTGCGTTTCACATGAACGATGTTTCCTAAACCCGTGCTGATTCATGGAAAGAAGCTTTTCCGTTTCAAGGAAATTTTCTATATTCGAACTGAGAATATGCTCCAAAATTCTACATGAAACTGATGTCAACGATATTGGCCTGTAATTATATGGGTCAGTTCTCTTTCCTTTCTTATAAACGGGATTCACCTGCGCTTTTTTTCCAATCACTAGAAACTTTGCGGCGAATTAAAGATTCGCGATAAATGCAAGGTAAGGTTTATAAAAAACAGCCGATGGTTTTAAAAATGCATTTTAACCCTTTCGTGGTTTTTACTCATTTTTTAGAATATCTTAAGTTATCTCAGCTGTTACAGAGTCTGATTTGGGTCAGGATTACAAATATGACACTCAAAAAATTTTAGCACATTCCATTTCTCCTAAAAAAAAAAGGTGGGACACATACGTCCCACTGATCATTTCTGGCACCGATTTACCTAACACTTTTTAAAATAATTTCTTAAGTTATCCTAACTGTAATAGGGTCTAAACAAGTACATGATTCAAAAGTTTGTAACGCACACCATATTAGGAAAAAACAAAGGACGAGAGAGCTGTCTCGCAGCTTCTATAATAGAAAATTCAGATAATAGTATACCATACACCGTGTTTTATTAGCGCAAAAATTTACAGAAAAACTGTTTTTCTTTGAAATATGAATACTATAATATCGCTAATAGGGCTACACAATGGTCACTGGGACACATGCGTCCCACTTATTGTAAATTCACTGAAAAAACTTTTGAAGTAAAATGAGGTTTAGAAAGCGTAATTGTTGTTTGAAAACTTCTGAGAGACATAAAATAGCAAATAGACTTATGTCGGACATTTTCGGTAGCGAGAAAACGACGAAACCGATTCAAGGCATAATAAACAATGGTTTCGGCGCAAAAATTCACGCGGCAGCCCATATAAACAGTCACAGCCTTCTACACTGTGAGAATTTCAGTGCCTCGACTTTTTTCCGCGTTCTGAAGGACCACCAACAGATCTCAGCACTATGCAGAATTACGCAACTCGCTACCTTGTGGTACAAATGAGGTCCGAAGTTAGTGGGACGTATATGTCGCAACAACCACGAAATGGTTAAGGTCTTTTATTGTTTCGGTGTAATTGCTCCCTAAGTTTATGAAAGTATCTCGAGACTCCTTGCGTGAAGTGTGCACACAGAGTTTTTTGGGGCCATCTTTCGCCAACTGCCGGCCGACACCAGAGGAGCAGAGGGCAGACGTGATTCAGGAGCGGTGTGTAGCGAGCGGCGGCGGCGCTGTTGCTGGGGTCACGGCCGACGGCGGGGGATTGTGTTTCCAGGCGAGTGGCGCTCAATGGGCGCAGTTGCCGCGGCTCGCGGCTTCCTTAACGCCCTTAATGGCGGCACGCACGCTGCAAGAAAACTCCAGGCCGAGGGACGCTGGAGCCCGCGCAGCGCGCAAGAACCCGTCTGGCCGGGAGGCCAGACGAAACTGTTGCTTCGCCGCGCGGCATTACCACATCTTGCGTTCGCCTGCGCGTAATGAGATTAATCTGCGAGCAAAAACTCGCATTATTGCTGTTCTGTAACGTTTCAGCAGGCGCAACATCGCTATTGGCTACTGGCACATTATAGTCTGCGAAATACATTAGGAATTGCGATCCATACAATGCACAAATACACAATGGTCAATTGAGCGCATATAACTCCAACATGGTGAAAGATTACTCCAGTTATATTATCAATTATGGTACCTCTTCCTTGAAAATGTTCAGATGTTTGTATAGCATATGGTACTTAACTACGGGGAGCCGGCCGCGGTGGCCGAGGGGACTGAGGCGCTCCAGTCACGGTCTGCACGGCCACTATGGTCGGGGGTTCGAATCCCCCCTCGGGCATGGATATTTGTGCCGTCCTTAGTTGTAAGTAGTTCATAAGTAGTTAGTAAGTTTAGGGACTGATGACCCCGTAGTTGGGTCCCATAGACTCTACAAACATCTGAATATTTGAACTACAGGGACTGATGACCCCGTAGTTAAGTCCCATAAGCTATACAAACATTTGAACATTTTCAACTAAGTGGTGCCATAAATGATCTAGCTAACACTAAGGAGGGCACAAATATCCATGCCCGGGGGGAGGGGGGGGGTTCGAATCCCCGACCGTAGTGGCCTTGCAGACCGTGACTGGAGCGCCTCAGTCCCCTCGGCCACCGCGGCCGGCACCTCTTCGTTGAAGCTGTGAAAATGATGTAGCGTTGAACAGACGAAAATTAAAACAAATGCTTTTATGAAACTTACATGATTGCCTTTCACAACAACTTGAAGACGACTACTCACCAAAGTACTATGTCTGGCCTTTGAGACGAAGATAAGAGAATAATTCTAACCCTTACTTTGTCTGCAATTACCACTCTGTCTAACAAGAAGACCACATGGGTATCGGATTTTAGAATTTCTTGATATTTATGGTACGTGAAGTTCATAACTCAAATAACAATCATCCAAAGCCATTCGGCGCAACTATAAAAAATTCTCGATAAAATCGGCTTCGAAGTTTTGCAAGTGAACGTAAACCCCATCAGAAATAATAAATCGCAAAATCTGTCGCTGTAGCTGAAGTGGTAGGGTCTGACCCTACAATTCTAGAGTAGGTGGTTCGAATCCTGTCGTGACGGATGTTTTGTGTTCGAATACTTACACAATTCTATATCTAATGGCAACATTTACGAAGAGTGCACGTAAGTTTATTTTTCCTAATTTTCTATATTTTATAGAATGTCGTTAATAATGATGGTTTCAATAAAAAAACGTAAGTTACAATTTTTAGAGTTTGGCTCCACTATTATCTGACGACATTAGTCTTCATTTATTCAGTTTGTGAAGAGCTAAGACACTGTTTTTGGAAAGTCCTCTCCTTCGCTGACACAACACATGGAATAAGAGATCCCAAAATGTTTTATACAACTGAATTCGAGGAGTCGAACCACCGACTCTACGGTTGTGAGGCCAGAATGATATAACCTGAGCTACGCCGACAGAGCTTGCCAATGTTTTAATTATTGGTACTTACGTGTACTTTGCAAAATTTCAAAGTCGATTTTCTCGAGAATTTTTGAGAGCTGGGTCGAATAGCTTTGGATGATTGTTATATAAGTTCTGAACTTCACGTACCATAAATATAAAGAAATTCTGAAATCTGATACCCATGTGGTCTCCTTGTAAGGCGCCTTGTTGCGGAGCGCGCAATTGCTTCCCGTCGGAGATTCAAGTCCTCTCTCTCGCGCATGGATGTGGTGTCCCACAGATTTACAAACATTTCAAAATTTTTTGACGATAAACCTCCATTGCCTCTTCCTTGGGAATATATGAAAACGTTACCGGAAAGAGTTAGTACACCTGAAATGACGACGTCGTTTTTTATCCGTTGATGGCTAATGCCATCTGCAGGATAGTAGATGTATTGATAATAGTTTGTGTCGTCCGCCAATAGATAAAATAGTGACAAAGGTGCCTAAGCGCCACCTGTGTGTGTTCTTTAATAGGAAATGTTAACAGCCATAAGGCTCAGTGTATTATCAACGTGTGACGCAAACAGGCGCCATGCCACGAATATGCACTCATCCTTCCTACAGCCAAATCAGCAAGTTTGAAAGGTTTCAAATTGTGGACTTCCGATTTGGGAGGTGATCCTTTTGCAGAATTGACACCAAGATGGACGTGCAGCGATCGTGGTTTCAATTGTCATGTAAACAAAGAAATGTTCAAATGTTTGTAATTCATTGGGCCAAACTACTTTGGTCATAAGTCCCTAGATTCACAAACTACTTAAAATAAGTTCAACTTACCTAAGGACAGCACACACATCCACGCCCGAGTGAGGATTCGAACCTCCGACACGGGAGGCCGCGCGACAACCAAATGGAATTTTGCGGGCATACCTCGTATTTGGGGAGATTTTATGTTAATCAAGCATTAACAGCTTCATGACTGGTAGAGACATATCGCATCATATCAGAATGCCTCACTTCCCAAGATTTTGCAATGTTTTGTTTTATACGACATACCATCCGCAGAGGTGGAACGGCCGAAAGCTCTAAGGCACCTTGCTGTGGAGCGCGTTGTTGCTCCCTGTCGGAGGTTCGAGTCCTCCCCGCTGTGTGTGCGTGTGTGTGTGTGTGTGTGTGTGTGTGTGTGTGTGTGTGTGTTTTGTCCTCAGGTTAGTCTAAGTAGTTTTAAGCCTAGGGACTAATAACCACAGCAGTTAAGTCCCACAGATTTACGAACATTTGAACACACCATCCAAGTTACTTTACTTGATCAAATGCATAATATTACATGGAACAGTGATCCATAAAATAAAACACAATATTATGTAATATGTGAAACGAATTGACCTCTTGGTTCATCAAATATGAATGAAGTTGTACTTGGTAATGTATAATGATATATCTTGGTGCACAGTGTGACATTTTATTATGGGAAACACCCTAAATTGATAATAAGCTTTTTCATATGAGCAGTCTCAGTAGATTAAACTGCCATCTTCGAATCTTTCATTTAAACTTATTTGATCAAACTTTTAAGGTCAACAGTCCCTAGACTATCAAACTACTTCGCGCCTTTCATTTCATTCACCATATGATGACATAGGTCAGTTTACAACATTGGCATGTTTGATATAACAACATTAATTATCTTGAAGTAACATGGGACGTGTCACAACTAATGATACGTCATAAGATACGATACTTTACGAGATAGATGATGCTTTCCATACCACAACAGGGCGTCAAGTTACAAGACTTCCTGTGCCGTTTGGTATGTGGCGAAGTGTAACATACAATGTAGTGCGTATGCATCATCTGATATTTTACAAGAAACGACATCAAAATAAGACTTTCATGGGACGTCATGTATAGCAGCGTGCGACATAACTTTATGTGACGTGCAGAACTCAACATGTGATACGAGGTAGATTAACATCTGACACGCGTAATATTACTAACAACTGAATAACATTAAAATAATGTCGGGCGTACAGCTCGATGTCATTGCTAACTCCGAACAATAATTCGGCCCATAACCCCTTGGCCATCTTCAGGTGCTGCGTACCGAAGACTAGCGATAACCGCGTCTGACCGTCACTTATATAGGGCGTTACAAAAAGGTACGGCCAAACTTTCAGGAAACATTCCTCACACACAAAGAAAGAAAATATGTTATGTGGACATGTGTCCAGAAACTCTTAATTTCCGTGTTAGAGCTCATTTTAGTATTTCTTCCACCTACGCTCACTGGAGCACGTTATCATGATTTCATACGGGATACTCTACCTGTGCTGCTAGAACATGTGCCTTTACAAGTACGACACAACATGTGGTTCATGCACGATGGAGCTTCTGCACATTTCAGTCGAGGTGTTCGTACGCTTCTCAACAACAGATTCGGTGACCGATGGATTGGTAGAGGAGGACCAATTCCATGGCCTCCACGCTCTCTTGACCTCAACCGTCTTGACTTTCATTTATGGGGGCATTTGAAAGCTCTTGTCTATGCAACCCCGGTACGAAATGTAAAGACTCTTCGTGCTCGTATTGTGGACGGCTGTGATACAATACGCCATTCTCCAGGGCTGCATCAGCGCATCAGGGATTCCATGCGACGGAGGGTGGATGCATGTATCCTCGCTAACGGAGGACATTTTGAACATTTCCTGTAACAAAGAGTCTGAAGTCACGCTGGTACGTTCTGTTGCTGTGTGTTTCCATTCCATGATTAATGTGATTTGAAGAGAAGTAATAACATGAGCTCTGAAATGGAAATTAAGCGTTTCCGGACACATTGTCCACAAAACACATTTTCTTTCTTTGTGTGTGAGGAATGTTTCCTGAAAGTTTGGCCGTACCTTTTTGTAACACCCTGCATACCGTAGAGTAGGGCGGTAGCAAAATGTTCAAATGTTTGTAAAGCTTATGGGACTTAACTACGGGGTCATCAGTCCCTAAACTTACAAACTACTTATGAACTACTTACGGACGGCACAAATATCCGCCGGCCGCGGTAGCCGAGGTGACTGAGGCGCTCCAGTCACGGTCAGCACGGCCACTGCGGTCGGGGGTTCGAATCCCCCCTCGGGCATGGATATTTGTGCCGTCCTAGTTCGTAAGTAGTCCATAAGTAGTTTGTAAGTTTAGGGACTGATGACCCCGTAGTTAAGTCCCATAAGCTTAAAAACATTTTGAACACAAATATCCATGCCCGAGGGGGGGATTCGAACCCCCGACCGTAGTGGCCGTGCTGATCGTGACTGGAGCGCCTCAGTCACCTCGGCCACCGCGGCCGGCTAGGGCGGAAGCGCATGCGCTAAAGAGTACACACCTCTTGCAGCGGCGCCACAGTCGGCAGCGCCCTCGACGGTAGGACGGAAGGAACATTAGGGTTTAACGTCCCGTCGACAGCTTGGTCATTAGAGACGGAGCTAATGCTCGGAGTTTTGGATAAGGATTGGGAAGGAAATCGGCCGTGCCCTTTGAAAGGAACCATGCCAGGAATTGGCTGGATTGATTTAGGGAAATCACTGGAAACCTAATCTGGATGGCCGGAGGTGGATTTGAACCACCGTCCTCCCGACCCTCGACGGTGAGATCAAGTGCTTAATCTGCTTTTTCGTCTGTATTACGACGTGATATTTGCGTTCTTAAAATTGAAATTACTGGTTCCCAATCTTTATTCAGCTGAAAGCCACAGTCTCTATTAATAAGTTTTTCTGCCAGATTAGGTAGTACTGCTGCGAAGCTGGTTAGGTCGCAAATTCTTTGTTATTGGTCACACTTCATGTACAGCGTGCTCTCAAAAATGACGCGTTTCGGAATTGCCATCATCAGATTAGCATCTCTTCCGTGCCATGTGCACACGTGAACTGATGGAAGATGTTCTTCATATACATACAAAAGAAGACTACCATGTATGTATATGAAGAACATCTTCCATCTGTTCACGTGTGCACATGGCACGGAAGAGATGCTAATCTGATTATGGTAATTCCGAAACGCGTCATTTTTTGAGAGCACGCTGTACACGAAGTGTGACCAATAACAAAGAATTTGCGACCTAACCAGCTTCACAGAAGTACTGCTAATCATTTCATCATGGTCGCCTACCTCCTCAGTGATTTTATGTCACATTTACAATCTTTCTGCCAGTTTAATTTCGATTCATTCACGTATTACAGACTGCCAAAAAGTTGAAGTCTCAGGTAAAAATCTTAGTACTTCTGTAATCTATCTTATGTCCGGTTGACAAACAATGTCCAGCAATGGCAGACTTGTCCGTTTGCAGAGGGCGTGTGTGTCTCTCATGTCCAGCACAACGATCTGCCACTGTTCGTGTAGTTTGACCTATGTATGCCAGGCCGCATTCACAATTAATCCTATAAATACCCGCCTTACACCAATATCATCTTTGACCGAACCTATCAATGCTGCTGTTTTGTCTGGCGGACGGAAAATCACCTCAGTCTGAAGTTTCTTTAAAATTCTGGCAATTTTTGATGTTACATTACTACATACGGCAAGAAGGCCAATGATTTTGTAGACTCAGAAGTGTCATCTGCTTTGGTTGTTTCCGTTGATACTTGCTCATTGCTTTACGAATCTGATGTACAGAATATCCATTGTCTTTGAATACATGTTGCAGATGTGCCAAATCCGACAGTACGTAATCTGCATCAGAAA
Source organism: Locusta migratoria (assembly GCA_026315105.1). Lineage (NCBI taxonomy): Eukaryota > Metazoa > Arthropoda > Insecta > Orthoptera > Acrididae > Locusta > Locusta migratoria. Next base: position 783,143,010 of record CM048744.1, read on the forward strand.
TCATATATGCCCTATGTAGTAATGATCTAAGTACACCATTTGTTTGAGCAGGGTGATGACAGCTGTCTGCTTGTATCTTTCCTATAGACCGAATGACCGAGAGAGCCATCCTCCCTTCGTCGAACCAGCACATCTAGGAGGGGCAAACAACTATCTTTCTCAGTTTCCATAGTAAACTAAATTCTACTGTTAACAGAATTTAAATTTTGAAGAAATTCGTAGAGTTTATCATTCTCATGTGACGACACTGCATAGGTGTCGTCAACGACCTCCAGAACACCAAAAGCTTGAGGGTAGCAGAAGCAAGAGCTTTGTCTTCGAAGTCTTCCATGATCATCTTCGCTACTAAAGGTGAAAGTGGACTGCCTATGACGACACCGTCTGTTTGTTCGTAATAGTTGCCATTGAATAAAACGAATGTAGAGCACAAGGCATGTTTGAAAAGTGCTGAAACATCAGGATCAAATTTTTATGCAATTAATTCCAAATAATCCAATAATGGTACCCTCGTGAACAGAGAAATAACGTCCAAACGGACAAGTAAATCTGCATCTGTAAGACGTAATTCTTTTAGACGACTGACAAAGTCTACCGAATATTAAAGTATACAACTGAATAAGAGTGTATAAATTAAAATTTTTATTCAATTATTTATAAAGCTACCAAATAATCGGACAAGTTAGTCATTGTGTTTCACATGTTTTGACTCTTTCCAAGACATAGTCCTATTTTGCGATGCTGTGATAGGAGCACATCCACTCTGAAATTGACGTCTAAACAGTGGAACGATAAGCAACAGACAAAATTCCGACAACTCTGAAGTCCATTTTTCTTTGGACGTCCAACAACTATCAGCACAGGTTAAATCAGCTCGATATAAAAAATATTCGTCTTACGACCATTCATCTACTTCCGTGGAAAATTTGCATAGACTCTTATTAGTTTAAAGTGTAGAACTAAAGCGTTTCTGACGCTTCGCCGAGGAAAGCTTATTGCGCGTAAATTTCGAACGGTGCATATAAAAATGGTGTCATTAGCTGAGCATTAATTGCAGTGAAACTGACATCGTTTACAAAACAAATTAATGGACTACCTCATATTCCTTTACACTACCTCCGGTTCGAAGTTCAAATTTTGCTTGTATACTGTAACATAGCTGCTGTAACAAACATGTTCTAACGGCTACAGAAATGAGTACCAGCCCGAGCGCTGCCAAAAAGGTTTCTAACTGAAATAAGAACCAACCATCATGATCTCTGGCTGAAATAAAACCAAGCACCACAATAACCACAACACTGAAAATACCGTGATCCTGTGCCGAACACATTTGTTACAGTACTGCCGTGTTGAAGCGACAACTGAAAGCAGGTGTTTCGATATTGGGCCAGAACTGAGATTTTACTAACACTGTATATTTCGAAAATTTCTCTATCGTATGACGCAATAATGATACATTTACATGATACGAGAATTACATACGCAATCGGCTGTTCGAAACAAGAACTATAGATCTCCCTGGCTTGTCACTGCACCAAACAGCAGCAATATTCTGGCAATTTTTAGATTTTTCAGCCCACCTAAAATGTCTTTCAGTTTAACATGAAAAGTGTCTTTGTTTGCTTATGCCGATCACCCAAATAAGGGTTGGGAAAAGATAATACAAGTTTAATTTTATGCCAATTTGTGATTTTTTAAATTTCATCTCAAAACCAGAAAAGTTACTTATAAGGCTACTGCACCAATGCCTTCAACTTAACACGTTAACACGTCCCTTCATTTAGTAATGGAGTTACTGACAATCTAATTCATGTGCGATTAAAACTATTTTACTTCTTAAAACCACACTAAACTATTGATAATACACAATGGATAGGTAAGAAACATATGCATTACCAAATACAGATCAATTATTTAGAAGCTTGTTGTTTATGTCTTGTTTAGGGATTGCAGCGGCTACGAAAATCGTAATCTGTAAGAAAAGTCGTATGGAAAGATACACTGTAAAAACGACAATTCAAGTAACAAATGGCGATAATATCAGAAAATATAGGATGACAAGATAATTCCCAGTATTGTCTGTGTTTATAACATAAATAACGCCAACTCAGTTCTGGGTATTTACTAAATAAACAAGTGCTTCTGCCGTCGTTTCTGCAGTTAGGAAGCAGATTCAGTATCTCGTAACAGGCACAATCTACGTGATAGTTATTAACCATGTGGACAAATATATATGCAAAATAAACTGTGTGATATACAGGGTATTTCACTAAGTGTGTTTGCCTCTGTAACTTATAAAATAATAGGTGACTGGAAATTTTAATGCGGTAGATCAAAACAAGAAATGTTACACTTTCTGCCGAGCTGTGAACATAGTTTATTGTATCATTTTCCAAAGAGTTACAGCACAAAGATACAATGTTATAAATGGAACAATAAATTTTTTTTTCTATCGTGCATTGGAATCGTTGAAACCAGCTGCGCCCAAATTAATTTAAACTATATTCCTATAACTGTTAGTTTGGGGCAGATACCACAAAAGCTGCGCATAATGCAATGCGCCTTCTAAATGTGGTGCTGCCGATTTGTAACGTCGCTGGTGTCACGGAGCAAGAAGCTTCCTCGATGCGCTGTGAGACTGCCGACTGTCACCGCACACGGCCTTATACCCGACAGTTGGAGCCACACAAACAACCGGGGCTCAATATACTACAGTTACTGACATCGGATGACGATAGCATACACGAACAACGAGTACGTTGACATATTGTTGATGCTCGGCGAGTGCCGACACGATGCCACCGAAGCAACTACAGCGTATGCCGTGAGATATCCTAGGCGAAGAGCCCCGGCAGCTATTACGTTCTTACGTGCCGAACAACGACTTCGGAAAACAGGCAGCTTGGTAATGCGCCGCAGTAACAGACGAAGACCTGCAAGAAGTGAGGAGACGGAGGTGTTTGTTTCAGCTGCACTACACCACGATCCTCATTTCAGCTTACGAGCCGTTGCTGCAGTTGCTGGTGTCAGTCTCACATCTGTGTGGCGAATAGTACACGGCCACAGGTTTCATCCGTACCGCCTGTCACCGACCCAGGAGCTGCATGGGAACGATTTCTGTCTAACGGTGACATTCTGTGAGTGAGCCATGCGTAATTTCACGTTGGAGTCTTTACAAAGCGTTATGTTCTCTGATGAGTCCACGTTCACAAATTATGGTGCAGTGGATCGCCATAACATGCACTACTGGGCCGCAGACAATCCTCGGTGGGTATGACCTTTCGACCGTCAACGAAGGTGGTCTATTAACGTGTGGTGTGGAATCCTTGTGGATGAAATCATCGGTCCACACTACTTCCCAGGTACACTAACAGGTGAGTTATATCGCGCTGTTATAGCCGACAGTTTGGGTGGTCTCCTTGAACATGTGTGTCTACACACGAGAGTCCATATGTGGATGCAGCACGATGGTCACCCAGCCCATTCTGCGCGTGCTGTTGTGGAAGAATTAAACAACAGGTTTGCAGGAAGATTATCCTCATTCATGGCACGCAAGGTCGCCCGATTTAACACCAGTAGATTTGTTTTTGTAGGGATATCTAAAGGATCGTGTTTATGTCACTGCGCCGACATCCCCAGATGATCTAAAACGGCGCATCGAGGATACATGTCGCTCCGTCACACCGGCGATGTTACATCTCGTCTGCAGATCCTTTCGACGGCGCATTGCATTATGCATTGAGGAACATGGACACACAGTTGAACATCTCATGTAAATCAACTTCCCACCGCCATAACATCCATCACCCACCACACAGCCATGTATTATGTACAGCGTGTGGTATCTGCCCCTGAAACTTTGAAGGGTTGTAGCTCCCAAACTAACAGAGATAGGAATGTAGTTTAAATTGATTTGGACGCAGCTGGTTTCAATGATTCCAATGCACGATAGATAAAACTATTGTTTCGTTTAAAAAATTATATCATTGTGCTGTAACTCTGTGGAAAATGATACAATAAACTATGTTCATAGTTTCGCAGAAAGTGTAACATTTCTTGTGTTGACCTACCGCATTTAAATTTCCCGTCACCTATTATTTTATAAGTTACAGAGGCAAACACAGTGAAACACCCTGTATATGATCCTTAACAAAGGAAACAGTTTTTGAAATGTGAGAAAATGAAAGCGTATTGTACCAGTAATGCACTGAGTTCCAGCTATTGTGGATTGTTTTGTATGTTTTTATTTTCAAATTTCCGTAAATATTTGCTTAACATGGCTTCATTTCTCTCATTTTAAATTGTTCGTTTATTTCAGTTAATTTCATGTCTACGTGTCAGGAACAAACCCTGTCGACTACTGAGCCATACACAGAGTTTATTTACTGCAATAAATCAAAACGCTGGGCAGTATAATCAAAACAGATTGTAGCGTGTTGTTCACACTGATGTTTCAAGAGGATAGGGCACATTTCTAGCTGCTACTATCTTTTAGCCCAAGTAAAACACAGCCTACAGAATTTCTTTATTGAAAATAATAAAGAAGCATTATCTCTACGTGTACTACAAACACGAAGACTTCGCGTTCTTGCAATTGAAAAAAAAATTATAATACTAGAAAATGAGAGTAAATAAAACAGTTAATTTGATGATTACATTAATGTGGTAATGAGGCAAAAATAAAAACCAAATAATTTAATAAAATTATGATAAAAGTAATTACAAACAAAGATTTAAAAATAAAAATTGAAAGCGCATCCAGTGAGACGCGAACCCCCGATCTTAATTACTTCATTTTATTTCAACCTTAATTACGATACACTTCTGGCAACAGTCTTACTTAAAAGACTCTAAAGCGTCGGGAAACATTCTAAATCGTCCATTACTCATAGTTTAGGGCCCACTTTAGTGAATGGCTACAGGCTGTGATTTCTGGAACGCTAATCTCTACCACTGCAAAGAAGGCTTCAAAAAACTGCGCACACCCTTGGTGACTTCCGCTTGTTGAACATCAGTCTGCCCTTCATTTCTGTGTTCCGAGACAATTCCTGCCCTTGAATACATGTTACAGTCCAATATGTGATTTAGAAATCTTTGTTCGACCATGATTGAAACCAGCTATATCTTCCCCTATTCTCCACGAGTTTCAAGTATTTCCCTTTCTCTCTTCTCCCTACAACCAAGTCCATATTCTCTTTTAAATTCTTCTATTCCTTCTCCTACTATAGCGACCCCACTGCACATGACATTAATATTTTTCTTCTGCATTTTACCAACTAACACGTTCAATGTGTACTTTCTCTATTTCATCACTTTCTGGTTATGACGTATACATATATACCTGCTTGAACTTTCTTGTGGGCACTGGAGCACTGAAAACTGAAAAGAACAAATCTCTCAGCTGTTCGTAGTAACTTGCTGTCTGTCACACACTCCATTCTATGACGAATTCTACTCCATCTACACCATATTCCGTAACTGTTGATATTACCTTGTATTCGTTGGATCAGTTATCCATATCACTACACTGATCTCCTTAACATTTATACTGATCCTTTGCATTTGCGTTTTCAGATTTCGTAGCTTCACCATCATATTCGACTTCAGCCATTAGACACACTGACACGAAGAATGTTACCCTTCCGTTGATTAATCAGTATTCCTCTCATGGTTGCCTCCCCTAACTGGGATCCAAATAGAAGACTCATGGGAAGCATATCGTCAGTGGAGAGTTTCCCTTATAAGCCATATGTCCTTTGGAAACTCAGTTGGAGATTCAAAACGCTGTTAACGACAGCTGATTGTTCAACATTTTAGGGGAAATTTGCCACCCCAAGAGCAAGACCCTGCCTTGAAACTCCGTTCAAAGTTCCAGCCCGTTTGAAATTGTCCAAATAGAATATCATGGCTGTTGTCTTACGCTGGCGTTTCTGATTATTTTAATTCAAACTTAAATCAGTGGTTTAATTCGAACTTCAGACCAATTCCGCTTACTCAGCGAAGGTAAGGACTATTCCTAGACCACGGTGATAGCTGTGTTGTTGTGAATACATTAGGATTTCTCTTTCACTTTCATCTGTATGCATTTCATGGCTTGGCTCTTAAATTCTTTAATAGATACTAATAGCAAGAGAAATTAGACCCTGTTTGTAGCAAGAAATTTAAAATTCAAGTTTTAAGTTTCATCACCAGTTGAGGAGAGGGAGTGGTGTAGATAAATCTACAATGTCTTTCTTTAAGCGTTTCAGGCAAGTGTTAGAGCCTGTTTCGTTCAGTGTCCAATCTGTAGATGTAATTTCTCTCGTCTCTGAATTTTCCATCCTTACTTCTAAATACTTTGCTGTCTAAAAAAGTTAAGCTTCATCTATTTATAGTAATCTCTTTAACTCACAGCACTATACAGTTGTCTACCATCAGTTCCAATAGAATAAAATTGTTATGTCCTTTTGAATTCGAAAGCGAACATCTACTGGAATTGAAATCTGATTATTCTTTGGGATGAGAACAGATTGAACAGGGGCAAAAGGACTTCAGTTACAAATCTTATATAGTTACAATTTATTTTTACTTGTCGAGAATTTGGTAAAAGAGGGTCAGTGTAAGTTAGAATGTTACTATCATTTTCTCGAATGTTTTTCGTTCGATTTTGCACAGCTGTGTGTCTTAAATAATTTCAAGCTTAATTTATTTTAAATCATAAATTAATTTCAAATAATACTTTTGTGTGCAGCTATGGTGAGCTACGTTTTCATAAAATAAAAACCAATTTTCAGATGATCCCTTTACTGGTTTTACATGATTAACATGTCTTGTTGAGAAGCTGGGTTCAGTGTGATCTATGCTTTAAGCCTGTATTGAAGTTCTAGGAAATTAAAAAAAAATGCGCAGCTGTCAACAGATTTTACTATGTTGAAGAGAAATCTCATATTCCAGTTTTAAAATCGTATAATATATCTATTAATTAGTTCTCTAATACTCAGTAATGTTAGAAAAGGCAGGGAAGGAAATGAAAGACTGTTTTCTGAGATCCTAAGATGCTATTTTTATAAAGATTGCAACAGCGTAGAAAATAAAAGCTGTAAATAATACTGTAGTAAATAAATATTGCAACCAGCCACAAGATTTTTATAAATCAATTTATTGCGCTGTTACTAGTTTCGGGCCTCAGCCCATCTTCAGATGGTAGTGCTCATACCAGGTTTACATTGGTATCCTAAAATAACAAAGATTTTAGCAACGTTAAAAATTTAATCCTAAATATAACACAGTTTTCTTCCTTGTATTGTTCACATTTGAATTAAGACTACATCTATTGCTTATATATTGACAGAACGGTCTTATTTATACATTATTATAGGAGAGAGATATGTACATTTGTCTCTCTCCATGTTGACGTGTGAGTTTCATTAAATTGAAGATGGTGGCGTTTGTTTCATCATCTGATTTGATGCACCATAGAACATGAAACATTTACAGTTATGGCATACTGCAGTGCAAGTGGAAAGATAGTTATGCTCATTGGTAAAAAATTATCTTTGCACTAGCCTGCAGTATGCCATATCTTTGGTGCATCAAATTAGCTGGTGAAACAAACGCCACTATCTTAAATTTAATGAAACTCACTGGTCAACATGTAGAGACACAAATATACACATCTCTCTCCTGTAATGATGTATAAGGAAGACCTTTCTGTGATGTATGTTCAATGTGTAAGCAATAGATGTAGTGTTAATTCAAATGTGAACAATACAGGAAAGAAAACTTTAGAATAAAACTATGTAACCTTGTAAAAACTTTGTTATTTTAGGACACCAATGTAAACCTGATATCAGCACTACCATCTGAACATGGGCTTAGGCCCGAAACTAGTAACGGTGCAATAAATTGATTTATAAAAATCTTGTGGCTGGTTGCAATATTTATTTACTACAGTACTATTACAAATACAGCTGCGGTGGTCTCTAACCAAACATAATGGATAAAATAAAGTTATAAATTTTCTCATTACTGGTACTGTTCAATTAGAACAGCATTGGAAATGAAAGATACTGAGAAATAACGGGGCTTAGTAATTCATTGGTTTCTTAGTTTTGAAACTGGGTAAAACTGTCCAGTTTTCAGTCATCGTCGCACACACACACTGCTGTGAAAGTTGTTACCATCTGATAGTTGCAAAGACACTAGCACTCCTGGTGGGGGGCAAGGCTCCATAAGTGTAATATAGTTTATAATTACTTTTCTACGTATTTAACAATAATGTGTCAATAATTTTTGCATTCCAAGCTTTAGTGAAATAACGAGGTACAGAGATAATCGTGAAATAAATATAAATAAAGCCTAATTTTACTGATGCAGTGTTATAAACAACATATTAATGAGGACATATTTATGAATATGTGTATACATGCATCTTATTCCCATGAAAGTAATAGACTAAAAACGTACGAGAAACATACATTCCTGTTTTGACAGGTACTTTCTTTGACGTTTAACAATTCGATATGCAGTCTAAGGAGTCGAACATTTTTACATTTCACTCGTATTTCGTTTAAATTCATACACTGTTGAGTGCAATTGCTTTTGCTTGCAAAATGTCTTGATGTTTCCTGTCCCTTTTGTAGTTTAGATTTAGTAAAAATTGTTATTGGTATCTGCTTTATTGGGAAGCTGTTTTATTGTCACATTTGTGAGGCGTTTCCTGTAGTTATATCTGTGGTAGCTGATCCGGTACATTACAAAATGTGGGTATTGCATTCCATATAAGTTTCTTGCGTTCAACACTTACTGATTTCAATGGAATTGTATTAGCCACTTTTTGTTCTTATTATAAAACGAAGTTATTCATTAAAAAGTCGTAGATTTCAAGATAATCTTAAATAAACTGTCCTACAGTGTAGCATTTGATACCTTCCAAAGGTTCTTTGCAGTGGCGGACTAAGGCTGTCGAAGGCCCAGGACGGCGGCAAAACAAAATGAGCCCCCCCCCCCCCCATCCAACTGTATTACTACAAAAAAGTAACTTATTAGATTTAGAGGTCCACCAGAATAAGAAGCACGGGAGAGTTAAAAAAATAACAGAACAAGAGGCCAAGGGCGCTCAAAGATATTTAAATAAATATATACGTACTTTCGAGGTATTTGGAGCCCCCCCCCCCTCCAAGACGAGAGGCCCATGTTGGTCCGCCCCCCCCCCTCCCTTATGTCCGCCACTAGTTCTTTGGGAACCTAAGGAATACAAAAGTGGAGTTAATTTGTAGTTATTACCGTTTTTTATGACTCTACATACATTCGCTGTTGTAAAAAGACGTGAAATTACATTTAAACGATAGTGTTCACACTCGTCCGATATCGTATTCTGAAATCTACCATGCCAGCCGCTTGGAGCGCTTCTGTCGTGGCCTATAACAAAATTCAGTGGCAGTGTCGTGTCTGTATACGTCAGAAGACTGCTATTATAACATTACCTGATCGTAACGTAAGTTTTGTGCAGTTTCTCTGCTACCGCCTTCAAAACAACCACGATGAATTTCCATTTCCGGTCTTGTCGGAATTGCTCGCTCCCCACGCCTCTGTGTGTACTCTGGAAGCCGCCACCCAGCGGGTGGGTTAGCCTGATTTGTACCAATATTAGCCGCTACCTGTTGTTGAATTAGGGACTACAGCAACGCCTCATTAGCGTAACTCAGTCCGGGCCAGTAGAGCAATGTGGTTGAATGACCGTCTTTGACGCTTCTGATCAGGTTTATTTCATTTTCCAAAATATTACGCAAGACAAACAGTGGTGTTTAAGATGACATCAATAATAGTGAGTCCCGCCAACGGTGAAGTACGGACTGTCATTTCTTAGTGCTAAAGGCCTAAAAGCGATCCATATTCATTTGAGATCTGTGCAGTTTACGAAGAAAGAATTACGAGTGATGGAATGGTAAGAAAGTGGGTGAGACCATTTAAAGATGGCCGCACAAATATGCATGATGAACAACAGAGTGGGCGTCCTTGGGTCGTTAATGAAAGTTTGGCGCAGGAAGTGTACAATAAGGTGAGATAAAACAGACGCTTTACAATTTCCTCCTTGTGGGATGACTCTCCTAATATTTCTCGTTGTGTTTTGTATTGCACGGTGACCGAGCAAGACGGTGAACTCAAAACAGTTGTGATGCAGTGGTTAACAATTCAGGCGGCCGACTTCTATGAGGAGGGTATTCAAATATTGGTACAACGTTATAACAAGTGCCTTAATTTTGCCGGAAATGATGTAGAAAAGTAGATTAAGGTACAGGCTTTCGTGTAAAAATAAAATTATTATCTTGATATACTGGCATATATCTTGATCTATTGATTTTATCAAAGCAAGACTTATTGGTCTTCAGGGAGTTATTGCGATCGTTATATGAATAAAATTCTTGAATATCCGTCTCCAGATCGCTTATATTTTCTAAAACATTGCCGGTTTCGGGACAGTCGTAACGACTGTGAACATTCGTTCATTACAGGACAGGTTACTCTGTAACTTCAAAATTTTGATCTGAAGATGGGCAGCTGTCCCGAAACCGGTAATGTTTTAGAAAATATAAGCGATCTGGAGACGGATATTCAAGAATTTTATTGATCTATTGATCCTAAACATGTCTCGTATTTCTCCTAATTTACCCCATACGTCTCGCGAGTGCGATGTAACTATTTTTCCACCGATTACCATTCAAGCACCCACAATTTTTGTGTGGGAAATAAAGTCCTATTTCAGTATCTGTAATAGATTCACAAGGACAGGACGCCTACTCGTCATCGCCGAATTCGTCCAAATTTATGGTACATGTAGAGCGTGGTGAGACACGAAAGTGCCCCAAGTGGGAACTCCAGATGGCCAAGCGTTTAGGAAATATAAGGAAGTTTGATACCATACGCATCTTATCAATTGTCGCTGTGACGTCGCGTTTAGAAAGCGGTGTTTAGCTCAGCTGCAACTCCCTCCAATGGCAAATTTTTTCTGCTCCCTGGCAATGCGTACTCCTACATATTGCTCCCGTAGTGATCGTGAGGACAAGATTAGATTAATTACAGCACGCACTGGGTCATTTAAACAGTCATTCTTCCCACGCTCAATACATTAATGGAATGGGAAAAAACCCTAAAGGCTGTTATAGTGGAACGTACCCTCTGCCATGCACTTCACAGTGGTTTGCAGAGAATTGATGTCCATGTAGCTGTAGACTGACGTCACAATTAACCGCATCGTCATAGGTTATTTTATTAATTTATATAAGCAAAAAAAGAAAGGGCATGGATGAAATTCGGAACCACAAACATTTAAAAAGGGACTATAGTTACGCCTACTTGGAGACGTCATGTATGTAAACCGATACTTCCATTCTTTTGTAATTGATCAATTACCTGTACCGAGGTGATATTCATAGAATAATCAGGAGAAGCAATAATTCTGACCGCATCTTGTGCACGTTATGAACGCCGCCCTTTTGCAAGATAAAATGCTTGTTTTAAATAATAACGTCCCATGCTGATGTTATGCACATATAAACAAAATAACATATATCATGTTGCGGTTAATTGTGAAGTCAGTAGTGTACCCTTTGCACAGGAGCAAAAAATATTTGCCGCCTGGCGGTATCGAACTCTTCAATAAAAAAATCGATCTCTTACCGCTGTGCCAAACACAGCTTTCCAAATAGATTGTCTCAGGGGCAGTTGATAAGGTGCATATGGTGATAGATCAGTATGAAAATTCCTTTTATTTTCTAAACGGTTAATCATCTGGAGTTCTCACTTGGTACACTTTCATATCACACCGCGCCCTACATATACCATAAATATGGACGAATTCGGCGAAGACTAATCGAATAATCTACGAAAATAATGAGTCGTAATTTGTGAAAAACGCACAAGAATCTTGTAAGTAATTAAAATATGTTTCAGAAATTATTGCAACCAGTCGCCTTTTTTTCTTTTTTTCGATGGAGTTATTTATTGACTTTAACCGGTTTTGAGTTGACTAGCAGCTCATTATCAGATGGTACGTACAATACATTTCATTACAATTAATTTTCTTTGCCGGCCGCGGTGGCCGAGGGGAATGAGGCGCTCCAGCCACGGTCTGCACGGGCACTACGCTCGGGGGTTCGAATCCCCCCTCGGGCATGGATATTTGTGCCGTCCTTAGTCTTAGCTAGTTCATAAGTAGTTTGTAAGCTTAGGGACTGATGACCCCGTAGTTAAGTCCCATAATTGCTACTAACATTTGAACATTTTAATTTTCTTTGTGAGGATTGTTGTGTATCTATGGCAGGACAGAAAACAATATCCAGTAAATCATGTGGTGCGTTACACTGAATATTTATAATGTATTTTCGTCTTCAGTGTAACATAACACATGTAGAGTTTATTTGTTCTCGTTCTCTGACCTGCCACAGATACACAGCAGCCCTCACAAGTAAACTTAATTGCACTGAAGTGTATTGAACGTATATCATGATGAGCTGCTGGACACCTCGAAACCGGTTATCGTCAATAAATAACTCCATCGAAAAAAGTGGACTGGTTGCAGTAATTTCTGAATCTATTTTAAGTTACAGTCGCAGGATCCACGTCGATTATGGATAAAAGTTTTAAATTACTGTGATATATTTATCGCAGTTTCCTGGTATTTCTCCAATTAACCAAATTACCTGCCACACTGTTATCCTAAATACAATGAGGGAGTTACTCAATGTTACACCTTGAACACCGGAACTGAACAATACCAATCGGACATTTCAGTATTTGCATACCTGAAAATACTGTAGGGATTATTCCAGGATTTTGGAGCATATACTGTATTCGAGAGCTGTGATCCACCTTGAAGGATCAAAATTCTGAAAATTCCACTGAAGCAGCGATCAATTCTAACAATCAGGTAGATGATCTGACGATATCTGACGCAGGCAAATGATGACAATGAAATTCCGCAGCTTAGGCTGTGTTTTCTATTGCACAATCTACTGAGACAAATCTAGCACGGATTTAGAAAATGTAATTCTTGTGCAACCCAAGTAGCTCTTTATTCTCATGAAGTTACATTGCTATCGACAGGGAATTCAATTGGAGCCCATATTTGTAAATTTCCAGAAGGCTATTGACATCGTTCTTCCCATACCTAGCGTCTCAATTGTGTGAATATATCCGTGATTTCTAGTCAGAAAAGTTCTTAGTAACATATGGAAAAACATAGAGTAAAAGAGTATGGATACCTAGCTTTTAACAAGAAATGTCATAGGCCATCTCCTGTTAATAATGTCTAGACGAGGGTTGGAACTTAAGTAGTGGAAACTGTTTATTCACAACCGATACAAAAGCGTTACATGATTGTATCTGTTATTGTTCTTCAAAGTAGTCACCAGCGTTGTCTAGAGCACGTTGCCAGTGAAGTGGAAGGCGTAGCATATCTTTATCAGAGCTTGTTCTGTTGATGGTGAAATGGAGCGGTCTACTGCCTGGAACAGTTATGAAGCGAATGCGACGAAGTGGTTCCTTCATCTTCGGAATCAAATCAACGTTAAGAGGATTTAAGGGCGGCGAGTATGGTGGATGGTATAGTACTTCCAAGTCCCATCGAACAAACAGAACAGTCTCGGCTTGCGCTGTATGCGCCCGCGCATTGTCGTGCAAAATGATGGGTGGTTTGCGCAGAAAGTGTTGCCGATTCTTTCGCAAAACTGGTCGCAGCTGATGCTCCAAAAACTAACAGTAATACTGGGCATTGACGGTCTGTATCGAAAACATAGTGACACCGTTACGTTAAACCTCTCGCTCACATGTGACTGTGTTTCCGTGGATTGTGCGTACGCCGGTGACGTGGGACGGGCGATTCAAATTTGCTCGGAGGTGAAGTAGGTATGTCAGAATTATAGATTAACATAGAGGCAAAACCGTGACCAGAGTGAAGCAAATTGAACAAGCGTCCGCATGTTATGGGAAGTCTAGAGGGGCGAGTTACATGACGGTAGGTTAGAATATTATTAACATTTAACTGTTTGCGCCTTTCAGATTGAGCCAGAACAATTTTACCGCCATGTATAGTGCTTAAACGCTTTATATACATCATTTCTCGAAAGTGTCAGCAGCTTTAAGTACAGTACCCCCGACGATCAGCTGCATTTGCAACTAAACGATATGGCCTGGGATGTTAACACCAAACAAGATTTATTTTTGTACGCCGTTTCCAACAGAAAATTTTCGAAGAACGGTAGACTATTCGGAGACTAACTTTTCACAGTAAGATTACGTTAAATTCAATTCGTTTAACTTTAGAAGCAGTAACTATTGCATGGGCCAAGGAAATACAATCTCACGCTGGAGCTTTAAAATGTTCAAATATCTGTAAATCTATCGGACCAAACTGCTAGGACATCAGTCTGTAGCTTACAAACTACTTAAACCTAAGTAAACTAACCTACGGACAAACACACACACACACACACCCATTCCCCAGGGAGGACTCGAACCTCCACGGCGAGCAACCGCGCGCTCCGCGGCGAGGTGCTTTAGACCGCTCGGCTACTCCACCGCGGCGGTGGATTTTTATACATAAACCACACAGTGGGTATAATATGCAATGAAGTTTGAAGTTTGTCGTAGGTTTAATGAAGTAGTAGTCAATATTATGCTTGTCTTTCTCATGAATCATATTTCGGCACTATGTATCAAAATATAAGGAAACTGTCATTAGCGAATGCTCTTATTCGGAATTTACCTTGTCGTTTCAGCTTTTATGATGAAAAGTGCGTTAAATATATTTATCCTTACTTCCTTCACTTTATACATAAATTTTGTTTGGAGATTTGGACAAATACGAGTGCTTCGTGTCGGAAACCAATTCTCTCTTGTCATTGCAACAACCCATTTCTTCGTCAGCAGCTTGTTTACAAAGGAAACCTTGGATAAATGATGTGTGTTTAATTTTGTCAACATTTAAATCAAATACGAAAAAACAATTAACATATAAACATATAGTATTTTAAACAGTACTCTTTTGAAAAAATATATATTCGCAGTACACTAATGCGTTACACAAACATTAGCCATGATTTCTAAAAGTACTGCTTATCTCACTTGCTCGCACACGTACTATGTCGATTTCAGAGAACCATTGCCTGACTTCCGATAATGTGGTGACTAGTACAGCGTGGCACCGCAGGGAGCGCTAATGATCGTGTCACCGCCGCTTTAATGTATATTCTATCTCTTTGAGGGATGTCAGCAACATGTGGTAACAGCGACAATAGTAGATTCCATTTCATTGTGCCTCCACAGCGGTATTGCCACTATTTAAGTTCCAGCCCTCGTATATGATCTAGGAGATAACTAGAGCGGCAGTCGTAGGCCATTTGCAGATCTGTCACTTACGTCTAGCAAACTCTTATAAATATGAATTCAAAATGTTCAAATGTTTGTTGAGCGTATGAGACTTAACTGAGGGGGTCATCAGACCCTAAACTTACAAACTACTTATGAACTACCTTATACTAAGGACAGCACAAACATCCAAGCACGAGGGGGGGATTGAGGCCCCGACGGATAACGACCTCGCGCTTCGGAGCATAGACCCTCAATGCGCTTGGCCACTCCGCCGCGGCGAAATATGAATTGCACAATAGTTTGTATATCGTATGTGTATCGCACGATAAATGGAATTGACTCTAACTAAGGAAAAGTGTTAAGTCATCTCTATGGCTACTAAAAAAATCCGTTCAGTTTCGGTTACATGATAAAGCTGATAAATCTCAAGAGCGCCAAATAAACTTAATTCGTATGAACTGCAGTTATGAACAACTTCTGTTGAAAAGACCACATAGGTAATATTGTAGGTAAGGCAGCCCGAAGACTGCGCTTTCTTGGCTGAGCAACAGCTCCACTTAAGAGGCTTCTTACCCACCGCTTATCCCTCCTCTGTTAGAATATTGCTGGTTGGTTGACAGAAGTCATCAAGAACGTACAAAGACGGAAAGGTCGTTACGTATTATCAAGGCAGGGCAGAGAGAGTGTCAGGGATAACAATCATTAAGACAACGGCGTGATTCGCTGCGGCGAAACATATTTACGACATTTCACCACTTTCTCCTTGGTAAGTAAAAATATCTTGCTGCCACTTTCATACAGAGAAACGATTATCGTAATAGAATTAGGGAATTATGACCTGGAATGGATATTTTACTGCGCTTTTCGTGAATGGAACGCAAGAGAAATAGTTTGAAAAGACTTTATAAACATTATCCAGGAACTTAAAGGTAAATTTCAGATTAGTTATAAACGTCCGGGCTGCGACGTTTAGGTTTTCAGAATGAGGAATGGAGAACGGTGGTCAATGGCAGTTGGTTCTCTGCGCTCTGATTACTGAAAGATAGGTATTTACAGTTGAGTCAGCCTCTCTGATGTGGGGAACGCACCACTCGGGCTCAGAATGTACTCACTCGCCTGTTTAAGCCGTCTCTCAATGCCCCATCCAACGTGGCCATCAGAGCTCACATTGCCGATGCCGTGTCATCGAGGCAGAACGACTAGCGGGCTGTGGGTGTGTGCCTCGTACAGTAGTTGTCGACACACATTGTCATCTAATAGTGTACCCCAACACACTCCCACAAGCAGACCACGTGGGTATCGAATGTTAGTTTATTTTTATATTTATGGTACGTGAAGTTCATAACTCAAATAACCATCAGCCAAAGTCATTCGACGTAACTCTCAATGTTTTGCCAGTCCACGTAGCAGCCAATAATTGAAATAATTGCATCATCTGTAGGCGTAGTTCAGGTGATGACGGGTGCCGTGGCTCAGCGCGCCCGCTCAGAGTCCACAACGCTTTATGTAATAAAAAAATCTGAGCCAAGAACACGTCGAACAACAACAAACAAACACGATCAGTGATCGCAAGGAAAAAGAAAAACAAAACAAAAAAAGGTAAAAAGGTGGTAGCGTTCTAGCCTTACAACCATCGCGTCGATGGTTCGAATTCCGATGTGACAGATTTCATTCAAACAGGCTTATACAATTTTAATATTTAATGTTTATTCGTAATTTTCTATATTGTATAAAAGGGTTTTAATGATGCTGGTTTCAATCAAAATACCGTAAGTTACAATTTTTACAGTATTGGTTTCACCATTAGTTGTCTTTGATTGTTTGTGCCGCGGCGGAGCGGCCGAGCGCATTGAAACGCTATGCTACGATGCACGAGGCCGTTCCCAGTCGAGGGTTCGAATCCCCCCCTCGGGTATGGATGTTTGTATCGTCTTTTGGAAAAGGTAGTTCGTAAGTAGTTTGTAAGTTTAGGGACGGATGACCCCGCCGTTAAGTCCCTTAAGCTTGACAAACTTGATTGTTTGTGAAGCGCTACGACGCTGTATGTGAACTGATCTCCATAGCTACAAATGGCTTTCCAAGCAGCTAAACTAGTCAACCATCGTTTTACGTGACCTCAAGGTGTTCAGATAGTCTACATACACACAAACAAAAACTGGAATTAGAGGTCTCAAAATGTTTGTATAACTGAATTCGAAAGCAATGAAAAATATCTCTCACGGCGGGATTCTAACCACCTACTCTATGTGAAGCGAGAACGCTTTGACCTAAGCTACACCGACAGATGCTGCTACTAATTATTGGTACTTACATGTACTTGCAAAATTTCAAACTTGATTTTCTCGAGAATTTTTGAGAGTTGCGTCGAATGGCGGCTTTGTCTGATTGTTATTTAATTTCTGAACACCACGTGCCATAAATACAAAAAAATTCCAAAATCCGTTATCCATACGGTCTCCTTGTCAGTAGTTCAGCGTGGTACGGAGATAGTAATGCACAATTACAATATGCCTCGCCACCATAAGAAGGCTGTGGAAGCTGGTGTCTGCTCACAGAGGTAGCTGCAGTGTAATGCAGAACGAATGCCATCTAGGTATATTCAAAAGCGTAGTTGACAAGAAGCGTAAGCACGGGCCTTCCAGATGGACTGCCCCGCCTGGTCACACGATTTTTCAATTCTCTCTGAAGATGTACGACAGCAGTCTAATTACACGGCAACTTTAGGGTCAGCACATACTGTTTACAACAAATTACTCTAAAATTATGCGCTGTGGAGTGGGCGAGCGTTCTAAGGCGCCTAGTTGAGGAGCTCGCCGGTGCTCTCCGTCGGAGGTCCGAATCCTCTCTCGGGTGTAGGTGTATTTGTTGTACTTAGCATAAATTATGTTAAGGTGAGACGATAGGCCCTATACCGACAATGTTAAGCAAATTCACGCCCCTTTTTCTCAGAAACTACTGAACAGTTTTGTCTGAAATTTTCACTGAAAATAAAATGATCATTCAACCGAAATCGCTGTGGTATTGTAATTTGTAATATACGTATTAATTTAATTGCCATGCATTAAAATTTTTCGGTGTAACTACGAAGATACTCTGCAAATCACATTTAAGTGCCTGGCAGAGGATTCAGTAACCACTTTCATAACCTTTCTCTACCGTTCCATTCTCTAATAGCGCGCGGGAAGAAAGAACACCTACATCGTTCCGTTTTCGATCTGATTTCTCTTATATTATTTGGAGGGTCATTTCTCCCTATGTAGGTGGGTGCTAGCAAAATATTTTCACATTCAGAAGTAATAGTCGGATCCGTGTCGTTCGCCACAAGCCTCGGGTAAGCTCCACGACAGTCTGTTTCTCGCATGGAGTGCGTCTTTCATGAAATGCTGCTAGGAAGGGTAGTTGTATCATGCTCTTCCCCAGGGAACGTAAACACTGACTTATATTGTGGCAACGGAAGTATCATTTCGCTTTTCTAAATGATTAGCCTCAGTGTAGTAGTATTAGTAGATGGAATGCAATAAGTACAATTCCATTTACCTATAAGTTCCTTAACTCTCCGAAACAAGTATCCTCTCGAGTCCCGAAACCCGCATCTCTCGTAGATGCCTACTACTTGTCTTTCTGTAGTCACTCCTTTCCGCTCGGGGCTAGCAGACTGACCGACAACCCCTTTTCCTCTTTCCTATGTTAATCTATGACACCCGTCGTCAGGTGAAACAGCAAAACGTTCAGTTCTGCTTCTCCTTGCCCTTGCCCTTTCTGCTAGAAGATTCGGGCCGAATAGAAGAACGTGACAAAACGTACTCTGTCATGTCTTGCACAGTGTTTAGGGAGCTGCGATTACCCTCGTGTTGAGCTGGAGGGTTGGCCGTATCTCGAATTGATGCCTGCAATATTATCTACAGGAAACAGCAGTCCGTTCAACAAGTACTGAGGCGGTATTAGTTATACTCCAGGTGAGACATCAGTGCTGCTGTCGACTACGATCAGTGTTAATATCGTTTTACACGATCGCCTTTCTTGTTTCAGTTTATTCTAGACGAGTGGGCCTATTGAAGCGCTCCTGGCGTATCATTTCCGTACTGCTCTCGACTGTCTCGGGCCAAAACTGTAGCCTGTCTGCCGTGTAGTTTCGCATCTAAGAGATAAAATAAGATTGTGAGAGCACTTTTTGCGTGGGAACAGTAAATGGTAATTCTCTGTAGAATAGAAAGAATACTAGACTGTGATGCAATCTATTCTGTGCTTATTTACGAGAAAACAAAGCATGCAATAGAATAAAGTACAAGAAATGCGAAAGCATTTCTGTAGGATGAATGAATTCGATGATAACAGACACCGGTACAGTTTCTCGTTTCTGCGCGTGTGTTTTGTGCAGCGCACTCGGAAATTTAAAACCCCACACTCGGCACTATCTGTAGATCACTGACGTCATAGACTCACTCGCGACTGCGTTTGCTGCGGACGTACACGCAGGTGCGAAAGGCGCACGCAATCTGAGTTCTCAATTTTCACCGCGAAGTCGGTTGTGTTAAACGAACTTAATTCACACGCAATAGCGCGTGGCAAATTGTCCTTGGTCATCTCGGTGTAGTGCAGTGTATGTTGGTGATATACTGTAACACTAATACAACAGTGTCACAGTGGAGTAATGATCATTGCATCGAGCACTATCAGTATGATCTCTCTCGACGACAAAGACCAACTGCCTAGGTGCATCTGGGTTATTTAGTAGGCTGGCTGGTAGGATTTACATAAGCCAGGGATCGTTATGACAGAATATCCATCTTTTTCCCCCTCTGACAGCTATTCTTAGTTTCACATTTGATTAAAGATTAAGCCGGGTCCACACGCTATGATTTGTCTGCGCAAATGTATGTGCACGCCTCGCAAATCGTTACGTGTGGACAGCACATTTGCGCAGATATGAGATGTGCGCAAACCTGCAAGTTGAAGTTGGAGATTTGCGCAAAATTGCTCAAATCTGTGGTTTAAAATCATATCTGCGCAAAGTCAGAATGTGTGGACAGGAGATTTCTGCAAATCTGTGGCAGTATTTGCTTTTATCGTGTGTTTACTGTATTGACAGTGGATGAAAATGGCTGATAACTGAAAATCCCGGCTGGGAAACAATGTTAGCCACAACTTTTTGGCCACATATATAATATAAAGTGAAGTAGGCGTACAATATTCCTAACATGTCTAAAACTCTGACAGTTTTATTTGTATCTTGTTAGAAGGTAGGCCTACTTTACTTGCCTCCATGAAATCATTCTTCAGAGCAGAGTAAATAGCTTCACAAGTGTTGGAGATGATTACACTCAGCCGGCCGCGGTGGCCGAGGGGACTGAGGCGCTCTAGTCAAGGTCTGCACGGCCGCTACGGTCGGAGGGTTCGAATACCCCTCCGGGCATGGATATTTGTGCCGTCCTTAGTCTTAGTTCATAAGTAGTTTTTAAGTTTAGGGACTGATGATCCCGTAGTTAAGTCCCATAAGCTATACAAGCATTTGAACATTTGATTATACTCAATACTTGTTTAGAAATTGCTGTTGAAAATTCGAGGTCTTTGTAGGTGCTTCCTGCGGCCAGGCCCCCCAGGGGACTCACGGTTCTTTCCTGAGTACGTGCGTGGCGAGCACGGGGCCCCGAGCTAATGCAGTCTTCCTTCCTTCTTTACTTCCCGGACTGCATTTCCTTTCCCCCTCCCCTCCTTTCCTATCCTCACTCCTTCCCCTCCCCACCGAGGGACTGATAACCTTAGTAGTTTAGTCCACCAATCCCAACCGAACTACACAGCACACACACACACTGTGGCCAGGAATCTTAACGTAAATGTCAGCCGCTCAAGTGGAGAAATTTATCTCCTCATAAAGTGCCTTTACGTTTTATGCGAGGAGTTCTCAGTGTCAAAAGATAATTATAAGTTTCCACATCCATTCGCAAATAACTATACCAGTCATCGGGTTCGCACTCCAACTCACGAAGTAAAATCACATGTAACAACTGCCTTCGTTTAAGCAGCCATTTCCTAGACTATTTTGTTCAGCTTTCCTGTTTATTGCGGTTTGTTTGCAATTTTTTTTTTTTTTTTTTTTTTTTTTTTTTTTTTTTTTTTTTTTTTTTTTTTTTTTTGCAAGACACGTTGCAAACAGCGACCCTAACAAGATTACCTTCATCACTAGCAAAAAAACTTCGAAAAAAAAAGCGTATCGTATTCGTTTGCCAGTCCGATTGTAGTCTGTACTACCCAGTTTCTTTTTTCACCGAAAGATGTCGGGCGCGTGAATTTTCAGCGATGTAAACACCCGTCCACACGCAAGTATTAGTGTGCGCAGACATTTGCACAGTCATTTGCTCAGGCAGATCGTTGCGTGTGGACCCGGCATCGGCAGGCCTCTCGTAATCTACGTCCACAATATGTGTTCTTACTTCGTTGCAAAGTAGGACAGAAAGTCGTTTCGAACTTGCTCTTCAAACATCGTGCTGAGTGCGTCCGGTTCCTCACGCACAGCGACCAAACGGCGCAGTGCTCGTGCGATACTGAACGTTTACTCACGCCCATCCGGTTTCTATGGTTACTGCCGGCGGGAAATTAGGACGTTTCCCTTTCCTGTCCTTCGCCATTCTGCTGAAAAACAGCTCCAACTTCTGAAGCCTGATCTTTTAAAAATTACCGCATTATTCGTCGATTCCCGCAGATAACATTCTCTTTCGATGGACTAGTAACGGTGTGCGTAATTTGGTATCAGAGAGTCTAAACTCCTAAGTTTACTATACAATAACCGAGGATCCTATTTACCTGCACAAGAGTTGAGACAGCAAAATATCATTCGGTATCACACGAAAATTACCACTTTAACCAACATCTGAATGAAATACGAATACGTGTATACTGGGTGAGTCATAAAAGGAAAAATATCTCGTGAAAATTATCACACACTAGGTAACAACCATAAACTCGTTTTGCGCATGGTCCTATGTCAATGAATGACAATGCAATTGAATGGTAAATATCTGGAAATATGGACTTTTGGTTGTCACTGTACGCCAACATTGGCCAAGGCGACAGTTCGGCAACAGGGCACAACATACGAGCATTGTAGGTAGTCCAGCGGCTCATGAGAAGGCGAGACATGCGACGACAAGGACGGTCTGCGTGACACCGTTTGCAATGACAGCGCTCACATGTATCCGTACCGTTTTCGCTGACCGTTATTATGTATCGTGGCTAGTTGGCACAGGGAAAGGAATTTGTGCCCTGTTACCCTGATCTGTCCCGTTGACCAATATTGGTGCACAGTAACACCCAAAAGTCCACTTCATATTTCCAGATTTTTACCATTCAATTGCATTGTCGTTTATTGACATAGGAACATGCGGAAAACGAATTTTGTAGGTCATTGTGTGCAGTGGCGGCGCTAGGCGTCGGCGACGTCGGCAACCGCCAACGGCCTCGCGCCTGTGGGGGCCTCGCAAAACATTCTTAAAATTTTAGCTTTTTTTTCTTCTCTTTTATATTTGATGTTTAACGGCGCTTTTCAACTTCTAGGTTATGTAGCGACGACCTGCATCTTACACTATCTTAATCAAAGGATGAACACAACATCCGTACCAAAGGGTGGGATTCGACCCCCGACGAGAGCGATCTCGCTCACCGTGGTATGACGCCTTAGTGCGCTCGACCATTCCCGGCCGGCAGCTATTTAGTTGCCCGTATTTATTTCCGTATGAGTGCAGCCGTGATGAAGTTTTTAGTTAAATACTTGCCATACAACTTCTTCAGTACATTTTAGAAAACAATTTGGAAGAAGTATATCCATATGTTTATATAACAATCAGAATCATGCTCAAAGTTCCAGTCAGTACAGCTTCGGCCGAGAGAAGCTTCACAAAGTTAAAATTAAGACTTACTTGAGAAACACAATGAACCAAGAAAGTCTATCTTCGATGTCAGTACCATCAATTGAAGCCGAAATAGCGGCTAGTACGAATATTAAGATGTGATCTTAAAAATATTCAGTGAGGCGAAAAGCCAAAAAGTTTCTAATTTTAATATGTGTTCGTTTACTGTAATTTTTGTCATTGCAATGATACTTGTATATAATACTATATAATTTTAGCATAATGATTATTGATGTATAACTCAATTCATTTTATTTAACATCTTCTTTCTTACTGAAAAAATGAAAGGGGCCTCGCAAAGAGGAGTTCGCCGACGCCCAGTTTTCGTCTAGCACCGCCACTGATTTTGTGACAAATTGCACGAAATATTTTTCTTCATTTATGACTCGACCTGTATAAAAAGAGAAGAACAATATCACTAGCAAGATTAGTGTCCTATCAGCATGGGACACTGCAGTTCTCTGCTTGGATGTTACGTCGTGTGCTCTGGAGCTGAGTGGTGCTGCGCGCTCCAGTTGGGACGGCGGAGGCGCAGCTGGCGGCAGGCAGCCACAGGTCCGCTGCAGACCGCAGCATCCGGCCGGGCGCGCGCGTCGTTCCGCCGTAAGCCGGCGCTGATCCCCTTGCCCACGCCAGCCAGTACTCTTCTTCCGGAGCCCCACTTGCCCTGCCAGCGGATTACTGCCCATCCGACACTGACCGATCGCGGCTTAAGAACGCCGCCGCCGCCGCCCCCTGCAGCCCCCGGTCGCCATCGGCCACCTCCGTCGCAGACGTCGAGGTATACGCGCAGCAAAATACGCACTGGTGACTCATCGACAATGAATCCCGCCCACAGACCGGTGGACCCCACCCTCTCTCTCTCTCTCTCTCTCTCTCTCTCTCTCTCTCTCTCTCTCTCTCTCTCTCTCTCTCTCTCTACACACACAAACACACAGATAAATTCACTCATACACACACTCCTGGTAAATGAAAAAAGAACACCATGAATTCGTCGACCCAGCAGAGGGAAATTTTATTGACACATTCTTGACGATGTATACAACACACGATCACACAAAGCCACACGCACGTGAATACCGTTACCGTGCGCAATGTGGATGGTAATACCAAGTGTACCTTCCTTTTACGGCAATGCCAACTGCTATTCTTCCATGGAGACAGAGGTGCCGAGTATAGACTTACGGAATGACCTGCCATGCAGTTTCCAACAGGTGCCTCAGTTGGGCGAGATTTCGTACCGGTCGAGCAGACCATGCAACATGACGTATCATCCATCGGAAACATGCTCGACGGGGAACATATCTGGCCAGAGTATTTGACGTACAACTTGAAGAGTACGTTGGGTTCCATGGGATGCATATGGACGTGCACTGTCCTGTTGGGAAACTATATCGCCTCATTGGTACACGAACGGTAGCAAAACGAAGTGAATGCACCGTGCAGTGTCCGAGGTTTTCTGGACGATCACCAGAGGAGAGCAGCCAATGTAGGATATGTCTTCCTATACCGTCATACACGATCCTGCGTACCGTTAGTGCTTCTTCCACTCATGCCCAACATCGTTCATCCCGCCTCCAGTGGCAATAGGCGCTTGTGTAAGGGCGAATGGAGACATGTCGTTTTCAGTGATGAGAGTCGCTTCTGCCTCGGTGCCAATGATGGTCGTAGGCATATGTGGCGTCGCGCAGGAGAGAACGAAAATCTGGAGTGTATACGATAGAGGCACAGGGAGCCGACAACCGGCATCATGTTGTGGGGAGTCATATGTATCTTAAACTGGCCGTTCTTCTCTGGTGATCGGCGAGGGAACACTCAACGGTGCACGGGACATCATTCAACCCGTCCTGATACCGTTCATGCACCAACTAGACGATATTCTTTTCCAACAGGACAATGCACGTTCACATGTATCCCGCACTACCCAACGTGCTCCTCAAAGTGTACGGTAACTACCATGACCAGAACGGTCTCTAGATATCTTCTCTATTATGTTTGGTACAGGATGAAAGGTCGTCTGTTCGGTCAGCGTGACTGACTCGAAATCTGGACCAACTGAGGCACCAGGTTGAAATTTCATGGCAGGCAATTCCGTAAGACTACATTCGGTACCTGTAAGATGGTCTCCATGGAAAAATTGTAGTTTGCATTGCTGCAAAAAGAGGGTATACACGGTATTACCGTCGATATTGTTCACGCTCTGGTGACTGTACTGACTTGCGTATGGCTCTGTGTGGTCGTGTGTTGTATACGTCCTCAAGAATAGGTCAATAAGATTTCCCTCTGCTGGATCGACGAATTCATGATGTTCTTTTTTCATTTTCCAGGAGTGTACTTTCATGGGATCGCAATATGAAGGGGGACACGGGCAAAACAGTAATGCGAGAGAAAGTTTCCATATTACACATCTCTTTTACTGTGGAACCTTGTTAGTGTTTTACAAAGATCGCCGGTTTCGGCTGAGCTTGCAGTCATCATCTGGCATGTGGAACTGTGCTATGTACCTCTGTCTATAAGGCGTTCTGTGGGTTTGTCAAACACACAAAATCGCATAGTCATATAATAAAAACCATTCATGGCCCCCCACACCATACACGGCCGTCGACATGCATCTCACACCACTGGCAGTTGTGTTTAATGTCGTGTGACGCACATGTCGACGGCCGTATAAGTTGTGGGGCCCGTGAATGGTTTCCTTTAAGGACCGATCGCATATTCGGTTTAGTTTCGGTTTCGGTTTCTGGTTATCATACTGTTATGCTGTAAAGTTTTATTGATGAGTTTCTTTGAGAGCGAGAAGACTTTTTCAATAACTAATATGGGTTTAGGAAACATTGCTCATGTAGTACACACCTTTCCCTGTTCAGTTTGCGTAAATTTATACTGACAACAATAATGCGATGCAGTTCGTCTGGCACTAAAATCATTTCTGTGAGCCTTTCGCGATTACCAAATGAGCTCGTAACGAAGCATGCTGTTCTTCGTTGGATCTTCTCTAATCTTGTATTACTGCTGCTTGGTATCTATCCCACACTCATGAGCAACATTAAAGCGTCGTCCGAAAGAATTTTGTAGCCGACTTCCATTGTTGGCGGATTAAAAAAGTTCAAATTTTTCTTAATCTTATGGGACTTAACTGCGAGGTCGTCAGTCTCGAAAGTTACAAACTTTTATTAAAAGCAACAAAACACCCACGCCCGAGGGGGGTTCGAACCCCCGACGGGGAACGGCCTCGCACATCGGAACATAGCGCCTCAATGCTCTCGACCGCTCCGCCGCGGCGACGGATTACATGTTCTCGGAATTCTTCCAATGATTTTTGTCTGTAATCTGCCTTACACGATTAATTTTATATGGTCGTTGCATTTCAAATCGCTCCTTATGTCTACTACCTGATATTTTATGGAACTACATCTACATCTACATACATACTCCGCAATTCACCGTAACGTGCGTGGCGGAGGGTACACTGTACCACTACTAGGCATTTCCTTTCCTATTCCACTCCCAAATTGAACGAGGAAAAAAAGAATGCCTATATGCCTCCGTACGAGCCCTAATTTCTCTTATCTTGTCTTTGTGATCTTTACGCGAAATGTAAGTAGGCGGCAGCAAGATCGTACTACACTCAGCTTCAAATTCCGGCCCTCTAAATTTACTTAACAGAAATTCACGAAAAGAGCGTCGTCTTTCTTCCAGCGATCCCCAATTGAGTTGCCGGAGCATTTCCGTGACACTCGCGCATTGGTCGAACCTACCGGTAACAAATCTAGCTGCTCGCCTCTGAACCGCCTCTAGGTCTTCTTTCAAACCGATCTGCTGCGGGTCCCAAATACTTGAGCAATACTCAAGACGTGGTCGTACAAGCGTTTTATACGCGGTCTCTTTTACAGGTGAAGTACATCTTCCCAAAATTCTCCCAATAAACCGAAGTCGGCTGTCTGCCTTACTCACAACTGTCCTTACATGCTCGTTCCATTTCATATCGCTCTGCAATGTTACGCCTAGATATTTGAACGACGCGACCGCATCAAGAAGCTCACTACTGATGCTGTATTCGAAAATTATAGGATTGGTTTTTCTACTCATGCGCATCACCTTACATTTTTCTACATTGAGAGCTAGCTGCCATTCTTCGCACCAACTAGAAATTTTGTCTAAGTCAACCTGTATGCTATTACAGTCAGTTACAGACGACACCCTCCCATGCACCACAGCATCATCAGCAAACAGCCGCAAATTACAACTTACTCTGTCCATCAGATCATTTATATAGATAGAAAATAATAGCGGTCCTATCACACTCCCCTGGGGCACGCCTGACGATACACTCGTCTCTGATGAACACTCGCCGTCGAGAACAACGTACTGCGTTCTATTACTTAGGAAGTCTTCCAGCCAGTCACAAATCTGAGAACCTATTCCATAAGCTCGCATTTTCGTTAGGAGTCTGCAGTGTGGCACCGTGTCGAACGCCTTTTTGATGTCGAGAAAAACACAATCCGCCTGTTGCCCTTCGTCCATGGCTCGCAAGATGTCATGTGAGAAAAGGGCAAGCTGAGTTTCACATGAACGATGTTTCCTAAACCCGTGCTGATTCATGGAAAGAAGCTTTTCCGTTTCAAGGAAATTTACTATATTCGAACTGAGAATATGCTCCAAAATTCTACATGAAACCGATGTCAACGATATTGGCCTGTAATTGTATGGGTCAGTTCTCTTTCCTTTCTTATACACGGGAGTCACCTGCGCTTTTTTCCAATCACTAGGAACTTTGCGCTGAGTTAAAGATTCGCTGTAAATGCAAGCTAAGTAGGGGGCCAATGCCGCAGAATAGTCTTTGTAAAACCGAACTGGTATTCCATCCGGACCAGCAGACTTTTTCGTATTTAGCTCTCTCAGCTGCTTCTCTACACCGGAAATACCTATTGCTATGTCCCCCATTTCGGAATTAGTACGTTGATCAAATGATGGTATATTTGTGCGGTCCTCCTGCGTGAAAGATTTCTTAAAGGTTAAATTTAGAACTAACTGCTGTCAGCGTTTGCTTTCTATGTAAACGCATCACTTTACACTTGTTTATGTTGAGACTCAATTGATATTCCTGCACCAAGCGAAGTTACGCTTTAGATCATCTTACATTTCGCTACTCTTTTCAAGTGTCTTGACTTCTCGCTAATAGGGACTGATAACCCGGTAGTTAAGTCCCTTAAGCTTAACAAACATTTGAACTTCTCGCTAAATTACAGCATCATCCGCAAAAACCTTCATTGAAATTTTGATCTTATCTACGATGTCATTTATATATATTGTTGGGGCCGAGCAGGAGGTTCCCAGCTTTAAGTAAGAATGAGGCGTGGTACTTGGTGCAGTGCCAGATGACGCTAGTAAAACAGTATTAGAGTTTCAAAAAATGTTCAAATGTTTGTAGATCTATCGGACCAAACTGCGTGGTCATCAGTCTGTAGCTTCCAAACTACTTAAACTAAGTTAAATGAACTTAAGAACAAACACACATACCCTTGCCCAAGGGAGGACTTGAACCTCCGACGGCGAGCAACCGCGCGCTCCTCAGTGAGGCGCCTTAGACCGCGCGGCTATTAGAGTTTACAAGTTTATTCAACTGAATAGAATATTTCGTGTTGTAGGCGCTAGCTCGGCAGGTGCTAGAACATCAGGTGACGTCGCCTTCGGTCGCGTCAGCTCGGCGTCTCGACACATCATCTACTGGCCGGCTGCTGAACCGTTCTGACAGAGGTTCCCCGCCCAGAAATCTGGGGGTCGAAGCAGATACTGCCAGGCTTAGAACCACTGGAGTCGCATGCTGTGATGACAGATGAACTATTGATACCGCTGGTAGGGTTAGCACCGGAGTGCTTGCTCGTCGATATTGGCCCTTAGGAAACCAACGAATAAAGACTTGAGCTGGCCTCAGGCAGCAACCATATTCAACGTTGGTAGACAGTTGCTACCGTCTTCTATGGGTGATGGTCAGTGCGAAGTGTAGTAGCTGCGACTACTGGATACTAGTTTGTACTGTTTTATCTGAGACATAAGCTGAATACAGTGATTAGATCATTATATCGACCACTACCCTCCAGAGCACCATAGATTCCAAAGATCAAGCGACCACATTTCTAAAAGCTGGACCTTATATGAAGAAATCGGCTGAAGCGGGACGGTTCGTAATGATCGAATGTGTCCTCATCTACATCTACATAGATTGTAGCTCACATTTAAGTGCCTGTAAAGGGTTCATTAACCACTTTCATAACTTTTCTCTACCGTTCCATTCTATAATATCGCGAGGGAAGAAAGAACACCTAAATCGTACCATTTTCTATCTATCTTATTTTATTGGGACGGTCATGTCTCCCTATGTAGGTGGGTGCTAGCAAAATATTTTCACATTCAGAAGTAAAAGTCGGTGATTGAAACTTCGCAAATAGAACTCGCCGCAACGAATAACGTAGTTCTTTTAATGATTTCCACCTAAAATCGAACAACATTTCCGTGGCGTTTTCCCCTCTGTAACGTGAGAAAACGAGCTGCCCTTCTCTGTAACCTTATCAATGTTTCCGTCAGTCCCACCTGGTGAGGGTTCCACACTGGGCAACAGTACTCCAGGATAGGACACACAAATGTGATGAAGGCAGTCTCTTTGGTGGAGCTGCTGCATCTTCGAAGCCAATGAAACTTAACTTTTGGTTCGCCTTCCCTACAAAATATGTAATCCATTTGAGATCCCTTGTCGATGTGCACTTATCATTTCATGTGAATAAAGGGCAGCTGTGAATGCAGCTTTCACTCAATGAACCCTTTAACCGCTGACGTATCCTCGGTCTTATTCATTCTTACGACAGAGTTCCGTCTAGTTATAAAATGTTTACAAGCTGACGAACATACCCTCTCGCTGCCCATGTCGTCCGAACAGTCAACAGTCCGCTGACGGTAGGAAGTGGCTGAGGCAGCGTCTGCTGTGATACTGGCGTCGCTTTCGCGACAGAGCCGATGACCTGCTTCCGCCTAGCTTGGCTGGCGATTAGCTTGAGCAATCTAAGATTGTAACATATTTCTATGTCACAATATTACCCCTGAGGCATGCCCGTTGTCAGTTTAACGCCTGAATACATCTATGTATGACAGGCTGCATTCAGTTAGCTAGAAACGCCACAATCCGATCATACAGTTGATCCGATATTCTATATTCTCCCACTTTCTTCATCAGGCATTAGTGTGGGACGGTATCGAACGCCTTGCGGCATCCTGGGAACCTGAATCTATAGTGCGTATTGTCTTTCACATGATCGTTGCTTTCGGAAACCATATAGATTTCTACGTTGGAGACCTCAAGTCTCCATAAATGATGTAAGTCAGTGATATAGGCCTATAGTTTTGAGCATCAAATCTACGACCCTTCTTAAAAAAAGAAACGACATGTAGTTTTTTCCCAAATCCTTAGGAATGCTTTGCTTTTCTAGAGACCTTCGAAACATTGCTTTTAGGAGGGACGTAACTTTATTCGCATACTCCGTATCGCATTCGTATCCCATCTGGTCCACCGGCCTTCCCTCTGTTGGAAGTTTCCAATTGATTTTCTATCCCTCTGACATGTATTTCAATCTCAAAATTCAGTCCTATCTGACTGCAATAAGCATTTTATCAAAAATTCAATACTGGTTTCGCGGCCTGCCGACGCATCATCAGGTACTTAATAAATTTTTTAGAAATCGTATCTCTGCTTTTTAGCCACTCCCTAACGTTCACGACAGATGAATAAAATATTAAACTCTGCTAGCTAAATTTCACGTTCTCGCTAAAATTATTAAAAAGGTGAACGCTACTGCGGTAATATATAAAACGTACTAATTATGGAGGACGGGTAAAAAAGTGCCGTGATTAAATCCTGCCGGCCGCGGTGGCCGAGGGGACTGAGGCGCTTCAGTCACGGTCTGCATGGCCACTGCGGTCGGGGGTTCGAATCCCCCCTCGGGCATGGATATTTGTGCCGTCCTAGTTCGTAAGTAGTTCATAAGTAGTTTGTAAGTTTAGTCCCATAGACTTTACAAACATTTGAACATTTGATTAAATTCTGCTCAGGCGGATTTTGTTGTTCGTGCGAAGATTTAGAGGAGGAAGTACAGTGCAATCATCCTCTGTGAAACAACTTTGTAAAAATACATTTAATATTTCAGCCTTTTGTGTGTCATCCACTATTTCAACGCCACTATGGTCACTGTATATCTATACATATAATGCGCCTTCTTTACCGATTTGATGTAGGACCGAAATTTCTTAGTATTATCGTTGAAGGGCTCTCGCATGTCAATCCTTACGATAACTTTAGCATCGTTTGATTTTTGGTCCTCTGAATTAGAATAGATTAGCCGTCCGTTCCATAGATCCGTATTGAGAAGTTTCTCTTGCATGTGGAACATGTCATTTTTATTTTTATTTTTTTATTTTTATTTATTTTTTTTTTTTTTTTACAGGCTGAAATAATAATACAATACTTCATTTGGTTGTATTCAAAAATTCTTCATGGTGTACAAGGAGTTCACCACTTAGCAAGTCTTTTAGGCTCCTCTTAAACTGATCTTCATTTGCAGCAAAATTTTGTATGCCTACTGACAAATTATTGAAAATGTGTGTTCCTGAGTAGTGAACACCTTTTAAACTAAAATAGCTGCTTTTAAGACCTTATGTAAATCGTGTCTGTTCCTAGTATAGTATGTATGAACTGAGCTGTTTGTTGGAAAAACGGATATATTATTTATGACAAATTTAATTAAGGAGTAAATATACTGAGAGCCAGTAGTTGGTATATCCAGTTCTTTCACGAGGCTTCTACATGTTGTCCGTGAAACAATACGTACTGTACGCTTTTGGACACTGGATTTTCCACAAAAATTTTACAATTCGGACTGGCTGTGAGCCGCGGCAGAGCGGCCGAGCGCGTTGAGGCTCTATGCTACGATGCGCGAGGCCGTTCCCCGTCATGGAATCGAATTCCCCCTCGGGCATGGATGTAGGTGTCGTCTTTAGTATAAGGTAGTTCGTAAGTAGTTTGTAAGTTTAGGGACTGATGACCCGGCAGCTAAGCCCCTTAAGCTTGACAAACATGTGAACATTTGAACTCGCTGTGAATAGATTTCTAATAATGTCTTTTCAACTAAGATTCCTTTACTTTGAAAGCATGAAATCTTTTCTGTTTAGTTTTATTTTGGAAGTTCTGTAGACACACCTTGAGTAAGGAACTCAGAAATAAATGGGAAATCTTTACGTCCACTTTTTTGTGATTTCGCGATATGGAAACAATGAAGCAATTATTCCGACGACAGCGACTTTGCTGCAGATGTAAAGGCAATGGACAGGCAGCCCAGAGAACTAAGGTTTGAAACATCTGTCCATACATCCCTAAATTACCTACCCAGGCAAGTTACATAGCAAGAACTACAGCTTCGGTTGCGTGAATAAATACACTTTTTAAATGTATCGAGAACGCAGTTAAAATTATCCTGTCCTTGTAGTTTTATATTGAGGGCGAATTGTGCAAGTGCTAATCTTGGGGCAGAAGAGGAATTATTGGACGACCGCATCAGACCAGTCATAAGGAGATACCTCAAGAGAGAAGATGACAAATAATAGAATGCTGTGTTAAATTCGCCTTACTGGCTGCAAACAGATGAACTGTCTACAATGTTGTACCACAAACCTATGGGCACAGACCAAACTACTCAATGTCAGCAAGTTGTTTGGCTTTGATACGCATGAGAACATTCGTGGCACCATACACTTATTCACCGGAACGCAATTAGCGGTTTATTAATTTTGTGGTGGTTTTTTATGGTATCCTAGACACAATGAATATTGTAGATGCTACTCTGATTTGGAAGCAGAAAAGCTGACAGCAGTTCAAAACGCAACGTCATGTAGTAACGATATCGTTAGGGATTTATGAGGTTAGAGTTAATATTACAAGTGTCTTGTGTTTCCTATAATGACTGGATAGTTATCTTGGACCCGCTTATCGATATTACATTGGACCAGAATTTTTCTGGGTTCTAGAAAACATCTTTTGTTAAGGTTGAAAAAAGACCGTCTGTCAACTTCCATAAATATTTTTTATAAAATTGCAATTTCGTTTTGATGTCGCTATATTAGTATTTGTTAAAAATAGAACCCCACTCTTTTCAAGGTATGAGGAATAGCATTTTTATGTCATTTCTTAAAATATTAGTTTCTGAAATGTTAGTTAATATTTCTAGGATTTTGTAATTTTGATAATTTATTATTGTATTTATGAATGTGTCAATATATATACGGCTTCTCTGATACGCCACCGTCCCTGTGAGAATGTATACTTGTTTTATTTTTAAGTGGATGTGCGAGAATCTAATGGCTGTCTGAATGTGAATGGTAATAGCTAGCTTTGCATGGTTCTTTCTGGCTCAGAGTCGATAGTTAGTCGTTACCAACCCCTGCTGCTGATGCGACAGTTTCTACACCCTTTGGTTACAAGCCAATGGACAAGCCCTCTCCAGGGCGACTCTTGTGATCTTCTCTCCCCACCACCGCTATTGTCTTGGGTTTTGCCAGTTTCTGGTAGTTTCGGGCCCTTAGGGCCGCTCGATTTTGTGCTCGGATTGTGGTGAGGTAAGGTTGGTTCTGCTCTTGTGTCCGTAGAGATGGTAGCGATTCGTTGTCTGTCATGTTTAACTTAGACTCTTGAACTTAGAATTAGTTTTAGGAATATTTTTTCCGATCGTGCGCAGAAATGTGTCGTAGTTTTTCAATCCAGTGATTTCCAACAGATAAACTCGGTGTATGTGTTACTAGTTGCATTTTGATAACGGACTGGTATATTCAAACCTTTTGTGATTATGTGGCGGTGTACAAACTCTGTGTAAATTCTTTCTTCCTTTTGTGGCCCGGTTTCTAACAGACGATATGCTCATTTTTGTACAGTGCATGTAAAATCTTTTTTATCATTTTCTTCCATGAGTGATATGTGCTCCACTTGGTTCTTAGAACAAAGCCTTCAGCTTCCACTATTGTTTGTTCCATGCCCATCAGGCAAGTAACTATGCGTGTATCCTTCTGATTTCCACTAACATGTCACGATCTTCTCTCCCCACCTATTTTAATTGTTCTCTTTCTTCTCTGAACTCATAGTATGCACTCAGTCTTTGTCAGTAATTTTCTCTGAGCCTTGTACAACCTTCTTCAATATCTTGCTTATGAAACTCTATGTATTTCTAAGGTTTGCATGCCATAGTTTTTATTCTCACTTTTCCGTCTTTGTAATTATTTCATTTTTCTGGTTTTTGAGTCTGGACTTCATCCATCTCTGTGAACGCTCCCAATCGTGTGTTGCTGTATTTCAGTAGCTTCCTTATAAAATTCCACGCAGTACTAGCGGTTGCATGCTGTAGTTAATTTTCGTTATTTTTCGGAAATTGAATTTATACATTTTTATCGGTTTTCGGAACCACGTGTGTCCGAACTCCGACTTCAGGGATTTGCACCTAGTCACCTGAATTCTCGCCACTTCTCATAAAACCAGTACCTAGTTAGTTTACTCTCAGATTGCAACTTAAGAGTCCGCCGTGATTTTGTATAATGAATCCGATTTTAACCACTTCACCTTTAGTGGAGTGCGATTATGTAATGTAGCCGTATGTCGCCGTTAGCGTGTTTGCTCGCAGTCTAATCTAAATGCAACTTAACTTTGCTATACTCACGCACCATCTCAAATCAGACACGACAGACCACAGCCATCTTCGCAGTTTTATTGTATATTGTGTTGTGTGGTACCTCCGAGTTTGCTGAATTTCCCCTACGATAACGGCGCCTGCTTCTGCCTCCTTTCAGCACGCTGATTTTGGTGAATTTCGCTGTTGCATTGCGTGTGTGTGAGCGAGTGAGTGTTGTTTGTAAATCATCCCACCAGTAGCGTTACGTTCTGTGTAATTTATGTTAAATTCAATGCTGGGCATCGCCAGTATTATACCATGTAAATGGAATGCATTTTTATTGTATTAACAAAAATTGGTTCCCCGTTTTGTTTGTGTTTGACTTGAATAAAAAAGTTATGTTCGGTATAATTTTGGCTTGCCTATAAATTGTAGTTCTCGAGCACCTTCCTCTTTTATTTAATATTGTTTCACCAGTGCTGAGAACAAGCTCAGATGCAATTTTATACGTTTCTTTCCGTCAAAAATGTTTTTCTTAGCCACCTTTGTAAAATGGCTTTAATTGTGGTGGCTTGTTTATTAATGCCTGTGTGTAATTTCGTGTGAGCTGCTACGTATTTTGCCCACTGTATCGTTGACTTCTTGTTATTAGAGTAATTTGAACCAAGTCAGTTCTCAATTTGGGCCAGGGAACAAGGTTTTGCAGCAGGGAGTAGCCGTTAGTTCACACGGACCTTTTGCTAATTTTACTGATTTTTTTACAACAGTAAACACTTATCTGGGTACCTCCTAACAGAATTAAGCTTTTATTTCGTACAGTGGCGCACTTTTGTGGTATGGCTGTGCATAAATATTTTTATAGAGGCACGAATCTCTACTAACTTTTGTTTGTCATCATTTGCGTTTCTTTTTTGCACATAGAATGCAACAGTCTTTACTTTCTCAGTAGGTTTCTAACATGGTGGATCTTTTCCATCCTTAATCGACTTTACGGGCACATATTCCTCGCACACTTTATTTACAATGCATTTAAATTTAGTCCACAATTCCTCTACATCCATTGTACCGGATCTAATCGATGTCCATTCATTTTCAAAGTGCGACCCTAACAATGGCTTATTGGCTCTTCCTAACAAAAACACGAGCCTACCCATCATTTGTTTTGAACTTTGGTCAGCATTGACGCTACGACGATATCATGACCACTAACTCCTGTCTCCACACATACATCGTTAATAAGGTCAGGCCTGTTTGTAGCTATAACGTCTAAAACATTTCCCTTGTGTGTGGCTTGCCGGTTTTTACTGCTGTGGAGAATGTGCCTTTGCCCACGTCGATGCGTAAACAAAGTTCTGTGTTCATCCTCGGCAATTGTATAGTGAACGGGTAGTTCCTCCAATGAAAGCAGTTTTGACCATTGTGTCGACATGACTTTCCTTGCTATTAATCTTCTTAGGGCCGTGGTGGTGTGGTCGAGCGTTCCTAGGCGCCGCTGCGCGCCGTCGGATATTCGAGTCCTACTTCGGGCGTGGGTTTATTTGTTGTCCATAGCATAGGTTCAAGTAGTTTGCAAGCCTAGAGACATGACCAACGTAGTTGACTCCTATAGATTTCTACATCTACATACATACTCCGCAATCCACCGTAAGATGCGTGGCGGAGGGTATACTGTACCACTACTAGGCATTTCCTTTCCTATTCCACTCCCAAATAGAACGAGGAAAAAAAGAATGCCTACATGCCTCCGTACGAGCCCTAATTTCTCTTGTCTTTGTGATCACTACGCGAAATATAAGTAGGCGGCAGCAAGATCGTACAACACTCATGTAGAGTATTCCGAATCAGCTTTGCAATGTTACGTCTAAATGTTCAAATGTTCAAATGTTTGTATAGTCTATGGGACTTAACTACGGGGTCATCAGTCCCTAAACTTACAAACTACTTATGAACTACTTACGAACTAGGACGGCACAAATATCCATGCCCGAGGGGGGATTCGAACCCCCGACCGTAGTGGCCGTGCAGACCGTGACTGGAGCGCCTTAGTCCCTTCGGCCACCGCGGCCGGCTACGCCTAGATATTTGAACGCCGCGATTGTATTAGCAACCTCACTACTAATGCTATATTCGGACATTATAGAAATGTATTTCCTACTCATGCGAATCATCTTACTTTTTTCTACATTTAGATCTAACTGCCATTCTTTGCACCAACTATAACGTGCTCTAGTGAGCGTAGGTGGAAGAACATGAGGCCCAGTCAAGACATCACCAACAATCCCTGCGCAAACGTTCACAGAAAATCTGTGTTGATGATGTGAATCGAGGAAGTACAGTCCATACTAACGAAACAATTGGGTAATTTGACAATTGTTTGCACGATTTATTTCAATTTACATTTAAAGAGAAATTCTAAATGAGCCCTAACATGGAAATTAAGCGTTTCCGGACACATGTTCACATAATATATTTTCTTTGATTTCTGTGTGTGAGGAATGTTCCCTGTAGATGCTATATGTCCATAAACTTTTAAAAATAATCTATAGTCGAAAGGCGTAAGGTAGTTAACACAATAAAAGAAAAGTGAAAAAGTCACGAAAGCAAGAAGAATTATTGCCAGAAGATTCTTTTCAGTCTCGACAAGGAAGCCTTTTCAGTGACCCACAAGAACCAGTTATATGATGTGATAACAGGTGCTCGTTACAAACCAGGACATCTTACCATCGTATTCAAACTCACCTCTGGCCACATTTATTTAGGTTTCCCATGATTTCTCTAAATTACATCTACATCTACCTATAAACTCTGCAATCAACTACTAGGCATTTCCTTTCCTATTGCCCTCATTTCTCTTTTCTTTGTGATCATTACGCGAAATATAAGTACGCGGCAGGAATATCATTATACACTCAGCTTCAAACTCCGGCCCTCTAAATTTCCTCAACAGAAATTCACGAAAAGAACGTCGTCTTTCCTCCAGCGATCCCGAATTGAGTTGTCGTAGCATTTCCGTGACACTCGCGCATTGATCGAACCTACCAGTAACAAACCTAGTGCTCGCCTCTGAACTGCTTCTATGTCTTCCTTTAAACTGATCTGCTGCGGGTCCCAAACACTTGCGCAATACTCAAGACGTGGTCGTACAAGCGATTTATACGCGGTCTCCTTTACAGATGAAGTACATATTCCCAAAATTCTCCCAATAAACCGAAGTCGGCTGTACGCCTTACTCACAACTGCACTTGCATGGTTTTCGTTCCATTTCATATTGCTCTGCAATGTTACGACACGGTGGATCTTTTCCATCCTTAATCGACTTTATGGGCACATATTTCTCTAACCCTTTATTTACAATGCACTTAAATTTAGTCCACAATTCCTCTATAACCATAGTCCCGGAATTAAACGATGTCCAATCATTTTCTAAGTGCGATCCTAACAATTGCTTATCGGCTGTTTGTAACAAAAACACGCTCATAGCCTTCTTGATTTGTTTATGAACTTTGGTCAGCATTGGCATTACGACGATATCATGATCATTAACTCCTGTCTCCACACATACATCGTTAATAAGGTCAGACCTGTTTGCAGCTATAAGGTCTAAAATATTTCCATTGTATGTGGCTTGTCGGTTTTTACTGCTCAAGACAGTTTGCGGAGAATGTGCCTTTGCCCATATCGAGACGTTAACAAAGTTCTGCGTTCATCCGTCGGCAATTGTAAAGTGAACAGATAGTGCCTCCCTTGAAAGCAGTTTTGACCATTCTGTCGACATGACTTTCCGCGCTACTAATCTTCTTAGGGCCGCGATGAAGTGGCCGAGCGTTACAAGGCGCCGCTGCTCACCGTCGGATGTTCGAGTCCTACTTCGGGCATTGGTTTATTTGTTGTCTTTAGCATAAGTTCAAGTAGTTTGAAAGCCTAGAGTCATGACCAGCGTAGTTCACTCCTATAGATTTCTACATCTACATACATACTCCGCAATCCACCATAAGGTGCGTGGCGAAGGGTACCCACTGTACCGCTACTAGGCATTTACTTTCCTATTCCACTCCCAAATAAACGATGGAAAAAAAGAATGCATATATGCCTCCTTACGGGCCCTAAATTCTCTTGCGATCTTTACGCGAAATGTAAGTAGTAGGCTGCAAGATCGTTCTAGACTCTCCTTCAAATTCCGGCCCTCTAAATTTCCTCAACAAAAATTCACGAAAATAACGTCTTCTTTCCTCCAGCGATCCCCTATTGAGTTGCCGATGCATTTCCGTGACACTCGCGCATTAGTCGAACCTACCAGTAACAAATCTAGCTGCTCGCCTCTGAACTGCTTCTATGTCTTCCTTTAAACTGATCTGCTGCGGGTCCCAAAGACTTGAGCAATACTCAAGACGTGGTAGTACAAACGTTTTATACGCGGTATCCTTTACAGATGAAGTACATCTTGACAAAATTCTCCCACTAAACATTTGAACATTTGAATCTTCTTAGGGACAGTTTTGTTCAGTTTATCCATGTTTATGGAAACCGGCCCGTTGATTTATTAGGGGAGTATACGGGAGGACACAGAGTCTTTGGCCGTAGAGACGGTGACGCGTTATGCAAGAGGCTCCACGCGGATGCGTCACCTGCGCCCCCAATCAGGTGGCGGGCACAGTTAATTGCATCCGGGGGAGGGCGCGGCGGAAGCGGCTTGTTAGGGGTGGGCGGCGGCGCGGCCGCAGTGTTGACGGGGGTAACTTGGCGCGCTGCCGCTCACAGCCGGCGGCAGCCAGCGCTGATGCCGCGCGGGCAACACACGCGCCTTAGGGGCTCCTCCCTCACCAGCGTTCGTCAAGCACGTCGTCTATACAAACACTGCCGGGGAAAAATATTAACAGCCATATACAACCGCTCTCTCAAAGAAGGATCTGTACCAAAAGATTGGAAAGTTGCACA
Organism: Locusta migratoria; assembly: GCA_026315105.1. Taxonomy (NCBI): domain Eukaryota; kingdom Metazoa; phylum Arthropoda; class Insecta; order Orthoptera; family Acrididae; genus Locusta; species Locusta migratoria. The sequence goes on from CM048744.1 coordinate 783,182,890, forward strand.
GGTCACACCTATATTCAAGAAAGGCAGTAGGAGTAAACCACTAAACTCTTTCTCGAAATTTGACTGAAAACCCAAAGAGATTTTGATCATATGTTAAATATACTAGGTGCAATACACAAACAGTACCCTCACTACAAGATAGTAATAGCGATCCTGCCGATGATAGCGCTACTAAAGCAGAGTTACTAAACAGAGCTTTTAGAAACTCATTCGCCAAGGAAGACGAATTACGAAGAGAGGCCGTAATGAGTAACGTAGAAGTAGATATTATCGGAGAAGTGAAGCAACTAAAATCACTTAACAAGAACAAGTCTTCTGGTCCGGATTGTACACCCATCAGATTTCTATCTGATTATGCTGAAGCGATAGCGCCTTACTGAACAGCCATATACGACCGTTCTCTCATAGAGGGATCTGTACCAAAAGATTGGAAAGTTGCACATGTCACACCTATATTCAAGAAAGGCAGTAGGAGTAACCCACTAAACTACAGGCCTGTTTCATTGACGTCGATTTGCAGCAATGTTTTGGAACACATCCTGTATTCAAATATTATGAATTATCTCGAGCAGAATGATCTATTGACCCAAGGTAACAAGGATTTAGAAAATATCATTCATGCGAAACACAACTAGCTCTTTACCCACACGAAGTGATTGGTGCTATCGACAAGGGTTCGCAAATCGATTCCGTATTTCTTGATTTCCAGAAAGCTTTTGACACCGTACCTCACAAACGGCTTTTAATCAAATTGCGTGGTTATGGTATATCGAACTAAATTTACGATTGGATAGGAGATTTCCTGTCAGAGAGGACACAGTTCGTAGTAATCGATGGTAAGGCATCGACTAAAACAGAGGTGATATCCGGCGTTCCACAGGGTAGTATTATTGGTCCTCGTCTGTTCATTTTTTGACATAAACGATTTAGGGGAAAATCTAAGTAGCTTTCTTAGGATGTTTGCAGATGACGCCGTCATTTACCGCCTAGTACAATCATCTGAAGATCAAAACCAACTGCAGAACGATCTGAATGAAATATCAGTATGGTGTAAAAATTGGCAATTCAGTCTAAATATTAAGAAGTGTGAACTCGTTCACATGAGTACGAAAAGAAATACGTTAAACTTCGTTTACAAGATAAATCAATCAAAAGTGAAGGCCGTAAACTCCACAAAATACCTAGGAATTACTATTACTTCAGACTTAAACTGAAAGAAACACGTAGATAATGTTGTGGGAAAGGCGAACCAGAGACTGCGTTTTATTGGCTGAAGCCTTAAAAGAGCATCATAACTACAAAAGAAACTGCGTACACTACGCTTATCCTTCCATTTTAGAGTATTGCTGCCCAGTGTGGGATCCTTATCAGGTGGGTTTGACGGAGGAGTCCAGAGAAGGGCAGCTCGTTTCGCATTGTCACGATACAGGGGAGACAGCTTTACGGAAATGAATCAGAGCTCGAACGGAGAGATTCAGGTTTTCTTTCTTCGCGCGCGCTATTCGAGAATGGAATGTGAGATAAATAGTATAATGGTGGTTCGATGAACCCTCTTCACAGGAAAAAAAAATGTTCAAATGTTTGTTAAGCTTACAAACTACTTACGAACTAGCTAAGACTAAGGACAGCACAAATATCCATGCCCGTGGGGGGATTCGAACCCCCGACCGTAGTGGCCGTGCAGACCGTGACTGGATCGCCTCAGTCCCCTCGGCTACCGCGGTCGGCGAAATATGTACTACGCACAAATTTCAGCAAGATATTCCCGCCTACACACAGTGAAAGATGCTACTACTTGTCGTGGTACTTGTCAAACCCACTATGACCAGTTAGGTCGCTGGATCTCTCCACAGTTGGGAACACTGGGGGTATTAAGGGTACGTCTCTTGGACATTTTGACAATTGAAGGCACCAAGTGGGCAGAATTCGGCACTATATCCGGCAGGAGGACTTTCGGCAATGCTATCAACCAATGCCAAGCCGAAGAACGTGGATATAGGCCAGAGTTGAACAACGCATTATTGAGTTTCTAAATTCATGAAGCTCTTTCTCTTAAATAAAAAAGAAATCCAGTTCCCGTCCCGTTTGGATAATTCCTATATAGAATGTGAACTCAATATTTCCAATTTTATTTATTTTTAATTTTTTCTCTTACCTTGTATTCTCTTCCACAGAAAATCAAGCAGTATAATCATGTGGTGCTTCCAAACGAGATTGGTTTCTGGAATATTATGTCTTGCTATGAAATAATACGTAAAAATTGCCAGAATAAAGAAGCTCTTCCTTTTGAACGACGGTTCCATTGACCACTTGGTAACTACCGGTCGCTCTTCTATTACATGGACGTAACATATCGTAGATCATCATCCAGAGACTTATTCATTGTCGGACAACAGTAGCGGATGAGAATCTGTGTCGGCAGAGTTCTATGACGTCAGTTGTGCAGCCAAATTAGCTTTTCTTTATTCAGATACCCGAAACAGTTTAAACTGAAAGAATCCTGTACGTTCGTAGGCTTCCGCAGCCAATGTCAATCAAATAATTTTATGTATTAGACAGCTTCATTATGAAACAATGAAGCAGCTGAATTACTTACGTTCTGACAGACTTCGTACGTGTCTTTCTCAGGGTGGTAAAATACAAGCGTTTTCGGCAAAGAAAGGAGTGTAACGTCCAAATTCATTTCCTAAATTGGAGTGCGCTTAAGCAGCAATCACTACTTCAGGGACGTTTTAATATATTTTGTGGGGATCCACAGCTTCTATGTCAAAAAGATACACGACCAATTGTTAGCTGCATTGAGGTATTTTTATTTAGCTTTGGATTACCTAATTTCGACTGTTTCTCTTAACCAGTTACGTGAAAAACCTATGTTTACACATCGCACTCTCTGCTTACATCTTGAGGTTAACATAATGCCATATGCAGTTAACATTAATATAACCACACTTTAGTACAATGATTCTACTTATACGTATTACCTAATGTAATTCACATGAACTTCTGTGTCACAGGTAACTGGGGAACTTCTTCCATTCAATATCAAATGGTTTCCCCCTTCAAACAATTGTACTATCACAGCTCGACATCTTGAAAGCTAAGCTCTAGGTTTTACTGTATGGCAGATAGCAACCTGTATTATAATGTTGTCAAAGATACATCTAGCATTAAACACCTATCAATAGCATAGACGTAGCCAGGATTTGATTACGGCGGGGTTTTTCAACAAATAGACATTCTAACAACGTAGACTTATGATAGAACTAAAGAAGTCACTAATAAAGTATATAAGAGACGCATTCAGAAAGTAAGTGTCCCTAACTTTATTACAAACGGAACATATTTACATGATAAACTTTATTGGAAAGAGGTACATCATTATTTGAGAAAATTTTGGCATAATTACCAAAAGTACTGAGACACGTGTTATACGAGGCGCGTACAGAAAGTAAGTTCCGTTCAATTTATATCCGCTGCAGTGCTGCGATTGCAGTTGCGCACATGCGCTGTAGACGACGTGTATAAGGAGAAGTACGTGCGCCATTTGGAGATCGCTGTCAGTTACGTACGCTTTGTTGTGCTTCTTTGAAATGTCGGCGTTGATTGAAAAACCCGCCGCCTGTGAAATCAGGTCGGTGATTCAGTTTCTGAATGCGAGGAAAGTGAAACCAAGTCAAATTTATCGCCAAATTTGCGATGTTTACGGACCAAATACGATGAGTGATTCGATGGTGAGAAGATGGGTCCGACAGTTCAATGGCGGGCGTAGTGATGTGCACGATGAAGAACAAAGTGGGCGTCCACCTTTGGTTACAGAAGAACTGTTTCACGCGATAGATGACAAGATCCAGGAAAACCGTAGGTTTACAATTAGTGCCGTCGCTATGGACTTCCCCCAAATTTCACTTCACCAATGACTGGCTGAAGACACAGGCGGCAGATTTCTATGAAGAAGGTATACAAAACCTGGTTACGCTATGACAAATGCCTGAAAATTTACGGCAGTTATGTGGAAAAGTAGTTTAAGAGTTGTAGAATTTTGTGCAATAAAAATTTCTTCTGTATCTGTGTACAATTTCATTTTATTACCAAACGGAACTTACTTTCTGGACGCGCCTCGTATTTTGGTACCAAATGTTTTGTTCTTGTGTCATATACGTCTACCACGTGCGTGAAGTGTTCAGTAATTTCAGAAACAAAACATTCTCATCGAGTCCTCCCTATTCAAACTTTGATCATACGTTAAAGCTTTCGATGGGGAAAAAAGTAAGTGCTTATACATTAGTTACGAAAAAGGAACCGAAGTAGATAAAAACAACACTATGTCGAAATTCCAAAATCCGTCTTCAGCTACTCGTTTACAAAGTAAGATCAAGAAATAGTGCCCAACTGATACAAAGATGAGTGACATAGTAGTCGGTACTAATGGTGTTGGCAAGTATGTGACATTTCTATAAAAGAATAGAGTACCAGTTCTCGAGGTCGTCATTGTTATTTGTACACTGAATCAACCGCGCAATTAGCCTTCTCCTTTACCAGATTTATTCCGTATACCTTGAAAAACAAGTGTTTACACTCATCTCTAAAGAGCAATGAAATTAAATCGAAACAGATGGGGAAAATTAGCTAAATAACATATTATCTTAAAAGTAATAAACATAACTATTAATTTAACCCTATGTGAGGTAAGAAGACCATTATGCAAAAATGTCTGCAAATGCCTACAGGACCATAACGTGCTCTGAAGCGAACTGAAAGCCACGAATTACTTTCTCAACGTCTGGAGAAATCGCATGGGGATATTCGAGAACTGTATCGGGGATATATATATACGAGCTTCCTAGAGAGACTTCAGTAGTGTGATCGAATCATTTTTGGTTACATATTGGGGTGCTTTGTTCTACAGCAGAAGGTGCTCCTTTTCTTAGCTGTGTCAACATATCGAGAGTGGTTTCAACAACCCAAAAACCCCTATGGCTACGCTCATGATAAATGGTACATCAAAATTAGTTTTCATCCATTATTGGAGCGCAAGATGTATTTCTTTACATACATCATGTTACAAGTGCGTAACTAAGCTCTGACAAAGGGCTACAATTATCCTTATCCTTAGTTTGTTTCTTACAATGAAGATTACATATGAAGTAAATGTAAATTTCTTCAGTAGTAATAACAACCTTCATAGAATATTCAATATAGAACTTCTATTAATTGACTTTATCGGTTTATATTAAAGAGAGGAGTGTCATTATTATGAAAGGTTCCAAAAGGGACAATGCCAAGACCGTTAATATGTAATTTTATTTCGACGACGTTTCGACGGTCTCTGCTATCACCTCCAGATCAATAAATATTTACAAAGCCGTCATCTTGCGATTTCAACAGTTGTTGTTTAAATTATTTTTATGACGGCTTTGTAAACATTGATAGACCACATGATTATGATAGAGACCATCAAAACCGGTCTTCTAAATAAAATTACACATTAACGATATTGGCATTGTCCGTTTTGGAAGCTTTCTTCTGTTAATTAATGGCGTGCCAGATTTACCCCTTTTTATATCCTAGGTATCGATAAAAGAATTATGGAGACAGATATATAGACACCTACTTCTTTACATGCCAAATAAAAGCTAAATCCATAAAAAACTTAGATTACGTATATATTTGAAAATCATATATGACAAAGTAGTTGCAACTGATTACAGACGAAAAAATTGCGGTATCCAAACATGTATCTGTGTGTTCACCTTGTATTCTGACAAAATAGGGTTGCGAATACAGCACTGATCAAAAATCAAAATCTTTTCTCAACTTTGGTTCACTTGAATTTTTGCATTTGTGTCGGAATGTTATTAATCTTATAAATGGTGATGTACTTTCGTTACAGCTGCATGCTTATGATGCTTTCCTAAGCAATCAAACATAGGTCGGCGGACTATAAATAAACCTTTTACAATTCGCAAATTATTTGGCGTTTTCCTTTATTGACATAGATAATTGAAAATCCAAACCTAGATTCGCATTTGAATCTCCGCCTAAATACGTAACCAGCTGTAGCTGCCCCGCTACGTCCCACAGCGCGCAGCAGACAAAAGGTATCACTAACAAAAGCTGGCATCTCGACTAATGAAACTGCAAATGGAAAAAATGTCACCAAAAAATAAAAGCAAAATCTCGTAGCCAACTACAACAAAGCTTTATCGGTCAGGACAAAAGTTCAGCAGTTGTATGACTGCAGTGATATGTCATCATAAATAATTTTTATTACTAAGGGAAAAATTCGAAACGATCACTCGGTTTGCAAGGTGCCTAACAGCTTTTTTTTAAACGGATTTGCTTTTGTGTGAAATGTGAATATCTCTTTAAGTCTATTATTCTTGCTTCTGTTACTGGTAGCCTGCGACATTAAAAACCAGAAAAATCCAATTAACAGTCCACCCCCCCTTACACTTTGCTATGAAGTTTGTACTTGTTTCTCATTAGAGTTATGTTTCTTTCATATGATGTCCTCAATGTAGCAATAATAATAATAATAATTTGAGAGTGGTTTGTTTAGTGTAGTTTTATATAATCCCAGCTGATACAAATTTGTCTTCCAAAATAATAATTGATCCTTACATGAAACTGATAAACATCTAAATAATATTAACTTCACCCATTTTCACTGTCAACTTATGCTTAACAAAAATGGCAAAATTGTTTCACCGTACTTACTAAGTTTGTGTGTCTAAATAACTCGGCTTATATGTGGCATATCAAGATGAAACTTTAAAAACCTCATCCAGTTTTTTAACAAAAATGGCAAAATTGTTTCACCGTACTTACTAAATTTGTGTGTCTAAATAACTCGGCTTATATGTGGCATATCAAGATGAAACTTTGAAAACCTCATCCAGTTTCGCGCAGTAGTTTTTGCGTCACGCAAGAACAAACGTACGGACATACAGACAGACAGACAGAGGGACAACATACAAAAACCTCATGTACAAACTCTGGTATTATTACTATGTGTATAGATGTTGGTTGCACCTGATATAGAATAAATAAATTTATGAGCAATGTATTCTTCACCAAAGCAACGTTCCGTTGACTCCATATCGTTGCCCTCTCCGTTTTGTCAAGGTCAGAATAATCATTTAGAATGAAAGCAGTAAGCAGTCTGCATTGTCTGAGGACAGAGATGCGCTGACTTCCGCCGCCGCCTGAGATTGGTCGTTATTAAAAAGCAGAAACAGCTGACGGACGGTTCCGAGTGCTAACGATGCCAGGCGCTTGCTAATGGCTTCCAGAAAAATTTGCGCAATCTTCCAGGCAGGCTTCTCTAACTGATCCAGTTACGTAGAGAGAGAGACTGGAAAAATATTAGCAAGCTCAGTTATCGACCGAATTCCACACCAGGGGCACGTCAGGAACACGCGGTAGTCGGCATGTGGGCTGAATCACACAGCCGTCAACAACATTCCCTTCTTTTATATAATATTCTGGTTGGTTCCTCCTCAGTGATTCTGCTGGATTTACACATGCGCGTATCAAAATGAATAAATAAAACTTGCCACATTTTCGGTGAAGGAAGTTCTGTGCAAGCTATCATACGTCAACTAGCTTTGTGAGTTTACGACTCATGACTGGCGCTTGCCGCGGTGGTGTGGCCGAGCGGTCTAAGGCGCCTTGCTGCGGAGCGTACGGTTGCTCGCCGTCGGAGGTTCGCGTCTTCTCTAGAGCATGGGTGTTTGAGTTGTCCTTAGGTCACTTTAAGTTAGTTTAAGTAGTTTGTAAGTCTAGGGACTGATGACTATAGCAGTTTGGTCCAAACATTTGAACATTTATTTAAACTCTGGCTTTCCCAGGAGTAATGTCAGATGATAATTATCAGAAGAACTGTGATTCTACGTAACGAGAGCTTTATTCGGCACGTTAGTAGCTTATAAAACCGGAACGGTTACTGGGACATGAGGCGAACACGAGCACTGTAGTTCAGTGTATGCCCAACCATCCAACCATAAATACTGGATCAGCGTGGCAGACAAAATCTAATGGTGATTAAATTACGTAAACTACCGTTGCTTTTGTAACTTCGTGGGCTTTCCCGACGTGACAAATCTTCGAAGTCTCTGCGGATTTTCTGCCGGATAACAAAATCAAACAGAGTCAGTATTTCGACGGTACAAGTGTCCGTCATTTCAGAGGGACTCAATAGCAGCGGTTTCCTGAAGATGGCGGACAGTTGAATCGCTTTGATTTTAGTATCCGGCAGAAAACCCGCAGAGACTACCATTGCGTTTACATACAATTAGGTAAAAATGCTTTAAAAAGCTACTCTTACATAGAAATAAGTCACGCCACAAAATTAATTTACGTCAATCTGTTTGAAAGTCTCCATCTTTTGAGTAGTAGAACAAAAGTACACTTAAGTTACTACAGTTATGACATTGCTTCTGAAATACATGAAGACATATAAGAAAAACCCCTTAAGAACGGGTAGAATATTTATTGTGCTTGGTTTTTAATTGTGCTCACCAAAAGAAGCACGATTTCGTATGGCGTAACAACGTTACCGTTTTCGAGAATTTTAGCAACTTCATATCACGCAATAGTTAAATGAACACTAGGCATAAAAAATAAACTTTTCTCGAAAGATTAACATTCAAAAATACGGCCCATCGGTTACAAAGCTCGAGGTCTATTTAACCACAGTTTCGGCTTCAACTAAGGCAGCCTTCATGAGAAGTAAAAAAAAATAGTAACATGAAATGGACAATAGTTTTTGGGCAAGAGAGCTCACGTTCAAAGTTACAAATGTAAATTTACATGCCCCAGGATTAAAAAGTAGAACATACTTCATGAAACTAATACGCCCCGTTATGGATCGCGTGTGTGGCCTGTACTATGGGGGGGGGGGGGGGATCTAACTGACCCCGAAACCGAAACCGTGGTTAAGTAATCAACCTCTAGCTTTGCAACTGATTAGCTGTATTTTTTAATGTTAATCTTTCACGAACGTTTGCTATATCAACAGCCATGTTTAAAATTGTAAGTTTTCTCGAAAGCTTTAGAAAAGACATTTTCCGCCTGACTTGTTTCAAATACTCTAACAGAGAAAACATTATTCCTGGAAATACGACGTCGATTTTAATGCGATAACGCTAGAAGCCATCTGGGGGATAGTAGATTTGTGGTTTCAACGTCACCCGCCAACAGACAGTGATGTGGCTATCAGCGCGCCGTCTGTCTTATAAGATGACAAGTAGGCCTAGAATAACACCAAGTTGCAAAATCGTAAGATTTGTTTTGCTAAAATTACAATAGGAACTCATTGCGAAGCGAATGCAACAAAATAATGAAGAATTTGTAAAAATGTTAGTCTTAATTTTGTTAAATGTACTAATATTTTAATTTGTCTTTAATAGGTGGTTCAAATCCACCTCCTTGATTTTCCTAAATCACTCCAGCCAAATGCCGGGATGGTTCGTTTGAAAGGGCACGGCCAATTTCCTTCCACATCCTTACCCAAACCTTTCGAGCGTAAGCTCCAATGACCACGCTGTCGACGGGACATTAAACGCCAAGCTTCTTTCCTTTGTCTTTAATAATTAATGAAGACGCTTCCGTAATTATATTTGCATTTAAGATAAATATTTAAGAAATGGATCGATAATTTGATTTGTTTAAAAATATTGTCTGCAGTTTAAAATCTATGGGATCAATAATTTGATTGGTTTTTCCATTGGTCACGTGATTTGTGGGGCTGTGGGTTTTTTGCTGGAACTCGTGTATTTTCGCTGGCGGAGGTCGCCGAGGTAAGGTCGTTTTAGGCGGCAGGGTACCGCTCGGAACGTTACTTACGCGCTGAATCGTTTATTTCATGAAAGAAATAAGTCTTTTTGTGGTGTTAACGGTTCAACAAATCGCGGGACCAAACTAATAGACAATTTTACTATCCAAAACTATGTAGCGAAAATCTCGGAACTGTAATAAATGTGAACATTTGTGAAAAGTATGTGTGGTTTTGAGTGTTTCGTTTTCACTGAAACGTATAGGCCAATAAAACAATCGGCATAGAAGCAACGTTAACAACCGCCCCCTTAATAGGCGAACCATTAGTATAGTATTCTTATTTCGGTTGTTCACATGCCCTAAGATTGGTTAGTAGCCATAAGCAAAACAAGCTGATGCTACTACTCGGCACGTTGCAGACTCTATCCTATAATAGGGCATGTTTACAGCCATGAGGCTAACTGTGATATCGATGTGTGAAACTAACAGTCGCCATGTCACGAAGACTCACTCGTGCTTCGTACAGCCAAATGAAAAGGTTTCAAAGAGAGTTGCCTCATGAGTGGCGAGATGGTCCTTTTGAAGAATTGCGATGCATTCTGCGTCAGCTAAGCAATTATGGTGGTCACTTGAACATTCTCTCAACCGTAGACGAGATTCATAAATGCAAGGAGTGCAGACGTCCTCCAAAGATTTTAAGGGCAGCATTGACAGATCTCATCGCAACAGCACAGATAAGGTGTTTAGTGAACCCGGAAGTATCAACACGAACTGTTCCCACCCAGTTACCAGCAGTGACTTCGGGCAGGCACGCGTCCAGCCCATCTTCCACTCACGCCACAGAACTGTCGTGCGCGGCAGACTATCAGAATCATTGCAAAATTTTGTGATATAAATCTCAGTAAATTAGCTTACTACGCCTATTAGTTATGAACTGTAGGCTGAAACTAAAGAAACTAAAAGGTAGGAAAATAAGGAGATGGGACCTGGATAAATTGAAGGAACCTGAGGTTCTTAAGAATTTCAGAGGGAGCTTTAGGAAACAATTGACAGAAACGGGGGAATATGAAACAGTGGGAGAGGAATGGGTAAAATTGAGAGATGAAATAGTGAAGGTAGCAGAGGACAAAATAGGTAGGAAAGCAAGACCTACAAAAAATCCGTGGATATCACAGGAGATACCAAATTTAATCGATGAAAGGAGAAAATATAAAAATGCAGTAAATGAAACAGGCAAAATGGAGTACAGACGACTAAGAAATGAGATTGACAGGAAGTGCAAAATGGCTAAGCAGGAGTGGCTAGAAGGCAAATGCAAGGATGTAGAAGAATGTATAAATAGGGGAAAATAGATATAGCCTACAGGAAAATAAAAGAAACATTTGGAGATAAGAAAAAACAGATCTATGAATATCAAGGTCACTGATGGAAAACCAGTACTCAGCAAAGAAGGGAAAGCTGAAAGGTGGAAAGAGTATATAGAGGGGCTCTACAAAGGAAATGAATTCCGAGACAATACTGTAGAAAGGTAGGAGGATGTAGATGAAGATGAAATAGGAGATACTGTATTGAGAGAAGAATTTGACAGAGCCCTGAAAGACCTAAGTCGAAGCAAGGCCCCTGGAGTAGATGATATTCCCTCAGAGCTACTGAAGTCTCTGGGAGAACCAGCCATGACAAACCTGTTTCACCTGGTGCGTAAGATGTATGAGACAGCAGAAGAACCCTCAGACTTTAAGAAAAATGTTATAATCCCCATTCCAAAAAAAGCAGGTGCAGACAGGTGTGAAAACTACAGAACCATCAGTCTAATAAGTCATGGTTGCAAAATATTAACACTAATTATATACAGAAGGATGGAAAAGGTGGTAGAAGCCGATCTCGGGGAAGATCAGTTTGGGTTCAGGAGAAATGTAGAAACACGGGAGGTAATACTCACGTTACGGCTTATCCTAGAAGATAGATTAAGAAAAGGCAAACCTACATTTCTAGCTTTTGTAGATTTGGAGAAGGCTTTTGACAATGTTGATTGGAATAAACTCTTTCAAGTTCTGAAGCAGTTCTGAAGCATGTATGAGACAGGAGAAGAACCCTCAGACTTTAAGAAAAATGTTATAATCCCCATTCCAAAGAAAGCAGGTGCAGACAGGTGTGAAAACTACAGAACCATCAGTCTAATAAGTCATGGTTGCAAAATATTAACACTAATTATATACAGAAGGATGGAAAAGGTGGTAGAAGCCGATCTCGGGGAAGATCAGTTTGGGTTCAGGAGAAATGTAGAAACACGGGAGGTAATACTCACGTTACGGCTTATCCTAGAAGATAGATTAAGAAAAGGCAAACCTACATTTCTAGCTTTTGTAGATTTGGAGAAGGCTTTTGACAATGTTGATTGGAATAAACTCTTTCAAGTTCTGAAGCAGTTCTGAAGCATGTATGAGACAGGAGAAGAACCCTCAGACTTTAAGAAAAATGTTATAATCCCCATTCCAAAGAAAGCAAGTGCAGACAGGTGTGAAAACTACAGAACCATCAGTCTAATAAGTCATGGTTGCAAAATATTAACACTAATTATATACAGAAGGATGGAAAAGGTGGTAGAAGCCGATCTCGGGGAAGATCAGTTTGGGTTCAGGAGAAATGTAGAAACACGGGAGGTAACACTCACGTTACGGCTTATCCTAGAAGATAGATTAAGAAAAGGCAAACCTACATTTCTAGCTTTTGTAGATTTGGAGAAGGCTTTTGACAATGTTGATTGGAATAAACTCTTTCAAGTTCTGAAGCAAGCAGGAGTAAAATATAGGGAACGTAAGGTTATTTATAACTTGTACAAAAACCAGACAGCGGTTATCAGAGTTGAAAGGCATGAAAGGGATGCAGTGGTTGGAAAGGGAGTAAGACAGGGTTGTAGTCTTTCTCCATTGTTATTCAATTTGTACATTGAGCAAGCTGTAAAGGAAAGCAAGGAGAAATTTGGTGAAGGAATTAAAGTTCAGTGTGAAGAATTAAAAACATTGCGTTTTGCCGACAACATTGTAATAATCTCAGAGACAGCAAAAGACCTGGAAGAGCAGTTGAAGGGAATGGACAGTGTGCTGAAAGGTGCATATAAGATGAACATTAACAAGAGCAAGACTAGGGTAATGGAGTGCAGTGTAAGGAAATCAGGTGATGCTGAAGGAATTAGATTGGGAAACGTAGCAATAAGGGAGGTAGATGAGTTTTGTTATTTGGGCAGTAAAATAACAAATGATTGTCGCAGTACAGAGGATATAAAATGCAGAATGGCAATGGGTAGAAAAGCGTTCTTGAAAAAGAGAAATTTGTTAACATCGAATATTGATTTAAGCCTAAGGAAGACTTTTCTGAAGGCATTTGTATGGAGTGTTGCCTTGTATGGGAGTGAAACATGGACGATAAACAGTGCGGACAGGAAGCGGATTGAGGCTTTTGAAATATGGTGCTACAGAAGATTGCTGAAAATTAGGTGGGTGGATCGCGTTACTAATGAGGAGGTATTGAACAGAATTGGAGAGAAAAGACATTTCTGGCATACCTTGACTAAAAGAAGGGATAGATTGGTAGGACACATTCTTAGACATCAAGGAATTGTGAATTTAGCATTGGAGGGAAGTGTGTGGGGTAAAAATCGCAGAGGAAGACCAAGAGATGAATACAGTAAGCAGATTCAGACAGATGTAGGTTGCCGTTCTTATGTGTAGATGCAGAGGCTTGCTCAGGATAGGGTATTGTGGAGAGCTGCATCAAACCAGTCTCCGGACTGAAGACCACAACAACAACAACGCCTATTTTCATTCACTGCTTTCATATGGGATCATATTCTGGGGCAATTCAACATTGAGTAAAAAAGTATTCATTGCACAAAAGCGTGTAATCAGAATAATTGCTGGAGCCCACCCAAGAGCATCCTGCAGACATGTATTTAGGGATCTAGGATCTTCACTGTAGCTTCTCATTCCACAATATATATATTCACTCATGAAATTTGTTATTCACAATCCGACCCAATTCAAAAGTAATAGCAGTGTGCATAGCTACAACACTAGGAGAAAGGATGATATTCACTATTCAAGGTTAAATCTAACTTTGGCTCAGAAAGATGTGAATTATGCTGCCACAAAAGTCTTTGGTCACTTACCGAGTAGCCTCAAAAGTCTGACAGATAGCCAACTAGTATTTAAAAAGAAATTAAAGGAATTTCTGAATGGCAACTCCTTCTACAATGTAAATGAATTTTTAGATAAAACTTAAAAAAATAAAAATAAATAATAAAAAAATCCTTAAAATATTGATTGTCAAGTATAGACTGACACGTTCCACATCATTACGAAATGTCGTATATATGATCTATGGAACAAGTATTAATCTAATCTAATCTACTTCCGTGAGTGGATCACTTGGAATGACGGGCAGTGGCCGTCAGCGATGGAAGCGGGTCGTGCCTGTGTTACGATAAGCTGTAACTCTCTTAAACTTCTGGCGTTTGTTAATGGAACGCTGGCTAGCGCTCGATACGTGCAGAAAGCCACACAATTAATAAGCTGTTGTAGTTGTGGTCTTCAGTCCGCAGACTGGTTTGATGCAGCTCTCCACAATACCCTATACTGAGCAAGCCTCTTCAACTCCACATAAGAACGGCAACCTACATCTGTCTGAATCTGCTTACTGTATTCATCTCTTGGTCTTCTGTTCAGCACCTCCTCATTAGTTACGCGATCCACCCACCTCATTTTCAGCATTCTTCTGTAGCATCACATTTCAAAAGCCTCTATCCTCTTCCTGTCCGCACTGTTTATTGTCCACGTTTCACCCCCATACAAGGCAACACTCCACACAAATGCCTCCAGAAAGGACTTCTTTAGGCTTAAATCAATATTCGTTGTTAACAAATTTGTCTTTTTCAAGAACGCTTTTCTACCCATTGCCATTCTGCATTTCATATCCTCTATACTGCGACCGTCATTTGTTATTTTACTGCCCAAGTAACAAATCTCATCTACCTCCTTTATTGTTTCGTTACCTGATCTAATTCCTTCAGCATCACCTGATTTTCTTAGACTGCACTCCATTACCCTAGTTTTACTCATGTTAATGTTCATCTGATATGCACCTTTCAGCTCACTGTCCATTCCATTCAACTGCTCTTCCAGGTCCTTTGCTGTCTCTGACAGAATTACTATGTCGTCGGTAAAACGCAATGTTTTTAATTCTTCATCCTAAACTTTAATCCTTTTTCCAAATTTCTCCTTGATTTCCTTTATACGGTGGCCGAGGGGACTGAGGCGCTTCAATCACGGTCTGCACGGCCACTACGGTCGGGGGTTCGAATCCCCCCTCGGGCATGGATATTTGTGCCGTCCTAGTTCGTAAGTAGTCCATAAGTAGTTTGTAAGTTTAGGGACTGATGACCCCGTAGTTAAGTCCCATAATATTTCCAAACATTTGATTTCATTTCCTTTATAGCTTGCTCAATGTACAAATTGAATAACATTGGAGAAAGGCTACAACCCTGTCTTACTCCCTTCCCAAACACTGCATCCCTTTCATGCTCTTCAACTCTGACAACCGCTTACTGGTTTTTGTACAAGTTGTAAATATCCTTACACTCCCTATATTTTACACCTGCTTCCTTCACAACTTGAAAGAGTTTATTCCAGTCAATATTTTCAAAAGCCTTGTCCAAATCTACAAAAGCTAGATATGTATGTTTGCCTTTTCTTAATAAGGTAAGAGGTGAAATTCTGTTGAATAATTTCTAACTTGCTTCTTCCCTGCTCATTGATGGAATAACATAATGTAACAAGTAACACTATTTTTGTAGGTTAATTTAACACCCGCCATTCAGTTGCATATAGTATTTCAAGTTGTAAAAATATGATGCATAGCAGCTATTTCAAATAAAAACAGTAATTTTCTCTTTACGAACAGAGAATTGAAGTTTTCTCTTCCGTAAGCGATGCACTGTATTTGACAAACAATCATCATATATTATTTCTCATCGGTGCTTTTGTGTGGGTACGCCATATCTTCCGTATTATTTATCCAAAATTATTGATTGAGGTATCGTTTTGAAGATTTCTTTCTCCGCTAATGACGAAAAATATAGAGATAGTTTAAAGTTATTGTTTTCACACAAAAAAACTTTATTTTGAAAAAATACAATCTAAGTTCATACCCGGCGATCGTAAATGGACATGTATTTACGGTTTCTCCCATCAGCCTCCGGGCCCAGAATCAACTTGCCTAACCGATATAAAAGCAATGTAAAAGGTGCCATCTATTGACAAGCTGTTTAACTAACATGAACGACAGCTCTTGCAGTTGTTTGGTTTTTTTATGCAAGCCAAAGACCATCTTTGAAGCAAGAATAGTTTATCACACGATTTAGGTTATACACGTCTACATAACGACGAAAAATACATAAATAATTTAATTTAACTAGTAGGCACGACAGCTCTTGAAGTTGTTTAGATTCTTTACGCAAGTGTAGTTTCACACGTCGATGCACAACAGCTGTTGGAATTGTTCAATTTGTGCAGGCAAGCGTTGTGTACTGTGCAAGTACACTCATTACCTCAACGTTCATCATCACAGGTGAGGACCGCTTGCTATTATAACTTATAATGATTTATTTAACTTTTAATTTAATTAATTTTAACGGAGAGAGAAGCGACAATGATTTTAAATTTCATAGAGTGGCTGTGCGTATGGTTGGGCTTCAATTAAACATCTTGTTTTTAATTATATTAATGTTTTACAATGATACCAATATTTGCTACTACTATTCAAGGTTTATTATCTTCTATACATGTGTACTAGCCTCTGCCTTTTCTCCATTACTATCTGTGACTTATCAGGATAGAGTGCGAATTATTCGCACGGGTCAACTAGTAGTAAATATTACGGTCTGACACATATGCAACCGACTAAAAATACTTTTTCATGTATTTCTAACTTTGAAAATATATTCACCAATGGTGTTCTCTTTAATAAAGATGGAACTATTTTCCCTGATTATTCAAAGAGTAGATAATTTGCTTATTACTGGTAAAGGCCAGCTTTGATACCACAACCTAGTTATGCTTCAGGCTCTCATTTTCTGTCGTTCTGCCCTCACACTCGCTGTTCAATTTAACCCTTTTGTGATCCGTGGGACGTATGTGTTCCAAATGCAAATTTTATTTGTAAGTTCATCGTGTGTGAAGGGCTGTGAACTATCGTTGAATGTGTCAATTGTTTCTGTGCAACAGACCCACTGACATCGCTTGTTTCAATTGTTATTTATGTAGGTTCACCAGAAATCCTCTTTTTTTCTCCCTATGTTTCCTCTTTTCTGTGCCGTAAAAATGATCCTAGTGTTTTTTAACATAATGGGGACATGTCTGATTTTTTTAGTTACACTAGTGCTTCAACTGCAATGTGCGGAAATACAACCCTTTAAACCAACACAATCACAAAATCTAAAAGAAATTTAACCTTTTGTCCAAAATGTGATATTTATTCCAAGCGTTTATTTTCCTATGTAGCCGCGGAGCCGAGCTGAAATTAGACTTTCGGTAAAATAAAATATCTGGCGTGGTAATTAACGTGAAATACGATCTTCGCAGCGACCATTTAAAACTATTGCGTATGCTACAATGCAAGGGACCGCGGTTCCTTGCAATTTCAACTAGAATTATAGCTCATTTGCAGATTTTTCTATGAATCTAAAATGTCCTGTTTTCAGTACACTGAAAACTCTAGGAACACGTGCCTTTTTATTTTGGTGATTTCACATACTGCTTTTTTCTATCTACAATAGATAAACTCAGTAAACATTACCTAACATCTAAGAATGGAGGCGATCTGCATTGATCGATTATGTTCAAAAGGAAAACGCCGAGATCGCAGTACGATTAATTAATTCATTTACGACCGGTTTCTATGGGCTATGCCATCATCATCAGGTCGTATAAATTCTGCAATGCGGTCATGTAACTTTTTTTTCTTTAATGGCGTTAAACACAAAAGTGCAACATTACACTTAGACAAAATATAAAATACACATTTTATATAATGAACTGCTTGTAGAATTTACACGACTACATGATGATGTCATAGACCATCAAAACCTGTCCTCAATCAATTAATCATACTGTGAACTTGGCGATTCACTTCTGCGGTAATTAAACTCAGTAAAAGATATATATTGCCTTCTCCGTGTTATTTACTACAAATTTACAGATTTTATGCACATTTATTCATAAAAACTTTGAAATACTTCTTGCATATTTGTGTCGATATTTTACTGTTATATATTTTGTTCTGTGCTGGAACCCATTAGATCAGTAACAACGGTGAGAGACAGAGATTTTTAATTACCAGGATGATGACTCAAATGGAATCAGTATCTTTCTAATTTTCCTCTGTACATTGCAATAATAATTAAATATTGTTCGAAACTGTAAGAATGGAGGACTGTGTGGCCAAATTTCTGTTTCTCTGACCTTTGATGGCATCTTTTAGCTGGAAGAAACATAAAGAAAGTAGAAGACAAGCTTTCGTCAGTAAAAGAAACCAAAACAAAACAAAAAAAAAAACGAGTTAGTGGAGTTTCTCATGATATCCTGTTGTGTGCAGTTGGAAAACACTTTCCAGTATGAAACGAAGGGTAGTTGGGGACCAATTTCACACCTAGCTACTATGAACCACAGACATTGCCGAGGTGGGGTGGCTTGCGTGCCTCAACGATACAGATAGCCGTACCGTAGGTGCAACCACAACGGAGGGGTATCTGTGGAGGGGCCAGACAAACGTGTGGTTCCTGAAGAGGGGCAGCAGCCTTTTCAGTAGTTATAGGGGCAACAGTCTGGATGATTGACTGAGCTGGCCTTGTAACATCAGCTAATGTGGCTTTGCGACACAGCTACTGCGAACGGCTGAAAGCAAGGGGAAACTACAGCCGTTACTCTTCCCGAGGACATGCAGCTCTACTGTATGAACATATGATGATGGCATCCTCTCGGGTAAAATATTCCGGAGGTAAAATAGTCCCCCATTCGGATCTCCGGGCGGCGACTACTCAGGAGGATGTTGTCATCAGGAAATACAATACTGGCATTCTACGGATCGGAGCGTGGAATGTTAGACCCCTTAATCGGGTAGGAAAATTAGAAAATTTAAAAATGGAAATGGATAGTTTGAAATTAGATATAGTAGGGATTAGTGAAGTTCGGGGGCAGGAAGAACAGGATTTCTGGTCAGGTGAGTACAGGATTATAAATACAAAATCAGTTGGGGGTATCACAGGAGTAGGACTGATAATGAATAAGAAAATAGGAATGCGAGTAAACTACTATGAGCAGCACAGTGATCGCATTATCATTGTCAAGATAGATACGAAGCCAACACCGACAACAGTAGTACAGGTTTATATGCCAAGTAGCTCTGCCGATGATGAAGAGATCGAAGAAATATATGAGGAGCTAAAGGAAATTATTCAGACAGTTAAGGGAGAGGAAAACTTAATTGTGATGGGAGACTGGAATTCGGTAGTAGGAAAAGGAAGAGAAGGAAAAATAATAGGTGAATATGGACTGGGCAGGAAGAATGAAAGAGGAAGTCGCCTGGTAGAATTTTGCACGGAACATGATTTAATCGTAACAAACACGTGGTTTAAGAATCACAAAAGAAGGTTGTATACTTGGAAGAGACCAGGAGACACCGGAAGGTATCAGATAGATTTTATAATGGTAAGACATAGGTACCGGAACCAGGTTATAAACTGCAGGACATACCCAGGGGCAGATATAGACTCTGACCATAACTTGTTAGTCATGAACTGTAGGCTGAAGCTGAAAAACTGCAGAAAGGTATAAAAATAAGGAGATGGGACTTGGATAAATTGAAGGAAAGCGAAGTTCTGGAGGGAGATTTAGGCAACAATTGACAGTAACAGGGGGAAATAAAACAGTAGAAGAGGAATGGGTAGCATTCAGAGATGAAATAGTGAAGGCAGCAGAGGACAAAATAGGTAGAAAGGCAAGACCTACAAAAAATCCTTGGATATCAGAGGAAATACTAAATTTAATTGATGAAAGGAGAAAATATAAAAAATGCAGTAAATGAAACAGGCAAAATGGAGTACAGACGACTAAAAAATGAGATTGACAGGAAGTGCAAAATGGCTAAGCAGGAGTGGCTAGTAGCCAAATGCAAATCTGTAGAAGAATGTATAACAAGGGGAAAAGTAGATATCGCCTACAGGAAAATAAAAGAGACATTTGGGGACAAGAAAAGCAACTCTACGAATATCAAGAACTCAGATGGGAAACCAGTACTCAGCAAAGAAGGGAAAGCTGAAAGGTGGAAAGAGTACATAGAGCAGCTCTACAAAGGAAATGAACTTAGAGACGATGTTGTAGCAAGGGAAGAGGAAGTAGATCAAGATGAAATAGGAGATACTATACTGAGAGATGAATTTGACAGAGCCCTGAAAGACCTAGGTCGGAACAAGGCCCCAGGAGTAGATGACATACCCTCAGAGCTACAAAAGTCTCTGGGAGAGCCAGCCATGACAAGACTATTTGCACTGGTGTGTAGGATGTATGAGACAGGCGTAATGCCCTCAGACTTTAAGAAAAATGTAATAATCCCCATTCCAAAGAAATCAGGTGCAGACAGGTGTGAAAACTACAGAACCATCAGTTTGATAAGTCATGGTTGCAAAATTTTAACACGAATTATCTACAGGAGAATGGAAAAGCTGGTAGAAGCTGACCTCGGGGAAGATCAGTTTGGATTCAGGAGGAACATAGGAACCCGGGAGGCAATACTCACTTTACGTCTTATCTTAGAAGATAGATTAAGGAAAGGCAAACCAACATTTTTAGCTTTTGTGGATTTGGAGAAAGCATTTGACAATGTTGACTGGAATACACTCTTTCAAATTCTGAAGTCAGTAGGGGTAAAATACAGGGAAAGGAGAGTTATTTACAACTTGTACAAAAGCCAGACCGCAGTTATTAGACTCGAGGGGCATGAAAGGGAAGCATCAGTTGGGAAGGGAGTAAGACAGTGTTGTAGCCTCTCTTCGATGTTGTCCAATATGTACATCGAGCAGGCGGTGAAGGAAAGCAAGGAAAAATTTGGACTAGGGATTAAAGTTCAGGGGGAAGAAATAAAAATATTGCGTTTTGCCGATGACATTGTAATTCTGTCAGAGACAGCAAAGGACCTGGAAGAGCAGTTGAACGGAATGGACAGTGTGTTGAAGAGAGCGTATAAAATGTACATTAACAAGAGAAAAACAAAAATAATGGAATGAGGTCTTAGAAAATCAGGCGATGCTGAAGGAATTAGATTAGGTAACGAAACAATGAAGGTGGTAGATGAGTTTTGTTAATTGGGTAGTAAAATAACATGCGATGGTCGCAGTACAGAGGATATAAAATGCAGAATTGCTAACATCGAATATTAATTTAAGTGTAAGGAAGTCTTTTCTGAAGGCATTTGTGTGGAGTGTTGCCTTGTACGGGAGTGAAACATAGACGATAAGCAGTGCGGACAGGAAGAGAATAGAGGCTTTTAAAAAGTGGTGCTACAGAAGAATGCTGAAGATTAGGTGGGTAGATCGCATAACTAATGAAGAGGTACTGAACAGAATTGGTGAGCAAAGGAATTTTTGGCATACCTTGACCAAAAGAAGGGATCGCTTGGTAGGACACATTCTTAGACATCGAGGAATCGTAAATTTAGCATTGGGGGGAAGTGTGTGGGGTAAAAATCGCAGAGGGAGACCAAGAGACGCGTATAGTAAGCAGATTCAAGTGGATGTGGGTTGCCGTTCTTATGAGGAGATGAAAAGGCTTCCTCAGGATAGAGTAGAGTGGAGAGCTGCATCAAACCAGTCTCCGGACAGAAGACCATAACACACGCTACTGGAAAGTACCACTATGTATCTGAATACATAGTGGTACTTTCATGTTTTGGAATTTTTTCGTATAAATCTAAAGCTATGGATAAATTGTTTGACAAAATAATGATATTTATTTACAGTAAATATTATAGGATCCCCAAATTAAATCCTCCTAGAGCCAGACGTAAGCATCTCAACTAAAATATATATCTAAATATAAATAACAATCGAAATTTAAAAACATGGGCCGCGATGGAGTGGCCGAGCGCTCCTAGGCGCGTTGCTGTGGAGCACGCGGTTGCTTGCCGTCGGAGGTTCGAGTCCTCCCTCGGGTATCGGTGTGTGTACAGTTCTTAGCATAAGTTAGTACAAGTAGTTTGTAAGCCTAGGGACTGATAACCGCAGCAGTTAAGTCAGTTAGTTTTAGAAACATTTGAGCATTGTTATTCGTTTTTTTAGTAACATGGTTTTACCCAGTATCCATTCCAAGAGAAGGAAACAATTTATAAAAGTCACAATGTTAGTAGGTATGTAACTGAGGCGAAAAAGGTCAATTATCCTTTCTTCAGTTGGGTAGTGGTCAGAAAACTGTTTTGAATCAGAAAACTGTTTGAATTTTCAACTTTGAAATGTCCAAATGATTCGAAAGCTAACGGATCGAACTGCTGATATCATCGGTCCCGAGACTGAAAAGCTACTTCAACTAATTTGCTAAGGACAAGAAAAAAGAGTCATACACACACACATCACCAAGGGAAGACTCGAACCTCCCACGGAACAATCCCTGACATGGCACCCCAGACCGCGCGGCCATTCCCGCTTGGCTTCAACTTTCTGAAACGATTAATTCAGCTAACGCCGTAATTTCCTATACATCTGAAACAAATCTTTACCGTAATACGCGAAATTTCCTCTAATTTGGTGACGACATGGTTAACTAAGTGGCTCTGCAAGGTGGCACCAGAGTCTAACAAGAGTTTCGCGAAACTCCCAGGGATTTTATGCAACTTTACAACTGCAGCGCCGCCAAGCGGCTGGATCGTAAAATCACACCGCGAAACGACTGCATATAGAATGTGTGTCTGGAGTGCAGCAGCACATTCAAAATACCATCGTATTTAGGAGCCTCTGTGGCGCTAAAAATATAATCCAGAAGTGTCTCATTTGCTGGGAAGTAAGAGAATAATGTTACGAATAACAAGTACTCATTTATGGTGGACAGGCATAGAAGGAAATCTTTAACAATTAATGCCCTTTCGTTCTTCAGCACATCAGGCTGCATTGAATTTCTGCTCCCCAAACGGTTTTGGAAGATACGATTACGACTTAGCTATTGTGAAAGGTATGAATTACACTGCAGTGACAGTTTGTTAATATATATCGACATATCTTAAAAAAATCTGGCGATGCTAAAGCAATTAGATTAGGTAACGAAACAATACGCAGTAAAATAATATATGATGGTCGCAGTACAGAGGATATGAAATGCAGAATGGCAGTAAGACGAAAAGCGTTTTTCAAAAAGAGAAATTTGTTAACATCGAATATTAATTTAAGTGTAAGGAAGTCCTTTCGAAAGGCATTTGTGTGGAGTGTCGCCTTGTATGGGAGTGGAACTTGCACAATAAACAGTACAGACAGAAAGAGGATGGAAGCTTTTGAAATGTGATGCTACAGAAGACTGCTGAAAATTAGATGGTGGATCGCGTAACTAGTGAAGAGTTTCTGAACAGAATTGGGGAGAAAACGAGTTTTTGGAATACCTTGACTAAAAGAAGGGATGTATTGGTAGAACACATTCTTAGACATCAAGGAAATGTGAATTTAGCATTGGAGGGAAGTGTGTAGGGTAAAAATCGCAGAGGAAACCAAAAGATGAATACAGTAAGCAGATTGAAATGAATGCAGGCTTCCGTTCTTATGAGTAGATGAAGAGGCTAACTAAGGGTATAGTAGGGTGGAGACCTGCATCAAACCAGTCCTCGGAGTGAAGACAACAACAACTACCACAACAACATATTGACATTAAAGAAGCGATGATATTACTTTAATGACGTTTTCATATTGTACTGCAACAACGTACAACAACCCATTGTAGCGCGTACGCGCTAGTTTGGCAGCGGAGAGCGTCGAAAGTTGCGATAACTGACCAGACAAACAGCCGCTACGAGCACATCGGCCGGCGTAAGACCAAACGTTGGCAGACGTGACGTCATGTTCAACTGGCATTTTTCCCGCCGAAAACCGTCATTTACTTTTACATACTACGCTGACACTATCAGAGTTACAGACTAGCACGGAGAAGCAAATGAAAGAGGAGAACAGCGCGATTCAGATGATGTGATGACATCATTTGTATTAATTTTATATCAAAAGTAATTAAGAAATCTAACATTAATTCACTTGGAAAAATCCAGAGGCTGAGCTAATTGAAGTACAGTAACGAACATGGGCTCAAATGAAAGGCGTCACCAAGACGCAAATTTTGGTGTAACCATATTATTTGCAACATTTATATTGCGCATAATAACGCACTTTTAAAGAAAAACAATAATGATTTGTTAATAACATTTAATTCAAGACTGATACACACGAACAACGAGGCAGTGATATGTGGCAGGTGCCGCAAACACACATTATGACCTGTTTAGAATGTATTATTTACTGTTTATTTCAATATGTTGCCTTCGTGTGAACTAAATTATTTCGTTTAAGGACCGCAATTTGTTTAAATATATGAGCGCAGTAATACTGAGCAGTGGAATGGAAAGAAGACTGGAAAATCTACTTGAGAAACACTTTACTTAAATAATTGCTTAAATATTCACTGCGCGACAACCGAAAGTCTTGTTTATCGGTCATACTGAAAATATTCATTTGTTTAACTTACGATTTTGGGGGTATTATTAGTAAATATAAGTCAAATATATATATGTATATGCTTTAGAATCTTAGTGCGTATTTAATGATGCCGTCATATCCACATTTCAGTTATTATTATAAAAAAATCAAACGCTTCTGAAGACGTAAGTGCATGTTGGGATGCGTTAACTGATTGTGCATGTGACACTTCTGCGCTTAAGAGACGTGCACTAACTCGCAGCTTCACCCACACTCCACGTCTGCGAAGCGTGTTGAAATTTACGAGCAAAATACATTCCACGTCTCCGAGGCACACTAAATTTCGTAACAGAGCTATAATGTACCTTCACGTGAGTGACCGCTGTCCGACTCTTGCGCCGTTATCAACGTCAACTACAGAATGAAGCACGAGGGGCCGGGCGGACGGAGGAGGGAAGTGTAGGAACAGCTTCAGTTCATCAGTGTGCCCGCGAGACGAGCAGGGCTAAAGGGTACGTGCTGTTACAAGATTTAGTGATTAGGAAATATGAAATAAATAGTATAAAAACAGCAACTACTAATTTTGTATCATTCTTCTTATACTCCTTACTGATCGCTTGGAGCGCTAATATCGCTTCAGCTGCAGTTTTTTTCCCTGCATTTACATCTACATAAGATACTCTGCAAAACATATATTTTTGTGTCTCGTTTCCGCCGGTTGTCGTGGGTGTCGGTGGCCAATTAGAAAGAGACCGACACAGGAATAAAGGATGCACGCATGTGCAGCTACGATGGTGACCAGCCAGTGGGACAGCAGAAACTGGAAACTCTAGACTAAATTAGAACGAGTTGTATATTTCGTAGGAATAAGATAATACTTATCTTTTACAAAGTTCAAGACTGCAGAATGCTGATACATAGTTAAACTAGAGAGAGGCCTGCCTAATGATGATTCCTAGTGCCTATCCGATAGCCAAGTCTTAACTGGTGTCTATCTTATTCCCAAGTGGCCGATGCAGAAGTCGTGGCCACGAGCGGAGTTGCAGCAGAGGGCGCTCGTGGCTAACGTCGTAAGAACGCCGCGCAGTGCGTGCATGGCGGCGCGCGCCGAAAATAGGTGGCGCGCACTTTAGACTTGTGCGACACCGCATATTTAACTGCCTGGAAGAGGGTTCAACGAACCACCTGTATACTATTTATCTCCCATACTATTCTCAATAGCTCGCGAGAAGAATCTCTCAGCTCGAGCTCTGATTTCTGGTATTTTATTCTGATGATTTTTTCTACCTATGTAAGTGGGAGTCAACAATATATTTTCGCTATATTAGGAGAATGTTGACGATTGGTTTTTCGTAAGTAGACCACGCCGCAGCGATAAAAGCCGTTGTTGTAATGATTCCCATCCCAGGTCCTGTATTATTTCCGTAACACTGTCTACCCTGTATCGTGGCAATACAAAACGAGTTTCCCTACTTTGAACTCTTTCGATGTCATCCGTCAAACCCACCTGATAAGGATCCCACACTGGGCAGTGATAGTCGAAGAAAAAAACACGGGCAAGCGTAGTGTATGCAGTTTCTTTAGTAGTTCTGTTGCATATTTTAACAGTTCTCCTAATAAAATGCAGTCTCTGATTCGCCTTTCCCACGACTTTATGTGTTCTTTCCAGTTTAAGTGTAAAGTAATAGTAATTCCTAGGTATTTAGTAGAGTTCTCGGCTTCACTTTTGATTGATTTATCGTCTAAACAAAGTTTCAAGAAAATGTTCAAATGTTTGTAAACCTATCGGACCAAACTGCGTGGTCATCAGTCCGTAGCTTACAAACTACTTAAACCTAGGTAAACTAACCTAAGGACAAACACACACATACACTCATGCCCCAGGGAGGACTCGAACCTTCACGGCGAGCAACCGCGCCTCCGCAGCGAGTCACTTTAGACCGCTCGGCTACTCCACCGCGCCAAACAAAGTTTAACGGATTTCTTTTCGTACTCATGTGGACGACTTTACACCTCATTATTTGGAGTCAATGGGTTTGATCTGCAGATAATTGTACCTGACCGTAAATGACGGTTCCTCTGCAAACCGCTGCTTAGATTTTCTCCTAAATCGTTTAAGTAAATAAGGAACAGCAGAGGACCAAAAACAGTACCCTGTGGAACGCTCGATATCACTTTTGTTTCAGCCGATGTCTTACCATTGATTACTACAAACTGTGTCCTCTTTAAGAGAGAATCCCCTATCCAGTCGCAAATTTGGGGCGATATACCACAACCACGCAATTTGTCTGTTTGTGAGCTACAGATCAAACGACTGGAAAGTTGCACAGGTCACACCTATATTCAAGAAAAGCAGTAGGAGTAACCAACTAAACTACAGGACGATTTCATTGACGTCAATTTGCAGCAGGGTTTTGGAACATATCCTCTATTGAAATATTATTACTTATCTCGAACAGAATTATCTATTTACCCAAGGTCAACACGGATTTAGTAAATATCGTTCATGCGAAACACAACTATCTCTTTACTCACACGAAGTGATGCTGTCGACAAGGAATCTCAGATTTTATACGTTTTTTCTAGATTTACAAAAGGCTTTTGACACTGTACCTCACAAACGGCTTTTAATCAAATTGCGTGGTTATGGTAGATTGCCCCAAATTTGCGACTGGATAGGGGATATCCTTTCAGAGAGGACACAGTTCGTAGTAATCGATGGCAAGTCATCGACTAAAACAGAGATGACATCGAGCGTTCCACAGGGTAGTGCTATTGGTCCTCTGCTGTTCCTTATTTACATTCGCTGTAGAGTTTCGCGACTGTCTGTGTTAGACAGTGGTGGCAGCGAAAGCTGGATGCCGCTTTACACAGAGTGAGCCGTCCTCGCGCACCTCGGCCCTGAGCGGCCTCCCCCTGTCAGCTCCTATCCACCCCCCACCCCGCCCCCTCCGGAGACTCAGACCTTTGTCGCGGGACATCAATTAAACCTGACTGTCACGGACATTGCTTAGGCACCAGGGAGGGCCTGTCAATTAGCGGGGAGTGGACCGGGCGTGCTGGGGCACGTCCCCAACAAGTGTACTCAGCCGGCAGCCGGCGGCGGACAGGGCGGGGCGGAGCTGCCCGCGCAGCACCCGGCCACACTCTCCTTGTGCGCTGTTCGTCTCTTCCCCGAAGCTGCATACCCAATTTTCAATGCTCCAGTTTGCCTCCTTCCTTGTTTTAACGGTTCTTTTTGTGATGATAAAGCCGATAACAACGCTTGGGGTTGTTCAGGCTTACCGTAAAAAAATTATCGTTGGATTTATCGGTTATCTTCTTTATATATAAAGCAGTGTGTCCGTATGTTTGTGTGTACGTGTTGCATACAAATCTACAGTTTTGTTCGAATCTTTGTAAAATTTTGCACGTGTAAGTTTCAATCCATGCGGACGGTCGCCTTAAGTATAGGGTAAAGTGGTACAATTTCGATCATTTCGGACAAATGTTATTGTAACTAGGAATATTCTGAGAAAAGAAGTAATTTTAGCTTTGATACTTGTTCTTGGAAGTTTAATGAATCTATAACACAAATATTAGACAATTACAAATGTTGGTATAAGCACACAAAAAAGGTTACAGAATTGAGAAAAATCGATCGAAAATTTACCGCACTAGGTACAATTGTGATCACTTCCTGCTACAATTTTGAATACGGGCATCTTCCACATAAAAAGCACGTTTCCCGTCTGGCACCAACACATACTTCGTGGTAGCAAACACTGCATTTTTGGCAGCGAATCCAGTCACCTTTAACTGGAACATTTATAAGGGCACGTTGGACTAAGTAGGTTTCCTTACCTCTTAACAGGAAAAAATTTATATCTCCTTAGCACAAAGTGATGTATTCTCGGTAAAGACAGGAGGAGCTATAGAAACCTGCTACACTACAACGCCACAGAACGAGACACTACGAGACTGACAAATTTCGGGAAAAAATATGTTGATCGGAATTGTACCTATATCGAATTTGTACCACCTTACCCTAAGAATCACGTACGATACATAGTTCACGATATATGACGTCATAAATAATGAGATGTGCAAACAAACTGCTGCATTTAGCGACATTCTCCTAAACCCCTGGGATGATTTCAACCAAATTTGGTAAACAAATTCCTTGCTGCAGGCTTAAGAATCACATACGACACGTGGTTCAGTAGATATGACGTCATATACAATAGGAATCGCAAAAAATGCTACATAATGCGGCGAGAATTTATAAATACGCTATATGAGAATTAAAGTACTTAGCGTCTTGCAACAAACAATCCCAAACCTTTATTAAACTTTTTCTCGCTGACAACCATAGCAAAATTATGAATGGGAAAAAGTTTCTCGCTTACTACTGTTCTGTTATTTATGAAGTAACACTACGGTATTCGGTAGGACTTTACAATTTATAATTTATACACTACAAATTGTAGCCACAGGTTTACAGGCAGTATACACACATATAGTTGAATGTACCTTCTAAATTGTATCACAGTACGACATGTAGTTCATGAGATATGAGCACATAAACAGTAACGTTCATGGAAAACCTCCCCATGACGCACAAGTTTTAATCTATTACTTCTTTAAAACTACTTGCATTAGCAAGAGATTTTACAGACATACAGCTTTTATATAAATTAATACATACCTGAAAAATGTCAGGAATAAATAAATAAATACCCGGCAACGTCGGGTTTCCAGCCATTATATATACATATAAGGGGAGTTCATGCGTTGTCACCTTCCCCTAAACATTCAAGGCTGTGCCCTCAGCAGGCAACGCGATGTTCACCGTCTTTTCTCGGCGTACGACGTCCGTTACTAATCGAATTCCTTCAGCACGTTATCTGAGAGAGACATCGTGGCCAACGCAAGTCCATCAAGAGCAAACGGCGTGGGAGGGAGTGATTCTCCTCCACGAAACGCGCGTCCACACGTCTCCTGGGTCACACAAAGTTTTCTGACAAAGTTCAAGTGGCAGCAGGTTGAGCATCCGTATCCTAGACATGTCACCCTGTATCTTCAGTTTGATCCACTAAAATAAAACTTTCAAAGCGAAGCGCTTCAACTCGGACGACGAAGTGAAGGACACAATAGAGGATTGGCCCTTCCACAGTCGCAGGAATTCTGGGAACAGGCTCGTTAAACAATGGAATAGATGTGCTCATGTCTGTGGTGATTACTTTTAAATAAATACTTCAATTGTACTACAGTGTTGCTTCGTACCTGCTCCTTTTAATAAACACCCCTATTTTACGGTGGTTTTCAGCGAGAAAAAATATTAAAAAGGTTTGAAATCATCCTTAAAATTTGTTGCAAGTCGCTAAGTACTCTCATTCTCATACAGTGTATGAATTAATTCGCGTCGCATTATGTGGCAGCTTTTTGGCGATTACTATTGTTTATGACGTCATATATCCTGAACCATGTGTCCTATGTGATTCTTACCCCTGAGGAACTGTTACCTAACGGTAAGGAAAATGTGTATCAAATTTTGTTGAAATCGGTCCACTGGTTTAGAAGGAAATATGCAATATTGTCGCGTGATGTAGCAGTTTTCTCGCATCTCATTGTTTATGATGTCATATCACGTGAACTGTGTCTCGTACTGTGATAAAATGTCGTACGTACGTTCAGTGGTATATGTGTGTATACTGTATAACATTTCTCGCGAATACATTTATTAGTGTACGAGTAATAAATTGCAATGTGATGCCAAATGCAGTAATTTTACTGCATGAAAGCCGAAAAATTAGTAAGCGACAAACTTTTCTCCTTTCATTATTTTGCTGGGGTTCTCAGCGAGAAAAAGTTCCATAAATATTTTAAATTATGTTCAAAGTTTGTTGCAAGTCGCTAAATGCTCTCCTTCTCAAATAGTGGCATGATGAAATCACATTATCACGTGCCGCAAGACAGGGAAGTTTTCACTTTTCATGACGTCATATCTCCTGAAATATTTGCCCTATCGCAAAAAAAATCCTTTCTTAGCTGGTGTCTTCTACCTATAAACGACATTCCTGCCAAATTTCAGGTTCATAAGTGAAGCAGTTTTCGAGAATTCATTTTTAGTCAGTGAGTGAGTGAGTGAGTGAATGAGTGTCCTTTCGCTTTTATATAGATAGAGATTTTTTTCGTAGAAACTTTAGAGTCCGGTTTTACGAGGAATTTAATGTATTTTATCTAGTGCAAGTTTGGCTTTAGCTATGCTGTTCGTTAATTTAGCCAGATCATTTGCAAAGGAAAGGCGTTTTTCTTTTCCAATTTGGGTACTTTTTCCCTGCACAGTATCGAAAACGAGTGGCGCTAAGCCATCTCTTTGTCTGACTCCCATGTGAATTTCAAATGAATTTGCGATTTATACCATCACTTGCACTTTTGAGGTTGTTCCTGAATTATTTTTCGTTGTGATGGCCCTGGCCTTTCTATCGACTCCTAAGTCTTCTAGGGTATTTAACTGCGAATCGCATTCTTTTTAAAATCTACTAACGTGACTATAGTGTTACGACGTCGTCTGATGTGGAGCACGAATTTCAAATAATTAATCAGTACTAATAAGGACGTTGTTGTTACAATATACAGGCCACAGGTTGTGATATGGCTGTATGTCCATTAACATGTTTAGTGTTTATCATCCTCAAAATCCAGGCCTGGACTAAATCCTCATACTGAAGTGTACAGTCTCATGGCCCTGCCCTGCGACAGCTTTGGAAAATGCACAATGTTTCCAGCCTGCCGTTGATTCGTCCTCAAATCCAATGCCATTTTAATGGCTTTAATTCTGAGGGACATAACTCTTATGACAAGACCTATTAAATCAGCGAGAAATGCGAATCACAAATCCCGGTTTATTCTTTCAACTGACGAACAGCATAATTTTGACTAGTCATGAATAATTCTATTTAGTTTCTTAACTCAAAGAACCGATCCATCCCCTTACGCCGCGTCAACCAGCCCACATTACAATGTACGGCATATCCCTATACTGACTACCACATTCTTCAAGAAACGTTTTTAGTTGTCGATGTCTAAGGTTCTTAATCGGAATGAATTTGTAATTTGTACCACCATAACCATAACAATTCTCTTCAAATGAGAATGCGTTCGGCAACCTACAACCTTTTGAATCTGCTTACTATATTCGTCCCTCGGTCTCCCTCTATGATTTTTACCCCACAATATAGATTCTTTAGATGAAGACTGCAGTGAATTGCCAGTGAGTTCATGTGTTGTACCAGGAACATGTTTCACATTTTCTTTCATCCGCGCTATTAATCTCACTGATTCCTACCACAGACGAAGCCCCATCTGTTACGACAGAAATCGGCTTATTCCAACTGAGGCCAAAGTTTTCATCAGCGCTTTCAAGACTTTCGAAAATGTCCAACCCTGTGGTGGTGCCTTTGGAGCGGAACAACTCTAAATATCCCTCTGTTAAGTTCAGTTTAACTTTGACGTCGCTAATTAAAATAACTGTGCCCTATGTGATTCGTAAGTGCTCTCATCGACAGCTAAGAAATAATATATAAATGTACTTGCCATAACACGCAGTTCCTCTCGGAGATCTGCACCATATCCACAGGTTACATAATTTCTTTCAAAATCTTGTACCAACTGTGGAACATGCCTTCACTGGCCATTAACATCACTTCTTTAGTAAAGCCAACCTCAGTAAATGGTCTAACTTTCTTTGCCTATATGTCTAGCTATACTGTAGCTCAGACGGACAGACACTTCATTACTCCGACAATCCTTCACATTAACACGATCCTTTGCTCCAGAAATTTAGGCGTCACGTTTTTAACACTCATTCCAACGGTATATTAAATCGTATTACTCTGTTACACACCAAACACATCACACCTTAACCGCATTGCAGAAAAATAAGTATATTTCCCCTAACAGAAAGGAAAACTGGTTGCTCAATTTGACTTGTACTCGCCTTATTATTGTCGTCGAGAACGCTGGGCAAGGGAGCACTCCAGCTCCGTACTCACAGCCCCGTTTATCTAGGCAACCGTGCAGTACACTGTTCTCGCGTGGCAAATTGACAGGCTTGCTCTTCCCGCCGACACACACTTCACATGAAGTTGTCTTCCTCTGCACTAAATGACACGACCGATTTCAATCACCTTGTTACACATATTCTCTAACAAAATGCAGTCTTGGTCGCCAGCATGCGAAATTTAGATGTTCCTGGAGTAGTAAAACAACTTAAGTCACTGAACGAAAACAAATGTTCCGTGCCAGATTGTATACCAACTAGATTCCTCTGCAATTCTTCTGATGCAATAGCTCCATACTTAGCTATCATAGACAACCGATCACTCAGCGAAAGATCGGTACCCAAAGTCTGGGAAATAGCCCAAATCACTCCAATATTCAAGAAAGGCTATAGGGTGATCTCCATAATTACATCGCATTGACGTCGATTTGCAGTAGGATTTTGGAACATTTACTTTGTTCGAAAATTATCAACTACCTCGAAGAGAACGACTTATTAACCAATAGTCAACACGGAATTAGAAAGTATCGCTCTTGCGAAACACAGGTTGCCCTTTATTCACATGAAGTGATAAGTGCCATCGACGAAGGGATTTCAAATCGATTCCATATTTCTGGGTTTCCTGAAGGCTTTTGATACTGTACCTCACAAGCGGCTTCTAATGAAATTAAGTGCTTATGGAATATTGCTCTCAATCGTGCGATTGGATTCACGATTTCCTATCCGAAAGGACACAGTTCGTAGTAATTGAAGGTAAGACATCGAGTAAAACAGAAGTGATATCTGGCGTTCCCCGGAGAAGCCTTATAGATCTACTATTCCTTATGTTTATTAACGATTTAGCAGACAATCTGAATACCTCCCTTAGACTGTTCGCGGATGATGCTGGCGTTTATCGGTTAGTGAAGTCAAGTGAGGATCAAAAGCAATGGCAAAGCGATTTAGGCAAAATTTCTACATGGTGCAAAAATTGGCAATTAACACTAAATAATGAAAAATGGAAAGTAATACATATGACCACTAAAAGAAATCCGCTAACTTCAATTACACGATAAATCAGTCAAACCTTAAGGTCGTAAATCCTACCAAATACCTAGGGGCTACAATTGCGAACACCTTAGACTGGAAATAACACGCAGAAAATATTGAGGGGAAGGCGAACGCTTCAAAGATGCAACAGCTCCACCAAGGAGAATACCTACATCAAACTTGCGCGTCCTCTCCTGGAGTACTGTTGTCCAGTGTGGGACCCTCACCAGGTGGGACTGAAGCAAGACATTGATAAGGTTCAGAGAAGGGCCGCTCGTTTTAACACGTTACAGGGGGAAAAGCGTCACGGAAATGTTGCACTATTTGAGGTGTAAAGCATTAAAAGAACGACGTATTCTCTGCGGTGAGATCTATTTGCTATATTTCAATCACCGACTTTTACTTCTGAAAATGAAAAATTTTGCTAGCACCCACCTACATAGGGAGACGTGACCATTCCAATAAAATAAGAGGAATCAGATCTAAAACGAAACGATTTAGGTGTTCTTTCTTCCCGCGCACTGTTAGAGAATGGTGCGGTAGAGAAAGGTTATGAAAGTGGTTAATGAACCACTTGCGAGGCACTTAAATGTGATTTGCAGAGAATCTATGTAGACGTAAAATAATTTATTTTGATCAACGCGTTTCGTCACTTTGGGGCTTCGTCAGAATCTTAAAATAATTACATTAGTCAGCCTTAAAAGGAAGTTTAGGAAGACCGGCTTTGTCACGATATTCTTTTTTTTTAAGCTGATTGGCGGTATTATTTTAAGATTCTAATGACGCCCCCCAAAGGCGTTGATCAAAATAATTGCAACCAACAGCGTGTTTTGTTGGAAACTATGTTGCATTGGTTGCTGTACGAGACGTCACAATGGAGTGTAAGACGTTTCACGTAATATGCTTTACTGCCAGGTAATAATCGACGTGGGGGCAAAATTTACCTACCATCCAAGGGGTAGGGGTGAAACAATAAGAGCAACCGTATGCCCGAGTAACACAACTATATTCATCCCTTATTTGAGAAGAAGAGCATTTGGAGACTTTTAACATCTCTTTTCTAGCTGACAACCCCTACAAAATTATCAAAGAAAATAAAGGAGCTATGTTTGCGCCATTTGTGCAGCAGAACCGCCACACGAAATGCAACTTCTTCAGCAGTGGCGGTCAAAGAGGGCGTTGCCCACGTCGTCGTCGTCGTAGTCGACGACAACCTGGACCCCGTTTGGTGCATCTACATCTACATCGGAATGGGATACTCTGCAAATCACATTTAAGTGCATCGCAGAGGGTTCATCGAACCATCGTTATACTATTTATCTCCCATTCCATTCTCGAATAGTGCGCGGGAAGAAAGAACACCCGAATCTCTCCGTTCGAGATATGATTTCTCGTATTTTATTCTGATTATCATTTCTTCCTATGTTAGTGGAAGTCAACAATATGTTTTCGCATTCGGAGGAGAATGTTGGCGATTGTAGTTTCGTAAGTAGCCCACGCCGCAGCGATAAGCGCCGTTGTTGTAATGATTGCCATCCCAGATTCTGTATAATTTCCGTAACACTGTGTCCCCTGTATCTTGACAATACGAAACGAGCTGCTCTTCTTTGGACTCTTTCTATGTCCTCCGTCAAACCCACCTGATAAGGATCCCACAATGGGCAGCAATTACTCCAAAAAAGGACAGACAAGCGTAGTGTATGCAGCCTCTGTTGCATCTTATAAGGGTTCTGTCAATAAAACGCAGTCTTTGGTTCGCCTTTCCCGCGATATTATCTAAGTGTTCTTTACAATTTAAGTCTGAAGTAACAGTAATTGCTAGGTGTTTTGTGGAGTTTACGGCCTTCACTTTTGATTGATTTATCTTGTAAACAAAGTTTAACGGAGTTCTTTTCGTACTCATGTGGACGACTTCACACTTCTCATTATTTAGAATCAATTGCCAATTTTTACACCATACTGATATCTTATCCAGATCGTTCTGCAGTTGGTTTTGATCTTCAGATCATTTTACTAGACTGTAAATGATGGCGTCATCTGCAAACAACCTGAGATAGCTACTTAGATTTTCTCCTAAATCGCTTGTGTTAAATAAGAAATAGCAGAGGACCAATAACACTACCATGTGGAACGCCCGGTATCACCTCTGTTTTAGTCGATGCCTTACCATCGATTACTACAAACTGTGTCCTCTCTGACAGGAAATCGCGTATCCAATCGTAAATTTGGTCCGATATACCATAACCACTCAATTTGATTAAAAGCCGTTTGTTAGGTACGGTGTCAAATGCATCTGACAGAAGGCGGCAAAATATGACGAACCGGCGGAGAGGTGCGCTGTTCTCTATCTTTCCGACCTGGGACCTCTTCGGTGGACTTCTCCTCGGCGACACTGAGCTAGAGGGCCGTTTGGGCGCCCACTTCTGCACGACACCTGCTGTAGCTCGGTTTTCGCCCTCGAGAGTTGGCTGTCATCGCAACGAGGGCGCTAGTAGGAACTCTTATCTACCGCTTCTTTGAAAATACGACGGCACAAGTGCGCCCGATGCACAGGACTGGCGTCGGTTAGGAGCACCGGGGACATGCGGTATCTCATAAAGACAGCCTTCCTAAATAGAACATTTGCAATCAGTCTTCAGGGAAAATGGATGTTCTACACGCCAGATCTGCACAGCTGTAACGAGGAAGAAATGTAAACAACAACAAAAAGAAGAAGATACGGAGGTAATCAGGTCCAGGGCATTCCTTCCGTATGTGGGCAACCTCTCTTCTAAAATAGGAAGAATTCTAAAGAAGCATTGTGCAAGAGTGATATTCCGACCACCTGCGAAGATCTCGGCTTTGCTTGACTCTGGGAAGGATGATTTGGGACTGAGAAAGGCGATAATTTATAAGTTCCCTTGTCAATGTGGTCAATCCTACATTGAACAAACAACTCGCACAGTACGGGAAAGATGACTGGAGCATGAGCGCCACAGACGTCTACTGCAGCCCAACGGTCAGCCATAATTGAACACTGTATTACCACGGGATCCTCCATGGATTATTCTGCAACAAAAATTTTCTCAATGACAAGATCCCTTTGGGCATCGATTATTAAGGAGTCCGTTGAAATACGCTTGACAGAAGACCTGATTAATCGGGATGGCGGCTTTCAAATGGATAAATCATGGGACCCGTGTAATTTCTTTAATCGCTTCACAGAGACGTAGATCTACATCCAGTGCGACTTCTGACAAAAACTGATTTCTTTCGACCAAAAATTCAAAATGTTAAAATGTTTGTTAAGCTTATGGCACTTAACTACGGGGTCATCAGTCCCTAAACGTACAAACTACTTATGAACTACCTTATACTAAAGACGGCACAAATATTCATGCCCGAGGGGGCATTCGAACCTCCGACCGTAGTGGCCGTGCAGACCGTGACTGGAGCGCCTCAGTCTCCTCGGCCACTGCGGCTGGCTCTTTCGACCACCGCGCTTAAGTTGCACGAATACGTATTCCGATAGATGGCGCGAATGTATTTCACCATTACTCAGACGCGGTCTGCTTCTACTACAGAGCGGGCTAAATTCGATAGGAGGCGCGGTAGTATCCATCCTCATTGCGCAGGCACCGCCGCGCCAAACTTCGGTATATATAAAACGACGCTCACCAGTAATCTTCAATCTCGTACTCATCTGAAGATGGCTGCTTGTTTGTCAGCCGAAATATCGTTGCAAGACGTCAACGTGAACCGGCTGCAAGCCCGAAATATGATGGACCAACAGAGAAGATCAAAAGTTAGATTACAGGGTTGTCGAGGCTTAACATTTGTCTTCGTTGTTGTTGTTGTTGGTTTTGTGTTATAGGGGGACAAACCTGAGAAGGTCATCAGTCGACCATTCCATCAAAGGGTGAAATAATATCTCAATACTGAAAAAAGGCCTAGAGGTAAAACAGCAATGGGAGGAAAGGCCCACTCAGTCAGTAAACTATCAAACAAATTCATCAAGAGACAACACGAAAGGAGACAGTCACATAGAAACACCAACAATTAAGAGAAATGGAACGACAAAGCTGAAGTTTATGGTTGACCGAGCACGAAATTAAAAATAGGAAAGGTCAACCATGGGGGCAACACAAGGAGCCGACCGCGGTGGCCGAGGAGACGCGCTCCAGTCACGGTCTGCACGGCCACTACGGTCGGGGGTTCGAATCCCCACTCGGGCATGGATATTTGTGCCGTCCTTAGTATTAGTTGGTTCGTAAGTAGTTTGTAAGTTTAGGGACTGATGACCCCGTAGTTATGTCCCATAAGCTATACAAACATTTGAAGACTTGATACTTGATATGTCACAAGGAAACCTCCAAGCGGAGGACATAAGACAAGAGAAACGTATACAAACGGGCTGAAGCAAAGCTTCATATAGAGTTGTAAAACCAATGTCACGAATAAAACCAAAAACATTTGTCCAATACAGCACTTGTAAAACGAACCTCTTCTTCTTCTGAGGGAAACTGTTTTGCTCTTTTTATAAGACGTGAATCTCAGCATAAGTTAGTTTCTGTCACTGAAATAATATTTTTCAAACATTTGGATGAAATTTGTTGTTAAGGTTATAGGTATATTTTTGTATCAACACAGACCGAAGTTATTGTATATGATACGACCTGTAAGATTTCTTTTTTTTTTCGTATTATTGACTTTATTGTGTCGTCGTGACCTGTGCATATGAGTTTCAACGAGTTCATCCCCATCTTCTAGAGGGCATGAGGCGTTACTTCCGGAACGATCGTCGGACTTTGTCCGCCCCCTGTGTATCAGAGACCATGTGCAAGTGGTGGATGACTTGAGTGCATTTGATGGGGGGAGTCCGTAACCTGTCGGCGGTAGACGGCCGCACACAGCAGCGCAGCAAGGGCACGGCTGGGTGTCGCGACGCCCCGCTGTGCCGCCAGCCTGATGACGGCCCAATTACTGCCTTGTTCCCGTCTGTCTGCGCGCGGTCGCTGCGCTACCGGACACACCCGACAGCCTCTCTGTCACACCTAAACACGCTAGCTAATTGAATCACCAATAGTCTTTATTTTATGCTTGATCCCACAGCAGGTACAACATTAGTGGATGAAGTCTTTTCCTTGATTAATGGTATTTCTTTAAGTTACATTTAGAGATTGAACTTGAAGACATTGTTTTATAAACTAGATTAGTTTGAAATAGGAATACTGCGAGAAAAACTCGACAGACAATTGAAAGATATGAGTCGAAACAAGAGCCCTAAAGTAGATGATTTTCACACTGAACTAGTGATACCATTCAGTCATGAAGAAATTGTTCTTCTTTGTGTGCAAGATGCAAGAAAATGTTCAAATGTTTGTAGAGCAATGGGACTTAACTACGTGGTCATCAGTCCCTAAACTTACAAACTACTTATGAACTAACTAATACTATGGACGGCACAAACTATCCATGCCCGAGGGGGGATTCGAACCCCCGACCGCAGTGGCCGTGCAGACCGTGACTGGAGCGCCTCAGTCCCCTCGGCCACCGCGGCCGGCAAGATGTAAGAGACAGGAAAAATATTCTCAGTCTTCTAAAAGTATATAATTCCAATTCTCAGGTGAAAATGGGAAAATTACAGCACTATTAGTTCAATAAAGTCACGGTTGCAAAGTACTAAGACGAATAATTTATTATAGAATGGAAAAAAACGAATAGAATTCAACCTCGGGTATATCAGTTTAGATTTAGGAGAAATGAAGAAACACGAGAGGAAATACATTATGACTTACAAAAAAATGAAAGAATTATACATTTTGACGACATTACAGCGTTCAATAAATTAAATAAATCGCAATTTGCGATCAGTTATGGCTTCACTGTACTAGGGTTAGATGGAATACCAAAGTGCGGCGAATGAAAATTTGTGCGCGGCCGGGATCTCCTGCTTGCTAGGCAGACCACTCCGCCACAGAGGATACAGTCACCAACGCGACTGCAGAGGACTCTTCCCTGGACGTCTCCCGCCACACACAAATTTCCATTCGCCAGGCTGTCTCTTTCCCACAATCACAGCCTATTTGTTCTGCAGCCTGTAACCTGTATTCCCGCATCTGGGAGAACAGACCATGAGGTATTGAGACGAATTAATTGTCGTCACTTTTATATTCCAT
This sequence comes from Locusta migratoria, assembly GCA_026315105.1. Classification (NCBI taxonomy): domain Eukaryota; kingdom Metazoa; phylum Arthropoda; class Insecta; order Orthoptera; family Acrididae; genus Locusta; species Locusta migratoria. The sequence continues at coordinate 783,222,662 of CM048744.1, forward strand.
CTAAACCTAGTACACTGAAGCCATAACAGATCGCAAATTGGGATTTATTTAAATAATGAAAGACCTATGTCTTTAGCTTTTGTAGATTTGGAGAAAGCGCGTGACCAAGTAGACTTTAAAATTTTGAAAATAGCAGGGGTAAAATATATGGAATGAAGCGTTATACACAACTAGTACAAAAGCTAGCCAGGAGTTTTGAAAGTCGAAGTGAATAAATGGGACGCATTTTCATCAAGTCTGTACATTGAGCAACCTATGAGAAAAGAAATGAGAATTTTTGGAGAATCCATTGATGTTCAAGGATAAGAAATAAAAGCTTTGCAGTTTGCCGACAGCATTGTAATTGTATCAAAGACACAAGGACAGGAACTGTAATTGCACGGAATTGACAGTATCTTGAAAGGATAGTATAAGTCGAACATTTAAAAAGAAAAAGGAAAGGAAAACAAGGACAATGTAGTATAAAGAAAAAAAAACAGGTGATACCGAAAGAATAAAATTAAATAGCGAGAAAATAAAGGTAGTAGAAGCGTTTTGTTAGGCAGTAAAACAACCTACTACGTCGCTATACAATTATATAAATTACAGAATGGCAATGAGAAGAAAAGCTTTCTTCAAGAATAGAAATTTATTATATTCTAACATTAACTTAACTATTAGGAAGTCGTTTCTGCAGCCTTTTCTTATGGAGTTTAGTCTTGTACGGGAGTGAAGCAGGAATGATAAATAATTTAAACAAGAAGACAGTAGAAGCTTTTCAAATATGGTGCTAAAGACGAGGGCTGAAGTTCTGATTGGTAGATCGCTTAACTAATGACGAGGCACTCAGCAGAATTGGGAAGAAAGAAAATGTCTTTTATATGTTGACTACAAGGAGGTATCTGTTGGTCGGACACATTTTGAGACATCAAGGAGTCGTCGTTTTAACATTGGAGGGAAGTGTGAGGGGTAAAAATGAATGGCAGAGGGAAACCGAGCCTTTAAGGCCGTACTGTCATAAACTGATTCTTTCTTCGTTTGCAATTGCACAGAGAAAATATCGTAAGAAAGGCGAACCAAATGCTACGCTTCATTGGAAGAACACTAGATGCAACAATTCTACAAAAGAAACTGCGTACTTTAGTCCTGCCTTGAAGTATTGTCCACCAAGTGGGACTGACGAAGGTTATGGAGAACACAGAAGGGCAGCTCGTTCTGAGTTACAGCGACATACTGGAAAGAGTTTGACGGATATGATGTACGATTTTGTGTGGAAATCGTTGAAAGGAAGGCGTTAATAGTTGCGGCGAGACCTATTTGCGAAATGTCATCAATTTTCTCCTCCTAATCCTTACATATTTTGTTAGCACCCACCTACATAGGGAGACAATCAAAATAAATTAGATAGTAAACTGAAGGATTTAGGTATTGCTTTTATCCTCACGTGCTATTAGAGAAGGGAATAGTAGAGAAATATTGTGAAAGTGTTTCATTATACCCCCTTCCATGCACTTTAACGTGACTTGCCTGTAGATGTAGGTACCTGGGTTTTTATTAACTTCATACTCTTGCAGTCCATCTACCCTCCACTCCTCCCTCTCTTTCTCTCTCTCTCTCTCTCTCTCTGTTTATCTATCTACCTATCTCTCTCTTTCTATCCCATCCCTCCTTCCCCTCATTCGGTCCATCCCTTCTACTAGCACCCACCCTCTCCCCCCCCCCCTCCGCCGTTCAAAGCCTCGTCCACACTCTCATTCCACTTCTTCAGTTCATTTCCTCCTCCCCCAATCTATGAAAACACATATACTTGTCAACTTTTATAGTGATCAGTGAAACAGTATCAAAGCTTATTGTAAGATTCCCTCTGCGATGCACCATACGCTCATTTGCGGTTTATAAGAACCATCTTCATCAAAATATTCATACATGACCAAATTTCCTTACAATTAGTAAAACGATGTCAAAGTTGCAAGCTCCCCTCACTTATGCTGATTAAACTTGTTCACTTTCCATGGGCATATTTTCTCTTTTATTTCGAATCTCAGTACCACGATTCTGGTAGTGGTCGTACCGTAGTAGGGATTGTATTATAAGATCCAATATTTTATGGTCGAAAACTTTAGAAAATTATTTGTGTTCGCAACGGATAACACTCCCTAGTAAGATACCACAATTTTAAGATCAGAGATCGAGTGGAGGGGAAAACTCTCGCTAATGCCCATTCTGTTGCTTTGTAGAGAATTTTCTCATTCTTAACTAACAAGAAAAATTGCATCGATTAAGTTATTCCCGTTTATTAATTTATTTAACAATTAAGAGTTCCGATGCAAGTACTGCATTATCAATTTAAAATAGTTCTCCTAACATAAATCTTAATATTCAGTTGGTACTGCCACACTATGATACTATGGAGGGCGGGAGATAGCAGTTAATTGACCCACTTTAGGTTACGGTAGTAACATTAAAAGTGGGCCTTTGCGATCGTCTTTTGACAGCTCGAAATTTAAATGAAAATAACGGCTTAACCATTCATCTGACACGAAAATTGAATAACCAAATTTGTTGAGGAGAAAATTATCTACAACTTTGCTCTCATTTTTTTCATATCTCGTATCTTTTCAGAGATATTTACAAAAATAACGGCGATTTTGGGATGTCTGTCCGTAACGTGTTTCTTGTTTTTTAAGACGAACCGTTCTATCGATCATCTGTTCCTTTGGGTTTTCCCTATTCATTTTCTTCCTTTGTCACCACTGTATTAAAGTGAACGAAACAGAAACAAAATTTCAAATTTGTCTATCCATTTCTGAGTTTTAACGAGACAAATGCACAGATTTTCATTTTTATTTAAAATGTGTTCCACTTTTCGGCCCAGATAACTCTGGAACAACAATCGATATTGAAAAAAAAAACGTCCACAGCAGCGACTTACGAAAATAGCTACTTTGAGAAAAAAATTAAACCCAAACAAATATTATTTTACAACATAAGCTTTTGTCTTCTTTAAGTATTTCCCCCCATTCTTTCTAATGCAATCAATAGTATGAAAAATCATATAAAATGACAAGTCAATTACAAGCGAAGAAAATAAGAACCGAACTTGGCGTTTGAAATAAATGAATGCGTGCAGCTAATTCGTTCTGAGACTTGAGCGAGATTCGCGGTTGAGTATCGAGACGCGCTAGCTGCGCGTTCCGTGAATTTAAAATGTAAACTTCGTTTCGCATTATCTCCAGATGTAGTCACCTTATTGGGATACAACTTACACCGATCTTTTTATGATTTTTCATGCTATTTTTTGCATAAGAATCAAAATGGGGTACCAATCTGCCACCTTCAGAACTAAAAAAAGCTCTGACAGTGCAAAGCAAAATTCATTGTCAATAATAAAATCTATACCTAGTAGTGAGATAGCAGGGTATTGACGCCCCTACTAGGTACAGATTTTATTATTGACATTAAACTTTACTTTGGAATTTCAGAGGTTTTTACGTCTGATGATGGAAGACGCCGAAACGAAGATGTAAATAAATACAGTTTAGGCGATCTAGAAGGTTTTTTTTAGTGTATCGAATTTAAAAAAGAAGTTTATTTTTAGTATAATATTTGTTTACGTTTTGAACTGTTTCGTAGTACTTACGTTCTTAAGCCCCTGCCGTACATCCGTGTCCGTGAAAGTCATTTTTCAATATCTATTGTTCTCGCGCGAGAGTGGCCTTTAGTGGAGTGTGCTTGTGCTCTCCGTCGGAGATTCGACTCCTTCCTTGGACGTGTGTGTGTGTGTGTGTGTGTGTGTGTGTGTGTGTGTGTGCGTGCGTTTGCGTATGTTTGCCTGTTTTGGCCTTAGCGTAAGTTAGTTTTAGTATGAATACATTCGATTCTTGAAGAATCATCACAGCTTCGGTTTCCCGATGAAATTTCCTTTTCTCTAACTTCAGACGGTGCAGCTTGCAGAAATCCTTTAAACTGCCATCGAGGAAGATGCACGTGTTTTGACGACGGCACCGCGGACTAGTTTGTAGGTCTGGGTACTGACGACCATTGCTGTTTCGTTCCTTAGATTTACAAAAATTTAAACATTTCATTGTCTATTGTTCCACAAATATTTGGAGTGAAATGTTTAAATGGGACACCTTGTATAAACATAGAATCGTTACTCTCACACTTACCTTACCTTCGATTATGTTATGTAGAAAGCTATATGCGGAGTTCTGTATGCAAGGAAGCTTCAGTCCTTTTGCATATCTGGTTCGATATTCGGTAAAGCGCCTTTTATAGGAAAAAATAATGTGAAACCCTTATTGGATCACATTATTGTCTGTTTGTCTGTCTCAGTGTCTGACTTGAATAACCATTTTTTCATGGGAATGTGAAAAAAGTTCCATATGCCGAAACGAGTTTTTTTATCAAGTAATAGAACCGTAAGGGGATACGATTAATGTTCCCAACGTTAATAAAAACATTGTGTTATTATTTCGTTTTTTAACTGTCCAACACAATCATGAGAAAAAATCAAGATACCATTTCTCCTAACTCGGATGCTAAAAGATTCTTACAGTCTGGCATAATGTCAGTGAGGAGTACAACTGGAATAAATTATGTGATAGGGCATACAAATGTACGAGGCGCGTCCAGAAAGTAAGCTCCGTTTCAATTTATCTCCGTTGCAGCGCTACGACTGCAGTTCCGCACATGCGCTGTAGACGATGTGTATCAAGGAGAAGAACGTGCGCCATTTGGAGATCGCTGTCAGTTACATACGCTTTGTTGTGCTCATTTGAAATGTCGGCATTGATTGAAAATACCGCCGTCTGTGAAATCAGGTCGGTGAGTCGGTTTCTGAATGCGAGGAAAGTGAAACCAAGTGAAATTTATCGGAAAATTTGCGGACCAAATGCGATTGATCCGATGATCGACCACAAACTGCAAATATGACGAAAAACCTCCTAGAGGGATTTGGCTGGGATGTGTTTGACCATCCTCCGTACAGCCCTGACCTCGCTCCTAGCGACTTTCATCTGTTCTTACATCTCAAGTCTTTCCTTGGCGGTCAGCACTTCACTAATGACGACGAGCTGAAAGAAATTGTTTCTGAACGCGCCTCGTATTACAAGCCACAGTGGCATGTTTTTTTTATTTTTTTTTTATTTTTTATTTTATTTATTTATTTATTTATTTATTTATTTATTTTTAATTTTTCTTATTCTTGAGCACTTCAGAATGACCTCATAGTACGTCGAAACTGGTTGTGCATTACATAGACGTATTTATTCAATAGTTCATATATAATGCACAACCAGTTTCGACGTACTATGCCGCCATTATCAAGTGCTGCACAATAAGGAAATATTTATAAAACTATAAAGTTACAATCTTCCTTATTGTGGAACACTTTTTGTACAACAACAATTGTGGCTTGAAATGCATTCGTAATCCCCATCACATAAGCTAAAATATTCCTCTGCATCTAGAATATTCGTTTCTGAATTCATTCCCCACTCAGAAATACACATTATTGTCTGTTTCTCTGTCCATGTGTCTGACTTTAAAAACCATTTTTTCTCAAGAATGGATAAACGTTCCAGATACCGAAACGAGGTTTTCGGCAAATGATAGAACCCTAAGGGGATACGATAAATATTCGCAATGTTAGTAAAAAAAACACTGTGTTATTATTACGTTTGCTTATTGTTCAACACAATCATGAGAAAAAGTCAAGATACGATTTTTCCTAACGTGGATGCTGGAAGATTCTTACAATCTGACATAATGTCAGACAGGAGTGCAACTATTATGTGATAGGGAATACAAATGTATTCCAACCCACAGTTGCTCTTTCTTTTCCAAAGTGCTCCACAATAAGGAAAATTATAACTTTGTATTTTGATAAATTTTCCTTATTGTCGAGCACTTGAGAATGATAGCATAGTACGTCGAAACTTGTAGTGCATTACACATTAAGTATTAAGAGTAATTTCTTTTTAACATGCAACTGTGGCTTGGAATACATTTGTATTCCCTATCACGTAAGTTAAAAGATTCCTCTGCATCTATAATATTCGTTTCTAAATTCATTCCCCGCTCATACGAATTGTCAGTAATTGATACGTTTCCCGTACATCACCTCTAGCACGTCGGTAATCCTGTCGTGATTGCGCGCGGGCGAAACACAGCGACCGCATTATCACGCCCAAAGTTGGAGCTCAAGCGGCGTCTTTTTGCGCAGCGAAATCCTGCCCTCCGGTCAGTCCGAGCATGCGCAAGTTAATACAAACTGCTCATCAGGGCAGAGTTTAAACTGGATTAGCGGGGGCGGAGCAATTATCCTTTGTGAGGAATAATGTACGCGGCTCCTGCGCAGGGCCCGGCCGGCCCGGCGCCGCCAAATCAGGCCGCCGGGTCTCCGGCGGAGCCGCCACTAATCGTGGAGTGGGCTGCGAGGCTTGAGGGCGACTTTCTTTCTTTTTTGCCGGGCCACCTCTTCCGCACGCCCGCTAACATTATAAACACTTGAAAAAAAAAAAGAGCAAATGTCTTTTAATCTTACGCTGGTGTCCAAAAGTTAAGGACGGGGTGAGATGCGCGTGATGTGCCACTTGCAGCGAAGCCAACGCTACTGAGTGCAAGCGGTAGCGAGGTTAGCTCTGCTCTTTCCTGTCCACCTGACGAGTGGCAGGGAAGCCGCGCCTGAGGCGCGCAAGCGAGATGCCTCACACAAAAATTGAAAGTCGTGAAAGATAATACTAAGTAAGTTGTCAAGAATAAAAAGAAACGTGTTTTGCTTCTGATGTGGTGTACGTTCACGAACTTCATGTCGACCCCTTTTTACACTGGCGTCACAATACGTTATTTTCTTTAATGTCGTTTGTTGTTAATAATATCAGCTTATTACCACGAGTTAGTAGCTTTCACTCTGTGAATACCAGACAGAAGTCGAATATGCATTTGCATCACACCACCCTGACACTTGTACAGAAAGGTGTGCATTATGCTGCAGTATCCATTTTCAATAAGCTGACACAAGAACTCATTTCTTTTCACTTAGTCTTAAGAGTGTCGTGTGCATAGGACTACTTAAAAATTTTCTATTACCATTCTTGTGTTATACTTCATATATTGACTTGTTCCATGACCATGGAGTCTTACTCCTCAATTATGTCCTACGGAAGAGAAAACCATATATTATTATTATTATTATTATTATACCGCTCTATAATACGTTTTCTTCGTTATGTAGTTGAGGCTTCTGAAGAATAGGCGCCGTATTTTATTAACTTTAAAGTGTCCACGTCGAGGAGTAAAGCATCCAGCTGTTGTACAGTAGTGAAAGTGGGAGGATATATGAAAATTATGTAAGGTCCGCAAACCTGAGTGGGTCGCTAAGGTAGAACTCATTAACTGACTGCAAAATGACTTTATTGTACGAGTTTCGGCGATGGCCATCGTCGGAAAATCCTTGGATATTTCAAGAAGACCATAATTTTACAATTACATGTTGTTGTTTCAATGCCGCGTTGAAGTGGCTGAGCGCTCTAAGGCGCCTTGCTGAGGAGTGCGCGGTTGCTCACCGTCGGATGCACGAGTCCTCCCTCGGGCAAGGGTGTGTGTGTTTGTCCTTAGGTTAAGTAGTTTGTAAATGATGAAGATTAGATGGGTATATCACGTAACTAATTAGGAGGTGCTCAACAGAATTGGGGAGAAAAGGAGTTTTTGGCATAACCTGACCAAGAGAAGGACTAGAATGGTGGTACATATTGTGAGACATCAAGGAATCGTCAAATTAGCATTAGAAGTAAGTGTGTGGGGGTAAAAAACGTGGAGAACGAGGGACGAATATAGTAATCAGATCAAAAGGATGTAGGTTGCCGTTCGTATTTTCAGACGCTTGTACAGGACAGGATGCAGTGAAGAGCTGCATCATACCAGTCTTCCGACTGAAGACAACAACAACAACAGCTTAGGGACTGATAACAAGAGTGTAATTATCTTCAAAATCATTAACAAGTCTAGTGGGATCACCACCAACAACAATACACGCAGTAGAATGTCATGTTGACCACAGCTGCTTATTAGTTCAAAACTGACGGTTTCGGTTAACACACCATTGTCAAACGCCAGCTGAACTTAACCAGTTGCTGGCACTTGATAATGGTGTATCAATCGAAACCGGTAGCTTTGAGCTAATAAATTAAGCAGATGTGACCAACATGACATTCTACAAAGCTGTTACCTTTTCAGTTTCCTAAACAATGCACCGTCCATAACATCCGTAGTCCTCTATGCTCACGATGCGGATTCCCACATCAGGTCAAATGGGAAGTGTGTTCCGGGCATCTTAGTGGTTAAGGAGACCGCTGGTCCAAAGCGGATCCGGGTATTAATTTCTCAGTGCAACACAAATTAGTATATCTAGAGTCCGAGATTTATCCACCCTCGAGGAGTAGGCATTGTGTCGTTCTCATCATCATTCCTTCACCATCGGCGCGCAAGTCGCCCAAATGGCGTCACCTCAAACGACTTGCAGCAGGCAGGCCGAACACGATCCCAGTTGGGGTCTAACGGTCACAAACGCAGCACTGTCATCATCATCATCATCCTCAATACACCTAGAAAGAGACGTCGATTATGATCCGATGTCAGCAGGTGCTACCTAGCGAGTAGGCGATTGTACTGATAATGTTTTCACCATCATCCGCCAACAAAGTGCTGAGTGATATTAGCTACCAGAGCGTCATCGTGTGTACCTTTTAATACGCAATGTACTGTAAGAAGTGCAGAACAATTGGCTCTTTTTTCCAATGTTTATGTACGTCGATAAGTAGTAACTATTAGAAATTTTTATTTTAGGGCCGCGGGTTCGAGTACATGGCTTGGCTCAGAGTAATATAACGACTGAAGCAAACGGGCGTCATAGCAAAAATGAATCTTGCTTCCTACAGCCAAGTGAGGGATCACACTGTAGCCTTCCGAATCACGGGATGGTCCTTCCGAAGAATTACCCTCACAAGTTGGGCGGACTACCAATTATGGACTACGTCAATTGTGCAAGGATGCCGGTTTCAATAGTCACGTGAACATTCTTGTGCCCGTAGGTTATGTAAATCCACGCAGTACGGACGTCTGCCAAGATGGTCGTAATGTAAGGGCAACTATGGTCCTTAAGCACAGCTTTGGTCCAAAATGAAGACTCTACGCAGTACCGTTTAGTGACAGCCGAGCGCTTCCATCGCTCTCGAAACATTGTGGGAGTCTGCTGTCCACTGGCAGGATGATTAACTGAGAGGTCGCGCACGGTAAAGCATCACAGTAGCCACAGCGATAACGTGAAGAGGTTCATTTTCAATTTAGTCGTCTTTCTATCGTACTGAGAGCAACGTAGGAGTTATCTCTTCTGAATTTTCTTTATCTGTCTTTTAATATATTTAGAATATATTATCTTTAGCTTGGTGAGAAACGTGCAATAAAATTTTCTACGCGTTTATTCACTATTTGTGGAATATATTGAACGTCATTAATTAGAATCAATGCTTCTACGCTAAATGTACGCTGTGTTTCATCCAGGCTATAGTCACTCGTACGAACGCCAAATGTACGCTACGTTCGTTCCAGCCTATAGTTATTCGTAACCAGTACAGACAAAGAAAATAAACTTAGAACTACCAAGGTAAGACAGGTGATAATATTTTAACGGAAAAATATAATGAAAATGTGGGAGAGATATGAAAATGATAGTTCAAAGAGGTAAAAGATAAAAAAAGAGTATGTTTGTCAAAGCTAAACTCAAACATTATATAATTTTGGCTGTTTGTTAAAATACGGTCAGAAAGAATATTACGTGTTGGGTGCATAGATATTACCACAATAGTAGAGTCGTAATCTTATCACCATAATTTTTTTATTATTTAGATTATTATTTTGGTCCAAAATGTTTGCAAAAAATTATAAAACTACAAATCTAAAGTGGGCCGTAAAACATGTCAGTGTCATTTTTCTTATAACATTGTGCCAGCTGTTGTTTGAGACTTTTGAAAAGGTGTGTCCTTTATATGGTGACTTCATTTTTCATTGAAATACTTTCTACATCGTCATGAGTGTAAAAAGCGGTGAAATAAATAGTTAAAGTAACGGCATCATTGATCCAGCATATTAAATCATAATGTACCACTTTTTGGCATGACGTTTCACCAACACATTGACAGTGGTGAGGTCAATTCTCATAGTGATTTAATTTCTTACATAAACTACTAACTGTAAAAAAAAGGGCTTTCGGAAATTATACAATAAGGTTACGCATTAAAGTTATGTCAAAAGTCGTATATAGTTGTGTGAAGTTACGGCACCAAAGCACAGACGAGAGTGTTTGTGAGCGCAGAACTGTAAAGAAGTTTCCAATCGTTTAGTAGCTGTGGCATAACGGCACTTTCACCTGCAGCCCGTCCACCACCAACGCCACAGAAATCAGTGCGAGTAAGCTTGCCATAATCAACATGTCCCAACGTACCATCAACCTTCCTTCTGACCGACACATCAAAGAAGGGAAGGGAACCATCCTTTTCCACTTTCATAGTGAAATGAATATTCAGGTGTATTGAATTTAGGCGTTCCAAAAAGCCGTTTAAATTCTCACCAACATGAGGCCAAACGACAAAAGTATCGTCTACATATCTCAAAAAACACACAGGTTTCAAGGTCGCTGACTCTAAAGCATGTCTGATCATCTTTAGTTGCGTTGTCTCTGCGGTTGCTTGTCCTGTACTGCATACAGAGGTATACCCAAATGATCCTGACTTCCTTCCTGAAGGATGGCGTTTAGATTTATTAAATATTTAAAGCAAATTGTTTCCTTTTGGCACAAAAGAATTTCTTCAACATCGGACTGTCATTTGAATTTCGATCACTGACATGCATATACTAACAATAATTGTTTTAGCACGTTATACTATGTTAGTTACCTTTGAAGATAGGGATTCAGAAGAAACGTATGAATTAACTCATGATTTTGGATGTATAAATACTTACAGGTTTATTTTATTTTTATTCGGTGACATATGGATGGCTTTACAATTAAATTGTCATATCTAATATGGAATATTAGAGATTTCATTTTACTGAGTTCCAGAAAGGCGGCCTATTATACCACAACTAAGGTGGCAATTCCTGTAAAATCAATGTTGCAACATTTGAACGACCTATTACAGATGTAATAAACTATCTTTTAAACCAAATGTAACAAAAAATCTGGAACATCTGGGGCTTTTACATTGCTTTCTTGAGTGCAGTTGTGCCTTGAGAATGGCAGGGTGTGCTCCTCTAGAAATATCGGCGGCGGTCGACGACGTCACCCGACAGCGTACCCGTAAGTTCTTCGAAAAATCATTACGCCCTGAAAAGTTAAGGATTCACTTTTTCTTTCCTTGTTACTCTTGTTTGGAGTAAACACAGAGATTGTTCTCTAAACGGGCCTCGGATGAAACTCCAGTCTAATAACTTTCAAACTGAATGCCGGAGTAGCCTAGGACAGCTACTGTCAATGCCCGAAGACCGCGCCACGCCAAGCTCGATTTTTGCAGTCGTCCAGAATACAGCTCTGTAAAGGAAATGTATGGCCTCCCTTTTCCGCGCCGCTTGCCGCCTTCTGCAGCTCGTGATTGGCTGAAATTGAGTGACATTATTTTTTTCCGACATCTTGCTCCTATAGGTTGCTTCGCTGCCGTAAGACGTGTTGTGAATATTTGTATGTTTGGGTTTGAATAATGCCACAGTGATTTGCTTTAGGGAGTTCTTTACAAGCCAAGAAGGAAGGTAAATATTATAGTACTTCCATATGAATTCATAAATCCAGAAAGAAGAGTCTGGCTTACGAAAATTGTCAGAGGAAACTAACAGCCCAGAAGCGACCCTCGGGTCTGTGCTGTGATAATTTTAATTCGTAATAAAAATAAATAGATTAAAGATTCACTGACGGTTGGATCACGCAGCAGAAAGTTACACATTTTTTAACTTCAATTAATTTTGTGAAGAAAATTCCCGCATGATCTCGTGAGGTGAAATTATTCTCGCGTCGTTGGTATTATTTACAGTTAATTGCTGAAACACACAAATATTTTTAATAAAAAACATCTTTAACCATCAGCTGTTTTATTAAATCCTTAAAATCGACTTGTTTCGGTCCAGGACCATTATCATAGACAAAAAGGTATTAAAACAGGTTAGTCAACAGCATTAAATAAAATAAAACTGGCTGAAAAGAGCAGGAGTCACTTTTTTTAAAATTACAAACGAGATACTAGATTATCCAAGCAGTTTTCGAGATGTTGTTTTTGTTGTTGTTATGGTCTTCAGTCCGGAGATTGGTTTGATGCAGCTCTCCACCATACTCTATTCTGAGCAAGTCTTTTCATTTCCTCATAAGAACGGCAACCCCCATCCATTTGAATCAGATTACTATATGTGTTTCTTGGTATCCCTCTGCGATTTTTACCACACACACGTCCCTCCAATGCTAAATTTACTATTCCTCGACGTCTAAGAATGTGTCCTACCAAGCGATCCCTTCTTTTAGTCAAGGTAGGCCAAAAATTCCTTTTCTCACCAATTCCGTTCAGCGCCTCTTCATTAGTTAAGCGATCTACCCATCTAATCTTCAGCATTCTTCTGTAGCACCACATTTCAAAAGCCTCTATTCTCTTCCTGTCCGCGTTGTTTATCGTCCATGTTTCACTCCCGTACACAACAACACTCCACACAAATGCCTTCAGAAAAGACTTCCTTACATTTAAATTAATATTCGATGTTAGCAAATTTCTCTTTTTCAATAATGCTTTTCTTCCCATTGCAATTCTGCATTTTATATCCTCTGTACTGCGACCGTCATATGTTAAGTTACTACCCAAGTAGCAAAACTCATCTACCATCTTCATTGTTTCATTACCAAATCTAATTCCTTCAGCATCGTCTGATTTTTCTAAGACTGCATTTCATTATCTGTGTTTTGCTCCTGTTAATGTTCATTTTATACGCTCTCTTCAACACACCATTCAATTCAACTGCTCTTCCAGGTCCTTTGCTCTGTCTGACAGGATTACAATGTCATCAGCAAAACGCAATGTTTTATTTCTTTAGCCTGAACTTTAATCCCGAGAAAATAAAAAAAATGGTATCTTTCCACTCCCCTTCTCGCTTTAGCTCACTCCCCAGGGACAGAGACTTTTAGTATGTTCACTTCCTAACAAAGTTCTGAAGTCAAAAATTCTCGCTTATTCCACGCACTCTACAACGTTTTCATGACTGGACTGGTCAGCGTTTAAGGGGAGACGGAAGGCAACTGAGCTCAAAAATTCGATTTTTAGATTTTAGCGTATTTGAAATGCCTGGTATTTACTGCGTGAAACAGTTTTTGTTTTATATAAATACAACAATTTTTTCGTGAGTTATGATGGTTTTTCTGACGCATTGTGCAATCTGGCCATTCCTTCCAATTTGCGCCATGCGGATAAAATGCATACAGCATTCTTTTACTCCTTGTATATTATTTCATGCTTCTACTGTTTTATCGCTTCAATGTTTCCTACCCTGTATCCACCATCGATGCTTTTTGTTCCATTTTGATTTGTTATTGTTTTCGAACGTTACCAAAAACTGTATTTGTTCCGATCACAACCCTCAAATTTGGTGTTTATGCTGCTATTTTATGCTTCAATGTTGGTGTAACTAGAAAATTGGATGTTTTTGAATTATTGGGCATACAATCTAGTGAAAAAACTGCAAAATCATTGGTGTAAATAGAAAAAGAGAGAATCCACAAAGCCAATATTGCTAATGTAAAATGCACGAAAGAAGGTAGACAGAAAAGAAGAAGGAGCAAGAGAAGAAAAGAAGATCAGTATGATTCAGATGATGCTCAATATGGTGCAGGAAAATATTAGTGGTAAATAATTCTCATCAATAACTGTACTAGAATTGCAATATTAAACTTTAAATTGATTGAAGATGGTAATAAATGATTACAAGGTCTATAAAAACGTATTGTGCACCTGGGGTCTTTTCTGACCCCAAAGTGATTCAAGCGACTTTATGGAGATAAAATTTTAAATATGTCCATAAAAAGTAAATATAATTTATTGAGAAACGTATGCAAAAAGTTGGTATTACATCTTAATAATTTCTTAATTAAGTTACATATTAAGTCACGTACAATTTTTATATACTTACTACATTTATTTCATATATGAAAATATGTTTAGTTTAGTTTGTTTGGTTTCAAAAATTACTTTAACACAAAATATTCATAACCCAAAGACTATGTACTATTGCTGTATCTTATTAGTATTATGTGTAACATCACTTAAATGGAATTTTATTAGAAATAATTCCTACTCGCTCTCAGTGTCAATCCAGTTCAATTCTGCATTCAAGAGTTGGGTACATAATTTTATTTTCCTTTGCGTGATTATTGGTATGCTTTACTATTACACTATGCACGTGATTGGTGATAAAAAAAGTGTGAAGTTGTCTGCTCTTGTCTGTAATGGTCTAAGGAGACGTGGAATATGCGCACTTTCATGTAGGCCTATTACATTCCACGAAACCAGCTTGCACACATCGTGGGGTACTGTGTTATATGTTATTTGTCCACTTCTAAAGTAGATGCACTAGTTTACCTGAATGCCATTATCTTCTTCAGTCACACACATCCGCTTCATCTGCAACCTGTATACCTTCCTCTACCATATCTCCATCATAGTCGCTATCATTCTCGTTTCCAAAAATTGATTCATTATCGCCGGTACTCTTCTGTAAATCGGCCAAAGTCCGTATGAGACTGTAGCCTCTTGCAAAACGTATACCACCATCCATTACGAATAAACTATAACACCACGTCTTCTTTGTGCAAATCTCAATTCCAAACTGTGAATTTGTCGTAAAGTTGCACATAATTGTATTTTCTATTCATTGTTTTCAATAATGTACAAATGATTGTTGGTTTATAAGTTACATCGTTACCAACATTTATTTTCGTGACAAAACTTATATATGACACTTAAAATCATTTATTGTATACCTGGGGTATTTTTTGACCTCACTGCAAAATTTTCAAATTGTTGTACTGCAAAATGAGATATAACCATAAATATTTTACACACTTATAATAAAAAGTTCTTGGATAGCATATCTGAAGGATGAGTTGTCTACACCCACACTTAAACTGTTTATTTATAGCTAAATGACCCTTGGGGTCTAAAAAGACCCCAGGCATCATGCGAGGGCTTATGTACTAAAAAAGTTAAATTTTACTGGTGAAAGAATAAAAAAATTTCTTCAAATCATTAGAGTTATTATGTTCATTTTACTTGTAAATTCAGACATATATGCAGTAAAAATTTCGTTGTTTTATCACTTATAGTTCCTTTGAAAAGTGTACCTATTCAAAGTGTAAAATAGCATTGGCAGAATAGAGATAAAAATTGCCTTCCGTCTCCCCTTAAACAGCAGCGGAATAGGCCCAATATGGCCGTCGCTGTCAGGCTGGCCCAGTGTTGCCAAATGTAGGAAATTTTCCCTACACGTAGATACTTTTAAGCATTAAAATCATGTAGGGAATTTTCATCCGAAAGTTCCCAACGCTTAGGTACTTTCGTAAAATTTTACAATCGCCTAGCGGGTAATGTTGGCAACTGAACAGTTGTCAGCGCGCAGGAATGAAGCCGACAAACTGTGGCAACGTTTGAAGTATCCAATGATATTATAGACGGCATAGTTGTTTCCTGTTGACAGTAAACAATATTAATTTGAAAACTTAGTTTCAGACACATTAAAATTGATGCGAAATATGATGATTTCAATGTATATCAGTGGAATGAAGAGTCGGTTTGGAAATATTATTAGAAAATGTTAGCAGAAGGAAAATTCATTGTCTCCATAAACGAAAGACGTTTTATTACCTTGACTAGACTTATTTATGTCAGGACGATATACTTGCTAGTACTCGTAAATGATAAGAAAACGCTAAAATATTTGGGACAGCCAACGTTATAAATGAACAAAGCGCTAGTAGCATTACGCTTTGAAAATCGAATCATGCAGAGTGAGGGACTTCCTTGTTTTGTGCTGACTGTAAACTAAATAATTACTGCTGTTCCTACTCTAGCGTTGATAGTGTCCGGATGTATCCTTGTGTGGTCAATAAAACAGATATCCTCGTGTAACAGTACACTCAGAATTAGCGGCATATTTTGGGATTCTTGATGTACCCTTGTCCGATCGATAAATCAGTAATTCTCTTCTAACAAAGCATTTGGAATTTGCGGCATAATCTACACTTGACTCCATCAATTAGTAAAGACCAGTCAGTGAAAAAAAAAAACATATCTAGAAAGTGAAGCATGATGCCAAATATTTATTTTAAAGTTTTCAAAATTATCAATAAAATTCTTCTGGGTATGACACCGCGTCGTCATTTTATAAACTCAGGGTCTGTGTCAGCAGTCAGACCCTGATGAAGGTCGCCTGCAACAGTGGTCGAAACGTCGGTACAGTTTATAAAATGACGACGCGGTGGCATACCCAGAAGAATTTTATTGATAGTGACAACTGCCGCGGAAGCCTACGTTTGCATTTTTCGAAATTGTAAAATGTCATATTAATCAATTGGTTGACCTCTGCTGGCTGGACTCCTGGATTCAGACCCTCCCAGACCCAAGTCCTGGCTACGACGCTGGTATAGGGGCATTAATGAGTTGGTAGGGAGAAAGTAGGGAAAACGTAGGTACATTTTTGTGAGACTGTAGGTATTTTCTCACTCTGCCATCTGGCAACACTGGACTGGCCACACTTTCCCTGTACGGAGCTTGAGTGCAGGACGCCTGCCGGACGCGGCCGCGGCTATCTGCCTGAGCAGAGCGTGCGTCGCCGGCTGTCGTGTTTGGGTTATCGCGCGTTAATTGGGTGGCGGGTGGCGCCGCCTGGTGACGGACGCTGACAGATGATTAAAGGTCGCGACACCGCGGCCTTGATTACCCCCGCTAATGGCCGGCCAGACCGCAGCCGCCACGCCGCGCCGCCTGGGACACCGCCCGCCACGCCACCTGCCAGCCGCCTCGAGCGCGGTCGCTCCAAGACTCGAAAAATGTTGCACCTACACTGTCGCAGAAAAATATTGGTACATCTGGACAGACGATGACGGCAGAAACAACTGCTGTACTCGTAATGGGTTCGTTCTACTTTCTGCATCCACCTCCAGGCGTGTGGCGGAAGGTTTTTTGCGCCCTTTATCACTGCCACCAATCAACAACCGGAACGGACTTCTGAGAAAATGAAGACCAATAAGACCCCACCCAAACGGTCTTTCCCAAGGCCACTTGTGACGATATCGATAAACATTGAAGGAATATCGAGAGACAAAGAAGTTTTATTATCTGATTTGTGTAAAGAATACCAATGTGACTTCGTCCTGATTCAATAAACTCATCGGGGCATTACAAGACCTTCACCCAAAATAGACGGAATGAAAATGATCCTGGAGAGTCCACATGAACAGTACGTTAGTGCCATTTTCGCGAGACCAGGAATTAACGTCTCATCTGCATCACTGACTGACAGGGATGACGTTGAAATATTATCTCGAACTCAACAGTATAGCGTTACCTCTGTGTACAAGCCACCAGACTCTACTTTTGTCTTCACTGAGCCTGCTTCGTCAACACACGCGAGAAAAGTTGACATCGCGGTAAATGAAATGGCACGGATTGTGACTGGGTGCCTGAAACCAACACCAGTACACAAAATGTACTTAATTATGGGGATCGCACCGCCCAACATACGACGTGACATTGCTGCCGAAGCTGAAAAAACGAAGCAAGAAAAGGACATGCGTCATCCTCTATATGGACACCAGCCTGCTGACCGACGGCTTCGTTCGAGGAAGAGCTTTCTGTCATGTACCCGAGCACTGGAAGGGTCGGCCGCAGAGAACCGTATAGCTAGGTGGGAAATGGATTTGAGAAGCCCCCAAAGAGCAGCAAAAGAACAACTGGCACCTGGAGGAGACCTGCCATACACAATCTGAAGAACCCTGAACCATATGAGGGTAGTAGTGTCAAAGTGAAAGACAAACAAGCAGCGATGGGGCTTCCTAAAAGATAATGAGAACACTCTGTGTCTTTGTGGTGCTGTACAGGATCCTAAACACCTGCTTATCTGTCCATATTTAGAAAAGCCCTGTACAATGGAAGACTTATGGGAGGCTAACGACAAAGCCATATCGGCTGCTAATTTTTGGAAGTTAGAAGTCTAGTTCCGGACACGGAAAGTAAGTACTGCCTTCAATTCCAGTCGCGAATGATTCTGCGGGAAAAATGCTCGCTTTTATACCTCTGTGTGGAGCCTCATCCCTAATCTCTCTTATCCTTGTGGTCGCTTCGCAAGATATTAGTCTTGTAAAGTTCGCGAACGAACTAGTTCGGAAGAGCGCTCCCACAGGCGAACTAGTTCGCAGATCCCTCGCCTTTTAGTTCGTCCGCTCCTTTTCCGATGTCTGACGGGGAACAACGAGAGGACGCGAGAGCGCGCAGAATCACCTGATTCCCTTCTGCCAGTTACCTTCATTTAGAGATGAGATGCAGCTCAGCTGCAGTTTGATAGTTCACTGCCACAAGAAACCTATTTTAAAAATAAAGTACTACGAGTACTCTGTATGCAAAGTAGTTGAATACCATTGTATCGCCCATTCGTGTAAATAACTGGTTAATTTGCCTAAGTAATTGATGTCAAATTGCCCAAAAATACGGGTAATAGGCAACACTGATTCATTATATAAAAAAGCTGTCACAAAAAAGAGCTCTTTTAGTAGCGGTAGCAAAAGCCCCAAAGAGCGGACGAACTAGAAGGAGCGGACGAGCTAGGAGCAGCGGACGAACTAGGAGCAGCGGACGATTATGCCAAATGTATCTCGCTTCATAATTCGTTGAATTCTTTTCCGAAGACCGACGGGCAATAGCGAGAGTCGCGTAGCAGAATTAAAAATCACGTGAGTCATTACGAGGTGAGCGTCTGCCTGCTAGATTACATAGTTCAGTGCTACAAAATTTCTCTTTTGATGTGTTCTGCACTCTGCAATATCTGACTAATAAATTCCATAATGCCAAGATATAGAGATAAGTCTAAACTTAAACGCGAGAAATTATCCACAAACTGTTTCTTTTGGTTTGCGTGATATCGTTAGCGGCTCAAGCAGCAAGCGCATGAAACAGCTAGGTGGGGGAACTTGTCCCTCCACCTGCTCACGCAGACCACGCCGCTCAGCCGTCACTGGCAGCGGACGAACTAAAACAGCTCTGTCGCGAACTAAAGTGAGCGCTCCCAATCGCGAACTATTATGCGCAAGTCTACAACATATAGGAAGGAAGAAGCGATGTATTGCTTGACTCTTCTTTAAACGTTTGCTCTCGGAACTTTGACAAAAGCGCGTACCGCGATTCACGACTCTCTTGTAGCGTCTACCACTGGAGTTTCCTGATCATCTCTGTGATTACACGGTCTAATTTTTGATCAAATCTTTGACATAAAATATCATCAAAAGTAGGTAATACTTTTTTTTTTCATATAAATCTTTGACGTGACGCTTAATAAAGGGGTATTAGGGGAATGTCGGGTAGTCACGTACACCAAAATGAATTGCTAATAGAACAACAATAAACAACTTTTCTGTCTTTATTTTCGCTGTAAAATGAAACCAGTAACTTCTTTAATCATTTCACTTAAAGCTAAGTATAAACAATAATTTTTTTGAAATATCTTAAAAGCACTTTGGAAATAGTTTTCATGTTGACAGAATATATGACCTCAACTGCGAATCGGCAAAGCCGAAATTGTGTACCCAGCCACGATTCGAACCCGGGTCATCTGCTTTCTAGGCAGTTGCGCTGACCCCTACACCACTGGGGACACAGTAATCACCGCTCCTGCAACGACTTCCTATGCACGCCTCCCATCACTCACAAATTTCACAGTTTACCCTCCCCACAGTATATTCGGTGCTCGGATGCCGAGGTGGACGGACGCAGGGCGGCAGCGCTAGACGTGATGGAGTAAACGACGGCTGCGTGGCTGCTACAAAGGTCAGTAGAGCGCTTTGCCTACTATTGCGTCTTTAAGTGTTTTAAAATGGCAAAATGAACGAGACTGAATGTGCAAGAACAGATACGATTAGATTCACCTTTGATTGGAACTGTACAAGACCGAAAGTGTTCGAGATAAAAAGATGGTTATCAGAAGAGGTTAAGATCACAGGAGAGGAAATTATTGGTGTACATCTTTCCTTTGTCTTTTTAAAATTGATTTCTTCTGAATTGTGTTGTTCGATTATTGACAAGTATGGTGGTAAAATTTCGTCACTCGGACGGAACCGTTAGTGAAGTTATTGTTTGTCATGTCGGGCTAGGCATCCGAACAGTGAGAGTTTTCGAGCTGCCATTCGAGGTCCCAGCTGCAGCAATAAACTCTGCGCTTCAGCCTTATGGTAGAGTAATATCGAATATTGCCGAAAAGTCGTCAGAGGAACATATGTTTCCTGTTCTAAATGGAATTAGACAAATTAAGATTGATCTTTTGAGGCATATACCATCTTATTTGAATATCTGTGGACATCGCGCTCTCGTAATTTACGATGGACAGCCGCAGACATGTTCGTTATGTAATGCCACCGGGCACGTTAAAAATCAGTGCACGAGAAGGCGAGTCCTACAATTACCAAATAACGAGGCGGTTGTCCCAGGGCAGACCGTAAGCATGAAAGTGACGTACGCTGCCGCGGCGGTCAACCGGGCCCCCTCTCCACCGAGTGTGGCCGAGCAGACGGGACCATCCGACGGGTGCGCGGAAACCGGAAGGAACGCAGAGTTGGACAAAAGAGGCGAGCCGATATCGGCCAACGATGACGTCACTGAGAGCGCATCGCGCATGTTTCGTGAAACTGAAAACTTTTCAAAAGAGAGACAAGCTTCACAGACGACACCTGATGTAGACATGACAGAATACGTAAGAGAGTTTGCTATTGTCACTCAATGTGATAATTATGTTTTATTATAATGACATAGTGCACCTATGCACTGTAAATTATGTTATATAACAACTGATTGACATTACAAGATTATGGCCTGATTGACATTACAAGATTATGGCCTTGTAAAATGATTTTATTGGACCAGATGATGCTGACATAGTTCAGCGAAACCGGTCGTCTTAAATAAAAATTGATGATCAGCGATCTTGGCTTTTTTTTATATCTTTCTACAATAGAATACGTAACGACAGTCGCACACGAAGAGGCCAGTAATTTAGAGGGGCCTACAATGGATGAACGTCAAACGACAGACACACTAAAAGTAACAAAGGAAGACCACACGGATGACAAGGTAGCACAGGCAGAATCAGACAACTCCAATCTACCGGCAAAAGGTAGAGAAGAACAAGAAGAACCCGAAACACCACCCACTTCACGTGTCGAAGAAAAAGAAGCAATATTCGATTGCGAAATTAACGGAGTTAAAAAATCTTCTGCCAAGAAGAAAGGCGAGGTACCGTCTCGGCGATTTTCCATGGAATCGCCAGAAAGTTCACCAAAGATTTCACCGGAAAGCTCACCAAAATCATCAAACAAAAAAAAGAGGAGAATTGCACATCAAGCTGCAGAGATCTTGGTACCTCCTTTAAGAGAGCGGCTGAGACAGATACAGGACCCTGACAAGAGGAAAGAAAAAACAAAAACGCAAAGAGTAGTTGAGTGATCTGGTCGGAAAACCAGACAGGAAAAGGTTGCTACGCCGCACGTATCATTTGAACAATTACATGACAAGACGAAACCGGATATAGACGATGACACCCGACATGGATATGTGCACGAACATGACACGAAGGAAACAAGAATCAACTGGGCGGATGACAAGGAAGATCAGACTGATGCAATGGAAACGGAAGGGGCCTTTGAGGAAGAATGTTTTTATTGAAATTTGTGCATTGAATTTTAAGAAGAAAGAAAAAAAGAAGAAAGAAAAACGAAAAAAGAAAAATTTAACTGTAAAAACTAAGAGGCTCCAATTACGTGTGCTCTATTACACGTCTTGTAGCGTTTCAAAGTGGAACGTACATATAATGTGACTACTATAAACATAAACAAAATTCAGAGTCAACCAAAGGTGGCTGCACTGAAAGACTTTCTGTATCAGTCAGATACAGATATCGCTTTCTTGCAGGAAGTTAACATAAAACACTTGTATATTTTCGGGTATAAGGAGGTGTTAAATGTAGCTCCAGAAGAATCGTGTGGGACAGCGATCCTCGCTAAAGAATGGTTTGACATAACGAATGTGTGTCTTTTAGAGTCAGGGAGGGGAATCAGCTGTAAAAATTTTAACACTACTTTTATAATCATTTACGCGCCATCATGCAACAATGCAAGACAAGAGAGAGCGGCCTTTTTTAGGAGTGGCATTTTACTTCTACTCAAAGAGAACCCGGCAGAAGTTTTAATAGGGGGAGATTTTAATTGTGTTTTGAATAAAAAGGACCAGCGATCAAATTTTAACTTCTTCCAAGAACTGAAGGCATTGGTTGAAGTGGTTTGACGTGTGGGAAATCAAATATCCTACGATGGTTAGATTTACGTACATTACTAGTACTACACAGAGTAGAATAGACAGAATAAATGTCACCCCAATCTAGATACCAAAGTAAGTAGTATTGAGGTGATACCAGCTGCCTTCTCTGATCACTTAGCAGTGAAATACAGTATCAAATTAACAAGGCAAAAGACTTACTGGGGTTGCCCAATATGGAAATTGAACATCAATAGCCTCTTAGAAGATGCTCTGGCTTTAAAGGTACAAGAAACTTGGGGAGCTTTTTTAAAAACGAGTAACAAGTATAGAACAAATATCGAATGGTGGATGATGGTCGCCAAGAGAAAGTTAAGAACAACGTTGATATCTTACGCAAAGGAAAGGGCAATTTGGCAAGACACACAATGGAGTTCTACTACTGTTGTCTAAGGGACTTTTACGACCAACCAATATCTCAAGAGGCCATTATAAATATTAAAACAATTAAAGCCAAAATGATAAGTATCAAGAGGAAACATCTGGAAGGATTGCAAATAAAATCACACACTAGAACGACGGTAGAGGAAGAAAATACCTCCATCTATCACTTGATACATCACACAAAGAACAGAAGAAAAAATTTTATTGCCAGCCTCAGAACGGAAGGTAACAGAATACTAAAAAAAGTTAAAGCAGTCAACAATCCGAAGATTGGTTTGAACATCACACTGCTTTACTAGGCATGGTCCTGTTTGGAGGTGGTATGCCGTTGCCTACATCCGACCTTCGAACTGACTTACCCAGCCAGTTATAGGGGGACCTACAGTTTAACGTGGGTTCCGAACCACGGTGCTGCTCGGTATTTTTCACATGAGCAATACTGCCAGAGGTGAAAGAAGTAGAAAATGACAGATAAAAATCCTAGGTTTTTTTATATATTTTTTTATTTTATTTATTTATTTATTTTTCTATGGATAGTTCTGTCCGTTGCGGCCGCTGTTCGTGTTCGTTCGTTCTTGTTCGATGTGTTGTTGGCTCAGCTTTTTTATTACAGAGGGCGTTGAGCCCTCAAACCGGGCGCGCTGAGCCACGGCGCCCGGCAAGGTTCTGGCTGGGATCGATCCGGCGACCTTTGGATTACTAGTCTGGCACTCTACCACTGTGCAACCGAGGCGCAATTTAACAGAATACTAGCAGACCAAAAAGATATCTTAAATGAAGCACATAGATTTTATCAGCAGCTATATTCTGGAAATGCTACTGACGACAACTCCGTGCAAGAGCTTTTACAGAGCTCTGAAATAGAAAAGATAGTTTCAGAGGAAGAGGACAGAGGTCTTACGTTAGAAATTACGAATGAGGAGGTACTTGACATCATTACATCTTCGCCTTCGAGGAAGTCTCCAGACCCAGACGGCTTGCCGGTGGAATTTTAAAGAACCTTTTGGCAACTAATAGGTAACGAATTCACGGAAGTCGTTAATGACGTCTTGAGAGGAGTGGATATTCCTCCCGCATTTAAGGAAAATGTAACTGTACTACTTCCAAAGGCAAGGAGCACGGACATAAAAGATATTAATAACATGAGGCCGATCACCTTAATGAATTCAGATTATAAAGTAGTTGCACGTGTAATTAAAGAAAGAATGAGACCTATTTTATAAAAAGTTATTGGAAGCAACCAGACTTGTCTCCCTAGACGTACCATTTTTATGTCTGTATGTGAATATCGCGACATAATTACTCTTTTCGCAATATCGTCAGCTAATGGCGGCATTGCCTTCATTGATTTTGCTAGATCTTTTGATAGAGTGAACTACTAATATTTCTTCAAAACTCTGAAACACATAGGCTTTAATGACAACAACTTAACGGTTTTAATGAACATCGTCAGGGGTATAAAAACCAAAATCTCGATAAATGGTCAATATACTAACGAGGTATTGATATTAAGTGGAGTTCCTCAGGGAAGTCCCTTGTCCATGTTATTTTACGTAATTTCTCTAGAACTTCTCCTATGTCGTTTGAATGCAACCTCAGAAGGAATAACAGTAACCGGACTCAAGACAGTTACCAACCCATACGCTGACTATGTGGGAATTTTAGTGAGGAGCAATGAAGACTGTGCTAGCAGAGCAACTGGTGCGAGGATCAATAAAACGAAAAGTTCTTTTTTAAATTTAAAGGGATTTGAAAATGTGCAGCTACCGCGGGCACACACAAAGGAACATCACACGACTCTAGGAATAACCTTCTACAGTTGCCCGTTAAGAACAACGGCTGCAGATTGGAAACAGGTGATAAGAAAAATAAAAGGCAGCTTAGTACTGAACGAAACGAGAGATTTAAATATAAAGCAAAGAATTAAACTAGAAACCTGTGCAGTTCTATCAAAAGCGGCATACGTCACTCAGATTTTACCTACACCTCTAGCAACTGCGAGAACTATAACGATCACTATCTCCAGATACGTAAGGAAAGGCCATATTTTCAGAGTAGCAGTGGGAACAATCACCATGAGATCAGAAAAGGAGGCCAAGGGTTGACGGACGTTCGGAAAAAAAGCACGGCCCTCTTCATTAAAAGGACACTCAACCTTATAGAGACACAACCGAACAGCATAACTGCTGCTCTGTTCGACCTTCTGAAACCTGTCAGCATGCAGCCACCAGTAGATGTTAGCGAAATAAGCTACAAACTGAAGCACATTCAGTCTTTTTACGTAGAGCTCAGCTGCGTGAAATGTATTTTAACGAATAAACACAAGAGAACAAGCAAATATATAGTAGATAAGTTTAAATCAACCGATAACCAAAATACGATGGAGCTGAAATACCCTAACAAAAACTGGGGGGAAATTTGGACAAATATAAATAACCAAATGCTGACAACAGATGTGCAAGCGTCATGGTACAGAGTTATAAATAATGTAGTTAGCACGAACGAAAAACTTTATTCAATAGGACTAAGCGCGACCAACGAATGCCCAAAATGCAAACATTTGGACTAATTAAGCTATCGCTTCATCTGTAACGGATACAAAAATATTTGGAAAGACTTTATAGCTCAAGTCGCTTTCATCAAACGGCGAGTTTGAGTACTGTACACAGTGATCACCGCACCTGCAAGGACTACATATGCACTTCTCCTGTCAGACACAAATTTCACGTTTTACCCTGCCCACAGTACATAGTGACTACGAGTTTGAGTACTGTGGGCAGGGTAAAGCTGGAAATTTGTGTCTGACGGGAGACGTGCTTAGGTAGTCCTTGCAGGTGCGGAGAACACTGTGTCCCCAGTGGTGTAGGGGTCAGCGTAACTGCCTAGAAAGCAGAAGACACGGGTTCGAATCCCCGCTGTCTACACATTTTCGGCTTTGCCCATTCACAGTTGAAGTCATATATTCTGTGAATATAAAAACAATAACTACTGCAGGATCAGAAGTGACATCTGTTCCTTCGGAATAGACGCCACATGTATATATATTGGAATTAGTCTGTTGGCACTAAAAAATTTGGAGGGTAGCCCCGAACACAACATTCAGTGGTATTGCAATTGTTTCTTGGCCTTGAGAACATCACAGTATAAATATCGGAAGGATCTATATGAAATCAGTTTTCAAAAAACTATGTAATTGTAGATAGACAAGATTTTTTGGCTATATGTAATGCAGCTCATATTGTGGTGTATTAGCTCTGAAGATGGCGTCTAGCACGCCGAAACCGGTTATGTAATTAAACGAAGAAAGCGATCTTGGCTGAAAACTTCTTATTAAACACTTCTTTATGTTGGAGCTCAATTGCCATTCCCTCCGCCATGCGCCAATACGCTGCAGATCATTTTGCATTTCGCTACCGTGTTCCGGCGTCATCCCTGAAAAGCCTCATTGAACTTCCCATGTTATCTGTAAGGTCATTTATATATACTGTGGAAAGCAATGGTCCTGTAACACTCCTCTGGAATCACTTCAACATCTGACATTCTGCGTTCCATCAGCTATAAATACCTCATTCCACTCACACTGTTGAGTTTGAAAGTGGCCTGTTATTAAAATAAGCAAGATCTTGGGCAGTTGATATTTGCAAATGTAAGTCCAAACGCTCAGTGCTGCTCTAAATTACTTTATGAGTGGCCACAGTACATGCGGCAACTGTCTTGAGCAGTTAAACCGGCAACCCACGCGCAATGGAAATATTCTAGACCTTATAGCCACAAACAGGCCTGACCTTATTAACGATGTCTGTGTAGAGACAGGAATTAGTGATCATGATATCGTCATAGCGATGATGGTGACCAAAGTTCATAAACCAGTCAAGAAGGCTAGGAGCGTGTTTTTGTTGGGAAGAGCCGACAAGCAACTGTTACGATCGCACTTAGAAAATGAATGGGCATCGTTTAATTCCGGGACTATGGATGTAGAGGAATTGTGGACTACATTTAAGTGCATTGTTAATAAAGGGTTAGAGAAATATGTGCCAGTAAAGACGATTAAGGATGGAAAAGATCCACCGTGGTATAATAATAATGTTAGAAAGCAAAGGCTGTTGCACTCTCGATTCAAAAAAGAACACGCAAATGATGACAGGCAAAAGTTAGTAAAGATTCGTGCGTCTATAAAAAGATCGATGCGTGAAGCATACAATAATTATCACAGCCATACCTTAGCAAAAGATCTTTCCGAGAACCCGAAAAAATTCTGGTCCTATGTAAAATCGATAAGCGGGACAAAGCCCACTGTCCAGTCACTAGTTGATCATTCCGGGGCAGTAATAGAAGAAAGCAAACGGAAAGCTGAAGTTCTAAATTTAACCTTTAAGAAATCTTTCACGCAGGAGGACCGCACAAATGTACCATCATTTGATCAACGTACTAATTCCGAAATGGGGGACATAGCAATAGGTATTTCCGGTGTAGAGAAGCAGCTGAGAGAGCTAAATACGAAAAAGTCTGCTGGTCCGGATGGAATACCAGTTCGGTTTTACAAACACTATTCTGCGGCATTGGCCCCCTACTTAGCTTGCATTTATAGCGAATCTTTAATTCAGCGCAAATTTCCTAGTGAGTGGAAAAAAGCGCAGGTGACTCCCGTTTATAAGAAAGGAAAGAGAAATGACCCATACAATTACAGGCCAATATCGTTGACATCGGTTTCATGTAGAATTTTGGAGCATATTCTCAGTTCGAATATAGTAAATTTCCTTGAAACGGAAAAGCTTCTTTCCATGAATCAGCACGTGTTTAGGAAACATCGTTCATGTGAAACTCAGCTTGCCCTTTTCTCACATGACATCTTGAGAGCCATGGACGAAGGGCAACAGGCGGATTGTGTTTTTCTCGACTTCAAAAAGGCGTTCGACGCGGTGCCACACTGCAGACTGCTAACGAAGATACGAGCTTATGGAATAGGTTCACAGATTTGTGACTGGCTGGAAGACTTCCTAAGTAATAGAACGCAGTACGTTGTTCTCGACGGCGAGTGTTCATCAGAGACGAGTGTATCGTCAGGCGTGCCCCAGGGGAGTGTGATAGGACCGCTATTATTTTCTATCTATATAAATGATCTGATGGACAGAGTAAGTTGTAATTTGCGGCTATTTGCTGATGATGCTGTGGTGTACGGGAGGGTGTCGTCTGTAACTGACTGTAATAGCATACAGGTTGACTTAGACAAAATTTCTAGTTGGTGCGAAGAATGGCAGCTAGCTCTCAATGTAGAAAAATGTAAGGTGAAGCGCATGAGTAGAAAAAACAATCCTATAATGTTCGAATACAGCATTAGTAGTGAGCTTATGATGCTGTCGCGTCGTTCAAATATCTAGGCGTAACATTGCAGAGCGATATGAAATGGAACGAGCCTGTAAGAACAGTTGTGAGTAAGGCAGACAGCCGACTTCGGTTTATTGGGAGAATTTTGGGAAGATGTACTTCACCTGTAAAGGAGACCGCGTATAAAACGCTTGTACGACCACGTCTTGAGTATTGCTCAAGTATTTGGGACCCGCAGCAGATCGGTTTGAAGGAAGACATAGAGGCGGTTCAGAGGCGAGCTGCTAGATTTGTTACCGGTAGGTTCGACCAATGCGCGAGTGTCACGGAAATGCTCCGGCAACTCAATTGGGGATCGCTGGAAGAAAGACGACGTTCTTTTCGTGAATTTCTGTTACGTAAATTTAGAGGGCCGGAATTTGAAGCTGAGTGTAGTACGATCTTGCTGCCGCCTACATACATTTCGCGTAAAGATCACAAAGACAAGATAAGAGAAATTAGGGCTCGTACGGAGGCATATAGGCATTCTTTCTTTCCTCGTTCAATTTGGGAGTGGAATAGGAAAGGAAATGCCTAGTAGTGGTACAGTGTACCCTCCGCCACGCACCTTACGGTGAATTGCGGAGTATGTATGTAGATGTAGATGCACAACAGAAATTTACCTAACTGCTCCCTCCTTAAGGGAGCAGCCAACGTTTTACCAAACACAAAATCAATGTTAAAAATAAATGAATAGATACTTAAATATGGGCAGGGAGCATTAAATCATAAAGCAGATGTTAGATACTTTAAAATCATAATCTATTCAGAAAAATAACAAGCAAATAAATGTGAGGAGACCAAATTAAGCACACACCTCGTACAAAACTGAATTAAATCATATAATTATTGTCCATATTAAAATTGTTTCTGCCCTTTATGAATATGGAGGTAATGTGGGAGGGAATTTTCAACACACAATGGGTAGCTGAAAGCACATTCATTCACTCATTCATTCACAGACATGCGCATAAAGCTAGGTGGTACATTACAATGCTGGAACATATGAAAGCAACGGCAAAACGAAGCGTCGTCAGTGTCTTGACAAGATGGTGGGTGTCTTGATCACAAATTTTTAAATATAATGTGCACTAAACGAACTCATGTGTGGGGAGGCAGTAGCTGACTATTCTTAAGTACCACATGGTGTGCGACCATGCCGAATTTCATAACATTTACAAACAGGAATGAATTTAATGCAAACGTAGGCTTCCGCGGTTGTTGTCACTATCAATAAAATTCTTCTGGGTATGAAACCGCATCGTCATTTTATAAATTCCACCGACGTTTCGGCCGCTGTTGCAGGCGGCCTTCATCAGGGTCTGTGTCTGACTGCCATACCCAGAAGAATTTTATTGATAGGAATGAATTTAGTGTAAGTAATTACAGCACCCGCAAGATTTCATATAGAGGAAAGCTAGTATTAATAAAAGCATGGCTGAAGGCTGAAGTAGCGACCATTACGAAAGCACATGGTGCAGTCACTAATACAAGACAGGAAAGACGGAATCAAATAATAAAATTTACATGAAGGCTGAAGACCACACTCGTGTATTCTAACTTGAGCAAAACTGGACATAAAATCATCACTGGAATGAAGATGCAAATAATAAATTTACATTGAATTTACTTGAGTTCTGTAAATTAAGAAACACTTTGCCTTGCATAGCGAAAGAGTTACTCAAGAGAACTATCACTGAAAAACCAAGACTGCCTGATCACAAAGAATGCAAAATCCTAACAGCATGCCTTCCCCTCAGCATGGTTCAGCGGAGTACTTACTTCCACAGTCGTTGGAACCAGACTGAAGAATCAAGAGTGAAGCTCTAAGGCCTCAGAAACCTTAACCTGCCATACACCGGATGTAGAGCAAAGCAGAGTCCGTTCAGAGGCTAGTGTTTACAAACCCTTGCTACCTGGCGATGACAATTCCCTCCACAACCACTCCCAGAGAGGTCTCCTATCACCTCTTTTGTCCAAGATTAGTTTGGTACAACACTAAAGAACATGTCTACCTCGCCACCTTCCCAAGTAAGCTTGTCTCTGGCCAGCCAGCACGCGCCAGCACAGACGACAAACGAAGCCATGCGTACTTAACTATAGAAAAACGATGCCTATAGCGGGAGGCGGGGACTGTAAACCATTGCGCGGCAGTTAGTCAGTATTAAAAGCAACCTTCTACATTCACATGAACATACAAGTTCAGTCACACGGGGGGAAACACATGGGGCATTGATCATTGATAAAAATAATTAACACACAAATAAATAACATTAATGGTGCAGAAACACTTTAGGTTAAAGAATAAATCTAAATGGAACTCGACGACACAATCAGTGGACGTGTTTCAGCTGTTATTCCATATACACGCAGTTTGTTCATCTGGCCACAGTGCGGTATGGTATCTAACGCCCTGCGGTAGTAAAAAAAAGCACGGCGTATAACAGAACATGGACAGAGCAAGTAACATGCAATAATCACCTTACAAATGGAACACACACATCTGTCTTAGGTCTACATGGTATATGTTTGCATACAAATGTATGTGATATGGACGCAAAGAAAATTAATAATAATTTAACAAATTTCACATACCATGCAACTTATGAAGATGTGCTTTTAAGAACTTGTAGTTTTGTTTTGAAAAATGCAGTATCTCGATATCGTGGATGAATAGCGCGAGTTGTGTTTCTCATCATCGTTGCTTACGGAAACCATGTTGATTCCTACAAAGTTTTGCGCCTCTGATCGGCGACCCTTCTTGTAAACGGGAATGACCTACGCCCTATTCCTACCTTAAGAGCACTTCATTCCTCTAGAGACCTTCGATGCTAGACAGGAGGCAAGTTCCTTGGCATACTTCGAGAAAAATCTAATTGGTACCAGGTCCAAGCGGTCTTTCCCGTGTTAAGGGATTTCAGTTGCTTTTCTATTCCTCTGACATTTCAATAGCTTCCATTTCAACATTCGTGCGATGGATAGAGCAGGTACTACAGTGCAGTCTTCCTCTGTGAAACAGCTTTGGAAAAAACACATTTAGTATTTCAGCCTTTTGTATATCACCATTATGCCCACAGAGTGATTTGGATTCGACCCGTTTATTAATTTGACGTAGGACCAGGTAGCGTTGTGACATGATTCCAAAGGTTCATCAGTGTGTAACCATCAGCACCAGTGATGAAGTAAATATGCGCCATGCCACGGAGACAGATTCGTGCTTCCTACAGCCATCTCGGAGAGCTTGCAAGGGGTGAAATTGTAGCCTTCCGAGTGTCTTTTCAGAGAACTACCGCACAAGTTGGAATTTCTTAATCAGTTGTGCAACGATGCTGGCTGCAATGGTCACGTTAACATTGACACGCCCTGCGCTTCTGTACATCAACGTGGCACACAGGTTCACCAAGATCGTCATAGTGTAAGAACAAATGTTCAAATGTTCGTATAGTTCAAATGTTTGTAAAGTCTATGGGACTTAACTACGGGGTCATCAGTCCCTAAACTTACAAACTACTTATGAACTACTTACAACTAAGGACGGCACAAATATCCATGCCCGAGGGGGGATTCGAACCCCCGACCGTAGTGGCCGTGCAGACCGTGACTGGAGCGCCTCAGTCCACGCGGCCACCGCGGCCGGCTGTTTGTATAGCTTATGGGACTTATCTACGGGGTCATCAGTCCCTAAACTTATAAACTACTTATGAACTAATACTAAGGACAGCACAAATATCCATGCCCGAGGGGGGATTCGAAACCCCGACCGTAGTGGCCGTGCAGACCGTGACTGGAGCGCCTCAGTCCCCGCGGCCACCGCGGCCGGCAGTGTAAGAACAGCACTGGTCGATCGTACAGCTACCACAGCACAAATAAGAGGGTTTTCAGTCCAGAAGCTTCAACACGAACTGTCGTCAACCGTTTACTGAGAGTGGGACCATGGGCACACTCATCTCTAGCGTGTGTTACCTCACGCCACAAATCGACGAACACGGCTCAACTGGCGCCTTCGGACGATCACCTACAAGATGGTGTTGCGGGGCCCTGCTCTCCATCAATGAAAGTTGATTCAGCAGTAAAAATTTACATTTCGTATCGCGATATAGTGTCGAGTGTTCAGATGTTGGCAGTGGCCGGAGCAAACGCAATCGTATAGAGTGATTGGATTACGTTTTCGACCATGAAGTAAATAATTAATGCTGTTCTTGCTCTATGGTTGACAGATTCTCGATGTACACTTGTCCTCTCAATAAATTAACTGTAATCGTCACCGGAAAAATTCATAACAAAACATTCGGAAAAAGAACATGGCTGCCGCACTTTACATGCAGCGGGTGTAGCCAACATCTGAACACAAAACACCACGCCGCGACAAGCGAGCACAGAATAACATAGAGAGGCCTTATAATGACAGTGAAATACAGCTGAGCACAGAGCGCAACACCCAACCAACATAGCGTCCGCAGAGCATGAATCGTCCCAGTGCCGCCCGGCCACAGCTGTGAGCACAGGGTGCCTATAAAGAGCCACATCACGAATCTTGCTGCACCTGAGTGTCAAAATAATTTGTCTCTACTTAGCGCGTAGTGTAGTTTATTACTCCTAAGGTATTTACTTTCGTTTTTGTATTAAATTATCAAACAATTTCTCTTGATTTTGTGTCTTTTTATTATGCAGTATTGTTAGTGTGAGTATTATTGTGTTATTCATGAAGTTCGTCATGTCATTTTTCAGTAACGTTATTACTGCTGTACTTGATTGTATCATTGATTTCTAGTCCTTTGTAAATAATATTAATAATAATAATAAAAATAAATATGTCTACCGTAGAACAGAAGAAATAAAAATGGCGTGTAGTTTTGGAATAAATAAACAAATACGGTAAACAATTACAAGTGTTCATTCCTTTTCATATATTTTAAGGCATTCCCTTTTTTACAAATTTCAGCTAAGGATAGCAAATCATACTATTATATAAAATATAAGCACATTTCTGCACTGTCTCTGCCTTTAACCTCTTATAACTCGAAGAGTACCGAACGTATCGTCATTGCTGTCCCTTTTAATTGTTTATATTCTGGAAACCTCTTACTAGTTTTTTAACCAAACTGAGTAAATAAGTTACATAACCTCGGTGAAGTATCCATAAAAATATATTCCTTTTTACAGATTATTTTGGGCTAGGAATGAATATTAAAGCGAACTGATTTCAGCTGGATTCACTAATTTAGAAGTACTAAGTACTTTTCATAGGACAATTAAAATGTTGGGGGGAACTTAACAATGTGTGAATGCAAAATAAGAAACACACCTTTTAATTTCATGACAGATTTGTGTCTTTGTAGTTTCCTTTATCATACCGCGCACGGCAGTGCGCTGTATTAATATGTTCCTAAACGGCGCGTGCGAATTCGCGATTCTTTAGGGGCCCATATCTGAGGTTCTATTCACCTAAGAGTAAAGGGGTAAAGTGTTCTGGATAGATATTGGCCTAGTGATCATTTGTGTACATATTAGAAGAATGGGTATACTATAGCTATCATGCAATACATCGTCAAAATTTTCAAATTTACACAATTCCTGGAGCCCATTCAAATTGAGCAAATCAGTTGGCTTTTGTACATGACGTGTAGTCTATGGTGGGCTTACAAAAGCACCATTCATTCATGGGTGGTTCCTGAGAAAATAAAAAAATAACTAAAAAAATTGCAAATCTTCGAAATTTGTACCATATGTTCTTATGTTGATATTCTGGACGCCGTTTTCAAATTTTTTCGATATCGTTATCAGTTACCGAGATCCAGAGGTTGAAACTTATCATAGTTTTGCACAAAATCACAAAACCCGATTTTAGCCGTTTTAGCACCGTAAATCACTAATATCTAAATACCGAATCATAGAAACTTGTTCAAATATTTACTAAAAGTCAAGTAGACACTTATCTACAAATAGCATTTTTTCAGTTTTCTTAATTCTTAGTCCGTTAGCATTATACGGCCGAAAAACCGCGATATTTTGCTAGAAAAAGTTCCTATTGTGCTGAAGGGCGGCGTTCGGACAGCTCTGAAACTTACCATGCGATTTGAGGAAAGGTACTCGGCGAAAAATTTTGATTTTTGTACGACTTAAAGATTGAACTCTTCGGTCGCTGAAGGGGTGCTTTTTGTTTTCGTTTACTTTAATAGTTAATATGCAGCATCCGGTTTAGTGAACTATGGCACAATATTTTAAATAGTTTGCAGAGGTAAAAACACATTGCATAGACTTCTCGTATGTTTTATTTTAGGTTACACATAGCTGCGTATGAAATGTAGAGAACATATCGAAATTTTATTTAAAGTTTAGAGCAGAATGATATATGGTTCTTGAGATATCGGCCCGTGAATGATGACACGCGACAGTAATAGGTTCGAAAACGCTATTTCTGATTGTGAGGTAACGTATCTTGAGGAATAAGAAATGACTAAAATGTTATGTTTAGAAAATGTTACACATGTTAATATACATGTAGTTGCAGTGTTATTAATCCCTTGATATTTCATCGAGATTCACGTCTTTCAGACCTGGACATGCAGAATTCGTCATCGTAATGGTTGGATCAACCTGAACGACTGGAATTATCGTGAAATAGCAACATCATATAAAACTAAATTCTCAGCTGGACTCGAAAATATTTACATGCTTTTTATGGAACGATATTGATAGTGTTTAACAATGTTCTTTGAAATAGTTAAGTGTGTTTAGCAATAATCTGAATGTGAAGCTCTTTTTAGAAAGTAAACTATTACGTAGTCAATTTAGTTTAACTTTTGTACAAATGTATCAAGGTATATAAAATACTATACAAATTTTAGTCACCGTTGATTTCATGTTACATAATCAGTACACTCTGATGTAGCAGGAAAAAGACGGGAACCAGCTGAAAAATGTTCCTTCCGGAGCACAGAAAAGGCGAATGTGTTATCTGACACAAGAGTGTGAAACCAGCTGCCTCAATCCTCATTCCGACTTCCTCACCAAAACTTTGGCATGCGAACATATTCGCGCTTTTTTCGGCTGAATGTGAGTAGGACAGAGACAGTGCAACAGGCAGAGAGAGCCATATGTGATGAAACAGAGAAAGTATCAGTTCAGGAGAAAGGCATATGCAAGAAAACAGCAGTGGGAAGCGAAACGAGATGACGCCGGCCGCGGTGGCCAACGGGACTGAGGCGCGTCAGTCACGGTCTGCACGGCCACTACGGTCGGGAGTTCGAATCCCCCCTCGGGCATGGATATTTGTGCCGTCCTTAGTGTTAGCTAGTTCGTAAGTAGTTTGTAAGTTTAGGGACTGATGACCCCAGAAGCTATACAAACATTTGAACATTTTTCGAGATGTCGAAAGTCAGGAAAAGTGGCAACAACAAACGAAGACAGATGCAGATAATAGCAATTGGAGAAAAAGAGAAAACAGTGGGAAACTGAGACGAATGGAGACCGTACATAAAGCATGAGCGTGCGGCTCTCCAATATTATAGCACGAAAGAATTTGTCCATTTTTTCCCATCCCCTGTACCCGCGTGCTAAAGTTTTCCTGTATACAGGTAAAACCCCAAGAAAACCATCCCCATGGACATAGGTGTAAAGGAGACAATCGTGATTGAAAACAATGAAAGCCCACTCTACGTGAGAAAGAAAGGATACGGGCAAAAGGACAGGAAGTGAATGGGGCAGAGAAACGATGAAAGTGGCAGAAACAGACAGCGGTGAGGAATCGCGAGGGAAAAGAATGAAGACATTGAAAGTTTGATCCAGACAGAAAGCGGCAGTGGGAGAGACAGCAAACAAACGGACAGAGACATATATAGACACTGACAGTGAGACGACATTGCTGACTGTGACGGCTTAGCGGTCTAAGGGGCCTCGCTGCGGAGCGCGCGGTTGCTCTCCGTTGGAGGTTCGAGTCCTCCCTAGGGCATATATATTTGTGTGTGTGTGTGTGTGTGTGTGTGTGTGTTGTCCTTAGGTTAGTTTACCTTAGTTTAAATAGTTTGTAAGCTACGGACTGATGACCATGCAGTTTGGTTCGATAGATTTACAAACATTTAAACATTTTTTATTTTTATTTTTATGACCGCTTAACTGGGCAAAAGTATTTACAAAGTTATGTGCTAAAAGTGCGCGAATACGTTTGCATGCCGAAGTTTTGGTGAGGAAGTCGAAATGAGGATTGAGGCAGCTGGTTCCACACTTTTGTGTTAGAGAACACATCCTGTGCTCCGGAAGGAGCATTTTTCAGCTGGTACTCGATA
The DNA here is from genome assembly GCA_026315105.1 of Locusta migratoria. Taxonomy (NCBI): domain Eukaryota; kingdom Metazoa; phylum Arthropoda; class Insecta; order Orthoptera; family Acrididae; genus Locusta; species Locusta migratoria. The sequence continues at coordinate 783,259,323 of CM048744.1, forward strand.
TCGCCGATTAGGACCCACCTCGGTCGCCCCCCAAACATGTGCCGCCCGGGGCCATGCCCCCCCCCCCTCCCCCCGTCAGGCACAATGCTACGCCACTGCAGACACTAGAGTTATACATCCAAGTTATAAAGTTATATAGAGATCACTGGTATAGCCCACTGGTATAGCCTGTTATTCTGTGCTCGCTGGACGCGAAAGGAATGTAAAATTAAGCCATTCAGCCTGCACTGGAGTGATGGTCGACGGGTCGTACGACACACACCTGGAGAGGGCTGTCTCGCCGGGTGCATTCGTCCAAAACACGCTGCCCTCCCTCCCCCAAGCCTGGATTGCAATAAGCTGACCATCGTTCGGTACGTGCAGGCAAGTTCTTTCGCCAATTTTTAATACATAGGTGATGTATTGTTGCAACAGAATAACTCACGTCCACACAGTCAGTGAACCTCAACGTGGTCTGCAAGACGTGCAACAAACACCCTTGCCATCACGACCTTTGCACTTGACTCCACTGGAGCACGTGTGGGATACGATGTGACAGGTGGAACTTGTCGATCCACAACACGGATAACTACATTAACAGTTCAACTAGGCGTGGAGTCACGTATCACATAACAATATTCGCCATCTGTATGATCGAATGTGTACCAGATTCAGCACCCTCATTGCCACCCACGGAGGTTACCACACGTAAGCCCACTAAGATGAATGTTACGTCATGGATCGACGCCTGCTATCTCCGTACCGCTTGATCTATTACCCCTGTGAAGGTACTGGAAAACTCTAAGAGGTTGTTTTTTCTGGCAGCTTATACTGCAATGACATTTAATTACGGTCACGTCTCCGGTATCTGAATGGGGCTTTCTGTGACTTCAAAGGGAGCTGCTACTCTTTCTACTCCGAGTTTAATGAGTTTCTCTAAACATTCTCTATTCACTGCGGCAGCCCGGTTGATGCCAACGTATTTTCGCTAAGGCTCTTTGGCGGAGTGTAGGGTGGGAAGCATCTCGTTCCGCACAAAGCGGTTAATGGGAGTTAGGAGTACGCTGCCTTGCAGTCAGGAACGAAAGGGCAGCACTGTATCTTTTCCTTCCTAAGGCTTGCGTAGAAACGGCGCCAACCACGCCGCCGGATAGCGGGATAGCTGTGCTTCGCACACAGTTTTCCAATATAATTCTCAAACAATTTACCAAACACAGCTAGCACTGACAATCTCTCCTTCTTGTTCTTATTACTCTTTTATTAATGCAAACTTCGAATGGCTACGTTATTTGCCCTTTGATTCAAGTCAATCATATGTTTTTGTAACAAGCGACTTGTTGAGGAGTAAATAAAAACAGTGAATCTCACATATGTAACAGAAAATTGAAATGATTAATAACGCTATGAAGTACAATTCACTAAGGAGTACTCGTGTTTATATACAAATGTACTTCTTCTAGTCTGCCTCATTCAACCAAGTTTCACTGAACTTCCAATACCCTAAGCCAGTGTTTTTCAACCTGTGGGTCGCGAAGCCATGCTAGCGGGGTCGCTGTCAAAGGATGAGGTACCTGCACCATAAAATAACTAGGGGTTCAGTAATACAAAGACGTGTACCCGCAATATATTAAATATTAAAATTGCGGATTTCTTTGTGTAACTGAATAGATGACACATTTTTTTTCTTTTTTAATAGATTGTGTTAATGATGAATAAGCGCATAGTCCGAAAACTGTTTCAGGAACTAATCGATAGGTAAAAGAACTTTATACAATAAGTAAATCTGATATTTTTAAAAAGGTCTAATTTTTTCTCAATGAGCGTAATTCGCCTCTGAGTCTTGCCTGAAATGCGAAACAGTCGTTAACCAAAATATATATTTTTCTGTTGGAAATCTTGTAAAAATATACTAATGTGTTCCATTCCGAAAAATACAAAAAAAAAAAACTTCGTTTACAATTTAAAAGAAAGCTGTAAGCTGTGACATAACATACCTTTGTTAGAGGTCTTGAGGGGGGGGGAGATCGCCAGAAGTTTTTCTTTTTTTTTTTTTTCCCCAAGAAGGTTGAAATCACTGCGCTAAGCAATATGACACATTATATGCAGCTGCCACCGGATCCAGAACCATTAACTAACGGCTTTAGTTTTCTCTTTGTCTTGTCCTCAATTCGGTGTAATATTATGCTGATAAATTTCACCTTAGATATTTCTACGTTAAAGACAAAAAGATAATTGGATTTTGGAGAGAGTGACTGCGAGCAACACAAGCTTATCGTATATTTAATAAATAAGCTAATCTATTATCCTTCATTATATACTGTGCTCACAGAAAACATAACTTTCATCGATGTGATGTCTATTCTTTCTCACATGTCCGAAACATGAGACACCATTGGTTGATATGCCTCATTGCCTGGTGCAAGTCTTTCAGTTGGACGCCACTTCGGCGACTTGCTTGTCCCTATCCTGCCCTAGTTATCTAACCGGAGAAGGGGACTTACAGCTTAACGATGAATCCGAACCACGTGTCGTTTCTGGCGACTCCTCAAATCGTTGAGAAGTGAAGAATGGGTTAAAGCGCTGACTGAACAAATCCGAACTCCGAGCGAGTTTCGGACCCGCGACCCTTCGGTTTCCAGTCGAGCGCTTTAGCCTAAGACCACCGGGCCCGACATTAACTACCCAAATTTACGTTTCGAAATATTCAGACATCTCTGCTGTTACAGAAAACTAGACGAAATTCAATGGAAAAGTTGAAAATTTGTGCTGGACCGGTATTACAACCAGCATTTTCCGCTTCGGATTAAGGCGACCGCTGGGCTGAAGCACGAAATTCGGATTCGGAACCTTCCGCCTTCTGCGACTGTCACAGGAAACGATGTTGAAACATTTGTGAACAAAAACATTAAATTGTTGGAATAAATAAAATGTAACATGATGTTTTTCTCTAAAAAAAAAAAAATAAAATAAAAAACGAAAAAAGGAGCAATTCCAACTCATTAAACAGCTCTTCCCATAAATGTCCGATCTATTTTGATGTGTTAACTTTTCTTCTAGATTGATACATTGTATTTTTCTTTGCTCTCTGTCCAATTCCCTCCAGATTTCAGTGTTTTGCAAAAATGAAAAACTGTTGTGTTCTGGCAACAAATGGAATCTTTCAGTTAATTGTAAGATCGCCGTGTGAAGTAACAAAAAATACAAATTTACTTTAAACTTTGTTTTAGGGTGTAATATGGACTCATCTGAAGTTTTGTAATCAGCATGCCGTTTTCGAATTCGTAGACGTGCAGTTTCCTTGAATTCAGGTTCACATTCTAAATCTTCAGTTCGTTTCAACGTTTTAGCAACATTTCACACCCTATGGTTAGAAGTTGCAGTATTATTACTGCGTGGATAATCTAAGCGTTCCAGTTTCTGTCGGTAACACCAAGTGTGTATTATGCTAGATTAGATTAGATTCGTTTTTCGTTCCATAGATCCATGTTGAGGAGATCCTCGTGGATGTGGAACATGTTAAGAAACAAAATTTGCCAGCTGAATAATAGATAATACTAATACTATAAATACAGATACATACATATTTTTTCAGGTTTTTTTAGCTGATTATATAATAATACTAATATAGTATGAATACCGATACATGCATCATTTGGTACAATTCAGAAATTCACTAATGGAGTAGAAGGAGTTGGCCACTAGAAAGTCTTTTAGGTTCCTCTTAAACTGATTTCTATTTGTAGCTAAATTTTTTATACTTGATGGTAAATTATTGAAAATGTGTGTTACTGAGTAGTGGACCCCTTTTTTAACTAAAGTAAGTGCTTGTAAGTCCTCGTGTAGATCATTTTTATTCCTAGTATTGTATGTATGAACTGAGCTGTTTGTTGAGAAAAGGGATATTTATGACAAATTTCATTAAGGAATAAATACACTGGAGGTAGTAGTTAATATACCCAGTCCTTTGAAGAGGCTTCTACAGGACGTCCGTGATTTTACTCCACAAATAATACGTATTGCACGCTTTTGGACTCTGAAGACTTTTATACTATATGACATTATGGAATGAAAGTAAGAAAAGTATGCAAGCTTTGTTAGTTATATTTCCTATGTCTGATAACACTCGTATTGAAAATAAAGATTTGTTGAGTCGTTTCTGCAGTTCTGTGGTGTGCTCCTCCCAACTAAATTTATTATCAAGCTGTAATCCCAGGAATTTAATACTGTCAACCTCACCTACCTGCTCTTCTTCATACTTAATGCATATGCTGGCGGGAAATCTCTTACATGTTCTGAACTGCAGGTAGTGAGTCTTTTCAAAGTTTAATGACAATGAATTGGCTTTAGACCATTAATTAATGTTCATGAAAATATTATTAGCAGACCTTTCTATAACTATGCTTCACATAATTTTTATTGCAATACATGTATCATCTGCAAACAAAACGAACTCTGCTTCTGGTAGTGTACCTGATGAGAGGTCATTTCAATCGTAAAGAAGAAGGATTAAAATTGGACAAGATATGGCGATCGACGTTGCATAAATCACGTGACAATCGATTGCTCGCAATCGAGAGAACAGGCGATAGCCACAGACAGCCACACATCGACGCCACGTGACGTGAGGTGGCGCCCTCTACGATCTTACATAAGGAGCGGCCTCAGCCCCCAGAAGCCAGTCGTCGACTCAACCTCGGAAGATGTTCTCCACAGTCGAGAACGAAACTTCAGGAAGAGGAAGTTTTATAGATCGACCACGGCAACTCAGCCCGGAAGTGTTTACTGATGAAGACGCCGGCCGTGAAAGCCTTCATGGGATGAGAGGTACACAAGAAAAAGCAATGGCCCCAAGATGGATCCTTGTGGGACACCACACTTTCCTTTTCCGCAACTGAAGTCAAGTTATTCTATTTACTCCTATGCAAAACCGTCTTTGGCAGATGCCACACGGAATAAGACGCTCACCAGGCAAAATGTCTGTGAGTACTTGGAATCAAACTTCTAATGTCATCGGCCCCTACTCTTACAAACCACTTAAACTAGCTCACACAAACTTTTTCTAAAGACGACACGAACACCCATGTCAGAGGGAGGACTCGAACTTCTGGCGGGATCAGCTGCGGCCTCCAGAACGACATGGCGCCTTAGGCCACGCGGCCATCCCCGCGCGGCAGTAGCCTGGCGCACCCAGAGTACCGGCGCCGGGGTGCCCCGCATCCCTTGCACCCCCTGGTAAATCGGCCCTCAGCCACTACCGTTGCTGACCGGAGTCTGTCGCTACTAGAACGAACTTGCCGAGTGTGATGGGACTCCTTGTCGCAGCTAGAGCACTCTCTCTTTCTCTCTCTCATGCACACACTATCTCTCTCTCAGAAAGTGGGAAAAACAAGAGATAATAGGATTCTTGGGTTTTTCTTTTTCAGGTTGAAAGCTAACAATATGTTTTGGTTCAACTAATTTTTGTTTATTTAAGAACTACTTTTCGGCTTATTAGGCCATCTTAAAGTAAACATTTGACATAGTCGACAAGAAAGGCTAGCGATGATGTTGCAATCATGTTAAATTAAGTTGCTACACACCATAACCCTAATTCTTTGCTTATGACATTAGCAGAAGTTGTCCAATTGATTTCTAGCCATGTAGGCATATGCTGTGTAATAAATGCCTTATACTTTAGAATTGTACATAGCGAAACTTGTTACATACTTAATACTCTAAAATTCTAAGCTACGATCAAATTATTGAACTCTTTATTTATCGTATGGTTTTACAAGTATACAACAGAAGAAGCCTCCCCGAAATTGTGATCACTGCAATCGGGCCGATCCCTGCGTTACGGTTAGTACCGACTAATTCTTCCACCAAGGTGCTGCTATACAGCAACAAGTAATATTGAACTTGTGACATATGTTGAGATCGTCGCTTATAGGGTACTTTTGACATGATGTACATATGATGTAAATGGCCTTCTTAATGATTTTATCATCTATTTTACAATTGAACAAAATGACACACTTTACACTTCCATTATAAGTTATGCATTATATTGAGTTATGCCTTATATTGATATAAACTTTTGTGTGCATTAAACGTTTTTTACACTGTGTTTAGATTACTTATTGGAGAACTTTGATACAGTGTATTTATTTAAATTACATTTCATATTACAATTTTATAGTTATTGCTTGGTTTTAAAGTCTGCAAGCTAAACAAGGTATGTAGTAAAGGGAACGGTTACAGTTTTTTATAGGAATGTGAAAGATTGATTTGTGGCAGGTGGCTGGTTGACTACATTATATGAAGCTTAATAATGGGGATGTGTTCAGCTGTAATTCGTCATTTAGAACTAGATTGCGATTTTTGGCTAAATGCTTCCAACAGTTTTAGTTTCTTTCCTTTGTTGGATATATGTAGCACTTCATTGTGGAGATGGTAGCTGTGACTTGCTTTCAATACATGATCTGCAAATGTGGAGTCAGACTTCTGTAATCCCCATCTGCGTTCGTGTTCAGTCAGCCTGTTTCTGCAGTCATTACAAGCGATTTTATAAACCCCACTATTACTGAATACATCTCTTGTATCTTTGTTGTTGAATAAGATGTGAGCTGCAGTGCCTCTTACATAAAATGAAGTTTCATATTCGAGGGATATTAGAGTTTTGCCTAATTTGGTGGACATTTTTCCTAAACAACAGTTGGTCTTAGTTAAGATTGATTTTGTAATAGGGACATACAGGTGGAGTAGGACCTTTCTACTTTGTTTTTTGGTTGAATGATGTCTATTACTTCAGGTTTATAGCCATTGTTGGATGTAATGAATTGAATGGTGTTTAATTCTGTTTGAAAGTCCTGTTTTGATAATGGTATGTACCTATTAAATGAAATTCCTTCTTCATTCAATAGCGTATATTTTTTGTAAATGGTTGTACATATGTTTGTAATACACCGATTTCACAATCATCACCCATTTATTCATTTTTCCAAAAATCTATCTTAAACTCAACCTATTTTTCACAAAACTATAGTATTCTGGCAACTGAAACTCCATGGAAGCAACACATCTCGGCTGAGTCAAAAGATGGGGACTGCACGAACAGTTCGACGACGTTTGCAACAGCATGGACTATCAGTTCGGAGACCACGGTTGCAGTTACCCTTGATGCTGCATCACAGACATAGCGCCTGCGATGTTGTATGCAACGACGAACTTGGGTGCACGAAATAGGCTGTGGTAATAAGAAAGAGACAGCGTGGCGAATGGAGATTTGGGTGTGGCGGGAGACGTGCGAAAGAGTCCTCTGCAGTACGGCTGATCATTGTGACCTTGCTGGCGGAGTAGTCAACGCATCTGCCTAGTAAGCAGGAGATCCCGGATTCGAATCCCGGCCGGGCACAAATTTTTATTCGCCGCATTTTTGTATTCCATCTAAACCTTGTACAGTGAAGCCATAACTGATCGCAAATTGCGATTTATTTCATTCATTATTTCATTCGGTGGAAAGAGGATTGGGCAGTGAAATAACATGCGATGGTCGCAGTACAGAGGATATAAAATGCAGAATGGCAATGGGAAGAAAGTCGTTTTTGAAAAAGAGAAATTTGTTAACATCGAGTATTAATTTAAGTGTAAGGATGTCCTTTCTGAAGGCATTGATGTGGAGTGTGGCCTTGTATAGGAGCGAAACATGGACGATAAACAGTGCGGACAGGAAGAGGATAGAGGCTTTTGAAATGTGGTGTTACACAACAATGCTGAAAATTAGGTGGATGGATCGCATAACTAATGAAGAGGTACTGAAGAGAATTGGGCAGAAAAGGAATTTGTGGTATACCTTGACTAAAAGAAGGGATCCATTGGGAGGACACATTCTTAGACATTAAGGAATCAAATTTAGCAATGGAGGGAAGTGTGTGAGGTAAAACTCGGAGAGGGAGATCAAAATATGAATACAGTAAGCAGATTCAAATGGATTTAGGTTGCAGGACTTATGAGATGAAGAGGCTTGCTCAGGATAGAGTAGAGTGAAGAGCTGCATCAAACCAGTCTCCGGACTGAAGACCATAACACATAGCTAGAGTAGAGATGTATGGGTTACTGTATGTAGATCAGCATCTCCAAAACTAATGTATGTGGGAAATAGATTGAAGCAGATTGAGAGGAAAATCAAACGTTCAAACGATTGTTAAGCTTATGGGACTTAACTACGGTGTCATCAGTCCCTAAACTTACAAACTACTTATCAACTACCTTATACTAAGGACGGCACAAATATCCATGTCCGAGGGGGGATTCGAACCCCCGACCGTAGTGGCCGTGCAGACCGTGACTGGAGCGCCTCAGTCTCCTCGGCCACCGCGGCCGGCGAGGAAAATCCACCCAAAGGTGCGAGGCGAAGCGTACACAGTACCATTACTAATTACTTGCTTTCCTGTTATCCTCCAATATAGAACGAATGTTTGTATGCATCTGTGCGACCACTAATCTCTATTATCTTTGTGGTGTTTACGCGAAATGTAGATTGGTGGCATCTGAATCGTTTAGCAGTGCGCCTCAAATTCCGGCCCTCTAAATTTCAACAGTGCTTCTCGAAAAGAACGTCGCCTTTCCTCCAGCGATTCCCATTTGAGTTTCCGAAGTATTTCAGTAACAGTTACGCATTGATCGAATCTACCAGTTACAAACCTCGGAACTGCCTTCATGCCTCCTTTGATCTGGTAGGGACCCAAACACTTGAACATACTCACGACGGGGTCGTAAAAGGATTTTATATCAGTCAGGCGACATAAACACAAAAGCGTAATTTATAAATTGAAATTCCCGTTCCTTGTGAACGTAAAAGAATCGCATGTTGTACTAATTACCTATATGTAGCCTATATTCCTTGGTGAATCGTTTTTCAGAACATTTCTAAATAACCTAACGGCAGAGTGACTGGTTACTTAAACAACGAACTACATAAGCAAAAGCATACATCAGCGAAATCATTTATCTGAATTCTACGTTGTAAATTAATCTGATGAGTGACAGGTTTTCCCTATCGATGAACTGACGTGCGTCATTCACGACGTGATGGATGCGCAGTGTGCTAAATGTCTCTCATTTAATTTACAGTCAATAACCTCATAAAACACGATGTCATTACATGATAAAATATTTCCGTTTTTAATGAGACATATCACCCCAACTATAGAAAAATAATAGTAAGAAAAATCACTCCGATTTACAGAAGATGGTTTAAGACGAAGTAGGAATCAAAATAACAAGTACGTGTTATTTTAATACAAATCATGTTAGATTTGTGTCTTCTTTCCTAACGAAATATACGACGATGGGAAACGTTATAGCAGAAAATTCTGTAAGAATTCGGAAACAAAGGCCTAATGCAGCTCATGTAATTAGTGAAACTAGTAGTGACTAGAGAGGAGCAGATATGACGGCTAAGTATTCAAGAAGAAGTTATAGATTCGATTAGATTAGGTAAATATTGTTGCACAGATCATGAATACGAGATGTTCAAATTCAAATGTTTGTATAGTTTATGGGACTTAACTACGGGGCATCAGTCCCTAAACTTACAAACTACTTATGAACTACTTACGAACTAGGACGGCACAAATATCCATGCCCAAAGGGGGAATCGAACCCCCGACCGCAGTGGCCGTGCAGACCTGACTGAAGCGCCTCAGCCTCCTCGGCCACCGCGGCCGGCTATACGAGATGTGGAACGTGTCAGTTTAGTAAAAGATATCTCATATATGACATACAATTTGCATTTTTTTTTCTTCATCTACTGAGTAGATGGAGTTGTCTTCAGAAATTCTTTCCATTTATTTTTGTATGCTACTTGGGTATTTGTCAGAGATTTGATGTTATTTAGTAAATGATCAAAGGCTTTTGTCGCAGCATAATCCACCCCAAAGTTTGATTTAACGTTGAATAGTATAGTTCATTCTTTCGCCTAGTGTTGGAGTTATGCACACTTACTGCTATTACTTTTGAACTGGGTTCAACAAATTTCCAAATAGCGAATTGGCCGGCAGCCATTTCGCACTTTGGCCGACTGGATTGGCCAAAGCCCGATTACTTAAAAGAATCGACGCATATCCGACTTTGGTCAGCCAGTTCGCGACTTGGCCGGAGGTTCCTGGCCCGAACGCGATGTGACTACACATATGTTGGGGAACCCATGTCTAAAGCACACTGGGTGCTGTGACGTGGCAACAATGTACGATAGGCAGGATACGTCTCGCTCTCAGTGTTGACTGTGGCGTGTACATGATAGCTGCTGCTTCTCGGAGAAGGTCCTGCCTCTGCGCCTTGTTTTTCTTCCTGACAAATTGGATTCACTGCGAGTGCCGTTCTGTTTTGTGGCATTTTTCTTTCTCGTATTGGTGCATCTTTCAGAACTGGCAAGGGAACGTCGGTTAATTACGTGAACAGCATTTTTTTTTTTTTTTATTAAATGAAATGTAGGCTCCATTAGGGTGCACCACGACTATAAAATGATAAATATCCAAAGAAAGTTCAGCATTGGTCGTAAATTTGTTTATTAATTATTACAGATTGATTTCGGGTATTGAATAGCCATCTTTAGTGCAACTTGCACAATCGACTAGAAACATTACTGATTTTACTGGTCAAGCTACAAGGCAAAGCTACAAGCAAGTACAAATGATGTTAACCAGAGTGATTTTGCACTCTGGTTAACATCATTTGTATCTGAAGATGTCTATTCAATACCCGATATCAATCTGTAATAATTAATAAACAAATTTACGACCAATGCTGAACTTTCTTTGGCTATTATTATCATCATCATCATTATTATTATTATTATTATTTGCCTCACTTGCTGAAATGACATTTGATATGAAAAGCAGGTTGCTGTAAACTTTGTTGCTGCAAGAAAAGCAAATAATAGGGCATTAATCACCAGAAATAGGTACTGTTCTTTTGTAGAGGATGTTAAGCAAGCCAAATCAAAGCAGAGAAAATATAGTGTTGACTATTGTTGACTAAGAAACTAAGACATTATTGAAGTTAATGGAAAAGGAAAACACAGCGTCAGAAACAGGAGACGAGAACGCTAATTTGTAATATATCCACACAGAAGAACTGTTCGAAATACTGCACGAAATTCACTTGAAAATAGGACATGGAAATCACAAACGGATGGAAAAGGTACTGCACTTAAAGTACAAAAATGTCATCAAAGAGGTCATTGCTTTACATCGTCGCTTATGCGGACCATCTCAGACTAAATTATCTCGGTTTAGTTTCCAGACCTCTAATGTTTAAACAATTTAATCCAAGATGCCAGGAAGATCTGATAGACGTGCAAAATAGCCCTGAAGGGCAGTACAATTTCAAACTCACTTACCAAGATTACTAAATTAAATTAATACTTTTGAGATCCCTGAAAAGCAAATGAGTAGAAGAAGTCGGTTATTATTTGCTTCACCTATTTACCCCCATAAGTGCTCAAAGTGTGCTGCAGCCAGGTAATGGAACAGAGTTTTCGAACCAAGTAATAAATGAGCTGAATAGCATTTGGCCTGTAAATTAGTACATGGAAAACCCAGACGAAGCCAAAGTTCTATCGAACGTGGCAACCAAGGTGTACAGAATATGCTAATAATTCAGGGCACTCGACTGAGAGACTTCGAACCATCCAATTTATGAAAAACCGCTCTTTTCATCGTGGAATTCAGCAGTCGCTATAAGAGACAAAATTTGGCTGTACAGCAAAAGTTGGGTTGAGTACTTCAGATCTGCCTAAAGAAGTGATTGATAACATAGTGACAGAGGAAGACCATAAGAAAGTAGAATGACACCATAATGAAACTGACGCCGTGGATATGGAATCATCGGAAAGTGAAGACCAGTTACCTGACAATAACAAGCCGTAAATATACAGTGTGGTTTGTGAAGCTCATTGTTTTATATTCTGCGACAAACATGTGCATGGAATATGTGGAAGAAGTACTGAAGCAGAGGAAGGAAGAAAAGCCATTTGCAAACTATGTCATAATAATAAATAGAAATAAGAAGGCTGGAACTCTCGGCAGTTTGCAAGCACGAGGTGCTAAAATGCTTAAAAATTCAAACACAAAATTTTCACTTGCAAAAGTTGGATACAATGCTTTCATCCGTATACTAGATGTTGATAGATGTCGCAGAGATCCCAGAACCGTTCATGCCTTTGTGATGAACGTCGGAAACACTTTATACAAGCTGGGAACAGAGCATTGTGTCGGAAGCAACTATATTCCAGAAACGAGCTCTCCGTTCTGGACGAGAAGCTGCCCATGCTGGAATTCGTCACCAAAGAAGAAAAATCAGTTGGTACCATAGGTCGTTACAGTCACTGGTCATTGGCCAAGGATACAATAGATACAAATGCTCTAATAAATGCGCCACAGATCGCTTCAGATGCAGAAATAAGAAAATATTGTGTAATTCCAAATGTCATAAAAGCTTAACTTGTAATAATTGACTACCGGTTGCATTAAAATATTTATAAAGTGAACGGATTTCAGAAGGTAAATAACGTTAGTTATCTATTAAATATAGTGCTTTTCAACCGGTGTCTTCTTGCTGTTTCTATCATAATTGCGGTAGGAAAACTTTCGGTTGCGGCGTTTGATAACTCTTGTGCCCTCAATGCGTTTAGTTAGTTTATTAGTGATATCTGAATTTCTTTTCGTTTATACAAGCAACAGTGTAAAGTTTTTTTGGTAGTGTTATTTGCTCTGTATTGATATTAGCAGTAATAGTAGTAGTTCTTGTTACTTGATTTGTGAGATTGAGATTTCGTGATTGCTGTAGTTATGGTATTTTATAAACTCGTTATTTTGTAGAAACGTAACTTACAGAACATAGATTGATAAATTAATTGCATACAGCTTGAAATTATACAGTTTTATCCCATCTTTATTTATATCCTGATTAGGGGCGATCTTTCTACGCCACTTCACGAAATGGCCGGCAAAATCCCGAAATCAATTTAATTTCTCATCAATAAAAAAACCTAAACACTTTGAATATTCTACCGTAGCTACAGACTTGTGTTCACCGAGTATATTTTTCATGGTGTCATGCCGTTTAACGCATGAAACTGTGTTTTATCAAAACGTAATAACTATCAATTTTATATTCAATTGGGCCGGCTGCGTAATAAATGTCCTTTAATGACATTACGTAAAATAAATCCCAAACGCTGCTGTTTATTTTCTTCTTTATTTATGCTACAGACATATTTCGGAAATACTTCCATCATCAGGTATCTTTAAGTAATAATTTATAATTTTATAGGTATTCCTTACGCAAAAAAATTTTTAAATGCGAGCTATTTTACGTACATAGATTTTCTTAACATCCATACCTTATCGCCGGCTGTCTATGGTTTTCCGCCGCGGCGCGCGCGGCTGTCCGCCGTCGGGGGTTCGAATCCCCCTTGGGCATGGATGTTTGTGTTGTCCCTAGGTTAATTTACCTTCGTTTAAATAGTCTGTAAGCTACGGACTGATGACCACAGAGTTAAGTCCGATAGATTTACAAACATTTTTATGGTTCTGCTATGAAATCATCCCCAATGGGATAACAACAGTTATTTAGTTGCTGGCTGTAATATTTCGATGTAATATTCGGAATTTTATTTCGTACTAACTTAAACCCGCGGCTCCGCTCGCGTGTTGGTTGATTATGATAGATAAGCTATTTTTCAGTAGTGTGCTATGAGACTGGTTTTGAAGGATGAAATGAAATACAATACCTTTTTTTAAGAGATGTATAAAAAGAAATTTCTTTTATACTCCTTTATTTATTTATTCTTATATTTCCTTATTCGCATGCTTATCCTTACAGAGAAAGAGCTGAAGACATTGTAGCACGCATAGACCAAAGATATGGTCTGTGGCAACACGTTTCGCTGTACGTAACCTCCTTGCTATAGAGTCGAAAACGTTATCTCTGGCCTTCAGTCTGAATTTTTTTATAATTTGACGACTTTCAACCACCGTATCTTTCACCCCCCCCCCTATATCTATCGGCATGGAATTGCTATAGAGTATAATGGGAGACTTCGGACGACAATTACACACAGACCATTCATTTGCGTTCTGTAGTTTTCGCTGCAGAGCGAAATATTCACACACGCGCGCGTAGTATTTTGTATACACGGATAACTTTCCATCCCAATATACTCCACCCTTTTATCAGTATCAACCCTCAAGCAACAATGCAACTAATAAAACTATTTTGAAAGCGTAATTATTGTTCCGCATTTCGCGTTATATTCTTCATATTACTAAATATCTAGCAGATCGCTGTAAAACAGTGCCTAAAACCTTCCTCAGGTATAAATTAGTAACTGTACAAATATTTAAGTCTCTGTGTCTTGTCGTTCGGACGTGATAAGCGTACATCGAACAGATATTCGCATTAATATATATATATATATATATATATATATATATATATATATATATATATATATATATATATTAGTAACTGTACAAATTTTTCGCTCCTTATGTCTTGTGGTTCAGACGTGATAAATGTACACCAAACAGACATTCACATTTACAGATAGAGATGACTTACGTTGTTATAAATACGAAATAAAATTTCGAAAATCACATCGGAATATTACTGCCAGTAACAATATAACTGTTGTTACTCGCCGCGTCGGAGCGCATTGAATCGCTATGCTACGATGCGCGAGGTCGTTCCCGTCGGGGGTTCGAATCCCCCCTCGGGTATGGATGTTTGTGGTGTCTTTAGTATAAGTTAGTTGATAAGTAGTTTGTAAGTTTAGGGACTGATGTCCCCGCAGTTAAGTTCCATAAGCTTTACAAACATTTGAACATTTTTGTTGTAAGGTAGGGCTGTTAAGAAAATCTATGTAAAATAGCTCGCATTTAAAAAAATTGCGTAAGGAATATCTATAATATAATACTTACTGTTGCCTAATGATGGAAGTATTTCCGAAATAGGCCTATAGTATAATAAAGAAGCAAATAAATAGTAGCGTTTGTGATTTATTTTACATAATTATCCATTTTCAGAGATCTACTTAATAAATATCTAATTTTCTAATTTCATAAATTAATTCTTGTGTGTCGGGTGTGATTACTACACTTATATCATCAGCAAAAAGGACTAGCTTTTGCACCACCATGAATATAGAATTGCAGATTATGAATATATATATTAAGAACAGCAGAAGATTAAGACCGAGCCCTGTAGTACCTTATTCTTGATAGCTGATTTTTGTTGTTTACCAGTCTACTATGACGTCTGGATGGGGCTGTCAAGAAATATTGGGAAATACCTTTTGTGAAGATGGGTTTAGGCATCGGGACCACTGTTGGAAATTTGATGCCACTGTTATTTTTGGATAAACGTGCGCTGAAAGTAGCACTGTATTGTCTTACTTATGTGGCGGGTTAATATATTTTTACAGTAACAAGGAAATATTTCACTCTCGAATGTATTCGTTGTGTAGCATAGGTTTCTGATGACGATTGGAAAAGTGAAGATCGTTCCCGTTTTTCAAGAACGGTCGACGAACAGACGCACAAACCTAACGTTGGTTTGTTATAGAATTTGGAAACGTTATTATGTTCGATTTCTGGAGAACACAAATCTTATCTGCAAGTATTATATTACGGAAACAACGACAGGGTGAAATCCAAATCGCCCTGTCCGTCCACGAGTCTCAGAAAGCAGTAGAAACAACATTCCAGGGAGTTGTCATCTTCCTTCACTTCCAGAAGGCGCTAGACACTATTCCGCACTGCCCCAAATGTACAAAATACACTCATACAAAATATGAGACCAACAGTGTACGTGTTTGAAGAAATTCTATCAAATAGAACACAACATATCATTCTAAAAGGAGAGAAGTATTTGTCGTAATTTTGGATGTGCACCATTCATTTTTCACAATGTATATAGTAACCCAATAGATGAAATCGGAAGTTCCATATTTCGCGGAGGCCGCTAATGTATAAGACAAGCCACATCATTGTAAAACCACCTAAAACTGCATGACGACGTCTGCAGAACCTATACGCATTGGACTGTCCGCAATTTCCGTTGTAAATAAACAACTGAGACAACGGAATACTAGAAAGTTTCCTGGTCCGGATAAAATACCAGTTCGGTTTTACAACGATTATTATGCGGCATTGGGCCCTTACTTAGCTGTCATTTATCACGAATATTTAATTAAGTGCAAAGTTCTTAGTGAATGGAATAAAGCGCAGGTGACTTCCGTTTATAAAAAAGGTAAAAGAACTAACCCACATAATTGAAGACCAGTGTCGTTGACGTCAGTTTCCTGTAGCATGTAGGAACATGTTTTCAGCTCGAATATTGTAAATTTTCTTGAGACGGATAAGATTATTTCTATGAATCAGCACGGGTTTGGAAAACATCTTTCATATGAAACTCAGCTTGCCCTTTTTCTCACCTGATATCTTTCAGTCGCTTTCCTTGCGTTGGTATTGGCATGAGTGTGGTTACACATCTGTGCAGCAATCATGGCCGGTGAGCGTGGGAACCGTCATTAAGTCAGATTATTCATTTGCAGGCTCAACAAACGCAACAGCTAATTGACGTCTGTTTACAAAACTAACACAACGTCATCGCCCACAGAATCGACGGAATTTTGTAGGTAGACCCAAGGTTGTAGGTGATGTGACATTATATAAAAAGGGACGTTTAAGATACAAAATACATACAGTAATTATTTACAAAAAAGAAATAAATTTATTTTCAAAAAATTTTTACCCAAACAATTGTCTTTTTTTACGCCTTTACTACAAATTGTTATAATCTGCGCCATCTTACAGTAACATGTCTTTGAAAGAAATGACATAATAACATCATAGGATCATATAAAATCAACCGCCTGTCAGATATGATAGCTTCACATGTCAAAACAAGGATTTCAACACCTTGTCAAAAAGTCTTTCTTGGCGCCTTTCTTTGCCGATTGCTGGTGTCACACAGTGTAGAAATATGGAACTAAAACAGGTTGCGTACGCTACCACAGTCCATCCGAGAATGTCCGATGCAGGCCCGAACTTCCTAGTGTGAATCACAAAGATATCAAGCCAGCAAAACCAGAACCCCACAATTGTGCGTACAGGGCCTGAAAGGCCGCGTAATTCATCCCACACTGCAGGAATGCTTCAAGGAAAGCACACACACACACACACACACACACACACACACACACCACACACACACACACAGACACACCGCCGCGCACTTTCGAGCACATAACACTGAAGCTAGGGTTCTCTGGGCTGGAACAACACAGTCTACAGAGAAGGCGGTCGTGTCACGTCACACAGAGTATGCCGCGTTAGCGCAGTCAATTGGCTGGCTGCTGGGGCAAAGCCCACTGTCTCTTAGCGGCCAGCCGCTCAACTCCGGCCTACTCTGTGTGACGTGACGTGACACGACAGTGTTCATGTGTTACCGTTAGCCGCGCGGTCTATGGCGCTAAGTCACTGAATGCGCGGCCGCTCCCGTTGAATGTTAGAGCCCTCGGGTATGTGTGTGTGTGTGTGTGTGTGTGTGTGTGTGTGTGTGTGTGTGTGTGTGTGTTTTGTCCTTACCATTAGTCTAATTAACTTGTAAGACTAGTGATCAATGACCTTAGCGCCGCGCGGGAGTAGCCGAGCGGTCTGGAGCGCCACGTTATGGATCACGCGGGCTCTCGAGGCGGAGGTTCGAATCCTCCCTCTGGCAGGCATGTGTGTGTTGTCCTTAGGTTAGTTTAACTTAGTTTAAATAATTTTTAAGTCTAGGGGCGGATGACCAATGTGGTTTGGTTCCATAGAATTACAAACATTTGAATGACCTTAGCAGTTTGGTGCCTTTGGTTTACAGACATGTGAACATTCTCCTCTTTGGATTGTGTTGGCTGTATTTGCTGACAGGCAGGCAGTAGGTAAGTTGTAGCCATCCTCCACATTCCTTCTATTGGGACGTTTAATTGTTTGGATAGCATCTTTACCTGTTTTTCATCTACGGCAAGCTAGCTAGGTAATTTAATATTAGTACAACTGCCTCATTCGCCACGACGTTCGTTTGTGCTGATGGTGGTGCGAATCCTCCGGCAGTTATCTTTTTTCGTGACTCGATTTTCTGTGCTAGATGCTCTGTAGATCTCCACACACACAGGAAAAGAATCTCTCCAATACTTTCCAACTTTAACTGCATGTTCTCATGGAGGCTGTTGAGTTACTGATGGTACCTGCGTAGTTCTGCTTCCCCATTCGGCCATACGTGTCGTTCGTCTACGTCAGCCAACAGCGTGTGCCTAATGACTCGATGATAAACGTCTGAACTGCACGAATATGGAGGTTGGTCGTCTCGCTCCCGGCGAAATCAGTCCAGCTTCTGTTCGGCAGTCAATAGAAGCATCTGACCCGGCATAATAGACACACAGCCGCCACGAAGTAACTGGATAGAGATTTTTTTTTGTGGCTTTTGGTAGCAGTGATCATACAGCCAGCGGTCATTGCAACAGCAATGTATCAATGTACAAGAGCCATCCGGAACGTGGTATCCGTTAGCACCTCTCAAGAATAAACTCTGGAATAATATAGGAACATAAATAAAAACAACTGGCAATTAAATATTTTTATATTTCTGAATTTACATCAATGAATACAAGCAAGCTAGGCAACAGATTATCGTTTGGTGAGTTTTGGCATTTTCTTATATCCAGGTGTTTTACAGCCAAGGCAAAGACCCAGTCTCAGAAGAGAAGTATTCAGTGACTATTTGTCTTACACAAAATGCACCTGTCGTTGCGTTCCCTTCTTGCAAATGTATATTTTGTAATGTGTGACCCCCCTGCCAGTATCCACTTGCTGAGTGACGTAATTACAGGTTGTTTTGTCATAGTTTTTAATAAAATTATGCAATAAGCAAGTGGCCATAATTATGTCTATAACATACTTCGGAGAGGCTTGAATCCGCCTAATGTAAAGTCTAAAGTTTTGAACTAATTTACCAAAACTATTTACTGATGTCCTCTTGGCACGACTGTGACGAGAATTGTAGTTGCGGTTACAGTAGTTTAAATTATCCGCTGGATATGGTCGCATTAAGGAAGTTTTTAGAGGTAATGCTTCGTCAGCAACAATAACGTTTTGAACTTCAGTATCAGTGTTTAGTATGATAGAATTTGCTGGTACATTCAAGGAGCCTTGATGAAGTGCTATACCTAAATTAGAACGGGAACATCAATAGCGATTAAGTTGTATTTAGCTTCTACAAGAGCTAACAAAATTACGGAGGATTTTTTTTGTTGTTAAAAAGAAAGATCCACTTTTGGAAGGAGCGTGAATAGTAACATGTTTCTCAGCCAAAGCTCCTATACAGTTGGAAAAATTCCACATTACTTAAAAATCCTTAGCAATGTTCTTGCACATTTCTTCTGTTTGAGTAGACATCATTTCGTCCATCAAATTTTCTGTAATTAACCTGCAGGTTTCTCGTAGAATCTTGTGCATCGTACTATGCCTCCAAGCGATAGTTAAATGATATAGTGTTTAGCGCATTTCCAGTGGCCAAATATCTGAAAAAAGGTAGACACTAGGGACATACCAAACGAAGATTTCACAGGTAGTCTTAGCAGTAATGAAACAGTAACGCGCGAAATAGAAAAAAATAGTCAAGATTATACAACAGAAGCCAATAATGATGAATGTTGATTGTTGATTTCATGTTATTAGCACCTAGAGGACCCGGTAGGCGGACTTTGTCTTGCTACAGACCTCACAAGTTTAAAATACGTTTCATATGTCATAAAAATATCGCTCAGTAAGCATGAAATTACAGTATACGGAATATTTCAGAACGTAGCAAACCGAAATGAAAATAAAAAATTGCAAGCTCGGTGCAATGAACACATGTATTGATACGTATATGGGAGGTGCTGGTAGGGTCATGATTTGGGATTACATGTTTTTATGTGAGAAATACGAAAAGAATGAAGTAAACGTCGGACAGCTGACATCGTATCAGGTAAATCAACAGAACAAGAATGTGCGGTGCCAGTCTGCCTAATATCGTCATTTAAATATGCTCCGGTGACATCCGTTGACGTGGAACACTCACTCTCGTCATATGCTAGTAACAAACAAGAGATGCAGTTACTCAACAGTAGATCGGGAGATCTCGGTTGCACAGTCCCGCCAGATCCTAGGATTTTTATCTGTCACTTTCCACTTCTTTCACCACTGGCAGTATTGCTCATGTGAAAAATACCGAGTATCACCGTGGTTCGGAACTCATGTTAAACTGTAGGTCCCCTGCAATTGGCTGGGTAAGTCAGTTCGAAGGTCGGAGGAAGGCAACGGCATACCACCTCCAAATAGGATCATGCCTAGTAAAGCAATCTACGGATTGTTGACTGCTTTACCTTTTAGATCTGGAGAAAATATTATTTCTTTATTGTGACTGCAATTATGGATATTGACAATAAAATAATATCGATTTTTGTCAATCTGTTTATCTTTCTAGGCAATAAAATTTCAGATTTCGGTCACACACTTTCTAATTTTTATAACCTATTTTTGTAAGTGATAGAACCTTTTTAAGTGCCTAATTTAAGATTTGTGGAACTTAAAAGTCCGAGGTCTAATGATCAGTAACTCCGTCGTGTAGCTAGATGATTGATGTGGAAGCACAAACATTGGGTAGCCGCCGTTGAAGAGGTTAATGAAGACGTATCGCACCCCGGGGCTTCAGTTTTAGAGCCACACATGTAGGTATGAGCGTACTGCGGTCAGTGGTGCACAAGGAAATGTTCCATGTCGAGATTAATGTTCGTTCCCGTTCGGAAATCGAACGGCTAGTATATCACCGGAGCTGTGCTGAAAAATAGACTAAACGTAAAACGGAAGCAAGGGAGTTTCGTGTCCTATATTACGAAAGGGTAGAGATGTCGCCATTTCTCATAGCTACCTACTAGTAGGGGAACTCGTTTCATTCGTCTTCTACGATGTGCGTGTGTGGATCTCCGAAACTGGACCAGCGCCTTTAGGGACGCATGATAAAATATTGATGCTCGGCTGAAGAGATAGGTATCGCTCAATATCTATAGTGAATTTCAGCTGCTTCCACCATCAGAGCGTTGCCGCAAGGTTTCAGAATTTCACTGTAGGAAAAAGTTGCTTCTGGATAAAAGCTAAGCTGTCGATTTGCTGTTGCGACGAGAGTTGCTTACCAAACACTTACTAGAACCTCGCTGCGGAGCGCGCGGTTGCTCGCCGTCGGAGGTTCGAGTCCTCCCTGGGGCATGGGTGTGTGTATTGTCCTTAGGTTAGTTTACCTTAGTTTAAGTAGTTTGTAAGCTACGGACTGATGACCACGCAGTTTGGTCCGATAGATTTACAAACATTTTGAACTTACTAGAATAGTGGCTGTCAATACGCTATTACCAATCATCTTGGCAACAAGCAGCAATCTTTCTTAAATTCTCAGCTATCCTATAAATGTGACATCGGTAGCCTCCAAACAGCCGAAACGGACAGTATACACAGTGTTTCAGAATGCTGTTTCAAAAATTGTGGGCATGGTAAAATGGATATACTAGATGAAGTTTTGATAAGGATCCAATGTCCGGAAATGGCGTCCAACGACGCTATAAGTACATTTAGATACTGTGAAACGCATTCTTTTTTTTCTGTTGGAAGCTCTTTGCTTTTGATATTCTGAGAGAAGGTAGTACGGAACAAAACAAAAATATTCTATCATATTCACAGAATATATGACATCAACTGCGAATGGGAAAAGCTGAAAATGTGTACCCAGCCGGTATTCGAACCCGGTCACCCACTTTCTAGGCAGTTGTGCTGACCACTACACTACTGGGGACACAGTGATCAACCCACCTGCAAAGACTACCTAAGTGACTTCTGTTCTTTCGGAATAGACGCCATATATACATAATATGCCAGTGACTGGCAATGATCCTTTCGTTAGTGGGGAGGGGTGGGGTTGTTTGGAGCCCTTACTCTTACGGGAATTAGTACAAAGTTACTACGAGTTTGAGTACTGTGGGAGGGATAAAGCTGGAAATTTGTGTCTGACGGGAGGCGTGCTTAGGTAGTCCTTGCAGGTGCGTTGATCACTATGCCCCCAGTGGTGTAGTGATCAACATAACTGCCTAGAAAGCGGGAGGCCCGGGTTCGAATCCCGGCTGTGTATACATTTTCAGCTTTGCCCATTCGCATTGATGTCATATATTCTGTCAATCTGAAAGAATAACAACTGCAGGATCAGAAGTGAGGTCTGTTCTTTCGGAATAGTTGTTCTGAAATATATACCTTAAGATCTCTGAGTACTTATTCATCTTCGTTAGGGTAAAATACACTAGTACTAGTAATCTGCTGATAAATGCTGATAAATCCAGAATGGATCATTAACAGTTGGTACTCGTCAGGAGGCCTTTGTGCCTGCTAAGCGTATGCAGGATCCATAGTTTGGGAGACAGTTGGAACGTCTTGGAAAGGCTGCTTTTAGTCATGTGTTGTTTGAACTTTAAGTATGCATTTTAGAGAACACGTTTGTTTGTTCTTTTTTTGTCCATACTATCTTTTCCCAAAATATGGAGTCCAAATAACGCACAGTAGATGAGATACGTTTCACAGCATAGAAGTGTTCATAGCATCGTTGTATAACATTAATCGACATGGGTTCCTTTTCAAAATGTTAGTAGTCAGACCTTTCCCAAAACTTCTAATGCGTCATTCTGAAAATCCTTGTTAAGTAGAAGACTTTCATGAGTATTTAGCAATTAGCTACGCTGAAGAGGATCTCCGCAAAGTGCTCTAAACATCCTCAGGACAGTGTTTTATAATGCCACGGTCAAAAACCGAAAAACTATTTTATTCATAATTACATTGGTCATGGACGCCTACCGACTTGTATATTTCCAATATGTCGGAGTTTTATTTTGTAGGAAATTGTCGTTCATTTCAAACACCTCAAATACTATTTTATGCCTTGCCTGTACCGCTCCCTAGATAAGATCTTGAATATTACCTCGGTAAAAAGAATAAATAATAATAGCGAGCTTTCGCTAATGGTTCTGGCACTGTATTCAGTGTAGTGTCACCGTAAGCATAGCACAACAAAGCTACTATAATCGAAAGCGAAAACCTGGCCCCAGGAATCATTGCATACATCCTGATGCTCTGCGTTGCATGTGCACAGTATTCCGCAGGTTGTTTTTCTACTTGTATACACAAATAAATAATGAAAGCACTGTTTACAAACTTCAAAATGGCCGCGGTGGAATAGCCGAGCGATCTAATCCGCCTTGCTGTGGAGCGCGCGCTTGCTCGTCTTTTTAGCTGGTGTTGTCAATATTAAAGTTAAGTACCGTTATTGAAATTTAACAAACTGTGAAATATTGCAATGAATATTAATTTTGAAATGATAGAGACACTGAGAAAAGCATGAAAGGTTCCGCCATCAGTATTTAGCGGCAAAAGTTGTTAGAATAAGGACAACACCAGAAAGTGGCGGAATCCGTTTTTTACCTGGCAGGAGAATACAGATTGGATTGATCACACTGGAGTCGAACCTGTACGAAATCATAAATTTCTTCTTTACTCTAAACGATGCTTGGTTGCATAAGCTTCGAATACTAAAGTCTCATGACCGTGTTTGGTTCCAATTGCGACTGATGTTTAAAGTTGCAAAATTATCGGACTTCGTTTAAAGAAAAGAAGAATTACTGCAGGCATTGAAACAAAATTCAACACAAAATGTGCGTAAGTGAAATTCGCGTCTGGAATGTTCTTCCGCAATCGCGAAGCAATTTACAACAATGGCCAAGCATCATTTTACGAATTATGCTGGAAACAAAGATTTAAAAAATAATAATAAAAAATGCGGAAAGAAATTTTTTTATATTAAATATTCATTTCAATTGAACTGTGGTAGGTCTTTCATTACAATTAACACTTAACTCACACTTACAGACGTCCGATCTATTCAACAGCAAGAAGACGAAAGACGACAAGCGATTCCGCTTTCTCCCCAGCTCGTTCAAAAAAACTGAAAGTCTCTTATGAAACAAAATAATCAGAGATCTACTGGCAGAGAGAACGGATACTAGCTAGAAGCGTCGCAGATGTAATTTTAATAAAAGAAAATATTAAATGTAATGCAACAAGGAACGTGTCCTCCCAGGGGCATGGGTGTTCTCCTTAGGTTAGTTTATCTTGGTTTAAGTAGTTTATAAGCCTAGGGGCTAATTACCAGATTATTTAAGACCCAGAGATTTACAACCATTTGATTTGAAACTTCAAAATTCTAAAAGATTTATACGACTTTAAAATTACAACAAGGCAGTTGTACCTTGAAGTTAAAATGGTTTAAACTTAGTAAGAAAAAGGAAATCTGTACAGTACATTAAGCTGTACTATAAAGCATAAATTTGGAATAGGCGAGTTATACGATCTTTTGAGGAGTACGGTTCTAACACATCTGACTATTTCGATTATAAAAAAGTGTGGTGGGGAAAAATGTTACCATTAAGAAAGGTACACAAGGTATTTTGTAGATACAACGACTGAACCGCGGACTTAGCAATCTGACTGATTTGATGAATTATATTTAGTTCTTATTAAAGAAAACAATACAAATATAAAAACTCTGTCTCTATCTCATTTTCATTTGGTGAATGCTACAATTAGTTTTGGAAGATGTTTTGAAGCGTAAGAGAGGGCACTGAATAGGTGGCAAGGCTTTTTATTAAACCGATGTTACAAGAGAAACTATAGTCACCGAACTCTTCGAAACACGCACTCAAACTTATAGTCATGTAAAACATACCGTTCTTAGCACATATGGGACCAAACTGCGATGGTCATCAGTCCCTAAACTTGAAAACCACTTAAACTAACTTATGCTAAGGACTACACACACAAACACACACACACACATACACCCGGAGAAGGACTCCAACCACCGACGGGGAGCAACCGCGCACTCCGCAACAAGGAACATTAGAGCGCACTACCATTCCTGCACGGCTCTCTCTCTCTCTCTCTCTCTCTCTCTCTCTCTCTCTCTCTCTCTCTGTCTGTCTGTCTCTCCCACTCACTCACTCACTTGCTGCACACGGGAACAGGACATATGCGAGCTGAGCGCGGCATATGAAGCGTAGTGCTCTGTGTATTGATATTATGCCCTGTTGAGTGCATGGCCGCCAACTCCATAAATTATTCGACAACGTCCGGCGCCAGTCTCCGATCGGAAATCATCTCTCGTAGCCAGCTAGTCAATGCACTGAAGTTATAGCCTTAGGGTTTAAATTAAATCATAGGCAGCTCCCATTCTGGTCTTCGATGCTCTACAGTCCAAATCAGTTTAGTATGGCAGTTCGTTTATGCAAACATCTTAACTAATTTGCCAACATTTTTACGGTCTCACGAACGGAAAGCGATGAATGCCAAAAGTATTCAGATCAGCAAGTATGACTGCAATACGTTCGATATTATAGGTTTTTCTAAATGCATTGAGGTTAAGCTCCCTATGCATAAGCACACTTCCCGGAGATAGCTAAAGCATCTAAAGACAGTTGTTTCCTAAAACACACATTAGAAAAGTACACAAATCTCACGTACAAGCTATTTCTAAGATTTGGCCAATCGTAGATTTAAAACTGTGGCAGTCAGAGAAGGTCGTTCGAATGATGTTTTATAATAGAGAAAGGCAAATCCGTACCTCATTATCACAAATTTCTGTCCTCAATAAATGATGGTTCTCTAAGTAAGGGAACCCGAGATCTTTGTAGCGTCCCCTGGCGAAATGATATTAACAGTGACGCCGTATTGAATTCTAAACAAAAACATAAGTGCTGTGATGTCAGAGATAAAATGTTACCAAGGACGTCAATGGACTGTTTTTTATGACATTATCTATGGTCGAAGCAACAAAAAAAATTAATATCGTCGAGAATGTTATCTCAGCTCTTTGTTCCAGTACTACTTAAACAGTTGTACAATGTGTAATCCTTCTTGTCTTGTTCCTCTTCGTGTCATGTCGTTATGTGAAAGGTCGATATTATTTTGCGAGGGTCGCTGTTAGTGTTTTTTTTTCCTCAGCAATAGTAATCAAGGTCTGTTAAATGAATGTAAAATGGCAGATATGATCTGCAATAGAAATGTTAAACAGTACATCGTGTTCTTCATACTAACAGTACCCATAAAAAGGCTTCAAGCATTTTCAGGATTTTAGCTCCAGTTGCAGTATCTTTTACATCGGCCGCTGAACTGCAGTCACCGGCCGCCATTTTAATGGTTAATTCTAGTAAATAATAATTAAATGATACAGGGACGGGTATTGAAATACAATAGCACTTTTAAGAATTATTTTTCAGCTGGGACTATGATTCTGGACAGCGGTGGAATAAATTTAAATGAATCAGATCTTCATGAAATTTACATAAGTAGGTCTACGGACCAAACTGAAGGGATTCATAGAAGTGTTTTTTCTATATTGTGTTAACAACGATTATAATAGTGATACGCAATTGTCATGTTTAAAATTATTGCAGACTGAGTGTACCCAGTGATCAGTGAAACCTTTCATTTTATTATTTTTCAATACACTATTTCATAACTTTTTACATCAAGCCTTAAATATTTTATTAAAATCAGTTATTTGGCTAATGCACACTGTTCGCAATAAAAAGGATATCATAATTCAGTATTGAATAGTTCAGCAAATTTCGTTTCAAGTGTCAGTACAGCACAGTTTGTATTTTATTATTATTATTATTTTATTTGCTAGGACCTGTCTGGATTTTCAGCATTCTCAAAAAATGTTTAACTGTTTGTACAGCTTATGGGACTTAACTACTGGGTCATCAGTCCCTAAACTTACAAACTATTTATGAACTAACTTATACTAAAGACGGCACAAACATCCATGCCCGAGGCCACAGCGGCCAGCTCAGCAGTCTCTTCCCTATTACACTATTTCTGATATATGAACCACAGGTGGCTCTAAACATGTATAATTATTAAAAAGCACACACGTTTGCACGCTTTGATATTTAAACATTTTTATTTATCTGAATAAGATTATTTATTGCACAATATAAGGGACAGATAAAAATGCTGACTACACAGAGTAACAATAATTGAGTTGCTATTCCGATATTTCAGAGCCTTGTCAACTTTGATACGTATTTCATAGGGTAACAATGAGGCATAAGTAAGGTATATGTTGTGGAGGGAGACGTATTTTAAGACAGTCCGTGTAGCCGCATTATCTATGCAAGCTGAGTGGTTAAAGTCATTAAAATTGCTACACCATGAAGATGGCGTGCTACAGATACGAAATTTAACCGACAGGAAGAAGATGCTATGATATGCAAATGATTAGATTTTCAGATCATTCACACAAGGTTGGCACAGGTGGCGACACCTATAACATGCTGAAATGAAAGTTTCCAACCGATTTCTCATACACAAACAGCAGTTGACCGGCGTTGCCCGGTGAAACGTTGTTGTGATACCTCGTGTAAAGAGGAGAAATGCGTATCATCACGTTTCCGACTTTGATAAAGGTCGGATTGTAGCCTATCGCGATCGCGGTTTATCGTATTGCTGCTCGCGTTGGTCACGATCCAATGACTGTTAGCAGAAAATGGAATCGGTGGTTTCAGGAGGGCAAAACGGAACGCCGCGCTGGATCCCAACGGCCTCGTATCACTAGCAGTCGAGATGACAGGCATGGCACGGCTGTTACGGATAGTGCAACCACGTCTCGATCCCTGAGTCAACAGATGGGGACGTATCTAAGACAACAACCACCTGCACGATCAGTTCGATGACGTTTGCAGCAGCATGGACTATGTGTTCGGAGACCATGGCTGCGATTACCCTTGAAGCTGCATCACAGACAGGAGCGCCTGCGATTGTATACGCAACGATGGACCTGGGTGCACGAATATCAAAACGTCATTTTTTCGGATGAATCCAGATTTCTTTTACAGCACCATGATGGTCGCATCCGTGTCTGGCGACATCGCGGTGAACGCACATTGGAAGCGTGTATTCGTCATCGCCATACTGGCGTATCACCCGGCTTGATGGTATGGGGTGCCATTGGTAACAGGGCTCGGTTAGCTCTTGTTCGCTTCGACGGCACTTTGAACAGTGTCCATTACATTTCAGATGTGTTACGATCCGTGGCTCTACCCTTCATTCGATCCCTGCGAAACCCTACATTTCAGGATAATGCACGACAGCATGCTGCAGGTCCTGTACGGGCCTTTCTGGATACGGAAAATGTTCGACTGCTGCCCTGGCCTGCAAATTCTCCAGATCTCTCACCAATTGAAAACGTCTTGTCGATGGTGGCCGAGCAACTGGCTCGTCACAATACGCCATACACTACTCTTGATGAACTGTGGTATCGTGTTGAAGCTGTATGGGCATCTGTACCTGTACACGCCATCCAAGCTCTGTTTGACTCAATGCCCAGGCGTATCAAGGACGCTATTACGGCCAGAGGTGGTTGCTCTCAGTACTGATTTCTCAGGATTATTCATCCAAATTGCGTGAAAATGCAATCACATGTCCGTTCAATACATTTGGCCAATTAATACCCGTTTATCATCTGCATTTCTTCTTGGTGTAACAATTTTAATTATCGGTTGTGTATATTCAATATCGTTTCTGCACAACTGTCCATCGTAATGTGTACAGGCTCCATTTAAAATGAATCCCAGTGAGACCACACAGGACACTCCCAAAGATGCCATCCCGATGGTAGGCAGTTATTCGGAGCATCTGTAGTGAAACCGGCTGCACTGTTCAACGCTTCACTACCGACGGTCTCTCCGTTAATAACGGCGAACACAGAACAAGTTAAAATATCACTGGCGGAAAGGGACAGCGAGCGGAACACAGCCCGCTCTTTACTCACATGATGTGATGCGTGCTATCGATAAGGGATCAAGCTCTTTCATTTGGGCTTTTAAACATTTGCATTTATTGATTCTGAAGAAAGGTAATAGTGATCCCCAAAATTACAGGCCAATCTCATTGACGTCAATTTGCAGTAGGATTTTGGAACATATACTTTGTTGGAACATTATGAACTACCTCGAAGAGGACTACCTGTTAACCAATAGTCAACACGGTTTCAGAAAGTATCGCTCTTGCGAAACACAGCTTGCCCTTTATTTACAAGAAGTGATAAGTGCCATCGACAAGGGATCTCATATCGATTACATATTTTTGGATTTCCGGAAGGCTTTTGACACTGTACCTCACAAGCGGTTTCTAATGAAATTATGTGCTTATGGAATACCGCCCCAATCGTACGATTAGATTCGCGATTTCCTATCAGAAAGGCCACAGTACGTCGTAACTGACGGAAAGTCATGGGAGTAGAATACAAGTGATATATATGGTGTTGCCCAGGGAAGTATTATAGGGCCCCTACTATTCCTTATTTTTATAAACGAATTAGGAGACAATCTGGGTAGCTCTGCTGGACTGTTCGCAGATGATGCTGCCATTTATCGGTTAGTTAAGTCACCAGAAGAACAAAAGCAACTGCAAAATCATTTTTATAAGATATCAACATAGTGCAAAAATTGGCAGTTGACCTTTAATAATGACAACTGTGAAGTCATCCATTTAACCATTAAAAGACATCCGTTAACCTTCATTTACACCATAAATCAGTCAAACCTACAGGCCTTAAATTCAACTAAATACCGAAGAGCAGGGCCGTATTTATGCATGGGCATGGGCATGCGCAGCTGCACAGGGTAGCAAAATTTTGGAGGTTGCAAAAGTTTGCATTCGAAAAGCAATTTTAAATATAATTTCAATGTCGGTTGAACCGTCATTATTCATTTTTGATTACAGCAATAAATTTTAACATTTTGGTTTTCAGGCTGTTAAATTGGAAGGAACACACAGAAAATATTGTAGGGAAGTCGAACCAAAGACTAAGTTTCATTGGCAGAACACTTAGAAGATGCAACTATTCTACTAAAGAAACTGCCTACACTACACCTGTGCGTCGTATTTTGGAGTATTGATGCGCATTGTGTGATCCACACCAAGTGAGACTGACAGACGATTTAGAGAAAGTTCAAAGAAGGGCAGCTCGTTTTGTATTATCGCGATGTAGGGGAGAGAGTGTCACAGATATGATGTATGTGTTGGGATGGAAATCATTAGAAGAAAGGCGTTATTCGTCGCGACGGGATCTATTTGTGAAATTTGTTTCACCAACTTAATCTCCAGAATGCGAAAACATGTTGTTAGCACCCATCTATATAGGAATAAATGATCATCAAAATAAAATAAGAGAAATCAGATCTAAAACGGAAAGATTTAGGTGTTCTTTCTTCCCGCGAGCTATTAGAGAATGGAACTGTAGAGAAATATCGTAAAAGCGGTTCGATGAACCCTCTGGCATTCAGTTAAATGTGACTTCAAAGTATTTATGTAGATGTAGAACTGAAAACAAACATTAAGAAAGATTGTGGTTAGACAAGACAGACAAATAAAAGTGACAGCAATACTCAAAACTGATTTTAGTAATACTGTTTCGTAAAAAAAAAAATGCGTATGTAGCTAAATATTCTTGGAAAGCATCTAGTATGGTCCAATGAATAATCGTTGACATTGCTACCTACAAACAGTCCGCAGTAGGCATCGAAAAACCTAAAATAAGCTTACGATGCGTCATGTATAATTCCTACAGTCAAGTTTGAGGGGAGGTGTACCGTCACGATTTGGGCATCTACATCGTGGTATTCAACTGTTTCTATCATTACCCTCACTGATCGCATAACTGAATGTATATCTCACTATCATTGACAACAAACTGATTTTTATGACTAACAATGCCGGCAAAGACTGCCATATTCTAGAATGATAATGCATCCACACAAACTAACAAAACGATTCATGATTGCTATGTGCAGCGTCATATAAACATCTCCCCTAGAAAGCAAAATTGCCACGTCTCAACATAATTGAACGTTGGGGCGTTTTAGAGCAAAGAGTGAGTAACAAATTTACAACTCTTACATCGCTAAAGTTATTGAAAGATGTTTTACAACAAGAATTAATAACATTCTGCTGGAAACTATAAAGGCACTTTACAAATCTGGTCGCCGACATGTTGCGGAAGTCAAGCGTATTTGGAGATAGTAACCAGCTTAAAAACATAGCACTTGCAAAACTACAATTATTGGTCTGCAAGTGAAGCAGATAGATATGTAATGTTGTTCAGTACATTGTCCTCAACGCCAAAATGAACGCCCTGTAATTCCATATAATCCCCCCTTTCATTGTTGTAGATTCGTACTTTCAGGGAACACCTAGGTATCTTTT
Organism: Locusta migratoria; assembly: GCA_026315105.1. Lineage (NCBI taxonomy): Eukaryota > Metazoa > Arthropoda > Insecta > Orthoptera > Acrididae > Locusta > Locusta migratoria. The sequence continues at coordinate 783,290,723 of CM048744.1, forward strand.
GTATTGTTATTGTTTTCTCGCTGAGTGACGGATGGAACTGTAACTGACAAAATCAGAATAGAATAAAAACCATTCAAAAATTACATCTCAAGAAATACTCATCAGATACGGATCTCAGGAGATTAATATCGATCTCAAAATTTCTAATGATAAATCAGATTTTTATTCAAAAATTTTGATTCTTCACAAGAAGTTTTATTACAGTTCTTTTTTAATCCTATTTCTGGTTTCCCAGGTATTTCCGGTAACCATTTTAAATGCCTCACAGTACTACACAGTACTACACAGTACATATATGTACTATGGAATGTACTTTATTCTGAGGCTGGCCTTGTAATCTTAGTCTGTTGATAAAATTAATGAACAGCATAATATACACCTATTTCGTATGAAGTGAAACACCAAGCTCCATTGAGAATTTCGGGATGTAGTTCAATAATATTATCTGAGTTCGTGATACAAGAGTTTTCTTTCCGTTTGATTTATTGCCCCCATTTATCTATGTATCTGTATTTCACAGAAAATACCTACGCTAAAGTACAAATGTCAGCGGAATGCGCTTTGTCTTGTTTGAGAAACAATTGTGTTCCCTTCGCACATGATAATGGCTGTTGACAACAGTAATGGCTAATTTACTGTTTACCATCAACGATGCTTTATGTATTGATTTGCTCTTGTTAGCTTTCTTTCCAGCAGTATTAATTGTATGATGACAGATGTGCACTTGAGTATGAGTAGGTTTATTGATGAAGAGTTAGTCAACATTACCCTCATGTATGTGGTCACTGCAGGAGTGGGGCAACGAAGCCATGTTGGTTTCTGCGGTATCGACAACCGCAGCACTTTTACGCACTGTTGGCCACCCCAAATGCAAAAGCGACGAGGAAAGCACCCAAGCACGTAAAATTCGCAGCATGCTATTTCGGCGACGAGACATGCACATGAATATACACCGGTAGCGCCGCCTGTTAAGTGCTGTATAAGGCTGCTTTCACACGGTGAGCACCGTCACGTCAATGTCAGTGACGTCACACTCCATCAAAAACCCACGTACATTCGTACTGGACGGAATGTCAAGAGACGACAAAAATTAAGCACCATTTGCAAGTAATAGTTCGAAAAACGCAATGGCGGTGGTATTTGTCCACAAAAGAGAACGGCAAACTTCAAATTCAGTGTTGAAGCATTAATTATAACCGTAGTTTCCTCAGATGGCGAGAAAGCGAGAAAAGAGAGCAGAAATTCACGAAAGATAAGCAAAACGAATAGGGGTTAAGAAAATGTTTTTGAAGAGAATGTATGAAGGCGTATTTCGCATACTGTATAGAGAACTTAAAGATTACTTTTCACAAAAAAACTGGAAATGGCGAGACAATTTTTCAATTAACTGTCTCTGATAAGCGGGAGAATCAAGAAAGCAAACACAAACATGAGCCAAACAATTTGTCCACAAAATCAGATGATCTGAGGAAGTGGGAGAAGGAGAATGGAGTGGAGGGGACTGACAGAAAGCTAAGGGGAGGGATGATGGACAGAAGAGAGTAGTAGGTGAATAGAGAGAGGGGGAAGGAGGATACCGATAAATGTAAGATTATTTACTGTGGAAAGTGTGTTGAGCTGAGACTTTCCCAGTGGAACACAAAGCTAACCTTGTGCCACTTGTCTAGTCTTTATGACAAAGAGTGTGCTTCATTAAGTAGTTATTAACTATGCATTCATGGATTCAAAATTATTTGTCACATGGTCTGGGACGATTAAAATTGAGAAAGTCGATAAGAGTAATCGGCAATTAAGCCACATAAAAGTACTTTTCCCTGGTAATCTAATGTCACCGGAAACTTGCCGCCGCCGGCGGTGGCCAAGCGGTCTGCGGCGCGCCCGTCACGGTCTGCGCGGGCACTACGGTCAGGGGTTCGAATCCTCCCTCGGGCATGGATATTTGTGCCCTCCTTAGTGTTAGCTAGATCATAAATAGTTTGTAAGTTTAGGGACTGATGACCCCGTAGTTAAGTCTCATAAGCTCTGCAAACATTTGAACATTTTTGGAAACTTGCCTAACCATCGGAGAGTCTTCTCGTCGGGGCGGAATATTTTTCCATCTTCCAAATTAATTATCATTATACATACGCCAAATGGTGATATGGTGAAGAGCCTTAAGAGCCATTCCAATCGTTATTTTGAGTGACTGGACTCGATGTCTTCCCTGTGGAGAGACTTCAGATGATCCGGTCGTTTCCCGCCTCTGCCGAACAGCAACCTAAGGGGCGTGAAACCAGACCGAAAAGACCGTTACCAAAGTTAGCGGTTCCTCAGGAGAGGTTTCCTACAAGTCACTTATGTTGTCAGCAGACGTATACTTGAGTTCGACGAACGAGGAAACACCAGCGGGAAAAGCCTTCTTATCGTCAGTTGCTTACTAGCCTTGAAAGGCATCGGTCGAGGAACTACTTTTGGGAGGAACTTGCTGCCATTGTATTATATCATGGTGCTGACTTACTGCATCAGCCACAAACTTCGCCTTCACGACGACTACGTGTTCCCAATCGCCTGCGAGTTAATAGAAATGCAACGGTTTGCATATAGAACGGTATGTGCGATCAGTTTAAACATCCCCTGGCTGTAGCAATGGTGCTACCTCTGCCTGACCTCAGTCATTCGTTCTCTTGGCTAAAAAAGATCAGTATTCTGTTTAGGTACACTCTTTCTCATTAAGGGCTGGATGAGTTACTAGAATCATTATTTACTTCAATACGTGTTTCCAAATTTATCGTGTCTACAGCAAGACGTTCTCAGTGCCACGTTGCGTTTATTATCAAGAGTAACAGGCTACCACATTATTTACTGTGTCAGTTTAAGAATAAAGTATGGTAGGAAATTTCCATTACAAACTTCTAGAACTTGCAGAGGGTAGTGAGTACATAAAATTTTGAACAGCGACCCCATGTCCGGAAACATATCGTTTCCGTTCTACGACAGTTCCAATTCAGGTGTGTAACTCGTCAACGTACGAGTTCTGGCCGCTGCACAAGACTTTGAAGAGACGCCAGGTGGGATGGAGAGAGTGTACCAGAAAATGCTTCGGAGGTACAATGAGTGTAATGATGTTGGTGGTCGCCACATCGATCCTCTGTTGTAATGCATCAGTACGTTGCTGCTGGTGCCGTAGATGCTGGGTCCTTGTTGTTGTCGACTAATGAAAACCATAAGGTGTAAATTGCAATGAAAATGCTTAAGTAATAACGAAACGATTCAGTATTATTTTCGAATTGATTGCAACAGTTGTACTTGGTCACGCCTAATTACATTCCTCAATTAGGAGTGGATGAGATAATCATCTGAATTGAAACTGTCGTAGAACGGACACGATACGTTTCCGGACATGGGTTCCTATTCAAAACGTTATGTACTCACTACCCTATACAAGAATGTCTGACCAGCCTGTATAACGACCATTTGATTTAACTGAACTGTCCTACTTCTGAAGTCTACCACTGTTGTTACATTTTTTATCCATTAAATAACAAACAGAAACGCACAATAGAAAAGAGGGGGTTCAATGCTGATAACGATCATAGCAGCAGATGATTCTCAACTAAGACAACCTGACAACTGTGGAGCAGAAGTTAGGCAGGTTATTTAATTCTAACAACTTCGTTTTTCGTACTTTGTGAATAACACATATCATCACAAAAGTACACTGGTCTAACCTCCTCAGTCCTATGAATTTTTTTCAATATTTTTGCATTTTGTTTGTATTTTATGATTAATAATATTCCAAAAAGGCCTTAAAAATATTTAAAAAATTCCTGACTCTTTACTATGTACAAAATCTTATGTCCCCTATAGGGAAAATCAGGACACTAGGTACCACAACTGTTAGTATGGGGTATGATATTTTACTACGTATTTTATAATATCCTATGTTATTAATAGTATAGGCATATTTTACATTAATTAAAGAGTTCCGTGGAAATTTGGGTGTTCACATAGTCACAAAAAGCCTGTCCATTCTGACAGCCATTTTAACACTGCTGCAGAGTGAACAAGTGGCAAGGCAGTGTGTCCTTTTCAGTTCCAAGATGTGATGCCACCTTCCATTTGTGTGTTGAGATGCCTAGCACTGCGACCAACATTTTAATATTGTCGCCAGATTTTATATCCCCTACAGGAGATGCAGGGATTGAGTAGGCTAAACAATTAGTCGATGAGTTGAGATATCTAGGTTATGAAGTATCGTTATCGCCAGAATGAACTAAAGTGGTTTGTTGTCTTTCTATCGTTTTACGGTGTGGTAACGTCAACATTAAGGCAACCGAGATAGTGGTAATAACAGAAGTTGCTGCCGGGGAGAGTGGTGTTGACTTGTGTTTACCAAACGAATTACACAATCAGTTAGATACAGATAGTGTAGTGAGCAGGTAATACAATGCAAAAACAACTTGACATACCTGAAGCTATAGTACGGAGAGTGATAGGAGGGTTGGAAGCGGGTCAGACACATTATTCTACTATAGGTGCCCCAAAGTTTAAATTCCTGGACCTGCACACAATTTCTAAAAGCAGGAATCTTTAAACAGAATGAAAGGCGAAGGTCGTCCCGGATGACATCAGCAAGAGATGAGTGTTATCTCCGGTTAACAGCCCGTCGAGACAGGACGCTGAGTGCAACTGAGCTGCAACGCACCCTCTAGGCAGCAACAGAATGTGCTCTATCAACACAAACAGTCTGACATTGCCTTCGGGAATGTGGCCCCTGTACACAGAGGCTTGTAGTGAGTGTCCCGTTGAAACCACGACACCATTTAACCCACAGAAACTGGTCGGAGGAATAGTGTGGATAGGAGTCAGTATTGACGGACGTAAAGACTTCTGTGTCGTTCAGAATGGCGCTTTGACTGCTCAGAGAGGAGATACTACGACCTTTTGTTGTGCCGTACATTGGTTGTTGTTGTCGTTGTTGTTGTTGGATTTTAGGGGACTAAACAGCTAGGTCATCAGCCCCCTGTTCCTAGCTAAGAGTACACTGTGAAGAGTGTAAAAAAATAAAACAAAGCACCTAAAATAAAAACTCACAAAAGGGCATGCTGACAATGGACAAGTTGCTGACAACACAAAACGAAGACACTCACTAGGTAAAACAAAGGAACTCAACTAAAACTGGACAGCACAGTACAATGACTGGCTGATCACAAAGACAAGAGAGGATGAGCCAGCCATACTGCACACACTAAAAAAAAAACCTCGGCATTTTACATAAGGGTCTTAAAAAGTCTTTAAAAGCGCGGATATGTGGGGGCCTGATATTTCAGGCTATAGCACCCACCACTAGATGGAGATGTAAAAACCAGTTGCGCGAATAAAACTTAAAACTGAATTAGCCGTGGAGGCATCGTCACCTAAAACCAATGGTAGCGTGTCTGGGAGATTAAAAAACTGCCGTAAGTTAGCTGGATAGTCCACCAAAAGATGGGCCACTGTCAACACTACACCACATCGACACACAGGTGGAGCCTCACGGCGAAAGAGATAGCCATGGGTTAACCACGTGTTCCCAATACGGAGGCGGCAGAGGACAACCGACTCTCGGCCTATCGGCAACAGTGAAGATTTCCACAGTGTTGGAAGGCTTCACTGCCCGAAGCTTATTCGGTGCATTCGCCGTAGCCCACTCGGTGCTGCACGCCTCGCGCACCTTCCGGTGCAACACCAATTTAACATCTGGTTCCGTGACGCCAATATCGAGAGGTGGTGCCATAGAGGCCTGCTTGGCCAATCGATCAAATGTTCATTCCCTGGTATGCCGACGTGGCCCGGGGTCCACACAAAGACCACAGAACGGCCTGATCGGCCTAGAAGGTAACCGGTATCCTGGATCGACCGAACTAATGGGTGGCGGGAGAAACACTGATCGATCGTTTGTAAGTCACTCAGGGAGTCAGCACAAATAACAAATGACCCCCTGCGGCAGGCTTTGAGGTGTTGCAGAGCCCTGAGAATGGTGACCAGCTCGGCGGAGAAAATGCTATTCTCGCGTGGCAGAGAATGCTGTTCCACATGGTCGTCATGAAGATACGCATACCCAGCACGGCCATCTGCTATGGAACAATCCGTGTAAATGGTTTCTGCGGCACGGAACGAATCGAGGAGTTAACTAGCGACGGAGATGTATTGGGGAGTCTTTCGATGCACAGGACAGATCTAGACGGAGCGGCTAACGAGGAATGGGCTAAGGAGGGGTTTGAAAGGAATAGTGGAAAGTGGTAGTGAGGGGATAGGATGCGAGGGAGGAAAGAAGGGAACGAACACGGACTGAGATCGGGGGAGGGGTAGGGAGTGCAGCGTCTGGAAAAAGGAGCCGGCGCTGCAGGTGCAAGGGCGAGGCCTGAACACAGGCAACGTAAGAAGCTAGCAGGTGTTGCCAGCGGAACCGCAGCGGGAGGACCCCAGCTTCGACGAGGAGGCTTGTCACAGGGCTTGTATGAGCCTCCTACGTTGGTGTTATAGGGCATGGGTTCCTTCCGGTGGACTATAACATTCCTCCCCAAAGAGCTACACTGATGGACAACATGCTTGAAGCTGAGGAAATTGAACGAATGGAGCGGTCAGACTGAACATGTCTTGGATGCACTCATCAGACGCTTTGCAGCCAGACCAGCGACGGTTGCAGAACTAGATATTGCACTCATTGCAGAATAGAGAAATTAGAATGAAGGTTTTCATGACCGGATGTCATTTTTGCTGGTAAACTTTCTGTGTAGTATGGCTGTGGTCTACGAAACTCTTCTGTTCCTAATGTTTTGTCCAAGACTGCGTTGGACATCCTCTGTCTGCAAGACTCAGCGAAAGAGGAGTGCCTCTGAGGATGTCCAAAGCAGTCTTCGACGAAACGTCAGGAACAGCAGAGTTTCATAGACCACGGCTATACTACCCGAAGGTTTACCAGCAACAATGGAGAAATTGATCTTAAGAAGCTGATTGATAACCTCGTACTTTTGATGCCACACAGGTGTGCAACTGTACTGGCCGTCAGATGTGATCACACACGATATTAATAGGTCATCGAGAAAGAGTTCTTCAGTATTATGGTAGTCACGTGGTGTCTCTCTCTTAGTTAACGCCATGTAAACAGCTGAGACAGCTAAATATCGTAATCACACAGAAATAAAAATAGTAAGCGGCGATGGAGTGACCAAGGTGGCTTGCTGCGGAGCACGCGGTTGCTCTCCGTCGGAGGTTCGAGTGCTGTCTTTGCCATGGGTATTTGTCTTGTCCTTAGGCCGCCTCTAATGACCACGCTGTCGACGGGACGTTAAACTCCAAGCTTCCTTTATTCCTTGCCCTTAGTTTAACTTAAAATTTTGAACATAGCTGCTATTGTTAGCGACCGTTACAACGTCAAAGGATGAAAATGCAGCCTTCGGTCGCAAAAAGAAAACTATTTAACCTGGTTTCGGGAATAACTAGGATTGCATTGATCAGAAATTACAAATTAAAACAAGTCACTTAATAAAAGTTATAACACTGTACAGCTTACGTCGCAAAGTTTTTTTTTTTTTTTTTTTTTTTTTTTTTTTTTTTTTTTTTTTTTTTTTTTTTTTTTTTGTGACGTAAGCTTTACAGCTGAGTTGTAACTTTTATTATGTGACTTGTTTTAATTTATAATTTCTGTTGAAGGCAATCGTAGTTATTGGCGAAACCAGCTTAAATAATTTCATTTTTTGCGACCGAGGGCTGCATTTTTATCCTGTGTAGTTTAACTTAGTTTAAGTAGTTTGTAACTCTAGGGACTAATAACCAAAAAAGTTTAGTCCTATTGATTTACTAACAGTTGAACATTTGTATATTGTAACCAATATCTGAATACAGTACCTTTCCATATTACCGGGTGATCAAAAAGTCAGTATAAATTTGGAAACTTAATAAATCACGGAATAATGTAGAGGTAAAAATTGACACACATGCTTGGAATGACACAGGGTACTATTAGAACCACAGAAAAACTAAAGTTCAAAAAATTTCCGACAGATGGCGCTTCGCCTGATCAGAAAAGCTATAATTAGCCTAACAAATTACGACAAAACAAAGATGATGTTCTTTACAGGAAATGCTCAATATGTTCACCATCCTTCCTCAACAATAGCTGTAGTCGAGAAATAATGTTGTGAACAGCACTGTAAAGCATGTCCGGAGTTATGGTGAGTTATTATTAGTTCCGATCGGAAGATTCACTTGAATGCCAGTCTTGTTTACTGTATTACAACATGGGGATGAATAAAGTGGGAGGAGGAGAAGGAGATGGTGATAATTGATTAGGAGGCGTAGAAGGAGGAGTAGAAAATAGGGGCTGGACATGAGCAAATAGGGGAGAAAAGCTTAAGATAGGAGTAGAAAAAAGGAGTTGGACATCAGCAAAAAGGGGAGAAAAGCGTAAGAGAGGAAGTGACAAAAGAAGAGATGATTGGAGAGAGTGGTGAGGAGATTAACAGAGAACAGGGAGTGAAATTATATGTGAAAGGCTGCAGAAAGGTAGAGGACGAGAAGGAGCAAGAGCAAGAATAAAAGGAAGAGGGAAGTCAGGGAAGAGGAAAGAGAAAACAGAGGGTGGAAGTAGGAAAGAGATGGATTAGCAGAAAATTATAATAAATGAATACCAGGGCAGTACTGTGAACTACAACTAGTTCAAAATGTTATGTACTCACTCCCCTCTGCGAGTCCTCGAAGTCTGCTACGGAAATTTCTGTACTAGAGTGGACGCAGAGCCACCAGGGAGTTCTTGTCGTTATACCGAAATTCTCAGAAAACCTCCCTGAATGACCTCCGAAGTTTTAGGACGGAGTTGAGGGTGCGCCGTGTAGAGAACCGTTCAGGCGCCTAAATGGAGCCGCTGCAGCGCCGCGCGATTTCCTTTCGCTGCCGCCGGCTTTGAAAGCGGAGACTGCCGCCTCGGCACGGGCACGGGCCCGGCACCTGTTACAAGTCCATTACCTGGCGGCCCGCGACCGGAACAGCCGGTCTTGGGGGAAATACGCGGCCCCAATCCCGCGCGCGGCTTTTGGGCAGCCCGCGCTGGTCACTCGGCCAATAAGCGCGGCCGGCGCGGGCTCCGGAATAACTTTCCGCCTCTCCTGGCCCGCACCCCAGGGGCGCAGCGTCGGCCGAAAAATCCCACCGCTATTCTCAATCACGTTCCGCTCCCGAGAATGCAAGAAGCTGACCTGGGGGTAACTTCTGTGCGAGGACGAAAATACCGTCCCATATTTGTAAAACCGTGTCGGCTCGATTGAGGACCGGTTCTCATTAGAGCGCGGCACAAAGAGCACAGTGTAGAGCTAAGACTTTTCCCAGACCAGCACAAAGGTGTCCTGAACAACATGCCTTTAGGGCAAAGAGAGTGGGCATAAATAAAACAATTCTAAAATTTCAGACGACGGATTCCAATCTAATGAAAAATGACGATTCGTTTGAAGTATTTAAAAGTTAGTTCCGATTAATACTCAGAAGTTGGGAAAATTAATCGCCAATAAAATCATATAAAACTAATTTTCCCCGACAATCTAAAATTACCATTTGCTTGCCTGACCAGAGGGCCATCGTCTCGTGGGGGCGAAATGATTTTCCGTGTCCTGTATTAATTAATATATTAAATTGGCAAGAGGGCGATCACACACAAAGGCTACCGGAGCTGTTAAGTTGAAACCCGGAGAGCCAACGTCTTCGGAGAAGGACACTTCTGTTCCCGCCGTCTTTGACGAGTTGTCGCCAAGACAGGCTGCCACCCTGGGAGACGTGAAACCGGCCCTTGAGGGCCAGAACGAACTCTTAACTGTGCTCTGATCAGGTTGGTGACACGTCACTAGTTTATTAGAGTGGCGATAGGTCCGCCATGTTTGAGGCAAACTGAACTGGCGTTCGCCATGTTATTTGGGCTATCTGCTGACAACTAGTATGTCACACCCACTAGAGAATTTTACCCACTTACACTAACAAGGAAACTACTTGGGCTCGAACAAACATAACTGTATGAACGTTTGGTTACAGTATCTCCACGTACACCTCAATGTGCTGGTGGGTGTCGATTTTATACAAAACTTTGCAATCATGCTCTAGATAGCACTGTAGATGTACTTGTAGACACCATACGTAATGCAGATATCTGAACTATAACTTATGTAATAATCGTCGTACATGTTCTCTAGCGTATTGTCATCAAAAGCCGTGATGATAGTTGCAACTGTAACCTTCTTCCCGAAATACTGTTGGTATTCACTGCCACTGCTTCCATCGCCTCTTCCCGCACTTACCGTAGCACTGCCGCTTACAATGAGTTGTTTGTCAGTATCATCCCTATTATCATTGCTATGAGTTTGTAACAACGGTATCTAACATATGCTCATATTTCTGTACCATAACATATACGAGAAAGCATGCAAATGATTCATCTTCTACACTAATACCATATTCACGAAGAAGCATTCTTCATATTTTCATCTCAACCAATCGCAATACTTTAGCAGGATTGATTATTAATCGCCGCTCCATCTGACGCTTCACCACACAAATGTCACAAAACGCAACTTCGGAGGCACACTGCACCGTCCCTACTGGCGAACCGACAGGTCGAAGTGCAATGTGGCAAGGCACACGCAGAGTCCTCTAACGGACGACTGCAGAACTTTTCAGATGCGGGAGTATCACTAGTGCAATAAGGGACCTGTACAATATCTGTCATACGATTTTGGTGTATATGTGTTTGTTCGAGCCCAAGTACTTTCCTTGTAAAATTGACTATCGAGTACAGATATGCATGAAGTTCTGTCGGTTTCTCCATACTTTATCAAAACTGCGAATTGATCAGCCAGATACTGTATTTCCTCCTAAAAATGCGATAATGAAATCTCACAAACCTGTCAGTAATACTCTTCCAGTTCGAAGTATAACAGTTAACTGAGGTTTTTACCTAACAATGGAAGTGCCGCTATGAAAACATTCGTGTTAATTATAATGCACGTTCATAGACTAAAAGTGCTGCGAAACGTACATAGTGAACAGTAATTGTTAAGATGAACAATCATGATCACGGATTTGCTTCTGTTGTTAATGTATTGTAACACCTGCTTTTATAAAGTCTAGTACACAGTGCTTATTAAACATATTAAGTCCACATACTCGTAAAATGGTTGTTAAAAGATTTGGTTGTGAAGTTTAGTTGACGAAATTTGAGTACAAAGACGAAAGTGACAACAAAATATTACAGTTAAAAATGCGCCTGGTTCAATTGCCACAAAAGCATTCCACGCCGAAATAAGGCGTCATTAATAATTTTCGTTGTTGTCTTGCTGAAAGAAGTAAAGCTTGGTGGGACAAATTTGAATACAAGACGAAAGTAACAGCAGTATTAATTACATCCATAATGGATGTGAGGTCGTGATTGTATTACTTATTTTGTCAAGTAGGCTCAACCACAGATATCGTGTAAAAACACTAAAATATGACGCGTTTCAAGGGTCTAGCCCACATCATCAGATAATCTGTACAAGAATCTTAAAACTTGAGACAATAAAAACATAAAACGTAATAAAAGAAAACGTGGTTACTTCCCTTCTAACCGTGTCTACGAAGAAAAGTCCTCAGCATACTGTGCTTCGTCTGAATTCATACCAGACCCCAGCACTGGCGGCGCATAACATTACCGGAGTGAACAGCACGACTGGGGCGCTCGTATGCACATGAAAACAAAGACCTCTAAATTCCAAAGATCATCCACAAGCTAGTGGGTACATTCAGGTGTCATGAAATCAATTGCACAGTAAGACAGCAGAATACGGCAATTAAAATGCGCCTAGATCAGCTGGCACAAAAGCATTATACACCGAAATAATGTATCGTTGTTGCCTCGCTGATATACCTAAATATTTGTAACAAAAGCACAGTGTAGAGCTAAGACTTTTCCCAGACCAACACAAAGGTGTCCTGAACCACATGGGCATAAATAAAATAATTCTAAAATTTCTGACGACGGATTCCAATCTAATGAAAAATGACGATTCGTTTGAAGTATTAAAAAGTTAGTTCCGATTAATATTCAAAAAGTTGGTGAAATTAATCGCCATTAAAATCATATAACACTAATTTTCCACGACAATCTAAAGTTACCGTTTGCTTGCCTGACCAGAGGACCATCGTCTCGTGGGGCCGAAATAATTTTCGGTGTCTTGTATTAATTAATGTATTAAATTGGGAAGAGGGCGATCAGCCACAAAGGCTACCGGAGCCGTTAAGTTCAAATCCGGAGAGTCAACATCTTGACGGAAAGATACTTCCGTTCCCGCTGTCTTTGACGAGTTGCCGCCAAGACAGGACGCTATCTTAGGAGGCGTGAAACCGGCTCTTGCGGGCCAGAACGAACTCTTATATGTGCTCTGGTCAGGATGGTAACACGTCACTAGCTTTGCCGGAGGAAGAATCAGCGGTGCGAAACTCGCGTTAACAAAACTGGCGTGAGTGACGTGGCCGCTCTCAATTCGGCAGTTGCTTCAGATGCTGGCAGTTCTTAGGAGAACAGATCCGCGATCGCCTGTTGTGCAGAAGCCGCCATGGTCGGTCTTGGTGATATTTCGTTGACCGACAGGAACTCTACAGTTCCACCGAGCAGGTATTCGCGATCAAAGTGAAGTAATTGCATTCGGTCGCGACTTTAATAAATATGCAACGGTCTGCATATCGGGCGATAGGCGCGATGATTACTAAGCCGCTTTTTCTTTAGCTTTTGTGTTGCCCCTACTGCGGTCTACTGTTCTCATGACCAACGGAAATTTTCATGAAACTCAATACTCTCTCTTTCTCTCTCGTTAAAGGTTGGTCGAATTATTAGAATTTGCTTTAATTTCGATGTTTGCTCTCTATTGTATGTCTTGTCCTTCAGTAAGAATCAGTAATCGTTTAATAAGATGTAACAGGCTACCTCATAATTCTATATGCTACTTTCAGAATACAAAGATTATTTCAATGAATTGTCCGACTTCTTGTCTGTAGCCTTCCCCTGTTTTTATCATTTTTATTCATTCACAAAATAATAAAATGTTTGTATAGCTTATGGGACTTAACTACGGGGTCATCAGTCCCTAAACTTACAAACTACTTATGAACTAGTTAAGACTAAGTACGGCACAAATATCCATGCCCAAGGGAGTATTCGAACCCCCGACCGTAGTGGCCGGGCAGACCGTGACTGGAGCGCCTCAGTCCCCTCGGCCACCGCGGCCGGCGACAAAATAATAGAAACCGCTGCTAGAAGAGAGGACGTCCGATGCTGGCAACGGTCACAACAACAGAAGATTAACAGTTAAGTCACCTGTTAATTGGGAAGCAGAAGTCAGGCAAATTGCGTCATAATCTCGTTTCTTTCTTCACACAACCAACCATAGGAAGAGACAGACGCTACAACAGGTGTTTACAAAGTGAAAAAATTCCGGCTGTTACTATTTCTTCCACGATATGCAATGATTATATGATAACCATTTTGTGTCCTTTTTTCCGCCGGTTGTCCTGGGTGTCGGTGGCCGAGTAGAGAGAGACCGACACAGGAAAATAGGATGCACGCGTGTGCGGGTACAGAGTATGAGGTGACCAGCCAGTGGGACAGCAGAAACTAGAAACACTAAGCTAGATTAGAACAAGAGATATATTTCGAATAAACATTATTATACTTAACTTTGTTAACTGAAGACTAGTGGAATGCGGATACATAGTATAACTAGGTAGAAGCCTGCCTACTGATGAGTCCTAGTGCCTGTCCTATATCCAAGTGACCGATGCAGTTCAGTGGTGGCCACGAGCGGGATTGCAGCAGAGGGCGCTCCTGGCTGACGTCGTAAGAACGCCGCGCCGTGCGTGCATGGCGGCGCGCGGCGAAAGTACGTGGCGCGCACTTCAGACTTGTGCGACACCACAAACCATACTTGATGAAGTATTGTCAACAACAAATGAAAATATTTCTAAAGAAGGTTTAGACACTCAAAAGTGTTTATTTTATTATTCAACAGATGAAATACTCTTTCATCAACCATAGCAGCATCAGAGGAAGAAATACACAGACGCTAGGCAGAAAACTGAGCCTTTTTTATGGAGTATTCTTCATGAGAATTGCAAGGTAGTTCATCTGAAGCATCACTCTTGGGGAAGCTATGTGCTATTAGCCAGGAATTTCGTTTGTATATAAGCAGAAAGAGATCCAACAAGGCAAAACAACTGGTGTTCTTGCTCGAAATATTGGTCGTTTTAACGCTTCGATTCATGTATTTAAATGTTGAACACATTTTAGGCATATTGCAGAAGCAAAATTTGTACAGAAAACATACACTATATACAAAATACACTAAATACTGCACTTCACTTTCAACAACAACATTCGCTAAAAAAGACTCTTCTCAAGTGTGCTGAGCACCGTAAATATGGCGGCCGAGTTTACACAGGTTGCCGCAAAGAGCGCTGTAGCTCGTGTCTAGCCACTCCATGAAATTTAAGCTCGTTGGCGGCAGCAGAACCGGCAAACTTTTTCCGCGTCAGCGTGGAGGTTCGCGGAAACGGCAGACTCTTGCGGTAGATAAACATTTATGTTACGGACTGTCGCAAGTTCGCAGTATATGCGATTAACGGAAGAAGCACGAAGTTGGGTGAATACATACATTCTTTCACATATTTCTCCCCGTTTACATGGGCTCCCAAAACCGGATTTCGTAAACAGATTTCCCAAACCCGCTATTGGTTGCTCATGTAAACACTCCAAAATCGATTCTGGAAATCCACTTCTGTAGAGCGGTTTTCCAGTTCCGCAATCAATTTTCGTGCCCATTTAAATGCAACTGATTTTGAAACGTTCTTGGCTTGTCAGATTGTGTACTTTTGTTAAACATTTTCGGCTCATATGAATGAAATAACATTTTATTCAGTGAAAGAGATGTATAAATATTAGAGTGAGCACTGAATCTATGTATTTAAGTAATGAAAAACAGCGATTGTGCTGTCTTAAATCAAGAGCTGAATCAGCTGTTTTTCAGCTGCCATGTTAGGTAGGTTAGGAAATTCGCTTCAGGCTATACCATGTAAAACACGACAGCGAAAAAGGTTTACGAAATTCGGTTTTCGTCTTCCGGAAGATGTGTCGCATGTAAACGTAGTGTTTATTTCCTACTGTTTCCTCATTGTTAAAAATCAATTAGGTTAAACAGAGGCATTTCTGTGGAGTAGAATCTTGAATATAAGGGAATCGTGAACGACAAGCAAAAACAGTCCTTAAGAGATTGGAAGCTTTTAAAATATAGACCTAAAATTGATGATTATATGCGTAGATCGTAAAAGTAATTAATAGCTACTGGATCAGACTAGAGAAAGAAAGCCGGCCGCGGTAGCCGCGGGGACTGAGGCGCCACTACGGTCGGGGGTTTGAATCCCCCCTCGGGCATGGATATTTGTGCCGTCCTTAGTTGTAGGTAGTTCATAAGTAGTTTGTAAGCTTAGGAACTGATGACCCCGTAGTTAAGTCCCTGAAGCTTAACAAACATTTGAACATTTGAAAGAAAGTAAATTTTTTTTACAACCAGATTAAAGGAAAATTGTTAATGGAAGAAACAATGGGTTTAAAGATAGTAGACGAAGGCCAACCATTGACGATAAGTAACAGAAGGAATCAGATGTGGGTTGCAATAACTGGAGAGAAATGAAAATGATACATCTACATATTCACTCTGCAAATCACATTTAAGTGCATGGCAGAAGGCTTTTCAAACCGCTTTCATAATATTTCTCAGCCGTTACATTTTGTAATAGCGCTTTGGCAAAAGGGACACCTAAATCTTTACGTTTTAGACTTGATATACGTTATTATAATGTTCATGTCTTCCTATTGTGGTAGGTTCTAACGAAAGCGGAGGAGAGAGTAGCTGAAAGAAATTTCGCAAGTAGATATCCCCACAACGAATAACGCCTTTTTTTTTACTGATTTCAACCCCAACTCGTGCTTCATTTTTATTACTCTCTCCTCTGTGGTAATACAAAACGATCTGTTCTTCAGTGAACTTTATATACTCTGTCAATACCAGCTCGCGACATCCCACAATGCCCGGCAATGCTCGAAAATAGTACAGTAGAACTGTTTTTGGCTGCACTACATATACTAGCGTGGAGAAACCCGTTAAACTATTCTTTGTTCGGAATCACAAAAATAAACAATGATGTAGCCTTAACAAATAGAAGGCTTCGTTGTAAACTAAAGTAACTGAAAAATGTAGTCCAAAGCAATTACATCTCGTGAAACAGCAGCAAACAAGTTACGATTAAATATCCTTACCACACATAGAATATCGTAAACTTAATGTGCACTACACTGCATTCTTATTTTATGTTTTAAAATCTGTCAAAAACAAAAAAGGTGATCGTTCCTGAGAGAAAAAAAGTTTTTTTTTTATATCAGTGTGAATAAAAACAGTTTGAACATCAATCACATAAAAAAACACTGTTTGACCATTTATGAAGTGCAACGATTGCTACGACGCATAGTCGGAACAGGGAATAGGGCTCTACCCCCTCCACCTACGCCGTCTGATATAAATAGCAATATCTCGAAAACTGGAAGAGTATCATTCATCATTATGCTATCAATTTAACGTACTATCTCGATATGGTGGCTACAATTCATTCGCAATAATATATGACCTAAAATGAATCATTCGTGAAGTCTACGAAACGAGTTTTTATGTCTGCAAAATTTTTCAAAGTTCGTAATTTTTTTTCGGACATTATGTACAGCACTGAAAGTGTGACGAATAAATTCTGCCTTTATCGAGCGTGAATATCAAGCTGTAAAATAAGAAAGAATCAATTTTTTTTCACTGAATAATTGTGTTAAAGTCGCTTCATAAGTTTTCAGTTCTGGCGCCATGTTCGCTACAGTTCTTCATCTAGAGAGCGGTCAGCGCTAGCTGCTGTTGACACGGGACAGAGCGTTTGCCGTGAGCCACTATGGACACAACCTACATCATGCTCAGCACCTTCTGTGATTTGCTGGAGACCTGCAATGCGTTGCGCGGCAGCGGCAGCGTTCAACATGCACAAGCCGAGCCACTGAGCCCGCCGCCTCGCGCCGTGGAGGGCGTTTCCATGACAACACAGCCGCCACCGTGGCGTTTAGCACGTGGCAGTCACTTGGATTCATAAAGCAGGAGACTGTTTGGAATAAAACCTTTAGAGGTATCTGCATTGAAGGAGAATAAGCCTACCGCCTCGGCAGGTAGCCGTGCGTACTGGAGCGCCGTGCTGCGGTGCGCGCGGCCGTTCGCCGTCGGGGGTTCGAATGTTCAAATGTTTGTTAAGCTTAAGGGACTTAACTGTGGGGTCATCAGTTCCTAAACTTACAAACTACTTATGAACTAGCTTATACTAAAGACGACACAAATATCCATGCCCGAGGGGGGATTCGAACCCCCAACCGTAGCGGCCGTGCAGATTGTGACTGAAGCGCCGCAGACCGCTCGGCCACCTCGGCCGGCTTGGGAGTTCGAATCCCCCGCTAGGACATGATTGTGTTGTCCTTAGTTTAGTTTACCTTGGATTAAGTAGTATTTAAGCTAGGGACTAATAACCAAGCTGTTGATTCGCATGGATTTACAGATATTTGAACATTTTTTTAAGCTACGGACTAATAACCTCGGTGTTGAGTCCGATAGATTTATAAACATTTAAATAAGCCTACTCCCTTGCCAGAAGGCAATGCCATTGTTCCTTTAGTTGTATCGATCGTCCAGCCCTGCTTGACAAAGTGACCAGAGTTCACAAACGTTTCTTCAAGCCAAACCACTTCGCCGATATTCATATTGCGAGTGTCCCTTAAAAATCGGTGTCGCCATGCAGCTTATCCTGCCTCTCCATTAACATGTCGTTTGTAGAGCTTATGGGACTTCACTGCGGGGTCATCAGTCCCTAAACCTACAAACTACTTATGAACTACCTTATACTGAAGACGGCACAAACGTCCATGATCGAGGGAGGATTCGAACCCCCAACCGCAGCGGCCGTGGAGACCGTGACTGGCACGCCGCAGACCGGTTGGCCACTGTGGCCGGCTCTCCATTAACAGCTTACGGCCACAGAATTCCCCGTAGTGAAAGGCCACAGAATTCCCCGTAGTGAAATGCCACAGAATTCCCCGTAGTGAATACCTAGGTTATGTAGAACAGTAGATAATAATGTAGCACTACCTTGAAAAAGTTCTGCTTCCTTAAGGGTTACCAATAGCTTGCACAATATCAGATGTTCTTTCCTGCGATAATACTCATAAACATGACGACGATTGGCATCTTCTGCAAACCAATCTACACTGGTAATTCGCTTGTCCAAGGAACGTCCCCCTCCGCACCCCCCTACCCCCCTGGGGTTCGAAGTTTCGATGATTCTCCACTTTTTTTCTGCCTCGAACATTTCCTTGGCAATCTTGACGAGTGTTTCTGTTAAACTGAACGCTGCAGCAGTTCTATCGACTACCTTATTTACAGAGAGCAACGGACCACGATTACGTTTTTGACTTTCAAGGTAAGCACGTAACGCGAAAACGATTTCTCTCGACTGTCCTCGTACGGCAATCCGCTGGCCAAGAAAACGATGGCGAACTTGACCACTCGTGACGTTCGAAGAAGTTCCTGCTGACATTGTTCACTATCACAAATAACAGTAACAAAAAAAAATTACTGCAATTGGTAAAACTAAGTCACAACGTGCAACGAACACACACGGCAGCGACTGACTGAAACTGAAATACGCTGCAAGCCGGAAGTGTTGTGGTGGTGGGGGCGAAGGTTTGGCAACTTAGGGTGGTCGCCGCGGCGGACTGAGGCGACGGAGGGTGAGTCGGCAGGCTGCAGGCGCCGTGGGATTGGCGGGCTGCGGCCCGTGCCTCCCACGTGGACTCTCCCACTACAGCTGCCGCCGTAGCTGTCAATCCTAGGGAAATTTTGAACAAACTATATTGGGAAAATGCCCGCGTTTGCCGCATAGCGTCGCGCGGGGCATGTCCGTGGCAACAGGGCCGCTGCTGCGAGCTTTTCCGCGCGGAAGCTCCTAGTGGAAACCGGCCCTCACTTGTATTGGCACCAGTTACCCGTCATGCACGTATCGATGTTCCTTATTAAGGTACTATTTCGCTGCGACCGCCAGCCGTAGCGGTCGGCAGTGACTGCGGGCAGTTGGCCGCTCCTGTCAGGCTTAACAGTGGACCAAATGTCGCTGCAACTGCTCGGCAGTCGACGGCCGTGACGTCACCGGGACTTCCGCATCTCGACCGCTCTGGAAGCAGTCTGGCAGTCGGCCGCGACTGCCGGCTTCGCGACCTCTGCAGTGAGCACAGTGGCGCAGCGACAGTCGGCAGTTACGCCGCACGACCTTTCACATCAAGATGTCGTCTACATCTTGATCTGATAGGTCGTTACGCAATACATATAATGGAAGGTGAGTTTGCATTACCTGCATGGATTCTTAAAGGGTCTGAAGAAGAGAATAACGCATTCTCGAAACTAGTTACTAAAATCCAAGAGTAACGGTTGAAGGTTTTTCATTTGTAACAATAATACAACGCCGTCGTCCCAACATCCTTCTAATCAAGATGGATACACAGAGACTTAAAGTATGTTAGTTCCGCCACGTTCTGTAACGAGGGGTGGCTACCCAATCCTTAGATCAGGCCTTTTTTAGCTGGCGGACCTTTTTTTACACACCCCTTGTTAGTCCAAACCTTAGTAATTTGAAATTCAACGCGAAAGTCATGGGAATTGAAAACTTATCAATACAAGTGCCGTTTTTTCACTAAATTACGAAGAATCAAGAGTCTGCGGTTTAGAGATAAATGGAAACGAAACCAACGATGTCCCCTTGTGCCTGAATTCCCATTATATTCAAATACTTCGCTGTTTGCATTTACTCTTATTGTTAAATACACTATAGCCTGATAAAATTTACTTAGTACTTGACAGTTTACGCATCGGAGCTGCCTTCCTCCAATAAGAATGATCAAACGTCACACCCTAACCGCCCGCTGCTGTCAAGGTGCCGCATCAGCTAGACAGTACACTTTGAGGCGAAGTACTGGCGGAAGTACAGTTGTGAGGAGGGACCGTGAGTCGTGTCGGGATACCTCATTGGTACAGCGCTTGCCCGCGAAAGGCAAAGGTCCCAACCACACAATTTTTATCTGCCAGGTAGTTTCAGTACACTTTCATTGTTTGGCTAGTGCTGAGTAGGAAGCATGCATATATTTCGTTATTATTGTCGTACGTATGTTTTAGATTTCGTTGTCACGTTTGATGCACTGTGTAGGAATGGGGCAGACCCACGATTCGTGATATAAACACACCGGAAAAGCAAAGCTGGTAAGGAATAATTAATAATGTTAGTAATTATTTTACTTGTTGAAAGGTGACCGCAGACTCCCATTGAAAGAGTCAGTGGACCCCTAAGGGATCCGCGGAGCACACTTTGGATATTTCGACGTGCATTAACCTTGGCTATGTCACTAGTTGAAGAGGCCGCATCACTCTTCGAACACCCAACAATTGTAATAAATGAGAATTACCCAAGTTGCTGCAAATATTTTATAATTTCACGACGCCCATTTCGGCTTATGGTAATTTCAGAAAATCAGGCGATCCTGGAGAAATTAGATTAGGTAACGAGACAATAAAAGTAGTAGATGTGTTTTGTTATTTGGCTAGCAAAATAACTTCTGTTGGCGTAAGTAGAGAAGAAATAAAATGCAGAATGGCTATGGGAAGAAAAGCGTTTTCAAAGAAGCGAAACTTGTTAACATCTAATATTAGTTTAAATATTAGGAAGTCCTTTCGGAAAGCATTTGTCAGGAGTGTAGCATTGTGTGGGAGATAAACGTGGACGATAAGGAGATCAGACAAAAAGATGATAGAGTATTTTGTGAGCAGTCACGTTTTTAACTTGTGTATTTTTTTATATAGTGACTAAGTGCTATGGTGCAAAATCAATGTTCAAATATCTGTTAAGCTTAAGGGACTTGACTGCGGGGTTATCAGTCCCTAGGCGTACAAACTACTTATGAACTACCTTATACTAAAGACGGCACAAACATCCATGCTCGAGGGGTATTTGAACCTTCGACGGGGAGCGACCTAGCGCATCGTAGCATAGCGCCTCAATGCGCTTGGCCACTTCGCCTCGGCTACTATGGTGCACTTATTATTTTACACCCATTTTTTAACAAGAGGACCAGCTTGTAAAATATATATGTGACCAGATAATGGTGACGCATTTCACCGAAACTGGTCGCCATTGAATAAATTATTGATGTGCGATCTTGGAATTTGATTTTGAATACTATAAAAATGTCAGATCGCCTCCAGAACCGACAATGTTAGGTAACCTTAGGTGACAGAAGCTTTTGAAATGTGGTGCTACAGACGAATGATGAAAATTAGATGGGTAGATCACGTAACTAATGAGGTGCTTAACCGAATTGGGGAGAAAAAGAGTTTCTGGCATATCCTGACTAAGAGAAGGGAGAGGTAGGTGGGACACATTCTGAGACATGAAGGAATCGTCAACTTAGCAATAGAAGGAAGTGTGTGGGGTAAAAATCGTAGAGGGAGACAGAGGGACGAATACAGTAAGCACATTCAAAAGGATGTAGATTGCCGAATGTATTCTCAGATGAAGAGACTCGCATAGGACAGGGTAGCGTGGAGAGCTGCATCAAACCAGTCTGCGGACTTAAGACCATTCTCAAGAGACGCATTACGTCGATAGATTTTTCATGTCACATCTGTTAGTTACGCAAACGGAAATATCAAATAAAATGAACATTTTCCTAACAGATTCTGTATTAAATATCTGTCGACGTAATGAATCACTTGAGAACGGCATAAGCAGAAACGGCCGTCGTAAAATAATAAAAAATTTCCAGCAACTTGGGTAATTGTCATTTATTAAAATGGCTTATCGGTTTGTGATAACTGGAGAGGCATCACCCTGCTGTCGATCCCAAGCAAGATCCTCTCTCGAATAATCCTAAATAGGATAAAAGCACATGTAGACAACAAAATAAGAAGAGAACAAGCAGGATTCAGGGAAGGTCGCTCTTGCATTGACCAGATAAACACCTTGTAAATAAAAGCTGAACATTCATATGAATACCAGTCACCACTTTACATTCTGTTTGTAGACTTTGAAAAGGCCTTCGACAGTATAATTAGAACAAAAATGTGGAGCTCTCTGCAAACTTTCGGAATTCCCAGCAAAATAATTGCACTTGTCAAATGCATGTATGAAAACTACATGTGCCAGGTTCAATATCAAGGTCTGATTTCAGATCCAATAGCAGTGAAAACAGGATTTAAGCAAGGCTGCTTGCTCCACCCATACTATTTAACATGGTAATCTTGTAATGGCGCAGCCAATGGACAAAGTGAAAGGAATAAAATGGAGAAATTGAACACATCTAGAAAACCTAGATTTTGCAGATGGCCTTTGCCTTCTATCGCACAGCCTCAAGGACATGAAGGAAAAACTAGAAGATCTGAAATCTGTAGCGAAGGAAGTCGGTTTGAAAATTAATGCCCAGAAAACGAAATACATACGGGCAAATGATAACACCACCGCAAAGCTTAAGCTTGGGAGCCAAATAATCGAAAGGGTGGATACGTTTTGTTACCTTGAAAGCATGATTACACTATATGGAGGTGCAACAGAGGACATTAAAAGCCGCATCAACAAAGCCAAAGGCGCTTTTACAACTCTCCGCTCTATCTGGAGACCAAAGGAAATAACATTGAGGACCAAATTATATGAAAGTAATATAAAATCTTTCCTATATGGATGTGAAACATGTAGAGTGACAAAGCAGCTAATACATAAACTGCAGATACTCAGCAACAAATGTCTGAGGAACATCCTGTGGATACGGTGGTCAAATGTCATCTCTAACGAAACAGTTTGGGAAATAAAAAGCCAGAAACCAATTGAGTTGCAAATAAGTAGCAGGAAGTGGAGATGGTTAGGACATACAGTCATAATACACGGTGAACATATTGCGAGGGAAGCACTTCACTGGATTCAGCATGGGCGAGGCATGCCCAAAATGACGTGGAGACGATCAGTTGAAACAGAAGGTAAACAGCAAGGAATCGGATGGGAAGATGTGGAATTACTGGTACAAGATAGAACAAGATTGCGAAGCTTTGTTGCAGCCCTATGCTCTACATAAGGAATTAAAGGAATAAATAATAACAACAATAATAATAATATCTTATTATGACATATTTCGTGCTGCGGGCCCTGTCGCGGTGGAGTAGCCGAGCGGTCTAAAGCGTCTCGCTGCGGAGCGCACGGTTGCTCGCCGTGGAGGTTCGAGTCCTCCCTGGGGCATGGGTGTGTGTGTTATCCTTAGGTTAGTTTACCTAGGTTTAAGTAGTTTGTAAGCTACGGATTGATGACCACGCAGTTTGGTCCGATAGATTTACAAACATTTGATTTTTTTGAGCTGCGGGCCCTACAGCGAGGAAAAAAAGAAAAAAGTCTCCAGGGTATCATAATCTCGGTCAAGGATAGATTCGCGCCTTACTCCATCTGCACACGGACACTTCACTACATCCACCGCGGCAGAGTGCCCGAGTGCATTGAGGCCGCTAAGCTCCGTTGCACGAGGCCGTTCCTCGTCGAGGATTCGAGTCCTCCCTCGGGCATGGCCGTTTGTGCTGGGACTGATGCCGGGACTGATGAACCCGCAGTTAAGTGCCATAAGCTTAACAAACATTTCAACTTTTTTAAAAACAAATTCCTGGACACATTTTTCTGTCTGATCTCAGTTAAAAAGTGTTGTTTCCTATTTCAGCCTTCATGCCGATGCGGAGGTACAGTAATAGCTCGTAAAGCCACCAACAGACGCAAATATTGATTAAATGCCTCCTTGTGAGCACGGAAGCAGTCGGACAGTGCACTTAAACCACAGTCAGTTTTCCTGAAAGAGCAGTATTGACATTTAATAGGACGCGAACCGATGTAGGAACATACAGGAACACACAGCAGCTTCCGTTTGATTTTGTGCTTCATACTCAACGTCAGCTCTCTGACAGAGAACGCGGGGTTTGGCCGGCCAGCAGACCGCCACAGGCAGCAGTCGGGAGTCGCCGTGGCGCAGAGAGCGCCGCAAATAAAGCCCGTGGCAGCGGCGCCGGCCACGCCCCCCCCCCCCCCCCCCCCACTGGCTGTAACTAACTGCGGCTGGCTGCGTGGCCACTGCTGCGCAGCCACCGCCGTCACCCGCAGCCAAACCAGCCCCTGCCGCGTTATGCTACCCCGCGCTACAGTCGCGCTGGGCCCACCGCTGGCACGGTATACAAGTGGGAGACGGCTCTAGAGCTGAGTAGACCGGCCAAGTGGAGCGAGGTTTCCTTTCTGCCGTTCTGTGGATCGCACGAAATCAGTTCAGGGCGGTCCCGTACTTAGGGCAAATATACGGTGAAATATCAACCGTTATTGCCTCATTATTCTCATCACGGTTTAGGAACACATTCTGTATTCAAATATTATGAATTATTTCGAACAGAACGATCTATTGAGCCAAGATCAACACGGATTTAGAAAATATCGTTCATGCGAAACACAACTAGCTCTTTATTCACACGAAGTGATGGGTGCTATCGACAAGGGTTCGCAAATCGATTCCGTATTGCTTGATTTTCAGAAGGCTTTTGACACCATACCTCACAAACTGCTTTTAATCAAATTATTTGGTTATGGTATATCGCCACAAATTTGCGATTGGATAGGGGTTTTCCTGTCAGAGAGGACACAGTTCGTAGTAATCGATGGTAAGGCATCGACTAAAACAGAAGTGATATCGGGCGCCGCGGCGGATTAGCCGCGCGTACTGGAGCGCCGTGTTGCGGTGCGCGCGGCCGTCCGTCGTCGGGAGTTCGAATCCCCCCTCGGGCATTGATGTGTGTGTTGCCATTAGATTAGTTTAACTTAGTTTAAGTAGTTTGTAAGTCTGGTGACCAACGCAGTTTGCTCCCACAAGAATTACAAACATTTGAACAAACATTTGATATCGGACCTTCCAAAGGTTATTGGTCCTCTACTGTGACTTATTTACATAAACGATTTAGGGGAAAATCTAAGTAGCTCTCCCAGGTTGTCTGCAGATGACGCCGTCATTTACCGTCTAGTAAAATCATCTGAAGATCAAAACCAACTGCATAACGATCTGAATAAGATATCAGTATGGCGTAGAAATTGGCAATTGACTATAAATAATGAGAAGTGTGAAGTCGTCCACATAAGTACGAAAAGAAATCCGTTAAACTTTGTTTACAAGATAAATCAATCAAAAGTGAAGGCCGTTAACTCCACAAAATACCTAGGAATTACTATTACTTCAGACTTAAATTGGAAAGATCACGTAGATAATATCGTGGGAAAGGCGAACCAGAGACTGCGTTTTATTGGCAGAAACCTTAAAACATGCAACAGAACTACAAAAGAAACTGTATACACTACGCTTGTCCGTCCTTTTTTGTAGTATTTCTGCCCTGTGTGGGACCTTATCAGGTGGATTTGACGGAAGACATCGAAAGAGTCTCAAGAAGGGCAGCTCTTTTCGTATTGCCACGACACAGGATAGACAGCGTTACACAAATTATACAGGATCCGGGATGGGAATCATTACAAACAACGGCGCTTACGAAACTCCAATCGGCAACGTTGTCGTCCGAATGCGAAAATATATTGTTGACTCCCACCTACATAGGTAGACGAGAAATCAGAGCTCGAATAGAGAGATTCAGGTGTTCTTTCTGCCTGCGCGCTATTCGAGAATGGAATGGGAGGTAAATAGTATAATGGTGGTTCGATGAACCCTCTGGCAGGCACTTAAATGTGATTTGCAGAGTATCCCATGTAGATGTAGATGTTTAGATGTAGATCTAAATAAATTAACGGAGATTATGTCAAGTATACCAATACAACTCAGTAACGGCGAGACCGGGTTTTTTGTGAGACTCGTATCTGCTCAGAATAGTAGAATAGCTATTACAATATTGGTAAAATTGGCAGAAAAAAATAATTGAAAAAAACTAAACATTTATATCATTTCTTAAGTCTATGGCACTTCTCTTGATGCAGACTAATTGTAGAAGGATGAATGAAATATTGTTGAAAGTACTTCAGTTTGCGCTAAAACTTTTTTTCAACATCTTTTATTTATCATTTATTTCCTCCCCATGGTCAGGAAAATTTAACTAAAAAAAAAATTATCAAGGGGCCTACTTGCCACCACCACTTTTGCCCTAAGAACAGAAAGAAAGTATACCTCTTCAGGCGTTGACTCCTGTCTATACCTATCCCAAATCAAACTAACCTAGATATACCAAGGGGGAGGAGGAAAATACAGTTTTCTACGTCTTATTCTCTCTACGCAGCTGCACACTCGCCTTCAGTGGTGGAACATCCAAACTCGACTTCTCGATAATATTTGTAGAGTTTCCGTTTTCAGTTCGTTTAGGACTTGTATCAACAAGAACATCACATTAACTTCAGTTCACAGCGTTAGTTTTCGTCGCCTTGAAATAAATCATGTCCGGGTCATTTTAAAACGAAAGATACTTCTGTTCCACCATGTGTTTGCTATCGCACATTAAGGTATTATGTGCCATCGACGATAACATGAACAGTATGTTTTATGATTGTTGTATGCTTTTTGGGCATCAATCATGTAAAACTTTTTAAAGAAATTCACTGCCATTTGACTAAAATATTGTTTACTTCCACGTCCAGGTTTCGACCCTAGGCCATTATCATCAAAATGAATCAAAACTATGCAATGGAACACGTTTGGTGATAAGAAACCTGATGATCAATGTGATTCACGCAATGAAACTCGAAGGAAAATTAAGAAAGTTCTCATTCCGAGGATTCCGATGATCCCAACCGATATTTCCTTTCAGTTTAAACGAATTTCATTTCCGAACCGTCTTGTATTCGCCATGGCGATTAACAAATCACAATGTCAATTCTTTAGTGTTTATCGTGTGAATCTAAAAAACACATGTTTTATTATGTCAGTTGTACATGGCATGTTCACGTGTCAGCAAACCATCCACTTTATTTGTTCTTGCATCTGATGAAAAAAGAGAAATATCCTATAAAAGAAAGACTTTCAGAAAAGAAAATCAACGCAAGTGCAACCCATGTAGCAAAATACTTAGTTTCATTTAATCAAACGTCTTGCTGACTTATTATTTTCTTTATATGTAATTTCCAAAACTAGATAACTTAATTCATTTTGTACGTTAACAAAATCATCAATCAGGTTTATCTGTTACCACGATACTAATTGACCGTTTGGAAGTTCGAAGTTCGCCAAGTTAACTAGGCACTGCATAAAGAAGATATATTTGATCACAATTAAGCTCCTGCCGATTGCGGTGTTTTTCTGAAAGAATCTGGCACGGTGTATCAAACTGATCACATTATTTACATGATTAGTTATCAAATTTCTTTCACAAAACAAGTAATAAAAACAAAACAGACATAAGAACACGCAACAGCAATAGAAGTTTTGATTATTAATTTTTCTTATCGTCAATATTGGACTGTCGTAGTAAATGTTGTCATATAAGAAACAATTCCTTCATCCCAAAAGCGTTATCGCTGCTTTCGCTGCACATAGAGGTCCAAGCATTGAACTCTGTACGAACTGGATGTGAACTTTAGTTGTCTGAGCGTGTCAGCCATAGATGTTCATATTTCGTTTCTTGACAAATTCATATATGGCTGCTATGAAGTATTACAAGAAAACGAGGAGAAAATACGTTTAGATTACGCTTCCACATTGGACTATTACATCGCATATTGAGATAAATTTCAAATCAAGTAGTACGAAAGCTATTATTTGTCATGTAATAACAGTTCGAAATTCATATGCAACATTTAAACATGGCGGACAATGCAAAAACGTGTGGAAGACATCTGAACGTGCAGGCAAGCTGTAGTTTTATCCTGAGACACCAGAATTATACAAAACATGTTCAAATATTTGTTAAGTTTATGGAATTCAACTGCATGGTCATCAATCCCTAAACTTACAAACTACTTATGAACTAACTTATACTAAAGACAGCACAAACATCCATGCCCGAGGGAGGATTCGAAGCCCTGAAGGGGAGCGGCCACGCTCATCGGAGCTTAGCGCCTCAATGCCCTCGGCCACTCCGACGAGTTATACATGGAACAATGTCATGAGTCCCGAAACGCATTTTCTGCAATAGTGAAATTTTATTCCATTTTTTCTCTTTGTTCCTTAACATACAGTAATGGTCGGTTTCTTCTAGTACTTCCTCGTCATCTTCGCCATCGTCTTCCTCCGTTTCTCGGTCTTCCTATTGAACTCCAACTACGTCATTTCAATGTGTCCCCTTCGTCTTCAAAATCCACTTGAACGTCATTTTTTCTTCGAATATCTTTTGTATTTGTGTAACATGATTTGGGTATAGGAGGGTGTACATTTTACTGTAGCCTGCCTTGTTCAAGTATCCTCGCCTAAAACATTAAAATAACGTAGTCAGGTGCAGTGTATCACTTTGATACCTGGAATTCATACAGCCGTAACTGACGATTAAACCTGTCAATAAAAAAAATCAAGTGTATTAGTTTTGTACTACTTACTAAGTTATGTTGATAACCAAAGGAGTGAACTGTTGAAACTCAAAGGAACGGGCACAGTGCATCAAATTGATTAGCAAGAACATATTTCCATAACAGAGAAGTGACATCATATTAATTTACATTTTACAAGTATGTTATTATTTTGTAACTTAACGATCATAAAAATTCATTCTGTGTAATACGTAAAGGCAAATCTGCTCATTTCTTATTAAGTTTATAAACGGCAGAAGACATAATACTATCGAGTTTTTATTATTCGTACATTTTTAGATTTCATCTGCTTCATTTAGTATTGAGTTTTTAACTTAATGCATGTTTTCATTTTGCCACTATCTTCATCAAAAACTTCTCGATTCCAACTGAAACACAAAGAAGCTAAGCAATTGTTCTCGAATCGCACCGGCAGAGAAACGATTCTCGCAAAAAATGCACAGGCGGCATCTGCGGAATGGTCAATGACATCCAGATCGAGATCTTTTTTGATAGAATTCTTTTCGTGTTGCAGCACTGCTTAAAAGACTTATGAGAATTGTTTGTGCTTTTGTGGTTAACAAATTAAAATAGGTGCTCCCAATATAGCGTTCCATTTGATGAGAATATTAGGAATACAGTTCGATCAACACCAAATTGTCACAAATTTCTGATGACTGCCTCCAGCAGGCGTTCCTCACGACACTAGTATGTCCGAATGTATATTACTGATAATATTGAACTCATGAACTTCGTTTCACACAAATATTTGATACGAAAAACAGCTCCCACCCAGTTAAAAAAAATTAACGTGCGCAGTTACCACAGAACTGGAACAGAAAATTGTTTGCATCACAAGGAATACAAACTACGTGTTTCGCTTTACACCGCTTCGATGATCCTATCATATGGAACACAAGCACTGTTTCAATAAATAAAACTGAAATCGTTGGCAAAGCCTTTCGATGGATTTCATCGCAGTAAAACGGACAAAGCACAATACTTATGCTTGAGTAAACGTGATATGAAACGGAACTGACAAGCTAACGCAGCTGAAATAAAGCGTCCCTGTCAGTAAAAAATTCTACTTTTGAAACCTTGTTGCCTTAATACGTACTAACGCAAGTACTACGACGTATTTCACTGCTGAAAAATATAAAACATGGTTTTAGTAAAAGCTCTTCATTATTCAAATTTTATCCAATATTTATTGATATACTGCTTGAACACACAATCTAGCTCTAGTGGTAAATGTTGCCGGTGACGCGGAAGTTTTAGTTCATCGGTGCGTTCATCCATAAGGGCGAATTTGCATTCATATTGTCCCTTTCATATGCACTGATAATTTGTTTTGCGTGTTGACAATATTCGTTTTCTATCTAGAAAGTTTTTGGTTGCATTTTCACATACGCAGAAGCGTTGCGCACAGACAATTTTTGATGTTTACTATGAGGCCCATTCAAGTTTCAAAACTGGTAAGATACCTTGTCACAGACGGGCACAGAAGAAAGCCATGTGTGTATGTATAGCGGTAGGAATGAAGTAGATGTTTTCACATTTGTAACTCTTGATATTATCTTCTCTATCATACATTGAAACATGCAACTGTCATAATTTACATTTATATTCCGCAATGCGCGGGAAAGCCGAGTGAGAATTGCCGCGTGGTCTAAGGCGTCATGTCTAGGAATGCGCGGCCACTCCTGTAGAAGGTTAAAGTCCTTCCTTGGCCTTTGGTGTTTGTGTCTGTTGTCCTTAGATGAAGTTAGTTTAAGTAGTTTTTAAGTCTAGGGACAAATGACCTCGCCAGTTTGGTCCCTTAGGTTTACAAAATAAGTGAACAAGCGAAAAATGAATCGCTGTTAGTCTCTGCACAAACAGATGCTCTATTGTCTTTGGATAAACGATGTATCCTCTACAGATTCTTTCTCTAAAGTGAAAAATCCAATGATTGTTGATTGTAACGTATATATCTCACAGAATCATTTTGAAACTGTCCTGCAGCTACGCTATCTGTCGGAAAAGTTAAAAATTTTCACGTGCACATAGGAAATTTCAAATGATTCACACGTAGTTTTCCATTCGCGACATTGTTTTCGGCTATGAAAGAAAATGCGGTGTATGGGTTTGTGCGTAACCCTCGTGTTTTAATACGCGTAATACATAGATATTTAAATAATGATAGTACCTGACGTTGTCGGTCTAGAAGGCGATCTGATTTTTTTTATATTCTTGAATATGAAATGCCAAGATCGCGAATTAATGATTTATTGAATGACGGCCGCTTTCGGTGAACTGTGTCACCATCATCTGGTCAAATATATTTTAGAAGCTGGTAATCTTATTTAAATACTGGATTCAAAATAATAAGTGCAACGTATCATTTTGTCACCATATAAAAATAAACAAGTTAAAAACATGGCAGCTTACAAGAAACTCAAGCTGCAATGTTTTAACTTCTGTATTTTTGTATGGTGACTAAGTGCTATGTTGCGCTTATTATTTTATTATATTATATTATTTTATTATATTATATTATTTAAATATTTGACCAGATTATGGTGACACAGTTAACCGAAACCGATCGTCATTCAATGAATTATTAATTCCCGAGCTTGGCATTTCATTTTAAAGAATATTTAGATAATATATAAAGGGGAAACTTCGTAAGGAAAATTCTAAAAATGTCTGACAATTACTCTATATATATATATATATATATATATATATATATATATATATATCCGATACACTAATTAACATTCATGCGGGCAAGGTTACATGCAGCTTTTCTGTTAAAAACAATTGCAAAAAAAAGACAAAGCTGTGCCATAGTTTGAAAATATGCAGTTTCGTTTCCTATTTCATTTTTTTTTTTTGGCCGTGCGGGAAGAGTCGAGAGGTTCTAGGCGCCTGGTCAGGGAAGCTGCTCCCACCAGAAGTTCGAGTCCTCCCTCGGGTATGGGTGTGTTGTCCTTACGTTATCTTAAGTTAAAGCAGTTTGTAAGCTGCCAATGACTTGCTTCGCTCTAGCCGCTCAAAGGCTACCATAATAGCTGATGCCCGCTGTGGTGTCGCACAAGTATAAAGTGCGCGCCACCTACTTTCTCCGCGCGCCGCCATGCACGCAAGGCGCGGCGTTCTTACGACGTCAGCCACGAGCGCCCTCTGCTGCAACTCCGCTCGTGGCCACGACTGCTGCATCGGCCACTTGGGACTGAGATAGGAACCACTTAACACTTCGGAATCAAATAGGCAGCAGTAAAGACTTGGTTAATGGATAGGCACTAGGAATCATCAGTAGGCAGGCCTCTATCTAATCTATGTATCAGCATTCTGCAGTCAAGAACTATGTAAAAGTTAAGTATTACTAAGTCTCTATGAAATATATATCTCGTTCTAATTTACTCTAGTGTTTCCAGTTTTTGCTGTCCCACTGTCTGCTCACCTCCGTACCTGCATAAGCGTGCATCCTTTATTCCTGTGTCGGTGTCTTTTTACTCGGCCACCGACACCTACGACAACGAGACACAAAACCCGCTATTTAAGATTTCAGCTCGGAGGAAACCTAAGAGGAACGCTACCTCCTGAATAATGATTTTCAAAAGATCGTTTGGTAAGCTTAAGGGACTTAACTACGGGGTCATCAGTCCCTAAACGTACAATCTACTTATGAACTACCTTATAGTAAAGACGACAAAAACATTCATGCCCGCCGGCCGCGGTGGCCGAGGAGACTGAGGCGCCCCAGTCACAGTCTGCACGGCCACTACGGTCGGGGGTTCGAATCCCCCCTCGGGCAAGGATATTTGTGTCGTCCTTAGTGTTAGCTAGTTCATAAGTAGTTTGTAAGTTTAGGGACTGATGACCCCGTAGTTAAGTCCCATAAGCTATACAAACATTTGAACCTCCATGCCCGAGAGGGGATTCGAACCCCCGACCATATTGATTTTCATGCAGCACCAGGGCGTCCACACATTTCGATTCAAAGTGTACATTATAGGCTGCATGATATCCACTTTACTCCCGAGACGATGCAGTGCGGTGCCGGTGGGTCCAACAGAAGCTGAAAAAACTGCTATTCACAGATGTGACTCGTATCTGCCTTCCACGAGACAATCGTGGGAGACGTTTTTGGAGGCAGTCTTGTCAACCTGAACGTCTTATACACGCCGTCCAGCGAGTGCAGCAAAGTGGTGGATCCATGATCTTTTGGGGGAGCTTTATGTGAGGCCATAGTACGCTAATGGTGGTCGTAGAATGCAACCAAACGGATTTACGATACACAGATGACAACCTCCGACGTATAACGCAACTTTTATAAAATGCATCTTAAATCATTAGCTGTTTAGTAATGAATAAAAGTAATTAATTTACACAATAAGAAAGAAAACAAAAAAAAGTTACAGACATCGGCAGAATTTTGGTGAGGGTTTCGTCTTAATGGACGACAGTTCTCGCGCTCATCGTGCACAACCTGTGAATGCGGTCGTTCGTGATAAAGACAACGCAAGATTAGAATGACCAGACACGAACGCTTTTATTTATTTACTAGCTGAGAACCCAGCGTTGCTCGGGTATATATTTATTTATTTAATCAAGCCTCTCTCTTTATCTCTGTCCATCTCCTTTTTGTTTCTAAAACTCATATTTATGGTAGAATATTTAAGAAATAGGCTGTCTTGGATAATGTACAAAATAATAAGTGCAGTATCCAAACGAAGAATGGTACTCATTAAGATACAAATTATACGTAACGTTAATTCAAATCTTAATTATAAACAAACGGTTAGTTGTCCAGGAGATAGTATGAATAAATTCTTTGGTTTGCCCACAGTTGTTCAAGCTACATGCAGTTGTCCGTGTGAGAAACATAGAAATATGAAAATGTAGAATTGTCGGAAATAACGGATATTCGTTCGATGTACACGGATTCATTCTCCTCCTTTCCCTGTAGCGCTATAGAAGTCCATTGATTTCACTTGCAGCCGTGTGCGCTTCACAGTTGTCAACAGTACTGTCAGCGTTCCAGGAATAATCTTAAAGTTACTGGATTACAGGTCTTGTAGTAAAAAACGGATATCAAAACGTGGTGAATGATGTGACAGGTTTTTCCCCTTCGTAATATATATGACCTCATATTTATAGAATTAAATGTTGTGCAGTTGTATACTTTAGCAGTTATATACTCATTTGTATATGTGCCGTACGTCTATAAAAATCAGTTGCGACTACAGTTAGTAGAAAGGAAGTAATAGATTAAAGCTGAAGTCTGATAGGGCGGTTATCCATGAACGTTACAGTTTATGTCCTCATATATGATCTACATGTCATATTGTCATACAATTCCAAAGGTAAATTGAACTCTATGTGAATACACTGTCTGTAAAATTTCCTGCGAGTATAATTGGTAGTGTACAAATTATAAATTCTAACGTTATACCAAATGCCATAGTTTTACTCGAAGAACAGCGGAAAAGTAGTAAGCAAGAAACTTTTTCTTTTCGTCATTTCGATGTGGTTGTCACCAAGAAAAAGTATAATAAAAGTTTGAAATTATAATTGAAGTTTGTTGCAAGTCGCTAAGTACTCTTTCCCATACAATGCATGAATAAAGTCTCGTCGCGTGGTGTGATAGTTTTTTACGACTCCTATTGTTTATCACATTATATCTCCTGAATCATGTATCGTATGTGGTTCTTACCTCGGCAGCATGTTACGTTAAAGAATATATAACTTATACCGAATTTGTTTGAAATCGGTCCAGTGATTTAGGACGAAATATGGAACGTTGTCGTAGATGCAGCAGTTTTTCGCACATCTTATTGTTTATGACCTCGTATCTCGTGAACAATGTGTTGTATGTGAGCCCTACACTTAAGCGGCCGTCCTTATGAATTTAAGCTTACTTGTCCAAAATTGGAACAGAACTGTAGATTTGTATGTAATACATACACACAAACACACGGATACACTGTTTTTATATATAATATTGTTTGGCGATTTTGCCGATATTTCAATAGTGTTATGCTATTTTGGACAGGGACGAATCCAAAAAAACTGAGATCATTAAAATCGGTCCAGCCATTTTTTAGTTTTAAATGGTGTAACTAACACCTTTTGTATAAATAGAATTATAATTATTTATTTATTTTTATGTTTATAATGACCAGTCGTTTGGATGCAGAAACAGGTCGTATATTGCACAGTTAATTGATCTTTTTACACTGAATAATTTCTAATTACTGGGAATAACACAGCGTTCGGTCGCAATAAATTTGTTTATTGATCACAGATCGATTTCAGGTAGGTAACTAGCCATCATCAGCGTCATATCATAGGTATGTTTTACAAGATGCCGTTTACATTGAAGTGGTACAAGTATACAGTAGTAAACAGTAGTGGCTACTGTTCACTCGAAATAATGAGTATGAAAAGAAATCCGTTAAACTTCGATTACAAGATAAATCAAGCAAAAGTGAATGCCGTAAACTCGACTAAATACCTAGAAATTACTATTACTTCAGACGTAAACTGGAAAGTACACGTAGATAATATCGTAGGAAAGGCGAACAATAAACTGCATTTTATTGGCAGGACCCTTAAAAGATGCATCACAACTACTAAAGAGACTGCATACACTAAGCTTGTCCGTCCTTTTTTGGCCCAGTGTGGGATCCCTATCAGGTGGGTTTGACGGAGGACATCGAAAGAGTCCAGAGAAGGGCAGCTCGTTTTGTAATGTTACGATACAGGGGAGACAGCGTCACTGAAATGATACAGGACCTGGGATGGGAATCATTACAACAATGGTGCTTATCGCTGTGGCGTGGGCTACTCACGAAACTACAGTCACCAACGTTCTCCTCCGAATGAGAAAATATATTGTTGACTCCCACTTACATAGGTAGAAATGATCATCAGAATAAAATACGAGAAATCAGAGCTCGAACGGAGAGTTTCAGGTGTTCTGTCTTCCCGCGCGCTATTCGAGAATGGAATTGGAGATAAATACTATAAAGGTGCTTCGATGAACCCTCTGCCAGGCACTTGAATGTGATTTACAGAGTATCCCATCTAGATGTAGATGTCTTTAGTCCCTAAACGTATAAACTACTTGTGAACTGAAACTTCCTGGCAGATCAAAATTGTGTGCCGGAATCGGGAATTGAACCTGTGACCTCTTGCCTTTAGCGGGTAAGTGCTCCCCCAAACAACTTCAATTCTGCCAGTACCTCGCAAACGTCCCAGGTTCGAGTCCCGATTCCCGCACACAATTTTAATCTTCCAGGATGTTTCATATCAGCGCACACTCCGCTGCAGAGTGAAAGTTTCATTCTTCTACTTTTGAACTACCTTATACTAAAGACGACACAAACAGCCATCCCCAATGGGGAATTTGAACCCTAGACGGGAAACGACCTTGCGCATCTTAGCATAGCGCCTCAATGCGCTCGGCAGCTCCGCCTCGGTGTGTAAGAATAACATGAATTTATATTTAATAGAAGAAGATGGATAGGAGAGAGAAATTATGAGAAGATGGAGACCGACACCCTGTGATGCTTGATAGTCGAGGACTTGCATTCCCATCGTCAACCCTCAACCATCGTTAGTATTATGTGTATTGGTTATGAATCTCTTGTGAGATCTTTATTTCCCGCACATCACTTATATACATTGATTTTACAGGAATGTCTAGTTTCGACTCGTTCAAGAGTCATTGTTGTTGTTGTTGTGGTCTTCAGTCCGGAGACTAGTTTGATAGAGCTCTCCAAAATACCCTATTCTGGGCAAGCCTCTTTAACTCCACATGAGAAATGCAACCTAAATCTGTCTGAATCTGCTTACTGTATCCATCTTTTGGTCTTACTCTGCGGTTTTTACCACACACACTTCCTTCCAATGCTAAATTCACGATTCCTTGATGTCGAAGAATGTGTCCTACCAATCGATCTATTAGTAAAGATATACCAGAAATTCTTTTCCTCCCCAATTCTGTTCAGTACCTCCTCATTAGTTATGCGATCCACCCACCTTCAGCATTCTTCGGTAGCACCACATTTCAAAAGCCTCTATCCTCTTCCTGTCCGCTCTGTTTATCGTCCATGTTTCACACCCATACAAAGTAACACTCCAAACAAATGCCATCAGAAAGGACTTCTTTAGGCTTAAATCAATATTCGAGGTTAACAAATTTCTCTTTTTCAAGAACGCTTTTCTACCCATTGCCATTCTGCATTTTATATCCTCTGTACTGCGACCAACATTTTTTATTTTACTGCCCAAGTAACAAAACTCATATACCTCCTTTATTGTTTCGTTACCTAATCTAATTCCTTCAGTATCACTGATTTTCTTAGACTGCACTCCATTACCCTTGTTTTACTCTTGTTAATGTTAATCTTATATGCACCTTTAAACACACTGTCCATCCCGTTCAACAGCTCCTCCAAGTACTTTGCTGTCTCTGACAGAATTACTATGTCGTCGGCAAAACGCAATCTTTTTAATTCTTCACCCTGAACTTTAATTCCTTCTCCAAATTTCTCCTTGCTTTCTTTTATAGCTTGCTCAATGTACAAATTGAATAACATTGGAGAAAGGCTACTCCCTTCCCAACCACTGCATCCCTTTCATGCCCTTCAACTCTAACAACTGCTGTCTGGTTTTTGTACAATTTGAAAAGAGTCATTATCTAATCTTAATGGTCCAGGCATGGTAAGAATTGTTTGAGATGAGCTAACATCATTATAGCAAACTATAAATGGTATGCACATCA
Source organism: Locusta migratoria (assembly GCA_026315105.1). NCBI lineage: Eukaryota > Metazoa > Arthropoda > Insecta > Orthoptera > Acrididae > Locusta > Locusta migratoria. Next base: position 783,328,200 of record CM048744.1, read on the forward strand.
CCAGCCAAATACTGCTATAGGTCATGTTATTCTTGGCCCCGTTGTTTCCTGTCCCACATGTCCAGGCAGTGTGTCATCACAGCAAGAACTATCTCCTCTTTTTTTGTTAGCACTCACCTACATATGAAGAATTGGCCATGAAAATAAATCAGATCGAAAATGGAAAGATTTAGGTGTTTCTTTTTCCCGCGATTACAAAACGGAACCGTAGAGAAACATCATGAAAGCAGTTCGATGAACCCTCTGCCATGCACTTCAATGTGGCTTGCAGAGTATTTATGTAGATGAAATACTTACGCAAACAACCACGGCTCTGAGTAGAGTATTACAATCACTATCTATCATCTAGTGACAGTATCGGTGACAACGTTCGGTCATGCTGTTTACAGTGCAACTCCTTCCGTTCCCTCGAGTATAATTACAGGCCACTTTCAGAGCGGCAGTTCCTGACGCCGCGCCGTGTTCGCAGGTGGCTACGAGGTGTGCGTGTGGCGTGTGGCGTGTGTACGCGTGCGCGCCAGGGGTGATTGCGGCCGCACTCGTGAAAGGCCAGGCTAAAGAAAACCGCGATCTCGCCGGCGATAGCGACGCCGTGCTCTTTGGGGCGCAGCGGGCACCGCGGGTGGCTCGCCGCCGTGCTGAAGCCGCCATAAGCGGCGCTGTAATTAGGCCTCTGCCTGGCGCCGAATCACTTAGGCCCGCAATCGATTGCACTGCCTCCCCATGTTGCCTTCAGGTGGCCGCAACAGCACGCACTTCGGCCTGGCGCGCGGGAACAGCTGTTCTACCTAGACACGCATAAAAGTAGCGTGTTCCGTGACCACGATTCTAGGGAATGATGACCTTTTACATAAAAACGGAATAGAGATATACAAAAATAACATTTCAGTTCTGTGCATTGCTCATGTAAACTGAAATAGACAAGCTGCACAATAACCTAGACATTCTGAATTTCTGTTCCAGAATTCGGAATACACAAGTTCAAATGATACCCGGTAACAGGTCCTCTTGCACCGACGAATGCGTCGTGGCATACGGTCTATTAGGTAATCAAGGTACATAGGTCCTACTCCCTAACGGCGATTGGGCGTAGATCTCTCGTCCAAAGAGCAGGCTTGTTCGATAGTGTCCGTGTTAAAGAATGGCAGACTAGACCTGGTAAATTTAGTAACTGGTTCGGCTCTGGAAAATAAAAAAAAAAAAACACGTGAAACGCTGGAGAATAGATTCCTGGCAGCAGGAATGGGACGCAAGTGATAAGGGTCGGAGGGTACATTCAATCTTCCTCGACATAGCGGACGGACTAAGAATGAAACTTGTTGATTCCAGCCGCGGTATGGTCCACTTCTTCACACACAGTTAAGTGTGAGGTGCTCCAGGGGTCTGTTTCGGGACCAGTACTCTTTCTTATTTATACACATGATATGCCTTCTAGTATAACAGGTAATAGTAAAATATTTATGTTTGCTGATGACACTAGATTGATAGTGAAGGATGTTGTTTGTAATAGTGACACAGCATCACATAATGCAGTTCAATAGATAAGGCCATGTCTTGTAGAAAAAAAATTGAGGTTAAATCACAGTAAAACTGTTTTTACGATTTCTAAGACATAATTTAACGAAAGCTGACATTTTGATTACACATAATGGAAATATGTTAAGTGAGACTGAACAGTTGAAATGGTTGTTCAGATAGAATCCAAGCTGTCGTGGAAATCCCATACTCAGGATCTTGTTCTAAAACTAAATTCTGTTTTATTCACCATTATAACAATATCTGAAATAAGTGATTTTTCAACGCGGAACGTAGTCTACTACGCTTGATTGATTGATTTTTCCAGGGAAGCCAAAACAGTCTTGGTCCAACACCGCACAATAAACTAAGTTTATTGTGCGGTATCGCTCCCTGTATATCTAGTAAAGCCAACCAATGCCCTTGAATAGTGTAAGGAGTCCCTTTACCAGTTTTTTATTAGACACAATTTCTTCGGGTCTGGTTGTCCCAAATGTTCTGTGCCTTTTACTCTCCAATGCAATGCATTCGAAGATTAGATGTGATGCAGTTTCATCACCGTCATCACAGATCCTACATTTAGGGTCCTCTCCTGTTATTCCCATTGTATGTAGGAGTATTTTGAAATTCCCATGGCCTGTCAGCAATCCAACCACGAGTCTAATCTCTCTCCTGTTCAGGCCCAGGATTGCAGAGCTTCTTTTAAAACATGGTTTTGGCATCATTACCTTGCCATGTTTTTGTTGGTAGACTTTGGTCCAATATTCTACGTGCTGTCTTCTGAGCCAGTTACGTAGCTCCAATTTGATCATTGCCTTGGTGATTGTCAGGACAGGTTCCGGTCCAATAAATGGAGTCCCGGCCCCCATCCTGGCTATTCTGTCGGCATGTTCGTTGCCACTGATCCCCGATTGGCCAGGGACCCACAATAGGTTTACTCTACTGCTTTCCCCTAGCTCCACCAGAACCCTGTGACATTCTGCAACAATTTTAGACCTTGTTGCAGGAGCTGTCTGTGATCTCAGGGCTGCCTAGCTGTCTGAATAAATATAGATGCTACGGTATTTGTAGCACCTACGCAAATTCTCCTCCACACGCCCTGATGGCAGTGATTTCAGCCTGGAATACTGAGGCCAGTTTCCCTAGAGAGATGACGCTCTTCAGTCTTGGCTGCACCCCGTATACCCCGGCCCCAACGCCTTGGTCTGATTTCGACCCGTCAGTGAACCAGACAATATCCCCCGTACGGTGACGAACTATTTTGTCCCACTGCTCCCTACTTCCAATTGTTATATTGAAAGCCTTGTTGAAGCAGTATGGGGTTATAATATAGTTAGCTGGCATTTCCCCAACCTTTCCTATATTTACCTAACTCACTATTTTAGTGATTCTGGATATCCCAAAGAGTTCCAGTTGTTGCCAGTTTTGAGTCTGTAATGGGGGCATATCCAGCATGGTTTCCATCCTAGCAGTTGGTGTGCTGCTAATTCCGCCTGTTATGGCTAAGCAGGCTAGTCTCTGCACCTTACCAAGCTCCTTAGCAGCAACCTGCTGTTCTACCTTCTTCCACCACACGATCGCCCCATGGGTGATCCTGGGTCTAATCACCGTGGTATATATCCAATAGATTGCACTGCCTCCCGATGTTGCCTTCAGATAGCCGCAACAGCACGCACTCCGGCCTGACGCGCGGGGAAAAGCTGTTCTACCTAGACACGCATAAAAATAGCGTGTTCCGTGACCACGATTCTAGGGAATGATGACCTTTTACATAAAAGTGGAATAGAGATATACAAAAATAACATTTCAGTTCTGTGCATTGCTCATGAAAACTGAAATAGACAAGCTGTACAATAACTAGACATTCTGAATTTGTGTTCCAGAATTCGGCATACACCAGTTCCCCTGATACCCGGTAACAGGTCCTCTCGCACTGACGAATGCGTCGTGGCATACAGTCTATTAGGTTATCAAGTTACGTACGTCCAATTGTCCTACTCCCTAAAGGTGATTCGGCGTAGATCTCTCGTCCAAAAAGCAGGCTTTTTCAGTGTATTCCAGGTTTGTTCCATAGTGTCCGTGTTAAAGAAGGGCAGACTAGACCTGGTAAATTTAGTAACTGGTTTGGCTCAGGAAAATAAAAAAAATAGCTGAAACGCTGGAGAATGGCGCCTGGCAGCAGGAATGGGACGCAAGTGATAAGGGTCGGAGGGTATATTCATTCATCCCGACATAGCGGAGAGACTAAGAATGAAACATATCGATCCCAGCCGCGGCACGGTCTACGTCTTGACACACAGTTTGGGGTGCCCCAGGGGTCGGTTTTCGGACCACTGCTGTCCCTTATTTATATAAATGATATGCCTTCTAATATAAAAAATGTTTGTAAAGTTTATGGAACTGGGAGGTCATCAGTCCCTAAACTTGCAAACAACTTATAAACTACCTTCTACTAAAGACGGCACAAATATCCATGCCCGAGGGGGAATTCGAATCCCCGATTGGAAACGGCCTCGCGCATCGCAGCATAGCGCCACAATGCGCTTGGCCACTCCATCACGGCTCTAGTATAACAGGTGATTGTAAAATATTTTTGTTCACTTGATAGTGAAGGATGTTGTTTGTAATATTGACACAGTATCAAATAATGCAGTTCAACAGATACGTTCTTTGATTGTAGAAAACTAATTGAGGTTAAATCACAGTAAAACTCAGTTTTTTACAATTTCTAACACACAACAAAAGAAATCTGGCATTTTGACTACACATAATGGGCTGATAAGTGAGACTGAACAGTTCAAATTTCCATGTGTTCAGATAGACAGTAAACTGTCGTGGAAAGCCCATACTCAGGATCTTGTTCAAAACTAAATTCTGTTTTATTCACCATTATAACAACAACTGAAATAAGTGATTTTTCAACACGGAAAGTAGTCTACTACGCTTACTTTCATTCAGTTATGATGTACGGCGTTATTTTTTGTGGTAACTCGACTGATACAAAAAGGATATTTTTGGCTCAGAAACGGGAGATTCGAACAATATGTGGTGTAAGTTCACGAACGTCATGTCCATGCCGACCGCAGTGGCCGAACGGTTTGCGGTTCGCCAGCCACAGTCTGCACGGTCGCTACGGTCGGGGATTCGAATCCCCCCTCGGGCATGGATGTTTGTGTCGTCTTTAGTATAAGGTATTTCATAAGTAGTTTGTAAGTTTAGGGACTGATGACCCCACAGTTAAGTCCCTTAAGCTACACAAATATTTGAACTTTTGCAATGTCCATCCCTTTTCAGTAGTATGACAATTCTGACACTGGCGTCACAATATGTATTTTCCTTAATGGCGTTTGTTGTTAATAATAACAGCTTATTGCCACGATTTAGCACCTTTCACCCGGTGAATGCTAGACAGAAGGCGAATCTATATTTGCATCATACCACCTTGACACTTCTGCAGAAAAGTGTGCAGTATTCTACAGTATCCATTTTCAATAAGCTTCCACAAGAACTCAAGAATCTTAGTACTAACACATGCGCTTTCAAATATAAATTGAAGAGTTACCTCATGGCTCATTCCTTTTATTCTGTTGAGGAACTCCTAAAAAAGTTAAGCAATTAAGCTAATTGCTTTTTATTTCTTTATTGATTCTTTTCACTTAGGCATAAGATTGTCATGTGCATAGGACTACTTAAAAGTTCTTCTATAACCATTCTTGTGTAAAACTTCATATATTGACTCGTTCCATGACCATGGAGTCTTAGTCCTCAATTATGTCCTGCGGCCCTGAAAACCACATTATTATTATTATCGGTCCCTAAAATTACAAACGACTCAAACTAACTTATTCTAAAAACAACACAAACACCCATGCCCGAAGAAGGACTCGAACCCCCGACGACCAAGGGCCACGCGCACCGCAGCAAGGCGCTTTAGTGCGCACGCGTATCCCGCCGCAGTAAACCATAACAAACCAGAATACCACGGTAATCTGAGAGAAAGAGTTAGTGTAACATACACATAATATAATTGCCACGGCGGTGTGGCTAAGCGCTATGCTCTGATGCGCGAGGTCTTTCTGCGTCGGGACTCGAATCCCCCCTCGGGCATGGATGTTTGTTTCATCTTAGTATAAGGTAGTTCATAATTAGTTTGTAAGTTTACAGACTAATGACCCCACAGTTAAGTCTCTTAAGCTTAACAAACATTTGAACTACCTGACATCTGAAGCCATTGCTTCATTTCAGAGAAAAATAAAAAATAAATAAAAATAAAAATAAGGTAGCCAAGTGGTTAACGAGACCGCTGACCCGAAGGGGGAGACCTGGGCTCGTTTCCCTGCCCTGCTCACGTTCTCACGTGACGCCATTGCTTCATTTCAGTGAACAATATAAAATAAATGGCACACGTCCTGGGCTGTCCGTCGTATTTCACCAGTGCACGATAGCCTGACACACTGATAAAGGACGGTATGTGCCTCATCAAATCAATGTTTACTTTATGCCCGTTATTCAGTACGGGACACGGTGGGCAAACCTATACCACCAAAATAAATTTCTACATCAATTACACTACCATCAGAACGAAAACATTTCATTGTCTCTCCACTTTCTTCTACGATACGCAGAAACAGATCAACATTCAAAAGTTTTATAAAAAATACAGGCGCAATCTGTGACAGATGTATTCTGTAAAGTTTGTCTAATGGAATCTCAACTTGATCAATAAGGAATCTATGAACTTCATATGCAGTAGGTTTAACAATTCCACGTTCAAAACTAAATTTCAAAGTATACCTCCTCAAAATCATAGCCATATTCAAAACTACTTCATATTATAAACAAAACGACCAAAACCCAGCCACAAACACAAGACGAAAACGTTATTAGAAGTATCACCCAGTAACACGATGACACAAGATTTCACTGTCAGAATAAACAGGAAACTTTCCTTGACGTGAGCAGCGACGGAGCACAGTGTAAACACAACCGCTCCCCACGACGGCTCAAGCCGGAATGATCAATGGGGCCACAGCGCTCCTGTGCCATCAACGTGCTAGACGTTGCTTATCTGTCCCATGAACTGCTCAGTATTTATATTTTGCTTATTTTTTCATAGTTCCACACAACTTCTTCCTATTTTCTCGATTGATGTGTGTTCAGTTTTTCAAGGACTATCTACTGCGCCAATTTATAACTAAATCTGAAAGGGGTGCGATGGGAGGTTCCCTTGTTAGTAGAGGTATTGTGTCGCAAAAACGCACTCGCGCACCTGCTGGAGGCAGCGTAGTACCGGGAGGAGCCAGAGAGCTCGCTAATCTCACACCTACGGACTACGAAAACAAAATGTTGGCCAGCTCTGTGATAGACTGATTCCTTCATGCAAGGAAGCACTGTAACGGAGAGAGGGGCAACCAAATTTACAGCATCAAAATCATCATAGTAAATGGCACATGCTTTGGTACAAGAATTAATAATGTGTCAGGCTTTACTAATCTGTTCCTCGATTAGTAGCAGCTGGTCTCAAAGTCAATGGTTGGCCCTCAGCAATAAAGGAATATTGCGTCTCTGTTCAAATTACACCGCTGGAAATAAAAATTAGTACACCATGTTAGAGTATACTCGAAATGTTTCGCGTGTTTTTATCATTTTATTTTAAGCACTGATAATGACCAGATAGTGGTCGAAATCTAGATCTGTGAATAAATAATATCTACGACTTATCGCTGAATAAAATTTCTGCAAGTCAAATAACAGTCTTTGAGAACAAGTTCAACTATGGAATCAAGCCTAATATTCTTTCAAGATTAATTGCTGAAAGAGTGCCTATGGATTACCTGAAATGATTACATTAGCAGACCTATTCCACAATAGCTATTCAGGTACCAGGTGACACTCCATGCTGAACGGCTGTATTATGGTCTGTCCAAAAACATACTACTGGCCATTAAAATTGCTGCACCAAAAAGAAATGCAGATGATAAATGGGTATTCATTGTAAAAATATATTGTACTAGAACTGACATATGATAACATTTTCGCGCAATTTGGGTGCATATATCCTGAGAAATCAGTACCCAGAACAAGCACCTCTGGTTGTAAAAATGGTCGTGATAGCCTGGGCATTGAGTCAAACAGAGCTTGGATGGCGTATACAGGTACAGATGCCCATGCAGCTTCAACACGATACCACAGTTCATCAACTGCAGTGACTGGCGTATTGTGACGAGCCAGTTGCTCGGCCACCATCGACCATACGTTTTCAACTGGTGAGAGATCTGGAGAATGTGCTGGCAGTCGAATATTTTTCGTATCCAGAAAGGCCCATACAGGACCTGCAACATGCGGTCGTGCATTATGCTGCTGAAATGTAGGGTTTCTCAGGGATCGAATGAAGGGTAGAGCCACTGTTCAAAGTGTCGTCGATGCGAACAAGAGGTAACCGCGACCTGTTACCAATGGCACCCCATACCATCACGCAGGGTGATATGCCAGTATGGCGATGACGAACGCTTCCAATGAGCATTCACCGCGATGCCACCAAACACGGATGCCATAAACAGAACCTGGATTCATAAAAAATATAACGTTTTGCCATTCGTGCATCCAGGTTCGTCGTTGTGTACACCATCCCATGCGCTCCTGTCTGTGATGTGGTGTCAAGAGTAACCCCAGCCATGGTCTTCGAGCTGATGGTCCATGCTGCTGCAAACGTCGTCGAACTGTTTGTGCAGATGGTTGTTCTCTTGCAAACGTCCACATCTGTTGAGTCAGGGATCGAGACGTGGCTGCCATGGATAAGATGCCTGTCATCTCGACTGCTAGTGATGCGAGGCTGTTAGGATCCAGCACGGCGTTCCGTATTGCCCTCCTGAAGCCACCGATTCCATAGTCTGCTAACAGTCATTGGATCGAGACCAACGCGAGCAGAAATGTCGTGATATGATAAACCGAAATCGCGATAGTCTACAATCAGACCTTTATCAAAGTCGGAAACATGATGGTAGACATTTCTCATCCTTACACGAAGGCATCACAGCAATGTTTCAACAGGCAACGCCGGTCAACTCCTGTTTGTGTATGAGAATCGGTTAGAAACTTTCTTCAAGTCAGCACGTTGTAGGTGTCGCCACCGGCGCCAACCTTGTGTGAATGCTCTAAAGAGCTTATCAGTTGCATATCACAGCATCTTCTTCCCGTCAGTTAAATGTTGCGTCTGTAGCACGTCATTTTCATGGTGTGCCAATTTTAATGCCCAGGAGTGTAGGACTGACAGTTCTGCGTGCCAATACGGAGGCCAGGAGCAGACTTGCAACGTGCGTCATCTCAAATTTCATTCAACTCGCTCTAACACGCAAACCATTTACTGTAAGAATATGGAACTTGCACCACTGTGTTCTGGAAGAGCAGCAATATGTTTTAAGTTTTAACTTGCGGCAGTTAATTATTGAGAGGATGAACTGAAACTTTACTAAAATCCATTTTTGACGACGTTTCCGAATTTTCGACATGTAAGAATTTGTTTTGTTATTGAAGTTAGGTGGGTACATTATGCGAGTGAAATCTTCATAAATTTTTCATCTTCTGCAAACCCGAACTGTGTCAGAGTTTTCTAACACCAGATAATTTAAGTTAAAGACGACACACCATGGTCTGCTGGTGTGTGAAGAATCACTGGCCGCCCTATGGTTACAATACGAGAAACTATTCACTAACTTTATAATTAACCTGTTAGCATCACCTTTTGTAATGAATCAAAAGTTCGTTTTTATTATCCTTCAGCTTGTTTTGAACAAAACAAAAACCAAGAGTATGAGGATTTATCAGGGTGTGGGCGGAAAGTTTGGCAACTAAAACAGTGTTTATAGCTCGCGGTCCGTTCACGGCGGAGCAATCGCGGCAGTTTGGCAGTATGCTGTTCCTCGTAAGGCAGCGTGGGCCCTGTTAATAGGCGCGGCTGTGGCAGCGGCCTGTCCGCTCTTCGGCTGCAGCGTCAAAATACCAGCGGCTGCACTTCCAAACCGCCGCGATTGTGCGGACCGCAGCGGCATCTGCTTACACGGCGGCTTATGGGGCTGCTCGGTGCACTTGGCGGGACCGCGCGCTATATGGCATTGTGCCCTATGTCTGGCCACCAGGTGGGAACAGGGTGCTCAAGGTCACTGCAGCTGAAATCAAATGTTCAAATGTTTGTAGAGCTTATGGGACTTAACTATGGGCTCATCGGTCACTAAAATTACAAACTACTTATGAACTAGCTAATACTAAGGACGGCACAAATATCCATGCCCGAGAGGGGGATTCGAACCCCAACTGTAGTGGCCGTGCAGACGGTGACTGGCGCACCGCAGTCCCCTCAGCCACTGCGGCCGGCCACTGCAGTTTAAACGCCTGCTGTGTGAATGAGGAGCGGTTGCTCTGTCACACCACTGTCTATAAATGAAGTCTTAAGGTGGTTACCACAGCATACTGAGGCTGCTACAGCGTCCTTGAAGCAGCGGCAGGGTTGTCATCAGGATGATTGGCAGCCTGCGGCCTGTGTGCACTTCTCCCCTACTGCTTCCACCATAGCTGTCAATTCTAAAGTAATTTTGGATGGACTGTAGTATATGGTGTGGGCTCTGTGTGCAGCAGGCAGGTGCTGATTATGACGTACATTTGATGATACAGTTGGCGAATACTCTCCTAGGATACATTATGCTACGCCTGTTCGACCTGGTCACATAGTTCAGGAGGAGATATGGGCTGACGAGTCACGTGAGTCAGTTGTCATCCCATTGTATCGGATATGTGTTTGATTGGAGATAAGTTCGGAGATCATGCTGGGCAGAGAGAGATTGCTTTCTTGCAGAGCATGATCAGTACCATGTGCACTGTATGGGCGAGCATCATTATGTTTGATCATCAAATCACTTTCCTACTGCAAGAATGACAAAAGGAAGGATATTACAACAATATCCACGTTATGAGCACTGGTCAGTGTACCCATAACAAACACTAAAGGTGGACTCAGGTTGTAGCTTAATGCAACTCAGTCCACATAAGGCTTGGGGGTGGGGCCAGAGTGTCTTAGACGAACGCATTTATGAGCAGACAGAATCTGCTGTCATCGCTGCAGACCTTGGTCCGACGATCTAAGTGATCTTCTAATGGTACCTGTCGATCGGTGCACGTCGATGCAGTGGTATGACTGGAAGACGCGCTAGAGGCGTGCGTGTCTGTAGCTGAATTAGAAGTAACTAGTTGCGAACAGTTCATGTTGACAGTTTCAAGATGAAACGTCTGATCCATAGGAACAGACATTGGTGATGGTCCCACAGTCATGTAGATGAAACCAAATGACCAGATATTCATTCGAAATTTGCGAATACTGCCGCAAACATTTTTGTTTCGCTTTTTGGGCAACAGCACTCTTATTTAAATTTTATATACAGAACAGCCTAGAGTGCAAATATTTTATTTTTTCCGACTAGTTTTGGTCTTCTTTTAGACCATCTTCAGGAAATTTAGCTCCATTGCTGTTGTGGAGCTGGCACGAAACTTTCTTAGCAGTGACGCACCAGAGGGCTCCAAGTTTCCTGCCAGCTCCAGCTAAATTTCCTGAAGATGGTCTAAAAGAAGACCAAAACTAGTCAGAAAAAAAATTGCACTCTAGACTGTTCTTTATGTACAAGAATAAATGATTATATAATTTCATATACACTGGTCCAAACAATTAGGCGATCTATTGAGATAGCTAGGTTGTGAAGAATTGTCATCGGCTGGATGAACTGGTACGATATATTTCTGTCAGTTCTACATAATGGTGACAACAACAGTACATCAACCAAGATAGTGGTAAAAAAAGTGTTGCTGCATAGGGGGTTGGAGTTCTTGTGTTTACTCTACCAAAGAATGACACAAGCATTTGGGTTCAAATAGTGTAGTGAGCAGTTAGTGCAGTGCAACAACGACTTGACTTACCCGAAGTTATGCCATGGAGAACCACAAGAAAGTTGGAAGCGGGATGGATCCAGAGGGAGGTGGCTGCAGCTATTGGAGTATCCCAAAGTGTAATTTCCAGGACCTGGGCGCGATTTCAAATGGAACTGTTAAAAGAATGCAATGGCAAATTCGTCCCCGGTAACATCAGCAGCAGATGACCCTATTCACCGATTAAATGTCCGTCAAGACAGGAGGTTGCTTGCAACTCAGCTGCAACGCACGGAGTCCTATGGTTTGTGGCCCATTAAAACCGCGACATCGTTTATCCCACAGAAAATGGGCAGAGGAACATTAGGATTGGAGTTGTAACGAATGTCGCCGGGTTCTGTTCACGTTTGGGTCAAGATTTAGTGATCAGCCGGACAATCGTCATTCCCTCATCTGGAGAGAACATGGAACTCGGAACAACCCTGCTTATGTTCAGGTAACATCACCATATCATGGTGTGAGCAGGAGTCAGTATTGGCGGAAGTACGGACCTCTATGTCCTTCAGAATTGGGCTTTGACAGCTCAGAGGTATAGAGACGAGAACCGTCGACCTTTCGTTGTGCCCTACACTGGTGCTATAGGAGCTGGGTTCCCTATGGTGGACGATAACGCTCGTCCCCACAGAGCTGCACTGGCGGACAACATGCTTGAAGCTGAGGGAATTGAATGAATGGAGTGGTTACCTTGTGCATCAGACTTACACCGATTGAGCATGTCTGGGATGCAATTGGCAGACGCACTGCAGCCAGACCAGCACCTACAACAACGGTTACAGAGCTGGATATTGCACTCAAATGGCCAAACATTCCTCAAGAGCTGATTTATAACCTCGTATGTCTATGGCAAGCAGGTGTGCGATTGTATTGGCCGTCCGATATGATCACACACCATTTATTTATTTAGCTTATGGCAAGTACAAATCGCGCTTACGGAAAACTTTATAACAGGCAATTAAATACAAGAGATAATTAATTAAATACTATTATGTCATGAACAACATATATATAATTACAAATTGACGTTTAGGCTGTTAATATACTGAACTTCACTTTGAGTCGCACCAGAGCAGGCTCTCAGAGGGCACTCTGCAATGATGTGTCGGACCGTCGGCTTCTCAGAGCACTCTGGAGGTGGTGCTCTTCCCCATTTGTGTAGAGAGTCCGCACACCGTCTGTGGCCCGTCCTGATTCTTTTGAGGTTTTATGGCAGAGGAAGCCAGCTTCAGGCGGTGTGACGTGTGAGCAGGAAGAGCATGCCTGCCAACACTTGTGACGTCAGCCGTAAGCTGTGTTCGCAATGTCGCCTAGCTAAACGGGGCTGCGAGTACGGAGCTGGAGGGCTCAGTCAGCAATAGCAATCTTGGCTACAACATGGCGAGTACAAGAAAAACGGAGCAATCGGTTTTTCTTTCTGTGTGGGGATTTTTTTTTAATGCGGTGAAGGTCCGAAGTGGTTGGTGTCCAACAGAGAAGTACAAAGTATTAAAATAAAGTAATTTAGATCGTCATTATTCCCTGTGTGACGCAAATGAGTATGTGAAATATGAAGGAGAAGAACGAGATGCCCTGATGTCTGAATTAAAGGAATGTGCCGATATGGAGGGCTGTCAGAGCAGGGAAGCGTCTGTCCGTCTGAGCTACAGAATAACTCTACATGTGGCCAACAAAGTCTTTCTGTGAAGAATATGTGCAAATTCTGGAACCACTCCGTAAGCAGTTTGAGTACAGGTTTGAAAATGTGGAAATCTATTACGTTTCAACTCTTTGCAACATCGTTTTCAAGTGATGTTAATAATTTTCCTGCCAAGTTTCAAATGGAACCGTTAAACTTACAGTGTGAGGATTTATTGAAGGAAAGATATAAACACAAAGAAGGGTTGCCAGATTTTTATAAGAAAGTTCTTGAAAACAGATTTCCGAAGATGTATTCCCTTGCTTCACGGATATTGTGTATGTTCGGTTCGACGTATGTGTGTGAACAATTCGTTTCTATTATGAAATTAGCAAAGTCCCAATACCGAAACACCTTTCAAATCTCAACCTAACATGCGGTCTTCGATTAAAAATATCTTAAACATTGCATCCTAATATTGAAAAACTAATCAAAGAAACACGAAATGCAAAAATGTCGAAAAATGTCTACTTATTTGTATTGTACAGGTTTACTCTAAATTGTAGAGAAAATTGTATTATGTTCCATTTTTACTTTATAACAACGCTATCCTCACATTAAATTACCCCTACATATGTTCTCAAGGTATAGAAACGATGTACAATTGTCTGTAATCTGTGTCTGTTATTTAATTAAAACAGTATGTTTTAAAATTAGGGTATTGTAGACCTCACTGTCTTCTTCACATCTGATCTGTTCCCTGCACTTCATACGTTGCACTCTGTTTTCCCGCGGCAGCAGTTCAGAGCGCGTGACGTCACACGGTCATCTCTCCTTCCTCGTGAGCAGGCTGAGTGGCTTGGGCCTACGTCACACCGACGCTGCCCGCGGCCAACAGGAAAGACAGGCCGCAGCGCGGTCGTCTTGCCACGTAAGCAAGGTAGTTCCGACCCGGCTAGCCGATTGGCCGGCCGCCGGGACACTGCCCACTGCGTCATAGCGGGCAGCCACTGAGCTAGCGATCGCGCCGGCTCGGAACTACCCGTGGCTGGCGAGAAATACAGGCCTGAGCGCGCACTTCATGTTACGTAAGGGTACGGCCTTAGTGAGCCGCTCCACGCTTCCTGCTCCTCGGCGGCAGGGAGGCGGTTGGAAAACCCAGTGGGTGATCCCATTGGAGTGGTCATACTGCACCCGCGCGGCCGCCTCAGCTCGCTCACATCGCTTTCACAGGCGCGTGCAAGAAAGAATTTACGTTTCTTGTTCCGCTCTCAGCTCGCGGGTGCCGAGGTTTCAACGCTGTGCGCTGCGCGTCGAATTTAATGGGAGCTGATAAAGACACGTTTATCTCAAATGTGTTGAATGAAAGGCCGTTAATCCACTGTAGCTCAATTGTAACGAACTTTTGGAGACGCGGTCAACCGGTTTTGCAATGTCTTTAATTGCATCTTGTTGTTCATATTGGTGCTAGAAGACCAGCACTTTAATAGAGCAAACAACTAGACATTCAAGATAATTTACGTGTACATAGGTTATTTAGCTCATAATATGAAATGGTTACTTATTTGCTAAAGGTTTCACGTGAAATTGGCTTTTTTGTGAGCCACTAACACGAGGCTACTTCATTCTTAATTACTTTGCTGCCATTCCATGTCCATTTACTTTACCAAAAAGTTTTTTGTTCGTGAACAGTATAAAATGTCGGTATGTGATTAGGAACCTTGACAGTGAAATAATTGTAACTGCTGTCCTACTATAATCTCAAAATAAATACATTGTGACAGACGGTACACTGTCAGTTACAGGGTAATTTCAAGTAAAAACTGTCTTCGTTGCAAAGTGGTGTTATTAATTACCACTGACGCGTTCTGCTCTCACAGCAGGCCATCATCTTACCTGCATGACAAATGTTACATAAGAATTACTACAACATTTAAAGTAGTGAAACAGGGGCTGTTGTAGCAATTTGCGTAACGTTTGTCATGCAGTTAATGTGATTATACCCTGCTGTGAGGGCAAAACGCGTCATTGGTAATTAATAAAACCACTTTGCAACTAAGACTGTTTTTACTTGAAATTAAAATTTGACCGGTTGCCGTATCAGCCACACCATGGACTATAGGAAGCCTTTTGTATGTATAATGAGTTTATAGGACAGCAGTTGCAACTTTTTCCCTGTCGTGATCTAACAGTTACTACCCCATGCCAGCAACTAATGAGTCCAGTTTTGGCATTTTATGCAATTTGCGATTAGAACTTTTTTTGTCATCATCATCCGTGGATGGTGCCAAGTTATAACAGCAGTTACATTATAGCAACACTGATTTACTTGCATTAAACTCAACTAGAAAGAAGATGCACTTAAGCTGCACGCACGAACTTGCAGTTCCAACTTAACAGTGCCGTTTAAAACATCTATAATGTACCCCCGCTGCTGTTTTTTGAGGGGAAAGTCTAATTAAATATTGATTCAGAGGAAAAATGCTGCAACGCCTTGGATAACATTTAGACGCTTGCTATTGGATCCTGTCAAAAATTCTTCTGGTAATTTTAGTCTACCCATTTCTATTGCATGTTGGAAGGGGCATTCAACACAAACACTAGCATTCTCATTTCCTTAGAACCCTACAGTCACTATTATGAACTTGCAATTTTCCGTCAGTGACAGCTAGAAATCCAATATTTGTAACTTTAAGATATAGAACTAGATTTACTGTCTTTTTTTTTATCCGAACTTGCATGCCATTAATATTTTAAAACGAGTTAGAGAACTGGCATCTGTCCCAGATAAACTTTGCTATTTGTTAAAGTCATTTTCTGTCGGCTCGGACATGTGCTATATTACGAAGGTTGACTGGCTGAGCTGCAGGCTGGAGGTTCAGTAGTTGTGCACATGGCGCGCCGAAGGAGAGCGCGCGCCGCTAGCGCCCACGAATTTCAACACCCAGTTCGCTATACTGGAGCGATGTACCGCTTTCTATTCAGGTTTAAAAACAATTTCACAATGTAGGCTACATTTCGTACCAGTAATGTATAACGTAAAGTTAACCAAACGAAAAGTAGTCAGCGACTATATTTTTCACTGCAAAAGCTTCAAATGTTATGCGATAGGTTAACTGGAAATTAAGTATCGTAATAACTACGTCGAATACCGGAAAAACAGACACTCCGTTATGAAGCAGTTATGGTAGCCTGCAAGATGTTCAAAACTCAGTAAGGTACAACAATTAGTTTCCTCAGAATCGAGTAAGAAATATCCTACGTCAATGAAAACGCACAAAACCGGGAGAGGTGGTTTTTATTTTATTTTATTTATTTATTTATTTATTTATTTTTATTTTTTTATTTTTTTTTTTTTTTTTTTTTTACAGCAGAAGGAGAATTTTTATCGAAAAACTGACACCGGAGTGCGATGTAGCTTTGTTTCATACACATGCAGTATTTTTTTTCAGTAAGAAATGGAAAAGTAATTTTGGTCATGTATTGGCTTCAGCCGGCGCACGGTTGGCTGCGCACTGTGGCCGCCACCAGCTGCCACCGCGCCGTTGCGGCGCGCGCGGTCCGACCGCTGCGAGTTAAGCCGCCGAGCAGCTAGCGGGGAGCCGTTCACTATGGCCGTAACCTAGGCAAGGTAGTTTCGAACCGCCGCGATCGCTAGCCGATTGGCCGGCCGCTAGGGCACTGCCCGCTGCGTCATAGTGGGCAGCCACTGAGCTAGCGATCGCGCCGGCTCGGAACTACGTTGCTTACGTCGCATAACGTGCGCGCTCAGGCCTGTATTTCCCGTTGACCGCGGGAACTACCTTGCTTACGTGACATGACGACCACGCTGGAGCCTGTCTTTCCCGTTGGTCGCGGGCGCTGCCCGCCCTCCCCTGTTTCATGGGGTAAGTCGAAGCCTGGAGGTCTGTTCGGCGGTTTCAGTGAGGTGTTTAACTGTAGTGGCGCCGATTCTTCCCATTCCACTTTCCAGCGGTCTGACAGATCTTTGGCACTTATAAGAGGTGGATGTCTAGAGCGCATTCTATGTCAACGCCATTGCTCAAAGCATGAATCTGAATTTGTGGGTTGTCTTGTCTGAGAATCCATAATGGGCAGCAGCGTCAGTGGCTGAGGAGGCAGCGGTTCCTAATGAGGTGGGGAGTCGGCCCGCGGCCGCAAGGTGGGGCGGGCGCGCGCTCCGCGGTGAGCCGCGACACGCGCGGAGATGGCGCCTGGGCTGCGGTGGCCGCCACCTGCTGCCGCGTGCTCCTGGCCAGCCGCCGCGGCAGACCACCAACCGCCGACCGCACCCGCCTCACCGCTGCCCAGCGCACTGGCCGGCTGCCAATCACCTACGTTCCACCCACACCCACTAAAATCAACACGCCGCAGTACCAAACAATGTACTCCTGTTGTTGTGGTCTTCAGTCCGCAGACTGGTTTGATGCAGCTCTCCATGCTACCCTGTCCTGTGCAAGTCTATTCATCTGAGAATACGTTCGGCAACCTACATCCTTTTGAATCTGCTTACTGTATTCTTCCCTCGGTCTCCCTCTACGATATTTACCCCACACGATTCCTTCTAATGCTAAGTGGAAAATTCCTTGATCTATCAGAATGTGTCCTACCAATCTGTCGCTTCTCTTAGTCAGGATATGCCAGAAACTCTTTTTCTCCCCAATTCGATTAAGCACCTCCTCATTAGTCATGTGATCTACCCATCTAATCTTCATCATTCGTCTGTAGCACCACATTTCAAAAGCTTCTAAGATCTTTTTGTCTGAACTCCTTAACGTCCACAATTCACTGCCATACAAACTCCAGACAAAAGCTTTCAGAAACGACTTCCTAACATTTAAATTAATATTGGATGTTAATAAGGTTCGCTTCTTTAGAAAAGCTTTTCTTCCCATAGCTATTCTGCATTTTATATTTTCAAAAAAAATGTTCAAATGTTTGTACAGTTATGGGACTTAACTAAGGGGTCATCAGTCCCTAAACTTACAAACTACTTATGAACTAGCTAATCCTAAAGACGGCACAAATATCCATGCCCGAGGGGGGATTCGAACCCCCGACCGTAGTGGCCGTGCAGACCGTGACTGGAGCGCCTCAGTCCCCTCGGCCACCGCGGCCGGCTTTTATATTTTCTTCACTTCGGCCATCAGAAGTTATCTTGCTACCCAAATAACAAAATTCATCTATTACTTTTATTGTCTCATTACCTAATCTAATTCCTTCAGCATCGCCTGCACTCCTGAACATCTACATCTACATAAATCTGCAAGCCGCAATGAAGTGCGTGGCAGAGGGTTCATTGAACCATTTTTATGGTGTCTCTCTACGGTTCCATTCTCTAATAGCTCGCTTTTCTTCAGGCGTGTGTTTTATTTTGTTGTAGGTGGTATGTTTCTTTTCTCTACTTATACGTCCTTCTATGGATTTGAATTTTTCCTCTTAGCCATTCCTGCTTAGAAGGAGAGGACGCCTACTCGTCCAAATTTATGGTACGTGTAGGGCGTTGTGAGATATGATAGAGCACCAAGTGGGAACTCCAGATGGCGAAGCGTTTAGGAAATAAAAGGAAGTTTGATACGGATCTATCATCACATCCATTTATTTATTTATTTTTTTTCCTGAAAGGTTCGCGGGTTCGATTCCGATGCGTACACTACTGACTTCATAATTATCCGCAGCATCATATATGTTATATATGTACCAGTTATTACGGTTTTTACCCATTCTATTCACGCATTGAGCGTGGAAAGAATGATTATTTAAATTCCTCCGTGCGTGCTGTAATTAATCTAATTTTATCCTCACAATCCCTGCGGGACTGCCAAGGGGCAGAAAAAAAATGTCGCTGCGTGGTGTTGCACCCGCGACCTTTTCAATAGGAATCCGACCTTTTACCGCTGAGCCAAACACAGCTTCCTAAACACGGCGTCACAGGGACAGTTGATAAGATGCATATGGTGATAGATCCGTATCAAAATTCCTTTTATTTGCTAAACTTTTGGCCATCTGTAGTTCCCACTTGTGGCACTTTAGTGTCTCACCACGCCCTACATGTACCATAAATTGGGACGAATTCGGCGATGACGAGTAGGCTTCCTCTCCTTGTTAGTCAGTTTTGAATTCCTGTCAACCAAATTGTTTCGCCGCCTGTACTATCCTCTACTCGCTCCATTTGCTACAATTTTGCATTTTATCCTTCAGTGCCTCCTGTGTTATCCAAGGATTTCTAATAAGCTATCCCTTTCTACCTATTTGATCATCTGTGGGATTTAGTGTTTCATCTCTCAAAGATACCTATTGTTCTTCTATGTCTACATCTACATCAATACTCTGCAGATCACATTAAAGTGCGTGACAGAGAGTTCATCGAACCACTATCTTCTATATTTCTCTACAAAATCTTCAAATGTTTGTTAAGCTTAAGGGACTTATCTGCAGGATCATCAGTCTCTAAACTTACAAACTACTTATGAACTACCTTATACTAAAGACGACACAAACATCCATGCCCGAAGAGGGACTCGAACACCCGACCATAGCTGCCCCAGACTGTGACTGGCGCGCCGCAGACCGCTAGGCCACTGCGGTCGGCTATATTTCTCTGCCGTTGCATTCTCTAATAGCGGACACGGAAAAGGAACACCCAAATCTTTCCGTTTCCGATCTGATTTATTTTATTACGATGGTCATATCTGTCTATTTAGATGGGTGCTAACAAAATCGTATTCGGAAAAGATCTCGTCGTAACGATTAACGCCTCCTTTTTATGATATCCATCCTGTGACACTCTCCCCCATATATCGTGACAGTATAAAACAAACCTGCCCTTCTCTGAACTTACTGTAAATCGTCCGTCAGTCCCACTTGCAGGGGATCCCACAATAAAATAGGACGCTAAAGTGTAGTAAAGGCACTTCCTTTAGTAGAACTGTTGAATCCTTTAAGTTATCTGTCAATAAAACGTAGCCATTTGTTCGCCTTCCCCGCAATATTTACTATGTGTTCTTTCCAATTTAAGTAGTTCGTAATTGTAATTCCTAGAGATGTAATTGAATTTACGGATGTAAATCATAAATAAAAATAAACTGGATTATTCATCTGAGAAGTTATTATTGTTCGTTTACGCAATATATTTCAATACTATTTGTTTGTCAGCATATTTTTATAATTGACCTTTGTAATATTTGTTTCCACAGCTTCCCTCAACCTTCTCACCCTCTTTTTATCGAAATATTCCATTTATTGACATCGTTATAAATTGAATGTACATTCTGCCAATAGCTACCTAACCCACTGAAACTTCCACGGCGAATGCGCCACTGGTCCTGGTATGCACGCTCCTTGCTTCAAAACAGTAAGCGCGAATGACTGTAAATGCGCTGTCGCATCTCTCAGTGTAAACCACATTCCCTAGATCATAAGGATGTCAAATTCCTGTGATATGTAAGTACAGTAAGTATCAGTTTTATTTGATTTGTATTTCACTATGTTTTAGACACCAGGTTTGGGATGACGCATATTTCAGGCATAACGATTATGAATTTGTAATTTATGATGTCACATTGTCTATAGGTATACATGTATCTCTGAAGAAGACGGGTTTATATCCGTCGAAACCGTGGTCAAGTTTATTAAACAACTATTATTGCAGCTGGTTGGCTGATTATTAATTTGCTTTCCTGTAACCGTTACTGAGACGCATCACGTTTAAAATATTTAAGAAAATATGTATTTAACGGATTTCTTTTGGTGGTCATATGGATGACAGTGAGTGCTCAGCTAAGATCTACTCTCTTCTGCAGGAAGGAAGTAAGAACCAAGAGTAAGTTAGCAGTACACCGCTCTATTTTTCGACCAACTTTGTTGTACGGGAGTGAAAGTTGGGTGGATACAGGTTACCTTATTCATAAGGTAGAGGTTACAGATATGAAAATAGCAAGAATGATTGCAGGTACTAATAGATGGGAACAATGCAGGAGGGTGCCCATAATGAGGAAATCAAAGAAAAACTTGGAATGAAACCATAGATGAAGCAGTTAGAGCAAACAGACTGAGATGGTGGGGCCATGTTACACGCATGGGAAAAGCAAAGCTACCTAAGAGACTCATGAGCTCGGCAGCGGAGGGTAAGAGGAGTCGAGGTAGACCAAGAAGAAAGTACTTACATTCGGTGAAGAATGATTTTGCACTAAAAGGTATAACATCAGACGAGGCATCATGTTAGCATTGAATAGGGAATCATGGAGGAATTTTATTAGAGCTACTATGTTCCAGACTGAACGCTGAAAGGCATAATCAGTCTCTAATGATGATGATGATGTCGATGGATGACTTCACACTTCTAATTATTTACGGTCAACTGCCCATTTTTGGACCACACAAATATGTAAAATCATTTTGCGCCGCGGTGGAGTAGCCGAGCGGTCTAAAGCGTCTCGCTGCGGAGCGCGCGGTTATTCGCCGTGGAGGTTCGAGTCCTTCCTGGGGCATGGGTGTGTGTGTTTGTCCTTAGGTTAGTTTACCTAGGTTTAAGTAGTTTGTAAGCTACGGACTGATGACCACGCAGTTTGGTCCGATAGAGTTACAAACATTTGAAATCATTTTGCAGTTGCTTTTGATCTCTGATGACTTTACTAGCCGATAAACAACATCATCGTCCACGAACAGTCTAAGAGAGCTACTCAAATTGTCTCCTAAATCGTTTATAAAAATGAGGAACACTACGGGCCGTATAACACTTCCCTGGGGAACGCCAGATATCAATTTTGTTTAACTCAATGACTTTCTTCCATTTATAATGTATTGCATCCTTTCTGACAGGAAATCACGCAGATGCTTATAAGGTAGTATGTTAAAAGCCCTTTGGCTGTTTAGCCATTAAAGTTTTGTTCACTTGAAAGTGGCAAAAAGCTTTGGTGAAACTAGTTGTGAAATAAAACAAACTTGTTTTTAATGTGATCTAGGCTGATCTTGTTTAAGAAGTATTTCAACTAAAACAATTCTAAGATGTCTCTCCTACCGACAAAATGTCGGCTTTTGTTAATTTTCAAATATTTGTAATCTCAAGGGATCAAACTGCTGCATTCATTTGTCCGTAGACTTAAAAATTACTTCAACTATCGCTATCGACAACACGCCACACCATGCCTAATGGAGGACTCAAACATCCGACTGGAGCGGCCGTGCGATCTGTCACGTGGTGCCCCAGACCGCACGGCTGTTACCGCGTGGCTTGCTGTTTCATTTTCAATAGCTAGCATTATGCAAACCTTTTCTTCCGAGCAACGGAGCTACATCGAGTAAATCTTCATGTACTATTGAGCCGTGTCACGGCTTGCGTGGTTTGTTTACCCGCCCCCCCCCCCCCCTCCCCCGCGCTATCTTCATTCTCGCCCTAGAGGGCATCCTTGCTGTGCAACTAGAATAGAGGGCGCGAACTTCGGGATGCGGGGCGGGTCTTTGGCTGTGAGAAAAGGAGTTGACGTGTGGTGGCCGAAGGAGGAAAACCGATCCTGGAAAGGCAGTGGCAGCACTTGGGTCGGTGCAGTCGGTGGCAATATTTAAATGCGCGAGATGGCCTGCACTTGTCTGCCTAAATATAAGATATCGTGTCCATGTAATTGGAGTACTGTTGTAAAGTTCTCCCTAGTCAACTTGCGGTTACTGGTATTCTGAGGCTCAAACTGGGGTTAAAGTCTAGTTTATGAGTCCCAGACTGGTGTTTGGCGTGTAGATGTTGGCAACGGCGCGAAGGCAGCCAATCAGGATTCGCGTTCGTGCGACCAATAGCATTGTTTGTTTCATATCTATTGAATTTTCCGCAAATTTGTCGCGAATTCCGAGGGCAGTGTTATGTTGAGACTGAAATTTCAGTAGGCGAACATTCGTGACAAGGACACCTGTAAAATTCGCGTTCAGCATGAGCAGGTATGTGATAGCATCCCTTTTTCTATTACTGTTATTTGTGTACAAACCATAAACACTAAAGCTAATTATTATTGGCCGCGCGAATTGGCTGCCTTCACTTGCCTCATTCATCGCGCCGTTACCAACGTCTACACGCCGAGCACTAGTCGCGGACTCATAAACTAGACTTTCACCCACACTTAAATTTATTTTTAGTAAGGCCATAGTGAGGAGCCCATATTGTCTGTGGCGGCGTGGACTACTTGCCTCATTGTTCGTTGCCAAACCTGTTGGATCACACTGCTAGAGTTAAGTAAATTGCTCTACTAATTAATAAAAATATTCTATTGTAGCTTTGCTTTTGTCTTATTGAAAGCCTATGATTACTAAATAATTAACCGAAGATATTATCTCTCAAAGGCGTACGATGTTACATCTTAGCCAACTATGGTTAGCTGTTTTGAGTGTTGTTCTGGGCCTTAGGCCTTAGGCTCTTTATGTTGCCGGTAGTGCGTCATGCTGATAGTTATTGATTGCTCCTGCCAGTTATATTTTTATTTGTAATTACCTGTTCTCCGCCTTAGATAATGTGTACTGGTGTTATTGCCTCGTGATTTAACATTTATCAGGCATATGGGTCTGAAATCTGCCAATTAATGTTTCACACTTTGAGGGCAACTACTGCCCTGTTTTTAACAGACTTATTCTTGTATTTTCCCATTATTTGAATTACAGCTGTTTTCAGGTTTTGAAAATATTTACTGTTAATTGATTTAGCCTTAAGAATTCTTATTAGAGCAATTGGCTCTACATCTACATGGGATATTCTGCAAATCACATTTAAGTGCCTGGCAAGAGGGTTCATCGAACCACGTTTATACTATTTATCTCCCATTCCATTCTCGAATAGCGCGCGGGAAGAAAGAACATCTGAGTCTCTCCGTTCGAGCTCTGATTTCTCGTATTTTATTCTGATGATGGTTTCTACATATCTAAGAGGCAGTCGTAACATATTTTCCCATTCTGAGGAGAATCTTGGCGATTGGAGTTTCGTAAGAAGCCCACGCCGCAGTGATAAGCGCCGTTGTTGTAATGATCCCCATCCCAGATCCTATATTATTTCCGTAACACTGTCTATCCTGTATCGTGACAGTACAAAACGAGCTGCCCTTCTTTGGACTCTTTCGATGTCCTCCGTCAAACCCACCTGATAAGGATCATACACTGGGCTGCAATACTCCAAAACAGGAAGGACAAGCGTAGTGTATGCAGTCTCTTTAGTAGTTCTGTTGCATCTTTTAAGGATTTTGCCAATAAAACGCAGTCTCTGGTTCGCCTTTCCTACGACATTATCTACGTGTTCTTTCAAGTTTAAGTCTGAAGTAATAGTAATTCTTAGGTATTAGGTGGAGTTTACGGCCTTAACTTTTGATTGATTTATCTTGTAAACAAAGGTTAACGGATTTCTTTTCGTACACATGTGGACGACTTCACACTTCTCATTATTTAGAGTCAATTGCCAAGTTTTACACCATAGTGATATCTTATTTAGATCGTTCTGCAGTTAGTTTTCATCTTCACATGACTTTAGTAGGCGGTAAATGACGGCGTTATCTGCAAACAACCTACGAGAGCGGCTTAGATTTTTTCCCAAATCGTTTATGTAAATAAGGAACAGCAGAGGACCAATAACGCTACCCTGTGGAACGTCCGATTGTTTTAGTCGATGCCTTACCATCGATTACCACAAACTGTGTCCTCTCTGACAGGAAATCCCCTATCCAGTCGTCAATTTGGGGCGATATACCACAACCAAGCAATTTGATTAAAAGCTGTTTGTGAGGTACGATGTCAAAAGTCTGTGGCCCTAACGGCGAATTGCTTGGTTTTTAAACTTTAAAAATTTTACTTAAAAGAAAAATTAATAACAAAAGTAACCTAAAATGTTATGATTAATGCTTCTCAGTTTGAGGGCAACTGCTGCCCTGTGCCGGCCTCGGTGGCCGAGGGGACTGAGGCACTCCAGTCACGGTCTGCACGGCCACTACGGTCGGGGGTTCGAATTCCCCCTCGGGCATGGATATTTGTGCCGTCCTTAGGATTAGCTAGTTCATAAGTAGTTTGTAAGTTTAGGGACTGATGACCCCGTAGTTAAGTCCCGTAAGCTATACAAACATTTGAACATTTGCTGCCCTGTTATTAAGAGAGACTTGCTTGCATATTCTCGTTATTTGCATTACAGTTGTTTTGAGCTTAAGTTTACGGTTAATTGTTTGCTTAGGCATTATGAATCAAATGATTTTGGCCCTTATGGAAACTTGTTTGTAAAGCACCTTGATCGGATTGAATTAAAATTTAATGATTGTGTTAATAAAATATGTATGACAACCAGACTTGCTCTCATTACAAATGGGTTACACCTTCCGTAACTGCCCTCTCACTACCAGTATCATGATTCAACTATATTACAGATGTAAACATGCAAAATGTCCGCTGTGGGAAGGCCATGATGCAGCTTATGAGTTGTTGTTGTTGTGGTCTTCAGTCCGGAGACTGGTTTGATGCAGCTCTCCACCCTACTCTATCCTGAGCAAGCCTTTTCATCTCCTCATAAGAACAGCAACCAACATCCACTTGAATCTGCTTACTATACGCGTCTCTTGGTCTCCCTCTGCGATTTTTACCCCACACACTTCCCTCCAATGCTCCAATTTACGGTTCCTCGATGTCTAAGAACGTGTCCTACCAAGCGATCCCTTCTTTTAGTCAAAGTATGCCAAAAATTCCTTTTCTCACCAATTCTGTTCAGTACTTCATCATTAGTTATTCGATCTACCCACCTAATCTTCAGTATTCTTCTGTAGCACAACATTTCAAAAGCCTATATTCTCTTCCTGTCCGCACTGCTTATCGTCCATGTTTCACTCCCGTACAAGGCAACACTCCACACAAATTCCTTCAGAAAAGACTTCCTTACACTTGTTAATTGGAAAACGAAGTATTCAGTAGAGGGGAGCGGCTCGCAAGCCACCCTTTGCCAGCCCTGGTATAGCAGATAATCTCTCGTAAAATCCGATGACTACTTTAGATACATCCTTCATTGTATCTCGTTGGAAAAAGCACACCTCAACAACTTTCTTAATATTAACACGTACATATTTTTAATGTATGTTTCCGTTTAGAAATCGCTCCATTAACCAATCTTTTGACGGACCTTTTATTTCGTTTCTGTCGTATTGCAGTCGCAACCTTTTGTGTTTTCTGGGCCTCCACTGTGTCAGGGCGGAAACAAAGAGCTGTAATTCACATTCGCAGGTGAACCGGCTCCAAAAAGGGAAGAAAAGAACCGCACCGTAACAACTGCGTCGTGCTTGGCGCCCGTACACGTTGTGCCGCCCGTTCCGGTGACGTGGGGTCACAAGTTACGGGCCGAGGGCCAGGAGAGAAAACGCCCCCATTAACGGCCCTGACACCGGCTGCTGCAAGAACAGCTGCGAGGCCAAACACCGCGCCGCCTGCACCGTAAAACTGGCAACGCTGTGTGCCTATCGCCCAGGACCTGAGGAATATCGCAGTCGGCTTTGCTTTCTCGCCTCTGCGCCTCTGATTTCTGACGTCCCGTTATAAAACGACGTGGGCGCCGCCTGAGGTGTAGCGAAAATAAACTCAGAACTTCATCCAGGAGTAAACAAATGAATAAAACACTTTTGTCATTTGTATATTTTTGACGACATTTCAGCGTTCAATGAATGAAATAAATCGCAATTTGCGATCAGTTATGGCTTCTTACTGTACTGGGATTGGATAGGATACCAAAGTGTGGCGAATGAAAATTTGTGCCCGGCCGGGAATCGAATACGGGATCTCCTGCTGACTAGCCAGACGCGTTGACCACTCCTCCACCGAGGACACAGTGATCAACCCGACTGCAGCGGTCTCCTTCCTGCACGTCTCCCACCACACCCAATTCTACATTCATCACGCTGTCTCTTTCCTATTACCATAGCCCATTTGTTCTGTAATGCTCGCAACCGCAATACTGAATTCTCGCATCACGGAGAACAGACCATGAGGTATCGAGACACAATTAATTGTCGTCAAGCCTCGGCTTGTATACAGTTGTATATTTTTGACGACTTACAACGTTCAATGAATGAAATAAATTGCAATTTGCTATCAGTTATGGCTTCACTGTACTAGGTTTGGATGGAATACCAAAGTGCGGTGAATGAAAATTTGTGCCCGGCCGGGATTCGAATACGGGACCTCCTGCTTACTAGGCAGACGCGTTGAGCACTCCGCCACCAAGGACACAGTGACCAAACCGACTGCAGAGGACTCTTCCCTGCACATCTCCCGCCAAACACAAATCTCCATTCGCCACGCTGTGGTAATAGGAAAGAGACATCTATGGCCTTTTTGCCTTACGCAGGCAACATTTCTAACAACATTGGTCGTAGTTTGCGGAAACATGTTTTTGACCACCTTCTAAGATAAAGAGGTCCGTAAAAGATGGCCTTGGTTTGCGTAAGGCTGGTGTCTATGGTATTCCTTGCAGTTGTGGCATCTCGTATATTGGTCTGACGATCAGGACTGTGGAAGGACGGTGTATTGAACACAAACGCTATACTCGCTTACAACAGCCCAACAAATCCGCTGTTGCAGAACAGTGTTGGTATCGGTCATCCTATGGAATACAACAACACATGCACTTCCACCTATTGGGATAGTGTTATTAAGGAAGCCACTGAAATTAAACTAGCAAGAGACCTTATAAACAGAGATTGTCTGTTAAATTCTGTTTGTATTCCGGCACTGTCTCTCGTCAAAAAAACAGAGGGACAGAATTAATGCAAGTAGAATTGAAGGCACTATCCAAATTTTTATGTTTGCTCATCTTTGGTTGTGTTGACGCTGTAGTGATTTTTACTGTGTGTGTTATATTCCTTGTTAACCGTTTGCAAACCAAGGTATTGAATACGCCTGCACGTTGCTTCCTTGAGCGCAGTTGTGCCCCTTGAGAAGGGCAGCGTGTGCTCCTGTCGAAATATCGGCGGTTGTCGACGACCTTACCCGGTAGCATACCCGTAAGTTGTTTGAAAACACATTGAAGTGCATGGCAAAGTGTCCATCGCACCGCCTCTTTGATATTTCTCTGTAGTTCCATTCTCTTACAGCTCGCGGGAAAAAGGAACACCTGAATCTTTCTGTTTTCGGTGTGATTTGTTTTATTATGATGATCTTGTCTTCCTATCTAGGAGGATGCTAACAATATATGTACACATTCTGAAGAGAAAGTTGGTGAAAGAAGATCCACAAATAGATCTCACCGCAACAAATAACGCTTTTCTTTTAACGATTTGCACCCCAACTCATACATCATTTCCGTGGCACCCCCCCCCCCCCCCCCCTATATCGCGATAATACAAAGCAAGCTGCCCTTCACTGAACTTTATCTAAATCATCCGTCAGTCCCACATCCAGTGGATCCCACAATTCGCAACAATACTCCAAAATAGGACGCAGAAGTGTAGTATAGGCAGTCATTCTCGAAGAAAACTATCGATAATACAGATCGGTATCTCTCTTACAATGCTCGACTAAGTGCTCCGTATTGTCCGAGATATAATAGTTTCCTGGGGAACGGCAGATATCACATCTGTTCTACTCGATGACTTTCTGTCAATTACAGCGTAATGTGTCCTTTCTGACAGGAAATCACGAATTCAATCGCAGAACTGTGGCGATATTCCATAAGCACGCAGTTTGATTAGAAGATGCTTGTGAGGTACAGTGTCAAAAGCCTTCCAGAAATCTAGAAATACGGAATCTATTTGATATCCCTTGTCGATAGCACTCATCACGTGATAATAGTAAAGAGCTAGCTGTCTTTTACTAGAATGACCCTTTCTGAATTTGTGTTGACTATCGGTCAATAGGTCGTTCTCTGCGAGGTAGTTCATAATATTTAAGGAAAGTATATATTCTAAAATTCTGCTGCAAATCGACGATGATGATATAGTGCTGTAATTTTGCGGATCTAGGAATTGCCTTTCTTGAATATTGGATTGACCTGTTATATCATAGCTGGCTCTTCGCCATAGGTATTGAGTTATTACAAAATTTCATAGTTTGTAGATTACGTCATAGGTGGAATGTGTGGGAAAAAGATGACATATGGTGTAACATATCGCATTCCCGTGAGAAATTGTGCCAATACTGTCTAGACATATTCTAATTGGCTACCCTCACCTCACTGTGAGACCCCCCCCCCCTCTATGATTTATTTTAATAATAAATATTAGATACACTAACGTGTAGAACGTATTGTGCTTTTTTTGTTATTAATGTGTTTACATGAAGCTTTATTATGGTACGTTTTATTCATGTAATTATGCTCTAGTTAACAAGAACAGTTGAATGTAGAAGTTCTAGA
Source organism: Locusta migratoria (assembly GCA_026315105.1). NCBI lineage: Eukaryota > Metazoa > Arthropoda > Insecta > Orthoptera > Acrididae > Locusta > Locusta migratoria. The sequence goes on from CM048744.1 coordinate 783,357,638, forward strand.
AATTTGTGGTACCTGGGACAGCACTGCCCAGTTGCTCGCAGTCCAGCGCAGACGGCTCTCGCGTGAACAGCTATGACAATCGCCCCCTTAAAATTGTCAGGCAGTTCAAACTTTATATTTTTCAACTACTGTGATTACCATTCAAGTGTACCAGGATCATGGACAGTCGTTTGTTGTTTCACGACATATAAACAAATACTGTCAAACAAGTGGCATCCCTTCTTATTTAGAAAGTAGCCACAGTTCCACAGCACTTCAAGATACAAGGATCAACGACCTATGCTTCTGCGTGGGGACAACAACGGAAAGACGAAGCCAGGTTAGTGAACAGAAACTTTAACTGCAAGCACTGACGATGCATGTAGTTCTACGGCGCTCACGTGCAGTGCTACATAATTAAATCTTGCAGCATTGGCACGAGTGTGGTGGTAACACCTCCGAGGAAAAGTGTCAGAAAAAGTGTTAGACAGATAACGTACAAAAAATTTTCCAATTGCTTTTGTCAGATTCTCTATCTACCTTTAATCTCAGACAACGCTGTAATGGGCAACTTTCCAGTCTTTGGGTATGAAACGTTCGCTGAGCGAGAGGTTTTATATGATAAGTACGGGGCTATCGCATCTGCATACTCTGAAAGGAATCTAATTGGTATACAATCAGGATCGCGAGACTTACAGTTCTTACGTGATTTAATATATTACAGTCAGATGTGAGCGATGTTAGTTTTTTAACGTTTGTTATTCTACGGGACCAAACTAAGTAGACCATTACTCCCTAGACTTACAAACTACTTAACCTAAGTTAAACTAAACTAAGGACAACACACACGTACATGCCCGAGGGAGAATTTGGATCTCCGACGCGAGAGGCCGAACGATCCGTAACACGGCGCTCCAGACTGCTCGGCTATTCCCGCGCGGCACGATATTAGTTGCTAGTATGCATTAAATTACACTGAAGAGTCAAAGAAAGTGTATAGGCTTACACACGCAAGCACAGAGATACGTAAACAGAGGACGGGGCTATGTTCGGCAAAGCCCATATCAAACAACAGGTGTCTGGCACAGGCGTTAGATAGGCTACTGCTGCTAAAATGGTAGATCATCACGATTTAAGTCAATTTGTAGGTGGTGGTGTAATCATTACACGAGAGATGGGGCTATACGTAGTGGTGAGGTGGGGATCGTGAATTTCGGGAATCCGGTAAAACATCAGATCTCCGACATCGCTGCGGCAGTAAAAATATATATAACAAATAGACCATCAACGACTAAAAAGAATCATCCAGCGTGACAGAAGTGCAGCCCTTCCGCAAATTGATGCGGATTTTAGTGCCGGGCCATCAAGAAGTGTCAGCGTGCGAGCCATTCAACAAAACATCATCAATATGGGTTTTTGCTGTCAAATTCTCACACCCATACCCTTGCTGGCTGCACGACACAAAGCTAATGTCTCGCCGACATTGAACTGTTGATGAACGGAAACATGTCGCCTGGACTGACCAGTCTCATATCTAGTTATATCGTGATCGAGTGTTGCGACAATCTCATTAATCCATGGACCCTGCATGTCAGAAGTGGACCGTTCAAGCTGGTGGATGCTCTGTAATGGTGTGGGCGTGTGCAGTAGGAATGATATGGGATGCGTGATATGTCTAAAAATGACTGACAGGTGACACGTACATACACATCCTGTCTGATCACCTGCATCCATTCTTGACCGTTGTGCATACTGAGGTTACAAACAGCAAGGAGGATTACATGTGAAGCATAATATCCAACTGGGAAGGATGAGGGGAGAACATCAGTCTCTACCATTGCAAAGGTTGGATACTGGGATTTTAGGGCTGAGAAAAAAGGAACGTATGTCTTACAGAATGAAGAATGGATTATCGGAGATATAAAAGAACACTGCTTCATAGAGAGGACCGGTGGACAGTAAAGAAAGCAGACATTAAAAGAGAACGTACTGTTTTAACAGAAACCACAAATTTTTACAACGTTTTGGGAGAACAGACCAGAAGGGCAACTGAGGTTATAATGTACGGGAGGTGACAGAGAGAGAGAGGAAGAGAGAGAAAGAGAGAGAATGGAGGAGGAATTAACAACGAATAAATGCAAGACCAAATCGTTTGCATTTTCATTCTTTGTAAAGGTCGGAGAGTGTATTAATGGATGGAGTGGAAGAAAGAGACGCATTTGAAATAAGAAAACATACTTTGACAGCGCTTATGTAAACCAATTACTCTGTATGTATGGAGGTAGGGTATAAATGAAATAAACATAGAATAATAAACGAACTGCATATTTAAGAAAAGAACAGTCCAATTAAAAAGGTAACTATAAAGGTAACTTAACTCATATTTTATTTCTGTTGCCAACTGATCTTCAACTGGCTCTCACTGAGGAAAAAAGAAAAGGAAGACATAACATAACGTTATAGGGGTTCTACTATTTTATTCAGAACCACTCATTATTTTTACTTCTATCATTCGTCTTCGTATAGACTGTATAAGTCGTCGGACGTAACAGCCTGAAGAAGCAACTTCCATGCTTCCAGAACGCAGTCCCAAAGAACGAGCAGTGTAGTTGGCTGGTTTTGTGGCCAGTTCTCTGTTAACGTGATGGCGACCTCAGCCCACATATTTTCCCAGCCGCCAATCATGGAGAGCCGCTGCTGGACGAACGCAGAATTGTGGAGAATTATCCTCTTGCAGAATGAAGTCCTCCATACAGCGTTCGCACAGACAGAAGCATCGCGTTTTCCAGTATGTGGGCGTAATACACACTGTCAAGGATGCCTTCTATCCTACGAAGGATTCCTGCACCTTGTGTAGGTATCCTGCCCCAGCAAGAAATGGGTATGCACCATTTATTCTCGTCGTTGTTGCATATTCTCGTCGAGGGCGAGTCCCCTGAGGCCTGTAAACGAACCTTGGATCCTCGTTACTGGTGGAAAACACTTTTACATAAACGAAAATAATATTTTCCCACGACATCCTGAGATGAAGCTCTGCAAATGCCATCCGGTATGTAATATTTTCTTCACTGAGTTTTTGTTTCACAGCGAACCGTCGTGCGTGTAGTCCAGCATCCCCCCGCCTTCAGCGAATCATGTCACTGGGGCTGGGGAAGTTGGTTACCTGCCACAACTGCTTCACATTCAGCAATGGATTTTGTCTTCTCGTAGACACTACCTCGCGATCCTCCTGCTGCGACCTTACTCTCTTCCTACCTGAGCCAGGAGCTCTCTGGATAGTTCTTCTGTTAAGGTAGTTCCTCCACTATCTCGCTGCAGTGGTATATGACACACCACACCTTCTGCCAGCCTCTCTGATGGAGCATTCTCCACCTTCAATAAGAGGGGACGACTCTGTCTCGAGTTGACCTCTCCCAATGAGCCAATCCCATAGATTGCATGACACCTACTTCCGCTTGTCGCTCTGATATACCAGGAGAGGAATTAAACACGTTTATGTAAAGATGAGCGTCAGAAGCAGAGCCACGCGTGCGCGCAGCCTGCTGGTCCCTCACGGCACCGCCCTCGGCCTTACTTCTTATCAGCGCCAGGCTGTTTCTCACCGGCCAGCTCATCTTCCATCCAGCCCAGCTGCCCCATAGTTCGCGAGCCATGGCAAATCCAGCTCCAGGCAGCAAAGCTACGTGCACCCCTCGAAGAGTCAAAAGTCACATCTAACTTAACCAGATATGTAGTTTTAATTAACACAACTTTCTTTATAACCTGAACAGTCACGTAATCCTTTCACGTTTAATTCAAATATTTAATGAAGTTAAAGAATATAATGATGATAAGCATAGCTACCATATAATATTTCACGTAGCTAACAATATCCTGCGGCACTCTGTGATCTAGAGTTAAGAAACTGTGTTTTCAACCTACATGACTAAGCGAGTTGTAAGACTAAACAGTTTTCGCAGCGGCATCACAAACTGTATATACGTAGTATATCATGTAAGGAGTCGAGTTTTTCTCACTTTCATTTCCTGCAAATTCCGACCTTAGAATCACATTCTGCTGGTCAAGACGAATCGTTTGAATATAAACTATGTGGGTTACAAGCATTTTTAGGGATAATAATTATAGTTTGATATGCAGATTACGAGATCATGTCACAAGTGCGACAAGATATTTAAATTGAGGCTGGAGCTCTTACTCACTGAACACACACCTGAGCATTCAATGTTTTTCTGAAACTGGGCTCAGCGTTACAAGGCTGATGGCGAAACGAGGCAGGTGGCGATGGACAATGGATTCCCCACACCACTGTGTCGTTCCGGGGACGAAACCCACTTAACACTTTAACTGTCAATCCCGTCAATTGACGGGATACAAAAATTTCCGTATACTGCCGATCCCGTCAATTGACGGAATTCGATTTTTCATGTTTGTAAATACGAAATCCCGTCAATTGATGGCCTCGGCATCTGTTCATTGTGCCGCAAGGGGTAAGTAGAATGATAGAAAAGGAGAAGACAGGTCTTGTTCGAACCGTAATGAAAAACCGGAAGGGAATGCCTTAGGCTTTGAAATCACCCAACATACAAAGAAGGGAACAGATATTCCGGAGGAGTGGAAATCTTTTGGCTGTGTGCTGAAAAGACAAAAGATATGTATATATGCTAAGTACAAGACACAGGGCAGAAATGATATAATTATGAAGACAGAAGATGTAAACAAAAAACAAAAACCTGCTTGTGTTGTTGAGTACAACAAAAAGAAGGTCGGGGTTGATCTGTCCGATCAAAGGTTGTCATACAGGGCTTTCGAACATAGAGCAGTGAAATGGTGGAAGAAACTTGCATTCCACAGTCTCCTTATGGTGCCTGGTATATGCTTGTATTCTCCATAACAAAATAAAAGCTGAGGAGATGCCTCTATCCAAGTTCATAAAGGTGTTGTGTGCAGAATTGCCAATGTGTGAAGACGGTACTCCCAATCCAACTTCCGATAGAGGCCACCTGAGAAGGTTATCTGCAGGAAAGCATTTTCTAGAAAAAATTCCACATCCCACAGGTAAAAGTAGAATTCAAAGAATGTGCAAAGTATGCTCAACCAGAGGAAAAAAGCAAATTTGAAAGGCAGTAAGAAAAGACACATCATACCAGTGCAGTGAGTACAAAATCGCAATGTGCAAAGAACCATGTTTTACATTGTATCATACGAAATAAAAAATAAAAATGTACACTGTGTGAAAATTATATATATATATATATATATATATATATATATATATATATATATATATATATATAACAAGTGTTTTTATCAGTGTTTTATTATTGAAAGTGGAATAAAAGCTTTTCTACTACGACAAGCATGATGTAAAAACTTTGATTTCCGTAAACTTTTTTTCTTTTTCCCAAAAAATGACATTGTTTGAAAATATATGGAAAAGGAAGTAAACATTCAAAGAAACTGAAAGTAGGTAATCAGGAAGAAGTAGTCCAAGGCTTTCAGAAAAGGTTATTACCACATTTAAATGTTGTCTAGTTTTTCTAATACAAAATACTAAATATTGCTGAAAACACCTGGAATTATTAGAAATGGCAAAGTTTACAGGGCCGGCAGTCAAAGTGTTAAAAGTCCCCCTACCACAACAGAAAATATTGACCCTTTAAATCATTTTAAAAGCGAATCACAATACAATTCGGAACAAAAGATGTTTACTCGCAACTTTTAGCCAGAGGCAGAAAGCCTGACAGAATGTTGATATAATTCCAAGATGGCGCCAGCATGATAGTAAGAGGTGCCTAAATGAGACGTTAGCTGACACACTATTGGCCGGCGAGCCTTACAGCGTTTTAAGACACACCATCTGTTGGTAAACGACCCACTGATATGGAAACGCTAGCATCATTGCCTGGTATACACAGAAGTACGAGCGAAATTAAAGACACACTCGCTCACGCCGACTGTGTGGCATTTGTATACAGGCTTGCAGTGCGACTCTCTCAGCGATTTGTTGTGTGGAGAGGCGATTAGACTCCTGTACATACTGTACTGTAAGGAGCATCTCTGTCGTGGACCGCAGTGGTAACGCATTGGACTCGCATTTGGGAGGATGGTGGTTCAAATCCACCTCCGACCATCCAGATTTAGGTTTTCCGTGATTTCCCTAAATCACTCCAGGCAAATGCTGGGATGGTCCCTTTCAAAGGCACGGCCAATTTCCTTCCCCATCCTTACCCAAATTTGCGAGCGTTAGCTCCGTCTCTAATGGCCGAGCTGTCGATGGGACGTTATCCATAAGCTTCCTTCCTTCTGTTGTGAAGCAGATCTTATTTAATCTCCAGTGGAGAATACCAAAGATTACGCGCTGTTCATAGTGTTGACCGAGATACCTAATATCCAGTATGAGCATAGACAGAGACTTGTGAGCGCCTTTTTCAGTGGCAACGCGGTGGGTTGGTTTGATACTGATGTATCACGCCAATATATAGCCAGAATATGGTTGAAAGGCCTTTCTTGACTTCATCAAGACGCAGGGAGAGTACGATTGGCAGCAGAAAAACTTTTGGTTTGTAGAGCTTATGGGACTTAACTACGGGGTCATCAGTCCCTAAACTTACAAACTACTTCTGATCTAGCTTATACTAAGGACGGCACAAACATCCATGCCCGAGGGGGGGGGGGAGGATTCGAATCCCCGACCGCAGTGGCTGTGCAGACCGTGACTGGCACGCCGCAGACCGCTCGGCCACTGCGGCCGGCTTTTGGTTTTCATTTCAGTGAAGACGCAGCCAGCAGCCGCGACGCAGTTAATCGTATTGTGTGCGAATGCCTTATGCGAACACCACTCATCCCCAACCAGTAATTACAGATACATTTTTTAACAATGTGTAACATTTCTGACATCGTGAGAGCCTCAGTTGTAAACTGACGAAATTGCATTATTTTAAAGTTAAGTAGGCGCGGTTCTTCAGACATTCTACTGGATTTTATCTCTTTTGAAATTGTTTATACCCTTCCTCAGGCATTGATCTATCCAGAACTTCGAAATATAATTCAATTTGTTGTTATCAACTTGAGTCTTTGTAAAAGAAATAGATTTTAAAAACGTAAAATTCACAAACAGTTATTTTATTATTTCAGCAATTAGCGACATCACTTTAGTACCTGAACTAATTCTCACTAGTTACAATTTGTTCTTTTTAAGATCTTCTTACAGGAGATGTCATCTCCGTTTATCTTTATGTTAGTGATAAAGTTTCGCCGATTATAAGTAGACAAGGAGCATCTTTCTGAATTCTACGTGACATGCTGTTGATGTCTTGCTTGCAGGAGCCAAGGGAACATCCGTAGTTAGATCATTCCGTTGCGCATTACAAGTAGTTGTAAAGTAGTGTTAACGTTACGGCAGCATAGTTCACGCCAGGTAGCTAAAATAACAAACGGAATAAGTGTGGTAATCTCCCCAGTTCATATGCCTATGTGATAAAGAAGTCAATGTTTGCAATTCGATGGTATGTATTTCATGGCATGTGCACAAAATAGAACAAATGCACTTTTTAGAGGAAGCACTGTTACCTTTGAACAACTCGGAATCTTGGAGAATATAGTTGTTTTCAATTAAGAAGGGTGTGCAAAAAAATTTAGGGACCAAGATGAAAAAAATAAATTGGCAGTGGCGGATTTTTATTTATTTATATTTATTCATATTTTTGTTCTTCAAGAAGATCGATTTTTTGCGGTCGTTTCTTCATGTTCATTGTGGGTTGTTTCGTCGAGAATTTTACTCGGGTTTTTTTTTTTTTTTTTTTTTTTTTTTTTTTTTTTTTTTTTTTTTTTTTTTTATTATTATTATTTTTATTACCGATGGCACTGAGCTCTCTTTCTTTTTCTCTCCTTTCGTTTGGTTCTTCGGTTTGATTGGTCCTTTTTGATCGTTTCGTTATTGACTCAGGTTTCTCGTTACAGAGCGTGTCGAGCCCTGTGACCGAGCACGCTGAACTACCACGCCGGCAACCCTCTGACCGAGCGCACTGAATCACCTCGCCTGGTAAGTTTCGAACGACCGTCTAATATGTTGCGTACACACAAACTAATTCATCGACCATTACGCTAAGACAAACAACTGCGAGAGTAATCCGTAATTCTCGTACCATCGATGGCAGGTGTTAACTGCTAATATGGATTTATAGACATTAGATTATAATACATTGCACTAAGAACGACGTGGCCGCGGCGGAGCGGCAAAGCGCATTGAGGAGTTATGCTACGATGCACGAAGCCCTTCCCCGTCGGGGGTTCGAATCCGCCCTCGGGCATTGGATGTTTGTGTCGTCTTTAGTATTAGCTAGTCCATAAGTAGTTTGTAAGTTTAGGGTCTGACGAACACGCAGTTAAGTCCCTTAAGCTTAACAAACATTTGACCATTTGAATATTTTAAGAACGACGTGTTTTAGATAATTTTCAGTGCGCCATTGCTTTGAAATGACACCGCTGGATTTATAATAAGAAAATCATCAAATACAGAACGAAAGATTGACTTATGGAAAAAAAGATTCGGGCAAGGTTTCGGCGAAGGATTTTACGTGTCACGCTAGATGTACGCTGTGTTCCATCCAAGCTATAGTCATTCGTAACCAGTACAGGCAAACAAAATAAACTTAGAACAAACTACCAAATCAAGATGATTGATGATATTCTGACGGAAAAAGGTTGTGTAAATGTGAGACAGAGATTAAAATAATAGTTTTAAGAGGTAAAAATTTCCAAAAGGAGTACGTTTGTCAAGGCTAAACTCAAATATAAAACAATTTTGGCTGTTTGTTAAAATACAGTCAGAAAAAATATTACTTGTTGGATGCATAGTTTTCTAGAATCACAGTTCTGAGAATGATTGTGTGGTACAGATATAAGGCTACGAAATAACATTACTGACACTGATTTTGTATTCCATGGTTTATGGTGTTTGTTTACAAGTAGTTAAAATACCATTTATGAGCGTTGAGTATAAGTATATTACTACAATCTGCAGCAGCTCTTGTTCCAGTAAGGTGTTTCAAAAGGTTAGGAAGGTAATTCTTTAAGCGACAACAGCGGAAATGTGAGGAAAATGCTGAGAACTGTGTGTTCTATTTATTTTCATAAATTCTCTAGTGATGACAATCCTAAACATAGTTTGTTTGACATTTCATGGTGCAAATTCAAGAAAGTTGAGATGATGGTAGCGACTATTCACTTAAACATAGCTTACCTATGGCTGTATTACATCAATAAAACCATTGTTTAGGTGTTTAGCAGATCCAGAACTTTTACTACTGTGTGCATAGATAAACAGAAAATCCTAACATAAGTAACGACGGCCATTTCTTACCTTAACTACTGCTGAAATGGCAGAATGTGATGCTTGTTTCGTTTTTAAATGTAGCAAATTTGGCAGACTACGAACTCTGCAGAATCTAGGCTTTAGTCCAGAAGATTTCACACCGTCAATATTGAAGGAAATCTATAAGAAAAGTGTTGCTACTCACTTTGAAAACCCGTTTATACATAGAAGACAACCAAAGAGATGGTTGCTTGAGGATGTAGAGGAGTATACATATGGCTATCACTAGTACATACAAACAGAGTAAGGATTAACACAAACCTTGTCAAACAATTTCCCGTAAGTTACATTTTTTTTTAATTTATGTATCTTTTACTCAAGAACCAATAATGTTACTTAAATCTGGCATGTAATTAATCACTACTATAGCAAAACATTTGCTGGAAGGAATTTTTGTTTAATACAACAGTCTATATCGACATCTGCAGTGAGGCATTTATGTAAGAGAATAGCCCTAAAATTTTTTGCAAATTCTTTTCGACGGGTTTAAAAATCCAGTCAAATTGATTTGTGTATGCAAATGACATTTGTCAAATTTAGTTACAGCATCTTAAAACGATAACTGAATAAGGTTTTCTCCAACATATTGTAATTCCAAAAGTTTCTGTTTAGAATTTCTTTATGGTGTACAAAAAGGAAGAGGGTAGATTAGGGCTTAACAGGCACCTCTATTAAAGTTTCGTCGACTATTTTAAGTTAGTTGTTTCTGGATATGGAACCCCCTTGAGCAAAACAGTGGGTTTTTTATGCCCTTACATGTTTCGCTACAGTTGTAGCACCTCCAGTGGGCCTTTTTATTGCTTTACAATTGTACAACAGGAATAATTTTAGTTTTTACTTGTTCATCCTGTTAATTATAATGATGTGGACAAACACTAATTGGACAAACAAGCATAAACTTTACACAGGATATACAGGACACAGAAGAGCACTAAACGGTAACATCTATCACTCTACATTTGCCGAATATCTTATGGACATGGAACACAGTTCAACAGATCTAAAAGTCCTCAAATGCATCAACAGCTCCCACAAAACTTAATAATTGAAGAAAGCTACTAAACTGGCAGAAAACACCAATCTATAAAACACACACACACACACACACACATACACAATAAAAAAAAGAAATCATTCCCACAAAGATATCACATCTACATATACACAAACGATTAAACATCATAGCATTATAAAACACAAATTATCAATACCAAGAAACCTAAAGTATGTGTACACACACACACACACACACAAAACTTCACCCACAGAATTAGAATTCGAACCTCCCACCCCCATCAAAAATGTTGACTCCACCCACCATCTTGTCAAGATCCAAACTTCTCACTCAAAACACATTCCGCTATTTACTCCATCCGCCTTCATGTTTTTAACAGTCCACAAACAGTAACACTGAACACTTAAGTTTCCTATTCTGCTTCTCTTATCCACCGACGAAGACACCAACAAATATAAGTTCAACATATTTCATTAACTAACAAATAAAAAACCACACAGAGTGATATGTCATTCACATAAAATTAAGTTGTAGACATAACCATAAAAATAACACAAGAAAGCAGGTCAAATATTTCAACAATAAACAACATTATATATAAGTGTCATATGGTTGCATATGACTGTAAACGAAGACATACAAAGATGATCAAGGAAAACTAACAAATGCAACATCTAAAACCAGGTATATATACATATATAATATTCTTGTACATAATTCTAATTAACAGTATGAACTTGTAATATCCGTAAAAACTATACTTCTGTTTGTCTATGTTAAAGCAATAAAAAGGACTCCCTGAAGATGCTACAACTGTAGCGAAACATGTATGTACATACAAAAACAAAAAGCCAATGTTTTTATCGAGGCAGATCCTTATCCAACAACAACAACTAACAAATACTTATAAAGGAAACACGGACCAAAAAGGGAGCTTCAAGTCAAGATGATTATTTTGCCGACTACGTCAATAGAAATTAAGCCTATGTACTGTACTATTTGCTAAGAATGGGGAAGTAAATCAACCTTGGACTTTGAAAGGAACTATCTCGGTTTGTTCCCTGGAGTGATTCAGAAAAAATCACAGAAAATACAAATCTGCCAAGCCGGAAACGGGTTTGAGCCGCCACACGTTCTCAGAAATTAGAAACCAGTGTGCTAACCACAGCATCACTATGCCAAGAATCTGCTTTTTATTTACATGGGTGAATCTTAAAATGGGTTTATGGGACATCTTTCATCTGTCTTTGTCACAATTAGATTCATTAAATGGAAATGTACATCACTTTTTCTGTAAGTGTTGCGAATATTCGGAACTCTTAATTGAGATGGTTTGTTGACAAAAATGTCATAAGTCTGTAAATGTATTTTTCAGAAGAAATATAATTTATTAATGGTATTAATTACACACTTAGTTATGCAGATTACTGTTTTCGATCACTGATGACAATCTTCTGACCTTCAGCAAACATGTAGTAAAAACCAGATACAACTAGTTGAAAGTGCACATCTTATCACACCGAAAATGTCATTCTAAAAAACGTTACTGCTGTATTTGTAAAAAAAAAATAAAAAAAAATGCTTAAAATATAATGGAACAGATCTAAGTATAATGAAACCGTGGAGTCCAAGTTAAAGTGAAACACAAACAGTGTTAGCGGAAATATTCTTTTATCGGCACTACTGTTCATAATTAACTGTGTTTCAGTAGGCACACACTACATTTTAGTCATACGTGTGCCGTAATGTGTAAATGAATCATTTTACATTCTTACATCACTGTTTCAATTCGCGACTCTGTTGTAACTTGTAAATGTAGTTTCTGGTTAGAGGCTGTGGTTAATACACACAGCTGCTTAAAAAGCTACCTCTATTGTAAGCAAAATGTTCAAATGTTTGTAAATCTATCAAGCTGCTTGGTCATCAGTCCGTAGCTTACAAACTACTGAAACTAAGGTAAACTAACCTAAGGACAAACACACACACCCATGCCCCAGGGAGGACTCGAACCTACGACTGGGAGCAACCGCGCGCTGCGCACCGAGGCGCCTTAGACCGATCGGCTACTCCACCACGGCAATTGTAAACACTATCTGTTGTACAATGAATACACTTTCTCTGAGTGGGGAGTGACATCTGAATACTGTACAGTTTACTGGGAAACTGAAATTCGTGGAACCTTTCTCGTTGCTGTCCGCTGCCGGCCTTAGGAACGTAACTCAGGCGCACGTAGTTTGGCCAGAATGGTCGGTTGGTGACTTTTGTGTGGCACCAACGCTGTTCTCAGTACATAAAAGATTTCACGGCCCGGTGGAAATCAGTTTGCGTCAGAGGCAAGACTATTTAATGTAACAGGCCACACTTGTGTAATGTAATACAATTGAAATTACAAAAATAATAAACTAACTAAAATGTTAAAGCTCGCATGCACTTAATTGCTTTCCAGCAAAACACTATAACTTTGTTCCTAACAATAAGTAGGATTACTGTCAAGTCTCAGTTCTGACAAATTTAGCCATAATTCTTGAAAAAGTAATGTACTCAAGAGTAGCTTCAAATATATAAAAATAAAGTACTAACCAAATTTCAATTTAGTTTTCAGGACGGATTTTCAGCAGAAAATGCTATATATACTTTATCTCTTGAAATATTAAATGATCTGAACAACCCAACATCATCTGTTGGGATTTTTCGTAATTTCTCAAAGGCTTTTGATTGTGTAAACCATGGAATTCTTCTAGATAAGTTCACGTATTGTGGCATGGGAGGGACAGTGCACAAAAGGTTTAATTCTTACTTAGTTGAAAGTGTGCAAAAAGATGAAATAAGGGGATCACAAATTGCGCCAAATTCAGCTGTTTCCTCAAACTGGGGAGCTGTCCAGAACGGCGTCACACAGGAATAGGTATCAGGACCTTTTCTGTTGTTCATATATCATATTAATGATTTGCCATTCTACATTCACGAAGTTGCAAAGCTTGTGTTTTTGCGGATGATACAAATGTTACAATCATCAGACAAACATGATGAAATTGTAAATAAAGTCTCTCAGAAAATTATTAGGCGGATTCTCATTAAATTTTGAAAACCACAGTATATACAGTTCTATACAGTAAATGGCATGGCATTGACACTGATGATACGTTGAACTGAAAGAAACACGTTGATGATGTGCTGAAAAGTTTGTGTTCACCTACTTACGCTATTAAGATTATTTCAAATTTTGATGATAAAAATCTCACTGAATGAGTTTATATGAAATTTTATGTTACTAACAAGGCAATTCAAAACTAATAGCATTGTGCACATCAGCAATATATGAGATAGGATGATCTTCACTATTCACGGTAAAATGTACCTTTCCCACAGTAAAGGTTTATTATGCTCCCTTAAATGTTTTTGGACACCTACCAAATAGTATCTAAAGCCTGACTACCATTAGAAAAAAAAAAAAAAAGGAATTTCTTAATGACAACTCTTTCTATTCAGTGGATGAACTTTTAGATATATATTAATAATTTTACGAAACAAAGTAAAATGTCATATTCATGATCCATGGAACAAGCACTGCTCTAATCGTTGTCCTTTTATTTATAAAGACTATCAATTTACATTATGCACTGCGCTTCTGCTGTCAGGTGAATCACTTTCAAGAGAGGCGTTATCCACGAGGTAAGTGTCAAATAACACAGGGAAAAAGTCATATGGAATTCGTCGACGATTAATGATATTCATCTGTGACACAAAGTTCATTTGGTTCTGACTTTTAAAAGGATAAGTTTTGATTTTCAGTAACAGGTAGTTTGCTCTGAGTGTCACAGAATAACGTTAACTTGATCTGAGATTGTTATGCACGGCCTTACCACAATACTGCCAAGTCATGATCAATGCACGTTTAAGAGGGGTAGAACGTCAAGCGGGCGGACTTGACGCAGGAGAGGCATGACAAGACATTTTAATTTCCACTGTCTACACTTTTAGAAAAAAGTCATAAAACTTTGTCAGCATGACCGGGAAGGTTTCAGGATTCACAGTCATAGCAATGGGAGCTCTACAACATAACAAAACTATTTTCATTTACAAGTGAAATTTCATAATTTTATGACTTACTATTGACTGTGTTTGTCGCTATAGGTACACTTTTCTTCATAAGAGAGATTCTTCAATGAGTTTTGCACAACTTGGAAACCATACCTACAGGTGTATGAAACTCTAGAATTTTCCAAATACAGGGTGAATCACCTAACACTTGCACCGAAAATATTGCTGAAACGGAAAGTGCGATTGATGTGCGGTTTTCACAGAATGGGTTGGTAGTCTATGGCTCGTATTTTTAGCCAACAAACAGATTGTAATATTACTTAAAAGTGTATTTTTATGCAAACATACAGTTTTTAAATGGAACAATGGTTATTACTATCGGGCACTGTAATTTTTAACACCAGCTGTGTACAAAGAATTTTCAATCACATTTTTATCACTTTTAGTTTGGCAGCTACAACCGTTCAAAATTTCGGGGCTGAAGGCTGCGATAGCATAGCTGACTGGCCGAGTGGTTAGTCCCTGGGGCACGGCCCACTGTCTCATGACCACCAGCCAGTCACCTACGTTGTGGTAGCCTCCACCCCCAAAACTTTGAATGGTTGTAGCTGCCAAACTAAACATGATAAAAATGTCATTCAAAATTCTTTGTACACAGCTGGTGTCAAACATTCCATTGCATCATAGAAACAGCCATTGTTCCATTTAAAAACTGTATGTTTGCATAAAAATACACTTTTAAGTAATATTACAATCTGTTTGTTGGCTAAAAATATGAGCCATAGACTACCAACCCATTCTGTGAAAACCGCACATCAGTCGCACTTTCCGTTTCCGCAATATTTGCGGTGCAAGTGTTAGGTGATTTACCCTGTATATTAAAAACTGTGGTAAAAATAAATTTTGTTAACTATAAAATTTTAGTTTTTTTAACATAAAATTTAAAATGTAACAGCTCATTCAGTTTTTCATAAATAAATTCTATAGTTTCAAATACCTGGTAGCATGGTTTGTGTAAAACTCATCGAAAAATCTCTCTTACTTATGAAGAAAAGTGTAGCTATAGCATCAAATGCTGCTGACAGTAAGTGCAAAAATAATTAAATTTCACACGTAAATAAAAATTATTCTGTTATGTTTTAGAACTCCCACTCCTATGAGTGTGAATCTTGATCATTCCCGATCATGCAGACAAGGTTTTATGAATTTATTTATAAAAGTATAGACAGTGGAAATTAAAATGTCTTGTCGTGCCTCTCCTGCTTCGAGACTGCCCGCTTGAAGTCCTAACCCCATTAAGTACATTTCCATTTAGAGAGAACTTTGAGATTTAGAATACCAGTATCTTCATTACGTTAAATTTGACGCTGGTAATTATTTTTGACGGAAACGTTTCAAGGTGACACTAATAATCGTAATAAAGATGTAAACTACATGCATTATTCACAACACTTACAGTTGTATTTGAAAAGCTAGGTGTTCAAACAGTTACAAGTCAATAAATATTTAATATTCACAGAATATATGACATGAACTGCGATTGGGCAAAGCTGAAAATGTGCACCCAGCCGGGATTTGAACCCGGGTCTCCTGCTTTCTAGGCAGTTGCGCTGACCCCTACACCACTGGGGACACAGTGATCACCGCACCTGCAAGGACTACCAAGCACGCCTCCCGTCAGATACAAATTCCTGCAGGATCAAAAGTGGAATTTGTGTCTGACGGGAGTCGTGCTTAGGTAGTCCTTGCAGGTGCGGTGATCACTGTGTCCCCGGTGGTGTAGGGGTCAGTGCAACTGCCTAGAAAGCAGGAGACCCGGGTTCGAATCCCGGCTGGGTGCACATTTTCAGCTTTGCCCAATCGCAGTTGATGTCATATATTCTGCGAATATTAAATAACAACAACTGCAGGATCAGAAGTGACGTCTGTTCTTTCGGAACAGACGCCACATGTATATACCAATAAATGTTCAAATGTTTGTAGAACTTATGGGACTTAACTACGGGGTCATCAGTCCCTAAGCTTACAAACTACTTATGAACTAGCTAAGACTAAGGACGGCACAAATATCCATGACCGAGGGGGGATTCGAACTCCCGACCGTAGTGGCCGTGCAGACCGTGACTGGTGCGCCTCAGTCCCCTCGGTCACCGCGGCCGGCAATATATACCAATAAAGATTATTTTTATAAAATGGTGTATCTCGATGTAACACGTGCTGCAGACACTAATAACAATTAATTAGCTCGCCGGCCGCGGTGGCCGAGGGGACTGAGGCGCTCCAGGTACGGTCTGCACGGCCACTACGGTCGGGGGTTCGAATCCCCCCTCGGGCATGGATATTTGTGCCGTCCTTAGAATTAGTTAGTTCATAAGTAGTTTGTAAGTTTAGGGACTTATGACCCCGTAGTTAAGTCCCATAAAATAAAATAAAAAATTAGCTCATTTCTCCACTTGTAAGGTGAGCATAGATTTGCATCAGTTCTCCAGAGAATTCCATTCTTTGAGGTTCGTGAAAACTGAGTTTTTACTAGTCGATTAGAGTGTACCCGAACTGAACTCGCAATAACAGTGAGGAGACTTGCAGCCAGGCGGACGAGATTGGGTACCGCGGTTCTGCATGAGCGCAGCATTTACTTTGGCGGGACCAGCTGTAACGGCGACATAAAGAGCGAAGCGCTGTGTTGCCCCTGCGGTAACTGGACGCGTTATTTTCATGCGCTGGTAGCGCGGTCGGCACCCCGCGCGGCGCACGCGCGCTGTTTTATGGTCGCGCAAAGTTGGCCCGGCAGTCATTTGCATACTGCCCCCACCACCACTCCCCCAGATACACACACTCCCGCTCCCCGCTGACAACTCAGCACAACCGCGGCTCACTGGGCTTTTCCTACCCCCACCGTGCCTACCAGCCCGCCCCTTTTTATTTCCTTCCCCTCGCGAAATATGCTTTATGCCTCAAGTGTTAAGAACAGGTGCTGGCAACCACGCCAGAATTCGCACCAAGTTTGTGCTCTCGGTGCGCGAAGTGCTTGTGAATGAGCAAGAGGAGGGGTTGGGGGAGGGGGGTGGGGAGATTTGGAAAAGTTCGCTGTGCCGTGCTTACGAACCCCGCTTGCCAAGAGCGGTGCTCGACGCTCGGCGGTATGTTTTCCACTGGAGTGGAAATAACGCGGTGAAACGGCCTCTGCTAGCAGTATCGGGCAATGGTCTTGCTGATCGCCATGTTGTGAGTCCCTGTTCGAAACGTAGCCAGTGGCGTAACTATGGGGGGGATGAGGGGGATAGAACCCCCTCCCCCTCAGAAACCGAAAAGAAAAAAGAGAGAGAGAGAGAGAGAAAGAAATTTGGTAAAGGTAAAGATTGGAAACTTGGGGTGTTTTGCCATAAGCTTTCATTGGATGGGAGTGAATTAGTTTCTTCAACGGGAGTGGTAGATGGTAGTCTGTTCCGAAACTGGCTAAAATTTTGCTCGTCAAGCAGACCTATCCCCCCCCCAAAGCCAAGTCCTAGTTACGCCACTGAACTTAGCTATGCGAAATGTGCACCTACTGTCTTTGTATCCTACCGCATCACCAAATTCAGTGACTAGTTTTCTACCACCCCAAACAAGAGCGAATGCAGAGGGTGGATGGGGAGGGGGTGCTGAGCATTTCAAGCCCCCCCCCCCCCCCGTCCCCCAAGAAGTACTTGGTTTTTAGTGTTTACCTTGATAGAAACCGTCCACTCCAGGGAATCGTCCAATAAATGCGAGACGCGGTGGAGTGGTCGAGCGGTCTAAGGCGCGTTACTGCCGAGCGCACGGTTGATCGTTGTCGGAGGTTCGAGTCCTCCCTGGGGCATGGGTGTGTGTGTGTGTTGTTCTTAGGTTATTTTAAGTAATTTGTAAGTATAGGGACTGATGAACGTAGCAGTTTGGCCCAATAGGTTTATAAACATTTGAATTAATGTGAGTACGCTTCCAAAATATTAAGCCTGGTGACATCATAAACTGTAATAATAGGAATACCACAAACTGAACATTGTGAAAACACTGAAATAGGATAATTCACAATAGTCACAATTGCTAACAAACAGCTGCTGGTTAATATACCAGGTGATCAAAAAGTCAGTATAAATTTGAAAACTTAATAAATCACGGAATAATGTAGATAGAGAGATAAAACTTGAGACACGCATGCTTGGAATGACATGGGGTTCTATTAGGAAGAAAAGTTCAAAAAAATGTCCGACAGAAGGCGCTTCATCTGTTCAGAAAAGCAATAATTAGAATGACAAATTAATACAAAGCAAAGATGATGTTCTTTACAGGAAATGCTCAATATGCTCACCATCATTCTTTAACAATAGCTGTAGTCGAGGAATAATGTGAACAGCACTGTAAAGCATGTCCGGAGTTATGGTGAGGCACTGGCGTCGGATGTTGTCTTTCAGCAGCCCTAGAGATGACGGTCGTTCACGATACACTCGCGACTTCAGGTAACCGAAAGCCAATAATTGCACGGACTGAGATCTGGGGACCTGGGAGGCCAAGCATGACGAAAGTGGCGGCTGAGCACACGATCACCACCAAACAACGCATGCAACAGCCTTTCAGGCGTCTAGAAATACTTTTTTTCCCTTGTTCTAATAAAACCCCAAGTCATTAGAAGCATGTGTGTCAATTTTTACCTCTCTATCTACATTATTCCGTGATTTATTAAGTTTCCAAATTTATACCGACTTTCTGATCACCCGGTAATATAAGGAGTTAACATAACAGTAGAATGTCAATATAAAATAACTTTAATTAGTACACCTTGAAACATTAGATGACTGAAAGTAAGTAATGGTTTCTTAAACCAAAAAATAGTGAATTAACATCTACTACTGATGAGGAAAAATTGTAAACTAAATCCCTCAAATATCACCAATTGTATGATTTACCCTATTCATTATAACGCAAGTACATGGTCATAATGAGCTACGAAACATACAATGAACAGTAATTGTTACGACCAACAATCATGATCATGGATTTGAAACTGTTGTTAAGTACTTTTATAAAGCATAGTATACATTTATCTGGTGTTTACTAAGCGTGTTGAGTCTACAAACTTGTAAAATTGCTGTCAAAGGGTTTGGTTGTGAACTTTGGTGGACGAAATTTGAGTGCAATGACGAGAGTAACAACAGAATATTGCAATAAAAATGCGCGTGGTCAGCTGCCACAAAAGCATTCCACACCGAAATGACGAATCATTAATAACTTTCGTTGTTGCCACGCTGAAATAAATACTTATATTTGTTGCAAAGAACACAGGCAGGTACAAGTGAACAAATTCTGGCTGCTACTACTGCTTGCACACCTTGCAGTGGTTACAGATCAACCATGCTCGATCAAGTATTGTCAACAACAAATGAAGTTACTTTAAAAAAGGTGTAGACTCTCAAAAGTGTGGTTTCATCAATCAAGGAGCAACAGAAGAACAGACACCTCAAAAACACATCAATACTAGGTAGAAAATGGAACATTTTCTTATGGTGTGTACGTCAAGAGAATTGCAGGATAGGTCATCCGAAGCTTCACTCTTGGGGCAGCTAAGTGCCATTAGTCGGGAATTTTGTTTGAGTGTAGACAGACAGTAAAGTACAGTACTACAACGCAAAACATTTGGTGTTTTTGCACGAAGTAGGCCTACTTGTTTTATCACTTCGATTTGTGCATTTAAATGCACACTTTAGGCACATTTCAGTAACAAAAATTGTACATTCAATACACACTAGGTACAACACTTCAAGCTCAACAACAACATACTATAGACAGACTCCTCTCGAATGTATTGTTCACCGTAAACATGGCGGCCTAGTTTACTCAGGTTGCCGCAAAGAGCGATATTTCTCGTGTTTTAGCCACTCTATGAAATTTAGGCTCGTTGGATCATAGCATTGATCTCTATACTATCTGGATGTTGAACTCCAACTGTCTGAGCGTGCCAGCCATAGCTGTTCATATTTAGTTTCTTGCCAAATTCAGACATAGCTGCTTTGGAGTACTGCAAGAAAAAGAAAAGAAAATACGTTTCGAATTCGCTTCCATATCAACTTATTACACCACATATTGACTTAAATTCCAAATCAAGAGGTAAGCAAGCAATTCTTTGTCACGTAATAACTTATGGAAACTCGTTTGCCTAATTTAAACATGGCGGACAATGTGAAATCGTGTGTAAAACATATGAAAGTGCAGGCAGGCTGCAATTCTATGCTCAGACAACAGAGTTATACATCCATTTTCTGTAGAGATAACTGAATCATCCATTCCACCAATTAATCAAACAGCAAAGATTACCTTCATAACAAACACACCATGTAACCATATTAATCGCTTGTTAGCTGTCAATAAGGGCATCTTAAATATTTTGAGAACAAGTATTGCTCTAATAAAATTTACGAAACAATAAACAGTTTGACAGCACAAAAACTAACGATGTATGTGAATACCACGACCACCTGACATAGGTATATTTAGTAATGTACATTATAATTGAGGTACTCAGGAAATTCGATGTATGATAGACAATGTTACATTTTCACAGTTTACCTGAAGATGGCATTAAAGCTGAAATAGGTCCCATCGTAATAAATAATAGTTGTATTTAAAGCATCAATTGGAATTTTATTTCATAACGTCTTTAAACGACATATATAGTGTTTCAGACACCAAAACACAACATGTTCCATATTCGCTGCATTGGTTACAGGAAACTCGGGTGCTTCTCCGTGGCATGATTCGTGTGTGCTTCATACATAGACACCACAATAGGTCTTAAGTCTGTAAACATTTATTATTAAAAGGTGTACGCAGATAGCCACCTGACAGCTATGTCAGTTTCCTATGTGTTAGCAGACCACGTTGAAACTATTACCAGTACCTCTATTATCCTCCAAGTGACAGAGCTATTCTAGCGAAGTTTTTACTTTGAATATTTTTATATAGTTTTGGACTGAGTCTTTGGGACAGTAGCGAGGACTTAGTTTTATTTTCATTTTTGTAACCAATAGCTGAGAAAATAGCTAATATATTTAAAATGATTTCCAATCCATGGAGTACAGCAATCAGTTAGAATAAATATTCCTTCAAACCGTCTTGATTGCAAATTATTTTATTAGTTAATGACGCGTTTCGCCCTTTAGCAGGGCATCTTCAGATTATCTGCGTGACAGAATTTACACAAAATTACAAGGCGGAATTACAAACGGTACATGGGCTTATTTTGTGTTAAGAAGACAGTATATATGGTAAAAAAAAGCTTACAATGCGCTCTCCGTGGTGTGACACCGTAAGTTGTTATTTCGGTGTTTCTATTTTTCTGGAACTTTTTGGATTTCCTTGTCGCCCTACAGATGATCGGGTAACAACGAATTACAGTTGGGACATACTCGGTAAAGATGTGAGAAACATAAAACCGATTTTTAAGATTAACTTAATAGAAGCGTAATTAACTAATAAAATAATTTGAAATCAAGACGGTTTGAAGGAATAGCTAATATATTGCGTTATATTCACTTTACTGACAGATTGAGCTATTATTCATGAAGCATGGAGACTTGAGGTGACGACCAGTCTATTGATTAGCGTCAAAACAACTCAATAAATTATTCTATTTGAATTTAAATCAATACTAGGTAAATGAATGATTTGTAGAAACGCCTGATTATTTCTGTTTTTGTGTATTTATCACATTTAAAGCTAAGCCACCTCAGGAAGCCTGGTGCAGAGTGAACGACTGGTGTATTGGGGGAGTGGGGGATGGAGGGAACCCTGGAATCTACAGCGACAGGCAGGACTGAGGGAGCTGTGGACTCTCAGCGGGCACTGCTCTAGCTTGTGTTTGCCAAGGGTGCAATAATTTTGGAGTTCGGCGGTGAGCAGTCCTGGAGACAACTTTGCGCAATCTCTAGATGGCAGATTGGTGTTGATCTTTTGCTAACTACCGTCATCGCGTCCACTGCAACGACGCTATTTGTTAGGGAGCACATTCGCAGAAGTGCTTGTTAGGTGGGAACTAGCATGTATCCTAGGTTCACCGAGCGAAACTTGTTTCAGTTATCTTGAAAGTTAGGACGATAGGATCATTTTGCTGATAGGGGAATGTTGCCGATGTTGGACCACTTTTTTATTCCGGGATCCAAAGTCGACATTATCTATCTAATCTAAACAAAAATATACTTTAAAAGAAACTATATGTTGTACACTTTCATCTGCTAGTTTTACATTTTGAACAATAACAAAGCATAAATGGATATTACTTAAATTTAAAAATGTATAAACGGTCCAAGTTAGGAAACCGGTTGCCTAATTTGGACCTTCAGTTGCTTAAATTGGACCACATGGTGAAACAATGACTAAAAAGGAAATAAGACCCGTAATATTAAGAAAAGCTTCATTTCAACATCTCGCCATTGATATTCCTTCTGGCTGACGGAGGGAAAGCTGTGTATTTCGTCTCATAAATGAAGAAAACCACCTTTTACCAGCCATTTTCTTTTCTATGTTGAAAGAATGAGGCAGTTCATATTTCTGTGCTATGTCGGATGCAAGTTTACGAACATCTTTGATTGTGACTACAAAAAAAAAAAAACTCTTCAAATAAAAGAAGGTGATCTGCGACAATTTTTCCATCTCAGTTTTAAAGGTTCATTGTCTTCCGAATAACTGAACTTCATTTCAGAACATGCTTTTACCATCAGCATATCTCTTTAATTGTAGCTTTTGTTACTCGGTACATCGAACCCACTCGTTAAGTTCATGGTTACCGTTTCTGTATGCTTCCACAGCTTCTGTCCATTTCCCACACATACCCGTTATTGCATCTTCCAAATCTAAAAAGTTTACCATACTTACTCCTTATTTTCTAAATTGTTTTGCAGCCTAGAAAAATAAACCTAAAAACGTAACATCTACCTAATACCTATTGCTAAATGACATTAAGTATTACTTGTTACGATTGATCCCTAAATTGGACCGGTCCAAATTAGGAAACAGCCTTTGGTCCAACTTCGGCAACTCGACGCCATATAAGTAAAGATAACGTTGCAGGAACAAAAAACGCTAAACTCTAGTTTTACGATATTGAATTATTAGCTAATGAATGGCACTTTGAACTATAGTGCTGATGATATTTTTACTTATTTTTAGAGCAGAGGAAAGCTTATTACATGTAGCAGAAAGCTTACAGCGACATCAAAGAAAAGGTAATAACGGAAACTGGTCACACTCCAAGGATTGTTGTCGACTGACGACTGAGCCACGTGACTTCGACAATGTTTCTCACCAGTTGAGCGAACTTAGAACTTTAAGTTAGCAACACACAGTGAAATACGTAGGTGGTCCAATTTAGGCAACGGTCCATCTTCGGCAACTCTCCCCTATATGGACGCTCAGTCACGGCATAGTCTTAATTCCAAGAGGTTTATTCAAGTTATTGATGGAATGTGCAGTATGATTTCCTTTCCTTACCTTTACTTGAGTGCATTAACTGTTTATTGTATGTGCGGCATGTGAATTCTTTGTTGGTTTTGTCGGGTTAAAGTTATGGTACTAAATCAGTTATCAATTTTTGATCGGAATCTCATTTGAAGACAGTGTTCCTATTTCATCCAATGTTGATGTAATTGTTTTAATCTTGATCACAAATTCATTTTTCATTTAATAATCAAGAAATTTTATCGCAATTCCCCACTTTAGGAATCAATGTTGGAGTGAAGACTTAGATAGCATATTTCCATTGTGTTTAATTTAGTAGCATTTATCTGAAGGGTGTACAGAGTCTAGATATGTCTTTCTTCGCTCTACTACGTTCATTGCACACACATATATAGGGTCTTGCACACTTCTGTGAAAAGGGTATTTTGAGTTCTTTAACTAGGGAGATACTCTTTACAGTGTTAACTTGCAATCGTAAATATTTCTCGTAAAGAATAAGTATCTCCCGTTAAATACAGGGTGCATATGAAGTCTTCCTTGATTACAAAAATTTATTTCGGAGAAGCTAAGCTAAATATTTCTATATTGCTTATTATAAATTGTCGTTTTGTTCATAAACATTTTTGTATATTACCACGCGTGTTGTGTTTATTACCCACAGAAAGTCTAGACGATAGTCAATTTCTCTCCTTGATTTTGCCATCATCTCATCCTTCACCGCCTCTCCGGAAGCTCGTGTTTGTGCCATACAATTTCTCGTTAATGCTACCGCACAAGGAAAGTGAAGAGATGTATGGCGAATGTGGTAACCATTATTTTGGATAGCCTCTACTTTTCAATCATCATTTTGAAAATGTTTTATCCAATAACTGGCAAACAAATACGAGAGCTATTCAGAAGATAGGAATCGTTTTGGCATTTAAACAAAAGATAAGTTCAAGAAAATATTTCATTGCACATATCAAAGAGCGACTACAATACTACTTTTCCACATAGTCATCAATCAAATTGAGGCACTTATCATATGCGTGGACAAGCTTTGAAATTCCTTCGTCGAAACTTGCAAGACTCCACAGAAGTTTCATATCATCGCACACTCCGCTACAGAGTGAAAGTTTCATTCTGGAAACATCCCTCAGGCTGTGGCTAAGCCATGTCTCCACCCTATCCTTTCTTCCAGGAGTGCTAGTCTTGCATGTTTGGCAGGAGAGCTTCTGTGAAGTTTGGAAAGTAGGTGGCGAGGTACTAGCGGAAGTAAAGTTGTGAGGCGGCATCGTGAGTCGTGTCGGGATAGCACAGTCGGTAGTGCGCTTGCCCGCGAAAAGCAAAGGTCCCAGGTTCGAATCCCGGTTCCGGCATACAATTTTAATCTGCCAGGAAGTTTCATATCAGCGCACACTCCGCTGCAGAGTGAAAGTTTCATTCTGGAAACATACCTTAGGCTATGGCTAAGCCATGTCTACACCATATCCTTTCTTCCAGGAGTGCTAGTCTTGCAAGTTTCGCAGGAGAACTTCAGTGAAGTTTGGAAAGTAGGAGGCGACGTAATGGCGGAAGTAAAGTTGTGAGGCGGCATCGTGAGTCGTCTCGGGATAGCACAGTCGGTAGTGCGCTTGCCCACGAAAGGCAAAGGTCCCAGGTTCGGGTCCCCGTTCCGGCACACAATTTTAATCTGCCAGGAAGTTTCAATAACTCTTATTACTTTATTGTCGCACCTCGTATATACATCATTTCTGATTCTGCAGCTGGATTAAAGTCAAAAGTGAAATGCATGCTTCTGTGCTTCTTCGATCCCAAGGGAATTGTTCATAAAGAGTGGGTGCCTCCTGGAAAAACAGTTAACCAATATTACTACAAATAAATTTTAGGACTTCGTAAAAGAGTTCTTCGTGTTCATGCCAATATTGCTGATATCGGATTCTGTGTCACGATAATCCGCCATCCCATATCGCTCTGTCAGTACAGCAACTTTTAAGCCCCCCCCCCCAAAAAAAAAAAATGTACTACCACAGCCACCTTATTCACCAGATATCGCTCCATGTGACTTTTTTCTCTTTCCAAGAGTCAAAACGGCGGTCAAGGGACAACATTTTCAAACAACACAGGATGTCCAAAAAGTTGTAACGAGGGTCTTGGAGAATATTACAGAAGATGAGTTCCAGAAATGTTATCATCAATGGCAGAAGCGCTGGAAAAAGTGATCAATCAGAAGGGAACTACTTTGAAGAAGACAACACTAAACTTCACTAAAGCGGTAAGCAACAATTTTTTCACATCATTCTTTTTACTTTATTGTCGCACCTTGTATGTACATAGTACGCCAGTTACAAGAATTTCAAATGTGGGCAGTGTTTACAAGAAGATGGTGCAAATTGAGGTCTTAACGGGTCGCAAGATGTAATTGACATAGGTCAAACTGGCCACAGTACAACCGACACGCAGCAACTGTGATTTGTGGCTGTCTTTAACAGCAGTCCCCACGATTAGACCTTGAGCTGGCCCTGTATGTCTTGATCAAAGGCAGTCACTGTCCTCCTGTCTGCGGCGAACCGAAATACAGCATTCGAACAAACAGAACCTGAAAAGCACTATTTGATATCTTTCTAGTCCCAAGAGACGTCGCGCCATACACCAATCCTTTGTAACATGCTTACGCACGTAATCCATGCCACGGTAACTGTCACCCCTGTTACACACTATGTGTTCCACTGTTGCGCCAGAGCAGAGGAAGAAGATGATCTGACCTGCTATGCCATTCGGATGAGGTGTCGATTTTCTCGAAGGGATGGTCTGAACGTGCGACCAGAAACTTCTATGGTTCTGCCATTCTCCATACACCCATTAGACGGCCGAAAACTTCAGCCCACACGAGTGGCATTTCCTGCATGGGTGCATCACAATCTCTCGTGTCATAAGGCACCCTGTCTCAAACCCACTGACTTGGCGGTATGGTTTGCGACAAGTCAGTAAGCATCCTGCGCGTGTCCTCTGATCACCATTACCTTAGGTTTACAACGACAAAGGGAGTCGCAGGCATCTTTTAACGGTAGATGTCGTTGCAGCGCGATATCGATGTTGACCTTGGACTCCCGGGCCGACAAGGTTCAAATGCCAATCATTTTTGTTGAACGTTCTAATATACTGTACAGTCGTTGACGAAATTCGCGAGACCCCCTCGCCCAATCACTATGCACAACACCAAAGTTTTGCTGCCTTTTGGGAAGTATAAACAGCTAGGGGACACTATCGTACATATTGTCGATGACACGTGTGTTTGACACGAAATCTGAGAGGAAAAAGTTTATCTTCCAGCATTGCAGCCAATTGCATGAACATGCGCGCTTTCCATTGGACGTGAAGGGGACTTCGCAAACGGATTTTAGAAACTGATTTGCGTGTTTGCCATAGAGTTTTAAGCTATTCGCGACCGACACATTCGTTTCCACATTTCTTTTCTTATAGTTTCAGTGAATGTAGAAAGCAATAAGATTTTAAATGCTACAGTTCGTGAATCATGTCGGACGTTACTGATACATAAGAATGGGAAATGTGACAAGTAACATAGAATTAATTGAATTACTAGCCAGGAAGCAAATTATCGATATTAGCCACTACTTAAGTAATCTTCATCACACAAGTGCAAGTCGACAAATGTCTAATGGGTGCTACACCAGCACACTTGCTGAAGTCACGCTACAACACTTATTCATTGAGCGAGCAGGCAAAACAGACCATTCAGCTGGCTGTTTGTATTGCAATACCAGTCACTAACTTTTCGTACATAATAATATTTCATACATTCTCTTGAAAAACTTTTCTCTGAGGAAAAAATACCGGTGGTAATGTATGAAACTTCTAAACAAGTCTCCTTTTTGCCCTTTATTTTCCCTTTAGTTCAAGTGTTCAAATGTTTGTAAAGCTATGGGAGCAAACTGCATTGGTCATCAGTCCCTCGGCTTACAAACAACTAACTTACGCTAAGGCAACATACACCCTTTCCCGAGGGAGGACTCGAGCCTCCGATGGGAGCGGACGCGCACTCCATAGCAAGGCGCCTTAGTGCGCACGGCCTTTCTCACGCAGCTGCACCGTAGTTCCCAACTACAGTCATTAATCTCAGCGATAAGAGTGTTTCCGTATAACAGTACACCGTCGCGATCGTTGTCTTGGACAGCCAGCATAATGATGCTCACTTTCATTAGCGTCTATTCACAAGCAGCCATTAATCTCCAGACTGAGAACCGCCCTGCGATGCAATGAGCACGAAGAAGGTGTAATTGCTGGAGTTAAGTGACTTTCCTAATATAAACACAAGCTTCACGTTTACTTTTACGATCTCCATTAATCCATATCTGCCATTAGTATATTTCAGCGATATCCCGTCACCATTTTAAATGTAACTTGGATGTTTGGTTTACCCGAATTTGCAAAACTCTTGACATAAATAATTAATTTCAGATAAGCAGCT
The DNA here is from genome assembly GCA_026315105.1 of Locusta migratoria. Lineage (NCBI taxonomy): Eukaryota > Metazoa > Arthropoda > Insecta > Orthoptera > Acrididae > Locusta > Locusta migratoria. The sequence goes on from CM048744.1 coordinate 783,385,979, forward strand.
ACAGTTTGTGCACTTAAAGAACCATATTCTACATATTTTTCTTTCTAACTAGCCTAAAAATAATCAGGTCTCTTATTTCATTCCTCAGGCAAATAATACTGTATATCAGGTACCCAAAATTACCTCGTGATACTCATAAACATTGGATAACTAGCTAAAAACTCGGCGTTGCCCGGGAAATTATATACTTATTCAAGCTTTGAGTTGGTCTTCTCATATCCCTTCTCCCTCTGTCCATCTCCTCTTTCTAATAACAAATCATATTGATGGGAGAGTATTCAAGAAATATGGATGTCTTCCATCATGTACAAAGTAATAACTGCAGTATCCAAACATAGTCATCAAGATGCAAATGATATGTAATCTTAATATATTAATACTAGCTGAACACCCGGCGTTGCCCGACATTTATTTATTTATTCCTGCCATTTTTCACCTATATATTCATTTGTATAAGGGCTGCATGTCTGTACAATCTCTTGGGAATATAGTTATTAGTGAAGAAGTAATAGATTAAAACTTGGTGCGTGATGGGGCGATTTTCCATGAACGATACTGTTTACGTACTTACACCTTATGAACTACGTGTCGTACTGTGATACTATTTAGAAGTTAAGCTCAACGATATGCGTGTATACTGTCTATAAAATGTCATGTGGCTACTATTTGTAGTGTAGAAATTATAAATTATAACGATTACTACCGCTTGGAAAGATAAGTATCATAATAATTTCTTTAATTAAGCAGAAATGTCATTACAATCATTCGGTAAAAGTTTAATCAGCTGTAGCGACGAACTGTACTTAACGTGAAGGGGCTTGGCAATGTTGGCAGAGTTCGCTGTGCGTACAGGGATTAAGTTGCGCGAGTCCTGTATTTGTTTATGAGTATCAAGTGAGACAGCCGTCTTCCGCCGAAAGAATATGACATATTAAATGTATGTTGCAAATGAGCACTGTTTCAAATGGTTAGTATTCTTCAATTAAATCATGGGACCCTGTAGGTGGAAGCGTCAATGTAAATTGATCAGTTTCTATTTTTACAACAGAGACGTCCTTGACAAAAATCGCAGATGATGAATTACTGTCTTTAAATTAAATCAAGGGGTTCAGTAGGTTCACTGGTAAACTAAAATGAATAACGTGGTAATGTAAAAGGGGTAGCGGTTGTGTAATATGCTAATATTCGCAACGACCGTTGTATGCTCTTTCTTTTTCTTTTTCAATTGGCCAACAGGCCAAATATTAGTTTCCGTAACTCTAGATTGAAAATCGTCCGAATAGTAACGCATTTTCAAAAAGAATTTTTGATCCTCTGTTTGACCCTCTTAGTTGTTGAATTTTTACATACACTGAAACACGCATTTTTTAAATCCTGACCCAGAGTCCACATCGGAATTTCCAACCAAGTATGCAAATATCATATTCTCTAAATTTGGGTTCAAAATTGACTTAGTAGCAACGTATTTTCAAAAAATGTTTCATCCCCTATTTCACCTCCTAATTGATTAATTTTCTGACAATACCGAAACACGTGTCTTTTTAATTCTGACCAAGCACACATATACCAATTTTTGTGGTTGTAGTTAAAAATTGCCTAAATAGCTACGTATTTTCAAAAAACGTTTCATCCCCTATTTCACCCCCTTACGGACGGAATATCGAAAAATCGCTTCTTAAATGACGCCTACAGAGTAAGATCAACACCCTCCACAAATTTCAAGTTTCTATCTTCAGTGTTTTGGGCTGGGTGACGATGAGTCAGTCAGTCAGTCAATCAGTCAGTCAGTCAGTCAGTCAATCGGAACACTTCCTTTTATATAAAGAGAAGAAGAAGAAATAATTCAAAACTTGATTATATACAATATTTCTGGTCACTTGTCCAAAATCTACTATGAATAAATTCTTTGGGGAGCCCACCCCTGAACAAGTGACATGTATGGGAGATGCATCTTGGGCATGTCATGTAAAACTTTTTAAAGGAATTCACCGCCATTTGACCGAAATATTATTTATTTCCACGTCCAGGTTTCGGCCTTACGCCATTAACAAATCTGAAGAGATTTATTCCTTGATAACAGCCTAAGGCGGAAACCTGGTCGTGGAAGTAAACAATATTTCAGTCAAATGGCGGTGAATTCCTTTAAAACGTGAAATGTAGTTCTCCGTGTGAGAAACAGGGAGATGTCGAAACCACTCTGCGGTATTTAATACGTTGCCCTGTGTGGAAATATCACTGGAAACTACAGTCTCTTAAAGTTAAATGGGTATTCGTTGGTTGTGCACTGTTTTATTTTCTTCTTTCCCCTGTAGCCTACAGTCGAGTACGCTTCACAGTTGGTTCCCAGTTGTCAACAGTTCTGTCAGCTACCAGGAATTTCTTTCGTCTGACTGGAATACAGGAGTGTCTTCGTAGTAAACACATAAATATATTAAAACGTAGTGCATGATGTGAAAGGTTTCTACCCATCGCAATATATACGATCTCATATTTATCGAATTACCGGATGATCAAAAAGTCAGTATAAATTTGAAAATATAATAAATCACCGAATAATGTAGATAGAGAGGTACAAAATTGACACGCATGCTTGGAATGACATGGGGTTTTATTAGAACAAAAAAATTGCTAGACGCGTGAAAGATCTCTTGCGCGCGTCGTTTGGTGATGATCGTGTGCTCAGCCTCCACTTTCGTCATGCTTGGCCTCCCAAGTCCCCAGACCTCAGTCCGTGCGATTATTTGCTTTGGGGTTACCTGAAGTCGCAAGTGTATCGTGATCGACCGACATCTCTAGGGACGCTGAAAGACAACATCCGACGCCAATGCCTCACCATAACTCCGGACATGCTTTACAGTGCTGTTCACAACATTATACCTCGCCTACAGCTATTATTGAGGAATGATGGTGAACATACTGAGCATTTCCTGTAAAGAACTTCATCTTTGCTTTGTCTTAATTTGTTATGCTAATTATTGCTTTCTCTGATCAGATGACGTGCCATCTGTCGGACAATTATGATTTTTTTATTTTTTTTTATTTTATTTTATTTGTTTATTTATTATTATTATTATTATTATTTTGTTCTAACAAAACCCCATGTCATTTCAAGCATGTGTGTCAATTTTTACCTCTCTATCTACATTATTCCGTGATTTATTAAGTTTTCAAATTTATACTGACTTTTGGATCACCCAGTATATGATGTAAAATTGTATAATTTTCTAGGTATAAATTCATTTTTATAACTGCTGCATGTCGGTCAAATCTGTTAAGAATAAAGGTACTAGCAAATAAATAATAGATTAAAACATGGTGCGTGATGGGGCGGTTTTCCATGAACGTTACTGTTTACGTACTTACACCTTATGAACTACGTGTTGTATTGTGATACAATTTGGAAATTACATTCAGCTGTATGTGTGTATACTATCTGTAAACTTTACTGCTGCTACAATTTAAAGTGTAGAAATTATAAATTGTAACGTCATACCGAATACCGTATTGTCCGAGTGGCTAGCTCCTGGAGAACGGCCCACAGTCTCATGAGCACCAGCCAGTGAGCTACGCTGTCGTAGCCTCCGCCCCCAAAATTTTGAACGGTTGTAGCTGCCAAACTAAACGTGATAAAAATGTCATTCAAAATTCTTTGTACACAGCTGGTATCAAAATTTCCAGTGCGTGATAGAAACAAACATTGTTCCATTTAAAAAACTGTATGTCTGCATAAAAAAAATACATTTTCTAAGTAATATTACAATCTGTTTGTTGGCTAAAAATACAAGCCCCTGACCACCAATCCATTCTGTGAAAACCACACATCAATCGCACTTTCCGTTTCCTCGATATTTGCGGTGCAAGTGTTAGGTGTTTCATCCAGTATAAAGATTATCAGACAACGGTTGCGAATGTTTCAATGCTTAGAAATCATCTTCTTGCAGCCCGTCTCGGCTGTGTTGTGACAAATTCTGAAGATGATCTAGTTGTTGTTATGGTCTTCAGTCCGGAGACTGGTTTGATGCAGCTCTCCACCCTACTCTATCCTGAGCAAGCCTTTTCATCTCCTCATAAGAACGGCAACCCACATCTATTTGAATCTGCTTACTATACGCGTATCTTGGTCTCCCTCTGCGATTTGTACCCCACACACTTCCCTCCAATGCTAAATTTACGATTCCCCGATGTCTAAGAATGTGTCCTACCAAGCGATCCCTTCTTTTAGTCAGGGTATGCCAAAAATTCCTTTTCTCACCAATTCTGTCCAATAACCTCTTCATTAGTTATGCGATCTACCCACCTAATCTTTAGCATTCTTCTGTAGCACCACTTTTCAAAAGCCTCTATTCTCTTCCTGTCCGCACTGCTTATCGTCCATGTTTCACTCCCATACAAGGCAACACTCCACACAAATGACTTCAGAAAAGACTTCCTTACACTTAAATTAATATTCGATGTTAGCAAATTTCTCTTTTTCAAAAATGCTTTTCTTCCCATTGCCATTCTGCATTTTGTATCCTCTGTACTACGACCATCGCATGTTATTTTACTACCTAAGTAACAAAACTCATCTACCACCTTCATTGTTTCGTTACCTAATCTAATTCCTTCAGCATCGCCTGATTTTCTAAGACCGCATTCCATTATTTTTGTTTTGCTCTTGTTAATGTTCATTTTATACGCTGTCTTCAACACACTGTCCATTCCATTCAACTGCTCTTCCAGGTCCATTGCTGTCTCTGATAGAATTACAATGTCATCAGCAAAACGCAATGTTTTTATTTCTTCCCCCTGAACTTTAACCCCTATTCCAAATTTTTCCTTGCTTTCCTTCACCGCTTGCTCGATGTACAAATTGAATAACATCGGAGAAAGGCTACAACCCTGTCTTACTCCCTTCCCAACTGATGCTTCCCTTTCATGCCCTTCGAGTCTAATAACTGCGGTCTGGCTTTTGTACAAGTTGTAAATAACTCTCCTTTCCCTATATTTTACCCCTGCTACCTTCAGAATTTGGAAGAGTGTAGAATGACTGAAATATGTTAATGCGAAAAAACAATCAGAAATTTTGGCTGATAATCAAATAATAAATTGCTTCTAATGTAGATATCATTGGTGTAATAGCGTAAGTAAAGTATATTGGTCAAACAATGTTTAAGAATTCCTTGGCTAAATCTGTGACAGTGTAACAAGGGCAGCAAGTCGGCACCTGCACTAAGCGTTGTATTACCAGCTGACCCTACAGCTACTGTCGACGCTCTCAGCACATTTTGTTGTAACTGTACGCGGTTTGATATTTGTTCTTGCTTCAATTCAATTAATGTAGTTCGAGTCTGAGTGAATCAAATTTTATTCTTCTGTTGGAACGATATTTATCTGGTCACTCAGTGCTTCCATGCGCCGATCCTCGCTCACAATCTTCCAGACCGCGAAACACGATTGCTTTAGTTAGAGGTCAAATCATTTCTTTGTTGTACAGAACTATCTTTATCAGATTTCTCTTTGTGTGTGTGTGTATCGTCAAATTCGCATGTGTGTACGAGAGCTTACGAGATTCCGCTACGAGAGCCTGTTTTACGACTGCACAAAATCGCTTTAACGACACCTGCCGAGATTATTCGAGAGAGCAAAATTTTTTTTAATAACCCGCACCACGCTCGGTATAAATCATTCTCGAAGATTAGCGAGCTTATCCTAAGGGAATTACTTGTTCTTGCGACGGCACCATGAACGATGTTTAACGGACTATAAAAATTTTGCCTCACTTTGAGAGCAGTTTACAAACATTCTGCAGTTATTAATAAAAATGTAATTTTGCGATACAACGAACGGCTGAGTGCAAAACATGATTCTGTTTCTCCATACTAGCATGTGCACTGAACAGAGGAAGATAGCGCAGTGGCCAACGAACTGTTACAGGAGGCAATTATCGAACTATATAAAACAAAACGTAAATTACTTACAAACTATGACGCGCGCACACTTTATTCGACATGTAAACGTCACTACAGATATTCTGATTTAGTAGTTTTGAGACGTTCGATGTACCTGACATTCGTGGTTATGTGGCGCAGACGGCCGGCCGCGGTGGCCGTGGGGACTGAGGCGCTTCAGTCACGGTCTACACGGCCACTACGGTCGGGGGTTCGAATCCCCCCTCGGGCATGGATATTTGTGCCGTCCTTAGTTAGTTCATAAGTAGTTTGTAAGTTTATGGACTGAAGAGCCCGTAGTTAAAGTCCCATAAGCTATACAAACATTTGAACTTTTTTTTTTTTTTTTTTTTTTTTTTTTTTTTTTTTTTTTTTTTTTTTTTTTTTTTGTCGTAGACGACTAGCGGAATTCGGCATGACATGCTGAAGTGTCGGAACACCGATGCTGTCGATGACCTCCTGAACGGCTGTTTTCAGCTCAGCAACGGTTTTTGGGATATTGCTGAACACCTTTTCTTCAATGCAGCCCAACAAAAAGGAGTCGCATGCGTTCAGAGAATATGGCGGCCAAGCTGGGTACCAGAGCGCCAGAATGCAGCCCTCAAGGTGCTCATCCAGGACAAACACTCCTACGGGGTCGATCTCTGTCTTACAGTAAACACACTTTGCCTAATTCTGTATCATGTCGGATATTGGGAATGAAATCATTTTACAATACCTGCACGTACCGCTTTGTAGTCCCCGTGCCATCATGCAATATCGCATGGAATAATGCGTCATTGAGTTTGAAGAGACTTCCTGATAGAGAAATGCGGTTTCTCCGTCCCCCAAATGCGTCAATCAACAAATCCTTTCAAAAGAAAGTGATGGGCTTCGTCGCTAAACCAAACCACATTCACGCGGCATGCGCATATTCCCATCGTGCCTCGCGGCCAAGCGTGCTGTTAGAACGTCGTAACGCAAACAGTTCTGAAGTTATGACAATTTTATTTCATACAGTTCAATAATTGTCACACTGTATCTAGGAATGTGTTCCAAATCTTTGCCAACCTATTCATCTACAAATGTGCAACGTTCGAGTTCACTGATGGAGCCAATAGCAATGTGCTTCTGGAAAGCATGCTTGTCTGAAGGAACAGACATTGCGACGACTACTGCTGTCAAATGCGAGGGTTGGATTTTAAATCGTGGCAACTATCTATTCAAATCCGACACAAAAGCGTTACATGTTTTCACTTGTTACTGTCCTTCAAAGTAGTCACCAGCATTGTATAGAACCAGTTGCCACCGATGTGGATGGCGTAGTAAACCGTTATCAGAGCCTGTTCTGTTGATGCTGCGAATGGAGCGATCTACTGCCTATCGAATGGAACAGTTCTGAAGCGAATGCCACTAAGTGGTTCCTTTATCTTCGGAATCAAATCAAAATCACAAGGACTTAAGACCGGGGTGTATGGTGGATGGTACAGTACTTTCCAGTCCCATCGACGGAACAGAGCAGCCACAGTTTGCGTTGTGCTGTATGCGTCCGCACAATGTCGTGCAAAATGATGCGCAGAAATATTGCCCCTTCTTTTGCAAAGCTGGTCGGAGGTGATGCTCCAAAAACTAACAGAGACAGTAGGACGCCCTGCCCGTTGCATGTCTGCCACAGTTTACCGACCTTCGTTGAAGGCTGTTAACTAATGAGCTACTGTTCTGTACGGCAATGCCGATTCCACGCACACCTCTTTCAAGACCTTGATGACACTGTCGTGTTGTACGATCTCTGGCACATTCAATCTTGATCCAACTCCGTTGTTCTTCTTTCGAAAACAAACACCTTTATGTCAGAACGCTCGCTCACAAGTGACAGTATTATATCTTTCTGGATATCCGAAAGGATTTTGACATTATACCTCACAAGCAGCTTCTAATGGAAGCGTGCTTGTGGAATATCTCCCCAATTGTGCGATTGGATTCGCGATTTCCTATCTGGACCCTGTTCGTAGTAATTGACGGTAAGTCATTGAATAAAATAGAAATGATATCTGGCGTTCCCAAGGAAAGCGTTATAGTTTCCCTATTCTTCCTTGTGTTTATAAACGATTTAGGAGACAATCTGAATAGATTTCTTAGATTGTTCGCGGGTAATGCTGTCGTTTATAGGTTATAGAAGTCAACCGAGGATCAAAAGCCACTGCAAAGCGATTTAGAGAAAATTTCTATATGTTGCGAAAATTGACAGTTAACACTAAGTAATGAAAAGTGTGAAGTAATACACATGACCACTAAAAGAAATCCGCTGAACTTCAATTACACGATATATCAGTCGAACCTTAAGGTCGTAAATTCTACCAAATACCTAGGAGTTACTATTACGAACAACTTAGTTTGGAGAGAACACATAGAAAATAGAAAATATTGTGGGAAAGGCGAACCAAAGGTTACGTTTCATTGGCAGAACGCTTCGAAGATACAACAGCTCTACCAAAGAGACTGTCTACATCAAACTTGTGCGTTCCTTTCTTGGAGTACAGTTGCCCAGTGTGGGATCGTCACCAGATAGGACTGACGGAAGACATTGAGAAGGTTCAGAGAAGGGCAGCTCGGTTTGTTTTATCACATTACAGGGGGGAAGGCGTCATGGAAATGTTGCAAGATTTGAGGTGGACATCATTAAAAGAACGACGTTATACGTTGCGGCGAGAACAATTTGCGAAATTTCAATCACCAACTTTTACTTCTGAATGTGAAAATATTTTGCTAGCACCCACCTATATATGGAGAAATGACCATCCCAATAAAATAAGAGAAATCAGATCGAAAATGGAACGATTTAGGTGTTCTTTCTTCCCGCGCGCTATTAGAGAATGGAACGGTAGAGAAAGGTTATGAAAGTGGTTAAAGAACTCTCTGCCAGGCACTTAAATGTGATTTACAGAGTATGCCGCGGTGTAGTGGCCTAGCGGTCTAAAGCGCTATGCTGCGGAGCGCGCAGTTTCTCGCCGTCGGAGGTTCAAGTCCTCCCTCGGGCAAGGGTGTCTGTGTCGTCTTTAGTTTTAAGTTACTTTAAGTATAATTACGTAGGCTTCCGCGGCCAGAGTCAGATGACATAAAAGTTTTCTGGGTATGGTACCGCGTCATGATGTAAGGCTATTACTTAAATAACCAACGTTTCGGCCAACGTTACAGTGGCCTTCATCTGGGTACCCAGATGAAGGCCACTGTAACGTTGGCCGAAAAGTTGGTTATTTAAGTAATAGCCTTACATCATGACGCGGTACCATACCCAGAAAACTTTTATGTCATCTTACTTTGAGTAGTTTGTAAGTTTAGGGACTGATAATCACAGACGGTCAGTCCCATAAGATTTACAAACATTTAAACATTTTTTTGCAGAGTATTTATGTAGATGTAGATTGCGCGCACGTCGTTGACGTGGGAGGAACGAGTCCATTTGCTCAGAGGTACGGTAGGTATGGCAACAACGTGTACTATCAGAGACAATAGTAGATTCCATTGCATAGTGTCTCCACAGCAGTGTTGCCACCATTTAAGTTCCAACACTCATTCGCAATTTCGAGTACGCGATTTAATGGTAACATAAAAATTTTGTGCCGGACTATGAGTCTTGAAACCGGTTTCTCCGCTTTTCACGACCGGTCTTGTAGACTGTCACGCTACCTCCGCACGCTTGACGTACCAATGCAAACTTCTACGTACCACACATTGCCTACTGCCCATGAGCGCCCATACATTTCACTATGTAAGTCCTGCAAAGGGAGAGACGTTTACTGTCGCAAGCCTTACTGTGGCTCATTTAAATCCGGGTTTGTGTCGTGGCCCGTTACAAATTATCACATGTCACCATTAAATGGTACATTGACGCTGATTCGTATGTGCAATTGTGAATAAATTTCTTTATTTAATTTGACAGTTGCAGTTACTGCATTTTCTACATGTGTAGTAAACATCTCTCCCTGTTAGGAACTTACTTACTGAAATGTATTAGCACTCGTAACAGTAGGCAATGTGTAGCACATAGAAGTTTGGGTCGGTTCAGGAATCGACTGAAGATAGCGTGGTGGTTAAAGCGACCCCAGCCAAAAGCGAGAAATCAGGGTTCGAGATCCGGTCCGGCAAAAATTTTCATATGTCATCATTAAATCGTACATTTGATGGTGATTCATATTCGTGTTGTCAAATACATTTATTCTGTTTTGTTCGTCTGTAGTTTATCAGTCATATTTTCTTTCGTGTGACGAAGCTTTTATTCTCTCACCAAAAATGACCGTATGAGACACGATTCGGTTATGGACATATCGGCTGAACCTACGTTATTCGCTTACTGGAAACCAAGTATCACTAGTAGGTTGGCTACGAGCTTTTAAGAGGAACAAAAATTCTTTACACAACTTAATTGATGACACACAAATAACCGATTTTTTTTTCAGCTAGAATTTGAAAATGAAAGAACTTAGCGACGATCTACAAACGTTACATACAATTTCAAACCTGAACAAAAATTTTGCTCGTTGACCCGCCTACCTCAGGAAAATATCAAAGGAGAAAAGTTCATAGCTTACTACATTTTCATATGCATTCAAGTTTCAATACAAGCAACGTACAAATCTACATGTTGGCGATTGGAGTTTCGTAAGTAGCCCACGCCGCAGTGATAAGCGCCGTTGCTGTAATGATTCCCATCCCAGATCCTGTATCATTTCCGTAACGCTGTCTCCCTGTATCGTGACAATACAAAGCGATCTGCCCTTCTTTGGACTCTTTAGATGTCCTCCGTCAAACCCACCTGATACGGATCCCACAATGGGCAGCAATACTACAAAAAAGACGAACAAGTGTAATGTATGCAGTTTATTTAGTAGTTCTGTTGCATCTTTTAAGGCTTCTGCCAATAAAAGGCAGTCTTTGTTTCGCCTTTCCCAGTACATTATCTACGTGTTCCTTCCAGTTTAAGTCTGAAGTAATAGTAATTCCTAGGTATTTTGTGGAGTTAAAGGTCTTCACTTTTGATTGATTTATCTTGTAAACAAAGTTTAACGGATTTCTTTTCGTACTCATATGGACGACTTCAGATTTTTCATTATTTAGAGTCCATTGCCAATTTTTACACCGTAGTGTTATCTTATTCACAACGTTCTGCAGTTGGTTTTGATCTTCAGATGATTTTACTAGACGGTAAATGACGGCGTCATTTGCAAACAACCTAGAGAGGTACTTATAGTTTCTCCCACATCGTTTATGTAGATAAGGAACAGCAGAGGACCAATAACACTACCATGAGGAACACCCAATTGTTTTTAGTCGATGCCTTACCATCGATCAGCACAAACTGTGTCCTCTCTGACGGAAAATCCCCTATCCAGTCGCAAATTTGAGGCGATATACCATAACCACGCAATTTGATTAAAAGCCGTTTGTGAGGTACGGTCAAAAGCCTTCTGTAAATCAAGAAATACAGAATCGATTTGCGAACCATTGTCGACAGCGCTCATCACTACTGAATACAGTCGCAAAATTATATCATTAATTTGGGATATATTACATCACAAACCTCTAAGCGCTTCAAATACTGCTGAAAAGACGTGCAATATAACTTCAAACAAGAAGAGTTGATCTACAGGGTGTTTCACTAAGTGTGTTTGCCTCTGTAACTTATATAATAATAGGTGACAGGAAATTTTAATGCGGTAGGTCAACACAAGAAATGTTATACTTTCTGCGGAGCTATGAACATAGTTTATTGTATCATTTTCCAAAGAGTTACAGCACAAATATATAATTTTTTAAATGGAACAATAGTTTTTCTATCGTACATTGGAATCGTTGAAACCAGCTGCGTCCAAATCAATTTAAACTACATTCCTATCACTGTTAGTTTGGGAGCTACACTCCTTCAAAGTTCCAGGGGCAGATACCACACGCTGTACATAATACATAGCTGTGTGGTGGGTGATGGATGATATGGCGGTGGGATGTTGATTTACATGAGATGTTCAGATGTGTGCCCATGTTCCTCAATGCATAATGCAATGCGCCGTCGAAAGGATCTGCGGACGAAATGTAACATCGCCGGTGTGACAGAGCGAAATGAGTCCTCGATGCGCCGTTTTAGACCATCTTCCTGCAAACTTGTTTAGTTCTTCCACAACAGCACGCGCAGAATGGGCTGGGTGACCATCGTGTTGCATCCACAAATGGACTCTCGTGTTTAGACACACATGTTCAAGGAGACCACTCAAACTGTCGGCTATAAAAGCGCGATATAACTCACCTGTCAGTGTACCTGGGATTTGGTGTGGACCGATGATTGCATCCCCTAGGATTCCACACCACACGTTAATAGACCACCTACTTTGACTGTCGACAGGTCGTTCCCACCGAGGATTGTCTGCGGCCCAGTAGTGCATGTTATGGCGAGTCACTGCACCATAATTTGTGAGCGTGGACTCATCAGAGAACATAACACTTTGTAAAGACTCCAGCGTGAAATTACGCATGGGCCACTCACGCCGAGCATCAGCTACATTTCAACGTACTCGTTGTTCATGTATGCCATCGTCATACGATGTCAGTAAGTAGGGTATATTGAGCCCTGGTTGTTTGTGTGGCTTCAGCTGCCGGGTATACGGCCGTGTGCGGCGACAGTCGGAAGTCTAACAGCGAATCGAGGAAGCTTCTCGCTCCGTGACACCGGCGACGTTACAACTCGGCCGCACCACATTTAGAAGGCGCATTGCATTATGCGCAGCTTTTGTGGTATCTGCCCCAGAAATTTTGAAGGGTTGTAGCTCCCAAACTAACAGTGATAGGAAAGTAGTTTAAATTGATTTGGACGCAGCTGGTTTCAACGAATCCAATGACCGATAGAAAAAACTATTGTTCCATTTAAAACATTATATCTTTGTGCTGTAACTCTTTGGAAAACGATACAATAAACTATGTTCATAGTTCCGCAGAAAGTGTAACATTTCTTATGTTGACCTACTGCATTAAAATTTCCCGTCACCTATTATTTTATAAGTTATAGAGGCAAACCCACTTAGTGAAACACCCTGTACATGGTACGTCTAAAACGTTCGGTGAATGGTGTCACATCTGAACGGTAACGTAGCACATGTGTGCATGCATGCGCATGGATCATTAGAGACTTGAGGAGAAGAGATACAGAGCATGCATTGCATGTGACGATCACCTGAACGTAGTCAGTGTGAGAGAAAGTGACACAGCGCAATGGAACAAAGAGCCAACATCAAGTTCTGTTAAAAACTGGAGGAGACTGCTACAGAGTTATATTGAATGTTGGTGCAGGTGCATGGGGAAGAAACCGTGAGCATACAACTTGTTTGCTAATAGTTTAAACGCTTGAGTGAAGGGAAGAAAACAAGTGAAGATGAGCCGATTTAGGTCGGCCATCGACAAGCAAAATACACGATGGCACAAGATCGGCGACAGACCCTCAGATTGATTGCGGAAGAATTGAGCATTAGCAAGGACACGGTACACCCCACCGTCCGCAATGATTTGGCTGACGTGCTCCCGATTTGTGCCGCAAAATCTAACATACGATAGAAAGCAAAATGAATGAAAACTTTTGATGATTTAGCTTCCATGTATGTACAGGATCCATTGTTTCTGAACACCATATGCATCTACATGGGATACTGTGCAAATCACATTTAAGTGCCTGGCAGAGGGTTCATCCAACAACCTTTAAACTATTCATCTACCATTCCATTTTCGAATAGCGCGCGGGAAGAAAGAACATTGAATCTCTCCGTTCGAGCTCAGATTTTTTGTGTTTTATTCTGCTGATCATTTCTGCCTATGCTGGTGGGAGACAACAATATATTTTCGCATTCGGAGGAGAATGTTGGCGATTGGACTTTTATAATTAGACTACGCCGCAGCGATAAACGCCTTCTTTGGATTCTTCGATGGCTTGATAAGGATCCCACACGGCAGCAACACTCCAAATGAGAACGGACAAGCGTGGTGTATGCAGTCTCTTTAGTAGTTCTGTTGCATATTTTAAGTGTTCTGTCAATAAAACGCAGTCTCTGGCGCGTCTTTCCTACGACATCGTATTCCTTCCAGTCTGATGTAGTTTCTAGGAATTTAGTTGAGTTTACGACCTTCACATTTGACTGATTTATCTTGTAAACAAAGTTAAACGGTTTTCTTTTCGTACTCATGTGGACGACTTCAGACATCTCATTATTTAGAGCCAATTTTTACACCATACTGGTATCTTATTTAGAACGTTCTGCAGTTGATCTTCAGATGACTTTACTAGACGATAAATCACGGTGTCACCTGCAAGCAACCTAAGACAGCTGCTCAGATTTTCTCCCAAATCGTTTGTATAGATAAGGAACAGCAGAACCAATAACACTACCCTGTGGAACGCCGAATATCACCTCTGTTTTAGTCGATGCCTTACCATCGGTAACTACAAACTGTATCCTCTCTGACAGGGAATCCCCTATCCAGTCACAATTCGAGACGATATACCATAACCACACAATATGATGAAACGCCGTTTGTGAGGTACGGTGTCAAAAGCCTTCTGGATATGAGATGAGAACTGGTGCTACCAGTTCGATGCGGAATCAAAACGGCAATCGATATCATTGTGTTCACCTTCTTCCCCGCGACCAAAAATACATCGTCTGCAAAACTGCGCTGTTTCTCATAAGTAGCGTGGGCTCTGTTTATAGGCGCGGCAGCGGTAGCGGCCCCTCCGCACTTCCGCTGCAGCGTCAAAATACCAGCGACTGCACTTGCCAACCGCCGCGGTTGTGCGGGCCGCAATGGCGTCTGCTTATTCGGCAGTTTATGGGGCTGTTTGGTGCGCGCGGCGGAACCACTTGCCTTTTCTCAGTGCGCCTTTTGTTGCCCCTCAATATAGAAACAGGATCCTGAGAGGCGGTTCCTCCGCAAAAATCACATCCCCCCCCACAGCGGAGGAACCGCAGTCTTTAAACGCAGCCTAAAGGTGTCTTGCTGTGGAGTGCACGGTTGCTTCCTGTTGCGTGTGTATGTGTGTGTGTTGTTCGTAGGTTAGTCTAAGTTAGTTTAAGTAGTCTGTAAGCCTAAGTACTGATGACCATAGCAGTAAGGTCGCATTGATCTAAAAAGATTTGAACATTTCTCTCTCTCTCTCTCTCTCTCTCTCTCTCTCTCTCTCTCTCTCTCTCTCTCTCTCTCTGTCTTCCTTTTTTAAATGAAGTTTGGAGAAAGCATGGCGAAACAAAAATCTATAGGCTCAGACCCTCTCAACCAAACTCCTTGATTCTCCACTTGGGTGAAGTGTTTACAATTCTTGTCCGCCATATTATTTTTTTCCGCAGCAAGAAATGTATGTACAACTGTCTGTACATAGAATGATACACGTTACAGTGTACAGACTGATTTTTTATGTTTGCGAATCGTATGAGACAGGACTTGGATACCAGCCCGATGTTCATCAATTAGGATGTGGGAAATCGCCTAAACCTAAACCAGGCTGGTCGGCACACCAGCACACCTGTCGGGCGAATTACAACCGAGGTCCGCGTTCCTTTTTCGCGCTCGGCTCCGGGCGGGTCACTTTGGGCAGAAGCGGAACGAGACCTCAAAACTCTCACGAGCAACACTACCGCCCTCGTTACAAGAAAGGAAGGAAGAAAAAGAGACATGAAAGACGAAATCCATTGTTGCCGGGTCGTGCACAAGCTACAAACCTGTTCAAAAAAAAATAAGTCAGGCTTTGTGGAGTTTCTTGACACGGTCTGAAATTTTTTTGTGGCGGGAAAGAACGAAAGAGATAGAGAGAGAGAGAGAGAGAGAGAGAGTGGCAGTGGTCGCGCCCGGTGTGCTGGTGTTGTTGGCTGCCGTCGCAAGCAGCCGGCGCTGGCCGACGCTAATGGCCCGGGCCGCTGGTCTGCCACCATCAGCAGCGGCAGCAGCGACGTTACTTTGTTTCTACACTCGCCGGACCGCCCGCCCCGCCCCTTACGCACAACTGTTGCGTGCAGGCGCCGCGTCCATCGCCTTGGTTTCTGCCGACCCCGGCCTGACACACAAAACATTTCCTTACCGTCACGCTTAGCAGGTACTCTCACATCGTTGATTACCACAATATTTCAAATGTTCAAATGTTTGTAGAGTTTATGGGATTTAACTAAGGGGTCATCAGTCCCTAAATTTACAAACTACTTATGATCTAGCTTTTACTAAAGACAGCATAAATATCCATTCCCGAGGGGGGGGGGGGGATTCGAACTACCGACCGACCACAGTATTTCACCACCACTGCAACAACGTCAATTATAGTGGAAAATTAAGGTTGTTGTTGTTATGGTCTTCAGTCCGGAGACTGGTTTGGTGCAGCTCTCCA
Organism: Locusta migratoria; assembly: GCA_026315105.1. Classification (NCBI taxonomy): domain Eukaryota; kingdom Metazoa; phylum Arthropoda; class Insecta; order Orthoptera; family Acrididae; genus Locusta; species Locusta migratoria. The sequence goes on from CM048744.1 coordinate 783,402,293, forward strand.
CCCTACTCTATCCTGAGCAAGCCTCTTCATCTCCTCATAAGAACGGCAAACCACATCCATTTGAATCTGCTTACTATACGCGTCTCGTGGTCTCCCTCTGCGATTTTTTCGCCACACACTTCCCTCCAATGCTAAATTTACGATTCCCTGATGTTGCTTACTATACGCGTCTCATGGTCGCCCTCTGCGATTTTTACCCCACACACTTCCCTCCAATGCTAAATTTACGATTCCCCGATGTCTAAGAATGTGTCCTACCAAGCGAGCCCTTCTTTTAGTCAATGTATGCCAAAAATTCCTTTCCTCGCCAATTCTATTCAGTACCACTTCATTAGTTATGCGATCTACCCACCTAATCTTCAGCATTCTTCTGTAGCACCACATTTCAAAAGCCTCTATTGTCTTCCTGTCCGCACTGTTTATCGTCCATGTTTCACTCCCGTACAAGGCAACACTTCACACAAATACCTTCAGAACAGACTTCCTTACACTTACATTACTATTCGATGTCAACAAATTTCTCTTTTTCAAAAATGTTTTTCTTCCCATTGCCATTCTGCATTTTATATCCCCTGTATTGCGACCGTCATATGTTATTTTACTATCCAAGTAACAAAACAAATCTACCACCTTCATTGTTTCGTCACCTAATCTAATTCCTTCAGCATCACCTGATTTTCTAAGCCCACATTCCATTATTTTTGTTTTGCTCATGTTAATGTTCATTTTATACGCTGTCTTCAACACACTGTCCATTCCATTCAACTGCACTTCCAGGTCCTTTGCTGTCTCTGGCAGAATTACAATGTCATCATCAAAACACAATGTTTTTATTTCTTCCCCCTGAACTTTAATCCCTATTCCAAATTTTTCCTTGCTTTCCTTCACCGCCTGCTCGATGTACAAATTGAATAACATAGGAGAAAGGCTACAACCCTGTCTTACTTCCTTCCTAACTAATACTTCCCTTTCATGCCCTTCGAGTCTAATAACTGCTGTCTGGCTTTTGTACAAGTTGTAAATAATTCTCCTTTCCGTGTATTTTACCCCTTCTGACTTCAGAATTTGAAAGAGTGTATTCCAGTCAACATTGTCAAAAGCTTTCTCTAAATCTACAATGTAGGTTTGCCTTTCCTTAATCTATCTTCTAAGATAAGTCGTAAAGTATTGCCTCCCGGGTTCCTACGTTCCTCCTGAATCCAAAGTGATCGTCCCCGAGGTCAGCTTCTACCAGCTTTTCCATTCTCCTGTAGACAATTCGTGTTAAAATTTTGCAACCATGACTTATCAAACTGATGGTTCTGTAATTTTCACATCTATCTGCGCCTGATTTCTTTGGAATGGTGATTATTACATTTTTCTTAAAGTCTGAGGGTATTTCGCCTGTCTCATACATCTTACACACCAGGTAAAATAGTTTTGTCATGGCTGGCTCTCCCAGAGACTTTAGTAGCTCTGAGGGAATGTCATCTACTCCCGGGGCCTTGTTCCGACCTAGGTCTTTCAGGGCTCTATCAAATTCATCTCTCAGTATCGTATCTCCTATTTCATCTTGATCTACTTCCTCTTCCCTTCCTACAACATTGTCTCTAAGTTCATTTCCTTTGTAGAGCTCCTCTATGTACTCTTTCCACCTGCTTTCCCTTCTATCTGAGAGCGGTTTTCCCTCTGAGTTCTTAATATTTGTAGAACTGTTTTTCTTGTATTAAGGCATAATCAATAAATAATACACCAATTTCAGCTGCCAATAGGGGAAATAATGCCCAAAAATGGGTTCCGTCATCTCGGTTCCAAGGTCTGATCACCGACATTGAATGTGTGGTACATCGCGTCGGTAACACAGTTCAACAATGGAAAATCCGATTGGAATGTCAATAATAGAGGATAGATAACAACTCACTGTAAAGAAGCTCGCTGGGTCACGGAATGCCAAGTAAAATAGATAATCCCATTCACAAAAATTTTTGGCCATGGCCTTCATTATATAAAAAACACATGCATTCACACAATCACTCAGACATTACTTGCACAAATGACCATCTATGGACGCTCAAGCGCTACAGTTCCATAGATAGTCCATAGGTGTCACTCAACCCTGTGCAAAACCTTGTATTGGACCACACTGCTATGGTCATCAGTCCCTAGACTACTTCAAACTACTTAAACTAAGAATAATGGCTACATAAACAGTGCCAGTTGACAACTAAAAGTGCACTAAACATAACTTTATACATTAAGAGAATCTAGGAAAACTAAAGTCAGTTGGCTAGGCCAAACTACCACGCCAATTTCCTTCATTTTTGTTTTACACGAAAGGTATTCATCCACAGATTTGCCATCAAGTATCAGAATTTACGTAACTCTCATCTTCCTTTCTTATACTCAAACGTTATTTCTGATGGGAATGACCTTGTTCTAAACTAAAGCCAGTCGGTCAGGCCGTTCTATCCGATCAATTTCCTTCATTTTTGCTTTTTTTACGATATCTTCTGTTCTAATTAAGGTACGCAGTTATTTTTGACCTACCAACACTTTTGATTGATTCTAAAGAAAGTTATGCGTGAACATTCAACTTTACTTTCACTTTTTCCCAAGTCAGTCGGTCACGCCGTTCTGTCCGACCGATTTCCTTAATTTTTCCTTTAAACGAGAGGTATTCATTCGCAAATTTGTCATCAAGTATAAGAATTAATTTTAAGTCTCTCCATACTTTATTCAAACGCGGTATCCTACTGTCCTTGCACAGAATATTTTAATCGGTTTGTTTTGCGATATCTTCGATTCTAATTAAGGTACGCAGTTCTTTTGACCTAACAGCACTCAGTGGATCAAGCTCTTTAATTTGCACTTTTAAACACTTGCATTCACTGATTCTGAAGAAAGCTACGCGTAAACATTCAACTTTTTGTCATTCCACTAACAGTGCGAAGTATTCGAACGGGTCCTCTAGTAACATTATAAAACTTAAGAGCACGCTACAAACAAGCAAGCAGCAACACCACAGCTCAAATATAACAGGCTGTGAAAACTTGTCATTCGTCAATTAAAGCAGATGCAAATCCTGGTGAATGATATAATAAAATAAAACGTAAAAAAAATATATAAAAAAACACGGAAGATGGCACAATAAGTGCTGAAATATGTTTGGGTGTTAAAACAAAACAAGGCGTCTTGCATAAGGCGTATCTAACTACAAATCTTATGCAACAAGCACGGAAGATACAAGAGCTGACCATCACATAATGATCATACTTAAACTAATATTAAGGACAACACACACACCCATGCACTAGGGAGGACTCGTACATCCGAAGGCGAGCAACTGCGCAGTCCGTAGCAAGGCGCCTTAGAGCGCTGGACCCGCATTCGAGAGGACGGTGGTTCAGATCTACCTCCAGTCATCCAGATTTAGGTTTGCCGTGATTTTCCTAAATCACTAAAGGCAAATACCGGGGTGGTACCCTTGAAAGGGCACTTCCGATTTCCTTTCACATTCTTACCCAAACAACCCAAGCGAGAGCTCCGTCTCTAATGACCTCGCTGTCGACGGGACGTTAAACCAAAAGCTTCCTTCCGTCCTTCCTTCCTTCCTTCCTTCCTTTTTTTCCTTAGAGCGCTTGGCCACTCCACAGCGCCTATCCCATGCAAAGATGTAGACAACTAACCAAGAGCAGTGCTAATGCGACGGAGCTTCACTCATAACACTAGACAGCAAGTACACTTGAAAGGTGGCAACACTATACTTTGTCATTGTCACTCTCTGGTGAGAGAGGTTGGTTGCGGTGAACTGTGAATCACTGGTAGCCAGTAGTAGCGTCTGAGAGTGGGAGTGGACAGAATGAGTCAGGAGCCGGTGTAGAGCAATAGACTGAGAATGTCGTTGTAAGCAGTTAGGATTGTTGATTGATTTTTCTATATTTTTATTGTAATTGTTATGTTTAAAAAGTAATAATAATAATAACAGTAACTTATAACTTTGTTTTACTTCAAGTTAGATGATAGCTCCATTCCCCTCATTGTTTAAAATGAAAGATCTTATTATTATTAGCAAGTTGTCGTCGGCCGAAAGTATTAAACAGTAGGACGGATACTAGTTTCACCTTTGTTTATATTTCATCATTAATGTACTGCTAGAGACCAAGTTGCTGTCTACGGTAAAGAAGTGAGTAAATTTAAATTTATTCCTGATTCGTATTCCAAGTAGGGAGGCAAAGTGTGTCTCTGTTAAACATTTCACACACACTTAGTACCAAGATTTGTTATGTTCTTACATTTTTCATACAAGAATCGTAAGCAAATAGTTTATCAAATAGCTACCAATACTTCTTGCCAATCGTAGAAAGTGCTCTTTATATCAAATTAATTATACCACCTGCTTATTGTTCACTTTTGTTATGTCATTAACATTCAGGTGCCGAAGTCGTAACCAACTAGTTTATCAGGTAGCTACCAGCATTTCTTGTCTATCGTGTAACCACTTTTTCATACAAATATTAATTACACCACTTGCTGACAACACAATAATTAGTTTATTAATAAAATTAGGTCACATTTTCAAAATGTTCAAATGTTTGTAAATCTATCGGACCAAACTGCGTGCTCATCAGTCCGTAGCTTACAAACTACTTAAACCTAGGTAAACTAACCTAAGGTCAAACACACACACCCATGCCCCAGGGAGGACTCGAACCTCCACGGCGAGCAACCACGCGCTCCGCAGCGAGACGCTTTAGACCGCTCGGCTACTCCACCGCGGCCACATTTTCAAAAGGTGTCGGTATACACAATAATTATGCTAAGGTCGCAACCGAATCTGTCCTTGGTCAGTTTTGGTATTTAATAAACTAAACTTTAATCTTTAAATAATTAGTCAATTACACAATTACCACGGCCTCAATAACGTGCTTGGATGGACACGTCAGAAATGGCAGCAAGTGATATTCACAGATGAGACTATAATCTGCCTTCATCCAAACAATCACCTTTTCGTTTTTGTAAGCAGTTTGGTTAATCTGAAAGTCTTAGACACACTGTCCATCGAATGCAGCAAGATGTTCGTTCCCTGATGTTTTGGGATGGCAGTGTCTGGGGCCACCGTGCGATGTTGGTGGTCGTACAATGCCATAAAATGGCTATACGGTAAATCTACATCTACATAAATACTCGCCAAGCCACATTGAAGTGCCTGGCAGAGGTTCATGGAAACGCTTGTATGATGTTTTTGTACCGTTCCATTCTCTAATAGCTCGCTGATGATGATGGTAATTGGCATTGTAGGGCGCTCAACAGCGAGGTCATTAGCGCCCGTAATATCGCGCAGGAAAGGAACACCAAAAACTTTCTGTTGTCTATCTGATCTGTCTCCCTATGTAGGTTGGTGCAAAATAAAAATGTTAGCATACAGAAGACAAAGTTGGTGAAAGAAATTTTGCAAATAGATCTCGCCGAACGAATAACGCCATTCTGTTAACGATTTCCACCCCATCTTGTGCATCATTTCCGTGACACTTTCTCGTCTATATCGCCGTAATACAAAACGAGCTGCCCTTCTCTTAAAGTTCTCTATATCATCTGTCAGTTCCTTCTCTGAACGTTTTCTTTATCATCTGTCAGTTCCACCTGATATGGATTTCATAATGCGCAGAAATATTCCAAAACAGGACGCACAATCGTAGTTTAGGCAGTTTCTTTAGTGGAACGGTTGCATCTTCTTTCGGTCAATGAAACTTAACCTTTGCTTCGCCTTTCTACAATTTCTTCTATGTGTTCTTTCCAATTTAAGTTATTCGTAATTGTTATTCCTAGGTATTTCGTTGGCCTGTAGATATGACTGATTTATCGTGTAAATGAAGCGCAACGAATGCTTACCGTTATAAAGGGTCAATTACCAATGCAGGTATCTTATTTAAATCATTTTGCAATTCCTTTTGATATTCTGCTGACTTTACTAACTAATAGATGCCAACATTATCCGCGAACAGTCAAGAGAGCTACTCAGATTGTGACCTAAATCGTTTATAAAAATAAGGAACAGTAAGGGCCCTATAACACTTCCCTGGGGAACACCACATATCACTTCCTACTCGATGACTTACCGTCAATTATAAGTGAACTGTGACCTTTCTGAAAGGAAATCACGAATCCAATCGTATAACTGTGGCGATATTACACAAGTACGGAATTTGATTAGAATACGCTTTTAAGGTAGAGTGTCGAAAACCTTCCGGAAGTCTAGAAATATGGAATCGATTTCATATCCCTTGTCGATAGGACTCATCATTTCACGTGAGTAAAGATATAGCTGTATTTCACAAAAACTATACTTTCTGAATCCGTGTTGAATATGGGTCAATAGGTCGTTCTCTTCGAGGTGCCGGCCGCGGCGGCCGAGGGGACTGAGGCGCTTCAGTCACGGTCTGCACGGCCACTACGGTCCATGCCCCCCCTCGGGCATGGATATTTGTGTCGTCCTAGTTCGTAAGTAGTTCATAAGTAGATTCCATTTTGTGTGCCAGCCCACCACAGAATTATAATGAAATAACAGGTTTTCGCTTGGTAGGCGATGTGAGATGTTTCTTTTATTTAGCTTCAAAACATATCGATTTCGTCCCTATGATGGGACATCATCAGTGCAGAATTGCAAGTCATGATGACCTATGTGCTCTGCTTAAAAACATTTAAAGGTCTTGCCGGTACAAGTCACAACAATAAAATCCAAGTGGATTTTATTGTTGTGACTTGTACCGGCAAGACCTTTAAATGTTTTTAAGCAGAGCACATAGGTCATCATGACTTGCAATTCTGCACTGATGATGTCCCATCATAGGGACGAAATCGATATGTTTTGAAGCTAAATAAAAGAAACATCTCACATCGCCTACCAAGCGAAAACCTGTTATTTCATTATAGTTCATAAGTAGTTTGTAAGTTTAGGGACTGATGACCCCGTAGTTAAGTCCCATAAGCTGTACAAACATTTGAACATTTCTTCGAGGTAGTTCAAAATATTTGGGGAAATTATATGTTCTAAAACCCTGTTGCAAACCGACGTTAAAGATATGTGCCTGAAAGTTTGTGCCCCCTCCTTTGCCTTTCTTGAATACTGCAGTGCACTGTGCAACTTTCCAGTCTTTGGGTACGGATCTTTCGCTTTCTGATAAGTATGGGATTATTTTATTAGCATACATTGAAACGAATGTAACTGGTACAAAGTCGAGACCGGGAGACTTACTTTTGTTAAAGGTTAACATCCCCCGACAACAATATCGGCAGCATTTCGCTGAGGAATTCGTCATATGGACGACAACTCTCACATTGTGAATGAGTTCCTTCATTATAACTAAATCACAAGATTCGAATAACCAACACGTTCCCCAGACATGAACCCTATCGAACATGCGTGGGATCCATAGGAAAACCCCGTTTTCGGATGAAACGACCCAACAAACAATCTGAGAGATCCATGCCGAATCATCGTTGAGGAGAGGTAAAATCTGGACCAACAGTCTTTTGATGATATAGTGGACAATATGCCACGTGGCACACAGGTATGCATCAGTGAAAGAGGACGTGTTATTGGATATTAGGGGTACTGGCGTATGCTAGAGAAGATAGAATACATAGCAAATTTAAATACATACCCGCCACGTACTTCGGTAAAATATCCAACAAAATTAACGAACTTTTCAAAAACACCAGAAATAAATTCGCCTTTCGCACTAATAACAATCTAAGAACAAAATTACACTTCGCAACTATCAGAAATTCCCTATACTTAGAACCAGGTATTTATAAAATCACATGTGACAACAGCTTTTACACTGGTCAGACCGGTCGTAATTTCTTCACAATATTTCGTAACCACGTAAGAATACGTGAAAACAACCAGTCTAGTTTCAACTTACATCTCAGAAAAAAAACCATTCAGCACTTAACATCGAAAATTCACTTACGACATTACATAAATTACCAAACGGAATAGAAATGAATATTTTGCAGGAATTTGAAATATATATTCATACTAAAAATTATCCGAATGAAATACTTAATGCACACAATGATTTCAAACATAAAAATTATCTAGCTAATTTTATTGACTTTATCGATGAAAAAGGCAGAGAAGCAAAGATATGCTAAATGACCAGAGGTAGCTAAAAGCGAAATAATCCTCTCTGACCAATGTCAACGTTAAAAGTCTCTGATAACATAGTCGATTACTATATTTACGTAAAACATCTTTGGCAGAACTGTTGCTAATTAAGCAAAATATAAAAGTTTTCCCTAATTTCACATTTTAGCGTAACAAGCTGCATAAAACCTGGCAACTAAAAAAATATACTGTGAGACGAGGGCTGTAATTAGTCTATTTTTCATACTAACCTTGTGTTACTGTACCTTTCTCTTTATGCTAATTATTGAAATATGTAACATTTTTCTTTGTAGATCTTTATTTATTTTTATTTCTGTGTCTTTGGGGACACATCAGGGATGATGGGCTCCTGGGATTGTAGTACATTCTATGTTCATATGAACATTTCGGGATTTTAATTATATTGGCGCAGCTTGGCTGCTAAAAAGTGGTTTTACGTGTTGGCACGGTCAGACGGCGGCAGAGCAGAGACGCTCTTGGGGGTCTCGCCCTCTCACCAACTTTCGCTCGCCTTAGGGGAAGGACGAGAGGGGCTGGCTTGACCTGTGGCGCCGACGCTACGGGCGGCGGAGTATGTGGAATGCTTTACAATGCTGGCCCGCAGTTTACGGTGGACGATAGCGGGGACTGCCTTTTTAGTCATTCGGCCGTTTCGCAAGAGAGGAAAGCTTTCTGCCCGTCTGGCGCCCCAGGGGTTTGGCTCCAGCGGCTGTATATATAGCACAACGTTAACATTTTTAGGTCGTGTGACCGTAGCAAGGTGAAATTCCTTGCAGAGCATTCACCCTGGGAACGGTGAAATGCGCGTGAAGCGTTGGTGGCGTGGGCGGAGCCTCTTGGCAGCCGCAGAGAACGCGTCCTGATTCGGCAGAGTATTTTAGTATGAAAGCTAAACAATTTGTCAACGGCGCTACGCCATACGAATGGTTTGACTATTAGCCGTTAGCAGATATTGGTGCGTCTTTTCGCGCGTGGGTGTGGCCGCCCGGCGCTTGCCGTGAGCTGCGGCAGAGCGCGAGGACGTACTAAGACTCGTGTCTGAGCGTCCGAAGTGCACGGACCTCGGGAGGACTCCTGTGTGAGCGTCCGAAGTGTTCGGACCTCGAGACAGTCACTCGTGTCTGAGCGTCCGAGGTGCACGGACCTCGCGAGACTCCTGTTTGTGCGTCCAAGGGGTAAGGACCTCGGACAGTCTCTCGTGTCTGAGCGTCCAAAGTGTACGGACCTCGCTAGTCTCCTGTTTGAGCGTCCGAAGTGTACGGACCTCGGGAGACACGGAATACTCCGTTTAGATTCGCGGGGAGGACATCGTCTTAAACGGTCCTCTGGTTAGACTTATGTGTGATTCCGAAAATTCGGACCTTGTAGAACTTGTGTTTACTTCGCGGACGTTACATTGTCCTGTGGTTACGCTGTGAGCGGCCACAGTTTAGTTTTCGTTTTGCTAAAAGTCTCTGAGGATTCGCGCCTTTGCAAATCGGGCCATGTTTTTACAGATCTTACTACGCAAGTGACTGATCGATTTGTGCCAAGTGGGCTTTGTGTCACCTATGCAAAATATTGATTAGTCTACTAGCGTGATAGAATCGCACTGCAACTGCCTAGCGACGCCGACGCCAGTGACGCTGTGTTAAGTTACATGTCGATCCTGCTTAACAGGTCGCAGCGATTACGGTCGGATAAACAATTTCAGCTCATCCGCTCCCACCGCCTGCTGCCTGCAAGCCTGAGACGCTGCCGTCAATGATCATCTGTGTGGGTAAGGAGACGCACTTGCTGGAGGGTTATAGGAATCAGACTTGTTGGATTCTGTCCTTTATTTTATTCTTTTGAGATCTGCGTATTTACTCTGGGGAGCTTAGGGTTAACGATAATTTCAAGCCCCTGTGTAACCAATCTAATAGCATTCTGTTTTGCAAAACCTCCGACCTTTGACTCAGCCAATGTTTTAACATTTGTAAAAGATTGTTTGAATACCAATATCTGCTTTTCATGATACGAAATGTCATCTAATTTATTTTTTATGTTTAATTATAATAAATTGATTTTGAGCAGATCGTCTTTCATTTAAGAACGTTCCTTTGTCACTATTTTGGAGGGAAAAAGAATAGTTAAATTCCACAGTTTACCAATAATTTTTCAAGTACATTTTGTTTTGTTTGGTACAACTAATACATTGCAATAGAGAAGGAATATTTATTATATGTTTGAATATGATCACATCATAACTGATCAGTAACATTTGATTTTCCATATTTTGAATAAATATGGTGGCGACCCAAGATAATTAATTGCTGTCCTATATATATATATATATATATATATATATATATATATATATATATAATATTAATTCCTAACCAAGGACATAGTTCACACCCATAGAACAATCGACTAGTTTACAATACAACTGAGAAATACGTCATTATTTCACTGCCGTTTTACAACAGCCACACCAGATGTTAATATATAACGTCAAAACATCGAATAAGGAAAATTTATAACAAAAGTTTTATATATTATGTTTATATTTGATTAATGCAATTCTTATACACGCAGGCGCTTGATAATGGCTACAAGCTGAAACAGATGTAGCGATATTTAATAAAATATAAGCAGTGATCTGGTGCTTTCTTTAAAATGTCATTCAACGACATTTATCACACTGCAGGCCCAAAAATCAGGAAGTTGAAAGAGTGTATTTATGTCAACATTGTCTAAAGCTTTCTCCACATCTAAAAAAGTTAGAAATGTAGGTTTGCATTTTCTTACCCTACAGTGTGAAACAGGGCTAAGGGCCAGTATTGCCTCGCATATTTCTATATTTCTCGTAAATCAAATCTGATCTTCCCTGGGCCTACCAGATTTCCATTCTTGTGTTAATGATTCGTGTTAGAATGCTGCAACTATAACTAAATAAACTGATAGTTCTGTTTTCTCACCTTGTCGTTATGTTTCCGGTGCAGGCAATCACTGGCACAAACCATATAGAGTGCCTAGGCAGAGAGCCTATCAATAATTATCAGCTTGACAGCATTCGAGAGAAATTAGAACTTTCCTCGGGGCATTACATTCCTGCTAAAAATAAGTTGCACTGACTGCTCTATAACGCAAAACCAGTGAGCTTACCTGAGCATCCCATACTTTTATGGTTTTAGTTCTGAGTGTTTTCTGGTCAACAAATCATCCTCTGTATGAATGTAACACGGCCGATTTATGTTCACCGTGTAATTTTCTAATCGTCATCACTTTTATCTCCATTTTTTTTTTTTTTTTAATTTAAGAGCTATATGTCAAAATTTTGTGTCGCATGGCTGAATAGGCGTGATGTGTTGCTGACAACCCGCATCATGTAGGGGAGTCAAATCATCAATTTAAAAGAAATATAAGTATCTGCAGTCTTTCAGTGGACCACACCGTGGTTCAGGTCGAAAAAAATCTATTTTCGGTTTTCATCGTATTTTGATAGATTAAGGTTTTATTTAAGTACTCTGCTAAGGATTTTGCTGAAACATTTTTTCACCAGACAACGTCGGTCAACTGCTGTTTGTGTATGAAAAATCGGTTGGAAACTTTTCTCGTGTCAGCACGTTGTAGGTGTCGCCACGGGCGCGAACCTTGTTTGAATGCTCTGAAAAGCTAATCATTTGCATATCACAGCATCTTCTTCCTGTCGGTTAAATTTCGCGTCTGTAGCACGTCATCTTCCTGGTGTAGCAATTTTAATGGCAAGGGGTACAGTTTTTTTTTTTTTTTCAGAAATTGCCAAAATTAACATGGGCTAAGTGTCAAAACGTTAGCAGCGAAAGTGTCAGACAATCCCAATTTCTTTTCGTTCTCGTACCGATCTGAAAAAGCAGCTAAGTATAACTTAGATGAAGTTATCTTCCAACCCACCCGTCGTCCTGCCGCACTCCTGGAAGTGGTGCATTGCGAGCACCTAGCTGTATAAACTTCTCTAATAACTGACTGACGCCTAAATTAACAGCTGCGCAGCGCCGAGTACTCCACGCCGTTGCTCACGGTATCGCGTAATTGGTTATTATTTCAGCCATATAATCTCATTCAAGGTAGTTCGCTATCGGCTAATTACATCACTCGCCACACGTCCGAACTATACGCCACTCACATCGCTTCTCTTTCACATCAGTGCGCTCGCTGGCTCACGGTTCAGTTAGCAACTATCAGCCAGTACGAAACATATTTCGCCTGCTAAGGAACTCCCTGCCAGGATAACGGTCTCACGCAATCAACTGTACTCTCAATTCCATCGTACTTGAAATTTGCCATTCTTGTCATAAAGAGCTGTTTAGAGTCTCAAAGTTATATCCGAACTATACTGACACTTAGTTGTGGTAACTGGGTCCCTGCTTTGTACATTCATACTTATTTTTCTAATGGCTCGTAGCTGTTTGTACCTCTCATACAACCGAACGATACAGGGAGAGTTAAAAATAATATCACACCTTTGAAAATCGAAAACTCTTCGGAAAAGATAAGGAGAGCTAAGCTCTTTCCGTCGTCTACTTAAGGAAGCTCTGAAATAGGCCCATTTCTTAATGCAAAGATGGTGACTGCTCAACAAAATACTTCTTGTTATCGAGTAAGGGAGAACTGAATAGTCGACAGTGGTTCAAGGTGCATTTTGAACCAAATACGCCGCGGTGGAGTAGTCGAGCGGTCTAAAGCACCTCGCTGGGAGCGCGCGGTTGCTCGCCGTGGAGGTTTGAGCCCTCCCTGGGGCATGGGCGTGTGTGTTTGTCCGTAGGTTAGTTTACCTAGGTTTAAGTAGTTTGTAAGCTACGGACTGATGACCACTCAGTTTGGTCCGATAGATTTACAAATATTTGACCTTTTTTTTTTTTTTTTTTTTTTTTTTTTTTTTTGAGCCAAATACGGTGTTCAAATTTCTGGTAGGTACTGTTCACAGAGAAAGGGTTTTTGTGCAAAGGGAAAAGTTCCGGACGGCCACGCACGAGTAAAGAACATGTTGACTGCATTCGGGAAGCATTTGTTCGCAGTCCAAGAAAATCGACCCACACAGCTATCAAAGAGTTGCAAATTCCACAGTCGACCATATGAAGAGTCCTAAGGAAAAGGTTAGTGATGAAACCTTATGAAATGGTCCAAGCCGTTTCCAAAGCTGATAAGCTCAAATCAAATGTTCAAATGTTTGTGCAACTTATGGGACTTAACTACGGGGTCATCAGTCCCTAAGCTTACAAACTACTTATGAACTAGCTAACACTAAGGCCGGCACAAATATCCATGCCCGACCGTAGTGGCCGTGCAGATCGTGACTGGAGCGCCTCAGTCCCCTCGGCCACCGTGGCCGGATACCCGACTTCAACAAGATGTCAAAATATGTCTTGTTCGTTTCGAAACTAGTGTATAGCGATGAAGCTACATTTCACACGATCGGAAACGTTAATTGGAACAATGTTCGTAAAATGGGCACCAGAATCCATTGGAAATTATTCAACATGAACGTGATTAACCGAAGGTGAATGTTTTCTGTGCAATTTTAACCTATTTTTGGTCCAGTTTTTCTTCGAAGGTACGATTGTAACTGGGCAAACCCATCTTTAATGCTGCAGAATTGGCTGTTCCCTCCACTCGAAAAAGAATCACGTTAGTTCATGTGATTCTTCAGTTTCTCCCGGCGTATTTGATAATCAAAATATTCACGGGTGTACTGCTGGTCTATAGTGTCCAACGGGGAGTACCGGCAGTACACCCGTGGATATTTTCATTACGTTACTTCATATTCCAATTAGGGTGGGGCACCACCACCCTAGTGTCACTTATTTGTCCGTGTCATTTTTATTTATTTATTTATTTTTAAGAAAGGTACCAAAAGCAATGGATCGGCCGCCAGTCAGCTAGAACACTTCGTCATTCGCCTCCAATAAGCCCTGGCCTCACCGCCTATGACGGTAGGTTAAAGATATGGTCTATCAGCTAACAATGAAGAACTGAAAGAAGAACTGCAGCTATCCAAACGGCTAAGCCAGAGATGCTACAGAGAGCATCGAATATCTTCGAGTTTCTAGTTGCGACATTCGAATGTCTGGAATAGGGTATATTGAAGATCTATGGCAAGGGAGGACAGACAGCGCCGGTGTGACGTCAGCCCAAGCCGCTCTGGCTGCTCACAAGAAAGGAGAGTTGACCGTATGACGTCACGCGTTCTGTACTGCTGCCGCGGGGAAACAGAATGCAGCGTATGGAGAGCAGCAATTTAGGAAAGACAGGGAGCAGATGTGGTGTGAAGAGTACAGTGAGGTCTACAATATCCTAATTTTAAAACATACTGTTTCAATTAAATAATAGACACGTATTACAGACAATTGTATATCGTCTCTATATCATGACAACATTATAATGTAGAAGTAATTTAATGTGAGGATAACACTGTTATAAAATAAAGAGAATGGAACATAATACTACTATCTCTACAATTTAAAGCAAAGCTGTACAGTACAATTAAACAGAAGTTTTCCGACAATTTTCATTTGGTTTTTCTTGATTTTTCATTGTTACGATGCAATGTTTGAAATATTTTTAATCGATGCCTGCATGTAAGGTCAAGGTGTTTCGGTATTAAGACTTTGATAATTTCATAATGGAAAAGAATTGTTAACACACTTACGCCGAACCCAACATACGTAATATACTTGAAGCAAGGGCATACAACCTCGGAAATATGTTTTGAGGAACACTCTTATAAAAATATGGCAAGTCTTCATTGTGTTTATATTTGTCCTTTAATAAATCGTCTTACTGTAAATTTAACAGTTCCATTTTAAACCTGGTAGGAACATTGTTAACATCCACTGAAAACAGTGTTGCAAAGATCTGAAACATAATAGACAGTATTTTCACATTTTCAAACCTTGACTCACACTGATTACGAAGAGCTTCCAGAAATTTCACGTATTCTTCAGAGAGAGTAAGATGAGGAACACGCACTTGCGATATCTTCGGAAATTACGCAGGTTTTCCAATCTGTAGTTGATTCATCCACAGATACAGTGCCATTTTGAATGCTTTAATTCTGTAGTACATATCTGTAATGAGGAGGCCTTTTCCTTGGAGTGAGGTATTTCAATCGTTTAAGTGGTCTGTTAAATCAAAGTTACAAATCCAGGTTTCTTATTACTGATTTTGACTATTCATGAATAATGCTATTTCATTTCCTAACTCAGTGAATCGATATAGCACCTTACCCCTGCTCAACCAGCGCACATTACAAAAATAAGGAAGATCACCATACTGCGTACCACATTCTTCAAGAAAACTTTTCAATTGTCTATTTCTCAAGCCTCGTGATCGGATAGAATTTGTGCCTTGTACCACCGTATCCATAACATTTCTAATTTTCTTATATTTTTCGCATAAATTATCTTGATGAAGTATGCAGTGGACTGTAGTGAGTTCTTGTGTTGCACCAGAAACTTGTTTCATAAGTTCTTTCACCCGTGCTATATTAATCCCACATTAACTGCTACCATAGAAGGAGCACCATCCAAGCTTATTCCAACTAACGCCAACGTTTTCAACAGTTTTTTTTCCACGTCTTTGAAATTGTCAAACCCAGTGGTGGTGGCCTTTAGAGGGATCAAATCTAGGAATTCCTCTATTATATTCAGCTTATCATCGATGCCCCGAATGAAAATAGCGCTGTAGTATCCGATATGTCAGTACTCTCATCGACAGCTAAAGAATAATATACAAAAATACGTGCCGTAACACCCAGTTCTTCTTGTATATCTGCAGCCATGTCCTGAATACGTTGCATAACAGTCTTCGGAGTTAAATTCACTTTTTAAAGCCTTCTACCTAATGAGGACACATTTCAAAAGCAGCCATCACATTCACGTTTTTCGCAAAGTTCAAATGTTCAAATGTTTGTATAGCTTATGGGACTTAACTACGGAGTCATCAGTCCCTAAACTTACAAACTACTTATGAACTAGCTAACACCAAGGACAGCACAAATATCCATGCTCGAGGGGGGTTTCGAACTCCCGACCGTAGTGGCCGTGCAGACCGTAACTGGCGCGCCGCAGTCCCCTCGGCCACCGCGGCCGGCTTTCGCAAAGTCACCCTCAGTAAATGGACCAATTTTCTTGTCAATATGTAGAGATATTCTGTAATTGACGCTTCGCTACACTGACAGTCCTCCACATCAGCACGTTACTTTAATTCTTCTTCTTTAATTCTTCTGCTTCATATTTCTCATACTCGTTTGCATGGCGCAGGGAATAATGATGCTGTAAATTACTTTCTTTGAAACTTCGTGTTACACTGTTACACACCAAGCACTTTGCACCTAAATCGCATTGCACAAAAAGAAACAGATTTTCCCACGCAGAAAGAAAAACCGATTGCTCCGTTTTGCTTGTACTCGCCATGTTATTGTCGTCAAGCGCGCTACTGCAGACTGAGCCCTCCAGCTCCGTACCCACGGCCCCGTTCATCCAGGCAACACTGCGAACACAGCTCTCGCCTGACGGATTGACAGGCTTGCACTTCCTGCTCACACATCACACCGTCTGAAGTTGGCTTCCTCTAATCTAAAAAGTTTTAATCATATTACCTTGATTAAATGCAGTTTTAGAAAACTGTGGTATTATTTTTGAGTCACAACTTTTTAGCATATCAGGTATGATGGGGATTCCAGAGTGGCTCTAGCAATAGGTTCGCTCTATGTCAACCTCATGAGCAAACGAGACCGATTCCGAAATTAAATTCCGATTTTTTTTAAGATATGACCTTACTGTGGTGACTTACAGCACAGATCATTAAATAGTAGACCCTTTCAGTTTTTTTCCAATATAACTTCCATACACATTTAAATATTTCTCATACGCTTCCAAAGCTTTGATATCCTTCTGCATAAAACTAGGCCTTCTGTAATTGTACCTACCAACATCTATATGAACATTCAGCAAATCACATTTAAGTGCATGACAGAGGGTTAATCGAACGCTTTTATGATATTTCTCTACAGTTCCATTCTCTAATAGCGCGCGGGAAATCTTTCTGTTTTCGATCTGATTTTTTTTTTATTTTTTTTTTTTTTATTTTATAACGATGATCCTGTCTATTTATGTAGGCTGTTGCTAACAAAATATGTACGCATCCGGAAGAGAAAGTAGGTAAAATAAATTTCGCAAATAAATTTGGCCACAACGAATAATGCCTTTCTTTTGATGATTTCCTCTCCAACTCGTGCATCATTTCCGTAATACTCTCTCCCCTATATCGCGAAAATACAAAACGAGCTGCCCTTCTCTGAACTTCCTCTAAATCTTCTGTCAGTACCATCTGGTGTGGATCCCAAAATGCGCAGCAATATTCCAAAATAGAACATACTGGTGGAATGTAGGCAGTTTCTTTGGTAGAACAGTTGCTTCTTCTAAGTGTCCTCCAATTAAACGTAGCCTTTGGTTCGCCTTCCCTACAATATTTTCTATGTGTTCTTTCAAACTTAAGGTGTTCGTAATTGTTGTAGGTATTTAGTAGAATTGATGGCCTGTAGGTTTGACAGATTTATCGTGCAACTGAAGTTTAACGGATTTCTTTGAGTGCTTGTGTGGATGACTCCACACTTATTATTTGTGAACTGCCAATTTTTGCACCATGCAGATATCTTACCTAAATAATTTTGCAGCTATTTTTGATCTACAGTGACTTTACTAACCGATATATGACAGCATCGCCCCCGAACAGTCAAAGAGAGCTGCTCACATTCTCTCCTAAATATATATATAAAAGAAAGTAGTGTTAGTTACACTATTTATAACTAAAGAACGTCTGGACCGATTTGGCACAAAATTGGTGGGGAGATAGCTTAGAAGTAGGAGCCGGACATAGGATACTTTTTGTCCCGTTAGACCGCGTATTATATCAGAATTTGAGAAAAACTGAAAGTACACTTGCACCTGGGATCATTTTCTCGATTCTCCAACAATCGGATTATTCATTCGCTACTCGCCTAGCGACCAAATACGCTGTAACAGAACGAACAAATACGCCAATGAGGTTAGAGTAAAGGGAGATGGCCTTATGCACACAAGGTTAAAACTGTGACAGATTTAACATGAAACGTTGTTTCTTTCAAGCCCCTCCGTATTATTCTTACCTCCATGATTTTATCGGTGGTGATCATATCTTTGGTGCATTGCAAAGATAGCATTTATGTTATTTCGTGGTATTTTTTTAGTGTTACGAACAAATTAAATACAGATCGTGGTTTATTTTTTAGAGCAATGCCTCCATTGCGTCGGCGTAATATCGATCGGCGTACGTGCAACGCAATCTTACTACGTGATCGTAGTCAATGAGACCGACGAAGATCGTACACAGCGCTTGGAGGTAAATCGAAAAGAAATTCTTAAGCGCGATCCGTTATGACTCTGAAACAAATGGTACAGTCGAGTTCGAATCCCTCAGTTGCAGTTCACGCACGAAATAATTTGGGTCGTCGGCAAAACAGACGGTCACGCGTGGCAATTATAATTGTACATTTGGGGTACAGATACAATCCAGCAGTCGATTACACAGCGGATGCATCAGTTGGCTTCAGAACAAACTGTCGCCATCTAAAATTTCATTGGCTATCTCAAACGTTTTTACAATTGGTCTGCTTCATTCCCACAATCCAACAGCTGTTGCCAACATAGCTATACCACGCGTCTGTCGCGGATTGTAAAATTTTACCGGTATGTAGCAATGTTGTTAGTCGTGTCTCAATTAGATTCCTAATAAGACAAGAAATGAACGCAACACAAAGACTTTCGAAACGTTGTATTGCCATTCCGCTAATTTTATTTCAAGTAATTGATTTGTCTCATATTGGATTTTTATCATTAAAGTATGATTGTACTACTATTAGTTTGTATCCAATTGAAAAACTCGAACGAAGATATATATATATATATATGTGTGTGTGTGTGTGTGTGTGTGTGTGTGTGTTATAAGAAATATTTCTATACTGCTCGCTGCGAGAAAAATAAGCTAAGCTATGCTGTAAACATGCACGGCTTTGTTTTTTTCTTCCCAGTCATTTTTAACATAAAACAGGAAATTTATTTTTATGCCTACACTTATAATCATACCTGTTCGTACAATGCAACCATTAAATGTGCGGCCATTGTAACTACTAAGGATAGAGCAACTCGAAACATCTCTCTAATAACCCGTTTCCAATTGATTTACTTGTCCATTTTGACTTCTATCCCCAATCAAGTTCCCGATTGCAATAACAATAAATACGATCAGAGAGCTGGGAAGGAGGAGACAGAGTAAGGGGGAATGAAATGGACTTAAAAATGGAAGATGATATAGACGCAAAGAGGAAGGGGAGGAGATGGATTTGGTGTGGTGTAAGAGGGAGTGGTGTGAAGGTAGGGGGAGGAGGAGATGGACAAAGGAAAGGAAAGGAAGGGATAGACACAGGGAGAAGCTACTGCGAAGCGTTGTCGGGTTTGCTGGTCGTTTATAAAGGAACAGTAGGGGCCCTATAATACTTTCTTGGGGAACACCAGATATCACTTCTGCTTTACTCGACGATCTCACGTAGTCAGACTGTTCTGGGACCTCTGTGACAGTAAATCACGAATCCAGTCGCACATCTGTGGCGACATTCCATAAGCACGCAATTTGATTAGTAGAAGTTTGCAAGGTATAGTGTCAAAAGCCTTTGGAAGTATAGAAATATGGAATCGATTTGATATGCCTTATCGATAGCACTCATTACATTATGTGAGTGAAGAGCTAGTTGTGTTTCACAACACATGTTGACTACGCGTCAATAGGTCGTTCTCTTCGAGGTAGTGTACCTATTTATTAAGATCTCCTTGAGAGAAAAATACCCTGAGCTCAGAAATGGTGCAACGTCGATTCTGTCTGACCACTTCATCTACTTTTGCGACATTTTCTTATTCATAACGGTTGCCAATTCGTTCATCATGGACGTTAGTGGGTTTGCTACGAAATGCGGGACTCCTATGTCGAACAACACTTTCAAAATGTTGCCGTACACTTCAATAATCTCACGATGAATTATACCCACAGAAATCGTATTACTCCTCATACATCACACTTGCCAGGATTCTATATTGCGGCACACATTTTAAACACTTGAATTGAGAAACGTCCTACTGCAACCTCATAACACCGTGTGCATACTGCACCAAGGTGCACAATGGTACAAAGTTGGTTTACATTCATACCCGTGACGTCAGAGATCGAAACATACTTTCCGAATCGGCCTATTTTAAGGGTCAGAGTGATGAATCATTACCTTTGTCGAGATCACCCAGCTAATAGTTAAAAGAAATAAAAAAAGAACTGAACGTCTTCTTGTTTATATACAAAACAGTGACCGTGTGTTTGTGAGTCTGTTTGTGTGTACATATTGCATACAAATCTAGTTTTGATCTAATCTTTATGAAATTTTGCACAGTAAGCTTCAATCCATGAGGACGGTTGCCGTAAGTGTAAGAATTACGTACCGCACACAGTTTATGAGATATGGCGTCACAAACAATGAGATGCGCGAAAAACTGCTGCATCAAGCGACTCCTAAGTCACTGGACCGATTTCAATCAAATTTGGTACATATATTCCTTACCGTCAGCTGGGAGGTAATAATCGCTATAGGGGTAAGAACCACATATGACACATCGTTCAGGAGGTGTAAAGTCATAAACAATAGGAGTGGCAAAATACTGCCACATAATGCAACGAGACATTATAAATACTCTATGAGAATGCCAATACTTAGTGAATTTCAAACAACTTTAAACATAATTTGAAACTTTTATTAAACCTTTTCTCGCACACACACCCATCAAAATGATGAAATTAAAAAGTTTCTCGCTTGCTACTTTTCCGTTGTTCATGGAGTAAAACTACGTCATTATGTATGACGTTACAATTTTTAATTTCTACACTACAAATTGTCATCGCAGGAAATTTTGACATAGTACACATACACATGGCTGAATGTTTCTTGTAAACTGTTTCACAGTACGACACGTAGTTCATCAGGTATGAGGGCATAAACAGTAACGTTCATGGAACTCGCTCCATGAAGCATCAAGTTTTAATCTATCAGGAAATAGCTTGCTTTTAGTTTTTTACTACTAACTGTATTCACAACAGATTTAACTGACACACATCACTTGTACAAATGAATACATACCTGCAAGATTATGCAACAAAACTGCGATGGTTAATAACCTGTCACTTCATGACTTCATGCATCACGTTTTAATACATCAACGTATTTACTACTAATACACCCCTGTATTCCAATCAGCTTAAGGAAATTCCTGAAAGCCAACAGTGCCGTTGACATCTTTGAAATAACTTTGAACTGTGAAGAGCACACGGCTGTAGTAGGCAGTTGTACACAGAATTATTTTCCGGTGGGGGGGGGGGGGGGCGGGGGGGGCACAAGACTCAGGAGGGTTCAAATGTTCAAATGTTTGTAAGTCTTATGGGACTTAACTGCGGGGTCATCAGTCCCTAAACTTACAAACTACTTATACTAATGTCGGCACAAAATTCCATACCCGAGGGGCGATTCGAGCCCCCGACGGGGAACGGCCTCGCGCATCGTAGCATAGCGCCTCATTGCGCTCGGCCGCTCCGCCGCGGCACTCAGGAGGGTGAACACACACACACACACACACACACACACACACACATATATATATATATATATATATATATATATATATATATATATATAAGCTGCAAGTACCCGGCTTTTCCCGGGTTTAAAATGAGGTTTTCCAACAAATGCGTCTTATATAATTCCAATCGAAGTCTGTAAGGAAAGTAGTCTCCCCCATGCACCGAACGAAATTTTATGTAGACAGTAAACTTCATCTTGTTTTGAAGGTCAATTGTGCAAAATTCAGCAAGATTAGTGCGAAGATATAGATTTACACGGACACATTGAAAACGCACTTTCACTTTTTCTCACATTTTCCGGTTGATTTTCCAAAAAAATGGAACGAAACCCTGTTTTTTGTCAATTTTGTGTACGTTTACCAAATTTCATGTTATTTGGTTCTCTGGATCTTGAGTTATAAGAGGACAACAAAATCGTCTGCATATATATATATATATATATATATATATATATATATATATATATATATATATAATTTGTGTGTGTACATAATTTTTAATATACTTCCATCTAACTATTAGTACTGTTCCTGCACTATTACTTTCTGTGCTTTATGGCGTCCATGTGCCCATGATTTCAAAAATATTCTAATAATTGAACCACATCAAATAGTAAAAAGTTTCAAAATGTACTACAAAATAAACAATTCAGAGTCTGAATGCCCTGTGTTCACCTACGGGCACATTTGTTTCATCCTTTATCATCATAGCTGAACACACGGCATTCAGGTTCTGAATTTAATTCGATTTGTAACAGTTTCTCAGCTTGGTCACATGGGTATATGCGAATACAGAGGTAGCCATGCGCAATTGACATAGGTTTCTCCTCATATTTACATCATTCAAATAATTGTATTATAAGACTGAACAAGACTGACCATTTGAAAACTCAAATAATTTTACAATACGGTCGAAACATACGTTTTCTACAATGATACGCACAGGATTATGATAGTAAATGTGCCAACTAAATTAATGGTGACTGGACATAAACCTAGAGCATATGGCTCACAAATTGCTAATGTTTCGGTCACTAGTCTTACAAACTACTTTAACTCAATCTAAGGACAACACACACACCCATTCCCGAGGGAGGACTCGAACCCCTGGCTAGAGCGGCAGCATACTCCGAGACGTTGCGTCCCCTGCGCGGCGCACATGGTTTGATTGACATTTTGATAAATGTAGAGTTCCATACTCCCGATACTTTTTTTTTATTTTGTGGTAAATTTTTAAACTTTTCACTCTAATATTTTTTTGTAATCATAGACTCTTGTGAATGGGCGCCGAAACCAGTAGTGCACTGGTAGTGAGATGGGAGTATATTAATTCGACAAGTGAAGACGATTTTACCTGGTGATGCCGGGAGCAGAAAAGATCTGCACTAGTTGCAGGACATTCATTTATTTCGGAGCGCTGTCAACGTAACGCTGCCCCTAGACTGAAATATTACTGCACACACTGTTACGGATAACGTTTCCAACACTGCGACGCTGCCTACCGCTCACTGCTCCTCGCCTCTAGGCAGCCATGGTACACGCCTCCTGCCGCTGCCAATAGCCAGCGCCCGAAACGTCAACTTACCGTGGACAAACAATACCTTATCCGGCGTAGCTGTTTCATCGTCAGATAATGCAATGAACACCAATCATACATCCACCAAATATTTCGCGCTAAATTTGATATTCCCTCAAACCCTAAAATTAGATTTCCTGTGTCGTGTTGGACTGAATCAATTTCTTCTTTGTGCTTTGAACAGTTACTACTCAAAACGTGACGTGTTTTCAAGAAAGCTATCCCGATCAATAAAATTACACTTGATTGTGTTTCTAGAAGAATTTCTACTAGCATGAAAATCTGATGTGCGAAAAAATGCTATTGAAATTTCTAATTTGCTCCGATAACTGGAAAAACGAAACGTATAGCTTCATATAAAACTGTTTATAAAGGGTGGCAGTACTAATTGCCAAGTGTCCAGGAAAAGAATCCAGAGTGATATACTTATTACCGGCCGGCCGCGGTGGCCGAGGAGACTAAGGCGCTCCAGTCACGGCCACTACGGTCGGGGTTTCGAATCCCCCCTCGGGCATGGATATTTGTGCCGTCTTAAGTATAAGGTAGTTGATAAGTAGTTTGTAAGTTTAGGGACTGATGACCCCGTAGTTAAGTCCCATAGACTATACAAACATTTGAACATTTTTGAAAAGGAAGCACAACACTTAAAGTCAATTTAAGTTATATAGTTACAGGGATTTTGTCTTTTAAAACTGACTGTTACATGCTGTCTGTAAGTAAATGTTAATTATTCTTATGCTGAGATTCTTTCCCTCCTTCCCTCTCCCCTCTCTCTCTCATTTCCCTCTCACCGCCTCTCTCTCTCTCTCTCTCTCTCTCTCTCTCTCTCTCTCTCTCTCTCTCTCTCCCCTCCTTCTTTCTCTCTCATTTTTTGTCAGGCTGTCTGGGCGTCCGGCACGTGCCCCTGTGTCCCTCCCCCTCCCCAAAATCCGTCCATGGTTGTAGGCTAAAGCAATATAGAGCTACAAGGGAAGCAATAGATTGAAACAGTGGACATCCAGTGAAACCCATTACTTCCTACAAATCTACCTTTTAACTTAAAAAGACTGCAGTTGCCAGTGAGACTTACATTTTCTGTTGCGATAAATAAGTCACACGACAAGCTATTCAGTACTGTGGAGTGGATTTGACATATCCGTGTTTAATAGACATTCATTACTTCGCAATTTGCGAGAGTTTCCGACTTTAGCTGTTCTTCTTAAGTTGGTCTATCATTTTGTAACATATGAAAATTTGTGCCGGACCGGGACTCGAAAACCGGGAGACCCGGGTTCGAGTCCCGGTCCGGCACCAATTTTCATATGTTATAAAATGATAGACCAACTTAAGAAGAGCAGCTAAAGTCGGTAGTTCTCGCAAATTGCGACGTAATTAATGTATATTTAACATTTATAGCTGCATACCATCAACAACGTGTGTTCCTTGAGAACAGACGTATCATGGTAAATCTCCATGTTTGTCACACAGACAACTTTGCGTCGCCTGCTAAGGGGTGCGCTCACCAAAGAAATTATTCATATTAGATACTGGACAAGTAACAAGACATATTGTTTATAGTCAAGTTTCGAATTACATGAAAGAATGAATGTTACATATTATTTGTATTTTAATTAATTGTTAGACAAAAGGAGAGGAGAGACAAGGGATAGGAGAAATACTAACTCAAAGTCTGAATGAATAAATAAATAATCAGGCAATGCCAGGTTTTCAGCTAGTAAGCAATATTTAAAGGATTGAATATTGTCAAATGTTCAAATGTTTGTAGAGCTTATGGGACTTAACTACGGGGTCATCAGTCCCCAAAACGTAGAAACTACTGCCGGCCGCGGTGGCCGAGGGGACTAAGGCGCTCCAGTCTCGGTCTGCACGGCCACTAAGGTCGGGGGTTTGAATCTCCCCCTCTGGCATGGATATTTGTGCCGTCCTTAGGATTATCTAGTTCATAAGTAGTTTGTAAGTTTAGGGACTGATGACCCCGTAGTTATGTCCCATAAGCTATACAAACATTTGATTTGATACAAACTACTTATGAACTAATACTAACTAATACTAAGGACGGCACAAATATCCATCCCCGAGGGGGGATTCGAACCCCGACCGTAGTGGCCGTGCAGAATGTGACTGGCGCGCCGTAGAGCGCTCGGCCACCGCGGCCGGCTGAATATTGTCCTGGATCAGTGCTTCATCATAGACTTTCGCTTTTTAATGAAGGAAGAGAGAAGAAAAAGGGAGGAGGGTGTGTGTGTTTGTCCTTAGGTTAGTTCAAAATGTTCAAATGTTTGTATAGCTTATGGGACTTAACTACGGGGTCATTAGTCCCTAAACTTACAAACTACTTATGAACTAGCTAATCATAAGGACGACACAAATATCCATGCCCAAGGGGGGATTCAAACCCCCGACCGTAGTGGCCGTGCAGACCGTGACTGGAGCGCCTCAGTTCCTTCGGCCACCGCGGCCGGCTTAGGTTAATTTACCTAGGTTTAAGTAGTTTGTAAGCTACGTACTGATGACCACGCAGTTTGGTCCGATAGATTTACAAACATTTGAACAAGGAAAAGGGAATGAATATATCTGGTTGCACTAGGGCAGTGAAATAAATCAATGGCGACAAGTGAAAATTTTGTGCCAGGATGGGATTCGAAATCATGTCTCACTCTTTTTCGTGCAAATCGGTCCTTTGCAGACGTAAGATGGTGGTTTCTCTATGTTGATCGCTGAGTGCGTAGCTCAGATTTTTTATTAGGGAGGGCGGGCAGCACTCCGGCTAACGCGCTGAGCCATCCGCCGGCGCCACTTGGCTGCCGGGTCACGCTCCCGCCCGCCCCCAATTCCCACAAGCCGCGCCGTACCCAAGTAGCGCCCTTATCACACGTGTCCTCTTATGCTCGCCATTCTCATTTCTGCGCGAGGTCGAACGATATTACTGCATCTGTGGCGAAGAAATGAACCACAAACCGCCATCTCGTAGAAATACATTTATAGGTGGCGTGGCGTCTGATCTTTCGAACTTCTGCTATTGTGGTCAGGGTTGTCCTGCCATGGTCCTTATGTAGTAGTTACTAAACACATCGACAACGTGTTCATTAAAGACGGAGCACAAGCTTGGATTGTTTTGATAAGGAAGGCGAAGAAACCGAAAGGAACCACCACGGAATTTGTCTGTTAGGAAACGTTTAAATCGACGAGTCCTCTGAAGGGAACCGTCCCAGAATGTGCCTGATAGGTTTTAGGAAAACCAGCGAAAACCTAAATCTGGATGGTTGGATACGGATTTGAACCGTTGTTCTCCGGAAAGAGAGTCCATTGTAAATATTTTATTTCTTATAAGTTTCGTTACATTATATTACAGGATATAACAAATATAACAGATATAAATACAGTAAGTTAACATCGATAGACGATATAAGCCTAAACGATTTCCAAAGCCAAATTTCTTCACGGATTAGATTTTCTTAGAATGAAATGATTAGAATGTCCTAAAGGCTGCTGTGTCCGCTTCAACGGAAGTGAGAAACAGCGCAGATTCGTCCGCAGTTTGAGAATATAGTCTTAAGAACCCGCGGTAAAAATTTTCACGATTTGCATTCATAAAGAGTATAGAAGTGGCCATTCTCACAATATTGTTTTTCGTAGTTTTATGAGAAACCACCCAGAACAATCGGGTTTTTATAAGCCGTGTGAAGGCTACCCTACACCAGACACAAGTGCAAAAAACAGCGGACTTGCTCAATATGGCTGGGCTGTAGGAAATGTGCAGTATTTATATTATGACCCTGTATTGTAGGATAGCTTCAGTATTCCAATACTTTTGATAGGGACAAAAATGATCACTATCTCAGGTGATATCCAAAAGAGTTAACCACTTATCTCTGTTATCAATAGAACCCCAGATATGGGGCCCTGAAGAATTCCAATTTCGCAGGCTGTGTTTTCCAACTGTTTAAAACGTGCACTGTCGTGCATTCTTATAATGCATCTCCTTCTCCCCCTCCATGCCCCCACGTTCGTCGCCTATTGTCTCAACGTCTGTCAATAACAGTTTCTTTTTTCAGGAAGCTCACTTCATCAGTCCCGATACCTCCTGATTAATTTTCCAATTACGTGGAGTGGAATATTAGGTAATTGCGAAATATATAGAGAATAGAGTTAGTAGCTAAGACGTAAAAATTTCAACACCATGCATAATGGGGTGGTTCGTCTTACATCACATTGTTCATGATGTCTCTGAACTATGTGTCGTACTATGATAGAATTTCATAAGTGCATTCAGCTTTAGATGTCCATACTGTCTATCTCGGGAATAGACTTAGTAGTGTAGAAGTAATAAATTGTAATGTTATACTCAACGGCGTAGTTGTACTATAAGTAAGATAGTAATCGTAATTTTTTTCATCGTTTTTTTAGGTTACCAGAGATAAATAGTTTCATGAAATTTTGAAATCAGTTATAAATTTTGTTGCAAGTCATTAAGTGCGTTGATCCTTAAACAGTCAATGAATCTTGTTAGTCCACACGGCCACTACGGTCGGGGGTTCGAATCCCCCCTCGGGCATGGATATTTGTGCTGTCCTTAGTTGTAAGTAGTTCATAAGTAAGTTTAGTAAGTTTAGGGACTGATGACCCCGTAGTTAAGTCCCATAGACTACACAAACATTTGAACATTTTGAATCTTGTTATTCATGGGTCGCATGATGCGGAAATTTTTCGCGTATCTCTTTCTTTAAGTAGCCTTATCTCAAGAACTATGTGACATGTATTTCTTACCACCACAAAGAATGTTGTCTGGTTGTAAGCAATGTGTGTACCACGTCTGGTTGAATTCGGTGGAGTCTTTTAAAAAGCGCAGTACATTCTCGCACTATGGGCTCATTTTCGCACATTTCACTGTTTATGATGTCATATCTCCTGAACAATGTGTCATAGGTGATTCCTACCCCTTCAGTGGCTCAGATTACTTCCCGACGGGAAAAAAAGTTTGGTTGTAATCGGTCCAGTATGTTAGTAGAAGATGTGGAACATACGCAGATACATTGTGTGCATCCACCCCTTCCCAACCGCTCCCCATACCTGTACCTGATGCAATTAAACCCTGATAGTCATTGCTTCACGGTAATTTCGCTGGGATATAATTTAAGGGAATATTCGCTCGGCTTGGCTGTGAGAGTGGAGCGAAGGTGACCACTGGATGTACGCGACCTGCGAATCCGTTCTGGCTGTAGGCTTTCTTCCCTATATTGCCTGTGAGAGGTCGCCCAGCATTCTCACAATAGCCGCTCCACGCCAACCGCTTCGGTGGCGCGAGGGGCAGTTGCTTATGCAAACACGGGCGCGTCGCCTATCCGTTAGCGAAACAGTTGACCGACCTGTCACAGAACATGACCCTGAAGGAATCTTTTTGCAGGTTGTGGTAGGCCGTATAGTGCCGCTTTCATGTAGCACTCCGTGTAAGATGTGGAGGGAGAGCCTTCTGTCACCGATAGGCTCCTCTTTGAAATGACTGTCGGTGATTGGCGCGGAGACAGTCTTGGAGGGAATATTTGTTATGTTCGAACTAGCTAGCGCTGTAGAGCTGTAGGCGAAGGCAGTCTTTTGACTAACCTCTTCTCGAGCAGTCGCTAGTTGACCGCCCTGGTGATTATTCTTTGGAAGTGTTCCGTTTTTGTATGTGCGTTTCGATCCTGGTAGTTCAAATTCAAATGTTTGTAAATCTATCGGACCAAAACGCGTGTTCATCAGTCCGTAGCTTACAAACTACTTAAACTAAGATAAACTAACCTAAGGACAACACACACATACACCCATGCCCTAGGGAGGACTCGAACCTCGGACGGTGAGCAACTGCTCGCTCCGCAGCGAGACGCCTTAGACCGCTCGGCTTCTCCACCGCAGCAAAAAGTTACGTATCAGGTTTAACAATTGTTTTGCGTGTAAATAATAAATGCAGATTTTAAAAAACGCTGTATCTTCAGCACCACCTAGCAGCCACCACGTACATTGAGTAATGAACGACAATCTATGGTATTCAACTTGATAGAAAGTAACTTCTCTGCAAATATTGAATTTTACGATGGCTAGTGACGCTTAAATATATTCACTTCCATCTGATACGTAATTAATTCACGAAAGGTATACACTACTTACGGATCAGATTATGGCAACCCTATTTTATCGAAACCGGCTATCTATACAGGCAAAGTAATTTCGTAAGTTCTTGATAAACAAAACAAAATTAGTAAATACGAATATCCTAATGAAATAAATTTCAGTCGCTCATGTTATTTTTCAAAACATTACTGTCTCTGACTGTGAGCTTAAACGAACTAACTGCGCTATTCGTTCTTTGATATACAAGTAAATTAACAGAATAATCTATTGGTTCTTTATTGTACTACGCCCTACTGCTAAGCAAAACAGACTTTTAAATTTGATACCTCTTTCTTTCTCTGGTATAAATTTTAAAATAAAGTCTAGATGCTGCCTCAAGATAAGCTCAGTTACCTAAGACAACTCCACGAAACTTCCTCCAGTAGTTTAACAGATCAGTGAGGTGAGCCAGACACTAAGATCTTAGAGAAAACCAGTGATCTCCATACAATCTGGATGTATAACTGGCCTCCGAGCAAAGAACTAAATAATCTCAACTTTGAGCTCACTGAAGTGATCTCTATTGGCTACAAACTAGCGGTATAATTTTGGTCTCTGAGCACAGAATTGCAGCGTGCCTACATAGCTTAGCCACGGTCTAAGGTGCGTTTTCATTCTGGAAACATACCTTAAGCTGTGGCTAAGTCATGTCTCCACCATACCCTTTCTTCCAGGAGTACTATTTCTGCAAGATTGGTAAAATAAATTCTATGAAGTTTGGAATGTAGGAGGAGAGGTGATGGCAGAAGTAAAGTTGTGAGGACGGACCGAGGCGTGCAGGGATAGCTCAGTCGGTAGAGCGCTCGCCTGCGAAAAGCACAGGTCCCAGGTTCAAATCCCAGTTCTAGCACACAAGTTTAATCTACCAGGAAGTTTGATATCAGCGCACACTCCACTGCAAAGTGAAAGTTTCATTACGTCATATGATATTTTACACAGAAAAATTTTGTTGTTAAAATAATACTTACTATTTACGTTTTCATGTTTCTCCCTTAATGACTTCGCTGCGACGGACTGGCCACTGGCATTAAGTCGCTAGGGTCCGATTCACGAGTCCGTTCCCCATCGGGGGTTCGAATACCCCCTCGGGCATGGATGTTTGTGTAGTCTTTACTATAAGGTAGTTCATAAGTAGTTTGTAAGTTTAGGAACTGATCACCCCGCAGTTAATTCCCTTAAGCATAACAAACATTTGAACACATTTAAATGACTTCTAATTTTTACGAGATATAGGTTCCCTTGAAATTTCACAGGCCTGGTGGTACAAAATTTTAGTATGAATAGGCTATTTAATGATGTGGAATCTGTGGAAAGAGTGTTCGTTTGTATACAACACAAAAATCATTTATTCAGTATACAGTTGGTTTTTTCATTACTACGAAAATTTGTTACTGCATTTTCTGTGAACTACAACAACTGATAATTTCAGTTCAGTTCAGTTCAGTTCATCCCGATACGTTAAGTCATACATTTCCAATGACATTTTGTGTTAATGAATCACAGTTCAACTATCTGGACGGTCTGTACTTGTCCACAAACGTAGACTATATCAAATATGTCCTCAGAACCGACTGTCATTTAAATGTATGAAAGTTAACACGGCAAAATTTACATAGTTCTTTACTATAAAAACATACAGGGTGTCTCACGAAAGACGTATTTCGGCTGCCGAAAACTGGAAAAAGACTAGTCGAATCTTTTTTCACGAACCAATAAATTCTGACAGGTATCTGAACAATATTCTGCATCCATTTTTTCAATAACTTTCACCCACCGAAAAGCTGTACGGTTATTTCATGCAGTACAATGCAAGACCACACATTGCCAATGCTTCTATGGCAGCTATACGAAGTGTTTTTGATGATATGATAGTTAACTGGCCTCATCATTCTCCAGATTTAAATCCCTGTGACTTTTATCTTTGGGGAATGTTAAAAGACAAGGTGTATGCAAGGAATCCTCATACACTCGAAGAGTTGGAAAGACAGGATTCGACAGCCGAAATTCGTCGAGCGTTTGCAAATGTGTTCAAGAGATGTCATGCCGCTCTTTCCATAGAGGGACATCATTTTGAACATCTACTGCAAATAAAGGTAAGCTTAGGTTACTCAGATGGCAATGTTTTTTAAACTCAGTGTATGCGCCCGCGGCACCATAGAGTCCGAGAATCGGGCGCTGCCTTGGCCGGCGGATGCGGTGGCGGCGGACGGGAGCCGTACTGCGCGATCCGCGGACGCCTGGCAGGCGTCTTTCGTGAGACACATTGCATTTCCTTGGCTCCGAAAGATGGCGGTCTGGCTTCTATCGACAGCTAAGCTTTGGACAGTAGCGACATCTCCCCTCATTCTTAACATCCTTGGTTAATAGAGAAATCAATGCAGGAAAAGAATATTTTGGGTCTGAGTCTATCTGGAATTTTATCTTTGTGTCTATGTTGTTCATCGGTGTGTGTGATTCACGAAATGTTGCTGAGAAAGAAATAAAATAAATAAATAAATAAATAAAAGAAAAGAAAAAAAAGAAAATTAACTTTTCGATATCATACGGGTAAGGCAGCAGGACATTTCACCACCTCACATGCTATGTTTTCGTATTAATAATTGATAAAATACATTTATTTATAAATAAATTACCAGTGTCACTTTGATTACAGATAACCTGAATGCTTAAAATAGGTTGGAAGAGTGGAAATATTAATATTGAGTAAGTCACTGGGAAAATTGTTTGATGCTGGTAGGCAACATTTAATATTAACAATATCAGCATGCAATACTTTACTTTTCTTGCAGTTGGAAACAAGAACACAACTAAGTCAGTGAGAGAGGCCGGCAAGCGGCGAGGGGTGCCTAACAATACCATAAGAGCGAGGCGTGTTGTCCAGTCGGTGCGAAGTCAGAGGTTACCGACTGGCTGATGGCCGCAAAAACTTAGCTTACAATTAGTTGCAAGTGCAGATTGCATTGCTTGAAATATTCATATTTGCTCCTCTGTGAACAGAGGTGCATTGTATCTGCTTTTAGGAGGACTCATTACCAAGTTAACAACTGAGCTTCTCTTCTGCTCCTGTCAAGTAGTTTGCAAGAACATTTGATGAGTGACTTCATATTAGAAGTGTGTGTGCCTTTTTTTCTTTTTTTGGAACGAAGTTCTTTATTCACTGTGCAGCCATAATCTCGCAGCTTCGGCTTCACGTCGTGCCGACCCTTCCACGGTGGCCAGACGCCGTTGTTCGTCTTATGAGAACAGTTAAAGAGGGCAATTAAATGTACCTTCCACAAGTTGGCTGTATTCTGAGCTTCTGGTTGCATCCATTACTGAGTTGGGTAGCAATTTTTAATTTCTTTTAAAATAATTAACACCTCCGCAGTGTTGTTGTTGTGGTCTTCAGTCCGGAGACTGGTTTGATGCAGCTCTCCACAATACCCTATCCTGAGCAAGCCTCTTCATCTCCACATAAGAACGGCAACCTACATCTGTCTGAATCTGCTTACTGTATCCATCTCTTGGTCTTCCTCTGCGATTTTTACCCCATACACTTCCCTCTAATGCTAAATTCACAATTCCTTGATGTCTAAGAATGTGTCCTATCAATCTATCCCTTCTTTTAGTCAAGGTATGCCAGAAATTTCTTTTCTCCCCAATTCTGTTCAGTACCTCCTCATTAGTTATGCGATCCACCCACCTAATCTTCAGCATTCTTCTGTAGCACCATATCCGCACTGTTTATCGTCCATGTCTCACTCCCATACAAGACAACACTCCATACAAATGCTTTCAGAAAGGACTTCCTTAGGCTTAAATCAATATTCGATGTTAACAAATTTCTCTTTTTCAAGAACGCTTTTCTACCCATTGCCATTCTGCATTTTATATCCTCTGTACTGCGACCATCATTTGTTATTTTACTGCCCAAGTAACAAAATTCATCTACCTCCTTTATTGCTTCGTTTCCCAATCTAATTCCTTCAGTATCACCTGATTTTCTTACACTGCACTCCATTACCCTAGTTTTGCTCTTGTTAATATTCATCTTATATGCACCTTTCAGCACACTGTCCATTCCGTTCAATTGCTCTTCCAGGTCCTTTGCTGTCTCTGACAGAATTACTATGTCATCAGCAAAACGCAATGTTTTTAATTCTTCACCCTGAACTATAATTCCTTCACCAAATTTCTCCTTGCTTTCATGTATAGCTTGCTCAATGTACAAATTGAATAACATTGGAGAAAGACTACAACCCCGTCTTACTCCCTTTCCAACCATTGCATCCCTTTCATGCCCTTCAACTCTGACAACCGCTGTCTGGTTTTTGTACAAGTTGTAAATAACCTTACGCTCCCTATATTTTACTCCTGCTTGCTTCAGAACTTGAAAGAGTTTATCCTCAGTATCAACCATTTTTCATAAGAGAAATTCATTACTTTTGTATCATCAATCACTCCTGAATTTTGTGCACCGACCTTTTTTTAATAATTAAATTACTATATAGATCACTGAATCCTACGATTTCTTATTTATTAGGACTAGGAATCCCGGCTATCCCTAGTGATAAGAAATTGCCTAAGACTGAAACCAAAAGTTTTTGTATCAAACTTTGGCCAATTGTTAGGAGTGATTCATATTTATTTTCATAGTGGTACCGGAAGATTGGTGAACCACATTAAAAATTAGCGATAGGGCCGTTCATTCAATTCCACCAACTGCGACAGATCATTATAAACGTCATTATTAAAGTTTGAATGACGATCGAACGAAAGAATAAACGCATTTTACATGTACTGGAGAGTTCATTAAGTCACAGAGAATATAGATTTTCGAAAGAGTTTATTGTTCCAAACTTCGTAGATTCTTTTCTCACGACACTCACCCATTATCAAGCACCGCGAACAAACACCCTACTAACAGCATGAAACAGATGGCTACCTACCAGCACAAACACTGGGCACTGGGTGGTTAGTGCATACACATTCAAGCCTTATATATTTAGACATAGAACAACAGATTTCAGGGGCGTTCCGAGACATTACGCCTGTCTACCAGAAGAACACCGTATTTGCGCACGCAGAAATGAACTAGATTCGACATCGGACAGCACTTCATGATCTAAGAAGTGAATATTTTCCCGGACGCACCATGAGTACCTACAGGAACACAATTTTATTATAGTGCTTAGTATTTCAATTCTCCTTTGTCGTCATTCGAATAGATTAACATCAATTTGAAACTGGGTAATTCAGATGAAGATAGATTTGAAATGCTGTTGCAGGCCGGCCGCGGTGGCCGTGGGGACTGAGGCGCTTCAGTCGCGGTCTGCACTGCCACTACGGTCGGGGGTTCGAATTCCCCGTCGGGCATGGATATTTGTGCCGTCCTTAGTTGTAGGTAGTTCATAAGTAGTTTGTAAGTTTAGGGACTGATGACCCCGTAGTTAAGTCCCTTAAGCTTAACAAACATTTAAAACATTTTGCTGTTGAAGACATCAGAAGAATGGATTCTGCAGTAACGTTCGTGCCGTGAAAATGTAGCTTCGTGCCTGACTTGAGCATTGCCGCTTTTCAGACAGGAACGTCGAATCGTTATCATCTGAAGTCTTTAATAAAGGTTAGTCACTACATTATCACACTCTCTTTCTGGTTCCATCACGTCAACAGAGCTTGCTATAAGCGGGACCTAATAGTGCCGCCATCATGATTAAATAATATGAGCTGCAGTTCAGGCACACATTAGTCCGTAATTGTCGATGCAGTTGCCGGTACGAAATAATATATGACGCTAATGGGGGATCTACGCCCCTACAGCTCACAGAGGGAATGTGATGCTGCTGTAGTATTCTGCCACTCGGCAGCTGAACGCGAAAGGCTTGCTCTCAGCAATCGGGAAATATCAAAAATTATGTTACCAATGACGCGATGGACACGGACCGAAGTCCAAGCGTATGGTGATGGAGTATCTAATTCATAAAAATGGAGACCGCTAAGTTATACGCAAGATAAAGAAATTCAGAATTCTCATCTGGTAAAAGGGTCGTAATGACTACAAAAACTGAAGTATACTAGAACACAAATTAGCCCTGAGGGTGAGGGTGTCACTATCAAAATTAAATATCAAGCATGCACATACTTTCGTAATCGGTAATGAAGTTCCGTAATCGCCTATATTTTTTTCCTAGTTAGTACAAATCTCGTAATCGATGCATGACAGCCATCACAGTAAGAAAACTGTGAAGCAGTCGACATACACAAATGTTTCACCGACAAGGAAATGGCTACAGATGTTCATATATGTTTATATTTATGCAATGTTGAAATTCAATAATTTCATGTCTCTTTTATTATTATTATTATTATTATTATTATTATTATTGTCCGTGTCTTGGTTTGTGTGTTTGTACTTCATACAAGTCTACAGTTTTATTTTGGAAACGTGACCTACACCCAAATAAGAAGGAGGTATACATAAAATTTCGTATTGGCATGGCTGAAGTTGATTATAATCTTCTCGGGTTTGCAGCCGGGTACTAAAGTCAACTAGAAATAATATTTCAGCGGTACAAGTGACCGCCATCTTCAGGTGAGCTTGCTGGTACACAATCTCGCCGGAACTGAGATCCAAGTGCGATAGTCAGCTCCTTTATACATCGCGAAAGGCCCACGGTGCGTACTTAAGGAGTAACCGTGACTACCCTGTGGCGCACAAACAGCGCTCCGGTGATAGAAACCGTCGAAATCGATAATCGATGATGGAAAAGTATTATTCAACTGACAAAGACAAACCGTTGTTTTTTAACATCTTATGACACAGGGTTCCGTGTTTTACTTAGAAGATAGCCCTTGTCTCTGTTAATAAGATCCTCAGATAATCGGATCTCTGTGGATTCTTAGCATAAGTTAGTTTCAGTAGTTCGTAAGTTTATAAACCGATGACCACTGCAGTTAAGTCCCATAGCTTAAAAAAAAGAAAAGATCTGTTGCACTCCGCCTTTAAACCGGCTTCCAGGCAGACGAAAAGTTTCTTTTCAACAATTCGCGAGGTTATTAAACGATATTACGAAATGTAAAAAGGTGTAATGTCCTATACATTAATAGATATAGTCAAATGTAAAGTTTAATACGATAAGGTAATTATGACAATTAGAAACTCTTGCGGTGCCTTAATTTGCCAACTTTGTTCATCCATCATTCGAAAATGATAACATTTAACTATTTACAACAAGCTTCACATATAATATCAAACCGCAACGAAACATTTTATCGCTAACATCCCCCACAAAATGATGGAAGGAAAAAGTATATCTCTTTATTACATACTCGCTGTTCATGCGGTCCAATTTAGGAATCTGCGATAACGATTCAATCTATAACTTATTAACTTCTAAATCTATTGTCACAACACTACAGTATCTACAAATATCACTGAATTCACCTGCAAAAATATATCACTGTACGGCACATAGTTGAGTAGATATGACGTAACTGACATTTAGACAAGTCAAAAACTACCTTTTGCTTACACTTCGGCAGCAGGAGTAACATTTCAATTTATTGCTTCTTTATATTTGGGAGACATTATCCACATATATCACTGAATCTACATGAAGAAGTATGTCAGGGTACGGTACATATTTCAGGAGATATGACGTCAGAAAAAACTGAACTGCGTGACACTAGCTTTCCCTCAGGGAATTATAAAAATTTGCAGATATTTACTATCTTTGAGCCGTTTATGCAACTGGAAAAAAAGTTTTTATTTCCAAGCGCGTTTGCCTTTCCTTATTTACAAGGCATCTTAGGTAGACTGGACTATGTACATATTTACACTATTTCTTTTTTACGTTTCTATCATTTAGATTAGAAACAGTTGTGTCATATTTCTCCAATTACTATCGATATTTTATTACTTAAAGTTTTTGCAGATGATGTTCTATGTGTGTTGTGTTGCCTCTTGTTGGCAGATTTTCGCTTTTTTATGACATCTAAATATTTATCCCACAGCGCTAGACACAGACTAATCTTTCATATGATATTTTTGTCCCGACGGTGTTGGTAATTGTTAAATGATTTTTAGTAACTGTTGAAAGTGTATCTGTGATATCTTTGTTCCATGTCTGCATGTGAGCGCGCGCGTGCTCTCGCGTCTCTCTCTCTCTCTCTCTCTCTCTCTGTGTGTGTGTGTGTGTAGAGAGAGAGAGAGAGAGAGAGAGAGAGAGAGAGAGAGAGAGAGGATTTGTGTGTTCGTCTCTAACCCGCCATAAAGGAAAGGATATAAACAGCCTAAAAGAGCATAAATGCAGAGCACCATTTACAAAAACTCTAATTAAATAAATTAAAATATAGCTAGTGATAGAATAAAAAGCCAGAACTGGTTATAACCTAAACTTCCAGAAGTGTAAAAACGAAATAGCGTAAACATGTTCATAATCCAGGCCACTGAATATGCCTTGTAGATATATAAAGAAAAAACATGTATGGCAGGATAAATTTCTTTTTTCAGTTGATAGACGGACCCAAGATCATAATCTACATATTAATGTTAATAGTCACTCCTTGAAATGCAATTCTTCACGTTTGATATAGAATTTTTCCAGAGATTCATTATGTTCATTTTTTCTACGAGTCTACCAGTTCTACCAGTTATATTTTTTTGACATATGCGACCTGATCAGAAGTTTCTAGTCGTCTGTCAACGAACATGAAGTGTTTCCTCTGTTCGTTTAAGACAGTGATTGGGGACCAATTGGAGAAATATCTGTATGTCAGTGGAAGAATGCCGAATCTCATCCGGAAGAGCCGAAATCAGAGAATGTAGGCATGGTGAACGTCGATATGTGAAGCTAAGTTGACGTTGTAGCTCATGACAAGAGTGTTCATTAGGTCTAGTCCGAAACTCTGGGCAGATTGGTGCATTTCAGAGATATTATTGTCCATATTTGTTCAAAAAATGTTTGTACGTCTAAGGTTCCAAACTGTTGAGGTCATCGACCCCTACACTTACAAACAAACTAACTTATTGTAAGGACAACACACACTCTCCCATGACCGAGGTAGGACTCGAACGTCCGGCGGGAGCGGCCGCGCAATCCGTTATATGCCGCCTGAAACCGCGCGGCCGTTTCCTCATGCTTTATGACAGTATGCAGTATCATGCTCTTATAACAAATCATTGTCTCCGAACTGTTGCCTTTGTCACGCAGCACACAACAGCTGAAAACCTTCCTTGTAACATTTCACACGATTCCGTTTTTGATCAAGGATAAGCAATGGCGGCACCCATCTTGCGAATAGCTTTCTGGTGTTCAAATGTTTATGCAAAATATTATGTACCCGTTCATTCGAGATGACCACAGCACTATCAATCTCAAGCACCTTAACTCTTCTGTCATCCATCACCATATCTTGGATTTAATCAATGATTTCTGGAGACCTCCACAGGGCGTCCAGAACGTTCAGCGTCACA
Organism: Locusta migratoria; assembly: GCA_026315105.1. Lineage (NCBI taxonomy): Eukaryota > Metazoa > Arthropoda > Insecta > Orthoptera > Acrididae > Locusta > Locusta migratoria. Next base: position 783,441,331 of record CM048744.1, read on the forward strand.
TGTGGCCACTCCGAAAATTTCGAAACCACTTATAAACTGTTCTAATAGAAAGTGTTTGCCAAGCTTCTCTTTAGTCTCCTGAGGCGTTTTGTGTTTCATAAAGTAATGTTCAATCATCACAAAAAATTCTTTTTCGTTCATTCTTTGACAATCACTTGACTTCCTTGATTCACACGGATGCTAAACACAAAGCAATAGACCAATATGGCTGAAACTTGGTGTGCGTTCTTTCCAGAGATGTTACTAACTAAACATGACCTCGATACACATCGTTGGTGCCATCTCTCGATCTTTGGACTGACTTTTCAAAAGGCCCTCGTATCTCGACTAGCCAACACGACAATACTTCGTAGTTTCTAAGTATGCTTGAGTATTCGATATCCATCCTGCACTCCTTCCCTTAATGTTAGCCAATCAGTATGCCTATAGCTTACTTTCCTCTTTGCTCTCTTTGACTTTTTTTCTGTATTAGATAGCTGAAAACCCGGAGTTGCTCGAGTATTTATCTACTCCGACATTCAGTCAGTGTACTCCTCCTCTTTATGTGCAACTTATCCTTCTGTCTACCGTCTCCTATTTCTACTCTGCCTCCTCTTTTTCTCCGTCGCCTCCGCCAACCTACTATTCCTCGTCTCCCTCCTCTTCCTTCTCCTCACCCTTCTCTATCAACCTAACTTTTCCCTTGCCTCTGTCAACGCCCCCCCCCCCTCCCCGCTCTGTGCTAACGTCCTCCTGCCCTTTCTCTCTGTTCATCACCTACCTCCATTGTGTATCAAAAATTTCACATATCTGCCCAATTTCATGGTGATCGGCCGAACGGTGTGGAAGTCTGGAGTAACGTACCTCATCTAGAGGAGTGAAATGAAGGAGCCTCCCCGAAGATTGCGACAGCAAGATGAAAACAAAAACCGCAATCGGGCGCACCCTGAGTAACGTTGATTCACCAGCGGATAATCCTTCAATAACCGGAACTTATGAGAAAATGAAAACCAATAAGATCCCACCCAAACGGTATTTTCCAAGGCCACGCGTGACGATATCGATAAACACTGAAGGGATATCGAAAAACAAAGACTTTTACTATATGACTTGTGTAAAGAATATCAACGGGACTTCCTTCTTGTTCAAGAAACTCGTCGGGCAGTACAAGATATACACCCAAAATAGATGGAATGAAGATGATCCTGGAGAGACCACATGGGTAGTACGGTAGTGCCATCTTCGCGAGCCCAGGAATTAACGTCACTTCTGCATCACTGACTGAGAAGACCCAATATTATCTGTTCAAACTCAGTAGTATAGCGTTACATCTGTATATAAACCTCCAGAATCTGCTTTTGTCTTCACTGAGCCTGGTAACTTCAGTTAACAAGACAATTTTATATTGGTCGATTTCAACTGCCAAAGCAATGCATGGGGTTATAAAGAAACTAACAGCAGTGGAGAGGAACTAGAGACCTGAGCTGAGGTACACGACTTACTATTCATACTCGACCCGAAACTGCCAGGCGCCTTTAATAGTGGCAGATGGAAGAAAGGATACAATCCTGATAACATCTTCGTCAGCAAGCTTTGTCCCAGCTCAGTGTGAAAAATTACCCACACGCAACATCGGCCCATAATTTGCACGATCAGTGCAGTTGTTAAGACTGAACAATTTCGTTTCAAAAGAAGTTTGAAAAAGGCCAACTGTAGGAAATTCAGAGAGATTATTGACGTAGAAATAACAAAAATCCCTCCAGAAACTGAAATGAACGACTCTTTTGCCAATCTAGTTCAGAATGAGTCTATGAAGACAATACCGCCAGGATGCAGAGCGCAGTATATCGCGGGACTGTCTGAGGATGCAAAGCTATTACGGGAAAGATAGCAGAAGCTCTTCGATAATGACCCATTCGATGATGAGACTATTTTAGCAGGCGATGAACTCAGTCATAACACAGAACCGCAAAGCTAAATGGTGTGACCTTGTGGAGAACCTGGACATGAAAGTGAACAGTAGGAGAGCTTGGAAACTGCTAAAGAACCTCAACGGTGATATCATGAGGTGAAATGATAAACTTAATAACGTTACTGCAGACCAAGTCGCCACCACACCTCCTGATTGGCTAAACCCACGGCAGAAAGTACCAGGAACTGTTAACGCGTGTCCTGGCAGAGGAAAATCGTCACCTCAAGGCACCATTTAAGTGTCAGGACTTACTGGGGCTATTTTCAGCTTGAAGATTGACCGAGCTCCTGGTATAGATGAACTTAGAGTCGAGAAAATTAAAAACTTTGGCAGTAATACGCTGCAGTGGCTGTTAGATTTGATGAATGCAAGCGTAGAAAGGCTCCAAGTTCCAAAGATGTGGAGGGAAACTCGCGTGGTTGTACTTCTGAAACCAGGAAAGGACTCTGATGATCCAAAAAACTTCCGACCTATGTCTCTTTTGTGTCACTGTTTTAAGATCTTGGAACACCTGACGTTAAGTCGCATAGAAAACGTCTTCAACAACAGATCATCTCACAGCAGGCAGGTTTCCGATCAGGCGAATCGTGCTGCGATCAAGTCCTGAACCTGACCCAACATATAGAGGACGTGTTTAAGAGGAAAGAAAACATGGGAGTGGCATTCATAGATCTTTCAGCTGCATATGACACTGTAAACCATCGGAGGCTCCTTAGGAAAATATACAGGGTGAATCACACTAACAATTGCACCACAAATATTGCGGAAACGAAACGTACGATTGATGTGCGGTTTTCACAGAATGGATTGGTAGTTGTTATTGATAGCCAATAAACAAATTGTAAAAATACCTAGAAAGAGTAGTTTTTATGCAAACATACAATTTTTCAAATGGAACAATGGTTCTTTCTATCAAGCACTGGAATTTTTGACACCAATTGCGTGCAAAGGATTTTGAATGATAATTTTATCACGTTTAGTTTGGCAGCTACAACCATTCAAAGTAAGGGTGGAGACTACGACAGCGTAGCTGACTGGCTGGTGATCATGAGACAGTGGGCCGTGCCCCTGGGGCTAGCCACTCGGCCAGTCAGTTACGCTATCGCAGCCTCCGCCCCCGAAACTTTGAACGGTTGTAGCTGCCAAACTAAAGGTGCTTCAAAATTCTTGGTACACAGCTGATGTTAAAAATTCCAATGCATGATAGAAACTACCATTGTTCCATTTAAAAAAACTAGATGTTTGCATAAAAAAATACACTTTCTGAGTAATATTGTAATCTGTTTGTTGGCTGAAAATAGAGCCCCTGACTACCAATCCATTCTGTGAAAACCGCACATCAGTCGCACTTTCCGCAATATTTGCGGTGCAAGTGTTAGCTGATTTACCCTGTATAATGTAACAAGAGACTATCATTTAACATCGCTGATTGGTACGTTCCTGCTCAATAGGAGATAATTCCTCTGTCTCCAGGACAAGAAGAAAAGGAGGAGAAATCAGAGAAACGGCCTGCCTCAGGGAAGTGTTCTCGCCCCAACTCTGTATAATATATATGCGAATGACCACCCAGTGTCAATTTATGTATGCCGAAGACACTGCAGTTGCAGTCCAAGGTAAGAATTTTCTGGATGTAGAGGAGAAATTATCCAGTACCTTGGAAGCCCTCTCCCAGTATTACGAGGCAAACCATTTACGGCCGAACTCTTCCAAGACGCAGGTCTGTGCATTCCATTTAAAGAACGCGGAAGCAAATAGCGAATTGAATGTCATATGGAGACGTGAATGACTCGAGCATTGTCCGAAGCCCAAATATCTTGTTGTCACACTGGGCTGCACACTGACCTATAAACACCATTGCAATGCCACAAGGGAGAAAGTCTCAGCGAGAAACAACGTCATCAGGAAACTAACTAGCAGATCCTGGGGTGAAAACCCAAAAGTCCTGAGAAAATTAGCCCTTGCGCTGAGTGTGTCAGCTGCGGAATACGCCGCTCCAGTATGGAGCTCAACACACGCGAGAAAAGTTGATATTACGGTGAATAAAATGGCACGGATTGTGACCAGATGCTTGAAATCAACACCAACACACAAGATGTAGTTAATTATGGGGATCGCACCGCCCAACATACGACGTGACATCACTGCCGAAATTGAAAAAAGCAAGGGAAGGACACGCGTCACTCTTTATATGGACACCAGCCTGATGACCGACGGCTTCCTGTCACGTACCAGAGCCCTGGAAGGGTCGGCCGCAGAGAAACCTATTTCAAGGTGGGAAATCGATCTGAGAAGCCCGCATAAAGCTGCAAAAAATAAAAGAACTGGCACCTGGTGCAGACCCGCCATACACAGTCTGGAGAACCCTGAACCGCTTGATGGTAGAGGTGCCAAAGTGCAAGACAAACTTGCAGCGATGGAGCTTCCTAAAAGAGAATGAGAACACTCTCTGGCTGTGTCGTTCTGTACAGGATCCTCAACACCTGCTTATCTGTTCATATTTAGACCAGCCCTGTACAATGGAAGACTTACGGGAGGCTAACGACAAAGCCATACCAGCTGCCAATTTTTGGAAATTAGTTTCGGACACTAAAGTAAGTAATTATCTAGATAGAAAGGCAGTTCGTATTTTACATTGCGAAATTTTACATACATAATGAATTCTTTTTATACGTAATAAATATATACGCTAAAGAGCCAAACAAACCGGTACACCTCCCGGATATCGCTTAGAGCGCTGGCAAGCACGCAGCAGTGCCGCAACACGACGTGGCATGGTCTCGATTGACGTCTGAAGTAGAGCTGGAGGGAATTGACGACATACATCCTGCAGGGCTGTTGATAAATCCGTTAAGAGTGCGAGGGAGTGTAGATCTCTTATGAACAGTACATTGAGAGGCATATCAAACATTCTAAATAATTTTCATGTATGAGGAGTTTAATGGTCAGCGGAGGTCTTTAAACTCAAAAGAGTGTTCCTAGAGCCATTCTATGGCAATTGTGGGGTGTCGCACTGTCCTGCTCGAATTGCATGTGCAATGGACATGAATGGATGCAGGTGATCCGGCAGGATGCGTACGTACGTGTCAACTGTCATAGTCGTATCTACACGTATCAGCAGCCCATTTCACTCCAACTGCGCACCATTACGGAGCCTCCACCAGCTTGAACAGTCCCCTACTATAATGCAGCGTCCATGGATTCTTGAGGTTGTCTCCATACCTGCACACGATACAACTGGAAACGAGACTGGTCGGGCCGGAAAACATGTTTCCAGTCTTCAACAGTCTAATATAGGTGTTGACGGGCCCAAGCAAGACGTAAGTTGCAAGTCGTCCAATCAGCAAGGATGCACGAGTGGGTCTATGGCTGCGAAAGCCCATGTCGATGATGATACGTTAATTAGTTCGGACACTGACACTTGTTGATAGCCCAGATCCGAAATCCGGTGCAATTTGCGAAAGGGTTGCACTTCTGTCACGTCGACGTTGACGTTTAGTCGTCGTTGGTTCCATTCTAGAAGGATCCTTTACCGGCCGCAGCGATGTCGGAAATTTGATGTTTTACCGGATTCACGATATTAACGGTGCAATCGTGAAATGGTCGTACGGCAAAGAAAAAATAAAAAAAAATAAAAAAATAAAAACGTCTTATCGCTACCTCGGAGATGCTTCGTCCCACCTCCCGTGCGCCGAATGTAATAACGCTACGATCAAACCCACTTAAATCGTGATAAGCTCCCGTTGTAGCAGCAGTAAGCGATTGAATGCCTGCCCCAGACACCTGTTGTCTGATATTGGCGCTGAGGACCGTTGTGTGTTCACATATCTCTGTGTTTGCATTCGCATGCCTAAACCAGTTTTTTGGCTCTTCAGTATAACTTTAAGAACTTGTTAAATAAATGTAAATAATCATTATGTAAACACGCTAACACGAAACTGAGGGTACAGATTTTTAGTATTAATCATACAACAAGGCCAATGAAACGTGCATAATTCGAAAGGTGGTTTCTCATAGATGTTGCGAATATACACTAAGAACCATTAAAATTGCTACACCAAGAAGAAATGCCAATGATAAATAGGTATTCATTGCGCAAATATATTATACTACAACTAACATGTGATTACATTTTCACGCAACTTGGGTGAACAACCCCCTCTGGCCGTAATAACAGCCTTGATACGTCTGGGCATTGAGTCAAACAGAGCTTGAATGGCGTATTGTGACGAGCCATTTGCTAATGAGAGATCTGGAGAATGTGCTTGGCAGATCAGCAGTCGTGTCCAGAAAGGCCCGCACAGGACCTGCAACATGCGGTCGTGCATTATCCTGCTGAAATGTAGGGTTTCGCAGGGATCGAATGAAGGGTTGAGCCACGGGTCGTAACACATCTGAAATGTAACGGCCACTGTTCAAAGTGCCGTCGATGCGAACAAGAGTTGACCGAGACGTATAACCAGTGGCGCCCCATACCATCACGCTGAGTAATACGCCATTATGGCTATGACGAATACACACTTATAATGTGCGTTCACCGTGATATCGCCAAACACGGATGCGACCATCATAATGCTGTCAGCGTCAAGGGTAACCGCAGCCATGGTCTCCGAGCTGAAAGTCCATGCTGCTGCAAACGTCGAACTGTTCGTGCAGATGGTTGTTGTCTTGCAAGCGTCCTCATTTGTCGACTTAGGGATCGAGACGTGGCTGCACGATCCGTTACAGCCATGCGGATAAGATGCCTGTCATCTCGACTGCTAGTGGTACGAGGCCGTTGGGATCCAGCACGGCGTTCCGTATTGCACTCCTGAACCCACCGATTCCATATTCTGCTAACAGTCATTGTATCGCGACCAACGCGAGTATCTATGTCGCGATTCGATAAACCGCAATCGCGATAGGCTACAATTCGACCTTTATCAAAGTCGGAAAAGTGATGGTACGCATTTGGCCTCCTTACATGAGGTATCACAATAATGTTTCACCAGGCATGAGAAATCGGTTGGAAACATTCCTCATGTCAGTACGTTGTAAGTGTCGCCAACGGCGCCAACCTTGTGTGAATGCATTGAAAAGCTAATCATTTCCCTATCATAGCATCTTTTTCCCTCGATTAAATTTCGCGTCTGTTACACGTCATCTTCGTGGTGTAGCAGTTTTAATGTCCAGGAGTGTAAAAATTATGTGTTTACGTATCTATTAAGAGTGGTAAAAAGCAAAAGAAATTTTAGGACGATACTCCAAATTCTCCATACGTTTTGCCGTTGTAGGTGGCATATTAGTATAGGTAAAATTAACTTAGCGCTTGGAGTTCTCATAGCACTTACATGAAACCTATAGATTTGCAGTGTTCTATAAATTGCAGTTACTTTAAATTTTTTGCATTTTCATGATTTTGCAAACACAACTGGTCGAATTTCGATCACAGGCAAGACTAGTAATTATAAAAATACCATTAAAATGTAGAAATCAAAAGATGAAGTGGATATCATTACAAATAATAACTATGTGAGATAACTTCGGGTTATATATTGTCACGTTGAAAACTGCAGGTGGTCCGGAATTCAAAGGCTGGTTGTTAATAGAGCACGACACCTTACACTTAGAACTCTCTTTATTGCTAACACAAGCATACACTCAGTACAGACTGCCTCCTGCTTGGAGTGCTTCACAATTTGCACATAGAAATAATTTTCTGTAACTAACAAGCACATCAAACATAAGGAACATGTAGGAAATTCTAGAAATAGTAAACAGAAATAAATAAATTTTTCCACCCGTGGCTGGATTTGAACTGGGGACCGCAAGTATAAGGATCTGCGATGCTAACCATCGGACCACGTGTTCCGTCCGAAGACTTGTGGCAATATATATAAAGAGGATTCTTACATTCATGGAGAAGAAGTAAAGGATAAGAGTCAGCTATAAGGATTTGTGTTAAAATATCCCACCACGTAGCTATCTCAGAGATGAGGGATTAACAAAACATCGGGTCTGTTACGATTAAGGTAGCTTTTTTTATTTCATATTTTTTTGTTTTATATATAGCAAGTTATGTCATCTTTATTGCAAGTATTGTTATATCTGACCTTAGTAAACAGGTATTTACATTCCGTCTGTCATGTAAATCATAGAGACCGTTTTTACATATTAAAATGCTTTACATCAGTTTATCTCTATTTTCCCTAATTTTGGCTTGCCTTACATCAGGGTATCTATATTTTTGTCTGTGTTATTTTCATCTTCCGATTAATTTTCCATGTTTGTGTCTGTGTCATTCCAGATTTGTGCAAATGATTGTTGTTGTTTGTATTCTTCGTGTGGTGTGAGTGACGCATTATCTGTTAATTCCTTCAGAGCGCACCAATCGTCCGGCTGACGTACAATTTGTCGTACGTCGTCATTCTCAGCTCTGAGTCGTGTGGTATGAGTCTGTCACACTGTAAAGTAAAATGCTCAGGAGTTTAGAAAAGATTGCCGCTTTGCGACAGGTGACTGAGCTCCGTGCAAGAGAAACGATATTCCCGTCATATTCTCTCTCGGCGTCACCCCGCTTTGGGCGTCAGCGTGAATATTTTCGACATTTCAGATGCTGTCTGTTTCGTGTTTTCGCGAATTCCTGCGCTTGCGTGAGCTTCGCGGCCTTCCGCTCAGCAGGAGGGCTTTCTCTCTTCCCCATTGTCTGAATGTGGTCCCAGCCCAGCCTTGAGTGTCTCTCTGCTCGCCTGGCGCCGAACACTGGGTATTGTGTGGCTTTTGATCGTGGTCTATACTCGCAGCCGGTCGCCAACTTCCGATTCCCTTTGCTGTGACTGTGTAAAGAAAGAACAGTTCAACCGTACACATCTCAAACATGGCAAGTAAAGAGATAATTAAAAAGGAAAAGATTATCCGATTTCATAAGGACTGCTTTTATTCTTATATCAAATCAGAAAAACACCCGCCGCGGTGGAGTGACCGAGCGCTACCATTCGCCTTGCTGCGAAGCGCGCGGTTGCTCGCCGTCAGAGTTTCGAGTCCTACCTCGGGCATGGGTATGTGTGTGTGTGTGTGTGTGTGTGTGTGTGTGTGTGTGTGCCCGCCTTGTTTGCACTTCCTTTTATCCCCTTAAGGTAAGTCCTTCCACTCCTTGGATTGGAATGCCTCCTTTTCCACTTCCTAGAACCCGTATCCTTCCCTTTCTCCCCGCCCCCCTTCCCTTCCTTTTTTCGTGAAGAATCCACCAGCAGTGTCGAAAGCTTGTGTGTGTGTGTGTGTGTGTTTGTATTTGTGTGATTTTATTTGTGTCTGTCGACGGACCTGTGCTTTGGGTAAGTCATCCCCTCAATGTGATTTTGTACAGACTCCTCCGCAACAATGGACAGTTCGTATCCCATAACAGTGTGTCCAAAAAAACTTCTCGATTTCGAAAAACTTACGGGTATGCAGAGAGGTATCAAAATCGACGTCGGCCAATATTTCGGCAGGAGACCACCCTGCCCTTTTGAAGGCGACACCGCAGTGAGGAAGCAATGTGCGATGATCTTTAAGACCTCGGTTTTCAATGAGTAAACAGGAAAAACAACACACACCGAGTAAGCAAGCACACAGCGCTGACACGATCGAAGATGAAAACGGTCAGGATATCAATAATAAACATCAGTTCTCGACGGATAAGTCTTGTCCCTCTTTTTTTTTTTTTTTTTTTTTTTTTTTTTTTTTTTTTTTTTTTGACACGTGAGAGAGAGCAGGATCCCACGCGGAATTTAAGCAAAACCCTCCATCCCTATTCATAAGGTTGTCAGCTAGTTTTATTTCAATCGCTTCCTTGATAACATAGTCCCAGTAGCTGGAAGTGCATGACAAAATTACCGTTTTGTTGTATTCCATATGGTGACCTGTGTCAAGACACTGTTCGGCCACAGCAGATATGTTTGGCTGATGTAAACGTGTGTGCCGTTTATGCTCAATACAACTGTCCTCAACAGTCCTAATATTTTCACCAACATATGACATTCCACAGCTGCATGGGATTCGATAGACACCGAGATCATCCTTAACGGATCCCAACAGTACCTTAATTTTAGATGGTTGACGAAACACACAATTTACATTGTTTTTACGGAAAATGCGACCAATCTTGTTGAGAGTGCTGCCAACGTATGGCAGAAAGGCCACTGACGTGGATGGCGACTCTGTGCTATCATCACTAGCCCGTTGCACATTTGGTCGGCGGCGCAATGCTCTTTTAATTTGCCCTTCACTATACCCATTCTGTCTAAAAATGACCTCCAGATGGGACAGCTCAATGGACAAGCTTTCCGCGTCAAAAATAGCGTGAGCCCTATACAGTAAGATTCGAAAAACCCCTTCACATTGAGCTGGGTGGTGACAACTATCAGCTTGCATACTGATTTGTATCTGCTGTGGCCGAACACTGACATAGGTCACCCTGTGGAATACAACAAAACGTAAATTTTGTCATGCACTTCCAGCTACTGGGACTGTGTTATCAAGGAAGCGATTGAAATAAAACTAGCTGACAACCTTATGAATAGGGATGGGGGGTTTTGCTTAAATTCCGCATGGGATCCTGCTCTCTCTCACTTGTCAAAAACAGTGGGACAAGACTAATCCGACCTCATCCGTCGAGAACTGATGTTTATTATTGATATCCTGACCGTTTTCATCTTTAATCTTGTCGGCGCTGTGTGCTCGGTGTGTGTGGTCTTTCCTGTTTATTCATTGACAACCGAGCTTTTAAAGATAGCTGCACATTGCTTCCTCACTGCGGTTTCGCCCTGAAAATGGCAGTGTGGTCTCCTGCCGAAATATCGACCGATGTCGATTTTGATACCTGGCTGCATACGCGTAAGTTTTTAGAAGTTGTTATTCGCCTGGAGAAATTAAGGAATCACTCTTCGATTTTATTGTGTTGTAAAATGGAAACCTTGATGAATATTGTGTTAATTTTTTGCTTTTTTCAAGTTGCGATTGCACAGCATAGAGACCTGACGAGTGACAGGTGAGCATTGTGGACCGAGCACCTTCCTCACCACAGTCCCTGTTGATCGTTCGCGACTTTTCTGCTGAGCTGCAGCCACATAAACAGGACCGCAATGGTAATTCATCCGTCGAGTGTAAGTTACGAAGCTTTATTCGAATTCTGCAAACGGAAGGGAACAGTGCAACAGAAATCCATAGAATATTGAGCCAAGTGTATGCAAATAGCTTTATGAGTGAAACAGTCATGCGTGAATGGTGCAGAAAATTTAAAGATAGCCGAACTGATGTGCACGATGAAGGAGGTCAAGGACGCAATCTGCTACAGATGACGTTGTTCAACGAGTTGACAAAGTGGTAAGGAAAAAACCACAGGTTAAGGAGAAATGCTTTAGCACTGAAATTTCCAGAGATGTTTAATAAATAATAAATGTTTGTATAGTCTATGGGACTTAACTACGGGGTCATCAGTCCCTAAACTTACAAACTACTTATGAACTACTTACGAACTAGGACGGCACAAATATCCATGCCCGAGGGGGATTCGAACCCCCGACCGTAGTGACCGTGCAGACCGTGACTGGAGCGGCTCAGTCTCCTCGGCCACCGCGGCCGGCTTCCAGAGATGCTTCAACACAATATGATAACCCATTTAAAGTCACTGAAGAGGGTATTGTCTGACAAATGCCTTAATCATCAAGGTGATTACGTCGAAAAGCAGCCATAAATGTACCTAATATTCGATAATTAAATATTTCTTCTACATCCGTGTGTCTTTTACGGTCTATCGAAGGTTCAGAAAAAGTGGTCCTCGTGTAACAACTCAGAGTCTCATGTGATATAATTATGTTCATTAAAGGCTTTCAATGTGTGCCCTACCAGTTAAACGGCAAACATCTAGGTAATAGTCGAGCTCAATACATACTATGGAAAGTGTATCCGACGTTATTCTGTTTCCAGCTTCTCTCATTCTGCCCTGCAGAATTTACATGGATGCAGGTATGAGTGATCACGTACACTATGTATTTGATATACACCCCGTCTCCAGTGACCTAGATGGCCAGTGGAGAAAACACCTGCTCGCTAAATCCAGCACGACAGATCCATATGTTGGCAGGACCTTACTCAGAAAGTTACGGGAACTACGATAGCAGTGCGGTGGTGCTCCATCTTGTTGAGGAAGAGTCACCTTGCTCAGTAAGTGAATTCCGTTATTGTTACCAGACAGTTTCACCTTAAAACAAAAAATATATTACACTTAGGTGAACCATGTTGTATCTCCAACGTGGTGTGGAGATTCCCTGAGCGCCGTATCCGCACATTGTTTCTGGTTTCCTTATCATGCAGTTATGTTCCTTCATGACTAAAAAATTATCTTGGACAGAAGTTTGTCATCATTTTCCACTAAATTCTGAAGACCCGAACAGAACTTCCGTCGCCTTGGATGGCCTTTAGGTTTCCACTTCTGCACCATTGCAGATTACATGGATGAAAGTTAAGATTTTTAGTAGTTCTGAACTGGCTCTGCGCGCTGACTTTTTGTGGCTGCAGAGAAAGGTTTCCGACACACTATCAACAACTTCCAGGAGAACTTTTAGTGGGCCAGAGTGCCCTTGCCCGTTCCGTTTGTCTGAAACCGGGCGAGGTGGCGCAGTGGTAACACACTGGCCGCGCATTGGGAAGGACGGTGGTTCAAATCCACCTCCAGCCATCCAGATTTAGGTTTTCCACGGTTTCCCCAAATCACCAAATGCCGGGATGTTTCCTTTGAAAGAGCATGGCCGATTTCCTTCCACATCCTTACCCAAACACTCCTTACCCAAACACTCCGTCTCTAATGACCACGCTGTCGACGGGACGTTAAACTACAAGCTTGCTTCCTTCCTTTCGTTTGTCTGAAATGCGTTCTTTATTGACGAATTCCTTGTACCACATTCAAATTCACTTCTTTCTGGGTGGTTCCACATCAAATTTGTACCTGGACGCACATTGAATGGGTACAACACTCTTTGTCTTATGTAATTCTAACATATACCATCTGTGTTCCTTTTTGGGGGGCGCCATCTTGAATTTACTGTTCTCTAGCGGAAAAATTGGGTAAATATTACAACCTGTAGAGAATAAACAACAATAATTTAATTTACTGCACCTTCTGGCATCTCACGTAGCAAAAAGTTTTCACTTTACATTAAGTTCAAATCAAGGAGCGTTTTTGTAGACACGCTGTACATGACGTCTGCTTCGACTTAACTGTGGTCGTTCCTTCGCGTTACAATATCACGTCACGAACAATGACGCGGGAAGCTTCGAAAGGCTATCTGCTGACAATTCTCTCCATCTCTTTACATACTGGGGAATGCGGTTACATGACGTCTAGTGGTGAAATCCACATTACTACATAGAGGTGTCTGGATGCTTCTGATCATATACGAGGTATGTCCACAAAGTAAGTTCCTTTTAGTTGTATAAAAGAAACATGTACAGATACAGAAAAAATATTTATTGTACAAAGATATACAACTATTAAACTACTTTTCTAGAATTTTGCAAGCATTTGTCATAGCATGGCACAAGTTTTTGTGTGCCTTCTTCGTAGAAGGTTGCCGCCTGTGTATTCAACCATGTGGTAACATGTTCTTTCAGCTCGTCATCATCGTTGAAGTGTTGACCACCATGGGTAGATTTTAGGTGTAAGAAGAAAGTCGCTAGGAGCGAGACTGTTTGGAGGATGATCAAACACGTACCAGTGAAATTCCTGTAAGAGTTGTTTGGTCACATTCGCCTTGTGAGGTCGGGAGTTAACGTGAAGGAGAGAAAAAAAACCTTCTTTCATATCTTCTTACACCTAAAATCTGTCCTTGGTGTTCAACACTTCAACGATGATTAGCTGAAAGAACATGTTTGCCACATGGTTGAATACACAGGCGAAAACCTTCTATGAAGAAAGCACACAAAAACTTGTTCCCACGCTATGACAAGTGCCTACAAAATTTCGGAAGTTATGTAGAAAAGTAGTTGAACAGTTGCAGATTTTTATACAATAAACATTTTTTCTGTATCTGTTCGCGTTTGGTTTATATAACCGAACGGAACTTACTTTGTGGACATACCTCGTAGTTTAAATAAACCTTTCAATATTTACGCTCAGTATTCCCCATTAGTTTGACCCAATATGTTCAGCATCATTCAAGTACAAGCATGCCAGTTTTCGACTTATAATTCTATTTTCATATCTCAAAATCTGAAAATGACCTTGGAAGCCGAAAACTGGTTAAAAAATGTAAAACTTACACAAAATTGTCTTTTTAATTCAATCACACAATGTTCTACCAAGAACCTAAGGAAAAATCAGTGAAATTGGACTCGTTTGCCTTTGCTTTAAGTTTGGGTTACATACTCACTGCACACATTAAAAGACGCATGTTTTACGACATTTCATAGCAGTTCGTCTACACTAACAACTCCCAGTATATTTACTATTCCTACTGAAACATCCTGTGTGAGGGTACCAACATAGGGTCCGAAATAAGTCAATAATACCAATTGAAGTGCAACTGGTTGCTGCCATTAAAAAAAAAAATATTTTGGGTAGAAATATCTTTCAGAATCTGAACTAGATGTAGTGAGGATTTTGACATTTAACCCTTTCAGTCCCACGTAATGAAATCAGCTTTGGAAAAATTAAAATTCAGTGTTTTCTGTATTAATACAGTGGAATAAACATCAAAATGTGTGTTTTAAAATTTTTGGTCGAACTATTGATTTTTTATGTCTTGTATTTATGTACACACAGACGTATGTATCGAGATATTTTATTACCTCAACATTATTTTGTTGATAGTTAACACTGCCAGAGTAATAATGCTGGAATAATCTTCGCCACAGCACCAACGAGAAGGCAATTCACTGCTGGAATAAAAGGAACCACATTCACGCTCACACTCTCAGCCACGTACAGACGGCAACGGAACACAACCCCAAGATGAACAGATTAATGCCGTACCAATCGGGAAAGTGTCGTGCTAGAAGCATGTTGTTCATTAACAAAAATGCAGCTTTAAGGATTGGTGCACGAAACACGGTATAAATCAACTTTTAACACGTTGTTGTCCAAAAACAACAGTGGGAATGAAAGGGTTAATAACAGTGAATTGCCCGATAATCCATAACTAAACTCCACGAAATTTCTGTAACAACTGTTTCTAAAACACATTGATTTACTGTTTGCTCTGTTGTTTTATAATCTACATACGAAACAAACTTGGCATATGACTTCATTTACGCTTTTTTCTCTCAAAATGTGTGTAGGAGACATGAGTCTGAATATTCCGCAACGAGACGATACGGGGAACAGCTGTAAAATACCAACCACACGATGTGGAATTCGTATCAGACGAAAATAGGCGCTGGAAATCGACGGTATCTCGAGCGGAGCACATCAATCTAAATTCTGACAGCGACGTGGCGTGTCAGCTCTCCGCAGAACTAGCGTGCGTTGGAAAAGCATACGTGGCTGTTCCCTGCCCCTAACAACTTGCAGATTCGGGTTTACTACCTCTGCACCCAGTCCTAAACAGAGGCAAACTAACGAGGCTCACACCGGAAATTAGCATTTACAGGTCCCTCTTTATCTCCCTCGTGCTTTAACAACACCTGCAAGTGGCTGCTCACTCAGAAGAGAATTCTAACTTTTCTTTTCTACCTCAGAAACATGAAATGGAGAAACAGTCTTCCCAACGGTGCAGCCATATTTCGTGTAATATTTGTGAATTCTCGACGGAAAAAGAGCAACTGATGCCTCGCAAGTGTTAAATAACCTGTTACAAAAGGAACGGGAGTGAACACAAAAACATTTGCATACGTATTTGATGCTGGCATGTAATTCCCCTTTTTTGTTCTTCATACTCTTAAGTGTTTCGATACATGCAAGCTCGTGAGCTTTTAGGTGCTTTCACTAGAAGCAAAAGATATTTCCCTCTTTTATTTTATTTATTTATTATTTATTATTATTATTATTTAGAGACCTGTAACGTATTTATAGAATTCAATGAAATACACTGCCCAAAATTCACTACGCCGCCTTGCAAACCCGGAACACATTCATCTAAATATAAATGTATACTCTGCAACTCACACTTAAGTGCTTGGAAGAAAATCCATCGCCATTTTAATACTATTTGTCGACCATTCCATTCCCTATTATGAATGGGACAGCGTACAAATGGTTTAAATCATACCTAACAGTAAGGGTACAGAAAGTTGAAATTAGTAGTTCTCATAATATGACAAAAGCAGCTGATTCCTCAAACTGGGGAACATTCAAAAATGGGCTGCCACAAGGTTCGGTCTGGGGCCCTTTGCATTTCTTAATATGTATTAATGACTTGCCATTCTATGTTCATGAAGATGCAAAGTTGGTTCTTTTTGCTGATGATACAAGTATAGTTATCACACCTGCCAGACAAGAACTAACTGGAGAAATTGTTAACGTCGTCTTTCAGAAAATCATTAAGTGGTTCTCAGCAAATGGACATCATTGATAAAACGCAGTACATACAGTTCCACACAGTAAATGGAATGACACCATCAATAAATATAGACTTTGATCAGAAATCTGTAGCAAAGGTAGAACATTCAAAATTTTTAGGTGTAAGCATTAATGAGGGGTTAAACTGGAAAAAACACACTGAGGATCTGTTGAAACTTTTGAGTTCAGCGACTTATGCTAATAGGGTAATTGCAAATTTTGGTGATATACATCTCAGTAAATTAGCTTACTATGCCTATTTTCATTCTCTGCTTTCGTATGGCATCATTTATGGGGTAATTCATTATAGAGTAAAAAAGTATTCATTGCACAAAACCGTGTGATCAGAATAATTATCGGAGCCCATCCAAGATCATCCTGCAGACACCTATTTAAAGAGCTAGGGATCTTTACAGTAGCTTCTCAGTATACATATTCGCTTATGGAATTTGTTATTACCAATCCCACCGAATTCAAAAACAATAGCAGCGTACATAACTACAACACTAGGAGAAAGAATGATCTTCATTATTCAAGGTTAAATCTAGCTTTGGCACAGAAAGAGGTGAATTATGTTGCCACAAAAGTCTTTGGTCACCTACCAAAGAGCATCAAAAGCCTGACAGATAGCCAGATATAAATTAGCAAATTTGAAAAAAAAAATGTTTAATGTAATATCTAGCATAAAGAAATAATTTGTAAAGACACCTTTCATTAACCTGACACGTTCCACATCATTACGAAGGGCCGTATGCATGATCTATGGAAGAAGTACTAATCTAATCTCATAATCTACTCGGAAAGAAAAAACACACTTATCTCTCCGTTCGAGCCCTGATTTGTCTTACTTTGCTACGATGATCATTTCTCCTTGTGTAGGTGTGATCCAACAATATATTTTCACATTCTTAGGAGAATGGTGTGACCTCGTTACTACGAAAATCGTTGTTGTTATAATGATTATCTCAGCAAGTAATGTATTATTTCCGTTAAGCTCTCCCCTGTAACACGATTATACAAAACGTGCTGCCGTTCTGTGTACTTTTTCGATGTCCGTCAATCTCACCTGATAATATGCTAGTGTAGGCCTACTATCGCGTAGTGAGATAGGGGGTGCCACATCTCTTGATAACCAAAGAAAAATTTTGAACACAGTTTATGAATTTTGTGTGGTTTTCTACTTCTTACCTGCCGAAATAACTAGAACAGTTGAAGGATTCCAGTAAAAGTGTGTAAAATCTTCTATAGTTAACATAATTAATTATGCGCTATTCAGTCTTCATCAAGAACATGTTGCTAAATTAAAGCCCCCTAACATATTTTGGCCCACTTTAGGTTGCGGTAGTAACAATGAAAGTGGGCCTTTGCGATCGTCTTTTGACAGTTCGAAATTTAAATGAAAATAATATAACAGCTAAACCATGCATCTGACACGAAAATAGAATAACCGAATTTGTAGAAGGGAAAATTCTCTATATATATATATATTCTCTATATATATATATATATTCTCTATATATATATATATATTCTCTATATATATATATATATATATATATATATATATATATATATATATATATATATATATATCGTTTGAGATATATTTGCAAAAATAACGTAGTTTTGACACCCTCCATTAAATTAACGAAAACCAGCCGTTCGCGGATGTCACAAGACATTCCTCGCCCAGAACTATCTCTGGCATACGCCATCTTGCGTTGCGTATGTGATGATTTTCTTATTGTAACTTACACGTTGTCATTTCAAAGCACTGAAGAATTAACAAAAAGACGTCGTTCTTCGTACGATAAATGATAATCTAGTGTCTACAAATGCCATATTAGCATCTCTTAACAATGGCCATCAATAGTATCAGATTAATGAACGCAATTCCTGACTGTTAGCTGTAATGTAGTGGGCAATGTGTTGCCGGGCGTCTCGCTGCGGAGCGCGCGGTTGCTCGCCGTGGAGGTTCGAGTCCTCCCTGGGCATGTGTGTGTGTGTGTGTGTGTGTTTGTTTGTCCGTAGGTTAGTTTACCTAGGTTTAAGTAGTTTGTAAGCTACGGACTGATGACCACGCAGTTTGGTCCGATAGATTTACAGACATTTGAACATTTGTTGCCGGGCGCCGTAGCTCAGCACGCCCGGTCAGGGGGCTAAACGCCCTCTGTAATAAAAAAAGCTGAGCCAAATTTTCAACGAACAATCAAGAACGAACGAAACGAACGACCGAAGAACATATATCTACCTGAAGAACCAAGGGGGCACTTCATCGCAGCGCAATATCCGCAAGCAAAGACCCAGGTCCGAATCCCGGTTCCAGTTCACAATTTTAATCCGCCAGGAATTTTAATATCAGCGCACACCCTGCTGCAGAGTGAGTTTCATTCTGGAAACATACCTTTGGCTGTGGCTAAGCCATGTCTCCATCGTATCCCTTCTTCAAGGAGTGCTAGTTCTGTAAGGTTCGCAGGAGAAGTTCTGTGAAATTTGGAAAGTAGGAGACGAGGTGCTGGCAGAAACAAAGTTGTGAAGACGAACCGTGAAGCGTGACGGTATAGATCAGTCGGCAGAGCGCTTGCCCGCGAAAGTCAAAAGTCCCATTTTCGAATCCCGGATCTAGCATACAATTTTCTGCCAGGAAGTTTCGTTTTTTAAAAACAGTTTATTGTATCTGTGTCATTTTTAAATGTAGTACAGTACTCATTTAAAAATACTATGCCTTTCATAAAAAAAAGGTCACTTACTTTTTGAAGTTCCTATGTAATTCACGAATTTGTATTTGTAAAAGAACAAAGAGGTATGTCCACTGCTGCTAGTGTTTCATCTTAAGTATCTTCCTATCATATGCAGTTTCACGACTAAAATAATATTCAGTCTTATTCCGTGGAAAAACGAAATGTAAAGAAGTTGCTAACCTTTTTCACATTATACACAAGTATTTCCTTTCAGTAAAACGATAAGTAACTAGAAACTAAGTGGGTTAGGTCGAAAGATAATTACATTCTACAATTGATTTCACACATCTGTAAATGCACTTCTTCAGAATTCATTGTAGAAATATACGACCAAAACCGGAGGAAGGGTCACACATTCAATGTTTCTGATCTATTTTGATTATTGTCAAGCATATGAGCCTTTCATCTAATAAAAAGAAGTTGCGTTTCATATGGTCTCAAAATAGTATGTAATTATCAGATAATGATGTAGCAGCCTTAAGTTAACAAAATAAAACACAAAATTTTGTCATTCTATAAATTTTAAATACGGAACTTTTTACAGAACACATTCTACATACTTTGCGAGCCATGTTGGTCGTTAATTTCTTTTCCATAATGAGTAGACGAAAGAAGCATAATCCAAACATAGTAAACGCAACGTTTGCTGTACATTATCATCTACAGCTTCCGCACGCGGAGGATATATGTGTATCAACGTCACTTTCCGCTTTTCATGTTTCAGTCGCGAATGGTTAACGGAAAGAACGATTGCTGGTAAGCTCGAAACGTTCAGAGCCGAACGTTTCGTTTGAGGTTCATTTATTAAGTGCGATCGTGTCGCGGAGATGTTAGTCGACTTCACAGGCAGACGCTGTAAGAGAAGCATACTCCATCACATGTATACTGCTAAAATTCTAAGGTCTGTTCGTGGACGATTCAACTAATATTCTTGTTTCCACTACGTATATCTCGCGAAAAGGCCATAAATATAAAACTGGATTCAAGTCTATACGGAGTTTTATCAGTGTTCGTTTTACCGGTGAACCATACGCGACTAGAACAGAAAGAGAAGGAAGCGGCAGTGGTGTCTAAAGTAAACTCCACCATGTATCATAATGTGGCTTGCTGAGTATAGATATAGATGCCTCAGTAACATCACGACTCACGAGGTGTTTCAAAATGACTTATTAAAAAATTTGGAACGGCGAAGGGACTCGGTAGATAACGTTTTGGTAAGAAACTCAAGTCCGCCGGAAATGGCATCCTTCGACTGTACGTCTTCATCTCCTAAATTGAGCAAAAAATCTCTCTGACTGCGAATTCTCTGCTTTCCATATTTTGAGACCAGTATGAACAAAAACAACAATAATATCTAGAAAACATGGGCTCCAAATTACAGACCTGAAGAGGCATGAACACATTTCTTCTAATGGTCAATAGCACTAAAGGGATTTTATAGTTCATCTTTGATAGATATTGTTTTTTTATCCATATGTACTAACAAAATATGGAAATCAAAGAACTTTGAATAGAAGAGATTTGTTTCACAGTACTCGGATGACGTTTGAACATGGGACCTGTTTAAGAAAACTAAATATGATAATCTTTCTAACGTAATAGAATCGAATGTGGTAGTTTTCAAAACTTTTGTTTGTTTATATGTCTGTCTGTCCGTACGTTTGCACGCAAATCAAGCAAAACCTGCTATTCGAAACTGGATGCGGTTTTCACAGTTATGTTTTTCGATGTCTATTTTAAAATGTGGTATATGTTTCATTTTGAAAGGCTATCTAGAAGCTGAGTTACCTGTACATACATAGGTTTTTTTTCCCTGGTCAGTACGGGGAAATATGGATCCAGTGGAATTACAGGCAAACTGTTTGCAAAACCTTCAAACTTTTTTATGTGGAACCAATTTTACCGTAATGAAATTTTTGGTTAAGCGTGAGTTGTCCATGAAAGTGAGTAAAATACCCGAAAACAATTGTTTCGTATATCGACTCTGGAACAGCAGCAGTTTACAAAACTAAACTAAATAAACCAGGATAGAAAGTATAGAATCCGTAAAAGTAGTATTTCGAGACTTTTATCATCACTGGAACAGGCTTCAGAATTTTTCAAAATTCATGCGGATTCAAAATCCACACGCAATTTAACAGTGCAACTAATTATGATTTGAATGATTTGTTTTCCAAAACTTGTAAAAATAGTAACATCGTTCTACAGCGTAAGCATCGTCGTAAGGCGAATATTTAACAGCCACATTCAAGCTGTGAAACATTTTAAATGTAGTGGAGCTCCGCAAGAAAGGAACGATTTGAAGAAATTCGTGTAATAATTGAGAGCCATCGTTCTAAAAGATAATTAAGCACCCTCGTTACCGTTCGTCAAGAGGCACTAGAGAAAGAAATGTCAATAATGAAGTAGTGCTAGAGCGATCGTCTTCAACCCCATTAGTGCAGTACTTCCGTGTTGATAGTGTAGCGTAACTACGGGCAACCTTGTAAGTCGTCAAGTCATGGTATTTAGTAGTACACGAAACAGAAGTGCCAGAACAGTGGTTCAGAATCTGTCGTCCGCAGATCAAAAATGATCCGAAAGAGCTAAAATATAGCCCCCGAAAGATATAAAATTTCAAACTTTTATTCATTTCAATTATTAACTCCTTAAGTGGTCAGTCAGTCATTTAATTTTCTACTAAAAGTTTCTGTTATAATCATACCTTTAATACTTTTGAGTTTAACGAATATTTTAAACGTTTTGATTAAAGTTTATTTTTAGATTGATGCAGTTTATGTTTCTTCTCACAACAAAGGAATGAAGGTGGTCTAATAAAGGTTGTGAGTTACTGTGTTAGAACAAACATCTTCAAATCCATTAGCGCAGCGCATTCGTATCGATAGCGCGGTGTAATTACGGGCAGCGCAGCACGTCGACACGTGAGGGTAATTAGTAGTGACGGAAACAGAAGCACCACAATCACCAGCAAAGGGTATTTCAAGAGGGATAGTATATTTTAGGATATGGCAGTATAGACGAATTGGAATAATTCCACATAAATACAGCAGGTCGTGTGTAACCCAAACAAACTTAAAGCAAAGGCAAATGAGGTAATTTTCGTCGTTCCTTGGTAGCACATCATCATACTGAATTAAAAGCACAATTTTGTGAATATTCTACACGTTTATTTTACTTAGGGCAGATTTGTCACTGTCTCGTTAAGTTCCAGTTAAGATTTTAACTTGTCGTTAGCAGAGAATTGCTTTTGGCAATGTTTCGTTATGAGTTAACCTGACATTAAAAGACCTCAAACTGGCCGTCAGGTTAACGAATAGAATTCTGCTGCTCGTTACACGGCTAACGACCAGTTAAGTGAGAATCTGTTTGAAAATGGTAGGATTCCAAAGCGCAAAAATACCGCTATACATTCATGTGATAATGACCGATTTATTGAACAAAATAACAGAAGCAGTACATGTATGAAAAACTAGTGTGGAAAGCAGCATTATTGCAAAATTTTATCGTCATATTTCTCGACCCATTTATTTCAATAGCGATTAGATGAGTTTGATATACTGCAGATACGTAACCCAACCTTAAAATTATTGTTGCGATATCAAAATACAAACTTACGACTAGTTAAGTGAGAATCGGTATGATGATATGGCCGGAATAAGAGATTTGGTTGACAATAAAGAGGATGTAAATATTTTTGAACGATCTAAGGGCCATTGCCCCAATAAGGCGTCTTAGACGTATTTATGTGGAAGCGCTGCATGACAACTCCACGACCATCTGAAGAGTCCAACAGATAGGTACGTATTTTGTAAGTTATGTGTCGTAATAGAAAACAGAATACATTATTTATGTCTGTAATCTTATTAATTCAGTATTTACTTATACTTGTTGCGCCTAGTGTAAGGCCTAAACTGTGATTTTTTACATTCCAATGTGTCCTTATATTCCTCTATTAAGGACACAAGACTCTGGCACTCACTTCTTGTAAAATTCGAACTTCTTTCAGGATTGTTTTCCGTAGCGCCAAATAACTGTCTGCTAATCTCTTTCCTGCTAGTCAACTTCGGCGAACAGCTGTTTTTTCAGACGGCACTTTATTTGTTCCTATTGCCAACATAGTCGAAATTATCGTACCTTCTCTTTTTCTCCAGGTTAGCAAACGAGAGGTGTACCTGGCAATGACAAACGCAATATACTTAACGAACACATTTAACTGGACGTTAAAGGCATCTTCTCGTTTACTAACGTGAAGATTAACGAGGGATGGACGAACCAGCCTTCATTCATTTTAGTTAACCGGCTTTTGGCTTAGTTTAAAGTCTGAAGATGGCATTGTCAGTCGAAAACTGTTAAATAAAAATAAACTTATAGAACGTATAATAAATTGTGAATTTAATTAAATATGACGATGTTCTTCCAAGAAGCGATGGAAGAATTATTGCTCCATTCCTTTAAGTTTGTTTCGCTTACATAGCAACAGCTGTATCTCTGTAATGTATAAAAATTGGACAGAAATGCCACTTTATTGCTATTAGTCAACCACCTATTAAGTATTTACTATTCCTTCTAAAACGCTCTGCATGGATAAGCTTGCGCGACTGTATTCGGTTTCGACACAAGTCGTCAGAATGTCTGACCGCAACATACAGTACCTATATCGTCGGCGCTGTTAAACCATGGCATACGAGAAATACGAGCCTCACAAAGAACTTGAGACGTTATAGTTGGCTAGTGTGAATCACTCCCCTCTGTACGGGACGAACAGAGAAATATGTGCCAATGAAGGCGTGCCCACTAAAGATATTAACTTTGTTATGTGTTAACGAGAGCTTCGATGTATTAATGTGCGCAGTTGGGAATTATTAAACTCATCTGACATAACAATACGTTCCACATCGAATTTAAGAAGTGTAGTGTGTGGTAACTCTCTTATGATTGTCCTTTATATGTTCCTTTCTTTTAATGCCATGTAAAATAAGTTTATCACATTTCGCCAAAGTGGCTAATCTGCAACCAAATATAGCTCCGTGTTTATCAACGAAAATCTGTATTCCAAAGTAAGTGTAAAAACGTTGATATTATACTCCGTGAATTGCCACGAGATTTTTCGCAAATTATTTTACAAAACAAATTATGTACTGTGGGCATTCGCAGCTGTAGACTTGAGTCATAGTGAAACTGCTTTAGCTGTATGATACTTTATTGAACCAACTAGTTTCGCGGCATTAGAGCCACATCATCTGCATACAAAGAAGAGCAAATGGCACTAACAAACAAGTTATGGTAATTTACATTTGGTCTATAGATAAGAAAACTAAGTGAAAAGTACTCACAAATTATTTTATATTTTTCTCGGTGACTTTAGACGATCCAGCTTTCTCTGGTTCTATTCTATAAAATGATTAAAAAACTGGATTGCTCGAATTGAAACAATGTGTAAATGGTAAGTATGAGAAAACTAAGCATACATACTGGTGGTGTTTCGTTGGGGCCGCCCGTCGTTAACTATGTGGTGCTCGTGACAGAGCTGAACGTCAGAAGTGCGCATGCGTGAAAATCAAATTGAGCGTGAAGCGGTTAGCACTTTGAAACAAGTATTGTAGCGGAGAAGGTTGGGTTACGTCTTTGTATATCACAAAAATTGTTCTTAAGGACAGAATTAACTTCACTATTTTACATCGTTAAACAAGAAGCCGCTTTGTTTATGATATTGTAATAAAAGATCGATTTTTTAACACAAATTATAGTCTGGCAATAAAATGATAGCATATGAATTATCTTAATTGCCATATTAAATATTTTGAATTTAAATAGTGCTTAAGTAGGCTCTCTTTGAGTATCCTACATGAAGATTGCATGCCTTACGTATTATAATTTAAACAATCAAAATTTGCTAAGATGTGGCGGTGGCGCAGATCAAGTAGTCCATTGAGTGTGTACATTAGAAGACGCTTCATGCATCTTAATGTTTCAATCTCTTCCAAAATATTCTCCTTGTGGAGAATTTTTAAATTATTATGTAAAATGGTAATGGAGTGTCCCTCTTCTTGTAGATGTTTGTTTAAGGCAGACCTGGAGTTAGCAAGATTCATGTGTTTTTTAAATCTTGTGCAGATACTTCTGCCTGTTTGTCCAATGTATCTCATGGGACAGTTATAACATGCAGTAGATCTCACCTGTATTGTATTATCTATAGAAGTTCCGTTGTGCGTCTATTTCTTCCCTAGGTTATATGGTATGAAAAAAGCTGGTTGTACATTTTTATTGGGTAATTGTGATCTCACTTTTTCTGAAATCTTACTAAAAATAAAGGTCTTGTCATCTATTATGCTTTTGTGTTACTGCGCACGCTGTCAGTGTCGTAGTAATTCATTTGTGATTTCACGAATGATAATTAAGTTCAAACAGTGTTAAAATATGTTCTTCATTATGTCTTTACGAGAGATTTTATCTGAGACATTTACGAAGAACAGTCAGGGTTGGTGTGGTTTGTGACACAATCAAACGGCTTCACCGACTGACGGTATAAAAAAAAATTCAATATCTTCGATTCGTTAATTGAGAACCTGGAATATTAATTAATTGATGAGTACGATGCCGACATTTCCTTAGGCAACACATCATTTAGCCACTCTGTTAATGTTGAAAATAACTGAAGTTCTCAATCTGCCACACTAAACCGAACTATACAACTTTGACACGGGCTACAGATGTTTGTGTGTGTGTGTTTGAAAGAGTACGTTGCTGGGAAAATTTATTTCACGCTTGATATGTAATATTGTGGAATTTGCGAGTCGCTTAATTTCGGTGCACATGAAATGCTACGTAACAAAACTTTATAGGATCATAAATGAAATCCTGATGCTCATGCGTTTGATGCTTACTTGGTATCGAGTGCAAAGCAACGCCACCTAGATGGCCTTTGCGCTGACTTCCAAGAGAAGTCATAACAAAAGTAAACAAATAGTGTTCTATAAGTTATATATATATTTCCTGTAGTTATTATCTATTCATATTCACGGTAAGTATGACATTAACTGCGATTAGGTAAAGTCGAAAAATGTGTACCGAACCAGGATTCGAACTCGGGTCTCCCGCTTTCTAGGCAGTTTCGCTGATCCGTTCACCACATATGAAGCATCAGCATCACACTTGCATGGACTGCCCAAGTTCGCCTCCCGTCAGCTACACATTCTCAACTTTACCCTGCCCACATTATTACTCAAACTCGCGGTTTTTTCCAACTGATTCCCGGAAGATTAAGGGCCTCCCCACTGAAAAATGAATCATTTCCCGTCATTGGGATATTGTTTAAGCCAATATATATATATATATATATATATATATATATATATATATATGTCTGTTCTTTCGCACTAGTTCGAATCCTGGTTGGGTAAACATTTTCAACTTTACCCATTCGCAGATGTCATATACTCCGATATTCCGTGAATATTTATAGTGATACGTGGCACTGTTCTGAGTTTGGAAGTATGTGCATGTTGCACAATGTATTTGCGTGTTATTTACGTTATTCTCAGCGGACATTAGTGCTGGTAGCAGAAAAGTTTCCAATATGTATCGTCCGATTCGCAGATTGGTAAGGCAGCTTACTAATCATAAATATCTTAGGTCAACACAATTTTTTCTGTGAATCACATTAAAAACATTCTGAGATGTACGTAAAGCACGTGATTCCCCTATTTCAGTCGCAGACAAATACAAATAATCAATGTTTCAACTGAATAGTGTTTCTAATTAAATCATAGGGCTCGTTAAAAGTTACTTCCCGTCCCGGAGGCCTCGCCTAATTCGGCAAGATATTAATATTCCGAACAACTTAGAATGACTTGGTTAGTGTTTCGAAGAGACCATAAAGTAAATTAAGATTAGAAGTACCGGACTTATCCGTACCACTTGTAGTACCATGTGGGTCATTTTTTACCCATAGGAGAAAACTACCGTTTATTGGTATCTGGGTGGTGTTTTGGATTTCTGCATCTTGATATTACATTCAAGAGGATTCTGACGTTCAAGAAAAATAAGTTCTTCTTCTCTAAAATGAATATTACGTAGTAAAAAGTAGATAATCAGATACAATTTTATTTTTATTTTACGTTTTACGGAACAAATTCCACAGTTTGGTACCAAACATCATTCAAACAAGAAAGCGAAACAATTTTGCAACGTTTATGTTTATAGAAAGATTGAAACAGAGTCATAACATACAATTTATGCGACTAGTAATTGTATTTTTACTTTTTCTGGCATTAAAGGTACGTCCCGAGACTCTTTTGTTAAAGAGTCAAAAATGCAACATATTTTCTTGGTTATTGCAATCAAGGGAGAAAAACATAAAAACAATCAATTTCAGTTTATAATTATGTTCGGAAATATTTAGGAACATTAGTTGACAGTATTGTCTAAGCAGGTGTGGGCTCACAGTTCAGACATTGGCTTTGGCACACACACTTATTGGACTTGAAACATAAATTTGACGTATACCATATGCCAGCACCGGTACCGTGTGCTTACAAAGGTAGATTGTCTCCTCTCTGCAGTTTGCAGGGGGCCGCAAGCTCATTTGCTGCTCTGAGAATAAATTCTCGCCGTGAAATCTCATTACATGTTCATAACTTAAAAATTGTGTGAGAATTGATCATTGCCAGGACAAAAATGTTCTGAACAACATGCACAGACCGTAGGTAGGTGCCAGCTTGGACACTGTAATGTCATGCCATTTGGTCAACTGTACCGATCCCAACCTGGATTTTTTTTTACAAAACTAGACAGTTCCTGAAAGTTTTTCTCCTTATTGTCATTGACCTGACATCCAACGTGCATTTTACTCAGAATAAGGACAGCCATATTTACAACCCGTGTAGAGTAGAGGAAAGAGAGACGTACAGCAGATTGCGCGGTTACTAATTCAAAATCTTAGGCAGAATCGTCTGTGCTTACGTTGTGCAAGAGGTAAATCATTGTCAGCTAATTCAGATTCTGTTTCCTGTTCATTTGATACGTCTGAATCACTTCCACTGGAAAAAAATCGTCGTTCTCCTCTGCAACCGTCTCATTGCCAGATTCGTGACTTTATTTCATGGGTGAAACGTCGACAGTAGAGAATCCCGGCATTCGTAACACCACATTGTTTTGCCAGTGTTGCTTCAAAACGCAATCTCGCCAAAATAGACAACAACCTATCGTCGCTGCCATAGACAGAGAACTTCTGCTTTCGTGTCACGGAACTGTTTGCCGTCCGTCAGACCGAGGAGTGGCTTTTCAGTAACTTCTCAGTGCCACTACATATGTTTGCATGGTGCCAGTCCACAGAAAACGATATAAGGATTCGTCCGACCTCCATATTTTTCGTATTTCACGATCTTTTTGGCCTAAAGTGTGATAATATACTCCAACATCTCGTAAATAACGTCAACGCACGCTCAGAAATTATTATCTGCCGAAAAACTGACGTTGCTGGCACCAAATTGTGTTATACTGTCTATGGGTCACAAATGACCCACATGCTGCTACCGGTATAACGGATAAATTTTTCATATTTCTAGGTGGCCTAGAGGGATAAATTTTTGGTGACTTATGCTACTCTATAAGTTATTAAAAGTCACGAGAGGGATTGGGCCTATAATGAATACGGAAGGGGTAGGGGACTCGAAACACTTACATGAGCAAAAATGACCCACATGGTACTTGTAGTGTTAATAACGCTGTTCCTACTCCGTGGTTGACAGGTTCTCGATGTACCCTTGTCCACTCAGTAAAAGTAACTGCCCTCGTATAACGAACAGCTCGTCACCACATGGCCTACTACACAACTCGCCGACGCCACGGGTCAATGTCCACGAGTGGTATCGCGTTCTTCGATTAGCCCCATTCTGAAATAGACTGCGCAACATGCATTTATTTCCGAACTGACAAGGACAAGACGCCTATTCGTCAACGCCGAATTCGTCCAAATGTATGGTACATGTAGGGCGTGGTGAGATATGAAAGTGCACCAAATGGGAACTCCAGATGGCTAAGAATTTAGGAAATAAAAAATTTTGATACAGATCTATCACCATATGCCCCTTAACAACTGCACCTGAGAGAGTCTGTTTAGAAAGCGGTATTTGACTCAGCGGTAAGAAATCTTTTTTTTTTTTTTTTTTTTTTTTTTTTGGCAAATATTTTTTTTTTTTTTTTTTTGCT
Source organism: Locusta migratoria (assembly GCA_026315105.1). Lineage (NCBI taxonomy): Eukaryota > Metazoa > Arthropoda > Insecta > Orthoptera > Acrididae > Locusta > Locusta migratoria. Next base: position 783,470,741 of record CM048744.1, read on the forward strand.
CCTTGGCAATGCGTACACTACTGACTTCACAATTAACCGCAACATCATATATGTTATTTTGGATTGCCAATATGCAGTATCAAAGTAATTCTCCCCTAAAATATACGCCACTAGTGCAACCATGCGATGTATATTTTAATCGCCAGGTAAAAAACTTAATAAAAAAAATTCAAACCTGCACTTACCTAATCGAGAAAGAAGAAGAAATGACTTCCCGAGAAGCTTGCCTCAAACTACATTCCATTATATATCACCAGCTGTCCAAGCAATTATTCAGCGACATGCTGCGTTACGCGTGGTTCGCTGCTGGACTGTGCGATGAAAGAAGCTGTTTTCAGAATGTCAGTCAAGTTTGATTTTCTATGGAGACATTTTAAAAAATCATGTAACTCCAAAAGGGCGGCTTTCATAACGTGCGCAAGATGCTGTCAAAATTATTGCTCCCCCTGTTTCATTGATTAATATCACCCCGGTACATGTAATTGATCAACTGCAAAATAATGGAAGTATAGATTTACATACACGACGTTCCCAAGTACGTTTTAACTGCAGTCTTTTTTTTATTTTTTTGTAGTTCCGAATTTCATCCAATGCCCTTTTTTTTCCTTGAATAAATTAATTATCTGAAAACCCGGCTTTGCCCAGGTATTTAGTAATTTAATCCAGCCTTGAGTTAGTACTTCTCCTATCCCTTCTCTCTCTGTCAATCTCCTTATTTCTAAAAACATGCTATATGTATTGGAGAATAAATAAGAAATAAGGCTGTCTCACATAATATACGAAATTGTAATTGCAGTATCCAAACAAAGAAAGATAGTAATCAAAAAACAGATGACATATAAAATGCGTACGATCTCATATTTTTTGAGTTATATGTTGTACAATTGTATAATTTTTCAGGTATGTATTCATTTGTATAAGTGCTGTATGTCTGTAACATCTGTTGCGAATACAATTAGTAGTAAAGAAGTAACAGATTAAAACACGTTGCGTGATGGGACGATTTTCTATAAACGTTACTGTTTATGTGCTCATATCTCATGACATTACGTGTCGTACTGTGATACAATTTCCAAGGTATATTCAACTGTGTGTATATAATGTCTGTAAAATTTCCTGCGGCTGTAATTTATAGTGTAGAAATTTTAAATTGTAACGTCATACCGAATGCCGCAGTTTTAGTCCAAGAATAGCGGAAAAGTAATAAGCGAGAATCTTTTTTCCATGCATTATTTTGATGTGGTTGTCAGCGAGAAAAAGTTTAATAAAGGTTTGAAATTATGTTTAAAGTTGGTTGCAAGTCGCTAAGTACTCCATCCTCATATAGTGTATTTATAAAGTTTCGTCACATTATGTGGCAGTTTCTTGCAATTCTTATAGTTTATGACGTTATATCTCCTGAACCATGTGTCGTATGTAGTTCGTACTCCTACAGCAATTGTTATCTCACGTCAGCAATATGTGTGCAAAATTTGGTTGAAATCGGTCCAGTGGTTTAGGAGAGAATGAGCATCATTGTCGCTTAAAGCAGCAGTTTTCCGCGCATCTCATTGTTTATGACGTCATATCTCGTGAACTAAGTGTTTTACGTAAATCTTACACTTACGGCGACCGTCCTGGTGGATTGAAACTTACGTGTGCAAAATTTCATAAAGATTGGAAAGAAACTGTAGATTTTTATGTAACACGAACGCACAAACATACGGACACTCTGCTTTATATATAACTAGCTGAAAACCCGGCGATGCCCAGGTGTTTATTTATTCCTACCATTTTTCAGGTATATATTCACTTCTATAGAGGCTGTATGTCTGTAAAATCTGTTTGGAATACAGTTAGTAGTAAATAAGTAATAAATTAAAACTAGGTGCGTGATGGGGCGGTTTTCCATGAACGTTACTGTTTATGCACTCATATCTCATGAACAACGTGTCGTGTTGGGATACAATTTAGAAGGTACATTAAACTATATGTGTGTATACTGTCTGTAAAATATCTGAGCTACAATTTGTAGTGTAGAAATTGTAACGTCATACTGAATGCCTTAGTTTTAGTCCATACACAGCGGAAAAGTAATAAGCGAGAAACTTTTTTCGTTTCATCGTTTTGCTATGGTTGGCATGCGAGAAAAAGTTTAGTAAATGTTTGAAATTATGTTTAAAGTTTGTTAGAAGTCGCTAAGTACTCTCATTCTCGTATAGTGTACTTATAAAGTCTCGCCGCATTATGTGCCAGTTTTTTGCGATTGCTATTGTTTATAAAGTCATATCGTCTGAACCATGTGTCATATGTGATTCTTAAACCTGCAGCTATTGTTACCTCACGGTAAGGAATGTGTGTGCCAAATTTGGTTGAAATCTGACCAATAGTTTAGGAGAAAATGAACAGCATTGTCGCCAAATGCAGCAGATTTTCGTGCCTCTCAATGTTTTTGATGTCATTTCTTATGAACTCTCTATCGTACGTGATTCTTACACTTACGACGACCGTCCTCATGGATTGAAACTTACGTGTGAAAAATTTCATAAAGATTGGAAAGAAACTGTAGATTTATATGCAACACGTACACACTAACAAAGATACGGACACTCTGCTTTATACATAAAGAAGATAAAAAAATCTATATGATTTTGCGGTTATTTGTGACCTCTGTCTACATCAATATTCTGCAAACCACTGTGAAGTGCATGTACCAGTTATTAGGGTTTTTTCCCATTCATATTCATTTATTGAGTGGTGGGAAGAATGATTGTTTAAATGCCACCGTGCGTGCTGTAATTAATCTAATCATCTCCTCACGATCCCTACAGGAACAATATCTAGGTGTACGTATTACCAAGGAGCAGAAAAAATATTGCCGCCGAGAGAAGTTGTACCCGCGACCTTCTCAATACGAATCCGATCTTTTACAGCTAAAGAAACATCGCTTCCTTAACACGCCGTCACAGGGCATATTCATATGGCGATAGATCCGTAACAAACTTCCGTTTTATTTCCTAAACGCTTGCCATCGGGAGTACCCACTTGGTACACGTTGGTGTTTCACCACGCCCTAAATGTACCATAAATTTCGAAGTATTTGGCGATGACGAGTAGGCGTCCCTTCCTTGTGAGCACATTGCTAAACAACACTGGTAGTTTGTTGCTGTTCCGACTACTCTAGCAGGCAGCGCACAGGCCTTCGTTCATCGCGGTGGCGTCGGTGACAGGCGGCTGTGAGCTAGGGACGCCCCCGCGTGCGGCTGCCTTACCGGCGGCGGCGTTGGCGGCGGCCGCGGGCGGCGTGTCGGGGGCGGCGGCGGGCGCGAGCAGCAGCAGGCAGAGCGCGGGGCCCACGGGCAGCGGCGCGGGCGCGCGCATCGCGACTGCCGCTGGCCACGCGGCCGCCACGCGACACCGCCACCGCGCCGACGCCGCGGCCGGCGCCGGCGCCGCACGTAGCAGCCGCCGGCCGACCGGCGCGGCCCACGTGGTGCCGACACGCTGCGCGCTGCGGGCCCAACAAACACCCGGAGCTTAACAAAAACAAAATGTCAGTTTGGTTTTCAAACAAGCTTTTCAACTGAAAATGCTATACATACCTTCACTGATGAAATATTAAATGCTTTGAATAACCGGACATCACCAGTAGGGATTTTTTGTGATCTCTCAAAGACTTTTGATTGTGTAAATCATGGGATTCTTCTAGATAAGCTTAAGTATTGTGATATGTGTGGGACAGTGCACAAATGGTTCAAATCATACTTAACTGGAAGAGTGCAGAAAGTTGAAATAAGCAGTTCACATGATGCAGATGACATAATTAATTCCTATAACTGGAGAGTTATCAGAAATGGGGTCCCACAAGTTTCGGTCTTGGGTCCTTTGCTGTTCTTAATATATATTAATGACTTGCCATTCTACATTCACGAAGATAAGCTGTTACTTTTTGCTGATGATACAAGTATAGCTATCACACTTGACAAACAGGAATTAACTGATGAAATTGTAAATGATATCTTCCAGAAAGTTATTAAGTGGTTCTCTACAAATGGACTCTCATTAAACTTTGATAAAACCCAGTATATACAGTTTCGTACAGTAAATGGCATGACACCAAAAAAAATGTTCAAATGTTTGTAAATCTTATGGGACTTAACTACGGGGTCATCAGTCCCTAAACTTACAAACTACTTATGAACTACTTACGAACTACGACGGCACAAATATCCATGCCCGAGGGGGAATTCGAACCCCCGACCGTAGTGGCCGTGCAGACCGTGACTGAAGCGCCTCAGTCCCCTCGGCCACCGCGGCCGGCGGCATGACACCATTAATAAATTTAGACTTTGAACATAAATCTGTAGCTAAGGTAGAATATTCAAAATTGTTAGGTGTTTGCATTGATGAGGGACTGAATTGGAAGAAACACATTGAAGATCTCCTGAAACGTCAGCTACTTATGCTATCAGAGTCATTGCAAAATTTGATGATATAAATCTCAGTAAATTAGCTTACTACGCCTATTTTCATTCACTGCTTTCATATGGGATCATATTCTGGGGCAATTCAACATTGAGTACAAAAGTATTCATTGCACAAAAGCGTGTAATCAGAATAATTGCTGGAGCTCACCCAAGAGCATCCTGCAGACATTTATTTATGGATCTAGGGATATTCACTGTAGCTTCACAATATATATATATATATATATATATATATATATATATATATATATATATATATATATATATATATATATATATTCATTCATGAAATTTGTTATTAACAATCCGTCCCAATTCAAAAGTAACAGCAGTGTGCATAGCTACAACACTAGGAGAAAGGATGATATTCACTATTCAAGGTTAAATCTAACTTTGGCTCAGAAAGGGGTGAATTATGCTGCCACAAAAGTCTTTTATCACTTACCAAGTAGCATCAAAAGTCTGACAGATAGCCAACTGGTATTTAAAAAGAAATTAAAGGAATTTCTAAATGGCAACTCCTACTACAATGTAGATGAATTTTTAGATAAAACTTTTAAAAAAATTAAAGAAAAACAAAAAACAAAATCCTTAAAATATTGATTGTCAAGTATAGACAATACTTAACTCACACGTTCCACATCATTGCGAAGTGTCGTAAATGTGATCTATGGAACAAGTATTAATCTAATCGAATCTAATCTAAACCGCAATCTAACATGTACAGTCGCGACACTCACTGCTCTGGAAGTTGTTAGCGTTGACAGCTGGAGCGACGCTAGCGTACCAAGCGGCTAGACGACACTCATTCATGTCGTCCCTTTTCTAACGCTATTTACGAAATACTTAACATCTTTCACTATGTAAACGAAGGCTTCCGCGGCCGTTGTCATTGTTGATAAAACTCTTCTGGGTATTAGACCGCATTGTCAATATATCAAATATTTCACCGACGTTTCGGCTGCTATTGCAAACGGCCATCTTCTGGGTGTTACGTTTACTGCTGGATGAGGGAAAGCTGGTGTCTTAAATATTAAATGTTGCCAGTTATCATTGGTGGTTTCAGAGCTCTTATCATTGGTGTTTGCTTTATTTCTCCCTATTGGTGGAAAAGGAAGTCCAGGATTGGTGTTTATATTAATGTTTGCCATTGGTTAAAACCAGCTTTCCCTCATGCAGCAGTAAACGTAACACCCAGAAGATGACCACTTGCAATAGCGGCCGAAACGTCGGTGAAATGCGGTCTAATACCCAGAAGAGTTTTATCATCTTTCACTATCTTCAAGCGTTGGTTTAAAACCGGGAGAAATGTACGATTTTCAAATAAAAACGAATATGACTTTAACTCTAGAAATATATTACGAGGTCGGGTAGAACTATTGTCTAGCCTCCTTCAGATGTCTCTTCCTATCGCCCTATCAGCCTCACCTCGGTGTTTAGCAAGGTTTTGGAAACCATCCTTTCTCGCCGCATTCATCAGCAACTCCGTCAACACAAACTCTTCCCCTTCTCCCAATGTGGCTTCAGACCCTCCTTCTCTGTCGATGAACAACTCCTCCGCCTCACCCACCTCCTTTTCGTCCAGCTAAATTCCCGTCGCGCCGCCATATTTGTCTCCCTCGACATCGAGAAGGCCTTCGATCGAGTATGGCATACCGGTTTTCTTTTAAAACGTCAAACCTATGCTCTTCCTATTAATTACGTCCGTTTCATCACTTCCTTTCTCTCCCACCGCCCATCCTATGTCACTGTCAAAAACTCCTGCCGCGGTGGAGTAGCCGAGCGGTCTAAAGCACCTCGCTGCGGAGCGCGCGGTTGCTCGCCGTGGAGGTTCGAGTCCTCCCTGGGGCATGGGTGTGTGTGTTTGTCCGTAGGTTAGTTTACCTAGGTTTAAGTACTTTGTAAGCTACATACTGATGACCACGCAGTTTCGTCCGATAGCTTTACAGACATTTGAACATTTTTTAATAACTCCCGCTTGTTGTACCCCTCTGCCGCGGTGCTCCGATCGTCTGTCCTCTCCCCCCTCCTCTACCTCATTTACTTCGCTGACATGCCAAAACCCAGCCTCCTGTCCATCTCTTTCAGTATGCTGACGATACTGCCTTCCTAGCCCTCGCCCCCTCCCTTGCACATTCTCAGCACCTTCTTCAGTCTCACCTCTCCCAATTCTCCAATTGGTGTAACCAGTGTCTCCTCTCCGTCAACCCCAGCAAATCCCAGGCAATCATTATCGGTCGTTCCACCCGATCCTTCCGTCACCGCGACATGTACCTCACACTCCATGACCGTCCCATCCCCCAAACCTCCACACTCAAATACCATGGCCTTACCCTGGATCGCTCCCTTTTCTGGAACCCTCGCCTTCAAACAGTCCATCAAAAAGCCCTTTCGTGTCTCAACCTCCTCAAGATCCTTTCCAGCTAGACTTGGGGACTTAACCACTCCACAATCCTATACACCTATCATTCCTTGATGAGCCCTGTCCTTTGCAGTTTCCAACCCGCTGGGATACCCGCCTCCCCCACCTATTATAAATCCCTCCAAATCCTAGAACGCCACACCCTCCATCTCGCTTACCCCATCTGCCTTCCTTCCCCCATCTGGATTCTCTACAATCTCATCCCTTTCCCTCACCTTCTAAAGTTCCTTGAACATATCCATATCCTATACAACTCCTGCAAAATTGAATCCAGTCATCCTGTTGTCTCTCCCCTTCTGCTGTACACCGGGCCTCTGCCACGCCGGTACCAGGATATCCCTCCCTCCCAGACATTCATAATCTCCACATCCTCTCCCAGGCTAACTTTCGCCACCTCCCTCTCCCAGATGACGCCCTCCGTCTTGATATTTACCCCTTCTTTCAACCCTAATCCCTCCCCTCCCCATATATTGCGTGGCCCCCTCCACTCCCTCTTCCCTCCCTTCCCTCCCCCACTTGAATCTCCCTTCCCCCTCCCTCAGACTTCTCACGTTTTCCTTCCTCACTCCCCCACCTCTCCCCTTCCCGCCCCTCTGCGCCTACCTTCCTACCACTCTCCCCCTGTGGAGTCTCAGTGCTTTACTTTTAATCGTGTTTTTAACAGTGCACCGTGCTAGTTAGTGTCAAGTGGTTGACGTGATTTTAAGACTTCAGCAACCGCCACATATGCAGAACAATGTGGAGCCATGTTTCTTATTGTCTCTCTGTTCTTGTCATCATTACCGATGCAAAATCTGTGTTTTTTTAACCACTGTGACAGTTTTTAAATTATAATTATGTGTGTTTTAAAACCTTCATTGTTTTTAATTCGCCGATCTTTATCTTCTTTTTCATTGTTAAATTCAACAATTTTATCTTCTGTTTTAAACAACCAATTGTCAAACATATATATACACTGGGCTGAAGAGCAGCTTTCAAGGCTGCTGCCAGCCTGCCGCATGGGGTATTAAAATACCTAGGATTTTTTGTGATCTCTCAAAGGCTTTTGATAGTGTAAATCAAGGGGTTTTCTCATAGATAAGCTTTTCTCGTATGAGTGGGACAGTGGACAAATGGTTTCTATCATACTTAACTGGAAGAGTGCAGAAAGTTGAAAAAAGCAGTTCATATGATATAGAAGAAATAATTAATTCCTCTAACTGGGGATTTATCAAAAATGAGGTCCCACAAGGTTCGATCTTGGGTCCTTTGCTGTTTTAAATGTATATTAATGACTTGCCATTCTACATTGACAAAGATGCTAACCTAGTTCTTTTTGCTGACGGTAAAATTATAGCTATCACACCTGATAAACACAAATTAACTGATGAAATTGTGAATGATATCTATCAGAAATTTATTAAGTGGTTCTCTGCAAATGAACTCTCATTAAACTTTGATAAAACCCAGTATATACAGTTTCATACAGTAAATGGCATGACACCATTAATAAATTTAGACTTTCAACATAAATCTGTAGCTAAGGTAGAATATTAAATTTTTTTGGGTGTTTGTATTGATGAGGGATTGAATTGTAAGAAACATATTGAAGATCTACTGAAACATTTGAGTTCAGCTACCTATGCTATCAAGGTCATTGCAAAATTTGGTTATGTACATCTCAGTAAATTAGCTTACTATATCTATTTTCAACACTGCTTTCATATGGGAAAAGTATTCATTGCACAAAAGCGTGTAATCAGAATAATTGCTGGAGCCCACCCAAGAGCATCCTGCAGACATTTATTTAGAGATCTAGGGATCTTCACTGTAGCTTCACAATATATATATTCACTCAGGTTATTAACAATTCGAACCAATTCAAAAGTAATAGCAGTGTGCATAGCTACAACACTAGGAGAAAGGGATGTATTCGCTATTCAAGGTTAAATCTAACTTTGGCACAGAAAGGGGTGAATTTTGCTGCCACAAATGTCTAAAAAACGATAAGTGTGGAGACTTTTTCTTGTTATTAACACAACTGATTGCGCCACAGAAGTTACCAGCAGTAAAAACCATTTCAGAAAATCAAAGGGAATGTTGCGACTGCGTATATTACACTGTGGTTCAACCACAGTCTAACAACACAGTCAGAACACTCCCATTGATTTTTGTTAACCCTTTGACTGATATGGCCGTCTATAGACTCAGCTCTGCGCCCTTTCCCTGGTGCTGTGGACGTCTATAGAAGCGGCTCCGCGCCCTTCCCCTGGTGCTATGGAGTCTCTAGATGCGGCACTGCGCCCTTCCTCTGGTGCTATGGAGTCTCTAGATGTGACACCGCGCCCTTCCCCTGGAGCTGTGGACGTCTACTGATGCAGCTCTACGCCCTTAGCCTGGTGCTGTGGACGTCTATAGATGCGGCTCCACGACCTTCCCCTGGTGCTATGGAGTCTCTAGATGCGGCACTGCGCCCTTCCCCTGGTGCCGTGGATGTCTACGGATGCGGCTCCACACCCTTCTCCTGGTGCTGTGGACGTCTACAGATGCAGCTCCGCACCCTTCCTCTGGTGCTATGGAGTCTCTAGACGCGGCACTGCTCCCTTCCCCTGGTGCTGTGGACGTCTACTGACGCGGCTCCACGCACTTCTCCTGGTGCTGTGGAAGTCTATAGACGCGGTACTGCTCCCTTCCCCTGGTCCTGTGGACGTCTACAGACGCAGCTCCACGCCCTTCCCCTGGTGCTGTGGACGTCTATAGACGCGGTTCTGCGCCCTTTCCCTGGTGCTATGGAGGCTCTAGATGCGGCATAGCGCCCTTCCCCTGGAACTGTGGACGTCTACTGACATGGCTCTACGTATTTAGCCTGGTGCTGAGGACGTCTATAGACGCGGCTCCACGCCCTTTCCCTGATGCTATGGAGTCTATAGATGCGACACTGCGCCGTACCCCTGGTGTTGTGAACGTCTATAAACGCGGCTCCGCGCCCTTCCCTTGCTGCTATGGAGTCTCTAGATGTGGCACTGCGCCCTTCCCCTGCTCCTGTAGACGTCTATAGACGATGCTCTGCGCCCTTTCCCTGGTGCTGTGGACGTCTACAGACGTGGCTCCACACCCTTCCCCTATTGATGTGGATGTCCCCAGTCGCGCGGCTGCGACATACCGTCTGTGCTGTTGATGTGTTCAGACGCCCTGAGCCCCCACTTCCTGACTGCTGTGGACGTCTCCGAACAAAGAGTTGTATTTCCGCACAGTTTATCCAGCAGCTTTCTAGAGTTTCAACCGCATATTTCGAATGTGCATCTGCACTTACTGCTTCAGTCCTTCTTTGTTGATTTTTGTTTCGCATTTTGTGTTTTTGTGTAAGTTAAGTACAAAAAATTAGAAATGTCGGATACTGGCAATCATTGCCTGTTCACACGAAGCATTTCGCCTTTCCGCCCTTCTACTCCAGTAGTCTGGCTGTACGGTTCGAGAGTATGTATTCCTTTGTTGCTGTGTTCCCTCTTTCAAGTTACGTGTTTTCAGCATAACAAGGCGAACATCTCCTTGTTAGTCCTAAAATGTAGAAGTCTATCAGCTGGATCATAACACTGCTAACTCGAAGCACGCACCTGATCAACATGTTGCAGTCTGTCTGAACACGAGGTACATTCTGTTTAAAGACCGTATGTGTGATTGAGTCCGTATTGCGTGGCCTCTCACAGTATTGTCGAAACTCGTGTCACCAACTGTCTGCATTTCCCTGGCCATATTGATAACGTGTAGTAGTCTTCCGTTATCTCCCAACGTGCGACATTAAAACCCTCCTCCCCTACTTCGCGCACCGGACTCGAACCACGACAAATCACCTCACGGCGTAGACGGAACAGTAACGGACGGTGTCGATGAGCCCACACCCTGTCATTCGTCTTGCAAGCCCGAGTGAAAACAGCTGCGGAAACGACAAAGTGCACATCCAGGGCAGGTGATCAGGGGCGCCAGAAGGCAAAGCGTCCATGGCCAAAGTTGTTGAAGACTACAGCGAGGGGGATAAGCTGAGGGGGATAAGCTGGAGTCCAGATCCATGGAGTCTGGATAGTCTAGCGATGGACGATCCACGTCCATACATACTAACCAGTTGCTGGAATGGCGACGCTGATGGCTGTGAGTTGGCGTGCTGACGAAGCAGCACCCACGTGGCGTAACAGGTGGGAGGAAAAATTCCAGTGTAGGAGGAAGACTCTGCAGCACATATGCCGACTGCTGGATGTCGGTGCGGCAACCACCCGGACTCTGTGAAAGGAAAACTCTCGACCGAATCGCCATATTAACAAGTGCAAATCAAAGCTGTTTTTAATGTTAGCGTACAATGCATCCGGGTCCTAGGTCAGAGAGATCCCTCCATCCTTTGCAGAAATAGTACCCATTGCCCATGCGTGCTTGGTTGTACACGCGAAGACAGAAAATGTAGTCCTATGCTGCTGTGGAGATCGTACTGATCGAGGGTGGAAAAAGGATTTATGAAGTATGTAATGGTGCTTTCGTATGAAAACGGGCGTTACGTATTAAAGTTGAGGTTGGGGACCGCTTATGAAATTTTACCAGTTGGTGATATATTTCAAATGAAAATACTGATCAATTTTGAAAAGGAAAGGACAATTTAAACAAAATTGTATTCCGCCATTAAATGGTAGCGGTCGTGATATTGGTAGCAAATACAACACCAGAAAGCAACATTATGGAAGAAGTCGGCGGAATCTAAATTTTACCTTGTTGAAACCTTTGAGTAGTATTTCTGCCATATTCTGCTGTTATTATGGAAGAGATAAGTGGACTATTCCTTCGATTAATGTTAAAACAATTGATGCTGGGATTGTTCGTTTCGTTTGCTATTGTTCTATGACCGTGTTGAAAATTAATCATGATAGTCGCCAAAAATTGCAAAATTATCGGACCTCATAAACATCACGAAGATTTTCCTGCAGGCATTGAAATGCAATAAACCATTCATAATCACGAAAGAAATTAAAGTTGCACATAGAATGTCCTAGCACAATCGCGAAACGAACTGCAACAATACCCAAGCATCACTTTATGAAGTACTCGGTCTGCTGAAAGTAAATAACTTTAAAATTAGTGAGAATGGAGAAGGGATTGTAAATGAGTATGATCTTTCAAATTAACTGTGGGGTTTATTGAAATCATTAAAAAAAGAACTAAGCTCACACTTACAACGGTTAGGCAAAGTCCATGGGTGGAACACATCCTAATTCATCGAGAAGAAAATAGTAAGTCCCGATCAGTTCCGCTCTTTCCCTTCAGCTTGTTACAAAAATTTGAACGTGATAAATATCAAATGTTTATCGATACGCTGGCAGAGAGAGGGCGGAAGTCAGCGACAAGTGTCGCACAAGTTATTTTGACGAAAAAAATGCATTAATGTATTACTACATTTGCCCCCTCTCGCTTTGAGTGGGGAAATGAAGATTCCCTACTCAAAGTAAAAAAAAAATATATTATTATTATTATTATTATTATTATTATTATTATTATTATTATTATTATTATTTTCGTATTTGTATACATTATTCAAGAAGAATTTATGTCATTACATTTGATCTTAATATTGTGTGAGCTTATATTTGATTTCTGTTTATAGCATATTGACAATTTTGAAATTTCATTTCTTTTTAACAACACAATGTGATGTGTATACATTTTGATTATTACATCACAAATTAATTTTTTGTGTTTTTATTTTGCATTTTTATTATAATTCAATCGACGCAAAGTGACGGTGAGTGAGCGAGTAGTGCGATGGTGCAGCGAGGAGATTGGGGGGGGGGGGGGCGGAGCGGTTCCGCAGCGCGCCTCGATTGTTGACGCGTGGGCGGTGGCGCATGCCGATGGTTGTGGTGGGGAGAAGACGCTGTTGGCCCCCAGTGCCGGCGGAGTAGCCGGTGTGGCGTCAGGATTGCGCACCCGCTCGCTTTGGCTGGGCCAGTTTTCTCAGCCCGTCTCAGTTTGGATTACAAAGCATATCCTGCAAAAGTTCTATATTTGCATTTAAAATGAATCAACTTTCATTAGAAGAGGCATTATTATTTGATTCGTAATAATGCTTGAGAATCTAACCTTTTACTATATACACATATTTAGATATTATATATATATACAGGTATCATTCAAGAATGACATTACTTTATTAGTTCATGGATTGTGCGTTTGCAAATGCCACGGCACAGTCTTTTAATGCGACAAGGTTGAAGAGTCAGTGTGTTTAACATCACTTTTAAACATTTTATTTTCAGTTCGTGAAGTCGTTGTCCTTGTCAGTTTGAAATTTTCGCGCGGCGGGTCCGCCGCCGGCTGCGTGACGTAACAGTAAGGTCTCAATAATAGGCATGTAGTTGACGCGCACCAGTCTCGCCAGTGCTTGTGTGTCCGTGGCGATGGCAACACGTGAGTTTCCATAAGTGTTCATTACACATGGATTTTTTTTTTTTTTTTTTTTTTTTTTTTCGTGCGGTCGTGTGTGATTTCTGCACTTCATTCTTTGGACGGGGATACCACGAAAATCGACGCAGCGCGGTGAGTACACTTCTCGTATACCATAGTGATTAAGTCTGTTTGTATGCCGCGCGACCTTCATTGCACCATCCAGCTATCTCAGCAGTTACGATTATAGTCTATTCACTGAGACAACACTCGTGCATTTGGGCTTTATACGACTTGTATTAAGTTCGTAACGTACCTTGGTTGGGCACTGCACTACACAAGTTCAAAGTTACCAGTTCGTAACAGTTCGTAGCACTTATAGTTTGCGATAGTAACATGCGTCGCACTCTTTAAAGTGTCCAGCACGGAAAAGTTTACAGCGACGAACACTTTATAACGTATCTATAAGCTGACAGTTCAAAATTTATCATAGTTTGCCCGCTACGTATCGTAGTCCAAGCTTGTACTCGTCACTGATATTTTTCACTTCACTGGTCAGTATTTTTTTTTTCGCTAAAGATTAGAGTCGTAACACGCACATATTAATGTTTTGCAAGAAACTGTGTAGTCTCTTTCATACACGTGGCTTGCGAGTATACTTAGTTTCAAAGTTTATTTAATCAGAAAATCACTACTTCTTAGGAAAGTCGCTAGTTTGCGCCCTTTCTTTAGTTATCGGTCACTGTTTTTGTTCTCTCTAACGTTCACTGTCTTATTAGTTCGTCACTTATAGTTTCACACGCAAACTTCAGTCTTTTTACAATTCATAAAGATTTTACTACACATAAACTATTTACAAGGCTACATACAAAATCAAATCATTGAGAATGACTTCCATTTGTACAACTTTATGTAACAGTCTCTTTCGAGTGACATTCAGGTCATATTAGTCGTTTGCTTTAAGTGATTATTTGTCAACATCCGGTGTTACATATTTGTTTTTAAGGGCGGCCTATGTTCATGTCAGTTATTTGGCGGAAAGTTATTTATTCTCAGCAATATTATATCCTTTTAGTAAGTTGCTGTACTTGACAAGAGTAAGTGACCATTCAATGACATTTTAGAAGTGTCTTGGGCAGCTTTAGACACAATATTAAATTTCGGTTTACAGCTTTTAGTGTGCATCTCATCAAAATTTGCAGGTCATGTTATACCGTTCATAAAAATGGTATAAATGACTTGAGTTATAAAATCATGCGTATCAGTCCGAGACAAATAAAATTACAATAAATACAGTATTGGTAGACACAGGCAAGGTCAGATCCGTTAGTAAACTTGGTGAAAAATAGCGTGACTTTTTATTTATTTATTTTAAAAAGATACAGGTTGAGAGAGAGAAAGAGAAAATAGTCAGAGAATAGTCGCAAAAAATAGTGCATAATACAAATTCAGCATATCAATCCATTACTACAAAAATTACTGCACATTTCTACTACCGGTACTACAAAATATTGCATTTCATAAAAATAACAGCGGATTTATTCTAGATTAGCATTCTTCGCTTCTCTCTCTCTCTCGTCGCCTGTCGCTCACGTCTGTTTTGTCCGCGTTTGAGTATGAAAATATGCATGGTTCAGTCGCAAATATAGGTGTCTGACTAAATGTTCCTGTGCCTACTGATTTAGGGGGCGTTATGTTAATTTATCTAGCTCCTTATACTTATCAGGTGTGAAATGTTTGTCACAGTGTCATTTTTTAGTCTAATATAAATTGTGATAAATGTTCGTGTGGCTCCTCCTTCTCCGTAGCGACTCGTAGACCGGCTGAAAATGAATTCTTATTCTACACCTTATGCTACGATTATTTAAACTAAACGTTGATGTTTTTAGATTGGTGCATAATTATGTTGCATGAGATTGCAGCGCTATGGGATTTGTTTACATTGAATGTAATGTTTTGGTGACTAAATTTGAAAGTGGCACATGGGCCGAAAGATATTCCACACGAACTGGTGGGCGTGTTTACTGGCAATAATATAAAATATTATGTTATCGATGTGAAACCTTAACTTTTCCCGGCGTAATGACTGTTCAAACAACTTACGGGTATGCTGCCGGGTGTCGACGACGTCACCTGGCAACATACCCGTAAGTTGTTTAAACATTATGTTATCCATTAAGAGGTTGTCAGTGTCCTACAGTATAGATAGAATAATTCAACAAGCTTCATTGTTTTGTATAAATTACATTCTTCTTAACCATTTAATGAATTGATAGATTTGTACTGTCGGTCAGCTGATCAGAGTTAACTGTAATGTTTTTATTATTTTTTACTGCTCACGCGTCGTAATGTCAGCATTCGTGTGTGTGTGTGTGTGTGTGTGTGTGTGTGTGTGTGTGTGTGTGTGTGTGTTTGTGTATGTTTGCGACTCGTACTAAGAGCCTCGGGCAAATAAAATATAAATATCTCCTCATCACCTTCTTCTCTTATAATAATCTATATGTATAAATGTGAATGTCTGTTCAGTGTACGTTTATCACGTCTGAACCACAAGACATGCAGAGCTGAAAATTTGTGCAGTTACTAATGCATAACCGGGGAAGGCTTTAGGCATGGTTTTATGGCGATGGGATAGCTATTTATCTAGATATATTAATGTGAATGTCTGTTCGGTGTACGCTTATCACGTCCGAACGACAAGACGCGGAGACTTAAATATTTGTACAGTTACTAATTTAAACCTGAGGAAGGTGTTAGGCACGGTTTTATAGCGATCTGATAGATATTTAGTAATTTGAAGAATGTAACGCGAAATGCGGAACAATAATTACTCTTTGAAAATTATATTTATTGGTTGCATTGTTGCTTGAGGGTTGCTAATTATAAAAGAGCGGAGTATATTGGGATGGGAAGTTAACGGTGTAAATAAAATTCTACGTGTGTGTGTGTGTGTGTGTTTGTGTTAATATTTCGCACTGCAGCGAAAACTACAGAACGCAAACGAATGGTCTGTGTGTAATTGTTGTCCGAAGTCTCCCGTTGTACACCATAGCCGTTCCATGCCGATAGCTATAAGGGGGTGGAAGATATGGTGGTTCAAAGTCGGCAAATAATGATAAACTTCGGACTGAAGGCCAGCGATGACGTTTGCGACTCTATAGCAAGGAGTTTACATACAGCGAAACGTGATGCCACAGACCATATCTTTGGTCTATGCGTGCTACAATGTCTTCAGCTCTTTCTCTGTAAGGATGAGCATACTAATAAGGAAATATAAGAATAAATAAGTAAATACCCGGGAAACGCCGGGTTTTCAGCTAGTAATATAATATTTTTACTAAACTATCTCTCATCCTCGACCAAGGTGTGCTAGTGCGCTCCACCCGTAATAATATCATTTCCTCCATTTCGCTTCACATATGTAAATAATTGTAAATATTCTCATACCCTATAATACTAAATACTATAGTAACTATTGCTCTTTTTGTGAGTGTGGGTGTAATCATAAGTGTTTAGGTTAGATTTGTTTATATATATTTCTTAAATTTCACGCGTGACAACAGTTTCTGTGAGCCAACATCAATTGCATTGCACTTACCTTTGTAGAAAATTATTTATGCTCACTCTCTTAGTATTTGTAGTGAAAGGAGGACTTAGATTCTAGCTAATCAGCTTGGATTTATGCATAAAATTTCTTTAGATGTTTTTGTGGGTATAAACCTCGTATTTTGCTTGAATGGACTGCAGATAACTTCCCTCGTGAGGTACTTTAACAATTCTAAAGGGCCCAGTGTACAGATATTGCCACTTTTTGTTTCGTTTAAGAATGGCTGATGGTTTGGCTTGGTTTCGTAGCATTACGGAGTCACCGACTTTGAATGTCTGTGTTCTTTTTAGCTGTTTATCACAATAGGACTTTCTTTTAAATGCTGCATCAGTCAGAGCTACAAGAACTTGTCTTACCGTTTCTTCCAGAGTTACTTTACCTCGTGGGATTTTCGGTATTGGTTTTACCCATTCATTCGATTCTTTAGATTGTAATACTAGGTCAGTTGGTGTATATGGTGTCGAATAGAGTGGTAGGTTGTTAACAACTTGTTCGAACAGACCAATGTACTCGATCCAGCGTGTTTGCTTATTAGCGGTGTAGGGAAATTTTGAATTGCTATACGTTTCTCAGGATTTGGTACAATGCCTGTGGACAAGATGATATGTCCAAGGAATTTTACTTCAGTTTTGGCAAATTTTGACTTTCTTAGATTCACAGTCACACCAAATGACAGAAATTTGTTTAATACACTTTCGAGTAGGACAAGATGTTCTTCCCAGGTAGATGTTGCAACAAGTATGTCATCGACATAAACAGTGATGCTATCAAGCAGTTCTGGACCAAGCACTGTGTCAAGTGCGGTAATAAAAACTCCAGACCTTACATTCAGACCGAAAGTTAACACTTTGAACTGATAAGATCGTCCAGAGAAAATAAATGCAGTGTATTGTCGGGACTCTTCGGTTATAGGAACCTGCCAGTACGGAGATCTAAGATCAATGCTTGAAAGATATATTACTCCATAAAATTTTTGTAGTTACTCTTCTAGATTTTCTGGGCGAGTTCTAACAGGAATAATGATATTGTTGATGGCACGTGCATCAAGCACGAGACGAACAGACCCATCTGATTTGAAGATTGCCAAAAGAGGATTGGAATATTGCGACATAGAAGGTTCTATGACGTTCCACCTGAGCATACGATTAATTTCGGCTTTGACTGTAGGCTGCTTAGCCCACGGAATCGAATATGTTTGTTTACAAAACGCCTCGTGAGGCTTTACTTGCATGTGGTACTGGTAGGTTTCAATTAGGGCCTACATCTGACTTTTTGTCAAACACTCGGATGTACTTAAGTAACAAATGAAGAAGTTGTTGCTTCTGACAATCTGTGGCATTGGTGGATTCCTCAACTTTCTGAGCTATGGATTCAAAAGATTCGGTTTCAGGTTCGTAAACTTGAGTATGACCTTCAAATTGAATTTGATTAACTGACACTTCATCAAGTTTGACAGAATTGCAAGATTTACCAGATGTAATGGCTTTCTTAATTAAATCTAAAATGCATACATGTTGATTTACTGTTAAATGGCATTTTCCGTCTTTGAAGTCTAATTTTGCTTCTCTGATTTGTAAATATTCTAAGCCAAGTATACAATCTTCTATTATTGCACCTACAACTAAAAATGAACACCTATCGGTTTCACCATTAAATTGTAATGGAACAAGTGTTTGAAGTTTTACTGGCTTCGATTTAGCTCCATCTGCACCAATGATTTTGCAATTTTGTACTGGGAAGGTGAGTAGTTTTTGAATATGATTGATTCGCATGAAAAAGCCGTAGGACAACGCATTCACCGCTGCTCCAGTATCTATTAATACAGGTGTTGGTGTGGACAGAGTGGACAGAGTGTGTGCTTGGTAGGTGACTACAATAACTTTGTGTTGCTGTGTTGGTTCATGAAATAGCTCTTACCTAATGTCTGTACCATCATTGTACCTTAGCATTTTGACAAAAAGAATTGTACCCACGCTGCCGCTGTTGCTCAATGTTGGTGGGCTTAACACGAGCCACTCTGGTTTGACGTCTGCATACTGCTAGTTTGTTGTTGGGGTTGATTTATTGTCTGTCACGTCACTTATTGTCACTGCCGACTGGCTTGTCGTCCAGTTTGTCTGGTCCGAACTGTCAGCGGTCATAGTCGCAATCGGTACGGTTTTGTAAGTTTGCTGTGGTGGTTGAGGCGGAGAAAAATTTTGAAATTGCTGATTACTGCTGGGATTATTTAGAAGGAAATTTCTATTCCCATTTAAATATACAAACTGATTATGTTTACACCACTGAGATTGCTGGTTGCCATTAAAATTGCTCGGATAGGCAACGGCATTATTAAGGAAGCTATTGGGTGGTTGTTGAAACAGCCGGGATTAAACCGATTATCACGGTGGCGTCGGTAATACTGTCCGCCATTGGGAACATTACGTACGACGTTACTGCCGTTCGCATATGTTGCCATTTGCTGGGGACGTGGCTGTCCGTTATTTTTAATAAATGGCTGTTGCAGTAATATCAGCTGGGATCGTGACATGTTTTCGTTTTCTGCTTACGGCTGTTGGCCGACGGGAATCTGCTGATTGTTGTATTGATTGAGAAAACAGTTCCCGTTACCGTACCAGTTATTGTAACGACGTGCTCGATCATCTTCAAAAATCAGATCGAGCGTGTCTAACATTGCGAGGAAGCCTTCCAGAGTGTACGTTTGCACATTAACCAGCTGTTGCCTTAGTCTTGTGGGGAATTTGTTAATAAGTACACGAAGTACTTCCCGGTGCGGAAGAGGGTAGTCAAAGAATT
The DNA here is from genome assembly GCA_026315105.1 of Locusta migratoria. NCBI lineage: Eukaryota > Metazoa > Arthropoda > Insecta > Orthoptera > Acrididae > Locusta > Locusta migratoria. The sequence goes on from CM048744.1 coordinate 783,490,431, forward strand.
TTGCCTTAGTAAAATATTTGTCGAAGTATCTCCGCAGGCTTTCGTGTCTTTCGTCGGAAGGCTGAGGGTTGTACACTTCATTCCTGAATCGTTCTTGTACTACGGGCGACCAAGAAGTGGACAAAAATGCCCGTTCAAATTCACCATAGGTGTCATATAACTGCAAAGCTTCGTTTGCGCATATTCCGGCTTCGCCTTGTATATAGCCCACAACAAATCTGATCTTTCTTTTCTCCGACCAGGTCTCGGGTAGCAATCCTCTAAAGGATTGAAGAAAGATCACGGGATGTACTGTGCGTTTCTATTTAATAAAGATATGAAATTGATGATGTTTAATTATACTTTCATCTAGTTCTTCTGTGTTGGCCTGATTTCGGGCTGAACATTTAGATTGTACTTTAGGCATCATTTCTCTACCAAGTCTGACAAGGTCACAGGAAGTCGTCAGTCGATAGTCACTGTGTGTTCGATCAGATTTTAAATTATTAATTGAGCGCTGATTGTCAGGAAAACGAGGGGTATTCATTGCACTTTGTACCGGGTTCGGATTCTGCGGTACATTTATTACAGGCGTGAATACCTGAGATGTCTTTATTTGTGAAGAAAACATGGATTTTACCGCCGTCAAATCTTCCTGTAAGGATTTGATGGTGGTTCCATGATCTTCATACACTTTTTCAGCGACATTCTTTATCACGGAGGCCAATTCAGACTCTATTTTGTCATTTATTGAGCCTCCGTATTTTCCAAAAATTGCTGCACTCTTTCCCGGTTATCTTTCAAAATATTCTCGGCCTGACTGGTAATTCTTTCAACAGTAGTTTCTAAATTTTCCTGTCTGATTTTTAATTCCGAGAGATTTTGCGCAACATTGTCAATGGCAGAAGGCAGTGTTTAAACTGTTTCCTGACAATCAGTCACATTGTCGACGACAGAAGAAATTTTTGCGTCTACCGTATCCATAATTTGGTCGACTACTTTCTTTTGTACGGTGGAAAATATACTATTTATGATTTCTTCGACTTTGAGCATCTGTACACACTCAAGTTTTTCAATTTCTGCTCGTTTTTTTTGTTTGCTGTTCTTCTAAGCGATGTAATTGTTGTTTGGTCTGTGTAATTAAGGCTGAAATCTGATTATTAGTCGCAGCCTGCTGTTGCGACTGTTGTTGTTGTGGACTTCAGTCCGGAGACTGGTTTGATACAGCTCTCCATAATACCCTATCCTGAGCAAGCCTCTTCATCTCCACATAAGAACGGCAACCTACATCTGTCTGAATCTGCTTACTGTATCCATCTCTTGGTCTTCCTCTGCGATTTTTACCCCACACACTTCCCTCTAATGCTAAATTCACAATTCCTTGATGTCTAAGAATGTGTCCTACCAATCTATCCCTTCTTTTAGTCAAGGTATGCAAGAAATTTCTTTTCTCCCCAATTCTGTTCAGTACCTCCTCATTAGTTACGCGATCCACCCACCTAATCTTCAGCATTATTCTGTAGCACCATATTTCAAAAGCCTCAATCCTCTTCCTGTCCCCACTGTTTATCGTCCATGTCTCACTCCCATACAACGCAACACTCCATACAAATGCCTTCAGAAAGGACTTCCTTAGGCTTAAATCAATATTTGATGTTAACAAATTTCTCTTTTTCAAGAACGCTTTTCTACCCATTGCCATTCTGCATTTTATATCCTCTGTACTGTAACCATCATTTGTTATTTTACCGCCCAAGTAACAAAACTCATCTACCTCCTTTATTGCTTCGTTTCCCAATCTAATTCCTTCGGCATCACCTGATTTTCTTACACTGCACTCCATTACCCTAGTTTTGATCTCGTTAATGTTCATCTTATATGCACCTTTCAACACACTGTCCATTCCGTTCAATTGGTCTTCCAGGTCCTTTGCTGTATCTGACTGACATAATTACTATGTCGTCAGCAAAACGCAATGTTTTTAATTCTTCACCCTGAACTTTAATTCCTTCTCCAAATTTCTCCTTGCTTTCCTTTATAGCTTGCTCAATGTACAAATTGAATAACAATGGAGAAAGACTACAACCCTGTCTTACTCCCTTTCCAACCACTGCATCCCTTTCATGCCCTTCAACTCTGACAACCGCTGTCTGGTTTTTGTACAAGTTGTAAATAACCTTACGCTCCCTATATTTTACTCCTGCTTGCTTCAGAACTTGAAAGAGTTTATTCCAATCAACATTGTCAAAAGCCTTCTCCAAATCTACAAAAGCTAGAAATGTAGGTTTGCCTTTTCTTAATCTATCTTTTAGGATAAGACGTAAAGTGAATATTGCCTCCCGAGTTCCTACATTTCTCCTGAACCCAAACTGATCTTCCCCGAGGTCGGCTTCTATCAGTTTTTCCATCCTTCTGTATATAATTCGTTGGCTGGTTCTCCCAGAGACTTCAGTAGCTCTGAGGGAATATCATCTACTCCAGGGGCCTTGTTTAGACTTAGGTCTTTCAGGGCTCTGTCAAATTCTTCTCTCAGTACAGTATCTCCTATTTCACCTTCATCTACATCCTCTTCCCTTCCTACAATATTGTCTCGAAGTTCATTTCCTATGTAGAGCCCCTCTATATACTCTTTCCACCTTTCAGCTTTCCCTTCTTTGCTGAGAACTGGTTTTCCATCAGTGTCCTTGATATTCATAGAGCTGTTTTTCTTATCTCCAAATGTTTCTTTTATCTTCCTGTAGGCTGTATCTATTTTTCCCCAATTTATACATTCTTCTACGTCCTTGCATTTGCCTTCTAGCCACTCCTGCTTAGCCATTTTGCACTTCCTGTCAATCTCATTTCTTAGTCGTCTGTACTCCATTTTGCCTGTTTCATTTACTGCATTTTTATATTTTCTCCTTTCATCGATTAAATTTAGTATCTCCTGTGATATCCAAGGATATTTTGTAGGTCTTGCCTTCCTACCTATTTTGTCCTCTGCTACCTTCACTATTTCATCTCTCAATTTTACCCATTCCTCCTCTACTGTTTTATTTTCCCCTGTTTCTTTCAATTGTTGCCTAAAGCTCCCTCTGAAATTCTTAAGAACCTCAGGTTCCTTCAATTTATCCAGGTCCCATCTCCTTATTTTTCTACCTTTTTGTAGTTTCTTCAGTTTCAGCCTACAGTTCATAACCAACAAGTTATGGTCAGAGTCTATATCTGCCCCTGGGTATGTCTTACACTGTACAACCTGGTTCCGAAATCTATGTCTTACCATTCTAAAATCTATCTGGTATCTCCCGGTGTCTCCTGGTCTCTTCCACGTATACAACCTTCTTTTGTGATTCTTGAACCAGGTGTTTGTAATAACTAAATTATGTTCCGTGTAAAATTCTACCAGGCGGCTTCCTCTTTCATTCCTTTTGCCCCGACCATATTCACCTACTATCTTCCCTTCCCTTCCTTGTCCTACTACCGAATTCCAGTCTCCCATAACAATTAAGTTTTCCTCTCCCTTAATTGTCTGAATAATTTCCTTTAGCTCCTCATATATTTCTTCGATTTCCTCGTCATCGGCAGAGCTAGTTGGCATATAAACCTGTACTACTGTTGTCGGTGTTGGCTTCGTATCTATCTTGACAATGATAATGCGATCACTGTACTGGTCATAGTAGTTTACCCGCATTCCTATTTTCTTATTCATTATCAACCCTACTCCTGTGATACCCCCAATTGATTTTGTATTTATAATCCTGTACTCACCTGACCAGAAATCCTGTTCATCCTGCCACCGAACTTCACTAATCCCCACTATATCTAACTTCAACCTATCTATTTCCCTTTTTAAATTTTCTAATTTTCCGACCCTATTAAGGGATCTAACATTCCACGCTCCGACCCGTAGAATGCCAGTATTGTCTTTCCTGATGATCACATCCTCCTGAGTAGTCCCCGCCCGGAGATCCGAATGGGGGACTATTTTACTTCCGGAATATTTTACCCGAGAGGATGCCATCATCATATGTTCATACAGTAGAGCTGCATGTCCTCGGGAAAGGTAACGGCTGTAGTTTCCCCTTGCTTTCAGCCGTTCGCAGTAGCTGTGTGGCAAAGCCACATTAGCTGATGTTACAAGGCCAGCTCAGTCAATCATCCAGACTGTTGCCCCTGTAACTACTGAAAAAGCTGCTGCCCCTCTTCAGGAACCACACGTTTGGCCTCTCCACAGATACCCCTCCGCTGTGGTTGCACCTACGGTACGGCTATCTGTATCGTTGAGGCACACAAGCCACCCCACCTCGGCAATGTCTGTGGTTCATCGGAGTGGCTGTTGCGACTATTGGCTTGCAAGTTAATCTGAGTAGTCAAAAGTGCCTCAAAATGCTTTAGCCAGTCAACCTGTATATCCACGAGATGGTGTTCAATTTGTGGGGATACATTACTTTCGCGAGTTTGTGTAGCCAGATTTTCTTCCACTAATGGTGGAATTTGCTCGATAGAACTGGCAGCCATCTTGACTTCTACGTCGGGGAACATTTAGGTTTTGTTCAGATGCCATGTTACTAAATTGACTGCGAGTTTTAACCATAATATTGATGAATTTTGCCAAATTTGATAACATAGAGGGGTGTTGTAAACTTCACACGGAAAATTTTGATGCAATTTATAGAAGCCTATTTTAAATTAATTGACTAATGGAATCGTTCACACGTACGCGAGAGAATCTTCGAGAGAGAAAAGCAAAGATCGGCTTAATCACGCATATCAACTATTAGATTGATACTTTCCCCGATATTCACTTGAAATAAAAATGTAACTGCGAGGGAAATTTTGCAAACGTGGTATCTAACGGAAAAATTACTAATTCTAATGTTGTAATGTTTGTATAGCTTATAGGACTTAACTACGGGGTCATCAGTCCCTAAACTTACAAACTACTAATGAACTAACTAATTCTAAGGACGGCACAAATATCCATACCCGAGGGGGGATTCGAACCCCCGACCGTAGTGGCCGTGCAGACCGTGACTGGAGCGCCTCGGTCCCCTCGGCCACCGCGGCCGGCGGAAAAATTACTGAATTTGTTATAGCGCACTACCAAGCAAACTGAATAATGACTCTGATCCTACCTTTGTTGTGACTGCAATTGTTGGCTGCATTGGAATTCTAGCTGCTATCGGCTGGTTAAACTTTACTTCAGTGTCCAGAATCATTAATTTTCATCTCCCATACAGTTCATTGTTGGTGCATGAAACAAAATACAATATCTGGATTAGTGACATGAAAAGGCGTAATCTTCACAAAAATCTTGACTAAATATATCAAATAAATTAACTTTCTGATATATCTTACGTAGTCCTGTCACAGGGGGCGCCAATCCTTTCTGTAATGCTGCTTACGTTCATACGTGTGTGGGTGTTGCGTATTATAGTTGAGGTTGGGGACCACTAATGAAATTTTACCAGATAGTGAAATATTTCAAATGAAAATACTGATTAATTTTGAAAAGGAAGGGACAATTTAAGCAAAATCATTGGATCCCGCCATTAAATGGTAGCGGTCTTGATATTAGTAGCAAATACAACACCAGAAAGCAACATTACGGAAGAAGTCGGCGGAATCTAAATTTTACCTTGTGGAACCTTTGAGTAGTATTTCTGCCATATTCTTCTGTGATTATGGAAGTTGTAACTGGAATATTACTTCGATAAATTGATGCTGGGATTGTTCGTTTCGTTTGCTATTGTTCTATGACCGTGTTGAAAATTAATTATGATAGTCGCCAAAAATTGCAAAATTATCGGACCTCATTAACATCGCGAAGATTTTCCTACAGGTATTGAAATGCAATAAACCATTCATAATCACGAAATAAAGTTACACAAAGAATGTTCTAGCACAATCGCGGAGCGAACTGCAACAATACCCAAGCATCACTTTATGAAGTACTCGGTCTGCTGAAAATAAATAACTTTAAAATTATTGAGAATGGAGAAGGGATTGTATATGAGTATGATCTTTAAAATTAACTGTGGAGTTTATTGAAATCAGTTAAAAAAGAACTAAGGTCACACTTACCACGGTTAGGCAAAGTCCATGGCTGGAACACGTCCTAATACATCGAGGAGAAAACAGTAAGTCCTGAGCAGTTCCGCTCTTTCCCTTCAGCTTGTTACAAAAAAGTTGAACGTGATAAATATCAAATGTATATTGATATTTTGGCAGAGAGAGGGCGGAAGTCAGCGCCAAGCGTCGCTCAAGTTATTTGGATAAAAAAAATTAATTAATGTATTACTACAAATATTACTGGATACCTGTCGTTAAAATTCAATGAACGATAAGAACTGAGGACTTCGTCATCCTCTTTCTAAATTAAAACTACTGATATTATCGCAGGAGGAGCGGTCTTATCACAAATTGTTAAAACTTTAAAAAATTTCTTCTGATTCAGTAGTCGTGGTTCATGGTGTTAGTTCCTCTAGTCATGTCCTAGTTCATGAACCACGGGCAACGTATGAGTGGCCAAGTAAGTGGTCCTGACACTTGGGATACCAGTTACTTTGGAAAAAGGATGGGCATCTCGGACATATCCTGAGTCGTGGCCACCTTTGTACTCAGACGGCAAAGACTACCAAATCCACCGGTTAGTCCCTCTACCGGTTGGGGTAAAACCCAGTGGGGCTCTGGGCAAGTAAGGCTAGCAACCTGCTTACCAGGTACTTCAATATCATGCTGGCAACAATCAGAGCAAAATGCCTCGGACCTTTGGAGGTGATGGAGTCCCGCTTCTAATTGACAGACCATGGACTCCTCCGATACGACTTGGCAAACGATCTGGAATGAGATGGGGAGCTATTAATATCAATGGAGATTGCACTGGGAAGAAGGTAGAGCTGGCGGAGGCTTCAAGTAAGATGGGGTTAGATGTTTTAGCTCTTAGTGACGTTAGAGTAAGGGGAGAGAGAGAGGACGAATTGGGAGAACACAAGGTCTACCTGCCAGGAGTCAAATTAGTTAGAGCACAGTGGGGTGTAGGGTTTTACATCAGGAAAGCAATCGAACCCAGCATAATTGCAATAAGGTATGTAAATGAACGACTGATGTGGATAGATTTGGCCATCTCCAGAAAGAAAATTAGGATTGTGGCAGTGTATTCACCCTGTGAAGGAACATATAAAGATGACATGGACAGATTTTACAACCCACTTACTGATGTAGTTGTTAGAGTGAAGGATAAGGATAATGTTTCACTCATGGGTGATTTCAACGCCAGGATAGGAAATCGAACAGAAGGTTATGAAAAGGTTATGGGTAAGTTTGGAGAGGATATGGAGGTCAACAGGAACGGAAAACAGCTCTTGGATTTCTGTTCCAGTATGGGCTTAGTTATCACAAACTCCTTCTTCAAGCATAAGGACATACACCGCTGTAGTTAAGAAAGAAGGGGAAGCAGATCTGTCATCTCTATATATAAAAGGAAGTGTCCCGATTGACTGATTGACTGACTGACTGACTCATCATCGCCCAGCCCAAACCACTGAAGATAGAAACTTGAAATTTGTGGAGGGTGTTGATCTTACTCTGTAGAAGGGATTTTAAGAAGGGATATTTCGTCCGTAAGGGTGTAAAATAGGGGATGAAACGTTTTTTGAAAATACGTAGCTATATAGGCAATTTTGAAGTTAGAACTACAAAATTTCGGATTTTAATTCAGGGTTCGAATTTAAAAGACACGTGTTTCGGCATTTTTTGAAATTCGCCAAATTAGGGGGTGAAATACGAGATGCAAAAATTGATTTTCAAAAATGTGGTGCTGTTAACTCAAATTTCAAGCTATAACTACGAAACTTAAGATATGGATTCTTCATCAGGATTAAATAGAAACAACTGGTGCAGACCAACCAGCCTACGCATGGGAAGCAGCGGGGGTTCAGCTAGTTGACTATATAATAACAGTCCAGGAATTCAGAAAGACAGTCAAGGACACACGTCTTTTCAGGGCGTTCTTTGATGATACCGATCATTATTTAATCTGCAGTGAAATTGGTTTTGTGAGGCCAAAAGAGCAGAAAGTCAGGTCCATGTGTAGAAGCTTCAAGACAAGGAAATTAGGCACAAATACATAACAATGATCTCGAAAACGTACCAGTTAGTTGAATGTAATGATTTACAGTCACTGGAAGAGGAATGGTCGAGGTACAGGGACACACTACTGGAAGCAGCTAGACAATGTCTTGGAACAGTAGTGTGTAAAGGCAGGAAGAAGAAGACAGCTTGGTGGAATGACACAGTCAAGGCAGCCTGTAAGAAGAAAAAGAAGGCATTTCAAAAATGGCTCCATACTAGAAATCAGGCAGACAGAGAAAGTTATGTCGAAGAAAGAAACAAAGTCAAACGGATAATTGCAGACTACAAGCAGTAATCATGGGAAGACTTTGGAAATAGGCTAGAATCTCTGGGTCAAGCCGCAGGAAAACAATTTTGGAGCGTAATTAGCAATCTTCGAAAGGGATGGAAGAAGGAATTAACAAGTGTTTTGGACAGGTCAAGAAAGCTGCTAGTCAATCCTGTGGATGCCTTGAGCAGATGGGGGGAATATTTTGAAGAATTGCTCAATGTAAGTGAAACGTTCAATGATGTTTGTCAGATTTTCAGGTAGAATGGGATAGGAACGACGATGGAAACAGGATCTCATTTCAGTAAATGGAGAAAATGGTCAGTAGATTACAGTGCAATAAAGCGGCTGGGGTGGATGAAATTAAGCCGGAACTCGTCAAATACAGTGGAATATCAGGTCTCAAATGGTTACACAGGATAATTGAGAAGGCGTGTGACAGGTTCCGTCTGACTGAACGAAAGCGGTAATCACGCCAATTTTCAAACGTGGAAACAGAAAAGATTGAAACAACTATCGAGGTATGTCTTTAATTAGCGTTGTAGGCAAAATATTTTCAGGTATTGTTGAAAAGAGAGTGCGAGTATTAATTGAGGACAAGTTAGATGAAAATCAGCGTGGGTTTAGGCCTCTTAGAGGCTGTCAGGACCATATCTTTAGCTTGCGGCAGGTAATGGAAAGGTGCTATGAGTGGAACAGGGAATTGTATCTATGTTTCATAGATCTAGGAGAGGCTTATGAACGTGTTCGTAGGAGGAAGCTACTACAAGATTATGGTATAGGAGGCAAACTTCTGCAGGCAGTTAAAAGTCTTTAAGTAGACTGTCAGGCAGCAGTTAAAGTAGATGGCAAATTAAGCTCACGATTCAGGGTAATTTCAGGGGTAAGACAAGGCTGTAACCTGTCACCATTCTTGTTCATACTATTCATGGATCATATGTTAAAACAATAGACTGGCATGGTCGGATTAAAATAGGTGAAAACAAAATAAGCAGTCTCGCATATGCGGATGACTTAGTTGTAATGGCCAATTCGATTGAAAGGTTGCAAACTAATATTTCAGAGCTCGATCAGAGGTGCAAGGATTATGATATGAAGATCAGCATCTCCAAAACGAAAGTACTGTCTGTGGGAAAGAGATTTAAACAGATTGAGTGCCAAATAGGAGGAACAAAGTTGAACAGGTAGACAGTTTCAAGTACCTGGGATGTATTTTCTCACAGGATGGCAACACAGTGAAAGAACTGGAATCGAGGTGTAACAAAGTTAATGCAGTGAGTGCTCAGCTAAGATCTACTCTCTTCTGCAAGAAGAAAGTAAGTACCAATACTAAGTTATCAGTGCACCGCTCTATCTTTCGACCAACTTTGTTGTGTGAGAGTGAAACTTGGGTAGATACAGGTTACCCCATTCATTAGGTAGAGGTTACAGATATGAAAGTGGCCAGAATGATGTCAGGTACTAATAAATGGGAACAATGGCAGGAGGGTGTCCGTAATGAGGAAATCAAAGAAAAACTGGGAATGAACACCATAGATGAAGCAGTTAGAGCGAAGAGACTGAGATGGTGGGGTCATGTTACACGCATGGGAGAAGATAGGATAACCTATGGGACTCATGAGCTCGGCAGCGTAGGGTAAGAGGAGTCGGGGTAGACCAAGAAGAAAGTACTTAGATTCGGTGCAGAATGATTTTGAAGTAAAAGGCATAACATCAGATGAGGCATCAATGTTAGCATTGCATAGGACATCATGGATGAATTTTATTATAGAATGCTCCAGACTGAACGCTGAAAGGCATAATCAGTCTCTAATGATAATGATGATGATTCAAAAGTCGGATTATAACTAAGTACGATTGTCTCTGCAAAAGAAGACGTTTTTTCTATCTTAATTTAGTCCACACCAAAAGTAATTACAAATTTTAATCCCAATATTGCACCGAACATTTCTCCCCCTTTTCTTTTTTTTTTTTTTTTTTTTTTTTTTTTTTTACTTTAATTTAAATTTTTAAGTCAGTATAAATTTTTGCAAGTTAATGTGAGCACAAAATAGAATAACTGTAAAGAGTGGTTGGGAGAAATATTTCAATACTGGTTACGTAGCAAAGCCATCTATCTATTGAAATGAATCTACTATGCTGTACTTTTAGAGAAATTAATGAGCTACGCACCAGGAAAGTAGTTAAAATCCTTTTCTAGCCTGGCTGATACTGATAAGCAACGTGAACCTAACTGTTGGAGACATTATCACTATTGCTGATTTTGTAACTAAGTTTGCGGCTAGTTGATCTGTTACTAATCGAAAATGGCAAGTCGCTCGTAATCTCAGGGTCGCAGTTAGAATAATTATTTAATAAAAGAACGTGATAAAAATGGGTCCTATGGTACACATCTCCAACAATTAGATTCGTAAATCAGTGTAATTCATTATTCTTTTGTCATGAAAAATAAGTTGCATCACAGTTAAATGAAAAATGTGAAAGGAAAAAATAAGGTTCCAATCTCACTACAAATAAGTACTCGGACAAATTTCGGTAAACTCACGAAACAATTATTATTAAAATAAATGAAGCAGGTCTACATATACATCACATTCAAAGTTCAGTTACCTTTGCGAAATGTGATTAAATTCATACAGTCAGGATCTGGTCATAAATTCAGTACATCATTTCAATTACAACTTTCTCATTGAGATATATCGTACAGACATTTTCACAATTCATCACGTCATACAAGCGTAATATGGAAGAGAAGTTTACTAGACGAGAGTATCATGCAGAAGAGAAAAATGGCATCACTACTCCTTTCTTAAAAAAAAAAAAAAAAAAAAAAAAAAAAAAAAAAAAAAAAAAAAAAAAAAAAAAAAAAAAATAGAATAGTTAAATCTATGTATTATTCTAATTGCTCTTTGTTCAGAGTTAGGCTTTGACTTAAGCTTTTCAAAGAATATATTGCGTCTTTAAGAATTTAGTGACACATTGAAAATGATACGAAATTACAGGAAAAATATACAAATATAAGCATAATTAATTTAAATACGGGCAAATAAATATTGTTTTGTATGTGGAGGCGCATGTAACACTACATGGCCCCCACGAGGTCTGGAGGTCACTTTGTTATCGGCAGACCTCGTCAAGTTAACATAATTACGTATTGAATCATTTCTGATCAAGCATTAGACACATACGAATACATCAATTAAAAAAAAAAAAAAAAAAAAAAAAAAAAATAAAATAAAAAAAAAAAGAGTTTATCACTGCAATATTAGACAAACACTATGTTCAAAAGGTAAAATCATTTATAATATTCACATATTGTTTTTCTGTGGTTACAATTATGCCTACATTTATGGACATAAATCAGTCACATGAGAGTATTAACCTGCTTCAGTTAAAATAAGTATTTACTGTCAAAGCTCATTAGTGATTGCATATTTGGTTATCAATTGCTCATAAATGTATACATTTTCCTTTTTTTAGTATAGGTGTATAGATGTAATTCATAGATACACATACAAATATGTAGAGATTACTACTTTTCATTTAAGTTTGTTTCTTGTTAATTGGCATGAATAAATCGACATAAATTGTTCACATAAGCACATACATATAAATATTTACAGGACACAGAAAAGACAAGACAAATGAATAAAAATTAGATTTATGACAAAATATTGTAATTTTTATAGTGAGGTTTTTTTTTTTGTTTTTACATACACGTTCCATTCTTCGTGTGGCTTTGTTATCACCAATTTCATAGTGGGCACTATCTATTTTTTAGATTTTTGCGACACTTGGTCGTCTGAATAGAAATTTTGCGTCATACGCTTTCACTTGCGACATTTTGTCGTCTTAGTAGAATTTTGTGATACACACTTACACTTTTACGCACTTTTGACGTATGTCAGCTACAGCGTGGGAACTATCAGCTGACGACAGGATGATGAGCCTAGATGATGGGCCCCGCCCCCGATGGCTATGATTAGTCTGTTCTAGGGTGTCGGCTTACCTACATCTGGCTTTGGATTGGCTGCCGTTGATAGGCGGCGTAGGTAATGGCGTGCAAGCCGCATTTGCTCTCGTCCGCCCCCTCGTCGACAGACTCGGCATGAAAAATACAAAGTCACAGCCGCACATCAGATTTTTTTTAAAAAATATATATTTCAAATCACTTTTTATGCCCTGCGTCATCACAGGCTTTGTGTTTGCGTGAATTACGTGTGTTACTATTTGTGCATGTACGTCCTTTTCATATTACACGGTAACCACTCTAATTGTTTTTGAGTCCGATCTTCATTGTTGTTTCTTAAACAGTATATTTCATTTAAAAATACTCATTGTTATCCGTACTTCAGCTCTGGTTAATGTCCTTTCATTACATGCTGAAGTACTGATATTGCTGCGTATTGGTAGGCAGGCGTAATTTCCTTGAGTTCGGTTGTGTTGCCAACCTTACCAACACATTCTTTGTGTGCCGCTAAGTAAGATTTTACCCAACTCCGTCTTTGAGCACAGATAGTCTTTGTTTTCGTTTCTTTATGTAATGTTTCAGTCTGTAGGTAGTATCTGAACTGGTTTATGTCTACCTTTGTCTGTAAGTGATAGTATTATGTAGACTGCTTTAAATAAATAGAACTTTCGTGAGAGTTAACTTTTAAATGGAGGAAAACTGTAAAGATTATTCGCGTGAGCAGAAACTTTGTTTTTTTTTTTTTTTTTTTTTTTCCTTTTCACATATATTCTTTCCTATTTTTATTGTTTACTTCAAATTGAAGTTTACGTGGTGCATTTTTTTTAATCACATATTGTGATATATAGGCAAAATTATGCTCTTTTCTGTGTATGGTGAAGGTTGTGTCAACCTGTGATTCACACATGGCTAGCATGACAATGAAAATACACAAAAAATATTCATAAATAAAATAACAGTAATTCAAGTAATAAGGTAAAGTAAAGGTATAGAACACCTGTTCCCTAACCTTGTGTGAGTAAATCATTTTACTGAAGTGTCATGTGCGATTTCCTACTCGTATTTTCTTAGTCAGAATGATGTGTATTCACTGAGAAAGAAAACTGGAATACATTCTTCCTACGTGGACATATCAATTGGCTCATGATATACTATTTACATGACTTAGGCTACTTTTTATACTAATACATTGAAAATTAAGAACTAGGCTACATGACATATGTACCTTATGGTTTAAAACATGAACTTACATCTAAAATTGTAGTTTCTTTCAAAAAGAGAATAGTCATTATTGGTAATGTGCTGACTTTTGAGTAGGTCAGAATTTATCTACCTCTTTACTATGCAGTGTCTGCATGATTTGTCATTCTTTTGAAAAATGGTTTTTCACAGGTAATGTTCCTGTCCATGTTTTACTTATTAAATCACTGTATCGCTCTAACACACTTTCCTTTATCACTGATAGAAATGTTCTCTTATAATAGTATCACAAATTTCTAAACCAGTCTTCTGCTATAGTGTCCTTCTTTTTTTATAATGTTCATGAACATCTTTTCATTAAGATAACTAAATATACATTTAAACCAGTATAATAATAGTAAAAACACTTGGATTCACAATGAATAAAAATCTTTACTCTATACATGCCCTGTTTCATATTATATCACTGCATCAAAATCTATGAATAGAACCTTTTGTGGTTCAGGAATAGTCTTAGACCAACCTTTTAATTATGAAGGATATATTTCCTTTCCTCCATTCATTCTCCATGACAATTTGACTAATTAAAAAAAACCTTGATTCTATCTGACCATGGAATGGAATAGGTTCGACAACAATAAGTTAAGTGAGGTGCCACATTCATATGATAAACGTATCCCTTTATGACACCAGGTTTTGAAGAGAAAACATCTATACAATTAACTAAAAGATTATATAAATCTGTTTTCTGTTCATTAGATATGTAACTACTTTCTGAAACCTTCTCCTTCAACTGATCTATCGTAGGAATGTCTTCTTCTAAATTTATTGACACAGTATCTGCTGGATTTAAACCTGTCATAGGATCCTCTTCCTGGCACATACATAATTCTACATTCGTTAACTTGATATTAACCTTGTTACACAACTTACTGTCTGTGCTTTGGGTCCGTAGCAAATCTATACATAAAGTCTTCCCATAAATCTCAACAATACACTTTCCTTGGCGAAGGTCAACTACAGCGTTGCCTTGCCTTAAAAATTGCATACCTAAAATACATCCTACTGACAATCCATTTACAACGAGAAACGAACATTCCACTGTGCCGTTCTCAAAATAAACCTCCAACAAAACTTGCTTTTGTATTCTTTACACACGAGACCCAATTGCACTCGAGAGTACGCAGTTTTGAACAGGTAAGTAGGTACCTTAACCTCTTGCTTAATTCTGTTAAATAAATCTTCACTAATTACATTCATACTAGCACCTGCGATTCTAGCTAATTCAGCTGCTTGGATTATATCTTTACTATTTTTGTGCGGACAAGGTTGTTTTTTTTGTATCAGTTCATTTCTTATGTCCTTTCCTTCGTTATACCTTAAGAACAAAATCAAAATTCTACCATACTTATTGTGGTTGCCCCCATTCCCCTCCGCGGCCAATATTCGGGGGCCAAATACGACCGCCTCTAGTTTGACGCTTGTTCGGTAGGCGGAGATGCCTCGTTTGATTCTATCACCCCCACAATTCGTATCGGTTCAATATCATCTTGTTGTCGGGTTTGGTTCAAGTTCTGACTACTTGTCGGTTGTTCATGCGTTGTTTGTACATGATTCCACGACTGTGGACCCCTGAAATGACCTTTCCATGTATTATTTTGATTGTTTCCATTATTATAGTTCCCGTTATGGTTTTGATTGCCTTGCCTTGGCTGGTTGTAACCCGGATGGTACCTATTGTCAAATATGCGTTTTATAAGCAAAGCGCCGTTATGACCATTTATGGCATTTCCATTGCTTCGGTTATTTCTGTTACGATTATTCGCTCTGTTGAACATATTGCCATTATTCCCTGATTGGTTTTGTGTGTTTGAATTATTATTATTCCCGTTATTATGATTTGTGTTGTTATTGTTGGTTCCATTGTTACCTATACGTTGTTTTTCGTAGACACTATCTACTTCATCAACGACTGACAAAAATTCTTTCAGATCGTACAGTGGTGCTGTTATAAGCCAAGGTCTTATTTCTGTGGGGACACGCTCCTTCAGAATCCCGAGCACATCACAAATTGCCATTGGCTGCTCAAGATATCTGACCTTGTCCACATATCTTTCAATATATCTTCGTAATGATCGTTTCTTGGGTTATACATTGGCGGATTGTAAACTTGCCTACGAACTTTAGCTTGGTCATTCGCAGACCAAAATTCGGACAAAAATGCTCTTTCAAATTCTTCATAAGTGTCACATGTATACGTATTTTCAGATGCCCAGCCTGTGGCTCCACCTTGTATATAGGCTGCCACAAACACAATTTTCTGTTTATCTGTCCAGTTAGATGGTAACACAACTCGAAATGCTTTGATAAATGCTTGTGGATGTGGCGATTTCTTTTCAGGGCAAAATATCTGAAATGGTCTATTTTGAAACTGGGTTTGTTCGGTTATTACATTTGTAAGACATTTAGTAGCTTCTGCTATATCACCTTGTGGAATTAAATGTCTTGGTGTTGAATTTCCGCTATAACATGGATAAGCCTCAGGCAATCTGTTTGTACAAATAGCATTTTCGTCTAAACTTGTTGGTGAGTTTTGTACTTCTGCTCGACCGAACTCCTTTTTTAAATTTGTTATCTGTGTGCTTAATTCAGAACGCCAAGACGGTATTTCGTTCTGAATGACACTTTTTATTTCACCTAACTCTGTACGAAAAGTGTTTCCGGCATCTGTTCCCGGCTCCGATACAATTTCTGAAGCTATTGAACGAACGGCTACACGAATTTCTGCTTCTGCTTTGTTCGTTATTTACGTATTTTTTCTATCTATCCACTCCGAGAAGTCCTTCATATATTTTTTTTAAAATTGCTGTGTAATTGTCCGCTCTGTGGATATTGTAAGATCATTTACTTGTTGAGAAAGATCAATAATTTTTGTTTGCAAATGTGTTTGTGTATCTTTTACTTCCGATACCTCTTCGGTTAATCGAGTGACACTTTCCGGTACTTCTTTGTATGGATCGATAATGGTTGCTATTTCTGATCTAATGTTAGTTAACTCCTCTTGTATGTGTGTCTGAATATTATTTATTGTGTTTGTCAATGTGGAATTTAATTCTCGTTTTATGAGTTGGCACTGATTAGCCAAATTGGCTTTATCTTCAGTCGTAAACTTATTCAGCATTTCATCCTGTGATGAAAATCTTTTGTCTAATTGTTTCTGTGTGTTTTCTATATGCGTACGAAAATCGGATCTTATTTCCGCAAAATTTTTATCAGTGTTTTGTTCTATTTGTTTTTCATTATCTGCGAACATTTTTGCAATTTGAGCTAACATTGCCTCATTAGACAATGGAGCTTGCCTGACTTCAATTTCAGTTACGGACTCCCGAGTAGGATTTTCGGTTGTGGTACCCCTGTCTACATTAATCTCGTTTCCCGCACTTTCCTGTATGTTGCTAGTCGTCGGATCAGCACTTTGGCTGGTATCGACAATATTCTGATCGCTATTCTGTGTTGACTGCATCATTTCTAATTTAAATGCTAGTCTAGTTTTTACCATAATTTGCTTACGCAAAATTAAATGAAGCTAGCACTGCCCCCAGATCTAACAATTATTTCACCACAGTTAACTAATATCTTCACACGGTACAATAATTTTACACACACACACACTAAATTTACTAAGTCACAAGAAAGACATTCAACAATACAATAGTTCATGAACAGAGCGCGTCCATCTTGATATGAACGGCAGAAGCCATGTCTGACAACCTTTGCATTAGAAGTTAAATTGCTATAAATAAAATTTTTCAGAGTATTAAAACTTTAATTACTCATGAGCAAACTGATATTTCCCGCAGAAAGTAGTCACACATAACCACTGAAATATTCGTAACTGATGTTCCTTACCTTATCTTTACTGCATTGATGAAGTCCTTTTTTTTTTTTTTTTTTTTTTTTTTTTCGGGAAATGGTCGTTCTTTTTTTCAAAATTCGGTTCAGTCTTATGATTACTTTTCATATATCTCGTTCATTTGTAGAGCATGAAACAAGAACAAATGTCCAAATTGTATCGCAGCTTTTTTTAAAATTTCAATCGAGGCCTACAAGTTGGGCGCCAAATTGAAACATTTCTCTCTCTCTCTCTTTCTTTTTTTTTTTTTTTTTTTTTTTTTTTACCTTTAATTTAAATTTTTAAGTCAGTAAAAATTATTGCAAGTTAATGTGAGCACAAAATAGAATAACTATAAATAGTGGTTGGGAGAAATATTTCAATACTGGTTACGTAGCAAAGCCATCTATCTATTGAAATGAATCTACTATGCTGTACTTTTAGAGAAATTAATGAGCTACGCACCAAGAAAGTAGTTAAAATTCTTTTCTAACCTGGCTGATACTTATAAGCAACGTGAACCTAACTGTTGGAGACATTATCACTATTGCTGATTTTGTAACTAAGTTTGCGGCTAGTTGATCTGTTACTAATCGAAAATGGCAAGTCGCTCGTAATCTCAGGGTCGCAGTTAGGATAATTATTTAATAAAAGAACGTGATAAAAATGGGTCCTATGGTACACATCTCCAACAATTAGATTCGTAAATCAGCGTAATTCATTATTCTTTTGTCCTGAAAAATAAGTTGCATCACAGTTAAATGAAAAATGTGAAAGGAAAAAATAAGGTTCCAATGTCGCTACAAATAAGTACTCGGACAAATTTCGGTAAACTCACGAAACAGTTATTATTAAAATAAATGAAGCATGTCTTCATATACATCACATTCAAAGTTCAGTTACCTTTGCGAAATCTGATTAAATTCATACAGTCAGGATCTGGTCATAAATTCAGTACATCATTTCAATTACAACTTTCTCATTGAGATATATCGTACAGACATTTTCACAATTCATCAGGTCATACAAGCGTAATATGGAAGAGAAGTTTACTAGACGAGAGTATCATGCAGAAGAGAAAAGTGGCATCACTACTCCTTTCTTTAAAAAAAAAAAAAAAAAAAAAATAAGTATAGTTAAATCTATGTATTATTCTAATTGCTCTTTGTTCAGAGTTAGTCTTTGACTTAAGTTTTTCAAAAAATATATTTCGACTTTAAGAATTTAGTGACACATTGAAAATGATACGAAATTACAGGAAAAATATACAAATATAAGCATGATTAATTTAAATATGGGCAAATAAATATTGTTTTGTTTGTGGAGGCGCATGTAACACTACAAGCTTTATGATGAGTTTGTCGCTCGCGTGTGTATATGATCTCTAGTGGCAGGCACAGAGCAGAAATATCTCTGGAGTGAGCATTCAGATGCGCAGAACAAATTCTGTGTCCTCGATATTAAGGTGGAAAAGGCACGTAATATTGGGAAAAATCTACTAATCGCTGACTTTTTTCTTGGTCGTTTTTTGTTCGGTTAAGACGGATGACTACGTGGGTAAATGGTCGTTTTAGCGATGTTTCCTCAACTTTCTTGTTTCTTCTGTGACTTTTATTTAGATATTATTTTATGTTATGTGGTTGCTCTGCGAATAGGTGGTGGGGCTTCTTTGCAGCCAGTGCAGTACAAACCAATCGTAAGAGCAAATAATTGTCCAGCTTAATGTTGAGAAGATGCACAGAACGCAATGCTCACTCCATAGATATTTCTACTATATGCACAATTTGTTATACACGTCGAAATATGCACTTTTTTTACTTTCCAGGACATTCCAATGCATGTGGGATATATATAGAAATAAAAAAGATATTTTTTTCTACCTGGGTTAAATTTTATTTGCAGTTGCAGCGGATTAGTTTGCTATCGTTGGCAACGAACTATTCGCTTTAGGTGGATGATTAATTTACTGACAAGAACAGCATAAATTATTTATTTCATCGTGAATATAAGGAATTATTCCAATCATTCTATGTGACTGATTTTTGAAAAACCATTCAACGGCCATTGCCAACATCAGCACACAATGCCGTAAGTGAAATTGTACCCCTAGTTGTAGCGTGTTACACCATAAAGAATTAGAAAACACCAGCAACGCCATAAATAGTTATTTGGTGCACTAAGTAACTAACGTCGCCTCACTTTGTCCTCTCGTGTACTATGGCGTTTTCCGGGCATTCGTAAACAGAATGCACTCAAAGTGTAATGATGATACACTGAAATCAGAAAGGGACCTATATAAATTCGGTTTTTCTTGCAAATAATTTTTTGCAAATTAGAGCATCGATAGACGCGAATTGATGTCGTTATGTTTTAAATTCAAATGTCCCCTGTGAAAAAAGTGAAGAAATGTCGTTAAGCTGTGAATACACAAAGTGTAATGAGCAGCTCGCTGTTCAATGTAAGTTTGTATTTGCAGAGATAAGATTGCAGCTCTTATTTCTTCTGTTACTGAGGGAATACGCATAACACGATCATGTACTGTTTCTTTGCGGCGCTACAAAACGAACAGTACCTTTAGTGGCATAACCATCGAAAAGAAATAATAAAAATAAAAATAAAAAAAATGCAGCAGCGCCAACTATTAGTTCTTTGGTTCACTACGTAACTAAAAGGGCTTCTATTTGTTCTGTACTGTACTACACCGTTTTCTAGACAATCGTAAACAGAATGGACTCAAGATGTAATTAAGTACGCACTGAAATCAGAAAGGAAACTACATACATTCGTGTTTCCTTGCAGCCGCGGTGGAGTAGCCGAGCTGTCTAAAGCGTCACGCTGCGGAGCGCGCGGTTGCTCGCCGTGGAGGTTCGAGTCCTCCCTGGGACATGGGTGTGTGTGTTTGTCCGTAGGTTAGTTTACCTAGGTTTAAATACTTTGTAAGCTACGGACTGATGACCACGCAGTTTGGTCCGATAGATTTACAAACATTTGAACATTTTTTTGTTTCCTTGCAAAGAATTCTTCGAAAATGAAAAGATCGATAGACACGAAGGAACGTCGGTATGTTTTTAATTTAAATGATACCAACGATTTTAGAACTTTTTTTTCTTTCCATGGCATTGAAAAGCATGCGAGATACAGCTAGTAAAAATATTGTTTTCGTGTCTTATCTGGGTTAAATCTCACTTGCAGTGGCAGTGGTTTAGTATGTTAATGTTGGCAATGATATATTCGCTTTAGGTGGATCATTAATTTACTGATCGGAACAACATTAATTATTTATTTCATTATCAACACAACGAATTATTCCACCCATTGATGTGACTCATTTTTTCAAAAAGGATTCAACAGCCGTTGCCAACATCAATACGCTACACCGATGTAAGGAAAATCGTAGCCCTTGTTTCAGTGTATTACACCTTAGTTATGTGAATAAAACACGCAGAAATCCATCTATTAGTTTTTTGGTGTACTATGTAAGTAACAGTGCCTCTATCGGTTCTTTTCAAAAAATGTTCAAAAGTTGTAGAACTTATGGGACTTAACTACGGGGTCATCAGTCCCTAAGCTTACAAACTACTTATGAACTAGCTAAGACTAAGGACGGCACAAATATCCATGCCCGAGTGGGGATTCGAACCCCCGACCGCAGTGGACGTGCAGACCGTGACTGGAGCGCCTCAGTCCCCTCGGCCACCGCGGCCGGCTCGGTTCTTTTCTGTACTACACTG
Organism: Locusta migratoria; assembly: GCA_026315105.1. Classification (NCBI taxonomy): domain Eukaryota; kingdom Metazoa; phylum Arthropoda; class Insecta; order Orthoptera; family Acrididae; genus Locusta; species Locusta migratoria. The sequence goes on from CM048744.1 coordinate 783,511,583, forward strand.
CAATTGAAGCATAGCATAGACCTGAAACTACAAATTACGATATCATTCCTTACCCTGGTGCAATTTTGATCAAATGAAGCTTATATGTTGGCCCAAGGTACTCTCAGTGTGGTGTCGCACAAGTCTGAAGTGCGCGCCACGTACTTTCGCCGCGCTCCGCCATGCAAGCACGGCTTGGCGTTCTTACGATGTCAGCCTCAATCGCCCTCTGCTGCAACCCCGCTCGTGGCCAACACTGAACTGCATCGGTCACTTGGGATTAGGACAGGCACTAGGACTCATCAGTAGGCAGGCCTCTATCTAGTTAAACTATGTATCTGCATTCCACTACTCTGCTGCCCTCCAAGTTAAGTATTGTATTATTTCTACGAAATATATCTCTTGTTCTAATCTAGCTTAGTGTGTCTAGTTTCTGCTGTCCCACTGGCTGGTCCCCTCAGACTCTGTACCCGCACACGCGTGCATTCTATTTCCCTGTGTCGGTCTCTCTCCCGCTACTCGGCCACCGACACCTAGGACAACCGGCGGAAACGAGACACAAAAGTGGTGACGAGGAGCGATAGAAGAACCTTAGACCAGCTCGCTTGCAGCAGCCAGACAGCAGCACTCGGAACACACAGAAATTGGTTCCACCCACCCACCCTTATTATAAGATTTTTAGGGAACATATTCTGTTACGTGTTTGTGGACTTTTTTGGTGCAGAGACTCTTCTTTCAAATTGCATTTGTGTTTTGTGCTAATTTTCTTGTATGTGCGGCGCCTAATTGGTCAGCATAGCCACTACCCCGATTCCAAACTTAATGGACATTATTCAGTTGCAGACGGCGCAAATCACCCAACTACTCCAAGCGGTGTCCCAGTTGACAGCACAGGCTGCTCAGCAACAACAGCCGTCGCATCAGCCTCCCACACCTGCCGCCGCACCGCTTCCTACGTTTCGCCAGTACGACGAACGTGAGGAAGAATGGAGCGATTACTTGGCACAATTTCATGAACTCGTCATAGCTCATCAACTTACAGGTCAGACAGTTCAGCATATGTTCTTATCAGTGGTGGGCACTAAGACCTTCGTATTACTGCAGAAACTTTTCCTCCACGCACCTCCTCGCGATCTCGAATTTACTCAACATGTAGATGCACTGAATGCTTATTACGAGAGAAAAGTTTTCGTAGCCGCTGCGTGGTACCGATTTTTCAGACTAAAAAAATCACTGGACCAGACCCACCATCAGTGGCTTACAGAGTTGAAGGGCTTAACCCGCAAATGTAATTTCACTTGGTCTTGTGGACGTTCTTATAGTGATGTGATTTTGAGAGATGCAATTACGCAGAACATTCAGGACACCAGAATTAGGGCAGCAATTCTAAAACAGTTTGACCCTTCATTAGACACTGTACTGCAGCTTATAGAAGCGCATGATACCTTTGACTTAGTAGATGTAGAAATGCAAAGCCACAGTGTTAATGCAGTGCGCCGCAACGGACGCTTTCGTAGTCATAGTGCTCAGTCTAGCCCTCGTGATTCTTTCAATTCTACCGGCCTTGCTGAACAAACAGTGAACAGTAGCCAGTGTAAAAGCGCGACACCCAGGTCGCCCCGTCGTGATGGACAACATAATGTAAATAACGGGCACCAACGCTCTTTTCAGAAAAATGTTCGTAAATCTTTCCCCCAGTGTGTATCTCTCGTGCGCGCCGAGCATATGGCAGAGCACTACGCACGACGCTCTGCAACTGCTACGTTCAGTGCCGACTTCCACTCCCTCAAAGAGCGGGCCGAGCGGACACAGTTATCCTTCCGCACTCGTCGTCGGGAAATATACAACGACCCGTTTAGTGAGTGGGAGTTCCGAACTGCCCTTGCTGCGTGTCCTGGTACTACTCCAGGACCAGATAGGATTCACGGCCAATTCCTCCGACACCTTTCACCAGAGTTTCAACACCGCATTCTCGCCCTGTTTAAACATCTATGGGCAGAGGGCACTTTCCCGTCGCAATGGCGGGAAAGCACTATCATCCCGGTGCTGAAACCTGGTGCAGATCCCCTGGTGACACTTACTGTCCGATCAGCCTCACCAACGTTCTCTGCAAGCTCTTCGAACGTATTGTGAGTCGGCGGCTTATGTGAATCCTTGAAGAGCGTGGACTCCTTGCTCAACAACAGGGGGGCTTTCGCCAGGGCCGTTCTACCATTGACAACCTCGTGTCACTGAAGTCGGCCATTCTCAGGGTGTTTGCTAGGCGTGATCATTTGGTTGCTGTATTTTTCGACCTTCGAAAGGCGTATGACACCACCTGGCGCCACCATATTTTGACTACTCTGCATAACTGGGACTTACGTGACGCCCTTCCTAATTTTATTCGCAATTTCCTCTCCCACCACTCGTTTCGGGTGAGGTTTGGGGCATCTTTTAGCTCCACCCGTATTCAAGAGAACGGTGTCCCACAGGGCTCCGTCCTCAGTGTCCCGTTGTTTTTAGTGGCAATTAACGGTCTTGCTGCGGCTGTGGGGTCATCGGTCAGCTGCTCCCTGTTCGCCGATGACTTCTGCTTGTATTTCAGCTCTGTTATCATCGGCGTAGCTAAACGGCGGCTGCAGGGTGCCATCCGAAAGGCCTACTCATGGGCCTCTACTCGCGGATTTCAGTTCTCGGCGCATAAAACCCACGTGATGCACTTCTGTCGCCGTCGGGTAGTTCACCCTGACCCAGAGCTCTAGCTGGGTAGTGAACTACTTCAGGTTGAGGACACACATCGCTTTCTCGGCATGGTTTTTGATGCCCGGCTGACTTGGGTGCCACAACTACATCAGCTGAGACAGAAGTCTTGGTGGCATCTAAACATTCTCAGATTCCCCCCCCCCCCCTATACTGGTTGGGGAGCAGCCCGTTCCACCCTCCTTCAGCTCTACAAGGCTCTTATTCAGTCGCGGCTTGATTACGGGAGCTTGGTTTATGACTCAGCAGCCCCTTCTGCCTTGCGGGTCTTAGACCCCATCCACCACGCTGGTGTGCGTTTCGCAACAAGGGCTTTTCGCACCAGTCCTGCAACGAGCCTTCTAGCTGAAGCTGGTGTTCCCCCTCTGCGGTATCACCGGCAATGGTTGTTGGTATCTTACATCGCCCGGGTTCATGCTTCACCCCGCCATCCCAACCGCAGGCTTTTCTTCCCACTTTATTCACTCCCTTCCCCACGGTGTCGGTCCAGGTCGGGTCTTCCGATTGCGGTCCGTGTCCGTTCCCTTCTCTCCTCACTTGATTCCCTACCCCTTCCTCTACCTTTCCATTACTCCCCCCGTATCCCCCCCCCCTGGACAATTCCTCGCCTGGAGCTTCGGTTGGATTTATCCCGGGATTTGAAAGCCTCCATTTCACCACTGATTCTCCATCGCCGGTTCCATGCAATGTTTGACACATTTCACGGTGCAAACATCATCTACACAGACGGTTCTTTGGTCGATGGCCATGCTGGATATGCCTTTGTCTATGGTGACCACATCGAACAGCGATCATTGCCTTGTAGAAGCAGCATCTTCACCGCAGAATGTCGGTATTTTGAGAGCTCTTGAACACCTCAGAGTTCGCCCCATGGGGTCATTCGTCATCTGCAGCGACTCCGTGAGTGGTTTACAGTCCCTCGACCAGTTTTTACCCAAACACACTGTGGTGCGAGCTATTCAAGATGCTGTCTTCGCCCTTGGCGAGTCAGGCCGTTCTGTCACCTTTTTCTGGACGCTGAGCCACATAGGTATACCGGGCAATGAACACATCGATCAGATGGCCAAGCAGGCCACTACTTCACTGTCCCTGGATATTGGTCTCCCAGACTCAGACCTCCAAACCCAGTTGACCTGCAAGGTCCTTCAGGTTTGGAATTCTGAATGGGCAGATTCGACTGAACCTAATAAGCTCCGTGCTGTCAAGCCGTCTACCGCTGCATGGAAGACGTCCCTGAGGGCTTCTCGCAGGGAGTCAGTTGTCCTTTGCCGACTCCGTATAGGCCATACTTGGCTTACGCATGGTCACCTCCTGCGTCGCGAGGACCCTCCTCTGTGTCGATGTGGTGCGCCTTTGACAGTCGCCCACATCTTACTTGAATGCCACAATTTAGCCGCAGTGCGACGATATTTTAATCTCCCTGGCGCTTTGCAGCTTGCATTAGCTGACAAGACCTCCACGGTTGACTCTGTTTTAAATGTTATACGTGAATGTGGATTTTACAAGTCTATTTAAAGTTTGCGTATGTCTGTCATTGCTCTGTCCTCCACCTGCTTAAGTCTTTTAGGTAGGTGGTTTTAAGGTGTCCCAGAGTGGCTGGATGTGTTCCTTATATCCCTGTGACCACCCAACAAAACACTCTTGTACTGTCTCAGCTGTTTTATCCCTTCTTCGTTTCTACTTGTATCTTTATATTTCCTTGTGAGTTTTAAACTTTGACTTGTTAATTTACTTAGGAACGCTTAACAAAATGTTTTATCTCTTTGACTGGAACAAGGGACTGATGACCGTCGCTGTTTAGTCCCTTCCAAAAACCAACAACAACAATACCCTAGTCGCAACGCCACCTGTTATCAATGTGGCAAATCAGGACATGTACAGACAGTGTGTATGCAGAATAAAAACTCAAAGAACAGTGCCGTTAGAAACAGTACTTCATAGAGTGCAAGAACAGTTCATACTGTAATGTCATACACGCTGTGGACTTGAACAGTGCTTTTCTTGATTTGCAAATGCAAGAAAGTTCGTCTGCACCTATGGCAAAACTATGTAGTGAGCCATGTGGCAAGCGCCGTCGAGCGCGTAAATCTGTGCAACAGAACAGGGTTCGGGACAAGGATAATGACTATGAACACTGTATTCCTGTAGTGAATATAGTGCCTTCTGCAACCATTCTTTGTCAAAGTGCCCGGTACTGTGTAGCTAGTGACAGCAGACTTGATGTAGCTACTCAGGGTAATTTTAGTGCAGTAGCTGGTGATTTTGTAGTAGCTTCGCACACTTGCACGGAAGCCGATCTGGCGGTAGTGCCATCTAGGGACAATGTTATTAATCTGCTGTGTGACGATTATGCGCCGCTTCCTTCCGTACGTAGCCCGCGCATGCGCAAGAGCAGCAAACAAACTGTGTCAGACGTTGCCCACATTCGCGCACCCATCGTGCGCCAAAAGCAAAAACTTTTTGTGACTCTTTCCATAGAAAATAAGTCTGTGCAATTTCAGCTCGACACTGGTTCCGCTGTCACACTGATGAATAAAAACACTTATGAACTTCTGGGGTTGACAAAATTGGCGCCGTTTCAACAAGTGCTAATAGCTTATACCCGTCAAAATAGTCCCGTGCTAGGAACGTGTAGCCTGCCCGCCTGTTTTCAATGTGTTACTAAAACTGTCGCTTTTGTTGTTCTTCAGGCCAAATCTACACAGAACATTTTTGGACTAGATGCATTTCACTTGTTTGACTTATCAATTCAAAGAGATGTGCTTCAAATTTCGTCAATAGTGCCTCAGAATAAACTCAATGCATTATGTGAAAAATACAGTGATTTGTTTTCGCCGGAACTAGGTTGTGCAAAAGACTTCGTGGCACATGTAACTTTAAAACAATCTGCAGTACCAAACTTTCTTAAAGCTAGACCAGTGCCTATCGCACTTCGTGATAAAGTTTCTGAAGAACTTAAACGTTGGCAGGATAGTGGGGTGATTTCTCCTGTTTCTGCGAGTCAGTGAGCCTTGCCTTTAGTAATTCTAATCAAGCCGTCAGGAAAACTTCGTCTCTGTGCGGACTTTAAATCAACAGTGAACAGTCAAACAATTGTAGACACTTACCCCCGGCCCCGACCTGAGGAACTTATGGACAAATTGGGACAGTCTCGCTTCTTTTCTAAGATTGATTTAGCAAAGGCATACTTACAGATTCCGCTTGATGACGAGTCAAAAAAGTTTTTCGTCATTAATACTCACATGGGTCTTTTTCAATTTCAGCGCCTACGCTTTGGCAGTTCTTCCGCCCCTGCTATTTTTCAGCGATTTTTGGAACAGCTGACAGTTTCTGTACCGTGCTGTTCGAACTACGTATATGATATTGTGGTCTCAGGGCGCACAGTTGAAGGACATTTGTCAAACCTGGAATGCCTTTTCAAAGTATTGAATGCAGCAGGTCTACGTTGTAATAAAGCAAAGTGTTCGTTTTTTCATACTGAAATGGAGTACCTAGGCCATGTGATTGATGCCCAAGGAATTCATCCCTTACAGTCACATCTTCGAGCAATCAAAGACTTGCCTCCTCCTAAGAATGTGCACGAATTGCAAGCAGTAATGGGAAAGCTTAACTATTATTTCAGGTTTATTTCCAATGCCTCTCAGAGTGCAGCTCCACTGCATCGCTTACGCAGGAAGAATGTTTCTTTTGTATGGTCTAAAGACTGCCAGGTTGCCTTTGACAAATTGAAGTCTGCACTACTCAGTGATGCATGTTTGATTTCCTTTGACCCACAGAAGCCTGTAGTGCTTGCAGTAGATGCCTCATCATATGGTCTTGGTGCAGCAATGTCACATCGTATTGGATCTCACGATCGTCCTATTGCCTTTGCATCCAAGCTACTGACGCCAACGCAACAGAATTACAGTGAGACAGAAAAGGAGGCCTCAGCAATCATTTATAGCGTCACAAAGTTTCATCATTATCACTGTGGCAGAAAATTCTATTTGTTGACAGACCACAAGCCTCTCATGTCGTTGTTCTCACCCACAAAGCCAATTCCGCCGCGAATGGCACAAAAGCTTCAGGGATGGTACTTGATACTGTCTAATTATCAGTATGAGATTTTGTACCAACCTACCACTAAACATGCCAATGCGGACACACTTTCCCGACTTTCGGTTGGCCAGGATGTGTTGTTTGATTCTTCAGAAATGGCATGTCGCCAGATAGACTCCAGAGATGCTTCTGCTGTCGAAGACTTCCCTTTGAACTCTCATCGGGTTGAACAGTAATCAGCTGTGCATGCAGACTTCAGTGTGTTAGCACGTTTTGTTCGCTCTGGGTGGCCTGCCAGGGCCAAAGACATTGAGCGGCCTCTGGTTCAACGTTATTTTGCACAACGTCATGCATTGTCTATAAGTCGGGGTGTTCTGTTGTTACATACCGACAACGATCAAACGAGAGTGATTGTTCCTCGTTCCCTGCAACAGCCTCCTGCATCAAGGACATTGGGGTATTGTTAGGACAAAGCAACTGGCCAGACGTCATTGTACCTGGGCCGGTATGGACGCCCAGATAGAGAGCATGACGTCACAGTGTACAGTTTGTGCGGAGCATCAGGCAGCTCCTCCGCAAAGTTTCTCAGACTGGCTACGCCCCAAAGGACCATGGCAACGATTACACATTGACTTTGCCGGACCTTTCTGGAATACGCGCTGGTTGATCGTTGTAGACGCTTTCAGCAAGTTTCCTTTCGTGATTGCCATGAACTCGATGACGGCATCTAGTGCAATCAGTGCCTTAACATCAGTGTTTTGCATCGAAGGTTTGCCTGCAACATTCGTCAGTGACAATGGATCTCAGTTCGTTAGTGCGGAATGTCAACAGCTTTGTCGTGTAAATGGCATTCAGCATATCACCACCGCACCTTTTCACCCTCAGTCCAATAGTGAAGTAGAACGTTTCGTTCGAACATTCAAGTCTCACATGGAAAAGATGAAAGGTCAGCACTCCAGGCAGCAAGCTCTTCAAATTTTCCTGTCTATGTATCGGTGCATGCCACGTGACGGCCCGTCTCCTGCCGAGCTGCTACACGGCCGCCGTCACCGCACTCTCCTTCACCTGCTGCAGCCTGCCTCACACCAAGTCGGTTCGTATGGCGCTTCGCGTTTTCAGGTTTCTACGCTGGTGCTGTACAAGTTGTTTGCTGGAAAGAAGAGATGGTTGCCAGGCAACATTCAGGGCTTGCTCGGTCGCAATATGTTTGTTGTCCGTTCTTCCACAGGGTCGGAGCTGCGGCGCCACGCAAACCAATTGCGCCTGCACAGGCACAGGTCCTTGATTCCAGACCCAGTTCACTGCCAGGGAGCACAGCCACATCGCTCGCCGACGGGCCCAGCGTTCTCGGACTACGAGATCGTCCCCATGGAGGTCAACGCGTCTCCATTGCAATCGTCGCCGCCGCAGCGGCGAGCGTCACCGAGTGAGCCTCCGGGACCGAGCGTCCCCCCCTCCCTCCAGACGGTACTACGCACCTTAGAAGATGACCTGCTCCCTCTGGGCAGAGGTGTGCGCCCTTCCCCTCGTTTTGGTGGGTTTTACGAAGGATCGCAAGGTGGATACCGGGGTGCGGACGGTGTCTCGATCCCAGCCTCAGCTACGCCGCCTGTCCCACCAGTAACGCCCCCGCCCAGGCCCTCCTCCCAGTGCCGCCGCCGTGGCCCTCAGCCCTACGCCACGACGGCATGGCAGTTTGGAGGGGGGGGGGGGGTGTTGGACAAGTCTGAAGTGCGCGCCTCGTACTTTCGCCGCTCGCCGCCGTGCAAGCACGGCGCGGCGTTCTTACGACGGCAGCCACGAGCGCCCTCTGCTGCAACCCCGCTCGTGGTCACCACTGAACTGCATCGGTCACTTGGGATTAGGACAGGCACTAGGACTCATCAGTAGGCAGCCTCTATCTAGTTAAACTACGTATCTGCATTCCACTAGTCTGCTGCCCTACAAGTTAAGTATTGTATTATTTCTACGAAATATATATCTGTTCTAATCTAGCTTAGTGTTTCTAGTTTCTGCTGTCCCACTGGCTGGTCACCTCTGACTCTGTAGCCGCACACGCGTGCATCCTATTTCCCTGTGTTGGTCTCTCTCTACTAGGCCATCGACACCTATGACAACCGGCGGAAACGAGACACAAAACTCAGTTGACCTATAAAACCCCATGAAAGTTCGTATAGTATTCTTGGAGATTTGCTTTACTACAACATACTTATAAGCGTAGTATACACATAAAACTTCAAATAAGGATATCTTTTCTTCGTCTGATCCGATTTTGATGAAATAAAGCCTATGTTACTCTCCAAACTATTCTCAATTTACCTGTGAAAATCCATGATAGTTCGTGCTGTACATTTGGAGATTATCCTCAACAAAAAGACATACACGATGGCTTTTAAAGAAAGATGTTAGGCCGCGCGGCGGAATAGCCGTGTGTACTAAGTCATCTTGCTGCTGTGCGCGCGGCCGTTCGCTGTCGGAGGTTCGAGTCCTCCTGTGGGCATGGGTGTGTGTGTTGTTCTTATGATAAGTTAGTTTAAGTAGTTTGTAAGTTTAGGGAGGATGACCACTGCAATAGGTCCCATAACTTTACAAGCATTTGAACATTTTTGAAATATGTTACACTGAAGATCTCGCCACCGAAAACAATAAATTATTGCCAACCCCTTGATGTTTACTTCTTTATGCAATATAAACTCTATATCAGAAGGATTACTGATGTTTTAAGACTACAAGATGCCAAACTGCAAGTGAAGGTACATTATCTTTTTTTCAACGTGAAACATGACTCTGTGATCTACATCAGTTTGCTGCACCTTCTATAAACCTATGTTGGAATATGCTTGGCGAAAGCCAGGATATGTCCTTGACATACGATCATCATCTAATGTTCTAATGTTTGTATAGTCTATGGGACTTAACTACGGGGTCATCAGTCCCTAAACTTACAAACTAATTATGAACTACTTACGAACTAGGACGGCACAAATATCCATGCCCGAGGGGGGATTCGAACCCCCGACCGTAGTGGCCGTGCAGACCGTGACTGCGATCATCATCATTTGAAAATGTAATTAGAGTGGTTTTTGATATTGGACCTTGTGAATATGAAAGTGATTTGAAATGTGATAATGTGGATTTAGTGAGGTGGCCACATTGTTTTCTCCCACTTTGTTTTAACCGTTTCATTGAAATCGTGCTTCTGCACTTTGAGGACTAATGTAGGCACTTTCATGAATGTGGTACAACAGTATATGTGTGTTTTGCGCTATAATAAGTAAGCAGAGAGTTTTTGGCGCTGCTGATTGAATACGTGATGATACAATGACGGCCATTAAATTACATGGTATTGATATCTTGTTACTTTGTTTCTCTCTGTTAAAATATTACTTAAGGTACAATGCAACGTTTTGCATGGAAATGACGCACACCATTGTCCTGTTTATGACTGAATGTTATTCCAAGCCTAGTTTCATGCGGTTCCGAGCGCTCGAGGTAAAAGGTGTCGATTGTTAGTAGAAGATCGCCAGATAGGTTGTTTGTGCTCCAACATGTGATGTGGAAGTTGTTTACAAGTGAACCGCGCTACTGTTCGCTTGGATGCGAAAGTAACATGCCGACGGCGAGGCCGTGGCGTGGTATTGACAGCAGACATGACAGAAAAAGACACGTCAGTACTAGCAGTGTCAAAGGTTTCCTGTGCCTATACGATACACAATGCATCTGTCAGGGTTGATATCTGTGCTGAAAACGTTTAGAGGGGTCGGTCATCTGCAGCGTTCTGTGTAACTACATCATGACGCATTTCATCCGAAAAGAACTTGCTACACTCACGCATTAGAATTTGCAATATCTAGTAAGACCGCGCAATTCTTTAGATGATATCTGTCGTTACTTGGAAAATCGAAAGAATTTGAATAGAGCAGCAGTTACATGTACTTGGGCTGCATAATATTCTCTCATTTCCGAAATTAAGTCATAACTGCTCGTAATTGTGTCAGGCTGTATACGGTAGAACAATCTTACATAGGAAAGAAAAAATTGGTATGCCTCATCTTGAACGTCGTATGCTGCAGAAAGGTGATGCAGTTGTTTTGCATAGTTCATCCATTCTTCAATGTTCAAATGTTCAAATGTTTTATAAGCTTAAGGGACTTAACTACGGGGTCATCAGTCCCTAAACTACTTATGAACTACCTACAACTAAGGACGGCACAAATATCCATGCCCGAGGGGGGATTCGAACCCCCGACCGTAGTGGCCGTGCAGACCGTGACCGAAGCGCCTCAGCCCCCTCGGCCACCGCGGTCGCCATGTCCATTCTTCCTTCTCTTCATCAAACAATCGAAATGGCGGGACAGGTGTTTGTGGTGGGGGCTGAGTTGCAGTAATCACTGCCACAGCAGTTGTGAAAGTGCAGTTTCGAACGCTGGCTAAAAGTGGACATAAATGCTTAAAAAATTCCTTAAAGTTACCCCACAAAAAAAACTAAATTTTTTCCACAATATACCATCTGCGTCAGTGTTGCGGGGATGGTTCATGGTTGGCTTGCGTATGTACACTTTAACAGAAATAGCGCATAGCTTGGTTGTTGTAGTTTGGTCCCACAGTGTTACGTAGCAGACTGACAAAATTATATTAGGTTAAACCAGAACAGTGCAATATCTATTTATATTTATTATTTCAAGAAATATATTTTTCGACAGGTATTCAGAAGGGCTTGTGACATTACAGATACGGGGGGAAGCTGATTGTTTCCTTGTGAAAGACGGGTTTTGTTAGGCTGTTGGGTTCCCCAGCCGGCCGGCTAACAGCTTTGACCTAGTGAATGGAAAACAGATAGTTAAAATTTTCCTAATCTGCTCGGAAACCGGAAACAGCGTGCTTGGCTGAGCGAGGGCGGCTCTCTCAGATTGCAACTGAAATTCAATATAGCCACACACATCATTCTAGCCGACCGCGGTGGCCGAGGGGACTAAGGCGCTACAGTCACGGTCATCACGGCTACTGCGGTCGGGGGTTCGAATCCCCCCTCGGGCATGGATATTTGTGCCGTCCTTAGTTGTAGGTAGTTCATAAGTAGTTTGTAAGTTTAGGGACTGATGACCCCGTAGTTATGTCCCATAAGCTTAACAAACATTTGAAACATCATTCTAAAATTCCATATAAAATCAGGGAATAATCATACGGCAAATACGACAAATATGAATGGATTCAGGAGACTTGCGAGAATCAAACGCCGTAATTATAATTTCAATATCCCTTACAGAGAAAAAGGCGACAAATTTCAGTACTATAATAATAATATTATAAGATTACTCCAAAGTTCATTGGCCTGGTGTAGCAACAGTCAATCCATATTTGAATTGAAAGGTAGTCTCTGTTGCAAATAGAATGTGACCCACCAATCTATTCCTTCTCTTAGTCAGCATATGCCAGAAACTCCTCATTAGTTACTTGATATACCCACCTAATATCCATCATTCCTTTGTAGCACCACATTTCGAAATCTTCTATCATCTTCTTGTCTGAACTCCTTATTGTCCACGTTTCACTCCCACACACTGCTACACTACAAACAAATGCTTTCAGAAAGGACTTCCTAACATTTAAAATGGTATTGGGTGTCAATACATTTCGATTCTACATAAATGCTTTTCTTCCAATAACCATTCTGCAGTTTATATCTTCTTTACTTCGGCCATCAGAAGTTGTGTTGATACCTAAATAAAAAAACTCATTTATTACTTTTATTACCTCATTACCTAATCTAATTCCTTCAGCACCGCCTGATTTTCTGACACTGCAGTCCATTACCTTTGTTTTACTCTTGTTAATGTTCATCTTATACCTTCCTTTCAAGACACTGTCCATTCCGTTTAATTGCTCTTCCAGGTCTTTGGCTGTCTGTGACAGGATTACTATGTCGCTAGGAAACCGCAAAGATTTTATTCCCTCTCCCTGGTCTTTAATTTCCTCTCCAAATTTCTCCTTGCATTCTTCACAGCTTGCTCAGTATATAGATTGAACAACATTGGGGAAAGGCTACAACCCTGTCTTACCCCCTTCCCAACCACTGCGACCATTTTATGACCTTCGACTCTAATAATTGCTGTCTGGTTTTTGTACAAGTTGAATACAACTCTTCGCCGCTCCCTTTATTTTACCTCTGCTATCTTAAGAATTTGAAAGAGTGTATACGTCAACATTGTCAAAATCTATCGCCAGATCCACAAATGCTAAAAACGTAGGTATCCCTTTCCTTAATCTTTTTTCTAAGATAAGTCGTAATGTGAATATTGCATCGCGTATTCCTACATTTCTCCTAAATCCTTATGTATCTGTCGGATTTCATCAGTTTTTCCATTCGTCTGTAAATAATTCGTGTTAGTATTCTGCAACCATGACTTATTAAAGTGATAGTCCTGAAATTTTCACATTCGTCTACACTTGCTTTCTTAGCAACTGTAATCATTATATTCTACTTGAAATTAAAGGGTATTTCCCCTGTCTCATACATCTTGCACACCAGGTGAAACAATTTCTTCGTGTCTGGTTCTCCTAACGATGATAGCAGTTCAGACGGAACATCATTTACTCCACAGGCCTTGTTTCTACTCAAATCTTTCAGTGCTCTGTCAAATTCTTCTCGCAGTATACTTCGTCCTCCATTTCTAGAATACTGCCTTCACGTTCGTTTCCCTTGTACAGGCTCTCTTTACTTATCACTTTTGGTTAGAGAACACCGCAGCTGTATTCGTAATAATACTGCAACCAACCACAAGATTTTTATAAATCAATTTATTGCATCGTTATTAGTTTCGGGCCTGACCAAAAATCCTGTTCATCCTGCCACCGAACATCATTAATTCTCACCATATCTAACTTTAACCTATCCATTTCTCTTTTAAAATTTTCTAACTTACCTACCCGATTAAGGGTTAGAACATTCCACGCTTCGATCCGTAGAATGCCTGTTTTTTTATTCATGACGACATCCTTCTTAGTAGCCAAAAATGTTCAAATGTTTGTATAGCTTATGGGACTTAACTACGGGGTCATCAGTCCTTAAACTTACAAACTAGCTAATACTAAGGACGGCACAAATATCCATGTCCGAGGGGGATTCGAACCCCCGACCGTAGTGGCCGTGCAGACCGTGACTGGAGCGCCTCAGTCCCCTCGGCTGGCCTTGGTAGCCCCCGCCCGCAGATTCTAATGGGGCATATTTTATCCGAGAGGATACCATCATCATATATTCATACAGTAGAGATGCATGTCCTCGGGAAAATCAACGACAGTAGTTTCCTCTTGCTTTCAGCCGTTCGCACTAAGTGCTTGGCAAATCCGTCTTAGCTGATGTTACAAGGCCAGCTCAGTCAATCGTACAGACTGTTGTCCCTGTAACTGGTATATCTCGTGAAATAAATTAATATTGACAGGTATTACAGTGTTCTGGTTTAACATAATATAATTATGCCCCATAACTGTTGTAACACATTATCATCATCATCATCATCATCATTAGAAACTGATTATGCCTTTCAGCACTCAGTCTGGAGCATAGTACCTCTAATAAAATTCCTCTATGATCCCCTATTCAATGCTAACATTGATGCCTCATCTGATGTTATGCCTTTTACTTCAAAATCATTCTGCACCGAATCTAAGTACTTTCTTCTTGGTCTACCTCGACTCCTCTTACCCTCCACTGCCGAGCTCATGAGTCTCTTAGGTAACCTTGCTTCTGCCATGCGTGTAACATGACCCCACCATCTCAGTCTGTTCGCACTAACTGCTTCATCTATGGTGTTCATTTCCAGTTTTTCTTTGATTTCCTCATTATGGACACCCTCCTGCCATTGTTCCCATCTATTAGTACCTGCATTCATTCTTACTACTTTCATACCTTAACCTGTATCCACCCAACCTTCACTCCCATACAACAAAGTTGGACGAAAGATAGAGTGCTGCACTGCTAACTTAGTCTTAGTACTTACTTCTTTCTTGCAGAAGAGAGTAGATCTCGGCTGAGCACTCACAGCATTAGCTTTGCTGCACCTCGATTCCAGTTCTTACACTATGTTGCCATCCTGTGAGAAAATACATCCCAGGTACTTGAAACTGTCTACCTGTTCTAACTCTGTTCCTCCTATTTGGCACTCAATCTGTTTAAATCTCTTTCCCGCCGACATTACTTTCGTAATGTGCTGATCTTCATATCATAATCCTTGCACATCTGATTGAGCTCTGAAATATTAGTTTGCAACCTTTCAATCGAATCGGAGACAAGTTTATTACAATTAAATGAATACTCATCTTTGTGTTGCAGAAATAGAAGCAGATTGATAAATACCAGGCTTCGTGTGAAAATTTTTAAAGTTTCGTAGCTACTTAACCTAATTTGCGCTAAGGACAACACACACACACACAAAACCAAGACCGAGACAGGATTCGACCTCCGACGAGGAACACACGCGCAATCCGTATCACAGCGTCTTAGACCACGCGGCCATTCCCATATAAACGTACAGCAGATGTCTGTCCCATCAAAAACATAAAATGTAGAAAAATGCAAGTCACGCGAAAAATTCCTTCCAACATAAAAAGTCGTGAGATCAATATAGCGATATAATTTGAGAATCTGCTTTCCTTATTAAGTTAAAATAAGTGTTCTGTAATGGTTTAGTAACAAATCTTTAGATAGGAAATGTGGGAGACATTTGAACCATTTTATCTTTCACCAGTACTGACAAATCTAATAATGAAGTTCTGATATGTCAGTAATGAATTTCTGCAGATATGAATATTAACAATTGATTACAACTTGAGTGTTCATCATCTATGGATAGCACAAGTGGGCAACCTCGGGTTTTCAGCTAGTTATATATAAAGCAGAGTGTCTCCATATTTGTGTGTACGTGTTGTATATAAATCTACAGTTTTATCCAATCTTCATGAAATTTTGTACACCTAACCTTCAATTTATGAGGAGGTCGCCGTAAGTGGAAGAATTGCGTAAGGCCGGTATTACACTGTAAAAGATGTTTGGCAAAGATTTTATCCAAGATCTTTGACGAAACTACTTCACAGGAGCACATTACACTAGCGTGCATTCACTGCAAAGGATGAAAAATGGAAACAATTTTAGGTAAAACCGTGAATAGCGAGAGGAAAATACGAAAAGTGCTCGCACAAATGTACTTCATGAGCTACACTTCTAGAACAGAATAACCTAAATTGTTTAAGAATGTGTGAGCAAACATTTTAATTCGCCCACATATTTATAAATACTTCATCATTATCGACGTTTCAGGAAACCTTAAAGCTGTGTCAATGGGTAAATAAGTTAACGTGTGTCATGAGGGTGTCATGCTAAACATAACCTTGTTAGACACTTCTAATTGAGAAGAGGGAATATTTTCGTAGTTCTTTCATGTTAAGCTTCATTTTGGATTATGTGCTGCGAAAGACATTTTTATACTTTACTGCAGTATGACATTTATTTTGCCTGATTTTCCGAAACATAAAATATCAGTCTAAATACCTGGACTTGTGGTTAAATCACGAAAAGCAAGAAAAAATACGGACCAAATTACTGCAGTATCTCATTACGCAAATTATTAATGCCTTTTCCGCGAAGATCGTCCCATTTATATCCACATACAAAATCTATTCCAACAGGCAGTAAAATACACGAATCGTACAGGGTAGGCGTAAGAATTCACGTATTATTCCAGACACAAGTTAAGCAAAATGTAAATCACTTTAGGGGGAATTACGAGGTTAGGTTAGAGTACATATAAAACATTTATTTCACTTATGCATCTCCATATATCCTTTGATACATATAATTTCTTCCTTATCATTATCCACAGTGAGCCACTTTGAATACAACTGACAGCAGTAGCTTTTTCTTTATACGATTCTAACCCTATATTTTAGTAAATGTGTTTTGTATTAGTAAATATTCCGTACACTTCTCACTTTGAAACGATCACTGTGGCAGTAACGACACAACAAATACACGTTTACGTTAATTTGTAGGCTAAAAGGCGTCAAAGCAAGGAAAGACGCATGTATACAATGGCGAACTTTTATAAAAGCTAGGCTCTCTCGCTAACTTTTATCAAATATATTTTATGAAAGAAATCTTTTATAAAAGATGACCCATTACACTGTCAAAGATTTGACCAAAGAGCTTTGATAAAAGATCTTTGTCAAAGATCTTTTACAGTGTAATACCCGCCAGACACATGGTTCAGAAGATATGACGTCATAAACAATAGGAATCGCCAAAAAACTGCCGCATCATGTGATGGGACTTTATTCATACACTGTATGAGAATAAGAGTACTTAACGACTTGCAACAAACTTTAAACATAATTTCAAACCTTTATTCAACTTTTTCTCGCTGACAAACATTCAAAATGATGAAAAGAAAAAAGTTTCTCTCTTACTACTTTTCCGCTGTTTATGGAGTAAATCTACGGTATTCGGTATGACGTTACAATTAATAATTTCTACACCACAAATTGTAGCCGTAGGAAATTTTACAGACAGTATACGCGCATATTGAAGAGTGTACCTTCTAAATTGTATCACAATAAGACACGTAGTTCATGAGATATGTGCACATAAACAGTAACATTCACGGGAAACCGCCCCATCACGCACCAAGTTCTAATCTATTACTTCTTTACTGCTAATTTTATTCCCAAGAGATTTTACAGACATACAACCCTTATACAAGTAAATATATACCTGAAAATGGCAGGAATAAATAAATACCTGGGCAACGCCAGGTTTTCAGCTAGTATGGTATAAAACTATGGATATAGTCCAAGTAAGGAATATTTCACTTTCGTCTCAAAATATTAATTTGTAGTACTTTCTTAATTTAATTCATCTATTTTTAATAGAATTCGATATGTGTATGTATGTATGTATGTTCCCTATGGACTCCAAGACAGCTGGAGAAATCTTCAGATTAGTACAGTAGATGATCCTGTGAAGTCTGAAAGTGATTGTATCAAGATATATGAACAATATAATGTGAAATATGGAAAGATGGTACTCTTTGGGAAAATAATTACTCTAACTTTTCAATTGTACCATATTTCAGAAAATGTTTTTATTACTTTCTATGTAATATGATTCAACCAAATGAATACCATACGTACACAATCCTCAGCATGTTTAATCTATACTTACATACTAATATCACAGTCTAACGTATACATAAAAGTTTACATCCAGCACTTGGAATGACTGTAGCACCCCTAGCGGAGAAAGACCTAGTTGTAGCTGCATAGTGACACTGTCAGCTCACAATCTAACACAAACGGGACTGTCTCGTGGCAGTACACGTTTGGATGTTTTGATATCTGTTGACTAGAAATTGATATCGTGTGAACAGTCAACTAGTTTCAAGATGTCTTCTTCATTCCATTAATCCATTCTACTCTTGGTTGCCACAGTGAACGTTTCGATTAATATCTTTCATTGTTGCAAATATTTTTTGTTTTTACTTCGTTGTTTCTTTTTTATTTTGTTGTTGCTGTCTTTCAGTGACCGTGAGTGATTCACACAAAATAGTGTGAAAAATGCAATTCCGCGTTCAAAATGCGAAAGAACCTCTGTACTCAAAAGAGGAAAGTTCATTTAATTCAGATCATTCATGTGTCGAAAAATGAAAAAGGTAGTATCTATAGTGTGGAATTGAATTATCAAGATGCAGTTCACTAAACGGCATCAAATAAAATGGTAGCCCATTATGCTCCATTTGAGTAACTTCTTAAACTATAATTCTGTGACATCTGATTGACATGAAACTGTACTGCACAGTAAAATACTGTCATTTGTTTTGACATAGTATTTGAATGAATAAAATAATATAAAGAAAGTAATGGGATATCTGTCATGTTTTCATTATAGTGCATGAGAACCAAATAAGAAAAATCTGATGCTTATGTCATGCTACGAAATTTCTGTTTAAAAACTTGATGAAGTGGTCTGATATTTTCAGTGTTTAACTGTCAAGTTTGTTATGTGAAAATACTTTATCACACACACAGCAAAGTTTTTTATGACTCTGATTAGTGATTGTGCATTCAAAAGATACAGTGCTATACTTAATTAAATTCCATCACTACATGTGTGAATGGAAATAGAAGTCCTTAGGCACGATTGGAAACAGTTAATCGATTACTTGTCAATAATATAAGGATATTGTCTTTTTGTCCAAATGTGACAGAGAACAGCTTACACCTGAAATCTTGGCTGTATTGACACTCATCCATAGTGCACATTATATTGAACAGTGGCAGCTATTTTGATGTGGCAAAGCCAACAAACGTGAATGCGATACAAGTCATGGTGACACACTGATCTGCAGCATAGAATATCGGTAATGTCAACGTTTTTGCCACATTTATTTGGGCATATTTAGCACATTTTATTACTGGTATAAGAATCAAAACTTCTGCATAATTACAGTGAAAAAGAAAACAATAAGCACTTCTCCGTTGGGTATTATGGTGCATCTTCTGCAGTCTGCACATGTAAGACATAAACTAAGTAAATTGCAATGATAGCCTACTGCATAACTTTTACCCTGTTTTGTTTATTGTATGTGAACAACTACTACATGATATGGGACTAACGTAACTCACACTAAATCATTCAGTAGTTTCAACAAGAAATTCCCTCAGAGGCAGGACTGCTACTTTGTGTTTACATAAAGGACAGGACATGTAACCTTCTGGCAGCTAAACGTCACAACAGCCAGTTGCATACTGCCGTGAGACACTCCCTAACATGAACAGTCATGGAATCAATGTCAGTGCTACAAGCGGCAGCACTGCAGTAACAACAGAATGGTGGCAGATTCAAAGGCAAAGTATTTTATAAAATTTATAACATTTTATAAAATTTATAAAATGTCTATAATTAAGAATTTATATCTGTGATGATTTTACAATGCACTCAGTGATGTAGTTGTTACACTCAAGGAGGTTACAATCTCTGGGCTTTCAGTACAGACATATTACTACACTGGTAAAGGTCCCTTGTGACTGAAGCCTGACTGGTGAAGGTCCCTTGTGACTGAAGCCTGACGCCACCATTTTGCTTCAACTCATGTGAAAAAGTTTCCGTACGGTTCATTGATCTCTATACTACCTGGATGTTGAACTTCGGGTGTCTGAGCGTGCCAGCCATAGATGTTCATACTTCGTTTCTTGCCAGATTCAAATACGGCTGCTATGATGTATTAGAAGAAAACTAAAAGAAAATAAGTTTCGATTGTGGTTCCATATTAGCCTACTACATAGCGTATTCACATAAATTTCAGGTCAAGAGGAAAGCAAGCAACTCTTTGTCAGGTAATAACTGATGGATATTTGTTTGCCAAATTTAAACATGGTGGACAATACGAAAACGTGCGGAAAACATTTGAATGTGCAGGAATAAAGCAGTTCTATGCTCAAACACCAGAGCTATAGATCCAGTTTTTATAGAGATCACTGACATGGTACTACCTCTACTGTGATCTTCTGATACAACATGACATTGTAAGCTTTACTAGTTGGTTTGAACATGATTTGCATTTGAGCTAACACTTCTACAATAATTGAATTTAACGCAGAGGCATACATTGTCAAATCATGTTATGAGAAGGTCGTGTTAGCGCCCTGGTGGCGCTTAAAAAACATAAGGAAGTTATGAATACGTAGTAATAAGACTTTTCAAGACTTTACCTGTACAGGCACACACTGCCTCTCTTAATGCCTTTAAAAACAAAACTAAAAAAATGGTTGAAAGAAAAAGCTTTCCATAGTCTTAAAGAATTTGAAAACTGTTCTAATGATGACCTTACTTACTAAATAACTGCTTTTAATGTTACAATTTTGTAACTTCTGTGCCTTTTTACTTGTATATGACTTTGTAAGTAATTAAACAATACATATTTCCTTAAATTTATTATAAAATTTATTATGTATGTAAATCAATATGTGTAACTTATTTGTATACAGAGTACCAAAGTGTATGGTTTTCTGTTTAATATAAATCTTACTGCATAAAATCTTTTGAACACAACACATGACAACATACTTAAAGATGGCTGAATAAAATAAATAAATAACATTTACAAGACCCTGCAGGTTATATGATTTTACAAGATTGGTAAATGTCTCCCTGTTTCTATTTATTTTGTGTCAAATTTAATTTGCCAGTCTAGTTCTTCATTTCCGTTAGTACCTCGGTTTTAGAGGTTTATTTCCGCGTACTTGACAGATTAGCATTCAGTCAGTTAGCAGTCAGGTCAGTGCCAGCTGTTGTCGTTGCCTCATCACCCAGAGCGCTAAGAATCATAATTTAATTGCGTGAAATTTCGTTGCCAGTTAATTTCTTAATTTTCGTTAGTATTTCTGTTTTTAAGATGTTTCTTCTCACCTACTTGACAGATTTCGTTTGTGCTACTGCTTTAAGAGTTAATTCTCGCGTACTTTGTAAATACCGTGTGTATAGTTGTCGTCTGCTGCAAGCTACGTGTCATATTGTCACTTCCTTATTTCGTGCTCTGCTTTGAGAAAGCTTATATTTCCCGCGCGTTTGATAGCGGTGTATTCCATAGATATTCTTGTTTATTTTGAAAACTGCCGGACTTAGTTTCGTTGTTTTGACAGTGTACTTACCACTGACCACACTTCAGTCAGCTGCCAGCCGCCTTTATTAAAGTACTAGGCTACTTAAAAGTTGATTAGTTAGTTTTCTACTTTCTATAGTTACTTGTATCGATAGGATGGATAGGATGTGTGCCTGCTGTGTGCGGACGCAGGAGGAGTTGGCCGCAGTTCACGAACAGCTGAGCGTGCTGTTGGCTACGGTCAGCCGTCTTCAGGCTGCTGTCTCGGGGTGCAGCGATGGTGGGGAGTCTGGTGCGTCGAGTGGGACACCTCAGGTGTCTCATGCTTCACTCTCTGTCCCTGCTACCGAGGCACCTTCAGGTGTACCTGACGTGGTCGAGCCGCCCTCTCCGCAAGGGGAGTGTACGGCTTTCGCGTCGCTCGAGGCGGAAGGCAAATGTGCAGGCTGGACGTCCGTCCACGCCAGTTCATCCTGTGAGTGGACGTGTGGACACTCTTTCAGCAGGGTCCGAGCAGGTGCACGGGGCAAGAGGACTATTAGATATTGGGAGCTCCAATGTTAGGCGCGTGATGGAGCCCCTTAGGCAGATAGCGTCGAGATCCGGAAAGAAGTCCAACGAGCACTCGGTGTGTCTGCCGGGGGGCCTCATCCGAGAAGTGGAGGCGGACTCGCCGGCGGCTATCGAGGGTGAAGGGTGCGGTCGACTGCAACTCGTGGCTCACGTCAGCACCAATGACGCTTGTTGCTTGGGTTCTGAGGACATCCTCAGGTCCTACGGGCGGCTGGCGGAATTGGTGAAGGCTGCTGCCCTCGAACGTGGTGTGTAAGCAGAGCTGTCGATTTGATCGGGGTCGATTTGATCGGGGTCCTTTGGTTTGAAGCCGAGTGGAGGGTCTGAACCAGAGACTTCGCCGACTCTGTGACAGTCATGGCTGCAGATTTCTGGATCTGCGTTATCGAGTGGGGAATTGTAGGGTGCCCCTAGATAGATCAGGGGTGCACTACACGAAGGAAGCGGCTACTCAGGTAGCAGAGTACGTGATGAGTGCACATGGTTTTTTTTTTAGGCTAGGCGCTAACTCTGAGCACTCGCCTGTCGACATTCAAACAGCGAATTCAGGCCACATTCGGCTCAAAAAATCGAATATCAAAATATTAGCCGTGTACTTACAAAGTATTAGAAACAAAGTTACCGCATTTGCCGCACTGAATGGATAGTTTTAGGCACCGAAAGCTGGCTAAATCATGAAGTGGCAAATTCAGAAATATTTAGCGAGGCGTGGAATGTATATTGTAAAGATAGATCGGATACAAATGAAGGAGGAGTGTTCATCGCTGTGGACAAAGATATTGTTTCTACTGAGATCGAGGTTGAAAGTAACTGTGAAGTTATCTGGACACGTATAACAGGTCTAAAAGAAGTAAAGTTAATAGTTGGGTGTTTTTGCCGGCCCCCCAGTGCTGCTGTAGCAGTTTTAGAGTCATGCAAAGAAAGTCTACACCAGGTAGTGCGTAGGTATCGGTGCCACGTAATATTAGTCGGGGGAGACTTCAACCTTAAGAGTGTAGATTGGGACCTCTCTAGTTACATTTCAGGCGGTACAGATAAGCTGTCTTGCGAGCTGTCTTTAGTAGTTAAACCGGCAACCAACGCGCATTGGAAATATTTTAGATCTTAAAGCCACCTTATTAACGATGCCTGTGTAGAGACAGGAATTAGTGATCATGATATCGTCATAGCATCGATGGTGACCAAAGTTCATAAACAAATCAAGAAGGCTAGGAGCGTTTTTTTGTTGGGAAGAGCCGATAAGCAAATGTTAGAATCGCACTTAGAAAATGAATTGACATCTTTTAATGCCGAGTCTATGGATGTAGAGTAATTGTGGACTAAATTTAAGTGCATTGTAAATAAAGGGCTAGAGAAATATGTGCCAGTAAAGACGATTAAGGATGGAAAAGATCCACCGTGGTATAATAATAATGTTAGAAAGCTGCTGAGAAAGCAAAGACTGTTGCACTCTCGATTCAAAAAAGAACACGCAAATTATGACAGGCAAAAGTTAGTAGAGATTCGTGCGTCTATAGAGAGATCGATGTGAGAAGCATACAATAATTAGCACAGCCATACTTTAGCAAAAGATCTTTCCGAGAACCCGAAAAAATTCTGGTCCTATGTAAAATCGGTAAGCGGGTCAAAGACCACTGTCCAGTCACTCGTTGATCATTCCGGGGCAGTAATAGAAGAAAGCAAACGGAAATCTGAAGTTCTAAATTTAACCTTTAAGAAATCTTTCACGCAGGAGGACCGCACAAATGTACCATCATTTGATCAACGAACAAATTTCGAAATGGAGGACATAGTAATAGGTATTTCCGGTGTAGAGAAGCAGCTGAGAGAGCTAAATGCGAAAAAGTATGCTGGTCCGGTTGGAATACCAGTTCAGATTTACAAAGAGTATTCTGCAGCATTGGCCCCCTACTTAGCTTGCATTTATCGCGAATCTTTAATTCAGCGCAAATTCCCTAGTGAGTGGAAAAAAGCGCAGGTGACTCCCATTTATATGAATGGAAAGAGAACTGACCCACACAATTACAGGCCAATATCGTTGACATCAGTTTCATGTAGAATTTTGGAGCGTATCCTCAGTTCGAATATAGTAAATTTCCTTGAAACGGAAAACCTTCTTTCGGTGAATCAGCACGGGTTTAGGAAACATCGTTCTTGTGAAACTCAGCTTGCCCTTTTCTCACATGACATCTTGCGAGCCATGAATGAAGGGAAATAGGCGGATTGTGTTTTTCTCGACTTCAAAAAGACGTTCGACGGGGTGCCACACTGCAGACTGCTAACGAAGATACGAGTTTATGGAATAGGTTCACAGATTTGTGACTGGCTGGAAGACTTCCTAAGTAATAGAACGCAGTACGTTCTCGACGGCAAGTGTTCATCAGAGACGAGTGTATCGTCAGGCGTGCCCCAGGGTAGTGTGAAAGGACCGCTATTATTTTCTATCTATGTAAATGATCTGATGGACAGAGTAAGTTGTAATTTGCGGCTGTTTGCTGATGATGCTGTGGTGTATAGGAGTGTATCGTCTTTAATTGACTGTAATAGCATACAAGATGGCTTAGACAAAATTTCTAGATGGTGCAAAGAATGGCAGCTATTTCCCAATGTAGAAAAATGTAAGGTGATGCGCATGAGTAGCAAAAACAATCCCATAATGTTCGAATACGGCATTAGTAGTGAGCTTTTTGCTGTTGTCGCATCGTTCAAATATCTAGGCGTAACATTGCAGAGCGATATGAAATGGAACGAACATGTAAGGACAGTTGTGAGTAAGATGGATAGCCGTCTTCGGTTTATTGGGAGAATTTTGGAAAGATATACTTCATCTGTAAAGGAGACCGCGTATAAAACGCTTGTACGACCATGTCTTGAGTGTTGCTCAAGTGTTTGGAACCCACAGCAGATCAGTTTAAAGGAAGACATAGAAGCAGTTCAGAGGCGAACAGCTAGGTTTGTTACTGGTAGGTTCGACCAATGCGCGAGTGTCATGGAAATGCTCCGGCAACTAAATTTGGGATCGTTGCAGGAAAGACGACGTTCTTTTCGTGAAATTCTGTTGAGGAAATTTAGAGAGCCGGAATTTGAAGCTGAGTGTAGTACGATCTTGGTGCTGCCTTCTTACATTTCGCGTAGTGAGCACAAAGACAAGATAAGAGAAATTAGGGCTCGTACGGAGGCATATAGGCATTCTTTTTTCCTCGTTCTATTTGGGAGTGGAATAGGAAACGAAATGCCTAGTAGTAGTACAGTGTACCCTTCGCCACGCACCTTAAGATGGATTGCGGAGTATGTATGTAGATGTAGATGGGTGAGAAAATAATATTAAAGTCACAATAAAAGAATGAGCACACTGCAATGCAAAGAGAAAGAACATTTTCTCAATTGAAACCTTATTACTGGCATGGCATTAGACCAACAGTAGGTAAACATTCAAAAATTACTCTGAATTCTCTACTTTCTGTAGCCTACTTCTTTATGTATTTAAATGTAGGCCTACATTGTTATAAGTGAATGTAATAGATAAATTAAAGATACTTTCTTTCTTATCATCAAATGTTTCTACTACGTCATCAAAGTTTCAGTGATGTGTGGAAAATCTATTCAATTACAATACTCCTACATTTGGCCAGAGAACTGGCTAATGATTTCCTGTCAGGAAGTCCAATGTAATGAACTATAGGAAGCAAAATCTGATGTATTGAACAGTGACAGTTCTAAACAACAAATTCCATATGAAAAGCAGGAATTTCTTCCCACGATCCGCCTCGAAAGAGGCACACAATTAACCATCAACTGCCAATAAAAGACTTGCAATAAATTAATATTCTCGTTCTCTATTCAATTACATAGGGCCTATATAAAAAAAAACTAAAAGAATTAGCTTTAACAGTATTTGAACCCAAAAAGTTTATTATCCATACAATCACAGCCTAGCACCCTAACCACAAGACCAGATGGGTTGCACTATATGGCAATTACTTTTTTATTCGTATACCTTCTGCTTAGACCTTTTATGGTTATTTCATAATTTATTGATATTCGCTGGTATTTGACATTTAATGTACCAAAGCAAAGCGTTTGTGACAAATCTGTAATGTACCATTTCCCTTAAAACAGTATGTTGTCGTGATTTGCACTTCAACATGTCGTCAGCAAAGATATCGAAGACCAAAGGCCAACAGCAGAAATATACTCCTCTTTCTGAGAGGAGTGTATCAGCCCCTAACATCTACTGTCCCGAACGGCGTGTTTGGTCAGTGATCTCTATACTACCTGGATGTTGAAAGTAGGCGTTATGGGCTGATCCATTTCTCCGGGAAAGAGTTGTATATTTCCGCTGAAGATCATTGGTGCAGCAGTTCTTTTCGCCGTGATTGGCGCTACCTCGATCACAACATATTCGTAAACAAACAGACGACGATGACTTGTTGCAACTAGTTTCACTCGCAGTTGTTCTATTAGTTACTTCTTTAACAACTAACTCGGATATCGCTACATATTTTAAAATATTTATGAAGGGAATGTTAGACATTTGACTACAAACTGTTATATTTCCATTCGCGGATTTCAGGTTTTGTTACTTTAAATGGTAATGCTACTTGATGTGAATTGAATCAAAACATGGTAATGCTAGTGTGTTCAGCTTCAAACAAATTCTAGTTTTCCATTATGTGTGCTTTCTGTACACTGCCACAGTACATCTTCGATTTGTGCTCAGTTATGGAACTAGGCAACCAATTTTAATAAACTAATTGAATGTTGATTTGATGTCACAATATTTTAAATTATTTTAGTGACACATCAAATTACGTATACGATCCACATCATAATTGTGAATTAAAAAATAACAGATGACATTGTAGTGCCCTTCAAAAAACTTATATGTGATCGTCGTCCTCCACAATTTACAAATTCATTAATACACATAATTCGGCACTCATGACTGCCCAGACTGTGTCAGTTTTACTGTGTTACATAGATAAATATTACTTACGAGAACATAAATGTCGATAGGTAATTATTTCAATCATACATATTAGAGCAGTTTGATTAGGTTCTTGGCTAATTACACACTTGGAAATCTGAACATGTTCATGTATAAGCATCCAAATATTTGTGAAATCGTCATATATTCGATATAGACAGCCAACTGCGTCTATGTCAGGAGAAGATTACAAATATCATTCGTATTCGCTTCAGGCACGGGAATTTAAACTCTCCTGTTAGGTTCCTGCACATTTTCACTCTCATATATCGTAACAAATACCGAAAAAACTAGCGAGTACTGTAAAACAGACTTACAGTAAATTAATATTCTTCTTCTCAACTCTATTGCATCAGGCCTATACAAAAAAGTAACAAAAAATTGTTTTAATAAGATTCGAACCCAATAAGTTTTTTTTTGCCTACTCACAGTCTATTATCCTAACCACGAAACTTTTCTTATTTTTTTTATTTATTTATTTTTTCTTTTTTTTCTTTTTTTTAATATAAGAAAAACTTTATTTACAAAATAGTTATAATTTTGTGAAACAAGTTGTCTTACAAAAAGTGAATGAACGGCGAAAATTTTTCTCTTTTCCATGGATCGTTGAGGATTTCTCTTCTTGCACGGAGGATGTATTGTCGAAAGTCGCTCACAGATCCACCTCCCGCAAGGGCGTAGTTGATGAACGAATATATGAACCAAGTTAGAGTTCTGGTCTTGGACACTGAGAAAGCCTTTACACCCATGTACACCAGTTTCTTCGTGTTGATGTCGTTGACACTTAGAGAGAGCAATCCTGCCGATTTAAACTTGATCCATTTCCACAGATCCGATATTTTGGAGCAGCCTACTACACGGTGGATGGCAGTATCGATCAGTCCGCAGTGCTGGCAAAATGGGTGTCCGGTGAGCTTTATTCTGTGGCAACGGGCAGCAGTCGGGATTAAATCATTTATAAACATGTAAGCTGATGAATGCAACGTTGAACATATCGATTTATCTGCAAAATTGGCCCAGACATATTTCCAACTTAAGTCTTTGTGTTTTTTTTGGATTGCTGGAGGATATGGAGCTTTTACATCAATGGTCTCGAGTATTTTATTTGTCGTATAGAACGTTACTAGACTGGTTGAACTGTTGTAAGAACTAATTTTGATTCATATACATTCTGCTTAGAACTTTTATGGTTCTTTCACAATTTATTCATAATGGATAAAATTATATTCATATTCGTTTATAATTGACATTTAATGTACAAATTGACATTTAATGTAGAAAACCGTGATGTACCATTTCTATTAAAACAGTGTATTGCCTTAATTAGCACTACTACTTGTCGTCTGCAAAGTTATTGAAGAGCAAAGGGCAGCACTGGAAATATACTCCTGTTTGCTGAGAGGAATGCGCAACCCCTAATGTTTACTGCTGTTGAACTACAGATTGCTGAGCATGCCAGCGGAAGATGTTCATATTCTGTCCATTACAACATGGATGCTATGAAGTACTGTATTACAAGAAAACGAAAAGATAATCTGTTTCTATTCCATGCTCACGCGAGTCTTTTACTCCATATATTGACATAAATTTCAAATCAAGAAGTAATCTAGCAAATTCGTTTGACTAATTGTTTGACTAATCGTTTGACTAATTCGTTTGACTTGGCGAACAAAGCAAATTCATGTTTAAAACATGCGAAGGAGCAGGCACACTACAATTCTATGATCAGACACCAGATTTATACATCCAGTTTATGTACAGATCACTGATCTCTATACTACCTCGATGTTGAACTTCAGCTGTCTAAGCGTGCCACTCATAATGTTCATATTTCGTTTCTTGCCAAATTCAAATATGGCTGCTATGAAGTATTACAAGAAAATGAAACGAAATACGTTTTGATTTCACTTTTGTATTAGCCTATTACATTGCGTACTGAGATACATTTCAAATAACGAGGTAAACAAGCAACTTTTATCACATAATAACTAATGGAAATTAGTATACCAAATTTAAACATGGCGGACAATGCGAAAACGTGTAGAAAACATATGAATGTGCAGGCATGCTGTAGTTCTATACTCGGACACCAGAGTTATACACCCAGATTGTAGAGAAATCACTGATCTAGGTTGTATACAGACACTGGAATCTATACTCTTCAATAGAGTAGCCTACATGCTGAAAAAAATGTTCCTTGCAGAATGAATTTAAGATTTGCCAATGAACTTCATCAATCGTTGATGAAACTCGTACGTTTATAGTCTTAAAGAATATGATATTCTGCGTAATTAAAGACTGGCTACTCAAACTATAACACGCCAAACTTTATTAATTCGAATCAAGAAGCACATCTCACAGATAAACAGTAACGCACATTATATAAACCAAAGAGTAACAAAGCTGTTAAAAACGTTTCATCCAAAGAACAACTTGCACTGTGCGCGCTTCAGTTTAATGACGGTGATTCCAACACAGCCCCCCCTTCCTCTCCGCGGTAGAGCGGAGCTCCTGGAACATGTGGGTACTTGTATTCAGTCCTTCGACCTGTCCTAGAATATCTTGCGGGTGTCGGTAACTTCTCCTCCTGAGCTGCTTGAGGAGACGAGGATTGCACACTACCATCCGGTCTTGACTCTTCTTCTTGCAAATCCTCCTGTGTAGGCAATATTTCCTCCTGTCGTTCGTGCTCTCTCTCTTCATCGATCCCCAGCATGTGTGCGGGTTTCAACCGTTCCAAAGACACGGTTTGTTGTTTTCCATTGTACTCAATCTGCATAGTATGTTCGCCTCTTGTCAGAACTTTAAATGGCCCAGCATACGGGGGTTGCAGTGGTGATCGTACTGCGCCTGTTCTTAGCCATACATGTGAGCATGTGCTAAGTGCTTTATGTATAAATGGTTTGTTGTCTCCATGACGTGAGTCGCACTGGTCAGAGCTGGGCTATGTGTCTTCGCACCTGCTGAAGAACATACGGTACTTCTCATACAATGTAAACTTTCACGGCCGGCGTTGTCTTCAGGCAAAGTTTCCGGGCTGATAGGCCGTGGTCCAGATGTAAAACTTCCTCCCGACGTTTCGTCTCCAACTGCGGGAGACATCTTCAAGGGTCTTCCGGCTACTGCCACTGTGGGCCGAGGGGCTCTCGCATTTATAGAGGGCATAGAGGGCGGCACCATACGTCACGTGATGCTGACTTTGTAACTATCTCTGGATGACGTCGATATTCTCGATTAACAATAATCGATTGTTATTTTGTTGTTGCAGTGTCGACATTCATATTTTATCTAACTTCAGACCTTCTTCTTTGCTATTAAAATTATTCCGGTGTTTGTGGATCTCTATTGCTTTTCTATACATGCGTGCATGGTACTGAGATGTCCTAGCTAAAACGCAGGTCTCGTTAAATTTTATTTCATGATTTCCTTTTTGAAAAATATGTTCAGCCACTGCCGATTTTTCCGTGTGGCCCAGACGACAGTTCCTTTTATGTTCAGATATGCGAGTGTTGACGCTTCTTTTTGTTGTAACAATACATACTTTACCACAGCTGCAAGGAATTTTATAAACCCCAGGTGTTGCTAGGGGGTGACGTGCGTCTTTTGCTGATCTCAAAGATTCTTTGATCTTCTTCGTTAGTCTGTAGATGGTTTCGACGCCATGCTTGGCCAATACTTTTCCAGATTGTTGTCGTTGTTGCTCAGAACTTCTGGATTCTTCTCTTCTTTGATGGAGAGCTCGATCAATTTCCTTGGCACCATATCCATTTTTCTTGAAGGCCGACCGTAAGTAATTTAGTTCATCCTCCAAGTAAACTGGCTCACAGACGGTTTCCGCCCACCGCCTCGGTTGCGCTATAAAGACGACAACCGTTTGGCGCGGCAGATCACTGATGGTATTTCCGAGACCGAAGGTATCGAGTCATTTCCACTGGTTCTCTTTCGGTTGATGTTGCAACTGAGATATCAGCACAAATTTAACAAACATAAGCCAGCTGTGACCCACAAATTACATTTCTCCTCAGATGTTGAGTACTTTTCCATAGTCCATGTCTTATTGAAATGCCTAATATTAAGTATTCGACAACATATTGGGCTATTATAATACCAGATACGATTATGTCAACTGAATGTGCAGAGAAGCAAACAAATGATTAAGATAAGCTCATTTATATCGCCAAATACCCAACTACTGATCAACGAGCGACATTTCAATTACTGACTCTTTCACATTCTTCTTCTATTTTGAAATATGGCTCCTTATGTTTCTAACGTAACAATAACAAACACATATGATAATTGAGTAACAATCTGTATCGCAAACATTTTGTGGAAATTATTATTCCGTAACCATGAAAATATATTGATAATACAATATGAAACATGTGCAAAAGAGAATTGTGTTACATCAAATGAATTTCTTTAAACTATCGTATCCAACACATGATTATATTTTTATTCCGTTTCTTTTAATAACGACGCAAAAACTACGTTTTCCGTGTAAGCAACGTTAGGACTATTAAATCGCTGTGACATTCAAATCCGTAGTCGTTATCTAATCGTGTTTCAATCCAGACAGTAGTACTGACGAGCTCGGTGTTCGCCACTTTTCTTCCCCAGAGGTTAAAGAGATCTTTTGGTGTCAGTTTGTCACTGGCGAGTATCGAAGACAATATGTTTCGCATACTAATCAAAAATATCTACCCGCCAAACCACCCGCATCTAGGAATACATCATGCAGGAAGTAGACGTCTGAACAATGACCTTAGAATGAAGTCGGTCATCTATTCAAAGAAGCAGACATTAATTTGATAATGCAAACAGCAAAAACAAGTAGATAGAATAATTTGTAAAATCTCGAACCTAAGAGTCGACTTTTGGTGATTCTCCATCGTAGCAATTAGTGGAGTGAAAGATTCTAAAGCTAATTCTTTGGTTTCAGAAGCCGCAGCCGTTTATTCTGTAGTAGGACAGCATTACACACCGGTGTGTTTCAGTTACTGTGCAGAATACAAAACCACGGTTTTTCGTCAAAAGCGTGCGTAGTTTCCCGCCACTTATGAATAGGTAGTAGGCCTATGTTCCTTCAGAGATTCGATAAACGGCTATGCTATAGTATGTGTGGGTGGCGCCGGCATAAATGCGCAGATGCATAACACGAGGTCCTAGGATCGAGCTGACATCTGCAGCACTTTTATTTTTAATTATTCACTCATTTTCACGAGTTTCAATCCGTATTTTTCACATACGTAACTTTTGCGCTCAGTATCAACTTTGGTAGCGAATATAGTATCAAAAAGTTTTAACTCTTCATTCAGCCAGTTCACATGATAACAAAGAGAAGTTTTGGATGAATGGACGAAATAGACATTCTATTTGCGTCAGATGTTCTGAGCAGATTGACACTGCCACCAAAATGCAACAGATCGTGTGAGTCATAGCGTACGTTTTTCCACAGTCAGATAATAAACGTTGGTTTCAGGCAACATATCGTATGGACTTATAAATATCAAACATTATAGTAGTCACAAGTTATTAGCTGAAATAAGTGCATACTGGAAAACGTTGCCTTTATGTGGGTTCAAAACTTGACAAGCACATACCATGAGGGTAATAGCTACAACGACAATTTCCGAATGCAATTGTCCTGACAAAGGCTAATAATATCCCCTTATGCGTTTGTGTGTTGAAAGTGTCAACACTAGGGATCGCTGGATGGGTCTCACCTACTTGGCCCAATCTGTGCGAGAAGAAACACGAATATGATCCTTTTAAATTCCTACAATATTTCCCCCGTGCAGGGCATAGGAAAAGAGAAAACGCACGCCAAATGTTCCAACTACAGATAGGTGCAATATCAGCTAATATTGAGGCTCACCATTGCTGATGTCGGTGTTGCGAAGTGGCTAAACGATTAGCTTTTGAATGAAACAGCACAGGTTTGAATCCCGTCCCTTCCAAAATACTTTTTTTTTATATTAACCCATGTAGTTTTAATTATCAATTATAAAAATTTCAATGTATAATTAATTAATTAATATATCTTATTTCATCATGTAATTTTCGTAATTCGATAAAGTATTAAATGAAAATAATATTTCAAAAATTGTAGCACGTATTTATATGCCGAAGTTATATTACATTCCTTAGGGTGTTCATCGTCAAAGAAAAACTCCACACTATGCAGATTTTACCACAGTATTTTAAGCGAGAAATTTTATCCGAAATATGCTTCGGTGCAACGCATACTTTATTCAAGTTTTTAAGTAAATAACTTTTCACTGTTGATTTAGATGCACACCAAGTGCATGGATGGGAATTGTGGCACTGAACTGATGCTGTAGGATTGAATGTGTTTTAATTGAGACACCTCTTGACATCAACGTTCGTGGCACACTGAAACGTTTAAGGAAATTTAAATTTCATAAATAAAAGGTTTACATTGCGAGGGATAATATGAAATGAACAAAAATGAAAGGAGTACCGGGGAATCCAACCTTGGCCTCAAAATTTGAACTCCCAGCGCTTGTCCACTACGCTACTCACACTCCTCGAAGACTGGAAGTTAATAAGCAGCTTATATAACACCTATTTGTCTGTGAGAAATTTTCGCCACCATATTCGCTTTCTCTTTGGCCAACTCGGACGGGATATTTTGGGAATTTGAAAGGTTTGTTATCTTCCTTCCCGCAGGGTTTGAACAAAATCGGTGAAAACCATCCCGCAATGTACTCTGTCAGTCATAAACATTCTACAGTATAAACTGAAAGACAGAATCGTTGAGGAAATGTCTGCCCCCCCTCCCCAATCCTTGTGGGTTAAAATTCCAGGAGTAGGAACATCCTCATCCATGATCCACGGACTGAGACGCGTTTTTTTTTTTTTGTGAAATTCAGTGTCCTGTTACAGCGACAGTCGTAAAATTTGTGGGAATAAAGTTTATGAATTAGTGTCTGTTAATACTTATAAAGAAACTTTACGCTTTAGGTACGAATGCCTGATTTACGAAACAGCAACGAATCTAAATCATTAATACGAACGTGTTTCTGACGGCATTTTGACTCGTGAGTGTTCTATAGTTTAAAGGCACATGCGGTAACTTGAGAGTAATTTTGCGAACATTTTTTAACAAAAAGTGAGGAGAGGTATGTCGACCACGCTACTAAACACTCACATGCAAGGTCTTGGTATTCTGGGGTGTTCATCCTACTATCAATTGCTGTTTTATTTCCTCTGACTTTATAGAAAGCAGAACAGTTTTTTAATAAATGAAGCATGTCAAGTTACCAAAAAAAAGGTGGTCTTATTTTTGTCACCCTGATTTCTTTAATGAACAGTTTCATATTAACAACATGCCTAACGCAAGAATCATTTATGAAACGTCTGAGAGCAACTGAATAACAGTTGGTAAGATTTAGCTGTAGTAGATTATAGTGTAAGGAAATTTGTATACACGCGCTAGCCGTGCTGTGAAGTGCCCCGTTTACTTCCTGGCAGATTAAAATTGTGTGCCGGAACCGGGACTCGAACCTGGGACCTTTGCCTTTCGAAGCAAGCGCACTACCGACTAGTGCACTTGCCCGCGAAAGGCAAAGGTCCCAGGTTCGAGTCCCGGTTCCGGCACACAATTTTAATCTGCCAGTTAGTTTCATATCAGCGCACACTCCGCTGCAGAGTGAATGTTTCATTCTGGAAACATCCCTTAAGCTGTGGTTAAGCCATGTCACCACCATATCCTTTCTTCCAGAAGTGCATGGTTCGCAGGATAGCTTCTGTGAAGTTTGGAAAGTAGGAGGCGAGGTACTGGCGGAAGTAAAGTTGTGAGGCGGCATCGTGAGTCGTGTCGGGGTAGCTCAGTGGTAGAGCGCTTGCCCGCGAAAGGCAAAGGATCCAGTCCCGTTTCCGGCACACAATTTTAATCTGCCAGGAAGTTTAATTTTTAGTATAGTTTGGTTCTCTGCACATTTATTTGACTTAATCGTATCTGGTATTATAATAGCCCAATATGTGGTCGAATGCTTACCATTAGGTATTTTAATAAGACGTGGACTATGGATCAGTTAGATGCAGCTACGGATGTTCACAATCACTTGTCCACATTGATGGATTTGATGACGTTTGCTGTTCTTACTGGAGCAATTGTAATATTCGTTTCTGTATTACATGAACCACAGACACTGCCGAGGTGGGGTGGCTTGCGTGCCTCAATGATACAGATAGCCGTACCGTAGGTGCAACCACAGCGGAGGGGTATCTGTGGAGAGGCCAGACAAACGTGTGGTTCCTGAAGAGGGGCAGCAGCTTTTTCAGTAGTTACAGGGGCAACAGTCTGGATGATTGACTGAGCTGGCCTTGTAACATCAGCTAATGCGGCTTTGCCACACAGCTACTGCGAACGGCTGAAAGCAAGGGGAAACTACAGCCGTTACTTTTCCCGAGGACATGCAGCTCTACTGTATGAACATATGATGATGGCATCCTCTTGGGTAAAATATTCCGGAGGTAAAATAGTCCCCCATTCGAATCTCCGGGCGGGGACTACTCAGGAGGATGTGATCATCAGGAAAGACAGTACTGGCATTCTACGGGTCGGAGCGTGGAATGTTAGATCCCTTAATTGGGTAGGAAAATTAGAAAATTTAAAAAAGGGAAATGGATAGGTTGAAGTTAGATATAGTGGGGATTAGTGAAGTTCGGTGGCAGGATGAACAGGATTTCTGGTCAGGTGACTACCGGATTATAAATACAAAATCAGTTGGGGGTATCACAGGAGTAGGATTGATAATGAATAAGAAAATAGGAATGCGGGTAAACTACTACGACCAGCACAGTGATCGCATTATCATTGTCAAGATAGATACGAAGCCAACACCGACAACAGTAGTACACGTTTATATGCCAACTAGCTCTGCTGATGATGATGAAATCGAAGAAATATATGAGGAGCTAAAGGGAATTATTCAGACAATTAAGGGAGAGGAAAACTTAATTGTTATGGGAGACTGGAATTTGGTAGTAGGACAAGGAAGGGATGGTAAGATAGTAGGTGAATATGGTCTGGGCAAAAGGAATGAAAGAGGAAGCCGCCTGGTAGAGTTTTACACAGAAAATAATTTAGTTATTACAAACACCTGGTTTAAGAATCACAAAAGAAGGTTGTATACGTGGAAGAGACCAGGAGACACCCGGAGATACCAGATAGATTTCATAATGGTAAGACATAGATTTCGGAACCAGGTTTTAAAGTGTAAAGGCCAATTCACACTGTCCGTCACGTCACGTCACGTCACCGTCCGTCAGAACATTCCGCAATGTATTTCTAATGGCGGCATTCACACTGTCCATCACCGGACCGTCACGTCACGTCAACGTCCGTCAAGCTTTCTCGAGAAGAATGTTTTGACGGAACGGCCGTCTGCTAACATCGGAAGTTAACCTATTTTCGTCACGCGAATTACATGTTGCAGACGACGATTGCACTGTTTATATGCAAATGTGTCTTATTCATCTTTGTGTTGTTGTTGTACCTCGTTTTGGGGGTAAATCTCAAATGTTTCATGACGACTTAAATATTTTTGTCAATTGAGTGTCCCCCTAAAATCGAAGTCGGATATCTGAAACGAAAAAATAGTTTGTTACGTAACAATGTAACAGAAACGACTGAAGCAAACTGTTTATTTGAATAAGATTGTAATTTGATTACGCATTTTTCATTAAATAACACTTTAAATGAAAATGTCAGTTCTAATGAAAGACAAAAATTCAGTTGTTTACGACGGTATTAACAATGTCAGCGAGCAAACCATAATGGTTAAAGTATACAGGCGCTATTTATGCTCTTACAAGCGTGATGTCTTCTTATGTTTATTTTTTCGCTTGACAATAGATGTCGATGTTGTGAAATGTTGTTTCAGTTCCCAGTAAGTTGGCCAAAAACACACTGTAATGTTTTCTTTGGCCGTTAATAACATTTATCGTTGTAGTTCTAGTATTAAACTATGACTTTCTTCATAACAGATCGTCACTCATAACCTCACTTTCAACATCGCGTATTGAGATGGACGAATTGACGTGACGGACACGGACGGACAGTGTGAATACAACTTGACGTGACGGTTCCGTGAAGTGACGTTGACGTGACGGACAGTGTGAATTGGCCTTTAGACATACGCAGGGGCAGATATAGACTCTGACCATAACTTGTTGGTTATGAACTGTAGGCTGAAACTGAAGAAACTACAAAAAGGTAGGAAAATAAGGAGATGGGGCCTGGATAAATTGAAAGAACCTGAAGTTCTTAAAAATTTCAGAGGGAGCTTCAGGCAACAATTGACAGAAACAGGGGAAAATAAAACAGTAGAGGAGGAATGGGTAAAATTGAGAGATGAAATAGTGAAGGCAGCAGATGACAAAATAGGTAGGAAGGCAAGACCTACAAAATATCCTTGGATATCACAGGAGATACTAAATTTAATCGATGAAAGGAGAAAATATAAAAATGCAGTAAATGAAACAGGCAAAATGGAGTACAGACGACTAAGAAATGAGATTGACAGGAAGTGCAAAATTGCTAAGCAGGAGTGGTTAGAAGGCAAATGCAAGGATGTAGAAGAATGTATAAACAGGGGAAAAATAGATACAGCCTACAGGAAAATAAAAGAAACATTTGGAGATAAGAAAAACAGCTCTATGAATATCAAGGACACTGATGGAAAACCAGTTCTCGGCAAAGAAGGGAAAGCTGAAAGGTGGAAAGAGTATATAGAGGGGCTCTACAAAGGTAATGAACTTCGAGACAATATTGTAGGAAGGGAAGAGGATGTAGATGAAGATGAAATAGGAGACACTGCACTGAGAGGAGAATTTGACAGAGCCCTGAAATACCTAAGTCGAAACAAGGCCCCTGGAGTAGATGATATTCCCTCAGAGCTACTGAAGTCTCTGGGAGAACCAGCCATGACAAAATTGTTTCACCTGGTGTGTAAGATGTATGAGACAGGTGAAGTACCCTCAGACTTTAAGAAAAATGTTATAATCCCCATTGCAAAGAAAGCAGGTGCAGACAGGTGTGAAAACAACAGAACCATCAGTTTAATAAGTCATGGTTGCAAAATATTAACACGAATTATATACAGAAGGATGAAAAAGCTGGTAGAAGCCGACCTCGGGGAAGATCAGTTTGGGTTCAGGAGAAATGTAGGAACACGGGAGGCAATACTCAGTTTGCGGCTTATTCTAGAAAATAGATTAAGAAAAGGCAAACCTACATTTCTAGCTTTTGTAGATTTGCAGAAGGCTTTTGACAATGTTGATTGGAATAAACTCTTTCAAGTTCTGAATCAAGCAGGAGTAAAATATAGGGAGCGTAAGGTTATTTACAACTTGTACAAAAACCAGACAGCAGTTGTCAGAGTTGAAGGGCATGAAAGGGATGCAGTGGTTGGGAAGGGAGTAAGACAGGGTTGTAGCCTGTCTCCAATGTTATTCAATTTGTACGTTGAGCAAGCTCTAAAGGAAAGCAAGGAGAAATTTGGAGAAGGAATTAAAGTTGAGGGTGAAGCTATTAAAAACTTTGCATTTTGCCGACGACATAGTAATTCTGTCAGAGTCAGCATAGGACCTGGAAGAGCAGTTAAACGAAATGGACAGTGTGCTGAAAGGTGCATATAAGATGAAGATTAACAAGAGCAAAACTAGGGTAATGGAGTGTAGTGTAAGAAAATCAGGTGATGCTGAAGGAATTAGATTGGGTAACGAAGCAATAAAGAAGGTAGATGAGTTTTGTTACTTGGGCAGTAAAATAACAAATGATGGTCGCAGTACAGAGGATATAAAATGCAGAATGGCAATGGGTAGAAAAGCGTTTTTGAAAAAGAGAAATTTGTTAACATCGAATATTGATTTAAGCCTAAGGAAGTCCTTTCTGAAGGCATTTGTATGGAGTGTTGCCTTGTATGGGAGTGAGACATGGACGATAAACAGTGCGGATAGGAAGAGGATTGAGGCGTTTGAAATATGGTGCTACAGAATAATGCTGAAGATTAGGTGGGTGGATCGCGTAACTAATGAGGAGGTACTGAACAGAATTGGGGAGAAAAGAAATTTCTGGCATACCTTGACTAAAAGAAGGGATAGATTGGTAGGACACATTCTTAGACATAAAGGAATTGTGAATTTAGCATTGGAGGGAAGTGCTTGGGGTAAAAACCGCAGAGGAAGACCAAGAGATGGATGCAGTAAGCAGATTCAGACAGATGTAGGTTGTCGTTCTTATGTGGAGATGAAGAGGCTTGCTCAGGATAGGGTATTGTGGAGAGCTGCATCAAACCAGTCTCCGGACTGAAGACCACAACAACAACAATTACATGTGCAATTTATAAAATTCATGACCACTAAATCCTGCAAATCTAGTGGTTCTTTTTCTTTGGGTACCGTTAGAACATTTGTTCCAATGGGCGCTGATGACCTCGCTGTTGACTGCCCTAAAACGCCAATCATCATCATCAACATTTTATTCCAAGGTCGATCTACTATGTCTGTTGACTTATTACAGCAGTACCAAAAAACTGAGGAGAACTGTAATTTGTGGTAAGACAGGTGGCTTATGATTGTTAAACTAATGCTGATATCTCAAAAGGAAGGAAGAAATCTTAGGGTTTAACGTCCCATCGACAGCGTGGTCATTGCTGATATCTTAGTTGTAACGTCAACCGAAAGAGAACCAGTGGAAATGACATATAGAACGATATCTTCACTCTCGAAAATACCATCAGTGATCTGCCGCACCAAACGGTTGTCGTCTATATAGCGCAACTGAGGCGGAGGATGGAAACCGTCACGTAATAGCTCCAAACATCATGGTGCACTATAACTCTTAGCTTGGTAACAAAGTGTTTAGAACAGGATCTGTTTTGTCTCCTCGCTCAACGAATAAGTGTTTTAGCGTGATTCCAGCAAGTGTGCCGCTGAAACACCATTGTCTACTTGCACTTGTGTGATGATGGTTACTTTAAGTAGTGGCTAATGTCGATAATTTGCTTCCTGTCTTGCAATTCCACTACTTCTATGTTACGCATGCACAATTTCCATTTGAATGTGTCAGTAACGTCAGCCAGTATGCTCGGACTACAGCATATCAATTATAATTGCTGTCATCGTTCACTCAAACTATAAGAAAACCGATGTAAAAAGGAATATGTCGGTCGCGAATAGCTTAAAACACAATGGCTAAAACGCAAAGCAGCTTGTAAGATCTGTTTGCGAAGTCGCCTTCACGTCGCATAGAAAGCACGCGTGTTACCACCGTCTGCGATACTGAAAGATAACTGTTTTCCTCTCAGATTTCGTCTCGGATACCCGTGTAATCGACAGTATGTACGATCGTGTCCCCTAGCTGTTTATATTCCCCACCAAGCAGCCAAACTTTGCAGTTGTGCATAGCGATTAGGCGAGGGGTCTCGCGAATTCTGTTACCGACTGTACGTGTGCAAAACGTTCTGTTGTTGGTGGGAACTGTCCAACTGGTTTGTGAACGTGTCTGCCAATTTTGCTTCTTTGGCATGCAGTACACGTTTTTGCCCACAAACGGCAATCTTTGTTAATGCTTGGCCACACGAAACGGTCAGCCATAAATTTCACACTAGCGTTGGCACTTGGATGGGGTAGTCCACGGATACTATCGAAGAACATCTTCCGCAGCTCCTGAGCAACAAAAGGCCGAGGCTTATCGCGTGACATGTCACACCAAATGCCCATTTTCGCACCTGCTGGTTGCACAAGTTGAAGTTGCAGTCCTGTAGCAGCGTTGTGCCGATACTCTAGTAGCTGTGGGTCTTTGGCTTGTGCTGAGGCCAGTTGCTCATAGTCGACTGTCTTGGAGATGATTTCCACTCTTGAGACCCCAGAAATCAGCGACAATGTTCTCAACTCCCTTAATATGGCGCAAATCCGTCGTGAACTGACTAATGAATTCCAGTTGTCGGGATTGCCGAGCAGAACAGTCATCTTTGTTCTTGCTAAACGCAAATGTAATGGGCTTATGGTCCGTATAAATTGTGAATGTTCTTGCCTCCACATACAGGCGAAAATACTTCATTGCTTCATACATTGCCAGCAGTTCTCTGTTATACGCGCTCCATTTAACCTGTGCAGGGGTGAGTTTGCGCGAAAAAAAAAAATCCTAAAGGTTGCCAGTGTTTTTTACGTACTGATGAAGGGCTGCTCCTATTGCCTGCTGACTTGCATCTACTACTATAGCTAAAGGTGCTTGCGGTACCGGATGTGCTAATAGAACTGCCTCTCTTAGTACCGTTTTTATTTGTTCAAATGCTTTCTGCATTTGTGGGGTCCATTTCAATGGCCATTTACCCCTCGGGTTCTTGCCCACCAGCAGTGATGTCAAAGGTGCCTGCACTTCAGCCGCCCCTGGCATATGAGGTCGATAGAAATTTACTGCCCCTAAAAATCTTCTAAGTTCTTGATAATTAGTTGGTTGGGTGATTCCTTCAATGACTTTTATCTTATCTGTCAGTGGGCGTATACCTGTTGCTGATACTTCATAACCGAGAAATGTCACATGCGTTTTTAGGTATGTGCACTTTGTATCATTTCCCATTACTCCGTATTTCTTGATGTGTTCAAAAATGGTCCTGAGACGTTTTTCATGCAACTGCTCTGAATCTGAGAACACCAATATGTCAAAACTGCAAACCTCGTAGTACCTCATCGATAAACCGCTGCCAGGTCTGTGCAGCATTCTTTAGTCCGAAAGGCATCCTGACATATTCATATAAGCCGAAAGGTGTTGTGACTGCTGTCTTCCGTATATCCTCTTCCGCGACCGGAATCTGGTGATACGCCTTCTTACAATCAACGACACTAAATATTGTAGCCAACATATTAGTAAAATCCTTAATGTTTGGTACAGAGTATCGGTCTGGAACAGTACGGGCGTTTAGTTTTTTGTAGTCGCCACATGGCCTCCAGGTGCCGTCTTTCTTTTTTACCAAATGTAACGGTGATGGCCACAGGCTGTCAGAGCTACGTATCACGCCTGATTCCAACAAATCCTCAAATTCCGCTTTGACCTCCGAGGTCGCTGTGAGACTGGCTGACCTGGTGTTGTCTTAATAAGGTGCACTGCTGTATGCAACAACTTTGTCGACTTTGTCTCCATATGGTCGTCTGTGCTTTGCGTCGCTAAACTCTGGGCATAATTTGTTTTTTGGATAGCTGCTCGCCCTAAATTACCAGAGACAACTTGTCCATCTTTTCTAATCTGTGCCGTCTTGATTAGCACTTCTATACCCGTATGCCACAAGAAATCCTCTCCTAGTATAGGTTCAGATACTTCCGCTGTTACAAAGGTCCATTGGTAGCTCTGCCGAAATCATAAATCTACCTCTATCTCGCAATTTCCGAATTTCGCTGTAGGGGACTTATTCGCAGCTGTGAGATGTGTGTGCTGCACTGGGGTTGCGTTTCTATAGTCATTTACTGGTAGAGCACTAATGTCTGACCCTTAATCGATTAGGTATTACGAACTGACTTCACATCTCGGACATACAACCTAATTGATGGAGTGGGTAAACTAGACAATTTACCGTGCCGTGTCCCTCGTCGTGCTCACCTTCTCCTTGCAGGCGCTCATGTTAGGTGTGGCGGCCCGCCGCGCCTACTGCCGGCCGCTGCTGTCGTCTGGGTAAGCGCACGGTTGTGTGCACCTCATTGCTCTGTCGCCGAACCGCCGATGATATCAACAAACCTGTTCTTGTTGGTCATTTGTACTATGTTTTGTTACGTCCTTCGACAGCAAATTCGCCGCTTGCCTCTGCAGTGCTTCAACTTGTCCTGTCAGCTCGTGCAACTGTTTAGTAATATCAACGTTCTGTCGTTTCTGTACAGCTGCAACTTCTTGCTGTCCACAATCGTCTGTAACCATTGTTACATTTGTGGTACGTGTTCCATCCAATGTTGTACAAACTTTGTCAGCTATTTTTAACAATACCTGCAGATCGTCTTTTTCACGAGTCACTACCGCTGCTTTTACTGCTGCAGGCAGCTGCGCGATCCATACGTGATACAACGTCTTATCTGGTAACTCATCCTCACTAACCTAGCTTCTTAGGTGTCGCCAATATTCAGACGGCATTCTGTCTCCTCTCTGCTCGAACCTCAGTACCTGGTTAATACGTTGCTCTACCGGTTTGCACATTCTGTCAATTAACAACTTTTTTAAACACGTATATTGTCGGAGGTTTAAGTATAACGTCCTCACCCGCAGCCGCTGCTCTGGCGTCTATCGCATTTACTGCCACTGCAAATTTCGTACGTTCATCGTTAATCCCATTCTGTTCAAACGCAAGCTCGAGCATCGCAAACCATAGTTCCAGCTTGTCTGGTAGAAACTGTGGCGTAGGAACTTAACTTGCTGCTTGTTTGTTGTTGCAGAACTGCAGCTAACTTCCGTCTGGGGAGTACAGTGTAGTTTCTCTTGGTTCTCCACCTCATATTTTAACTCTTTAATTTGTCTCTGCAGCTCTCCACGAAGGTCTTCTAATTTCTCCTTTGTGAGCGTCCGCGTTTTCCCTTTACTCGACGATATAACATCTCTCTGCATGACTGTAGATGTATTTATTTCGAGAGTATTTGTAGTTTGTGGGGTCACCAATTTATAGTCTTAAAGACCATTTGCGTAATTAAAGACTGGATTCTCAAACTATAACACACCAAACTTTATTAATTCGAATTAAGAAGCACATCTCACAGATAAACAGTAACTGACATTATATAAACCAAAGAGTAACAAAGCTGTTAAACACGTTTCATCCAAAGAACAACTTGCACTGTGCGCGCTTCAGTTTAATGACGGTGAATCCCACACATTCTTGAAACTTCCTGGCAGATTAAAATTGTGTGTCGGAACCGGGACTCAAACCTGGGGCCTCTGCCTTTCGCGGGCAAGAACTCTACCGACTGAGCTATTCCGACACGACTCACGATGCCGACTCATAACGTCCGCCAGTACCTCGCCTCCTACTTTCCAAACTTCACAGAAGCTCTTCTGCGAGCCTTGCAAGACTAGCCCTCCTGGAGGAAAGGATATGGTGGAGACATGGCTTAGACACAGCCTAGGATATAAAGGCCAATTCACACTGTCCGTCACGTCACGTCACGTCACCGTCCGTCAGAACATTCCACAGTGTATTTCTAATGGCGGCATTCACACTGTCCGTC
Organism: Locusta migratoria; assembly: GCA_026315105.1. NCBI lineage: Eukaryota > Metazoa > Arthropoda > Insecta > Orthoptera > Acrididae > Locusta > Locusta migratoria. The sequence continues at coordinate 783,555,782 of CM048744.1, forward strand.
GCCGGACCGTCACGTCACGTCAACGTCCGTCAAGCTTTCTCGAGAAGAATGTTTTGACGGAACGGTCGTCTGCTAACATCGGAAGTTAACCTAATTTCGTCACGCGAATTACATGTTGCAGTCGACGATTGCACTGTTTATATGCAAATGTGTCTTATTCATCTTTGTGCTGTTGTTGTACCTCGTTTTAGGGGTAAATCTCAAATGTTTCATGACGACTTAAATATTTTTGTCAATTGAGTGTCCCCCTAAAATCGAGGTCGGATATCTGAAACCAAAAAATGGTTTATGTTACGCAACAATGTAACAGAAACGACTGCAAAGCAAACTGTTTATTTGAATAAGATTGTAATTTGAATACGCATTTTTCATTAAATAACACTTTAAATGAAAATGTCAGTTCTAATGAAAGACAAAAATTCAGTTGTTTACGACGTATTAACAATGTCAGCATGCAAATCGTAATGGTTAAAGTATACAGGCGATATTATGCTCTTACAAGTATGGTTTGATTTTTTCACATGTTTATTTTTTCGCTTGAAAATAGATGTCGATGTTTTGAAATGTTGTTTCAGTTCCCAGTAAGTTGGCTAAAAACATACACTGTAAAGTTTTCTTTGGCCGTTAATAACATTTAGCGTTGTTGTTCCCCCTTTCTAGTATTAAACTATGACTTTCTACATAACAGATCGCCACTCACAACCTCACTTTCAACATCGCGTATTGAGATGGACGAATTGACGTGACGGACACGGACGGACAGTGTGAATACAACTTGACGTGACGGTTCCGTGACGTGACGTTGACGTGACGGACAGTGTGAATTGGCTTTAAGGGATATTTCCAGAAGTCGTTTGTCTTGATACGCACGTACAGTGAGATCGATACTACTAATATCAGCATCATCTTTGCCATTTAAGTAAATGTGGAATATATGTATAGCTAAATGCACTGACAATGGCGAACTTGGGAACTGTCAAGCAAGGAAGTAAACAAACAATGCGAATTCGCCGGTGTTAGTCCGAAGTAAAAGCAATTCTTTATATGCATGAATCAACTAGTTGACTTTGTAGAATGATTTGTCGCATACGCTGTAGATCAATATAGAGTTGACGACGTAGTTATGCATTTGCTCGCTGTCAGTTTATAGATTTGGATGAAAGTGTCGTCTCAGCAATTTCATGAGAGCCTGTTCCTTTCGCATAAATTATAATGTCCAATTTTCGACTTGCGTCTTACTAATTTTTAATTAGAACACGTAAGCTTTTCCACCGATTACTCGCATTTGTAACAGTATAAATGTAGCATTTATCTTACAATTGTTCAAGTGTAGTGCGTTATAACACACAGACAGTTACATTTAATTTCCTTCGATTAAAACTTTCAAGCTATTCGGAGTAATTGCGTATATATTCTGCTTCGGACCGTTTGTTATGATTTTAGCTCGTTGGATCCTCCAGCTGCACCAACTTTTAAAGACTTAGGTAACTAATAGACTAATGTGTGATTAATGACTATAACTCCTTTCATGAATTCAGCAGTTAATTCATTTATTTCGTACATTAATTCAGACTTTATACTTGAAGACTTCCTTATAGATCTTTGTCTCATAATTTACTGAAACTGTAGACTTCAATAAAACTAATTTACTGAAAACACCCTAAGTAATAACAACAGTGTTTTTTCCCCTGATGTGTCTATTTCATGTTCTCTGTTACATCAGTACAAACATAAACAACAACAATGACTACTACTACTCGAAGTTTAGCTTTATTAACTGGTTTAGTCTGAGCAAAACAACATAGTAGCTTTGATGCAAAACCTATTGCATTAAAATTACCACTAGGGCACACACAAAAAAAGAAAGATTAGACAAAACTAAGTTGAATTCTGTTAAAATAAATTCCATAGAAATGCTTTACAGTTGTACAAAGCTCTACATGCAACTCATTCCTCAACTTGAAGGTTGATGTGACACACTTAACTTCATTGCAAGGCTACAATGTAGTATTAAAAAGCATAGTATGTGTTTTGAAGAGCAACATAAATGGTCATGTGACATATAGATGACAGTTATGGACATGCTGGAAAATGTGAAGTGGTGGACACTTTAAGACGCAAATCAGCAGTTGTCCAACATTTCATGAACCGGTATGAAGTAAATAATCTCAAGGTATCATGGAGGTCTACACATATCACTTCTGTCATGGCCACAACAATTCAATTAGTAACAGTGTGCACAAAAATATAACAGCTATTGTTCGTGCACTCCAAACGGAATTGGAACACCAAGACTTTTGAAGATGTGTTGCATAGCACTGTGGCAGCTTGCAGACAATATATATTGAACTGATAGGAATCCAACAAGAGAATGTTATGATTTTAAAGCATGTGATTAGGCAGGAACCTAAGAGTACAGCTTAAGCTATTGTAAGTAAACACAATCATTTCTTTGTTACAGCAAAGTGTGCAGCATTTACAAGGCAAATTCTATACATCTGGAAAGATTTCATACTTTCTTTAGATGGTTAAACTCATTTACATATAGGGTATTGCTTCACATAATTTGGAGGCCGCCACTGTGCTATGTAACACACATCTTCAAAATTACCAACCATACAATGTAAAAAGTAGATGAACACCGTTATGTTGCTTTTGAAAGCATGGTCTGTATTATTGTAAGTGTTACGCGTATAATTTATTTTGAACTTAGAGCTGACTTAATCAGTTAGAGGAGAACACACAGTGGAATATGACTCAAAGTATGGAGCAAATTAGCACTCATCAAATTAAGGAACCATTCTATAAGCGAGACAATAATCCAACATCAGAGTATAGAATGGACCTTGGACATTTTTTATTTTCAGACTTTTACTTAACTCCAGAACCACACTATTGAATATTTATGGATTGCAAGAAATTATATAATTCCAAACACCAAGAAATTCTTTGTCCATCTGATCATGTTCTTTTGTTCTACATTCATAAGATGAAGAAAATTTTGAATAAATACAGAAATTGTCAAATTAAAACCTGATTATCACCTTTGTCTTTAAATAATATGTAATAATAGCTACTTAGCACTCTCACTGACAAGTCATATAATTATTATGTGGAATGTGATTTTATACCATACATGTACAAATGATTAGCTGTAGAACACTACAGTACATTTTTGGAAGGAGGGGAGGGGATGTATTGTGGAATGTAGATTGGTGTTTCAGACCGACTTGTAGTGTATCACAACATCTTGGTTATGTTGTAAGGCGACTGGAAACGTCAGTGATTATGATGTCATAAACTTTATTCTTGTTGTGATGTGTGTTACTGTTACCAGATTTTGGTGAGTTGTTTACATCTGCCACATGATGACATGACTCCACTGAAAGTATTAAATGCTTCAGTTAAACCTCTAGCAAATGTAAAAGAAAGAAACAAGTGAAGAGTAACAAGATACATAGAAACAGGAGTAATTACTCCAAACCTTTTCTGAAGACAGTTTTTCTTCCACCATGAGCCTGTGGCCCTATTTCTCCCCCACAGGCACTGTCTCCTATTTCTTCCATAGCCGCTTTTTGCAATACTCTTTCAGCACAATAAGTATGAAAATATTCTCATGCCAAAATTTTTGGTGATAAAGGCAGAGTGAGGAATGGCACAACTGTTCGCCACTTTTCTGTCAGCAACTTTTAAATAGGAACATATTTGCAAGTTTGTGCTCTGACAGGAGCATTTTCCAGCCGTTCCCCTCATTTCTTTGTGACAGCAAAGTGTGCAGCATTTACGAGACAAATTCTACATGTCTGGAAAGATTTGATACTTTCTTTACTTGGTTAAACTTCCTTATATACATGGTATGACAAATAAGAAAAAGTCATTTTTGAGTAAGTTATCAGACTGTACAATGTACAAAATCAAATTTCTTTACAGAATAGTTTTTTTTTTTTTTTTTTTTTAAATGAAGGAATAAGTTATTTCCTAAAGAGCACCAGATAGACAAACCATGCGGGTTCACACTCAAGACATGAAATCAATCTGATATTGTTCTGCAATCAAATTTAAGTGAAATTTCAAAATCTCTACTGAATGATGTGCAAGATGTAAAACAGCCATATGTAAAGTCTATGCAATGTGCTTTTACATCTGCAAATTCTTCAAAATATGTTACAATACTTTACATAACGAAAATGAAATTGTTCATCAAGCAAAAATATCAATTATTAAGTTCTGGAAAAAGTGATATATATATATAGGAGACTTTCCTGGTGGGAAAAATATGTATAAAAATAAAGATTGTTTGACTTACCCGAAGCACAGGCTTGCCGATAGAAACAAAAAAACACAAACACACACAAACATTCAAGCTTTCACCACCACTGGCAGCTACTTCAGGAAAAGAGGAAGGAAGGAGAGGAGAAATGAAAGGATTCGGGTTTTAAGGAAGTGGAAAAGGAGTCATTCCAATACCAGGAGTAGAAGGACTTACCTTGGGGGAAAAAAAGGAAGGTAAACAAATACACACACACTCACATATCCACACACAAACACACCTAGGAAGATATGGATATATGTGAGTGTGTGTGTATTTGTTTACCTTTCTTTTTTTCCCCTAAGGTAAGTCCTTCCACTCCTGGGATTGGAATGACTCCTTTTCCACTTCCTTAAAACCCAAATCCTTCCCTTTCTCCTCTCCTTCCATCCTCTTTTCCTGAAGAAGCTGCCAGCGGTGGTGAAAGCTTGAATTTTTGTATGTGTTTTTATTTGTGTTTTTTTGTTTCTATCGGCCAGCCTGTGCTTTGGGTAAGTTATATATATATTGCTTTTTCCAGAACTTAATAATTGATATTTTTGCTTGATGAAGAACAACCAAGTATGTGTGTTTAAAATCAGGTGGTAAGTTTTGTAGTGGGAAAAGCACTGTCTCTCAGCATAGTTGGCACTTTTGGTAATCAAATTTGATGAGTTTTTTGCTTTTAATCAATAATAGATAAACACATTTGGAAAAGAGGCAATGACATTCTTAGATATATTCTAAATATGAGTGATTTGCTATGCTTAGATATTCATGTATTTGTGATTCACTGTACAAAGGTGGCTAAAAGTGTTTCTGTATTTTTGCAGTTACATAACTTTGAATCTCTAGATCTCGATAATATTTAAAGATTTTTTAAAAGATGAAGACAAGTAGTTTGAGAATATCATATTGATTATATACAGTAAAAATTTTCATGATTTGCAATGAATAAAAAGTATAGAAGTGGCTGTCCCCAAAATTCTGCATTTTTGTACCCAAAACTCGTGTTTTTATTTTGTTGCCTCAGGAATCACTCACAAACAAAGGGTGCTTTAATAAACTGCATAGAGACCAACCTGATCCACACATGATAGATAAAATGCAACTTGACTGGACAGCAGGAAGTGTATGATGTTTACATTTTGGTTGGTGCTCTATACAAGAGCTACAGTTTCCACTTTCTTCTGATACATACACAAATGATCAATACACCACCAGCTACAAAAAACATTTCACCCATTATTTCTGTGATCAATAAAACCCAAGTTTTGGCACACGTTGTTTTGAACATATTACTACTGTACACTGACATGCACTGTGTGATTGGGTATTAAAAATGTCCAGCATATTCTTGTAAATGGCCAATGAACTGAATAGCAGATCATAGCAGTCCAGTGGATAATTTAAGAGTGCATTATGAGGCCTTGTACATTTCTACCAAAATCCCAAGATTAAATGGTACATTCTGACTCTTCAGGGAACTTTGCAATGTTGTACCATTTGTATTTGGCAGATTTACAAATACCTTACATTCACTTTAAGCAATTTGCAGTTGACAAGTATTTATTGGTTTTCATGGTGACTCTGATCAGTTCATTTGTATCATTCTTTGCTTATTTTCATTGTGGAAAATATGAGTGGAGGAAGAATTCCTCTTTCTTCATATCAGTTATTACCACGAGTAATATAAAAAATCTTCTGTGTAATACAAATTTTATTTAGTATCAATACAGTTTATTTTGCATAAATAATTCAGACAGTTAAGGGATATGAGATGGGGACTGGAATTTCATAGAAGGAAAAGAAAAATCGTAGGTGAATATGGACTAGGAAAAAGGAATAAAAGAGGAAGCCACCTGATGCAATTTTGTGTGGAAAAGAATTTAATCATAATAAACACTTGGTTTAAGAATCATGAAAGACAGTTATATATGTGAAGTAAACCAGAGCACACCAGGAGGTACTTGATAGATTTTATAATGGAAAGACATAGCTTTTTCAACCAGGTATTAAACTGTAAGACATATCCAACAACAGGTAGAGATTCTGACCATATCTTATTGGTTATGAACTATAAACTGAAATTGAAGAACCTGCAGAAAGGTGGGAAAGTAAGGAGATAGGACCTCATAAATTGAAGGAACCTTAGGTTTGTGCTTCATATGCAACTTTAGGCAATTAGACAAAGTGGGGAAATAACACAATAGAAGAGGAATAGAGATGAAATAGTGAAGGCAGCAGAAGACCAAATAGGTAGAAAGAATGTACAATAACAAATTGTTATGTACAATAAATCCTTGGATATTACATGAAGTACTGAATCCATTAATGAAAAGAGAAAATGTAAAAATTGCAGTAAATAAATCGGGTAAAATAGAGATGACTAAAAAATGTGTTGACATGAAATGCAAAATGGCTAAGCAGGAATCACTTAGAGGGCAAATCTGTAGAAGATTTTATAACTACTAGGGTAAAAGTAGATACTGCCTACAGGAAAATAAAAGATGCGTTCGGAGACCAGAAAAGCAGCTGCATGAATACCAAGAACTCAGATGGAAATCTAAAAATAATGTGGAAAAATATATGGAAGGGGCTCTGCAAATGAAATGAACTTCAAGACAATATCGTAGGAAGAGAAGATGATAAATAAATTCTGAGAAAATAATTTGACAGCACTGTAAAGAACTAACTCAAAACAATGCCCCTGGAGTAGACGGCAGTCCACCAGAGCTACTGTGGGAGAGCCAGCCATTAATAATTCCAATTCCAAAGGAAGCATGTTCTAAAATGTATGAAAATTTCAGAATGATCAGTCTAATGGTTTCAAAATTTTAATATAACGTATTTACATAAGAGTGTAAATGCTGCTAGAAGCTGATCTTGGGGACAGTCAGTTTGAATTTAGGTCAAATGCAGGTACCTGTAAGGCAATACTCGCTTTACAGCTTATCTTAGAAGATAGATTAAGGAAAGGCAAACCTGCATTTCTAGCTTTTGTAGATGTGGAGAAAGCTTTTGACATGATTGGAATACACTTCTCCAAATTCTGAAGCCAGCAGGGGTAATTATAGGGAGCAGAAGGTTATATTCAACTTATACAAAAACCAGACAGTATTTATTAGTATGTAAGGGAAGGGAATAAGACAGGCTTGTAGCCTTCCCCAAATGTTATTCAGTCTGTACATTGAACAAGCTGTAAAAGAATTGAAGGAGAAATTTGGAGAAGGAATAAAGTTCAGGGTGAAAAATCCAAATTTTGTGTTTTGCTGTTGACAGAGACAGAAAATGACCTGGAAGAACAATGAATGAAATGGACAGTCTCTTGAAAGATGTATATAAGTTGAACATTAGTAAGAGCAAACCAAGAGTAAAGGAATGTAGTCTAAGAAAATTAGCTGATACTGATGTAATTAGATTATGTAATGAAACAGAAAAAGAAAAAAAATTGTTAACATTGAGTGTTAGGAAGTCTTTTCTGAAGGCATTTGGGATGTGCTTTGTATGGTACTGAAACATGGATGGTAAATAGTTTAGACAATAAGAGTGTAGAAGCTTTTGAAATGTAGCACTACAGAAGAATGCTGAAGATGACATGGGTAGGTAGCATAACTAATGAGGAAAAACTGAACAGAATTGAGGAGAAAAGAAGTTTATGGCATACCTTGACAAAAAAGAATGGATTGATTGATAGGACATATTCTTAGGCATCAAGGAAGTGTGAATTCAGCATTGGAGAGAAGTGTGTGGGGTAGAAACTGCAGAGAGAGGGGGAAAAATCCATGCACACACTTGATTCATTTAGTAACCATGAAACTATTACAGAGATGATTGACAAATTTAAAAGGCAGATGCTGCAAGAGAGACATTCTGCATCATGGTATGAGCTTCTGCCGAAATTCCAAAAGTATATGTTTCTTGAACTGTCAAACAATATATTGCTTCCTTGTACGTATATTTTTCGAAAATACTACCTTATAAATCATTAACTCCTTAACTGTTCACTCTTTTAGTCCATATTGATATTAACACCAGTTTTGCTCACAAAAGAAATAAGTCACACATCTCACAGTCATCAATACTTCATTCTGCTGCTTTCCAAAACATCTGGTAATATTTCCACTAAAATGTGTTTTCATGTATAACTTTCTTGGGTGGTTATTTCCTCAAAGCAGCAGCACAGATGGGTTATGAGTTACAGTCGAGGCAGCAGGTCAGTTAGTTTCTCAGAACTTATAAGCTGCTTTTGATGTAAATGTGAACTGCTGTCTAGAAGGAAGTGGCCAAAACTGGAGAATATATGTCATTTTTTACCTAAATGACAAAAAAGGGTTATTTAACAATCTCACTGGAAAATATTTAATTGTATGAACTTATTATAAGATTACTGTATTAATTTCAAAAATTTAAAATCACTCTACAATATAGATGTACAAAAGTCATTTTTTATTCAGTTGTTGTGTTTCATTAGACCTCATTATTTATTTTTATTCGTATACCGTACTCATCCACAAGTCATTTTACAACAACATTGGATTTGTTATCATAATATAATGAAAATGAGTGGGTCAAAGATGTATATGTTGACACAGTCAGTGGTAAGTGTTTTAACAATGGAAAATCTGATTGGAATATCAGTATTGGAGGATAGATAACAATTCACATCTGAGCTGCTGACAGGCATGAAAATAGGTAATGGCATTCACATAACTTAAATTTTCGGCCATGACTTTTATCAGAAAAAGAAACACATACATTCACAGAATCAGTCAGGCAACTATAGAACATGACCACCATGTCCAGCCATCCCAGTGCCACAAGCATCTACACTGTGAGTGAGATGGGGAGTGGAGGGGATAGGATGCCGGGGAAAGGTGGTGATGGAAAGTTCCGCATTTGTGTGGCTGGACATGGTGGTTGTGTTTGTGTAGTTGTCTAAGTGATTGCACAAATGTGTGTGTTTCTTATTCTGATGCAGGTCATGCCGAAAATTTAAGCTGTTTTTGAATGTCATTATCTATTTTTGTGCCTGTCAGCAGCTCAGTGAGCCTCTTTACTGTGTTGTTACCAATGGTTGCTCATGACCTTGATGAAGAAATTGCAGTTGCCTGATATGATCCAGGAAATCCTAAAATGAGAAAGTCTGGCCAGAACAAAATCCATTCTCACAAATATGGGGTTATGGAAAATATTGAAGTCTTGAAAATAAGATAGATAAAAAAACTACTCACCAATAAATGGCAGGAGAAATCTCACATAAAGGAGATAAATGTTCAGTCTTTTTGAGTCAGTTATTATTCTTCTGGCAGAGGGATTGAAGGGAAGGGAAGAGGGACAGTGCTAAAGGATAGTTAGGTTTAGGAAATGGAGGAAGTTACAGAACTGTCACCCAGAACCCTGAATCGGGGGAGACAAATAGTATGACAAGGAAAAACTGTTTGTTAGTTAAATGCAACAGGAGACATTTGAAAACTTGAGTTCTTGAAGGTGTGAGATAGAGTACTAAGCAAGATAGAGATTATCAAACATTTAAAGTGGAAACCTAAGTGCATTATATGTGGTACACAGATGAGTAGAAGGGAGAAAGGAGTCAATCTACTACTTAAAAGATGTAGAAAACTTAAACTGAGTCAAGAATGGTTGGGTTACTATTACTAAAAGTAATACCAAGATAAAATAAATTTTTTACAGGTAGGAGACTAAATTGATGCATCTGTAACATCAGTTCTCACCTTCAAAGTTCTGGGAAGCTGCTGTCAGAAGGGAGAATCCAGGTGGCATGTGTGGTGAACCAGCCACCAACATCACAATTATTCTGTCTTAGAGCATGCAATGGAATATTTTGTGTTGCCAGTATACACCCTCTTTCCATACTCATTCATCCTGACTGATAACTTTGTGGTAGTCATGCCAGTATAGAAGCCGAACAGGGTTCATATAACATCTAGTACACCATTCATGACATTTTACAGGGCCTTTTGATAGTGTGTATGTTTCGTAACTTACCAGGTGAGTATAGGTGGTTGTAGGAGGGTGCAAAGAGAAGGAAAATGGGTGCAAGAGAGCATAGGATTGATTAAGATATTGCAGAAATGGTGGGGCAGGAGCAGAGAGAAGCTATTCTAAGTGTGGTGGCCAAACTGTCAGAATGGACCTCATTTGAGGATAAGATTTTAGGGAGTCATAATCTTGTTTAAGTAACTAGTGATACATTTATGACCAATTATTAATTATTCTGTTTGCCAGAATCTTTGTGTTGTATTTATTTAATGTTAATTGATAATTAATATTCATCTCTAAAATCTGTATGTATATCACATACACAATAAATTCATCATCTATGTTTAAATGTATTGTGTACAAGTAATGTTTAATGACAACAGTGTTAAAAAGAGTTAAAATATATATATAAAATAGATGGAGTTTACTTAGCAAGCGAAGGAGCACCGGTAGTGACAGCAAACATAAATACAGAAAACAGAAACACACACAAAAGCAAGCTTTCGCAACACAGTTGCTTCTTCATGCAGAGTAGGGAAGGAGAGGGAAAAGGAAAGGATTAGGGTTTTAAGGGAGTGGGTAAGGAGTCATTCCAATCCCAGGAGAGGAAAGACTTACCTTGGGGGGGGGGGGGGAATGGAAGGTAAACAAACACACACACACTCGCACATATATACACGCAAACACACCTAGGCAGACATATTGTAGAAAGCAAAGACGTTGGGCAGAGATACCACTTGAGGCAGAGGCTCTGTCCAGAGAAACGAGGCAAATAATGTTAAAGATGGTGGGCGGGAATTTGAATTTAACGGAGGTTGAGACCAGGTGGGCAACGGGAAGAGAGAATATACTGAAGGGCGAGTTCCCATCTCCGAAGTTCTTAAAGATTGGTGTTGGTGGGAAGTATCCAGATAACCCGGATGGTGTAACACTGTGCCAAGATGTGCTGGCCGTACACCAAGGTATGTTTAGCCACAGTGTGATCCTCATTACCAACAAACACTGTCTGTCTGTGACCGTTCATGTGAATGGACAGTTTGTTGCTGGTGATTCCCACATAGAATGCTTCACAGTGCAGGTATGTCAGTTGGTAAATCACATGGGTGTTATCACAAGTGGCTCTGCCCTTGATCGTGTACACCTTCCGAGTTACGGTACTGGAGTAAGCAGTGGTGGAAGGGTGCATAGGACAGGTTTTTGAAATGGGGGCGGTTACAAGGGTAGGAGCCAGAAGGTAGGGAAGGTGATTTGGGGATTTCATAGGGATGGACTAGGAGGTTACACAGGTTAGGTGGGCGTCAGAAAGACACTCTTGGTGGAGTGGGAAGGATGTCATGAAGGATGGATCTCATTTCGGGGCAGGATTTAAGGAAGTCGTATCCTTGCTGGAGAGCCACATTCAGAGTCTGCTCCAGTCCCGGAAAGTATCCAGTGACAAGAGGGGCACTTCTGGGGTTCTTCTGTTGAAGGTTCTGAATTTGGGGGATGAGGAAGTGGCTCTGGCAATTTGTTTCTGTACCAGATCAGCATAGCTGCGGGATATGAAAGCTTCATCCTAACCCACAACTTCTTCACTTTTGAGTGCCAGACATACCAACAACTAAAGGGAACAGCCATGGGAACTAGGATGGCCCTCTCTTATGCAAACTTATTTATGGGACGCTTAGAGGAAGCCTTCCTGGATACCCATGCCTGTCAACCCAAAGTTTGGTATAGATTCATTGATGACATCTTCATGATCTGGACTCACTGAAGAAGAACTCCAGAATTTCCTCTTCAACCTCAACTCCTTTGGTCCCATCAAATTCACCTGGACCTATTCCAAATCCTGTGCCACTTTCCTCGATGTCGACCTTCATCTGGCCAACGGCCAACTTCACACATCCGTCCACATCAAACCTACCAATAAACAACAGTAACTTCATTGTGACAGATGCCATCCATTCCACATCAAACGTTCCCTTCCCTACATCTTAGGTCTTCGTGGCAAACGAGTCTGGCCCAGTCCCGAATCTCTGAACCAATACATCAATAACCTAATAACAGCTTTCACATCCTGTAGCTATCCTCCTGATCTGGTACAGAAGCAAATTGCCAGAGCCACTTCCTCATCCCCCCAAATTCAGAACCTTCAACAAAGAACCTCAGAAGTGCTCCTCTTGTCACTGGATACTTTCCGGGACTGGAGCAGACTCTGAATGTGGCTCTCCAGCAGGGATACGACTTCCTTAAATCCTGCCCCGAAATGAGATCCATCCTTCATGACATCCTTCCCACTCCACCGAGAGTGTCTTTACGCTGCCCACCTAACCTGTGTAACCTCCTAGTCCATCCCTATGAAATCCCAAACCATCTTCCCTACCTTCTGGCTCCTACCCTTGTAACTGCCCCTGTTGTAAAACCTGTCCTATCCACCCTTCCACCACCACTTACTCCAGTCCCGTAACCCGGAAGGTGTACACGATCAAGGGCAGAGCAACTTGCGACAGCACACACATGATTTACCAACTGACATGCCTGCACTATGAGGCGTTCTATGTGGATATGACCAGCAACAAACTGTGCATTTGGGTGAACGGTCACAGGCAGTCAGTGTTTGTTGGTAATGAGGATCACCCTGTGGCTAAACATTCCTTGGTGCACGGCCAGTACGCCTTGGCACAGTGTTACACCGTCTGGGTTATCTGGATACTTCCCACTGACACCAATCTTTCAGAACTCCGGAGATGACCTAGATCAGAGATTCTTACTTCCCCACTCCTCAACTACCACCCTCATGACCTAGGCCATGAATTACCTTTCCCTTCTGTTCTCATCCTTTTTTCTTCCCTTCTCTCCCATCTGAAGAAGGAACTGTGTTCTGAAAGCTTGCCCTTTTTCATCCCTTTTTTTTCTTTTTCTTCATTTGTGTCACTATCAGCTGTACAGCACAAAGGTAGGCACTGGCCATTCAATCTATCTCTTTTGAAAAATAATTTATCATCTCTGAGGAGAATTTCCATCATTAATCGAATATTCCTAAATTATCCCAGTCACATGAACAATGACATATTCAACAACCCCATTTGACCTAAATCTGTGGTGGAAACTGTAGTCATTTTAGTTCAGTTGACACTTTAAAAAAATAAATATTGCACAAGAAAATATGATTTTTCATAAATTGTCACTGCACACAACTTAATGTGTTTTTATGCTCATGGGACACTTCATGGAGGTATTCCCTTCATACTGCAGCATTTGACACCTAAAAGTCTTTCTTCTGATAATGGTAACTGTGACTGAATATTAGGACGTGCAACACAATTTCATTGAAACATTCTAAAGATATGGAAGCAAACCTTTTTTCAGTGAGCACATCAATATTTTGGCTGTTGTTTTCAGGTGACACCCGGCTTATCTGCACTATACAAAGCGAAGTAATAATTTTTATTTGACCCTGTTGTGAAATGAACTGTTAAAGTTGGCGTCAACATCGGCTTTTCCACGTCAGCTATTATTCCATCCAATAGCTGTCGTAAGTCCAGGTGAGTCAGAAATAAAGTTCCACAGGTTTATTAACTTAGTGTCTTTTGTATTCATACGTATGTTATGTTAAATAAGCAGTTGCTCTGTAGGGTTATTGTGTGTATATACTAATGTGCATTTGCAGTGAAATGTATCAGAATTTGTTTTATATTTTGTACTAGCACTGTGTCCCAGTTTTGTATGGATGGAAATGATATTTTATATCCATAAAAATCTACATGTATAAGTATTTTATTGCTTGCTACATTCTATGTAATATGATTAAATACAAAACACACAATGCTTATGCAACATCAGTATGTTTAATTCATATTTAAAAACTAATATCACTGTCTCACAAATATGTAAAAGTTTACGTCTGGCATTTGGAACAACAGTAATGCCCCTAGTGGAGAAAGAGTCAAACATAGTGGCACTATCAACACGGTCACGGAAGCAAGTGGCAGCACTGCAGTTACAGAAGAATGGAATGATACAAATGGTTGGCATTTTCTCTGCTAGGAGGGGAACTGTTGTTCTGAGAGCCATACATAAAATATTATGTAAACATTAATAAGTATCGTAATCTGATTGCTAGCAAACTTCAAAGGATCGTCCACTGGGCTAATCAGAAGATATCCTGAATATTTCATGAAAATTGCTCAAGCCTTCTTGAAGTCTATTGGGAACATACATACATACATACACACTTTCATTTTTGTAGATATAGATTCAAACTTTTATTTATTTATTTTTGAACTTGATTGTTTAGACGTAAAAATATCACTTACTTCAAGCTTGTAATGTTGTTTTTTCTCTCCTTCAAAATGTTAGAATTGGTGCAACTTTCATGGTTTTCCAATATAAGTATTATTTGTAAAATGTCATCTTCATTAGTTTCAAGGAAGTCAGTTATTTACTTTAAAATTGAATATAATAATGGAAAGTCCAAGTTGAAATTAACAATATATAATAGGTCAGTTTACGACTCACCGCAAAGACATGATGATGAGCTGCGAGAGGAACACAAAAAAGACACATGCATACAACACTTTCAGCCATGGTCTTCTTCAGAAATAGTAACAGTCACGCAGGCACACAACACAGTCACACAACTATCATGTCTGGCTGCGTTCTTTGAATCACGCTCTGCAGTGTGGAAAGAGGGGAATTGGGGGGGGGGGGGGGGCATAGGAAGGTTGTGTCATAGTGGTGGGGATGGATACAGCACAGCCTTCCCGAGTATGTACATATTAGCTGCAAGGATGAGACGCAGCTTATGGATTGAGTGGGGATGCCGGTGGGTGGCGGAAAATAAAAAGAATGCACATGCACACTCGCGCACATGCAGGGTCGTTCAGTCTTACTCTCATTTAAAATTGAATATAGTAAGCAAAGTTATGGCAGTGATTTAGAATTTAAAGAGACCACTCACTGCACAGTAGAAATTTTTAGTTGTTGACAAGACACACGTAAGAGAATGAAAACTTTACCACCTTTTTTTGACAACTAGAGTATAACATTATTCACAGCCAATGGTGGTGGATGGTGGCAGTGTGTGTGTGTGTGTGTGTGTGTGTGTGTGTGTGTGTGTGTGTGTGAGAGAGAGAGAGAGAGAGAGAGAGAGAGATTATGTATTAAAATGCCATTATGTTAATACTGCAGCAATTTTAAAACTGCGTCGCTTAACATATTGGCACAGTTTTATGTGTCTCACATTACATACTGTTATGTTCACAAATTAAATAGTGATATGAATTTTCTTCTTATCTAACAGTGCCACTCCCATGAACCACAGAAATTGCCGAGGTGGGGTGGCTTGCGTGCCTCAACGATACAGATAGCCGTACCGTAGGTGCAACCACAGCGGAGGGGTATCTGTGGAGAGGCCAAACGTGTGGTTCCTGAAGAGGGGCAGCAGCTTTTTCAGTAGTTACAGGGGCAACAGTCTGGATGATTGACTGAGCTGGCCTTGTAACATCAGCTAATGTGGCTTTGCCACACAGCTACTGCGAACGGCTGAAAGCAAGGGGAAACTACAGCCGTTACTTTTCCCGAGGACATGCAGCTCTACTGTATGAATATATGATGATGGCATCCTCTCGGGTAAAATATTCCGGAGGTAAAATAGTCCCCCATTCGGATCTCTGGGCGGGGACTACTCAAGAGGATGTGATCATCAGGAAAGACAATACTGGCATTCTACGGGTCGGGGCGTGGAATGTTAGATCCCTTAATCAAGTAGGAAAATTAGAAAATTTAAAAAGGGAAATGGATAGGTTGAAGTTAGATATAGTGGGGATTATTGAAGTTCGGTGGCAGGATGAACAGGATTTCTGGTCAGGTGACTACCGGATTATAAATACAAAATCAGTTGGGGGTATCACAGGAGTAGGATTGATAATGAATAAGAAAATAGGAATGCGGGTAAACTACTATGACCAGCACAGCGATCGCATTATCATTGTCAAGATAGATACGAAGCCAACACCGACAACAGTAGTACAGGTTTATATGCCAACTAGCTCTGCCGATGATGAGGAAATTGAAGAAATATATGAGGAGCTAAAGGAAATTATTCAGACAATTAAGGGAGAGGAAAACTTAATTGTTATGGGAGACTGGAATTCGGTAGTAGGACAAGGAAGGGAAGGGAAGATAGTGGGGGAATATGGTCTGGGCAAAAGGAATGAAAGAGGAAGCCGCCTGGTAGAATTTTGCACGGAACATAATTTAGTTATAACAAACACCTGGTTTAAGAATCACAAAAGAAGGTTGTATACGTGGAAGAGACCAGGAGACACCGGGAGATACCAGATAGATTTTGTAATGGTAAGACATAGATTTTGGAACCAGGTTTTGAAGTGTAGGACATACCCAGGGGCAGACATAGACTCTGACCATAACTTGTTGGTTATGAACTGTAGGCTGAAACTGAAGAAACTACAGAAAGGTAGGAAAATAAGGAGATGGGACCTGGATAAATTGAAGGAACCTGAAGTTCTTAAGAATTTCAGAGGGAGCTTCAGGCAACAATTGACAGAAACAGGGGAAAATAAAACAGTTGAGGAGGAATGGGTAAAATTGAGAGATGAAATAGTGAAGGCAGCAGAGGACAAAATAGGTAGGAAGGCAAGACCTACAAAAAATCCTTGGATATCACAGGAGATACTAAATTTAATCAATGAAAGGAGAAAATATAAAAATGCAGTAAATGAAACAGGCAAAATGGAGTACAGACGACTAAGAAATGAGATTGACAGGAAGTGCAAAATGGCTAAGCAGGAATGGCTAGAAGGCAAATGCAAGGATGTAGAAGAATGTATAAATAGGGGAAAAATTGATACAGCCTACCGGAAAATAAAAGAAACATTTGGCGATAAGAAAAACAGCTCTATGAATATCAAGGACACTGATGGAAAACCAGTTCTCAGCAAAGAAGGGAAAGCTGAAAGGTGGAAAGAGTATATAGAGGGGCTCTACAAAGGAAATGAACTTCGAGACACTATTGTAGGAAGGGAAGAGGATGTAGATGATGATGAAATAGGAGATATTATACTGAGAGATTAATTTGACAGAACACTGAAAGATCTAAGTCGAAACAAGGCCCCTGGAGTAGATGATATCCCGTCAGAGCTACTGAAGTCTCTGGGAGAACCAGCCATGACAAAATTGTTTCACATTGTGTGTAAGACGTATGAGACAGGTGAAGTACCCTCAGACTTTAAGAAAAATGTAATAATCCCCATTCCAAAGAAAGCGGGTGCAGACAGGTGTGAAAACTACAGAACCATCAGTTTAATAAGTCATGGTTAAAAAATATTAACACGAATTATATACAGAAGGATGGAAAAGCTGGTAGAAGCCGTCCTCGGGGAAGATCAGTTTGGGTTCAGGAGAAATGTAGGAACACGGGAGGCAATACTCACTTTACGGCTTATCCTAGAAGATAGATTAAGAAAAGGCAAACCAACATTTCTAGCTTTTGTAGATTTGGAGAAGGCTTTTGACAATGTTGATTGGAACAAACTATTTCAAGTTCTGAAGCAAGCAGGAGTAAAATATAGGGAGCGTAAGGTTATTTACAACTTGTACAAAAACCAGACAGCAGTTGTCAGAGTTGTAGGGCATGAAAGGGACGCAGTGGTTGGAAAGGGAGTAAGACAGGGTTGTAGCCTTTCCCCAATGTTGTTCAATTTGTACATTGAGCAAGCTATAAAGGAAAGCAAGGAGAAATTTGGAGAAGGAATTAAAGTTCAGGGTGAAGAATTGAAAATATTGCGTTTTGCCGACGACATAGTAATTCTGTCAGAGACAGCAAATGACCTGCAAGAGCAATTGAACGGAATGGACAGTGTGCTGAAAGGTGCATATCAGATGAACATTAACAAGAGTAAAACTAGGGTAATGGAGTGCAGTGTAAGAAAATCAGGTGATGCTGAAGGAATTAGATTAGGTAACGAAACAATAAAGGAGGTAGATGAGTTTTGTTACTTGGGCAGTAAAATAACAAATGATGGTCGCAGTACAGAGGATATAAAATGCAGAATGGCAATGGGTAGAAAGGCGTTTTTGAAAAAGAGAAATTTGTTAACATCTAATATTGATTTAAGCCTAAGGAAGTCCTTTCCGAAGGCATTTGTATGGAGTGTTGCCTTGTATGGGAGTGAAACATGGACGATAAGCAGTGTGGACAGAAAGAGGATAGAGGCTTTTGAAATGTGGTGCTACAGAAGAATGCTGAAGATTAGGTGGGTGGATCGCGTAACTAATGAGGAGGTACTGAACCGAATTGGGGAGAAAAGAAATTTCTGGCATACCTTGACTAAAAGAAGGGATAGATTGGTAGGACACATTCTTAGACATCAAGGAATTGTGAATTTAGCATTGGAGGGAAGTGTGTGGGGTAAAAATCGCAGAGGGAGACCAAGAGACGCGTATAATAAGCAGATTCAAGTGGATGTGGGTTGTCGTTCTTATGAGGAGATGAAAAGGCTTGTTCAGGATAGAGTAGGATGGAGAGCTGCATCAAACCAGTCTCTGGACTGAAGACCACAACAACAACAACATCATCTAACAGTGCAGGGAATAAATTTACTAAATAAGTTTTGGTTGTACATTACTAGTAATATGTATCTCTTGTGAGTTAATGCACACATCTCTCATTAAGAAGTTACATGAAACTGTTCATCAAGTCTCAGCAGTATTACTGCACAAAATGTGGAGCTTTCCTCTAATTTCAGTGCATTTGTATAAAATGCAAGTTTGGAACTATTTACTGTAAACATTATTTCAATTTCTTTGGTTTATTTCTTACTTTAACAATACTGATCAGCAGGTGTGAGTTACATGAACATGACAACAATATAATGAAAAATTTGCATAATCAACCAGCAGTATTAGGATCAACAGTTAGGGAACTAATCGTCCATAAGCATTATTGCTGCACAGCTCTCTAATGAATGTGATACTGATTCTTCTTTTCTTAAAACATATTTCAGAAACAGTTTGTTTTCATATAACTTCCATTTTCTTGTGTGTCCTACTGTAAAAGTAGTATTCTTGAGGGGTGTGCCTATTGAGAAAAATCCACTGCAGTAAGGGGGTAGTCCCAGTTTTTCTGGTGTAAAGCCCACTTGTGAATGATACAGAGGAGGTACCATAACTTACATGGAAAATAAATTAATATACAAATTTAAATTAAATCTAAGCATGAAGATTTTTCTTGTCCCCTATCCATTGACTTTATTATTATTCTGGTTGAAGAATTCATCAGTTACAACAAACTTCACTCATAGCTCATTTTTACATAGTGTGTTTGATTTGTCAAATGATGACACTATCCCTGTCATATGTTTTGCAATGTCACAAGTAATTTGAAAACTGTTGATACATAGCTTGTAAGACAAGATTTTCATTTCCAGGCATGTATTTTGCATCATTTTCTTTTATGGGTTGTAATTTGATATTTACAGGCACCTGTTTGTGTTTTAACCCATACAATAAGATATTGCTGTCAGTTATACTCTGATAAAATTTTCTACGCTAGAAACTTTGAAAATGATCTACTTATCATAATACAAACAGTGCTTTTTAAGTGTTCTCATGAGAATCAGCTGAACTTTAGTGAAAAACAAAGGACTCTTTTATACTGTGTTTGTTTGACAGCTTAGTGTATTTTGTGGCAGTAAAGATATCTTTTGTATTTGAGTGGAAAAGAGGTCCATAGTGATGGCCAGTTGTGCTATCCATAGATGATGAACACTGAAGTTGTAATCAATTGTTAATATTCATATCTGCAGAAATTCATTACTGACATATCAGAACTGCACTATTAGATTTGTCAGTACTGGTGCAAGATAAAATGGTTCAAATACCTCCCACATTTCCTAACTAAAGATTTGTTACTAAACCATTACAGAACACAGTTTCTTGGTGTTTTACAGCTTACCTTTTGTCTCCCCTTCTCCTCTGTCTTCAATGTAATTTTAACACTTCGCTATGTTGGCCTATAATATTATGTAATTATTTTAACTTGATGAGAAAAGCAGATTCTCAAATTATATCCCTATATTGATCAACAACTATAATTATGGTATAAGGTCTTTTACAGAGGAAATAATACTTATAAAAGGTATGGAGAATTTTCAGGCCGGCTTTCTTCACAATTTTTATAGCTTTGTTGTCAGATCAAGCATTTTGTTAGCATTAGCATCCTAATGGTGCAATTCTCTGTTTGCAATCATTTTGCCCACTGTCCTGTTTCCATATCACTTTTATTGTTTAATCTTTTTGTTTTCATTATTCGTAATTGGTTGTCAACCCAGAAATTCAGTAGGGAATAAGATGCTTGCCTCTTCAGTTACTTAAAAGAGAACAGAGCTAAAGGTCAGAATTAAACAGACTACAAACTTAAAATAGCAAGATACATATAGAATTAATAGGGTGTAGATTAGTGAGTTTGGAAGGAGTAATTGATGTGAGCAGTTGTAAAATGATTGTACTTCAACCACCAGTTCATCAATATGCCTCCTGATGAACTACTTCTGTTTTCAATATATCTATTTATACAATTCCATAGGGACTGATGACCCCGTAGTTAAGTCCCATAAGCTATACAAACATTTGAACATTTATACAATTCCACCACAAACTCAAAAACTCTTTAGACATGGTATAGACTATGAAAAATTGAAGAACTACAAGAAAAAGGGGCAACAGTTTTTGCACCATTAGTGTGGGTGTACCATGAGAGCTGCAGCATAGCCAATATGACAAAAGTAGGGCAAAAGAAAATGTGGAGGGCAGGGTCTTCTGCATATAAAGTGTAAAATGTGTTGCAGTATTTAATGTAAAATGTAATCTGTAAAACGACACACAACATTGAATAACCACACTGTGTTTAGAGGGGAAATATCACTAAGAAACTCTTTTATGAAACGAATGAATACTGTACATGGTAAAATAACTTATGGAGTTAAAACACACCCATTTAGTAAGGTACCAACATCATAATTAGTTTTTACAGTTTTCTTCACTTTTAAAGATATATCAACTGTAAAAATCTCCCATATTTCTGAATTTTTATTCATTGGTCTTTTTATCGAAAATAATTTTGTGCACTTCTCACATACTTTTTGTTACTGTAGGTTCTAGTCATTCTCGGTGATGCAATAGTGTCTGAGAAAGTTGCAGGCAATCCACTGAGTTGTCACACAACAAATATGCTGACAGCTGTATTCACATCACATAGCAATTGTGCAGCAGGCAAGTAGATGGATAAGTGTTAAGTGTGTGTGTTTGTACTTAACGAATGCAAATGCTTGGATCAGGAGAGTTTCAGTACACTCATTATCAGATTTTTCATGTTGTTGCAAAATTTTAGATTCTGCAATAAAATTGCTAATACACGGAGCTTGGCTCTGCATTTAAACAGTTGTCCTGTATTTCAGAATAGTAATACAAAATTATATTTATGAACATAAATTTTATTATCTGCACTAGTCCTCTGCACTTCAATCCCTTTCTGCATGTACATTTTTCTCTTCTTTCTCTGTGTTTGTGTGTGTGAGTTTCTATGTAAAATTAATGAAAGTACAAGGTGGGTACATGATATGACTCACTGTCATTTAAAAATCTCTTACTTTAGTGTACAGAGCACACAAAAATGAATATAGTGTAAGTAGAACACTTTGAACCTGTTGATGAACAACTCAGACTGGATAGGTACTAACATTCTGATTCTGTTCATCTGCAAATATTTTGAAAGCTACGACTGGTCATTTTAAAATGCATGCCAACAAAAATACAAAATGAGGAAAACTATTTCACAGAATAGGTTTTATAACGAGACATACATAGGTAGGTCCCATTGCATTCTGATTGTCAACCAGCAAAGATGTCACAAGTACTTGAAAAAAAGAAAAATATTGATTGACAGCAGAAATGTGCCGAACAGAAACTGTGGGCACTCGCATGTGTGACTGCAGGCACCGGTAGAAAGTGGCAGTTCAGCCACTTGTTGTTCTGCAAATCTGTATTCTGTGGCAGTTCCATGGAAAAGTGATGCTCGCAAGGGAACATTGAGTCGTGGGAGGGGAGATATGTATATTTTATTATGACTCTGGACGTTTAATTTAGAAAAGATAAAGATTCAGGTGAGTTTTTAATGATATGTGATTTGTCGAGTTGTGTATAGTACAATTAAATGTTGTGTACAATATTGGCAGAATACAGTTTAAACTGAAAACTTTGTCTATGAGTATTATTTCAATAATTAAAGGTGTAATAGCAAAGGGCACTTCTCAGCGTCTCAACCCTGCTGGAAAAAAAGTGTGATCCACAGGCACAAGGTAAGAAAAAGGTGATCACAATTAAAGAATATTCAGGTTGAAGGTCATGTTGAAGTATTTTTGTGCTTTACCATGGTGCAGTGTATAGACAATTCAGCAAGCACAAACAATACAAATAATGTGTTCCATATGAGTAAAACATTTGCTGTGGTGAAGAACAGGAGCTGGAATATCATGCAGAGAATATCTGTCAAATAAAAAAATAATTGTATTTGTGACAATGTGCAATCCATTCATTGCAATTTTTTTCATGAATAAAAAATTATACAAATATTTATGTTAAAGGAGAGATGTATACACTCAATTGTGTTGAGTGGAAACTTAAAGGATAAAATTAAAATAATTAGGTAAAGTTTTTATTACACTCATAAATTAGACCCAACAGCATAACAGGGGGAAATGTGAATACTGTTAAATCTTAAGGTTGCTGAATACAGATGTCTGCATCTTAAGTCAAGAGGAAAATGTGATTAAAGTGAGAGGAACTTGTGGAGGTAGAAAGACTGGAAACCTGACTAACATGTTTGGCTCCGCAATAAGGAGAAGCTTCTTATCAATGGCATATATTTATGCCGTCCCTTTGTTTGCCCCTGTAGCGTTTTCTGTTGGTAATATTGCTGAACAAAGCCTTTTATTTCGGTAAAAAGAGCCCTCTTGCTTGTCCTTCATTTACATTCCACCATTCAGTTTGGTGACCACAGCCTTTACCTGTCTTACCTACAATTATTGTAAATCTGTCCTTTATCATTAGTATAAAATTATTTATTTGCTGTTGTTTAGCCTTTCATATAGAAGATACTGTAAGACTTAAAAGGCTGAGTTTCTCACAACCATTTTTGATTTAATGTAACACATGAAAGCTGTAATTTATTGTATGGAAATTATTATCAAAGTAATGTATATTGTAATAAATAACTGATTGAAGTGTTTTATGCAATAAAATTGTTCTTAAATGTAACAGCAAGCTTGCCATTATCTGTACAAAACGCCTAGTCTGATCAGACACAGGAGTTAACCCAACTAATAAATCTATGGAAAAAGATGGCTTTTGATAAGACAGTAAGGACTAAGTGAAGTGAGCTACAAAAAGCAACATATATTTGAAGTTCAGTAGTATGAAGAGAGACATTTAAAGAAATGGAATAACAAGCCAGGAAATTAGAAAAATGGACACTGGAAAGAAACTGAAGCATTTTAACAGATTAAAATTACATTCTGAACCTGAACATGAATGAAGAACATTGCCATTTTTGGACAATGTTCTTACCTGATCTGGGTCTCTTTTTTAATCCTGTGGTGCATAAGTCATCAACAAATTAGAAAAATAATTAAAATAGCACTTATATATAGTAAATAAAAATGCCTGTTATCACAAAATATGAAAAATGCCAAAATTTACGATTCACAAAAACATTTGCAGTAATGTCCTCTGTCATGGAGATTGTGCACCATAATAATTTGGTGGCTCAGTGATTTTAAGACAACCTGTCTTTTGTATGAGGTTTTTTCCTTTTTGTTTGGAAACTTCCAAAGTAATTTAGTCATAGAAGTTCATTACATTTAGTGCAAATGAATTGTTTTGTTTGTAAAAATGCTGTCTGCAAACATTTGTTACTGCTTGAAGCCTGTCATCTTGACACTCTACTACTTTGGATGAAAATAAATAGATTAATTAAATAAAATAAACTTTGCAGTTCAGCTGGTGACATCTACAGTGCAGCACCAGTAGAAGGGTCCAATGGACAAGACTCTGTCCATTTATGAGTACAGAAATGTGTGGAAACAACAGATGCCCACTAAGTGGATACCATTCACCACAGGGTTTATCTTTCTTAATTTTTGAAAACAGTGCATAGATTCATTTTAGAAGAAATCTGCAGACTGTGGTTATTAATTTCTCTGTAACATCCTTTCTTCTATGACTAATAATCCAGTTAAGTTTTCTGTGGATATTTTATAAATTTAGAAAATAAGAGGAGGTACTGACAGAATTGACATGTGTGGATAGATTATTTGTATTTTCTTAATAACACAGCCAGGAAAACTATTGTCTCCAGTTGACAAGATTCTGTCCAGTCCACAGTTTTAATCTGACAGGGATTTTTAAAACAGCAGACACTATTTTTTTTTTTAAATAATTATACATGAATGTATAAACACACTCATAGTCTGAGAGAAATGGCATAACAATAGAATGATTTACAAATAGACAGAGAAGGGAGTAAAGCTTAAAAAAGAATGTTGTTGTGGAGTTATATTAGCTAGTTTATTAACAAAAGAAATGAAGAAGCCTTTCACCCCTCCAAAGCTTACTTCTTTCTTATTCATTCTGTTAACTAAATGAGACTTTATTTCACACAAGATCTGTCATCCAGCTTTATGAACTTGAAATTATTGTCGCCTTATAGCCACATCCATTCATTCCCTGTTCCCATATTCACTACCATCACCTTCATCAACAACAACATCATCAGTATCAGTCATCTGATTTCCACTACTTGATGGAGACCTAATTGAGACTTATGCATTTCCTGTGAGTTTTCTAATTTCGTCTACCCAACTGTTGTTGGATCATAATCTATCTCATTTTTTACTATAATAAATTTCCTCAGCTCATCTACCATCCACCCATCTTCATTTCATTTTCATTACATTTAAGATTGCATCTCCTACTCCATGCTGTTCCCTGATTGGTTTGTTTACTTTTTGTCGATTATTATGTCAGTGAATATCTTGCACAATTTCAAAAGGGCTTGGGTCACTCCTCATCAGACACCTTTCTTCTGAATAGAATAATTAAAACATTTTTATTGTGGTCAGCTAGCTCACATGGGGGGTCAGTTCTGAACTGAGTTACAGCATGACAAAATTGTAGGAGACATTTGAGTGGAACCCTCAACACCAAAACAGTACATCACAATGATTGATTGGAAGAGCTATTGTAGATATACAGGACAGATGTGAAAAAAAAGCCTAGAGGCAAAGAAGGCTACAGCCATTGGTAATGACTGAAGGAAAAAAAAGTTTGTCAATGCTTGAGGGGATGGAAGAACTGGCTTTGTGGTTGAGCTCTAATTCTTATATTATTCTGCCAGAATGTATGAACAACAACAATAAAAGATACATTATGTCCATGCAGTTTGCAGGAAAGACTGCCTTTACTGTATGTCTACTCTACACAACAGTTTATGTATTGAACACAAGAAAATGGTATTGCAATTACTGTTCTGCTAACTTACCTTCTCCATAGATAAGTAGCATTTTTACCTTCTCTTCATTGGTGTACATTCTACTCACAAACTCTTCAACTGATGATGGTTGACGGAATGATGGGTGTGCAGTCTACTTATGTTTACATTGTCCTCTGTCAACATCAGCATGTGGATGTGTTCCATTACCCCAAGTACTTGCACTAAGCACTGGGAGTGTCAACATCAATGTTGCCTTATGTAATTAATAATAATGTGTTTCAGTGAATGCTACACTATGACACATTTTTAATAGGTCTTTAGGTGAGGAAATGAATTACTGAATAAAAATACAGGGTTCCATTTAAAAGTCATACCACTGGTCTTATCTTTGGGGAAAAAAGAAGAAAAGAAAATGCTAAAAGAAGGCAATTATGATGATTTATGTTTTGATGTCACACTGGCAGCTGAAGAACTCAAAGAAGGCAATCATGATGATTGATGTTTCGCTGAGGGCTGAAAAACTTTTGCTCTTTTTCTTGTAACATATTCCAATTTGCATCTGGACAAATGCTTATTTAGGGTGGTTAAGATATAAGGGACACCCTGTATTGCTACCCTCTATATATATCTTGTGATAAAGTTAGAAAGATGAAAGAGCATATGTAGTACTTTTGTTTCATGCTCCGTACTTAACTGGAACAGGAAAAGGAGGAAGTGACAGTGGTATCCAAAGTACCTTATGCCACACACTCTTGGGTAGCTTCTGGGATGTAGACGTAAGAAATTTCAGCAGCTTTGCTCAGTGCTTGGTGTAAATGAACCAGTTCAGTTTTCCATCTGACAGTCTTTCCAGTCCTTTCACACCAGTTCAGTTTTCCATCTGACAGTCTTTCCAATCCTCTCACACACTGAATTGTACAAATAAGAGGAATGCATCATTTAACATAAATACTCCCTTAAGCATAGACCATCAAAGAAATTATCAAAAGTTGGAAGCATTTAGTGTGTAGATTTTCCCTTCCCGCATGTACCAGTTCTACACAATCCAATACCATATGTGTTTTAATCCCTCCCTCTCTCTTGAACAATAAAAAGCACACACATATACCTGTGTATGTTCCATATCCTATTCTCTCTATGAATAAGTTTTCCATCATTTCCCTCTGCTTAATGTGAATTTTTTTGTATCTCTACCTGATTGTGCATATTTGTAAAAAAATAGATGAAGTCTACTTACCAGGCAAAGGAGCACAGGCATTGATAGTAACAAATAAACACACAGACACACACACACACACACACACACACACACACACACACACACACACACACACACACACACTCTCTCTCTCTCTCTCTTTCACAGCCTAGCTGTTTCGTCAGGCAGAAGGGAAGGAGTTTACATGTATGTGCATGTTTGGATACATTTTCATGTATTGGTGGGAAATTTGTCATATTGTTAGGGATTTATAGGTGTTACTGCGTAATTTCCACGTGTTGGTTCATAGTTTTCTGTACTGGTGTGTAATATTCTGTGTTGGTACATAATTCTGTGAATTTTTTGTGTATTTTCACGTGCCCTTTCTAGCTACCCCTCCCTGACTCCTAATGCCTTCATCTGCCTATTTATCTGTCAGATACCATTTTCCAACAGTATCCCTGCTCCAAAGAATCACTGCTCCATCTTTTTGCATCAGTTCAGAAGAGTTTCCCAGTCCTTGGCCAAAATCCAGTCCCACATTCTACACTCCTGACCATTAAAATTGCTACACCACAAAGATGACATGCTACAGATGTGAAATTTAAGTGATAGGAAGAAGTTGCTGTGATGTGCAAATGATTAGCTTTTCAGAGCATTCACACAAGGTTGGCGCCATTGGCAACACCTACAACGTGCTGACATGAGGGAAGTTTCCAATCAATTTCTCATACACAAACAGCAGCTGACCGGCATTGCCTGGTCAAACATTGTTGTGATGCCTCGTGTAAGGAGAAGAAATGCGAACCATCACGTTTCCGACTTTGATAAAGGTCGGATTGTAGCCTATCACGATTGCAGTTTACGTACCACGACATTGTTCCTCGCATTGGTTACGATCCA
The DNA here is from genome assembly GCA_026315105.1 of Locusta migratoria. NCBI lineage: Eukaryota > Metazoa > Arthropoda > Insecta > Orthoptera > Acrididae > Locusta > Locusta migratoria. Next base: position 783,583,721 of record CM048744.1, read on the forward strand.
ATGACTGTTAGCAGAATATGGAATCAGTGGGTTCAGGAGGACAATTCGGAATGCTGTGCTGGATTCCAACGGCCTCGCATCACTAGCAGTCGAGGTGAAAGGTATCTTATCCACATGGCTGTAACAGATCGTGCAGCCACGTCTCGATCCCTGAGTCAACAGATGGAGATGTTTGCAAGACAACAACCATCTGCATGAACAGTTTGATGACGTTTGCAGCAGCATGGGCTATCATCTTGGAGACCATGGCTGCGGTTACCATTGACACTGCATCACAGACAGGAGTGCCTGTGATGGTGTATGAAATGACGAACCCTAGTGCACAAATGGCAAAACGTCATTTTTTTGGATGAATCCATATTCTGTTTACAGCATCATGCTGGTCACATCAATGTCTAGCAACATTGCGGTGAACACACATTGGAAGCATGTATTCATCATCGCCATACTGGTGTATCACCTTGTGTGATGGTATGGGGTGCTATTGGTTACACATCTCCGTCACCTCTTGTTCGCATTGACAGCACTTTGAACAGTGGCCGTTACATTTCAGATGTGTTACAACCCATGGCTCTACCCTTCATTCGATCCCTGCGAAACCCTAAATTTCAGTAGGATAATGCACAATCGCATGTTGCAGGTCCTGTACGGGATTTTCTGGATACGGAAAATGTTTGACTGCTGCCCTGTTCAGCACATTCTCCAGATCTCTCACCAACTGAAAATGTCTGGTCAATGGTGGCTGAGCAACTGCCTTGTCACAATATGCCAGTCACTACTGTTAATGAACTGTGGTGTTGCGTTGAAGCTACATGGGCATCTGAACCTGTACACACCATCCGCACTCTGACTCAATGCCCAGGCCTATGAAGGCCGTCATTATGGCCAGCGGTAGTTGTTCTGGGTATTGATTTCTCAGTATCTATGCACCCAAATTGTGTGAAAAAATTAATCATATGTCAGTTCTAGTGTAGTATATTTGTCCAGTGAATACCTGTTTATCATTTGCATTTCTTCTTGGTGTAGCAATTTCAATGGTCAGTAGTTTATTTATCCAATGCTGCTTAAACCATGGAATCCCTCACAATGGCCTAACCATTAAAATTTCTGCCTCTGGCTACTATCCTTCCTTTCACAGTGTCCTTCACCTTTTCAGATTCCACCAATCCTTCCCCCTCACACACCTAGTACTCCAAAAACACATCTCCATGGCACAAGCTTCCATGAACCACCTCTGCTCCCTCTGAAAGATATTGTTAATGTGCAATCCCCACTACCCCACACCCCAAATTGAATTCCTTGCACTCCTTTAGTTGGAGGAGCATTGCAGACACCACCTCCATAAATTATCCAGCCTTCTGACATCCCACTGCCACCTTGGCACACCTGTAGCCAACCCCTATCCCACCAAAATAGTTCCCCTCAGTGAACCCCTCATGGTACCTTGACCTTGCCTCGCAGACTTTTTGCTACTTGCCACATCCTCCAAAACTCCCGACCAACAATTCACATTGCCCGAAACCTAAACCATCTCAGAATACTGTTGTTAACTTTTCTGTCAAAACCCTCAACCCCACAGAAGTTTCAGTCCTATCCAAAAGTCTCACCTTCAGCCCCATACCAAATTGTAACCATGTTCTACTTGTCAAAGACCTCCTCTTCTTCTGCCGATCCATATAGTGGAAAAAATTACTTTGCCACCAATCTCTCCAATCAAAGCCAATCTAATTTCAACACTGAACCTTGCGTCTCCCAATTCATACCACCATCCAACCCTCCCTCATACCCACCTAACCATCCTCTGGTCACCTTTCACGAATTCCTCTCATCCAGCTTGGCATCACCATCCTTCCCTAAGTCCTTTCCTAAGAATACCAACCTTCCAACAGAAGAAAGAACAGTCTAACACAACCTCAAAACAGATCCCAACCTAATCATTCTCGCTGCAGAAAAAGGTTCCAACCACTGTTGTGACGAATCACAGTGATAACGTGACAGAAAGCCTACATCAATTTGTAACTATCCTGTCCTTACCTTTCGTAGTCTCAATGCCTGCTGCACTTAGTAGCTCTTCAGTATGTCTTGGCCTATCTGAAATTGTTGGTGCTAATATTTTTTACCATTGAATTTCGCAACACAATGTTTTAACTTTGGGTTAAGTCTTTTGTTTAGCACCATATGTATGCACAATGTAAGTAGCCAGTTTGGTTTCCACAATAGTTTGTATGGCAAGAACAGGTTAGTACAAACTGCACGAAATTGGTTGATATTGTTCATGTGAAGCTAGTGCAGTATTTCAACACATTAACAATGATGTCCACGGTTATTTGCATGTGGCAATATCTCAATCACAAAACAGCTTATTAAGTTTACACAATAAACTAAAAACTTAGTTCACAGTATACACCAGTAATTTTACACAGTTCACAACTTACAACACGGAATGAGATTTTACAGTTCATTTGAGTATAAGGGGTACATCACCAGACTTGGGTACATCACCAGAGTTGTGTGGCACACGTTGTTACTTGTTATGCGTCTAACCGCCAACTAACAAATTCACAATTTTTTGGTCTTTTTATAGACTTACTTAGGAATAATTTTGTGATCTCTTCAGTGGCACAATTGTTTATAAAATGGCTAGTTCAGAATTTGACATTCAAGTTAAACTATATGTTACTAATACAATTTGGTTTACAGAAATTATTGTTTCATGCAAAATTAATAAAGTATCTGGGATCAGTTATTGTTACAATTAGGGGGTTCCTCAATCCTTTGTGAGTGGCAGTCAAATGAAATAAAATAATTTATTGCAGAAAATAATTCAACATTTTAATTGGGGCATCAATCAAGCAATGTAGTATATCAAAAGAAAGCTAAAAGCAATGGCAACAAATGTATATAGTCAAAATCCTGAATCTAACAATAGTTTAGGAGTAAATGGCCATGAGAATTAGCACTGGTACAAAATTTTAATAATCTAAACAAATTTTGGATGTTTCCAGATACCTTACTATAAAGTGGAGCTACACATTGATATGAGTCATTACATTTAAATATGCCAATTTCCACACTCGAAATATGATAATGTGAGATGAAATTACTACTTCAATTAAAAATATTTCATTATCGATACAGTTCCTGGCTTTACTGGTTATCACAATGTGTTCCTACAATTACACAGAATAACCCTTTTTCTTTGTCCCATTATAACCTATTGTTTCAAACATTCCATACTCCAGTTGAATTGCAGTGGTTTTCCCCCCACTTAGCTGATTTACAACAACTCCTCAGCACTTCACAACCATTTTGCATTGCCTACCAGGAAACCTGGTTTCCCACAACATGCACCCTTGCCTTAAGTGGCTATTGGAGTTACTATTGGAATTGTACAGACTATGACAGGGTGTCAGGTGGAGTATGCATCCACATCCTTCTATCTGTCTACAGTGAACCAGTTCCTCTCCAGATGCCTTTGGAAGCTGTGGCTGTCAGGGTGGTGCAGTATCCCAACATGTCCTGGCTGCTCTGATAGCTCAGCTACCCCTACCTTTCCTGGTTTGGGTGATTTCAACACCATAACCCACTGAGGAGTGGTACTGTGACTCCTTGTCATGGTAGGTATGTCGAGGCAATACTATCACAACTCGACCTCTGCCTTTAAATAATGGTGCCTCCACACACCTACATAGCCATCGATTTATCCGTATGTACCCCTAACCTTTCACCAACCATCCATTGCAGAGTGCACAATGAGTTGTGCTGTAGTGACCACTTTCCAATCTTCCTGTCACTACCACAGCATCAAGCCCATGGTCATTTGCCCCAATGGGCTCTTAATAAGGCCAACTGGGACTCCATTACTTCCGCCACCACTATTGGTTCCCCAGCACATGGTAACGTAGATGAGATATTCAGCAGTGTCACCTTGGCCATTATTTCTGGGCTTAATGTGCCATTCCTCTTTCCTCTGGATCCCCTTAGCAGAGGACAGTGCCCTGATGGTCACCAGAGACTGCTGAAGCAATTTGAGCCGATAGGAGAGCTCCGCAGCATCACAAGTGGAATCCATCACTGGGGAACCTCATAGTTTTTAAAAAGCTCCGTGCCTGAGCTCGAGTACTAATACAAAGACGCAAGCAAGATTGCTGGCAGAAGTATGTGTCTATCATTGGATCAAGTACCTCTTCATCCCAGGTGTGGACAAAGATCAGGTGTGTTTATGGCTACCAGAGTCCTTTCAGTGTGCCAGGGATTTGTGTGAATGTAGTAGTTTGCACAGATCCACATGCAGTTGCCAAACACTTTGCTGAGCACTATGCTCAGAGTTCTGCATTCATTCATTATCCACCAGCCTTTTGCACCCTGAAAGATCAGGAAGAGTGAAAGCGACTGTCCTTTTTGGCTTCCCATGTGGAACTGTACAACACTCAATTTAGTGAATGGGAACTCCTCAGTGCCCCTACTCACTGCCCTGACATAGCCCTTGGGCCAGACTGTATCCACAACCAGATGTTAAAACACTTGTCAGAGGAATCGAATCAACAAATTCTAGCCATGTTTAATTGCATTTAGAATGATGGTGTATTCCTGTCTCTGTGGAGAGAGAGTATCATCATTCTGGTGCTCAAACCTGGCAAAAACCTACACAAATTGGACAGCTACCAAACCATCAGTCTCACCAACATTCTCTGCAAATTGCTAGAAAGTATGGTGGACTGGCGGTTTACTGGCTCCTTGAGTCTCATGGTCTACTATCTCCGTGCCAGGGTAGTTTCTGCAAAGGCTGCTCAGCCATGGATAGCCTGGTCCACCTTGAGTCTGCAATCCAGACAGCTTTTTCAAGATGCCAACATTTGACAGCCATCTTTTTTTATTTATCTAAGGCCTATGACATGACCTGGTGAACACCACATTCTTAATATGTTATATGGGTGGGGTCTCCAGGGCTCGCTCCCCATTTTTATCAAAAACATTTTAGCACTGTGTACCTTTTGTGTACAGATTGGCACCTCTCGCAGTTCTTTGTTCATCCAGGAGAACGGAGTTCCCAGGGCTTAATGTTGAGTGTTCCCCTGGTTTTAGTAGCTGTTAATGCTCTAGCAGCAGTAGGGTTATTAGTATCTCCCTCCTTATATGCTGAGTTTTGATATAGTTAAATGCATGGGTTGTATTTTTCTCATGACTTGTAATGTATTGTCTGCAATCAGAAAAAGGGACTGATGACCATTATAGTTTATTCCCTTTCAAAATCAAACAAACCAAACAACATATAACAATGGAAGCAGTGATACCGTGCGATTTGTGTAGTCTTCCATTTCAGAATGTGCAAATGAGCTGTTGTACTTATGACCCAACCTCTCAGTTCAATCATTATTGATAGTGCCCTTCCTTCATAAGTGCACAGAAGTGTAGACTCTTGCACAAGACATTAACAATCATTCTGAACTTACCTTCATTTCCCTCATTACATAAAACCCTGTACTCACACCACAGTATTAGGATTAAAAGTGACTTTTTTAATTAAGCTACACCATGGTTGCCTGTTTAAAAATATCTCCAATGAAGAAAGTTCAAAAAGTCAGTGCAACTCACTAGATTTTGAACATTATATAGTACTTAAGAAGTTTTGTGAAATTCAAGTACCTAAAACATTTTCCATTCCTTTCTATTACTTATTATAGAACGGTTACTTCTGTATGTTTCATCAGCCAACTCTGCTCCACTCACACTGAAATATATAAATAACCATTTGAAGATGCACATTAGTTTCCAAGCAGAATTGCAGAGTATTAGATGAGGAGGGAAAGTACTCTTATTTTTAGATTCAAACTTCTACATAGCTGAAAGCACCAGACATAAACACAAACACTACCTAACTTCAATATCCACAGGTTTCTTCACCCAACAAGAGAGAAAAAATAAAATATAGATTGTGGTGGAAAGTTAAATGATCAGGATTTTTGGCTACCTACAAACTTTGCAAACCACTGTGACATGCATAGCAGAGGATATTTAATAGAGTACCACATGTTAGCATTTCTTCTTGTTTTGTTTACTTGTAGAGTACAGGTAGAATAAATGATTCAATGTTTTTGTGCATTCTGTAGTTAGAGTAATTGTGACCTTACAATAAACAATAAATAGCAGGTTGACGGACAAGAGCAACCATGAGCTAAAAAATATCAAAAACATAGGAAAACAATGGGAGGTAGATAACATCCAAATCAAGTAAATTAAGAGTATGTAATTCCATTTCAAGTTTTTAAAGGAATAGTCCCTCAATTGTAAGCAATTCGTCTGTGAACTGTATGTAAATATATATTTATTTGAAATTGTAAGTATTGTTCAGCTATATTTATTTTGATATAGCTACTACTTCCTACTTTAAAAACCCTGTCTATAGGAAGTTAAATATATTCAATTATTGAAAATTCAATGCAAAATACAGTTATATTGGTATGAAATTAGCTTTATAATTTTCACACAGTAAAATTCTTTCACAGCAATGGAAAATAACTTAATCATATATTTTCAGGTTGCTTTATGTGTGAGATAGTTCTTTCTTTTTTCCAGTATTTCATGGCGTTTAAGATGATTCCAGCATGAATACAAGATCTAGTTCTTATATGCATATCCTACATACATACACTATTTTCAGTATGCTAATTATGTCAGTTGAGATACTTATCATAACAGTGCACTAACTATCCGATTCCTCATGTAAAAATATTGCCATCTGTGTATGAAGTCATATCATCAATGCATTCTTGTTTGAAGCGAAACATTATCTGTCTAACCACTTTTTCATTAACTTCCACAAAAGTAACAGTACTGTGATACCAAGAAAGAACTCAGGAAAATAATGTATCACTTTTCCATCTGATTCATTGAAGATAGCCAATTGTGCAGCTAAAGATCATCTGACAGCAGCATGCCTTTTTGTTTGTTTAAGTGTATGTACATTCCTTTGTGATATTCACATTTGTTTTAATTTCTGTGTTGGAATTTGAAAATAAAAAGTGAGGAAAAAAACAAAACAAGTACTCTTATTTAACAGTGGTTCAGCTATGATATTATTATATATTGCATGTCATTTTCATACAAACACTACTTCTCAGACTTACAGTTTGTTTTCCCTTAAAATGAGGAAGTAGTGTATTATCCAAAGTACAATATGGAAATTTCAGAACATGGTATTGTAGCTCAGGATTACATACAGACTGCAGAATATCAACCAATTCAAATAAATTATACTACTTATCATAAGTTCTCTTCCTGTAGTCACAATATTTGTTGTGATATGATGAATATGATTTGTGGAACATGTAACCAACTAACTGTTGAAAGTTCAGGTTTGAAAGTCAATTTTAGAGCATAGGTAGCAACTCGCTGTAAAGACAATAACTGAGCTGCAGATAGGCATGTAGAATTGTCAAACACATTCACACAACTTTTCATTTTTGGCCACAGTCTTCACCAGAAAAAGAGACACATGCAATCATACAATCATTCAGACATAAAAAAAACACACACTTACACACGCAAACAAACAAATTGTATCACCCAAAGATGGGTGGTCATGTTTTGATGACTTATGTTTGGTTGACTGTGTTACTGTATGTGCATCTTTTCCTGATTAAAGCTTTGGCCAAAAGTTGAAAGTTGTGTGACTGTGTCTGTCTATTCTACATGCCTGTCTGCAGCTCAGTGATTGCCTTTTTTATTGACTAGTTGATCATTATATAGGTATGGTCACTTTTATGGCCTTTCTCAATGAAGGACAAATTTTGTAAGTGGCTAAGATACACAATAATCCTCTGAAATCTTCACCAGTGATCAAAATTTAGATACTTCTGCTGGATTATTCTTCAGGATTCATTGATGTTTGAAAAAGGAATATGATGCTGTACTGTTGATCTGTTAGCAATGAGTAATATGGACAAAATTGAAAATATCACTGCATATCACTATTTCCCTTTAAGGCATGTATTAGTACTAATCTGCTAATCTGTTGTCTCTGAAGCGTGAAGATGCTGGGATTCTTCACTTGGCAGGAGTTTCATTGACTGATTGACAATCTGATTTAAAGAAAAAGGGACAGTGGGGAAGCAATTCAGTAATGATAACCTGAAATGCAGTTAAATTTGAATGTACATCACAGGAAGAGACATGAATGCAAGGTAGCCTGTCACAGTGTTTTATAAAAAGCATCCACAGATCTGGGTGACTTGGTTAGATGCCACCTTACTGTAAGAAAATGAATGAAACTAAAAATTAGGCATTAAACACAATTGTAAATCTAAATAATAAAAGGACCAGTTCCTAAAGAAAATGGAGAATGTCTGAAATGAATCAAGAAACTGAGAGATGCTTTTCATGACACGTGTATTACATGCACAGAGGCAGGGGCCAAATGATATTTCTTTGCAGTGAGTGAAAGTGTAACTCTCAACTAAAGCAACCACAGCAGTATCTGTTAATTTCCTGGTGAGAAGCATGCTTATCAAATTAGATGACTTTAACTAAAGGCTACTCCCGAGTGATGAAAGACAACACTTGCTTACTGAACTAGTGGTAACTGTCACACTCCTACTGCACTTCTCTAACTTTAACAACTGAATGGACTGGAGAATGGTTCTCCATGCTACTTATAAACTTGGACACCATGGACTGATGTGACAGCCTATGTGATTGCACCATGAACATTGTTTGCTTTATAAAAGGTTGTAATTATAATGCAGCCTAATTATTCTGGAGGTTTTATCATCAATAAGTAATCATGATGTCTGTTAATAACTAAATCCTCGGAGATTTAATTAAAACTCACTGAATAACTAGACATTCCTGGTACCAGTTAAACATTGATGTATTGATGGTAAACACTATAAGAAAGACTCTCAGCAAGATGGCTGATGACAGTAGATGAATAGATAGAAGTTTGTACAGGACAACTAGTATAGAATGTGTTACATTAGCTAATACCATTAGCTAGTTGATGAAATAGTGTTCACTGCTTCTATCGTGCCAATAAATAAAGATTGTTTTAAACTCAAGTACATTTCAGAGAATGTTATTCCTCTGTGCCTCTTCTAGTTTAGAATTAGAGGTACCATAAACATATGATTTTCTCTTTGTCTTTATTGGCAACACTCAGATATCAATCAATAATGTTTAGTACCACTTGCTTTGTGTCATTTCCAGCTGTCCCCTTTAGTCACCATGCCGAGGCATCATGGTGTGCATGAACAGTACCTGAACTCTGTTGTATTTGTTATGAAAACACAGTGTCATAGAATGTTTTAGTGACATCAAATTCACCAACAAATGTAATATTATTAAATTGTCAGTGGTTGCATTTTCAATCTTATGTCATTTTCAAATGGTTGCAGGTAATGAAAATTCAACTGTAGTCCTTATTAATCGGATCAATAAGAAGGATGTGAACATGATCACATCAATATTTATCACATATACTGTCAATATGCAATGAATTGGATTAGAAGTCTTGAACTTGTATTTACTACACACATCAGTAATGAACACCATATACAAATAGTGTTCATTAGTGACATGTACCATTGCAAAAGTTGGTCTTATCAGTTTTGTAGCTATAGCATTTGTGATAAATGAAGACTTGAACCATAAAAACTCACATCCTTTTTATTCAGCAGTTGATTACTGTTGACTACTGCTATGTTTTCAGCAGCTGCAGCTGATTGAAAATGACCTGTCATCAAGAAAAGTGAATACATACTACAATCAATTGTAGATTTCATGAAGAATAGTGGGGTGTTTTAGACATTGAAAATAAGAGTTGCAGACTGTTCAGTTGTCCCTCATGCTATCATCCCCCAACATGACATTATCTTATCAAAATAGTTTGCCAACTGGACATTGTATTGAAGCTTATTTCCTAAAACGTCTTTATTCACCTCCTCGGAAAACTGAAGAGTAACCATACTTACATGTTAAACAATAGGTCTTATTTACGGAAAAATTTTAAATTATTTCACTTGTAAACTTCTGAAATAAAGGTTGTTAATTATTGTGAAAATGATCTGTAAGTATTGTATTAAATAATAAAAAATGCAATGGCTGTATTAATAAAAATGGTGAGAGTATAAGAAGTATAGTCAACTCTCTTTTATGTATCTGGCATTTTAGGAGAATACAGCCATTTTTCTTGTTATGCTATGTAGATTCTTTTGTTTTTAATTTTATTGACTTTACTAATTATGTAAGTACTATACTATATTTACATCTAAATATTGCTTAACTATTCTGAAAACTCACTGATCCTCTCACTTTATGCATGAAGATTTATGATAATAATGGTAACATTGACTTTTATTCTTCTACATTACATGAATTTAAACTGAATTTCAAGTTACTTTTACTACTGAAGATGGCAAAACACAAGATATATTTGTATTTCCTAGCATGTACTTTGTAAAAGAGTTTTGTCATTATATGTGTTCATTACTACTTTTATTTTTCAATAATATAACTGAATGCTCATATAAATATATTTTAAGAACATAAAAAAATTCAGAACAACCATATCAATGCTATAGTAAACTGTTCTGTTACTGTTTCTAGCTCCACAAAGTGGTTACTAAGATAAGTAAAAAATGTCAGAAGCAAACTACCTCATATTTACCTTAAGGTATTACAGAAGCATAAGGTAGATTATCAGCATTCAGATTTTGTTTGTTGGGAATAAAACAGAAATTGCAATGAATTAACATTCTTCTTGAAGCTTACATTACAATGAAAAGAAATTAAACAAATAATTATTATTCTCTATAGGTCTAAGAAAGGCAGAGCAAGGTTATTATGATGGACATATGTTTTGGGGATCGTGGTGCAAATTACTAAGAAGGTAAACTCCCCACGGAACCCCTCTCAGATTTAGTGGTAAGATGGATTAATTGATGGCCCATCAAAAAATGAACACAGATCAAGTGTTAAAACACAAAGAAGGTGTATGCAAATTTAAAAAAAAAGAGCAAAGTAAAGACAGTGAATGGTCCAAGTTCAACATGTAAAACACAGAGCAAATTGGGCAAATAGAAGCAGAGATGTCATGTTTATGTGGTCATGGTGCTGAGTTGTGAAGCATGAGACCTGTGTTCAAATCTCCCTCCGGTTGAATCTTTTTTGTCACTAAATTGAGAACTGCCTATCCAGTCACCAACATATTGCTTCACTGTACAAAATGTTATGTCTGTCATTGTGTAATGTCCATTTGAAACAGCAGTATTTAAAGAATGGACCTCTAATATTCCTACACTCTTGCATTCATTTTAGAGGTTTTGACTGTAGTGTAATTTACAAACTGTTTATTGGTGTTTTCATTTCGGTGAGAAGTATATGTGGCATCTCCCTTGTCTTCACTAGTCATCACATTTACTTATAACATAATATACTTTTATCAGATGATTCATATTATATAAGGATAGAAAAAGAAGACATGTCAAAGACTGGATTTACAGATCATAGATTTGTAAATACATAAAAGTAATAAAATAAATAATTGAGAAAGAAGGAGATATGAACACAGACCTCCAATTTTGCATCCCAAAGACATTACCACAATGCCTCATCTTTTCAAATCCACTCGATGATGCATTTTGATCACTGTAGCTGGGTTGGTGTAAGTTGATCCCTGATAACTTTCAGTACTGTTGCCAGCTATCAATAATGAAGTGTAAATGGTGACAGGTGAGAACTATAATGTGGAGTAGTCATATAGATGTATACAAAATTGCATCACACAACTGATGGCAATAATGTGAAGCCGTTGTGACCAGCTTACTGTAACTGTCAGAGATCAACTTACAATGAGCTGTCCATTAATTCATGTTACCATTTAATCTGAGGGGGGGGGGGGGGTGATGGGGATATTCCTTGTAAGTAGCTTACAAGGTTTCAACTTTACCAAGCTTTCCTGAAAGCCATTTCCTTTCCCATTCTTGTCCAATTTAAACCAGTTTCACATTTTAATGATCTCGTAATGGATGTTATGTATATGTTGATTTTCCTTCATTAACATATTTTGAAGTAAACTTTGTTAATAGTTTGAAAGTAATGTGCAAAATAGATAGAATGGCTGTCTAATACTTACCATAATATGGTACCGCTGATAGTGTACACACACACACACACACACATTCACACACAATCAATAAAACTAAGTCTTTGTATCAGCTGGTATAAACATTTTGTTTCATCATCTTTTGTGTGTGTACAATTGATGGTACCAAAGTATGGTAAGTACTGGACATCAACTGTATCTCTTTTGCATATTATTTTCAAATCTCAGTAGAGAATTTGTTAAAAGTTTTATCAAAATGATACTTCATTTGAGGAAATTGTAACATTGCCTAAAAACAGAATACCTTTAAGAGAAAAAATTCCTTTTCACACAATGGATAATCTTGAATTCATACAAAAGTCTGATCTTGAATGCTGCACTATCCTAACACCATCATCATTAAAATACCATCTTCAAGGAGCTGTGGTTACAAGTACTCTACAACTTACCTGTTTATACCTGTAGACTTGCATCATTCTTGGTCTATGAGGCATATCTGTAAATAATATGAAACTTTCTTCTAAGATGATTTTTTTGTGTTTCATATCCTTACAAACACAAAAAATTGCATTGGGTTGTTTTACAGCCCACTTTAGATTTGCCTGTACTTTTATGACTTTTTGCAAACATTTCAGACATAAATAATAAAAATAAAAACAATAAAAATTGATCGATGATACAATTATGACTCTATTATTGCGATAATACCTATGCACCCAACATGTAGTATTCTTTCTGACTATATTTTAATAAACAGCCAAAATCATTTGATATTTAAATTTAACTTTCACAAATATTATATTTTTGAACTTTTACCTCTTTCAACTATTATTTTAATGTGATTCTTGATTTTCTCCCAGCATATTTGATAATCAAAATATCCACGGGTGTACTGCCGGTCTGTAGTGTCCAACGGGCACAATATTTCGGCAATCATACATGTCGCCATCATCAGGTGAACTGAAGGACTGAGCTCCTGTAAACGCGCCGACAGAGAGATCCGAATGCTACGGTGGCTCGAAGGGAACTGGGTTCTAGCCTCGTAGCAGACGATTTAAATACCCTCGGCCCGCAGAGCGACCCCTCCGTGGTCTGCGCCCCACACCGCGGTCACGTAGTGGAACCGATTGCGATGGCATCTGAGATGACGTCAATGTGAGGGCTCTGTCCATCATGGTTGTCACTACGTTACATTTGCTAGATTTACTCTTAATTAACCCAATCGCTGGCTCCCAAGCTTTGCTAAGATTTTAGCTGCAGTCACGGTATATGAGGTCATCACTTGTGCGAATTTCAATGGCCTCTCTAATGGCGTCTGTACCAGAATACTAGTGTGTTCATACTCCAACGCATGATTCTCCGACAAATGATGTTCAGCGACCGCCGACTTGGTCGGATACATCAATCGTGTGTGCCTCTGGTGTTTAACGCTTCGATCCTCAGCGGTACACATCCTCTGTCCAATATATGACTTGCCACACTGACACTGGATTTGATTGGTCAGAAGTTTGTCGAGAAGACCACCGAACTTTTTAGGCATGTCTTAACCTCCACATATTTTCTTTTCAATGGTGAATACTACGAAAAATTGGAGGGAGTTGCATGGGTAGCCCACTCTCCCCTGTAGTTGCAAATTTGTACATGGAGAAATTCGAGGACGACACTTTTGTCATCTAACCACATGGTATGGATAAACTCCTTGACTTCCTCCCACTTCTGAACTCCATACACCCCAACATCAAATTCACTATGGAGACTGAAATGGAGGGTAAATTGCCGTTCCTTGACATCTTGGTCAAGAAAAGAGCTGATGGCACCCTGGGTCATGGTGTGTATTGGAAGACAACGCACACTGATCTGTATTTACACACAGACAGCTGTCCCCACCCTTCACATAGGAATGGGGTACTTAAAACTCTAGTACACTATCTCCGAGGCAGAGAGTCTACCCCAGGAATTGGAACATCTGAGAACTGTATTCCGAAAAAATGGTTACTCAGAGAGGCAGATTCAGCGGGCTCTCCGCCCAACCACTACAGCACAACCTGTGGAAACGGATGAAAACACAAGGGAGGATGTAGGCACTGCGTTCATTCTATATATCGATGCACTCTTGGGGAAGGTCGCCCGCATTTTGAAAAAACACCAGGTTGGAACTGTCTTTTGTCTGCCAAATAAAATTCGTGCACTGGTAGGGAGCACCAAAGGTGATCTTAGTTTGAGGAAGGCCATCATGTGTGTCAGTGTGGCAAGTCATATTTTGGACAGACAATGCGTACCGTCGAGAATCGATGCATTGAACGCCAGAGGCATGATGTATCCGAGCAAGTTGGTGGTCGCTGAACATTGTTTGTCGGAGAATCACGCAATGGAGTATGAACGCACTAGGATTCTGGTACAGGGGTCGAGATACTGAGACTGCGTCATTAGAGAGGCCATTGTAATTCGCACAAGTGACGACTTCATAAACCGTGACTGCGGCTATAATCTTAGGAAAGCTTGGGAACCAGTGATTGGGTTAATTAAGAGTAAATCTAGCAAACATAACGTAGTGACGACCGCAACGGACACCTCACAGCGATGTCATCTCAGATGCCATCGCAATCAGTTCCACTGCACGGGGCGCGGACCACGGAGGGGTCGCTCCGCGGGCCGAGGGTATTTAAATCACCCACTACCAGGCTAGAACCCAGTTCCCTTCAAGCCGCCGTTATGTGCAGATCTCCGTGCCGGCGCGTTTCCAGGAGCTCAGTCCATCAGTTCACCTGATGATGGCAACATGTATGATCACCGAAATATTGTGCCCGTTGGAAACTATAGACCAGCAGTACACCCGTGGATATTTTGATTATCATTTTAATATTTCTCCCATATTTGCATTATCACTTAATTTACTCATCTTAGGGAATGATAGTATTGTATAAATAGGATAGATGCCAAGATCACAATTTTTATTTTATTTATACAAGACGACCGGTTTTGACACTTTATAGTGTCATAATTTGGTCTCATGTACATTAAACTGCTTATTATAGTGCTCCACATAAAATTTGGTTGGTATACTGGATGATAGTTATATAGAAAATCATGTGCTGGTGGATAGTCAGATGTAAAATGGATGGCTGCTCAAAATTAAAAAAGTAAAATATACAGAAATTAATAATAACCACCATAGTGCACATGTCTGGTTGGTTTTATGGAGATGCTAAACATTTGGCATTCGGAAATCAGTCACATGACATCCCTTGCCGAAAACACTCTTTTGTATACGCCATCTTGCTTTCTGTAAGTGATTATTTTCTTATTATAACTCAAGCATTGTCATTTCAAAGCAACGGCACACTGAAAATTATCAAAAACACGTCATTGTTAGGACAATGAATTACATTCTAATGTCTAAGAATGCCACGTTAGCAGATAACACTTGCCATCGATGGTACAAGCATTACAGATTACTCTCACAGCTTTTTGGCATAGCATAATGGGCAATGAATTAGTTTGTGATTCACAAACATCTTAGATGGTGTTTCGAAACTTGCCAGGCGCAGTGGTTCAGAGCACTCGGTCACAGGGTTGCCAGCGTGGTAGCTCAGTGTGCTCGGTTAGAGTGCTCGACACCCTCTGTAATTAAAATCCTGAGTCAATGATGAAGTGATCAAAATTAAACAAAATAAACCAGTGTCCACAAAGTACCAATCAAACTGAAGAGCCAGTGAAAAGAGAGAAAAAGAAAGAGGGCTCGACACCATCTGTAATAAAAAAAAAATAAAAAAAATAAAAATAAAAAAAAAAAAAAAAAAAACTGAGCACAATTCTCAACAAACAACAAATGACCACAAAGCATCGATCTACCTGAAAAGAAAATAAATAAATAAAAAACCACCACTAGCAACTTTTTTTCCCCATCTTTTTTCCTAAAAGGTTTTCGCACACTCTTGTTAATTGAACACAAGTATATCCTTCAAGATTCTGAGTTGTTCAAAGGTAACAGCGCTTTCTCTGAAAAGTGCATTTGTTCTATTTTGTGAACATGTCATGAAATACATACCAACGAATTTCAAACACAGACTACTTCATCACATGTACACAAACAGTGGAGATACTGTTACAATGACTGTTGTAAATGATGTAATAATAATAGTAACTTTATGTACACTTTATGTACACTTATTCTGTTTGTTATTGTAGCTGTAAAAGAAAACACAGTCACAGTTTGAAACAGAATATTTGCTCTTTATTTTAGTGCAGAACAACGTAACATGAACAAAGTCATACCTGAACTGCAGAAAAGGTAATACAATCTATGTTAAAAGTGCCCTTAGCAACCATGCCAAAGATAACATCTTTGTAGATGTATTGATTCTAATTAATGACTTTCAACATATTCCATTAATAGTGAATAATTGCTTAGGGCGGAAAAAAGGGGGAAAAAACAGGTAATGTATACACTTCCCTGTTGTTTCATTATGGTACAATAGTTGCCACAGAAATCTTGGACTCCATTTATATATGAAACTACCAGTACATCTGCACATTATTTAGAAAATTCAATAACACAGTATCCTCCCTGTTGTTGTGCAAATGTTTCAGAAGTCCAGTGTTCCATTGGTTATTAAGTATTTCACAGCATGTTTACAAAATAGAACAAATGCACATTTTAGAGGAAGCACTCTTACATTTGCACAACTAAAACATTGCGGAAGATAGCTCTATTAAATTAATAAGATTGCTGGAAACCCTTTTAGGAGCCAAGGCAAAAAAATGATATTAGAAGGTTCAAACTACTGACCATATGCATCACAATGTAACACACTACCCACTAAACCTCTGATTAGAACTGCAGCATTTTTTATTAATTCTCGTGCTATTTCTGGCAGTTGTTAACAGCTAAAATGACTTTTTAGACAGTAGATTATAATTTATTGTGCTATCAATTATGTGCTTTTGTTAATTTTTCAGTGCACTACTGTGTTGAAATGACAAAGCCTAAGTTATAATTTAAAAAATCATAAAATACAGGAAGCACGGTGGCATATGCCCGAGAGAGTTCTGGATGAGGAATGCCATGTGACATTTCCTAATGCCTGGTGTACATAAACTCAAGAGGCAGTGTAAAATTGCCATTATTTTTGCAAATCTCTCCGTAACAGTGTGGGTTACGAAAAAAAAATTACTAGAGAGGAAATTTGTAGAGAATTTTCTCCTCTACAAATTCGGTTATTCAGTTTTTGTACCAGATGAATGGTTTGTTTTCAATGACAGTTACATTACAAACGGCTTTTTTTTTTTTTTTTAGTGTTACTGATGTATTTCGTGCCCAAAACATTTGAAAAATGGAGGTTCTTGTCTCTGGCAGCCAACTGTTATGTCTGTAAAATGCTGAATGTTAAATGTGTCAACCTAAAAAGTGGAAACATGTTATGGACAGACAGACAGACATCATAAAATCTCCATTATATTTGAAAATATCTCTGAAACAATGGTTTGTTTATTTAATTTCGGTGTCGGATGAATGGTTAAGCTGTTATCTTCATTTATATTTTGAGCTGTCAATAAGCGATCACAAAGGCCCACTTTTAGTATTACTACTGCAACCTAATGTGGGTCATAATGAGAGAGTTTGAAAGAAAGTTAAATGTTTTGAAGATATTAGGTATAAACTTACTGTTGTTGTAGAGATGGCACACATATATTCTTTGTGCATCATCCTTCCCTGTGCTTACTGCAGGTATTTATTAGATCTTCTGAGACGTGGTGTTACAATTGATTTGTGTAACATGCAATGTTGTCTTTAATTGATGGAGTTCAAAAAGTGTATGGAGGTTGGTGCTTGATGGGTGGGAATTTTGATTTCACCAGTAGTGCAGGAATTTGGCTTCAAATATGTCCAACGTGTACTGTGAATGTTTTAATGAGGATGTTTCGGGTGCACAGCAGATGAACTATCAGCCATCCCACTTTGATGACCCTGACTGGTGACATGTGAGGCGGATCATTAATGGTGACAGAAGGCAGCCAAGCAACAAATAATTAGAATTCAACACTGGAAATGCTAGACACATCTCCCACTTGAGAATCTATATGAATATGAGTCTCATGGGGTATGAGAGCCATGGGGTACAGGAGCCAGTGTCACAGACTGGTCCTAATATTAACAGAATGTCATTGGACTCAGCGGTTTGTGTTTGTCACCGATCATTTGAGATTTATTAGTGGCAGAATGTGATGTGGTCAGACAAATCATAATCTCAAGTGCACCATGCCAGTGGAAAGCACTGTGTGTGAAACAAATTCATAAATTGCTGGGACCCACCTGTCAAGGAGGTATGGTCCAAGGTGGTAGTGTATCTGTAATGGATTTTTTCCTGCTATGGAATGGACCCCAAAGTTGTTCTGGGAGGGACTTTAAAAGCTTCACAATATACTAGCACTACATTAAGCTCAATGGATTGCATTGGTCACCAATCTCTAGGGATGGACACTTGAACAGAATGTGGTATGGTTTGACCACGAATCCTGATCTCAACTGCACTGTGCCAGTGGGAGATGCCATGTTTAGCACAACCTCATAAATCAATGGAACCCTCCTGACAAAAGGTTTGGTCTCTCTATTATTGTGTAGGGTACATTTTCTTGGTATGGGATGGGCTCTCTAGTTGTTCTGCAAGGGACTTTGAATGGTCCTCAATATGTTGAGCTCCTCGGGAACCATCTCCACCTAGTTTTTGGTTGAACAACACACTTATTGTTCTATAGTGTTTCAAGATGATAATGTGTTACCACATCACTCCCACATTGCCCGGGAAAAGTTTAGGAACATTTATGGGAGGTCCAGAAACTGTGATGGACAGCCACATTTGAACCCCATCAAGCATGTCTGGGATGTCATGCATTGCAGCCTCCATGTCATGGGCGCTGCACCCACGAAAAGGTGAGAATTGACTGCTGCTCTGCAAACTATTTCATGTCAGCTGCATCCAGAGAAGTACAGAAGCTTTTAGACACATTTACATGGCATTTCATCACATTAAAATTGCAAGAAGCAACCTTACATGATATTAGGTGCCTATTCCATGATATTTGCTAAGTCAAAGAGTAACACAAATGTCAGATATAAACAGTGCTCTTATATAAATTGGGACTACTCTCATGCCAATATAATGCAGCAACAATGAGTGATATTAGAATTATAGCTGTTTGTTTAACAATAAAACTACATTGTAAATAACATTATCTAGTAATATAAGTTTCCAGTTTGAAATTAGTTCGTAACTGCTGAAGTCTTCAAGCCTTCTTACTTCAATACAAACTGCCAGAAACTTTCCAAAATAATATTTTTAAAATCCTGTAAAATCTTATTTGAAAATAAAATTCCTTCAAGGCCACATTAACTGTATGCAGGTTCCTTTATTAAGCAACACAATCATTTTTGCACTTCTTCATGTGATAACTTTTACTTCATAAAAAAATATGTAAGGCTTCTCAATTGCCAAGTTGTAAAATCTCATAAAGTTGAAATGTTGGGTGGCAAAACTTGAAATGTGTACATTGTGAGGTGAACATTCAGGTGTCTAAAAACTCATGCTCTAATATGATACAAGATTTGTGTTATTATGGATTAGAGCTTTTTTTTTAATGTAGTTCTAAAATGTTTTCCATATTAACAGAGAAGTGCAGTTAGTGTGTGCAAAATGTCTGTTAGGCAGGGGGAAAATTCATACTAAATCACTGATAAAAGTGTACTAAGATAGTGATGAAGGGACTTTAAACTTTCAGAGTGGTCATCTATTACAATAACTCGTGGTCTAACTCATGCAGTCCTCATTAAACACGGGTCTAAAATGCAATCCACATGCATTTCACACCTACAAAATCCCTGTCAGAGGATAAAACCATTGTTCATTTGGTTTACGAATAAACCTGTGATAAGATAGTGGTGCAGGAACTATGAAAAGTTTGAAGAGGTCATTTTGTGGTAAATTTCTTGCCCTAGGCTACTGAAAGTCAGTCTTTGCATAATATCCATTACATTGGTCTGTTGTGACTGTTATGTGATGGAAGAGGTCACTTAGATATGCTAATACAAACTTCTTACTTAAGTATGACAACCCAACATATAAGTTTGAGATTTCATTGTATTGCCTGAAGGTGATCACTAAAAGAACTGACAAAATAGCAGCTGTGAAAAAAATTTAAGAGAACTAAATTTCTTACTTGCCTCTTGGTAACTGTGACAAGCTGTCTGCCTTTTATAAACCAAGAGTATTCATAACCCATAGGCTGAAACAATTGTATTGCAGAACCAAGCAATTTAATGAATACCACATATCTATTGGTAGAAAGATGGAATGAAACTCTTGTAGGTATGATAATGAGATTAATTGATGAAAACCCATGTTCATATACACTAATAGATGTGGGAACACATTTCATGCCAATAAATAATTTCAGAGTTCTCAAAGTATCCCTCTCTCTGGAAGACGAAAGCAACAACAGAGGACTTTTAGACTTGTTTTGCCATGTCTTAATACAGCATTTTCAGGTAAAGTTAAGGAAACCAATACTGTAGCACATTCAACATTGTGCTGGAACCAGAGGAACTAAATACTTACTTTACTACCTCAGTGAATGAATTAAAATCAAAAATCGCTCCCACAAACACATCTGCCACTGGTATACTTGCTGATCTGACTCCCAAGACACAAGAGTTCTATTGGGATATTGGTACACGGGCGGACCTTTGTAGACACCATATCAAAATTTTCAAATTCCAGAAGTATGGACTGCTGTTGGCCATAGAAATACATAATAAAAAGAACTATACATATTATTTGCAAACCACTTGCTTTCATTATTAATAAATGTTTGGAATTTGGAATCTTCCCAGATCAACTTAAAATTTCAAAAGTAGTGCCGATATACAAAAAGGGTGAAAAACATCTCCCCCAGAACTACAGACCAGTCTCTGTTGACCCAATATTTTCAAAATATTTGAGGCATTAATGTATGCACAAATTAGTACCCATTTTGAAAAACATGATCTCCTCTGTAGTAGACAACACAGTTTTCGCCAAGGGAAGAATACTGCATCTGCTGTTCTTGAACTTGTAAACCAGACATTAACAGCATTTAAAAACAAGAATATGGTATCTCTTGTGCTATGTGACTTGAGTAAGGCATTTGACTGCATACCATTTGACATTTTACTTGCCAAACTGCAGTTTTATAGAGTAAATGGCTCATCACTGGCAGTAATAAGTTCCTGCTTACACAACAGGAGACAATTTGTGTCAATTAAAGACAGACAATCCTCACTACAGGAGGTCACATCTGGTGTGCCTCAGGGCTCAGTCCTTGGACCATTTCTTTTCATTGTCACAATAAATGATCTTCCACATTTTGTTGGGCCTCAGTCAGTTATCTGTTATGCAGATGACACAACTTTAACAACTACTGACCTAGAAATGGCAAGCTTATACCAGTATTCACAGGAGAAGCTTGACCTGGCACTCAATTGGTTCGCATCTAACAAATTAGTATGTAATCCAGAGAAAACCCAACACCTACAGCTAGGACTAAATAAAGAAATAGAAACAAAAACTGTTAAATTGCTAGGCATATACATTGACTCAAAAATGAACTGGGAACTCCACATCAACCATGTCTGTAAAAAGCTATCTCGAGTGACATTCCTCATATGGAAATTAACTGATTTAATAAGTAAGAAATATTTGAGAACAGCATACTTTGGTCATTTCCAGTCTCACATATCTTATGATCTGTTGCTATGGGGACATGCTTCTCATGTAAGTGATATATTAATAATACAAAAAAAGTAGTATGTATAATGTGTAAGGTTGGACCTAAGGAACACTGCCGTCCTCTGTTCAAAAAATTAAAATTTTTGACAGTGATAAATCTTTATATTTCGCTAATACATGTTAAGAACAACATAAGAGAGTATTATACTATAGACTGTATACACCAACATGACACCAGAAGCAAAACGAAAATTGATATTCCTAGGCACAGACTGAAAAATAAATAAATAAATAAAACAGGAAACTCCCATAAAATTAACTGTATTAAATTCTTTAATAAGTTGCCACATTTTGCTTTTACCACATCCCTCAATAATTTTAAAAATAAGATTTATAACTGGTTAGCTGAGAACCCATTCTACAGTACGAGAGAATTTTTTGATGTATGTAATATTGAAATTGATTTTTAATGTCTTTTTTTAATTTTATATAAATTTCTAATATTAATTATTCAACTGTAAACATAATGTCAACATTAATTGTAATTGTAACTTAATAACTGCCCATTCCACTACATGTGGTCAACGGTGAATAAAGAATCTGAATTCAAAGATATTAATATCTGCAGAAGACTATCCTCCATCTGTTGATTGATTCTTTATTCAAAAAATTCGACTTCAAATGGTTGCTGTACCACACCAAAATAATAAAATGGGAAGACTTTGATAACATTCAGTATGATGTGAGATCTTGCGAACGTACGTAAGTGGATGCTAGGGTGATAAGCATGACAAGAGTATTTCTTATAACACCACTGAGTAGTTTCATTCTTTTGCATATGACTGTAGTGTGCATAGGAGACTTAATGTCAATTTCCATGTTGTTTTAGACATAGTGAAGGTATTTCTTCACTCTACTCATCACAATGGGTAGGTTAAAGCTAACATGAGAGATATCAACAATATTATCAGGAGATATTGCAACTTACAGTAAGGATGATTGTTGAACAATATAAAGGCATGTATTCAAGACATTCACAATAATGGCTAAATCTCTCTGTCACAGCTCTGCCAAAAAAGGAAGACAAATACATTCATACCATCATACAGACACCATTCGCATGTATATGACCACAGTTTCTGGCTGCTGAACTGGTACTTGGATTGTTGCATCAACTGTTAGTGCAATCCAAAATTGGGAGGGTTGGGCAGGGAGAGAGGAAGGATGAAGATCAAGAGGGAAAATGGTGTAGTGTTGGGGGTATAGATATGAATGCTACATGACAGAGTGTGTAGGCACTAATGAGTGGATAAGAATGTGAGATGCAGTTTTTGAATTCAGTCTCGGGGGAGGGGTGGACTGGAGAGTGAAAATTGGGCAGAGCAGAGAAGGGGAGATAGAGACAAACAATGAAGGTGAAGACACATGAATTGGGAGGAGTTGAGGGTGGAGGTGGTGGAGACTGTTGGGTAGAGACTGTGTGGACAGTAGGTTTTTCTTAGGTTGAGGCAAGGATTATTTTGGAACTGGGGAATGTTTTGTAAGGGTAACTTCACCTGCGCAGTTTGGAAAAGCTGGTGGTAGAGGATAAAATACAGATGGCTTTGGTTGTGAAGCAGCTATTGAAATCAAGTATGTTATCCTCAGCTTTACATTGTGTAACAGGGTGGTATACCTCACTCTTGGCCTCTGTTTGTTGGTGTCCATTCATGTTGTTGGTGGCCAGCTAGTTGGTTGTCACCTACACTAATAATAAAACTGGTAGGTCTGCCATAGTACACTTCAGTTTTCAAAACTATTTGACAAATTTTAATGTAGTCTTCACCGGAAACTTGAGTAAAGTTTGAGTCAACATATAGGCATGATATCATCAAAATGTATTAGAAATATATTATCTTCAGAAGTGCTTCATGAATTTTCATGGCGTTTTCACAGGTAACTTGAGTGTATCTTAGGGCAACATATAGGCTTCATTTCATAAAAATACAATGATGGGAAGAAAAGGAATTTTTATTTAAATCTTTTAAAATACAACCGCCATGTCTGTCTGGCTCTTGGACCATGTGTGTTCGCCACTGGCCTCACACCGCAGGGTGATGAATTTTTATGGTATTTTTACAGGTAACTTGGGTATATTGTGGCTTAAATAAAGTCTTCATTTCATCACAATCTGATCAGAAAGAGTAAGGATATCACAATTTAAACATTTGTCTAAAATCAATTGTGTGTGTGTGTGTGTGTGTGTGTGTGTCTGTACAGACTAATCTCCAAAGTACCACATGAACATTCATGGGGTTTCACAGGTAAATTAAGTGTAGCTTGGGGCAACACATAAGTTTCACTTCATCAAAATTGGATAAGGGGAAGAAAATTTATCATAATTTAAGTTTTATGTGAACGCTATGTTTATAAGTTCGGCATAGCACAGCAAAGAATAATAGAGGTGCTGTTAGTTGTGCAGTGTACCAAATGACAAATAGGTGGTGCTACTACTGCATTTTTTCCATGCTTCTAAGTATGGTATAGTACAGCAAGGAACCAATAAAGGTGCTGTCAGTTTCATAGTGCACCAAAGAAACAGTGGATGGTTCTGTTGCTTGTATGCCCTCAGTAACAGAAATATTTTGGTAAGCATACATCAGTGACAGAATTAAATGCCACAATCTTGTCTCTATGAATACAGACTAACATTGAACAGTGAGTTACTGCTTTCACTTTGTGTATTAAACTGAACTACTTTTCTTTGCTGATTTCAACAGGTTTCATTTGTATTTAAAACACAACAACATTCCTTTGCCTTTATTGATATGTTCTTTTACATACAAGAATTCTTTGCAAGGCCAATCAAATGCATGTAGTTTGCTTTGTTATGTTGGTGCATACTTATTAGATTTTGAAACCATTTTGTTTACAAATAACAGTGTCTAGAAAATGGTCAAGTCTTTTGAGTACCTAAGAGCAGATACAAGACTCAGGACTTGTGGTCTCTTTGCTAGGACAACTGATTTTATTGACAAAGCAATCCAACAAGGATTTGTACTTACTGAATTATGTCTGGGACCCTTAAAAGTTTTGGTATGCAGAGGCCCTTCTTTAAGACCTGTTGTGAAGCATGGGCATAGAGCTAGTATGCTACTTTGCAACAGTTGATGCAGAACTTTTAAATGACCTGGCCCCTTTGACAGGTATCACAGCCTCTGATGGGTTACAACGAGCCTGTGATAGGATTAGAACAGAAAGTGCTGAGTGGGAGGATTGGGTTCATCGTGCAACAGGTTCTTTCACAGGGATTGTGTTTGGCATTGGCCAAGATGTTGTGAAGGATGGACGGGCTACAGAATACCACTTGGGTAGGGAAGTCTCTTATTTCAAGACTTGATGATAAATAATCAATGCCTCGTGACAAAAGGCATAGTTCAGTTGTGCCATTCTGGGGTGGTATTGGGTGACAAGGGTTGTGCTTCTTTGTAGCCATGTATGGGGATGGAAGGAGGATTTTGTGTGTGTGTGTGTGTGTGTGTGTGTGTGTGTGTGTGTGTGTGTGTGTGACAGAGAGAGAGAGAGAGAGAGAGTAGAACTGGCACAGGAAATCTATTTGTGGACTAGGTGTGGAGTATAGAGCCTGTCTGTAAAGGACATATTACTTGAGACACCTATGCAACAACATCCCATGTGTGATTATCAGGAACCACATACTGCTTCACATAGTCCTATTAACACAATGCAGCATGCATATTCTTTGGTATGAATCTGCACATATGTAATAGACAGCAGTAATGTGCATGAAATGTGAAGAAAGCTGAACTCTTGTAATTGTTTATTCTTACCACACAAGAACCCGAGAGTAACTAATTTCTTTGAATAATACTCATTTAAATTTTATCTGTGAGCTCAAGGTTCCTATTTAATGAGAAGTTTTCCCCCTATCTTTCCTTCTTATGTAGTTAACAAGGAATTGAGTCACTACTGCTTTGAATTACAGACTCAGCACTTTCATTTTATATTAAATATTTGTGTATCTAAGGCCCAAGACTTAGGTTATCATACTCTAGACTTAAACTAATGCAGGTTAAGGACAACATTCATGCAAATGCCCGAGGGAGGACTCTTAACTGGCAACTGGAGCGGCTGCCCAATTCATGACATGGGGCCTCAGGCTGCATGGCTATTTTATATAAACACATTGTTGCACAGTATATGCCTATCTAAATTTACATTTATGCAGCATTTTGCACATAGAGAACTTAGTTTTTGTAGCTATGACAGTAAATCTTCAGATTAAGCTATGTCAATGACAAAAATCCACACACTGAGTAGAAAGGCAGGGGAATACACTGACAGCTAATAAAAGAACTGTGTTCCATAAGTCCTCAAGAATTTGGGAACTTAATGAGGAACGACATGGCCTATTTTGAATAGCTGCTGTCTGCAAAGTTGTATGCATATTACCGAAGAATAAATGATATAACTTATAATGAAACAGGGGGTAGTGTGGATTATACTAATACCTTTCCTCCCAGTATGCTTGAATTAAGCCTTTACAGCTCTCTGTTTCATTTCATTTCTAAAGTATGAAGCAACCAATATATAAACTCCTTTTCATAAAACTTAGTTTAAAAGTCTGTTGCCAAAGAAATAATGTTTTTGTTTAATTATTGTACTTATCAAAATCTACTAAGTGAAAGTATGGGCAAAATCCATATCACGGAAGTCTGGAATCAGTCCTTTCCATGAATGTCATTCACAAATAACAAGCAGATAGCTTATTGCAGTACCTGCTTTGCACATGCACTCATTAGTGCTGTCTAGTTAACATGTGCAAATTCATGGGAGCTTAGAAATGGCCTATATTCCAGTGTGCAGATAATAGTCATGGTTCCATGTTAGTTCCTCCTGCTCTGCAGCTAATGGCTGTCATGCTAGACCTATACCTTTTGCGGTGGATCATCATGTAATGCCCAATTAAAGGCATTTTAGATACCCTCAGCATATTGCACATAGGGATTGTCGTCAATGCACATATCCTACCCATAGGTGACCAGGCTGTATTGGAAGGATTTTTTGGTATGTAATGGGTGTCAGTGTCATAATGCAGGTACTGTTAGTAGCTGGTGGGCATAATGAAATGGAGACAACATCCCAAAAGGTGGCGCATTAGGCTTAAGGGGGATGGAGGGAAGCAGATGGGAGAGTAGGTTTTGAGGTTGTGAATGAATGAGGATAGGATGTCTTGGCCTTGAATCCAAACCATGAAAATATCAGCAAAGAACCTAAATCAGACAAGTTGCTTGAGTATTAAAAATGTGCAGTCTCTGTTGCAGTGTTTTATTTTCCAATTACGCGTTTCGCGCGAAACGTGTAATTGGAAATAAAACACTGCAACAGAGACTGCGCATTTTTAATATTCAACACTGTTGCTGCACCATCCGCCACCACCACCATCATGGAATGGAGTGTAATGTAAGTTGCTTGAGGTTAGGGTTCTGAAAGGCTAGGAGGGTACCATGTGGTGTCCATGGCTGTACAGCATATCTGGTAGTATACTTCGTGTCATAGGGTCCCAATTCATACTACCATTCAATCGTGATCGTCCCGCATTTGACCTACCCTATCTTTAGTCATCTTCCTGAATTACTTACCACCAATTTAGTGTCACAATCGTTCCCCAGGTCCCTTCCTGAGAACACTGCCTTTCAATGGAAGAGAGGAAAGATATATACAACTTCAAAACTGACTCTGAGCTTCTTATCCTCTATGCAGACATAGGTTCCCCACTGTTATGATGAACTGCAGTGACTATCTGCCAGAAAGCCACCTCCTTCCTTACTCATTGCTGTTCATGCCATTTCCCTATATAACAGCACCCCTCATGCCCATGGCCTTGCCACTTCTTCTTATGTCTCCTCATTGACCTTACTATTTCTTTGACAGAAATGTATGCCAGCAAATATGTGATACAGTTGTGAGCACCTTTATGGCACTCTCTTTTGCCAACATATTTACTGACTGTCTAGAGAAAACCTTCTTAGCTTCCGAAAACCCAAACCCTGGACTGGTTCATTGATATTTTCATGATCTGGTCTCAGAGTCAAAATACCCTATCATCATTGCATCACATGAACCAATAACATCCCAGGCTGTCACTACTAAACCACATTTTTAGTCAGGCCTATGATTGTCTATTATCATGTTCTGAAATGAGATTAATCTTACCCAAGATTCATCCAACCTCTTCTATGAGGGGCATTTAAAAAGTCGGTGCAAAAATAAAACCTACTAATGTGATTGGGGAAAACTATTTTTATTTTTTCAACATATTCTAGACTTATACACTTCATCCAACGCTGTTCTAATTTGTTAATCCCTCTGAATAATAAGAATTTTCCAAGCCTGCAAAATAGCCATTAGTTTCTGCAATCACCTCCTCGCTTGAAAGAAATCTTCGTCCCACCAGCCATTTCTTCAAATTGGAGAACAAATAGTAGTCCAAGGGAGCCACGTTTGCAGAATATGAGGATGTGAAATGAGTTGGAATCCTATTTCCAATAATTTTGCGACCACAACTACTGAGGTGTGTGCTGGTGCATTGTCGTGATGGAAATAGAATTTTTTGTAGGTCAATCGCCAGCATTTTTCTTGCAGCTCATTTGTCAAACAGTCCAATAACGATGAATAATATACATCTGTAATAGTTTTACACTGTTCCAAACAGTCAGTGAGTATCTCTTGCAAATCCCAAAAGACCGTTGCCATAACCTTTCCGGCCGAAGAACCAGTCTTCGCCTTTTTTGAAGCAGATTCTCACTTGGTAACCCATTTTTAGATTGTTCTTTGGTCTCAGGAGTATAGTAATGTATCCATGTTTCATCCTCAGTGACAAAACGATGCTTAAAGTCCTGTGGCTTTTTCCCGAACAGCTGCAAACCTTCCTTGTAACACTTCACACCATTCCATTTTTTGTCAAACATGAGCAATTGTGGCACCCATCTTGCAGATAGCTTTCTTATGTCCAAATGTTTACGCAAAATATTATGTACCCACTCAGCAAACATTTTAGTTTCCTTTCTCAGTTAAAACAAATCGATTCTGAACAGTCGAGAAATAGGTGGGAAGAATTTGCAGAATTTTATCATGCAGATATTAATGCTAATAAGCTCATTTCTGAATGTTGAAATTGCTACCCATATATTTCTTTGTCTATTGGTAACCAATTGCAGTGAAGACCATTCATTTTCCCAGTTAAAGAGAAACAAAAATGAATTACGAATGGCTATGCTACAGGAACGACTTACTAATTTGTCAATCGTGCGCATATAAAGTGACGTCCTTCAACAGTTAGACTTTCAATACATAATAGAAGATTTTGCATTTCAGAAATCTCGAAAGAAACCTTTAAAAGCAATGTATGTCTTATTTTGCAAACCAGTAATCACTAGTATTTTATTTGTGTTTTTCTAACAATAATAGCCAATAAATTCACTAAACAAATAATCAAAATATCCACAGGTGTACTGCTGGTCTATAGTGTCCAACGGGCACAATATTTCATCGATCATACATGTCGCCATCATCAGGTGAACTAACGGACTGAGCTCCTGGAAACGCGCCGGCACAGAGATCCGCACGCTACGGTGGCTTGAAGGGTTCTAGCCTGGTAGCGGGCGATTTAAATACCCTCTGCCTGCGGAGCGAACCCTCCGTAGTCAGCGCCCCGCGCCGTGGTCGCGCAATGGAACCAATTGCGACAGCGTCTGAGATGACGTCAGTATGAGAGCTCTGTCCGCCATGATCTCAGTTTGAGGAAGACCGGCATGTATCAGATTCCATGTCAGTGTGGTAAGTCATATATTGGACATACGATGCGTATCGCCGAGGATTGATGCGTTGAACACCAGAGGCACACACGATTGACATATCCGAGCAAGTCGGCAGTCGCTGAACATTGATTGTCGGAGAATCACGTGATGGAGTATGAATGCACTAGGATTCTGGTACAGATGTCGAGATACTGGGACTGCGTCATTAGAGAGGCAATTGAAATTCACCCAAGTGATGACCTCATAAACCATGACTGTGGCTATAATCTTAGCAAAGTTGGGAAACCAGCGATTGGGTTAATTAAGAGTAAATCTAGCAAACATAACGTAGTGACGACCACAGTGGACAGAGCTCTCACATCGACGTCATCTCAGACGCCGTCACAATCGGTTCCACTGCACGACCGCGGCGCGGGGCGCGGAGGGGTCGCTCCGCGGGCGGAGGGTATTTAAATCGCCCGCTACCGGGCTAGAACCCAGTTCTCTTCGAGCCGCCGTAGCGTGCAAATCTCTGTGCCGGTGCATTTCCAGGAGCTCAGTCCATCAGTTCACCTGATAATGGTGACATGTATGATCGTTGAAATATTGTGCCCGTTGGACACTATAGACCAGCAGTACACCCGTGGATATTTTGATTATCAAATACGCTGGGAGAAACTGAAGAATCACACTAAACAAATGTACATCATTCTGATGAGTTCATTCAAAGGAAAAATCTGGTTTGTCATAGGGTCCCCTAATCTGTATGCCAGTTATCTGCATAGAAAGAGACATACTTCAAAAATTGTATATTTTGTATTCTGGAAATCTTTAAAGAAATCTTCAATTTTAATGAAAGACTAATTTGTAGAACTAATCATTAGTATTTGGTTTGTACTGTATTAACCAATTAAGTCACTAAATAAATGTACACAAATCTGATGCAGTTATTTAGTATTTTTTAAGGGCCCCAAAACACTGAGTGCCCAAGGGCCCCTGCTTGGCTTAAGACAGCCCTGGATACAGGTATTAGTGAATACAGAGATGTTGTAGTGAGATTGAATATCAAAAGTCCCAAAGTTACAAAAATATAGACAAAAAGCATATTTGTTCAAAAAAGCAGATAGAAATACACTAAATTGATTGTTGAAAGACTGTTTTGACTCATTCCCAACCCTAAACATAAGTGTAGACCAGATGTGGTTCCAATTCAATGAAGTAGTATTGACAGCAGTTAACAGTTTTATGCCAAATAAATTAATCAAAGAAGGTGGTGATCCTCCTTGGTATACTAAACAGGTCAGGACACTGTTGAGAGAGGAAAAGAAAAAAAAAGGGGGGGCAGGAAAAATTCAACCAACACAAAATACCTAGGATTGGTGATCTTACACAGAAGCTCAAAATTTAGCAAGGACTTCAATGCAAGATGCTTACAATACTTTACACAACATAACTCTTTCTCAAAATTTGACTGAGAACCCAATGAGATTTTGGTCATATGTCAAACATACTAGATGCAAAACACAAACAATACCCTCACAACATGATAGAAATGGCGATCCTACCAATGATAGTGCTACTAAAGCAGAGTTACTAAACACAGCTTTTTGAAACTCATTCACCAAATAAGACAAAACCAATATTCCAGATTTCAAATTATGAACAGAGGCCAGAATGACTAATGTTGAAGTAGATATCATCAGAATAGTGAAGCAACTGAAATCACTTAACAAGAACAAGTCTTCTGGGTAGTGTTATTGGTCCTCTGAGCAGCTCTCTTAGGTTGTTTGCAGATGGCACTGTCGTATATCATCTAGTAAAGTCATCTAAAGTTCAATACCAATTGCAGAGTAATCTAAATAAGATATCAGTATGGTGTAAAAATTGGCAGTTGACTCTAAATAATGAGAAGTGTGAAGTCGTGTACATGAGTACAAAAAGAAATCTGTTAAACTTTGTTTACAAGATAAATC
Organism: Locusta migratoria; assembly: GCA_026315105.1. Classification (NCBI taxonomy): domain Eukaryota; kingdom Metazoa; phylum Arthropoda; class Insecta; order Orthoptera; family Acrididae; genus Locusta; species Locusta migratoria. The sequence continues at coordinate 783,615,351 of CM048744.1, forward strand.
AATCAAATGTGAAGGCCGTAAACTCCACTAAACACCTAGGAATTACTATTACATGAAACTGGAAAGAGCACATAGATAATGTTGTAGGAAAGGCAAACCAGACTGTTTTATTGGCAGAACACTTAAAAGATGCAACAAAACTACTAAAAAGACTGCATACACTAGGTTTGTCTGTCCTCATTTAGAGTATTCCTGCCCAGTGTGGGATCATTATTGACAGAAGCCACCAAAAGAGTCCAAAGAAGAGCAACTCATTTTGTATTATCACAATTCAGGGGAGACAGAGGCATGGAAATGATACAGCATCTGGGATGGGAATCATTACAACAATGGCGAATATTGATGAGGCATGGTCTACTTACAAAACTCCAATCACCAATATTCTCCTCTGAATGTGAAAATATATTGTTGACTCCCACCTACAAAGGTAGAAATGATCATCAAAATAAAATACAAGAAATCAGAGCTGGAACGGAGAGATTCAGATGTTCTTTCTTCCTGCACGCTATTTGAGAATGGAATGGTAGATGTATAGTATAAAGATGGTGATTTGCAGAGTATCTCTTGTAGATGTAGAAAATGGGGGAATATATCACAGCAGAGACATATGATGAGCTGCAACAGGCACATAAAACAGATACTAACACATACAACATCAGCCACCAGCCTTCGTCATAAAAAGGAGCATTCAAACAATTACACAGGCATACTTTACAGATACAAAACCATTATCTCTGTCTGCCGCATTTCGAATCACCATCTACAATGAGGAGATACAAGATGATGGGGGGGGGGGGGGAGTCTGTGAAGTGTGTCTTTGTAATTCTGTGAATGCTCTTTTTACTGACGAAGGCTAATGGACAATAGCTTCAGTTTCATATGTGTGAGTGTCACTTTTATGTGCCTGTTGCAGCATATTGTATGTCTTTGCAGTGATTTGTGAACTACGCTCATTATATTATTGAATTCCAACTTGGACTTTCTATTGTTAAATAATAAAAGGTAATAATAAATATAATAAAAATAATGAATTAAAGTAATATTTAAATATTAAAGATAGATAGATAGATAAATAAAGTACAAAGAAAGGAAACATACAGTTGGAAGAAAGACATGAATTGGAAGGAGATACAGGCATTGATAGGCATTGGGTGTAAGGATGATACGCTAGAGTTGTTGCAGGACTGTAGAGTGTGTTGTAGGAACTACTCCTATCTGCAATGTTCAGAAGAGCTGGTGGTGGAAGGGAGGATACAGATGGCCAGGGTTGTAAAGAGCCATTGAAATCAAGTGTGTCGTGTTCAGCTGCATGCTGAGCCACGGGGTGGTCCTTCATTGTTTTGGGCACTGTTTGACAGTGGCCATTCATCCTAATGCCTGGTTTGGTATTATGCCAATGAAAAATGCTGTGAAATGATTGTAGCAGAGTTGGTAATCACATGTCTACTTTCACAGTTAGCCCGATAGTTGTGTGAATGTGATTGTTTTTTCTACACTTCTGTCTGTGGCTTAGTGATCATCTTTCTTTTGAATTGTTACTCATCATCATATTGCTGAAAAATATAAATAAATTTATTATCTTTTCCTTCACTTTCTATCCAATGCCTTCTGGATACTCAATTCATCCTTGCTACATGTTAAGACATTTTATAATCTAATGAATTAGGGGCCTCTAAATTAATGAAAGGAAATTGGATACATTTGAGTATTCAAGCCTTCTATACTGAGGCAATATTGAACAAAGTTCATGCATCTTAGTTTGCTGCATGGGAATGTTCATACATTGTGGATTGTGCAGCTGCTCACATTGGAGTTTCGAGTCCTCTGTCATGCATGAGTGTGTGTGTTGCCTTTAGTATAAGTCAGTTTAGGAGGTTTGTAAGTCTACTGACTGATAACCAGATTAGTTTGGTCCCTTAGAATTACAAAAATTTGAACATTGTTGTTTAGAATTGTTTTCATTTGTTGTTGAACTTGCCATGGTTTAACTGTTGTTGTTGTGGTCTTCAGTCCGCAGACTGGTTTGATGCAGCTCTCCATGCTACCTTGCCCTGTGCAAACCTCTTCAGAATAAGTTCGGCAACCTACATTCTTTTGAATCTGCTTACTGTATTTGTCCCTCGGTCTCCCTCTACGATTTTTACCCCACACACTTCCTTCTAATGGTTTAACTATTAAAACATAAAGAAACAGATAAAAAATACCTTGAATAAATCAGTTGGATATAGATGGTTTATGATCATTTTTCAGCAAGTAATTATTGATGAAATAATGCTCTGTTTTAGTAACTGACAAATTGTATTAATATTTTATACACTGATAATTACTTGACAAGCAAGAGAGCGATGTTTGAAGAAGATGTTAACAAAATCACATAACACATAGGCTTGTGGAATTATTTCCCTCTTTTTCACATATATTAGAACACAGAAAACACAAGCATCAACATTAGATTTTTACATAATTATGAAAATGAAGCATTAAATAAACATGACTGGAAATATACAATTACGAAATTGATGCACATTTGTGAAGACACTGGAATGATAAAGTGATGTAAGATAGCATATTAAAATAAAGCTAAAAGAGCTCAACAGTAAACACAGTAAAGTGGCACACGAGCTACATAAGTAGAAAAATATTGAGAAATTTCTCTCTCTCTCTCTCTCTCTCTCTCTCTCTCTCTCTCTCTCTCTCTCTCTCTCTTTCCTTCCTTTTACTCTTTGTCATTGTTTAACTGTTCCCATATGTCTATCCCTCAGAGTTAGTGATTTGTATTACCATGTGATGTACAGGAATATTTTGACATCATGCCCCCCTGTCAGCATCAGCTTTATTTAATGCCAGGCAAACTTCATAATTTGTTTTTTATTCTAAATGTTAAATGATGTTTTTTCCAGAGGCTGCCAGCATGGTGCTGGGGAGGAAGCAGAGCCTCAAAGGGGACACTGTCCTGGCGGACTACGGTCCAGAAGAGGCTCTCAATGAGAGTGCTGATATTGAATGGGTGAACATGGTAATTTTTACATCATCTGATAATTAACTTAATTTTTTACTATTTGGAATCATTAAACTGTCAGCATATATTTCATCATAATATGCCTACATAGTTGCTTCAAATATACGGTAATTCTTTTGAGCAAAAATCATGATGTATCATGATCAGGTTGTTAATTATCTTTTACTGTATGATCATGCAATATGTTGAATTCCTGAAAGTTTTAGGATTCATGCTTAACTGAAGAAACATTTTAATACAGAAATAATGTAAACGTCACAAATATGCATCTTGTGGAAATTTTCAGTGAAATGTTTTGGGTAGACATATCCTATACTGCTGTACAATTAACTCATATAACAGTCCTTTTGTTACACATGTTTAATATTTGTTTAAAATATTAAAAACTAAAGACATTTTCTTTCCTATCATTTATTTATTGCATAAAATCATCACAGCTCGTGTAAACACCATGTTTGACTTTAGTTTCTTTTGCAAATACATAAAGATTATGTGGTTGTTACACACAAGCATGCCATATAGATTTTCCAGGAAAAAAACTCTTTTTCTACTTACACATTAGCAGCTTTGGGTGTTTGCACTTTAGCTTTATTTTTGATCATTCCAAAAGCAATTTCTACTAGGAATTGTATATTTCACAATATTTGTATGTGCTACAACATTAGCTGCTCTCACTAGCCTGTCTGTTTTGGTAAATATAGCTCATAATGTACCCCCTCCCTTTGCCCCTTCCTGTTCTTCTCCAAATGGCTAATCCTGTGACAGAGTATGTGCACCTTGTCTGCTAAGCAGTGCATGTCAGGAGCAGGCATCTACACATCATACTATTGAAGAGTCTCACAATACAAACAAATTCAGTAATTTTTTAAATAATGCATTTTTCTCCTCCAAAATCATTTTAGGTGGTTTAGTCGTGAAAAAGTAGTAGAAAGTGTTAATTTCACTTGTAAAATATTATTGTGGTAGTCTTCAATCCATAAATGGGTTTCGTCTATGTCTCCACACTACTGTATCCTGTTGCAAACCTTTTCATCTCTGAATAATAGTGACAACCCACGTCCTTTTTAACCTGCTTACTGAACTCATCTCGTTGTCTTTGGAATTTTTTAGTGCCCTCACCCCCGCCCCGCCCTCACCATTTCTATCTAATAAAAATACACTCTGTATATTGAACTCGTCAGAGACCTCCTTTCCATCTGCCAGTCCCTACAGTGGAAATCCTCCAATCAAAGTCAATCCCATTCCAACATTAAACGCTGCCTCTCCCCCATGCCTCTATCTGACTGTGACTTTCCGTCACTCCAACCTAACCACCCTCTGGTCACCTTCTGGGAATTCCTCACTTTCAATTTGGTATCACCATCCTTCGTGATGTCCCTTCCTAAGAATACCAATCTTTCAGCAGAAGAAAGGACAACCATACACGGACTCAAAACAGATCCCAACTTAATAATCTTCCATGCAGACTAAAAGGTTCCATCACTATTGTGATGAATCACAGTGATTATGTGGTGGAAAGCCTATTTCAGTTGTCTGTTTCCTTCACCTAAAAGTTGTGCCAGAATGACACCATCTCAAAAGTCCAACATGACCTACAATTCCTGCTAAAATCTTATGGCCTTTCTCAGAACCTCCCCCCAGAATCCATTTCCCTCCTCACCCCAACAACATCTCCCACACCTACCTTTTACATGCTCCCAATAATCCAGAAACCTAACAATCCTGTACACTTAATTCTGGCTGGTTGCTATGCTCCCACTAAAAGAATTTCAGTCCTTGTTGATCACACCTTCAACCAATTGTTCAAAATCTATTCTCCCTCATCCAAGGTACCAACCACTTCCTTCACCGGCTCTTCTCCATCCCCACCTCTTCACCTTATTGACCCTTATTTATCACTGTTGATGCCTTCTCCTTATACACCAATATCCCACATTCCCATGGTCTTGTTGCTCTCAAAACTACCTTTCTCTGTGTTCTTCAATCTCCAAGCCCAGTACATTATTCCTTATAATCCTTACCGATTACATCCTAACAAACAATTACTTTTCCTTTGAAGTTAAAGTGTACAATCAAATCTGCAGCACAGGCATAGGAACCCATATGGCACCCTCCTATGCCCACCTATTAATGAGCCATCTAGGGGAACCTTCCCAAAACCCTGAACCACTGGTCTGGTTCAGGTTCAGGTTCATTGATGATATTTTCATAATTTGGACTCAGGGCTAGGACACCCTATCCTTACTACTTCAAAATCTCAACTCCTTTTCCCCTATCAGTTTCACTTGGTCCTTATCAACCCGGTATGCCACCTGGATGTTAATCTCTACCTCAAGAATGGCTCCATCCGCACCTCCAGCCACATTGAACCTTTAAACTTACTAATTACCAACAGTACCTGTACTTTAATATCTACCATCCATTTCACATCAAAAAATCCCTCCAATACAGCCTTGCCACTGGTGGATGGCGAATTTGCATTGAGAAGTCTCTTACTTAATATGCTGAAGGTCTCAAAGGCCATCACAGACAGACATTACCCTCCTGACCTAGTCTGCAGATTTCTGTCTCATATCCTCACACGCCACCATCCTCTCTCCACCCCCGATAACTAACTACTCACAAAGGAGTGTCCTCCTTATCACACATTACCATCTTGGACTGCGACAATTAAATCACACCCTTTGTCAGTGCTATGATTATCTGTCATTAAGATCCTTCCAACTGCTCCTAAAGTGGTGTTCCATTGTCCACCCAACCACCACAACATTCTAGTCCATCCCTATGCCACTTCCAATCCCATCTCCCTACTGCAGGTATCATAACCCTGTGAAAGACTATGTGAAAAACTATGGTGCTTGTCAGAATCAATTTATACACCGAAAAAAAAAAGTAATACATCAACAAAAGTGACAGGGACATACTTCATTTTCGGCACATGTTGGGCAGGAATGCTGCGATGAGGTGAGCAGGATTTTCCACTAAGTATGTACGCAGCTGCACGCAACTCCTTCAGGCTGGTGTTCTGCCAAACCGTTTTCATTTTTGCCCCTAATTTTTCCCCTTCTCCACCTGGCACTTCATTAATTTTCATTTTCACTTCTTTAAGCAATTAAATGCTTTCATAGACTGCTCTACCTGAGCTTTCCAATTGTGAAATTATTCTTGCCATAAATGTGTAGTTGGCTCTAGTGTAAGACAAGTCCCATTTTACAGTAGAGTCTTTGGGGAACTCCAATGCTGCAGTTAAGGATGCCACATTCCTTGACATATTTTCAATAACCTTCTGCACAGACGAGAAATGTGTACTATTGTATTCTGACGCTGATAGCTACGTGCCCAAGAGAGTAACAACAGGCCCTGGTGGCAAGAAGACAGCTGGAAGTTTTTTGTTGACTGCTGTGTTTTCGATGGTGCCTTAACAATAATTTTCTTGATACCAAACACTACACAAGTTATGTGCGGCATCATTGGTTGGAATATTTTTAACAATTGGAGTGCTGCTATCACATATGCAGCTGCATCAGTGACAGTGAGAAGCACCTATTTCTCATCCATGTCATTTGTGTATGGTACCTTAAGCCCATTCTTCACATACTGTGCTACATTTTTTGTTTGTTAGTTTTTGGGAGCTGTTTTGAGTAAATCAAATAAGCCGTGGATGGTGCATCTGTATCTAGCTTGCCAATAATCAGGTTTGCATTGTAATGACCAAGACTGTTAGTAGTTTCATCCATAGAAATCCATATACAAGACTCTCCAACATCTTCTCAGATTCTGTTCAGAGCACCCTCAACTGATCAGTCATTGTTGAGGGTATAACGTGAATAGAACAAGAAATTTACGGCTACCGGTTGTAATGGCTACCCAGTTCAAATGTGCTTTTAGTAACACAACAGGGGCCTGAAGATGGTGTAGTGAAGCACTGAAACCGGTTGCACAAAATTTAATAAAGAATTTGCATACAGCTGCTGGTATTTTCATCCATCTGTATAATCTAATCAGCTGCTTCCAAATTCCATCTACTATGGAGAGGATTATATTTCACAACTCATCACCACTTAAAGTGTTATAAATTGATTAATACATGGAAAACAACTCTTTACATCAAGTGTATTGTTTCATTGTTCGCTACAGACTGCTGTGCTCCATTGCATTGCAGACGAGCCGCAGTTCACTTAGTCAGTGCTTCTAGTTGCTGTAGCTCACCTATATTAGTTTGTACGCATTATGCATGGTGGCAGATTTGAATTTATGATGCACTGTCACAACAGTTACAACCCTGTCTTACTATCCAACCATTGCTTCCCTTTCATGGTCTTTGACTTTTATAACTGCTGTCTGGTTTATAACTTTTTGTTTCCAAACTGATAATTATGTAATATTGACACCTGTCTTCACTTTATTTATATGTAATTGGAACTATTGCCTTATTCTTGGAACCTGAAGGTATTTAAGCTACCTTATACAGCTCTTCCATGGTATCAGTAGCTTTGAGGGGATGCTGCCTACTCCAGTGAGCCTGTTTTGAATTGGTCCTTTCAGTGCTTTGCCAAATTATTCTCATGGTATCATATTTTCTCTTTCATCATTATTTACTTCCTCTTCCCTTTCTATTATACTGCCTTCAAGCTCATTTCCCTTATAAAGCCCCCCAAATGTATTCCTTCAACCTTTTAACTGTCCCTTCTTCAAGTAGTACTTGTTTCACATCTGGGTTCATAATATTCATATTATAATAGCAGTATGGATTAAATAGAATATGCAGAGATTTTCTTTCAGACTAGTTGATTTGATTCAAGTAATGTAGGTTATATTATTTGTATAACAGAAAAGGAGTTCTATAACATTAAGACAATATGTGATTAGTGCATTTTTTTATAATTGTTTGTTAACTCCGTCCATCTAACAAAATGGCACCCATCTGAGGAATGCTAGTATACAAAAGGTTTTATTTAAATCTTCACTTGTTCTCCTTATTCCTTCGAGTGTGTATGGTACAGTACAGATTGCTTCAGATTCATTCCCTTCTATACCCCCTCCCCCTCCTTTGCCTGTTACATTGTAAATGGTCTAGAAATAGGAAAATTATAGCTACCGGTTTGTATTTGTGATTATACTTCTTTCCTCCCAGTTCTGTGTAAAATGTATGCTGAAAGATGTTTTGTATTTCTTGGTTCATATTTTTAATCTGGGTTTTCTGAAATTTTGAGACTAAAACTCTTTACACTGCACACTTTCTTTTGTAGTGTCTTTGATTATGTTAAACATGTTTTTGCAGTAACCAAATAAGAGTCAGCTGAAATGTGCAGTTCTTCTGTTAACCTTCTCTGCTTCCACTATTCCAAGTTGATAAGAATCCCAGAATTATGAACAGTACTTGCTAATTGGTTTTATTAAGGTTCATAATGGATTTTCCTTGGTTTATAAATTACAGGCCTGTAGAATTCTCCTGATACATATACATAACATCTTCCTTCCTAAAAGCCTAATTTATTTTCTCCTTAGGCCTGATATTGCGTTAAAGACGTCACTTGCTGAAGGTTGTAGCTGTTTCCAGTGACTGACTGGCAGACTTAAAACTCATTTTGCCCCTTCACAGGACTAACTTAGTAGTCTGCAGTATGGCAACATGTCAAACACATTTCAGACATCAAGGAATAAGCAGTCTGATTGTTGCCCATCACCATGGCTCAGGAGATATAATTTGAGAAAAGGACAAGCTGAGTTTCACACAAACAATGCATTCTAAAGCTGTGTTAATGCATGGACAATTTACTATATTGAAGACTGACAATATTTTCAAAATTCTACTGCAAACTAATGTTAATGAGTTTGGTCTGTAATTATAAGCAGGAGTCACTTTTTCTTTTTCCCAGCCACTTGGGACATTGCACTGAATCAAAGACTTGTGATAAATGCAAGCCAAGTAAGTGGTCAGTGCCTTGAGTACTCTTTGTAGAACCAAATTTGGATTCAATCCAGACCTGGTGACTTGACTTGTTGACGGCTCACTCAGCATCTACACCAGGGATGTGTATTATTACAGCTTGTTTTTGGAAATCATTCATTGGTGAAACAATCGTATGTTCCCTGCAAGAACAATATCTTAAATGTGAAGTTTAAAACTTCAGCTTTCCTTTTGCTTTCTTCTATTGCTACCCCAGAGTGGTCAATGAGTGACTTGATAGACACCTCAGACCTGCATATTGATTTTGTGTAGGACCAAAATTTTGTGGGTTTTCAGCCAGATCTTTTGCTAAGGTATGATGGCGGTGGTTATTGTATGGTTTGCTCATTAATCTTTTATAGACACACAGATATCAACTAATTTTTGACTTTTTTTTCTATAGAGGCTGCAACTGCATTTTCTTTTTCCATCTTAATCCACTTTGTCAGCATATACTTCTCCAGCATTTCATTTACAATGCATTTAAATTTTGGCCATAATTCCTCTATATCCATTGACACAGAATCAAATGATGTCCATTCATTCTTCAAGTGGGATATTAACAATTGCTTATTGGCTATTTCTAATATTAACACACTTATAGCCTTCTTGACGGATGTGTTAGTTTTTGTAACCATCGTCACTATGGTTATATGCTGACTATGAACCTCTGTCTCCACACTGGTGTCATTGATAAGGTTAGGCCTGTTTGTAGCTACAAAGTCTTGAATATTTCCATTGTGTCTTGACTGTCAATTTCACTTCTTAAGACAATTGTTGTTGTTATGGTCTTCAGTCCGGAGACTGGTTCGATGCAGCTCTCCACCCTACTCTATTCTGAGCAAGCCTTTTCATCTCCTCATAAGAACGGCAACCCACATCCACTTGAATCTGCTTACTATACGTGTCTCTTGGTCTCCCTCTGCGATTTTTACCCCACACACTTCCCTCTAATGCTAAATTTACGATTCCCCGATGTCTAAGAATGTGTCCTACCAAGTGGTCCCTTCTTTTAGTCAGGGTATGCCAAAAAATCCTTTTCTCACCAATTCTGTTCAGTACTTCTTCATTGGCTATGTGATCTACCCACCTAATCTTCAGCATTCTTCTGTAACACCACATTTCAAAAGCCTCTATCCTCTTCCTGTCCGCACTGCTTATCGTCCATGTTTCACTCCCGTACAAGGCAACACTCCACACAAATGCCTTCAGAAAAGACTTCCTTACACTTAGATTAATATTTGATGTTAGCAAATTTCTCTTTTTCAAAAATGCTTTTCTACCCATTGCCATTCTGCATTTTATATCCTCTGTACTGCGACCATCACATGTTATTTTACTACCCAAGTAACAAAACTCATCTACCACCTTCATTGTTTCGTTACCTAATCTAATTCCTTCAGCATCACCCGATTTTCTAAGACCGCATTCCATTATTTTTGTTTTGCTCTTGTTAATGTTCATTTTATATGCTTTCTTCAACACACTGTCGTCCATTCCATTCAACTGCTCTTCCAGGTCCTTTGCTGTGTCTGACAGAATTACAATGTCATCAGCAAAACGCAATGTTTTTATTTCTTCCCCCTGTACTTTAATCCCTATTTCAAATTTTTCCTTGCTTTCCTTCACCACCTGCTCGATGTACAAATTGAATAACATCGGAGAAAGGCTACAACCCTGTCTTACTCCCTTCCCAACTGATGCTTCCCTTTCATGCCCTTCGAGTCTAATAACTGCGGTCTGGCTTTTGTACAAGTTATAAATAACTCTCCTTTCCCTGTATTTTACCCCTGCTGACTTCAGAATTTGAAAGAGTGTATTCCAGTCAACATTGTCAAATGCTTTCTCCAAATCTACAAAAGCTAAAAATGTAGGTTTGCCTTTCCTTAATCTATCTTCTAGCATAAGACGTAAAGTGAGTATTGCCTCCCGGGTTCCTATGTTCCTCCTGAATCCAAACTGATCTTCACCGAGGTCAGCATCTACCAGCTTTTCCATTCTCCTGTAGATAATTCGTGTTAAAATTTTGCAACCATGACTTATCAAACTGATGGTTCTGTAATTTTCACACCTGTCTGCGCCTGATTTCTTTGGAATGGGGATTATTACATTTTTCTTAAAGTCTGAGGGTATTTCGCCTGTCTCATACATCCTACACACCAGTTCAAATAGTCTTGTCATGGCTGGCTCTCCCAGAGACTTTAGTAGCTCTGAGGGTATGTCATCTACTCCTGGGGCCTTGTTCCGACCTAGGTCTTTCAAGGCTCTGTCAAATTCATCTCTCAGTATAGCATCTCCTATTTCATCTTGATCTACGTCCTCTTCCCTTCCTACCACATTGTCTGTAAGTTCATTTCCTTTGTAGAGCTGCTCTATGTACTCTTTCCACCTTTCAGCTTTCCCTTCTTTGCTGAGAACCGGCTTCCCATCTGAGTTCTTGATATTCATAGATTTGCTTTTCTTGTCCCCAAATGTCTCTTTTATTTTCCTGTAGGCGGTATCTACTTTTCCCCTTCTTATACATTCTTCTACAGATTTGCATTTGGCTTCTAGCCACTCCTGCTTAGCCATTTTGCACTTCCTGTCAATCTCATTTTTTAGTCGTCTGTACTCCATTTTGCCTGTTTCATTTACTGCATTTTTATATTTTCTCCTTTCATCAATTAAATTTAGTATTTCCTGTGATATCCAAGGATTTTTTTGTAGGTCTTGCCTTTCTACCTATTTTGTCCTCTGCTGCCTTCACTATTTCATCTCTCAATGCTACCCATTCCTCTTCTACTGTTTTATTTCCCCCTGTTTCTGTCAATTGTTGCCTAAATCTCCCTCTTCACTTTCCTTCAATTTATCTAAGTCCCATCTCCTTATTTTCCTACCTTTCTGCAGTTTTTCAGCTTCAGCCTACAGTTCATGACTAACAGGTCATGGTCAGAGTCTATATCTGCCCCTGGGTATGTCTTGCAGTTTATAACCTGGTTCCGGAATCTATGTTTTACCATTATAAGATCTATCTGATACCTTCCGGTGTCTCCTGGTCTCTTCCATGTATACAACCTTCTTTTGTGATTCTTAAACCAGGTGTTTGTTACGATTAAATCATGTTCCGTGCAAAATTCTACCAGGCGACTTCCTCTTTCATTCCTCCTGCCCAGTCCATATTCACCTACTATTGTTCCTTCTCTTCCTTTTCCTACTACCGAATTCCAGTCTCCCATCACAATTAAGTTTTCCTCTCCCTTAACTGTCTGAATAATTTCCTTTAGCTCCTCATATATTTCTTCGATCTCCTCTTCATCGGCAGAGCTAGTTGGCATATAAACCTGTACTACTGTTGTCGGTGTTGGCTTCGTATCTATCTTTACAATGATAATGCGATCACTGTGCTGCTCATAGTAGTTTACCCGCATTCCTATTTTCTTATTTATTATTAGTCCTACTCCTGTGATACCCCCAACTGATTTTGTATTTATAATCCTGTAGTCACCAGACCAGAAATCCTGTTCATCCTGCCACCGAACTTCACTAATCCCCACTATATCTAACTTCAACCTATCCATTTCCCTTTTTAAATTTTCTAATTTTCCTACCCAATTAAGGGATCTAACATTCCACGCTCCGATCCGTAGAATGCCAGTACTGTCTTTCCTGATGACAACATCCTCCTGAGTAGTCCCCGCCCGGAGATCCGAATGGGGGACTATTTTACCTCCGGAATATTTTACCCGAGAGGATGCCATCATCATATGTTCATACAGTAGAGCTGCATGTCCTCAGGAAAAGTAACGGCTGTAGTTTCCCCTTGCTTTCAGCCGTTCGCAGTAACTGTGTGGCAGAGCCACATTAGCTGGTGTTACAAGGCCAGCTCAGTCAATCATCCAGACTGTTGCCCCTGTAACTACTGAAAAGGCTGCTGCCCCTCTTCAGGAACCACATGTTTGTCTGGCCTCTCCACAGATACCCCTCCGCTGTGGTTGTACCTACGGTACGGCTATCTGCATCGTTGAGGCACGCAAGCCACCCCCACCTCGGCAATGTCTGTGGTTCATAGAGGTGGAAGACAATTAAAAAAAAAAATAATAAATAAATAATAAAAAATTAAATACATAAATAAATAAAATGTATTCAATAGTAATTTAGAAAGTTGCTTGTCTGTATCACTTGAAATGTAACCATAGATGTCCCAGTCTATACTTCATAGGTTAAAGTCACCCTCAACTAATATTGTACAAAATTAAAATATTCAAACATCTTGACCGTTGTAGAACATTGAAATAAATTCAATGGCAAAGTCGAAAATTTGTGCTGGACCAGGTTTCAAAACTGGGTATTCTGCTTTGGGGCAGTGGTCACTTTAACCAACTAAACAAACATGATTCCTACTTACTTACTCCTTGGTGCTACAGCTTATGTAGGGCCTTGGCCTCCTGGACAATCTTCACCGACTCTTCCTTGTTGGCTACCTTGGCTCTCCATCTTCCAACTCCCATCATTCTCTGATTCTTTTCCACATTGTCTGGCCATTTGTTTCTTGGTCTACCCCTCATACGGCGTCCACCTAGATTTCCTTTGAAAACCGTTTTGGCTGTACTATTCCCTGGCATCTTTCTATGTGTCCAAACCAATGTAGTCTATTATTCTTTATTTCTGCCACAATATCTGGTTTTTTAACAACTCTCTGATCTAATTATTATTTCTAATTTGCCAAACACCCCTATCATTCACTGGTCCATAGATTTTTCTAAGTATCTCCCTTTTCCCATCTCAGCAACAACTCCTAATCATTTTGCATCATACTGCAAGTCTCCGAACCATACATCACCATAGGTCTCACTACTGTACGGTATACAGTCCGCTTCAAGTTCCTACTAAGGCTTCTTGCTTTGAATACTTTGTTGTTGTTGTGATCTTCAGTCTGCAGACTGGTTTGATGCAGCTCTCCATGCTTCCCTGTCCTGTGCAAGTCTCTTCATCTGAGAATACGTTCGGCAACCTACATCCTTTTGAATCCGCTTACTATATTCGTCCCTCGGTCTCCCTCTATGATTTTTACCCCACACACTTCCTGATCTGATCTGTAGTGGATCTATTACCTCTGAAACCACACTTGTAGTCACCTAAATACTCTTCTAAATATTGTTGAAATGAGATAGAATGGCTGGCCAGTACTTACCATTGTGCTGTACCGCCGATAGTAACACAAAATGAAAAAACAGAAAAAAAGGGACAAAGGGACAAGCTTTCGGAACAGAGTTCCTTCGTCAGGTGGGAGAGAAGGGAAGAATAAAGGATGGGAATAGAAGGGAAAGGTGGTTCACGACCTAGGTCATGAAGTGGTGTTTCGGAAGTGTGGGCGTCAGAGATACTGCATGTATGTACTGAGCCAAGCCAGAGAGGATAAATATAACTAAAAAGGAAAGATCAAGTAGTAAAGAGAAGAGAAGAGAGTGAAATTAATGATGCTGAGGGGTGTAGGAGGGGCGGGGGGGGTGTCTAAAACGTTTTTCATAAACAGGGAAATATGGATGGACACACACACACACACACACACACACACACACACACACACACACGGAGAGAGATAGAGAGAATGACAGAGAGAGCGAGAGGGCGGTAGAGAGAGAGAGAGAGAGAGAGAGGGGGGGGGGGTAAGGAACGGATAGTGAATAGGTGAGCTGAGGATGGAGGAAGGGGAGGGGTTAGCGTAGATTTAGGCCAGGGGGGGTGGCGGGAGGAGAGGATATGTTGGAGGGCAAGTTCCCACCTCCGTAGCTCTGAGGGACTGGTGTTGGTTGGTACTATCCAAATGGCACGTGTGGTGTAACACGTGCCCAGGTCCCTGGAGTTATGCTGGAGGGCATGTTCTGCCACAGGATATTGGGTGTCCCCCAGGCGAACAGTTCGTCTATGCCCATTCATCCGCTCAGCCAATTTGTTGGTAGTCATACCAACATAAAAGGCTGAACAGTGGACACATGTCAGCTGGTATATGACATGCGTTGTCTCACATGTGGCCCTGCCTTGAATTGGGTAGGTTTTTCCTGTGGTGGGGCTGGAGTATGTGGTAGTGGGAGGATGCATTGGACAGGTTTTGCAGCGGGATCGGTTGCAGGGGTAGGAACCATTAGGTAGGGAGGGTGGTTTTGGGATGTTGTAAGGTTGGACAAGGATGTTGCGGAGGTTGGGAGGACGGCGGAAGGCTACTCTGGGTGGTGTGGGAAGAACAGTTTGGAGTGATGGTCTCATTTCAGGGCATGACTTGAGAAAGTCATAGCCCTGTTTGAGGAATTTGTTGAGGCATTCCAGGCCAGGATGGTACTGGGTGACTAAGGGAGTGCTTCTGGGTGGTCTGGGGTTAGGAACATTGTTTTTGGAGGGAGAGGAATGGACAGCTCGTGAGATCTGTTTGTGGACGAGGTCTGTAGGGTAGTTGCGGGAGAGGAAAGCATTGGATAGATTGTTGTTGTAGCTGGTGAGGGATTCGGAACTGGAACAGATACGTTTCCCACGGATGCCCAGGCTGTAGGGAAGGGATCGTTTAATATGGAAGGGATGGCAGCTGTCAAAGTGGAGGTACTGTTGTTTGTTAGTGGGTTTAATATGGACTGAGGTGTGGATGTGAGACTCAGCAAGGTGAAGGTCAACATCAAGGAAGGTGGTTTGAGTTTTGGAGAAGGACCAGGTGAATTTAAGGCTGGAGAAGGAGTTAAGGTCGTGGAGGAAGTTCAGAAGGGTTTCTTCACCGTGAGTCCAGACCATAAATATATCATCTATGAATCTATACCAAACCAGGGGAGGCAACTTCTGTGTCTTAAGGAATGCCTCTTCCATGCGGCCCATGAAGAGGTTGGCATAGGAAGGGGCCATCCTGGTACCCATAGCTGTCCCCCTGATTTGTTTGTAGGTCTGGCCCTCAAAGGTGAAGTAATTATTGTTGAGTATGAAATTAGCAAGTGTGACAAGGAATGAGGTTTTTGGGAGGCTTTCAGGTGGGCGTTGGGAAAGATAGTGTTCCAGAGCTGATAGACCATGGGTGTGAGGGATGTTGGTGTACAGGGATGTAGCATCAATGGTGACAAGGAAGCTATCACGTGGGAGGGGCATAGGGATGGATTTGAGGCGTTCCAGAAAGTGGTTTGTATCTTTGATATAGGATGGGAGCCTGCAGGTTATAGGTTGGAGGTGTTGGTCTACCAGAGCTGAGACACGTTCTGTTGGAGCTTTGAAACCTGCTACTATGGGACGGCCAGGATGATTCTCTTTATGGATTTTAGGGAGTAGGTAAAAGGTAGGCATGCGAGGTTCAGGCGGAGAGAGAAGTTCTAAGGAGGCAGTGGTGAGACCTTGTAACGGACCTAGGGTTTTAAGAATTTTCTGTAGTTCAGCCTGGACTGAGGGAATGGGGTCATAAGGAATAGGTTTGTAGGTAGAGGTGTCCGAGAGTTGACGCAGCCCTTCTGCCACATACTCCCCTCGATCAAGTACCACAGTTGTGGAACCCTTGTCCGCTGGGAGAATTACAATGGAGCGGTCCGCTTTCAGCTCTCGGATGGCTTTGGATTCAGCTGGGTTGATGTTAGGAGTGGTTGGTATGTTGTTCAGGAAGGATTGGGAAGCAATGCTTGATGTGAGGAATTCCTGGAATGCCTGCAAGGGATGGTTTTGAGGAAGAGCAGGAGGATCTTTTTGGGAGGGAGGTCGGAATTGTTCAAGACAGGGTTCAACAGCGGCTCTGCTGCCTGGGGGTTGTGACTGGGTGCTGAAGTGGTATTTCCAGTTGAGGTTACGGGTGAATGAGAGGAGATCCTTGACCAGGGCAGTGTGATTAAATTTAGGTGTAGGACAGAAGGTTAAGCCTTTAGACAGGACAGATATTTCTGGAATGGAGAGGGATTTGGATGAGAGGTTAAGGACTGAATTGGAATTGGTATTGGGTGGTTTCTGCATGTGGTGACGGTTGTGATAGGTTCTAGGAGGGGTGTGTGCTGGGATTGGAAGATTCAGTAGGGAAGACAGGCTTGGTTTGTTGCCAATGAGTGGGGGGTTTTGAGGGTGGTGGTGTGGTGGGTGGTTGTGGATTATGGGAAGAGGGATACCACTTCTGATATGATGGACCAGTAGTTTGGACAGTTTTCTAAGGTGTTGTGCGGCATTCAGTTCAAGTTTACAGTTGGCTTGTTGTATTATGGATCCAAGTGTGTTATTTGAGCCAGGTGCTGAGAGGAGGAGTATTTTGGAGAGAGAGAGGAGTTGTTGGGAGTGGTGGTTACACGAGGCAACATACTGTTGGAGGATAAGACGGGTGAGAGCTAAGGACTGCTGAATTTGAAACTGTAGGAGGGACAGATGGAGACAAGGATTGCATCCAGAGATGGGAACTTTTAAGGTGAGTCCTTTGGGGATTGTTCCAAATGACAAACAGGACTGGAGGAAAAGAATGTGGGATTGCAGTTTGGCTATAGCAAATGCATGTTTGCGGAATGACTGAAGGTACTGTGGTATAGGGTTGGGATACATGGTGGATAATAGGTTTGAAATAATAATAATAATAATAATAAGTTATATATCATACACATACACACACACGAACACACAAAGGGGTATAATAGGATGAAAATTTATCGAAAATATTAAAAAAAAAAAAAAAAAAAAAAAAAAAAAAAAAAAAAAAAAAAAAAAAATCAATATATAAAAAAGTTCAACGAAAGAATTTACTACGAAATTGTAATTACCAAGTGCCGGTGAAAAATGATCGTAGAGGGCCGAAAAAAGGGTCTTAGGCGGCAGAAAAACGATCGCTAGCTGCACATAAAAAGGTAATTACCGTCCATTAAAGATCGCTGGCGGCACCTTAAAACTTACCAGCGGCACAAAATTTATGGTCAAACCGCAGATAAACAACCAAAAACGCCATTATACAGTAGCCATAACGAAAAAGTCGCTGGGATTATGGTCGAAATAAATTGTAAACAATGCCAAAATGTTGGATTGTTGCAACAATCTCCAGTAAGGGAGGCGTTTCTTTAAAAAATGACTGTTTAGTAAATGATCAAATAAAAGGATGTGGGCGTAAAATTGCACAATTGTAGGAAATATATGGGAGGATAGTTAATTACAAGACGTTACAGAAGGAATATAGACAACAATGGCGAGATGGAAAGAGTTCAGACGAAAGTTATGAATGAAAGCAAACAGATAAAAGTAGTTGAAACAATAAGAAGGATGTAGACCACGAAGGTAATATTCGATTAATGATGAAAATTCTCCTCAGAGATAATAAATATTGTTGAAATGAGATAGAATGGCTGGCCAGTACTTACCATTGTGCTGTACCGCCGATAGTAACACAAAATGAAAAAACAGAAAAAAAGGGACAAAGGGACAAGCTTTCGGAACAGAGTTCCTTCGTCAGGTGGGAGAGAAGGGAAGAATAAAGGATGGGAATAGAAGGGAAAGGTGGTTCACGACCTAGGTCATGAAGTGGTGTTTCGGAAGTGTGGGCGTCAGAGATACTGCATGTATGTACTGAGCCAAGCCAGAGAGGATAAATATAACTAAAAAGGAAAGATCAAGTAGTAAAGAGAAGAGAAGAGAGTGAAATTAATGATGCTGAGGGGTGTAGGAGGGGCGGGGGGGTGTCTAAAACGTTTTTCATAAACAGGGAAATATGGATGGACACACACACACACACACACACACACACACACACACACGGAGAGAGATAGAGAGAATGACAGAGAGAGCGAGAGGGCGGTAGAGAGAGAGAGAGAGAGAGAGAGAGAGAGGGGGGGGGGGGGTAAGGAACGGATAGTGAATAGGTGAGCTGAGGATGGAGGAAGGGGAGGGGTTAGCGTAGATTTAGGCCAGGGGGGTGGCGGGAGGAGAGGATATGTTGGAGGGCAAGTTCCCACCTCCGTAGCTCTGAGGGACTGGTGTTGGTTGGTACTATCCAAATGGCACGTGTGGTGTAACACATGCCCAGGTCCCTGGAGTTATGCTGGAGGGCATGTTCTGCCACAGGATATTGGGTGTCCCCCAGGCGAACAGTTCGTCTATGCCCATTCATCCGCTCAGCCAATTTGTTGGTAGTCATACCAACATAAAAGGCTGAACAGTGGACACATGTCAGCTGGTATATGACATGCGTTGTCTCACATGTGGCCCTGCCTTGAATTGGGTAGGTTTTTCCTGTGGTGGGGCTGGAGTATGTGGTAGTGGGAGGATGCATTGGACAGGTTTTGCAGCGGGATCGGTTGCAGGGGTAGGAACCATTAGGTAGGGAGGGTGGTTTTGGGATGTTGTAAGGTTGGACAAGGATGTTGCGGAGGTTGGGAGGACGGCGGAAGGCTACTCTGGGTGGTGTGGGAAGAACAGTTTGGAGTGATGGTCTCATTTCAGGGCATGACTTGAGAAAGTCATAGCCCTGTTTGAGGAATTTGTTGAGGCATTCCAGGCCAGGATGGTACTGGGTGACTAAGGGAGTGCTTCTGGGTGGTCTGGGGTTAGGAACATTGTTTTTGGAGGGAGAGGAATGGACAGCTCGTGAGATCTGTTTGTGGACGAGGTCTGTAGGGTAGTTGCGGGAGAGGAAAGCATTGGATAGATTGTTGTTGTAGCTGGTGAGGGATTCGGAACTGGAACAGATACGTTTCCCACGGATGCCCAGGCTGTAGGGAAGGGATCGTTTAATATGGAAGGGATGGCAGCTGTCAAAGTGGAGGTACTGTTGTTTGTTAGTGGGTTTAATATGGACTGAGGTGTGGATGTGAGACTCAGCAAGGTGAAGGTCAACATCAAGGAAGGTGGTTTGAGTTTTGGAGAAGGACCAGGTGAATTTAAGGCTGGAGAAGGAGTTAAGGTCGTGGAGGAAGTTCAGAAGGGTTTCTTCACCGTGAGTCCAGACCATAAATATATCATCTATGAATCTATACCAAACCAGGGGAGGCAACTTCTGTGTCTTAAGGAATGCCTCTTCCATGCGGCCCATGAAGAGGTTGGCATAGGAAGGGGCCATCCTGGTACCCATAGCTGTCCCCCTGATTTGTTTGTAGGTCTGGCCCTCAAAGGTGAAGTAATTATTGTTGAGTATGAAATTAGCAAGTGTGACAAGGAATGAGGTTTTTGGGAGGCTTTCAGGTGGGCGTTGGGAAAGATAGTGTTCCAGAGCTGATAGACCATGGGTGTGAGGGATGTTGGTGTACAGGGATGTAGCATCAATGGTGACAAGGAAGCTATCACGTGGGAGGGGCATAGGGATGGATTTGAGGCGTTCCAGAAAGTGGTTTGTATCTTTGATATAGGATGGGAGCCTGCAGGTTATAGGTTGGAGGTGTTGGTCTACCAGAGCTGAGACACGTTCTGTTGGAGCTTTGAAACCTGCTACTATGGGACGGCCAGGATGATTCTCTTTATGGATTTTAGGGAGTAGGTAAAAGGTAGGCATGCGAGGTTCAGGCGGAGAGAGAAGTTCTAAGGAGGCAGTGGTGAGACCTTGTAACGGACCTAGGGTTTTAAGAATTTTCTGTAGTTCAGCCTGGACTGAGGGAATGGGGTCATAAGGAATAGGTTTGTAGGTAGAGGTGTCCGAGAGTTGACGCAGCCCTTCTGCCACATACTCCCCTCTATCAAGTACCACAGTTGTGGAACCCTTGTCCGCTGGGAGAATTACAATGGAGCGGTCCGCTTTCAGCTCTCGGATGGCTTTGGATTCAGCTGGGTTGATGTTAGGAGTGGTTGGTATGTTGTTCAGGAAGGATTGGGAAGCAATGCTTGATGTGAGGAATTCCTGGAATGCCTGCAAGGGATGGTTTTGAGGAAGAGCAGGAGGATCTTTTTGGGAGGGAGGTCGGAATTGTTCAAGACAGGGTTCAACAGCGGCTCTGCTGCCTGGGGGTTGTGACTGGGTGCTGAAGTGGTATTTCCAGTTGAGGTTACGGGTGAATGAGAGGAGATCCTTGACCAGGGCAGTGTGATTAAATTTAGGTGTAGGACAGAAGGTTAAGCCTTTAGACAGGACAGATATTTCTGGAATGGAGAGGGATTTGGATGAGAGGTTAAGGACTGAATTGGAATTGGTATTGAGTGGTTTCTGCATGTGGTGACGGTTGTGATAGGTTCTAGGAGGGGTGTGTGCTGGGATTGGAAGATTCAGTAGGGAAGACAGGCTTGGTTTGTTGCCAATGAGTGGGGGGTTTTGAGGGTGGTGGTGTGGTGGGTTGTTGTGGATTATGGGAAGAGGGATACCACTTCTGATATGATGGACCAGTAGTTTGGACAGTTTTCTAAGGTGTTGTGTGGCATTCAGTTCAAGTTTACAGTTGGCTTGTTGTATTATGGATCCAAGTGTGTTATTTGAGCCAGGTGCTGAGAGGAGGAGTATTTTGGAGAGAGAGAGGAGTTGTTGGGAGTGGTGGTTACACGAGGCAACATACTGTTGGAGGATAAGACGGGTGAGAGCTAAGGACTGCTGAATTTGAAACTGTAGGAGGGACTGATGGAGACAAGGATTGCATCCAGAGATGGGAACTTTTAAGGTGAGTCCTTTGGGGATTGTTCCAAATGACAAACAGGACTGGAGGAAAAGAATGTGGGATTGCAGTTTGGCTATAGCAAATGCATGTTTGCAGAATGACTGAAGGTACTGTGGTATAGGGTTGGGATACATGGTGGATAATAGGTTTGAAATAATAATAATAATAATAATAAGTTATATATCATACACATACACACACACGAACACACAAAGGGGTATAATAGGATGAAAATTTATCGAAAATATTAAAAAAAAAAAAAAATCAATATATAAAAAAGTTCAACGAAAGAATTTACTACGAAATTGTAATTACCAAGTGCCGGTGAAAAATGATCGTAGAGGGCCGAAAAAAGGGTTTTTAGGCGGCAGAAAAACGATCGCTAGCTGCACATAAAAAGGTAATTACCGTCCATTAAAGATCGCTGGCGGCACCTTAAAACTTACCAGCGGCACAAATTTTATGGTCAAACCGCAGATAAACAACCAAAAACGCCATTATACAGTAGCCATAACGAAAAAGTCGCTGGGATTATGGTCGAAATAAATTGTAAACAATGCCAAAATGTTGGATTGTTGCAACAATCTCCAGTAAGGGAGGCGTTTCTTTAAAAAATGACTGTTTAGTAAATGATCAAATAAAAGGATGTGGGCGTAAAATTGCACAATTGTAGGAAATATATGGGAGGATAGTTAATTACAAGACGTTACAGAAGGAATATAGACAACAATGGCGAGATGGAAAGAGTTCAGACGAAAGTTATGAATGAAAGCAAACAGATAAAAGTAGTTGAAACAATAAGAAGGATGTAGACCACGAAGGTAATATTCGATTAATGATGAAAATTCTCCTCAGAGATAATAAATATTGTTGAAATGAGATAGAATGGCTGGCCAGTACTTACCATTGTGCTGTACCGCCGATAGTAACACAAAATGAAAAAACAGAAAAAAAGGGACAAAGGGACAAGCTTTCGGAACAGAGTTCCTTCGTCAGGTGGGAGAGAAGGGAAGAATAAAGGATGGGAATAGAAGGGAAAGGTGGTTCACGACCTAGGTCATGAAGTGGTGTTTCGGAAGTGTGGGCGTCAGAGATACTGCATGTATGTACTGAGCCAAGCCAGAGAGGATAAATATAACTAAAAAGGAAAGATCAAGTAGTAAAGAGAAGAGAAGAGAGTGAAATTAATGATGCTGAGGGGTGTAGGAGGGGCGGGGGGGTGTCTAAAACGTTTTTCATAAACAGGGAAATATGGATGGACACACACACACACACACACACACACACACACGGAGAGAGATAGAGAGAATGACAGAGAGAGCGAGAGGGCGGTAGAGAGAGAGAGAGAGAGAGAGAGAGGGGGGGGGGGGGGGGTAAGGAACGGATAGTGAATAGGTGAGCTGAGGATGGAGGAAGGGGAGGGGTTAGCGTAGATTTAGGCCAGGGGGGTGGCGGGAGGAGAGGATATGTTGGAGGGCAAGTTCCCACCTCCGTAGCTCTGAGGGACTGGTGTTGGTTGGTACTATCCAAATGGCACGTGTGGTGTAACACGTGCCCAGGTCCCTGGAGTTATGCTGGAGGGCATGTTCTGCCACAGGATATTGGGTGTCCCCCAGGCGAACAGTTCGTCTATGCCCATTCATCCGCTCAGCCAATTTGTTGGTAGTCATACCAACATAAAAGGCTGAACAGTGGACACATGTCAGCTGGTATATGACATGCGTTGTCTCACATGTGGCCCTGCCTTGAATTGGGTAGGTTTTTCCTGTGGTGGGGCTGGAGTATGTGGTAGTGGGAGGATGCATTGGACAGGTTTTGCAGCGGGATCGGTTGCAGGGGTAGGAACCATTAGGTAGGGAGGGTGGTTTTGGGATGTTGTAAGGTTGGACAAGGATGTTGCGGAGGTTGGGAGGACGGCGGAAGGCTACTCTGGGTGGTGTGGGAAGAACAGTTTGGAGTGATGGTCTCATTTCAGGGCATGACTTGAGAAAGTCATAGCCCTGTTTGAGGAATTTGTTGAGGCATTCCAGGCCAGGATGGTACTGGGTGACTAAGGGAGTGCTTCTGGGTGGTCTGGGGTTAGGAACATTGTTTTTGGAGGGAGAGGAATGGACAGCTCGTGAGATCTGTTTGTGGACGAGGTCTGTAGGGTAGTTGCGGGAGAGGAAAGCATTGGATAGATTGTTGTTGTAGCTGGTGAGGGATTCGGAACTGGAACAGATACGTTTCCCACGGATGCCCAGGCTGTAGGGAAGGGATCGTTTAATATGGAAGGGATGGCAGCTGTCAAAGTGGAGGTACTGTTGTTTGTTAGTGGGTTTAATATGGACTGAGGTGTGGATGTGAGACTCAGCAAGGTGAAGGTCAACATCAAGGAAGGTGGTTTGAGTTTTGGAGAAGGACCAGGTGAATTTAAGGCTGGAGAAGGAGTTAAGGTCGTGGAGGAAGTTCAGAAGGGTTTCTTCACCGTGAGTCCAGACCATAAATATATCATCTATGAATCTATACCAAACCAGGGGAGGCAACTTCTGTGTCTTAAGGAATGCCTCTTCCATGCGGCCCATGAAGAGGTTGGCATAGGAAGGGGCCATCCTGGTACCCATAGCTGTCCCCCTGATTTGTTTGTAGGTCTGGCCCTCAAAGGTGAAGTAATTATTGTTGAGTATGAAATTAGCAAGTGTGACAAGGAATGAGGTTTTTGGGAGGCTTTCAGGTGGGCGTTGGGAAAGATAGTGTTCCAGAGCTGATAGACCATGGGTGTGAGGGATGTTGGTGTACAGGGATGTAGCATCAATGGTGACAAGGAAGCTATCACGTGGGAGGGGCATGGGGATGGATTTGAGGCGTTCCAGAAAGTGGTTTGTATCTTTGATATAGGATGGGAGCCTGCAGGTTATAGGTTGGAGGTGTTGGTCTACCAGAGCTGAGACACGTTCTGTTGGAGCTTTGAAACCTGCTACTATGGGACGGCCAGGATGATTCTCTTTATGGATTTTAGGGAGTAGGTAAAAGGTAGGCATGCGAGGTTCAGGCGGAGAGAGAAGTTCTAAGGAGGCAGTGGTGAGACCTTGTAACGGACCTAGGGTTTTAAGAATTTTCTGTAGTTCAGCCTGGACTGAGGGAATGGGGTCATAAGGAATAGGTTTGTAGGTAGAGGTGTCCGAGAATTGACGCAGCCCTTCTGCCACATACTCCCCTCGATCAAGTACCACAGTTGTGGAACCCTTGTCCGCTGGGAGAATTACAATGGAGCGGTCCGCTTTCAGCTCTCGGATGGCTTTGGATTCAGCTGGGTTGATGTTAGGAGTGGTTGGTATGTTGTTCAGGAAGGATTGGGAAGCAATGCTTGATGTGAGGAATTCCTGGAATGCCTGCAAGGGATGGTTTTGAGGAAGAGCAGGAGGATCTTTTTGGGAGGGAGGTCGGAATTGTTCAAGACAGGGTTCAACAGCGGCTCTGCTGCCTGGGGGTTGTGACTGGGTGCTGAAGTGGTATTTCCAGTTGAGGTTACGGGTGAATGAGAGGAGATCCTTGACCAGGGCAGTGTGATTAAATTTAGGTGTAGGACAGAAGGTTAAGCCTTTAGACAGGACAGATATTTCTGGAATGGAGAGGGATTTGGATGAGAGGTTAAGGACTGAATTGGAATTGGTATTGGGTGGTTTCTGCATGTGGTGACGGTTGTGATAGGTTCTAGGAGGGGTGTGTGCTGGGATTGGAAGATTCAGTAGGGAAGACAGGCTTGGTTTGTTGCCAATGAGTGGGGGGTTTTGAGGGTGGTGGTGTGGTGGGTGGTTGTGGATTATGGGAAGAGGGATACCACTTCTGATATGATGGACCAGTAGTTTGGACAGTTTTCTAAGGTGTTGTGCGGCATTCAGTTCAAGTTTACAGTTGGCTTGTTGTATTATGGATCCAAGTGTGTTATTTGAGCCAGGTGCTGAGAGGAGGAGTATTTTGGAGAGAGAGAGGAGTTGTTGGGAGTGGTGGTTACACGAGGCAACATACTGTTGGAGGATAAGACGGGTGAGAGCTAAGGACTGCTGAATTTGAAACTGTAGGAGGGACTGATGGAGACAAGGATTGCATCCAGAGATGGGAACTTTTAAGGTGAGTCCTTTGGGGATTGTTCCAAATGACAAACAGGACTGGAGGAAAAGAATGTGGGATTGCAGTTTGGCTATAGCAAATGCATGTTTGCGGAATGACTGAAGGTACTGTGGTATAGGGTTGGGATACATGGTGGATAATAGGTTTGAAATAATAATAATAATAATAATAAGTTATATATCATACACATACACACACACGAACACACAAAGGGGTATAATAGGATGAAAATTTATCGAAAATATTAAAAAAAAAAAAAAAAAAAATCAATATATAAAAAAGTTCAACGAAAGAATTTACTACGAAATTGTAATTACCAAGTGCCGGTGAAAAATGATCGTAGAGGGCCGAAAAAAGGGTTTTTAGGCGGCAGAAAAACGATCGCTAGCTGCACATAAAAAGGTAATTACCGTCCATTAAAGATCGCTGGCGGCACCTTAAAACTTACCAGCGGCACAAATTTTATGGTCAAACCGCAGATAAACAACCAAAAACGCCATTATACAGTAGCCATAACGAAAAAGTCGCTGGGATTATGGTCGAAATAAATTGTAAACAATGCCAAAATGTTGGATTGTTGCAACAATCTCCAGTAAGGGAGGCGTTTCTTTAAAAAATGACTGTTTAGTAAATGATCAAATAAAAGGATGTGGGCGTAAAATTGCACAATTGTAGGAAATATATGGGAGGATAGTTAATTACAAGACGTTACAGAAGGAATATAGACAACAATGGCGAGATGGAAAGAGTTCAGACGAAAGTTATGAATGAAAGCAAACAGATAAAAGTAGTTGAAACAATAAGAAGGATGTAGACCACGAAGGTAATATTCGATTAATGATGAAAATTCTCCTCAGAGATAATAAATATTGTTGAAATGAGATAGAATGGCTGGCCAGTACTTACCATTGTGCTGTACCGCCGATAGTAACACAAAATGAAAAAACAGAAAAAAAGGGACAAAGGGACAAGCTTTCGGAACAGAGTTCCTTCGTCAGGTGGGAGAGAAGGGAAGAATAAAGGATGGGAATAGAAGGGAAAGGTGGTTCACGACCTAGGTCATGAAGTGGTGTTTCGGAAGTGTGGGCGTCAGAGATACTGCATGTATGTACTGAGCCAAGCCAGAGAGGATAAATATAACTAAAAAGGAAAGATCAAGTAGTAAAGAGAAGAGAAGAGAGTGAAATTAATGATGCTGAGGGGTGTAGGAGGGGCGGGGGGGTGTCTAAAACGTTTTTCATAAACAGGGAAATATGGATGGACACACACACACACACACACACACACACACGGAGAGAGATAGAGAGAATGACAGAGAGAGCGAGAGGGCGGTAGAGAGAGAGAGAGAGAGAGAGAGAGAGAGAGAGAGAGAGAGAGAGGGGGGGGGGGGGTAAGGAACGGATAGTGAATAGGTGAGCTGAGGATGGAGGAAGGGGAGGGGTTAGCTTAGATTTAGGCCGATAGTAACACAAAATGAAAAAACAGAAAAAAAGGGACAAAGGGACAAGCTTTCGGAACAGAGTTCCTTCGTCAGGTGGGAGAGAAGGGAAGAATAAAGGATGGGAATAGAAGGGAAAGGTGGTTCACGACCTAGGTCATGAAGTGGTGTTTCGGAAGTGTGGGCGTCAGAGATACTGCATGTATGTACTGAGCCAAGCCAGAGAGGATAAATATAACTAAAAAGGAAAGATCAAGTAGTAAAGAGAAGAGAAGAGAGTGAAATTAATGATGCTGAGGGGTGTAGGAGGGGCGGGGGGGTGTCTAAAACGTTTTTCATAAACAGGGAAATATGGATGGACACACACACACACACACACACACACACACACACACACACACACATACGGAGAGAGATAGAGAGAATGACAGAGAGAGCGAGAGGGCGGTAGAGAGAGAGAGAGAGAGAGAGAGGGGGGGGGGGGGTAAGGAACGGATAGTGAATAGGTGAGCTGAGGATGGAGGAAGGGGAGGGGTTAGCGTAGATTTAGGCCAGGGGGGTGGCGGGAGGAGAGGATATGTTGGAGGGCAAGTTCCCACCTCCGTAGCTCTGAGGGACTGGTGTTGGTTGGTACTATCCAAATGGCACGTGTGGTGTAACACGTGCCCAGGTCCCTGGAGTTATGCTGGAGGGCATGTTCTGCCACAGGATATTGGGTGTCCCCCAGGCGAACAGTTCGTCTATGCCCATTCATCCGCTCAGCCAATTTGTTGGTAGTCATACCAACATAAAAGGCTGAACAGTGGACACATGTCAGCTGGTATATGACATGCGTTGTCTCACATGTGGCCCTGCCTTGAATTGGGTAGGTTTTTCCTGTGGTGGGGCTGGAGTATGTGGTAGTGGGAGGATGCATTGGACAGGTTTTGCAGCGGGATCGGTTGCAGGGGTAGGAACCATTAGGTAGGGAGGGTGGTTTTGGGATGTTGTAAGGTTGGACAAGGATGTTGCGGAGGTTGGGAGGACGGCGGAAGGCTACTCTGGGTGGTGTGGGAAGAACAGTTTGGAGTGATGGTCTCATTTCAGGGCATGACTTGAGAAAGTCATAGCCCTGTTTGAGGAATTTGTTGAGGCATTCCAGGCCAGGATGGTACTGGGTGACTAAGGGAGTGCTTCTGGGTGGTCTGGGGTTAGGAACATTGTTTTTGGAGGGAGAGGAATGGACAGCTCGTGAGATCTGTTTGTGGACGAGGTCTGTAGGGTAGTTGCGGGAGAGGAAAGCATTGGATAGATTGTTGTTGTAGCTGGTGAGGGATTCGGAACTGGAACAGATACGTTTCCCACGGATGCCCAGGCTGTAGGGAAGGGATCGTTTAATATGGAAGGGATGGCAGCTGTCAAAGTGGAGGTACTGTTGTTTGTTAGTGGGTTTAATATGGACTGAGGTGTGGATGTGAGACTCAGCAAGGTGAAGGTCAACATCAAGGAAGGTGGTTTGAGTTTTGGAGAAGGACCAGGTGAATTTAAGGCTGGAGAAGGAGTTAAGGTCGTGGAGGAAGTTCAGAAGGGTTTCTTCACCGTGAGTCCAGACCATAAATATATCATCTATGAATCTATACCAAACCAGGGGAGGCAACTTCTGTGTCTTAAGGAATGCCTCTTCCATGCGGCCCATGAAGAGGTTGGCATAGGAAGGGGCCATCCTGGTACCCATAGCTGTCCCCCTGATTTGTTTGTAGGTCTGGCCCTCAAAGGTGAAGTAATTATTGTTGAGTATGAAATTAGCAAGTGTGACAAGGAATGAGGTTTTTGGGAGGCTTTCAGGTGGGCGTTGGGAAAGATAGTGTTCCAGAGCTGATAGACCATGGGTGTGAGGGATGTTGGTGTACAGGGATGTAGCATCAATGGTGACAAGGAAGCTATCACGTGGGAGGGGCATGGGGATGGATTTGAGGCGTTCCAGAAAGTGGTTTGTATCTTTGATATAGGATGGGAGCCTGCAGGTTATAGGTTGGAGGTGTTGGTCTACCAGAGCTGAGACACGTTCTGTTGGAGCTTTGAAACCTGCTACTATGGGACGGCCAGGATGATTCTCTTTATGGATTTTAGGGAGTAGGTAAAAGGTAGGCATGCGAGGTTCAGGCGGAGAGAGAAGTTCTAAGGAGGCAGTGGTGAGACCTTGTAACGGACCTAGGGTTTTAAGAATTTTCTGTAGTTCAGCCTGGACTGAGGGAATGGGGTCATAAGGAATAGGTTTGTAGGTAGAGGTGTCCGAGAGTTGACGCAGCCCTTCTGCCACATACTCCCCTCGATCAAGTACCACAGTTGTGGAACCCTTGTCCGCTGGGAGAATTACAATGGAGCGGTCCGCTTTCAGCTCTCGGATGGCTTTGGATTCAGCTGGGTTGATGTTAGGAGTGGTTGGTATGTTGTTCAGGAAGGATTGGGAAGCAATGCTTGATGTGAGGAATTCCTGGAATGCCTGCAAGGGATGGTTTTGAGGAAGAGCAGGAGGATCTTTTTGGGAGGGAGGTCGGAATTGTTCAAGACAGGGTTCAACAGCGGCTCTGCTGCCTGGGGGTTGTGACTGGGTGCTGAAGTGGTATTTCCAGTTGAGGTTACGGGTGAATGAGAGGAGATCCTTGACCAGGGCAGTGTGATTAAATTTAGGTGTAGGACAGAAGGTTAAGCCTTTAGACAGGACAGATATTTCTGGAATGGAGAGGGATTTGGATGAGAGGTTAAGGACTGAATTGGAATTGGTATTGGGTGGTTTCTGCATGTGGTGACGGTTGTGATAGGTTCTAGGAGGGGTGTGTGCTGGGATTGGAAGATTCAGTAGGGAAGACAGGCTTGGTTTGTTGCCAATGAGTGGGGGGTTTTGAGGGTGGTGGTGTGGTGGGTGGTTGTGGATTATGGGAAGAGGGATACCACTTCTGATATGATGGACCAGTAGTTTGGACAGTTTTCTAAGGTGTTGTGCGGCATTCAGTTCAAGTTTACAGTTGGCTTGTTGTATTATGGATCCAAGTGTGTTATTTGAGCCAGGTGCTGAGAGGAGGAGTATTTTGGAGAGAGAGAGGAGTTGTTGGGAGTGGTGGTTACACGAGGCAACATACTGTTGGAGGATAAGACGGGTGAGAGCTAAGGACTGCTGAATTTGAAACTGTAGGAGGGACTGATGGAGACAAGGATTGCATCCAGAGATGGGAACTTTTAAGGTGAGTCCTTTGGGGATTGTTCCAAATGACAAACAGGACTGGAGGAAAAGAATGTGGGATTGCAGTTTGGCTATAGCAAATGCATGTTTGCGGAATGACTGAAGGTACTGTGGTATAGGGTTGGGATACATGGTGGATAATAGGTTTGAAATAATAATAATAATAATAATAAGTTATATATCATACACATACACACACACGAACACACAAAGGGGTATAATAGGATGAAAATTTATCGAAAATATTAAAAAAAA
Source organism: Locusta migratoria (assembly GCA_026315105.1). Lineage (NCBI taxonomy): Eukaryota > Metazoa > Arthropoda > Insecta > Orthoptera > Acrididae > Locusta > Locusta migratoria. The sequence goes on from CM048744.1 coordinate 783,645,870, forward strand.
ATAAAAAAAAAAAAAAAATAAAAAAAAAAAATCAATATATAAAAAAGTTCAACGAAAGAATTTACTACGAAATTGTAATTACCAAGTGCCGGTGAAAAATGATCGTAGAGGGCCGAAAAAAGGGTTTTAGGCGGCAGAAAAACGATCGCTAGCTGCACATAAAAAGGTAATTACCGTCCATTAAAGATCGCTGGCGGCACCTTAAAACTTACCAGCGGCACAAAATTTGTGGTCAAACCGCAGATAAACAACCAAAAACGCCATTATACAGTAGCCATAACGAAAAAGTCGCTGGGATTATGGTCGAAATAAATTGTAAACAATGCCAAAATGTTGGATTGTTGCAACAATCTCCAGTAAGGGAGGCGTTTCTTTAAAAAATGACTGTTTAGTAAATGATCAAATAAAAGGATGTGGGCGTAAAATTGCACAATTGTAGGAAATCTATGGGAGGATAGTTAATTACAAGACGTTACAGAAGGAATATAGACAACAATGGCGAGATGGAAAGAGTTCAGACGAAAGTTATGAATGAAAGCAAACAGATAAAAGTAGTTGAAACAATAAGAAGGATGTAGACCACGAAGGTAATATTCGATTAATGATGAAAATTCTCCTCAGAGATAATAAATATTGTTGAAATGAGATAGAATGGCTGGCCAGTACTTACCATTGTGCTGTACCGCCGATAGTAACACAAAATGAAAAAACAGAAAAAAAGGGACAAAGGGACAAGCTTTCGGAACAGAGTTCCTTCGTCAGGTGGGAGAGAAGGGAAGAATAAAGGATGGGAATAGAAGGGAAAGGTGGTTCACGACCTAGGTCATGAAGTGGTGTTTCGGAAGTGTGGGCGTCAGAGATACTGCATGTATGTACTGAGCCAAGCCAGAGAGGATAAATATAACTAAAAAGGAAAGATCAAGTAGTAAAGAGAAGAGAAGAGAGTGAAATTAATGATGCTGAGGGGTGTAGGAGGGGCGGGGGGTGTCTAAAACGTTTTTCATAAACAGGGAAATATGGATGGACACACACACACACACACACACACACACACACACACACACACACACACGGAGAGAGATAGAGAGAATGACAGAGAGAGCGAGAGGGCGGTAGAGAGAGAGAGAGAGAGAGAGAGAGAGAGAGAGAGAGAGGGGGGGGGGGGGTAAGGAACGGATAGTGAATAGGTGAGCTGAGGATGGAGGAAGGGGAGGGGTTAGCGTAGATTTAGGCCAGGGGGGTGGCGGGAGGAGAGGATATGTTGGAGGGCAAGTTCCCACCTCCGTAGCTCTGAGGGACTGGTGTTGGTTGGTACTATCCAAATGGCACGTGTGGTGTAACACGTGCCCAGGTCCCTGGAGTTATGCTGGAGGGCATGTTCTGCCACAGGATATTGGGTGTCCCCCAGGCGAACAGTTCGTCTATGCCCATTCATCCGCTCAGCCAATTTGTTGGTAGTCATACCAACATAAAAGGCTGAACAGTGGACACATGTCAGCTGGTATATGACATGCGTTGTCTCACATGTGGCCCTGCCTTGAATTGGGTAGGTTTTTCCTGTGGTTGGGCTGGAGTATGTGGTAGTGGGAGAATGCATTGGACAGGTTTTGCAGCGGGATCGGTTGCAGGGGTAGGAACCATTAGGTAGGGAGGGTGGTTTTGGGATGTTGTAAGGTTGGACAAGGATGTTGCGGAGGTTGGGAGGACGGCGGAAGGCTACTCTGGGTGGTGTGGGAAGAACAGTTTGGAGTGATGGTCTCATTTCAGGGCATGACTTGAGAAAGTCATAGCCCTGTTTGAGGAATTTGTTGAGGCATTCCAGGCCAGGATGGTACTGGGTGACTAAGGGAGTGCTTCTGGGTGGTCTGGGGTTAGGAACATTGTTTTTGGAGGGAGAGGAATGGACAGCTCGTGAGATCTGTTTGTGGACGAGGTCTGTAGGGTAGTTGCGGGAGAGGAAAGCATTGGATAGATTGTTGTTGTAGCTGGTGAGGGATTCGGAACTGGAACAGATACGTTTCCCACGGATGCCCAGGCTGTAGGGAAGGGATCGTTTAATATGGAAGGGATGGCAGCTGTCAAAGTGGAGGTACTGTTGTTTGTTAGTGGGTTTAATATGGACTGAGGTGTGGATGTGAGACTCAGCAAGGTGAAGGTCAACATCAAGGAAGGTGGTTTGAGTTTTGGAGAAGGACCAGGTGAATTTAAGGCTGGAGAAGGAGTTAAGGTCGTGGAGGAAGTTCAGAAGGGTTTCTTCACCGTGAGTCCAGACCATAAATATATCATCTATGAATCTATACCAAACCAGGGGAGGCAACTTCTGTGTCTTAAGGAATGCCTCTTCCATGCGGCCCATGAAGAGGTTGGCATAGGAAGGGGCCATCCTGGTACCCATAGCTGTCCCCCTGATTTGTTTGTAGGTCTGGCCCTCAAAGGTGAAGTAATTATTGTTGAGTATGAAATTAGCAAGTGTGACAAGGAATGAGGTTTTTGGGAGGCTTTCAGGTGGGCGTTGGGAAAGATAGTGTTCCAGAGCTGATAGACCATGGGTGTGAGGGATGTTGGTGTACAGGGATGTAGCATCAATGGTGACAAGGAAGCTATCACGTGGGAGGGGCATGGGGATGGATTTGAGGCGTTCCAGAAAGTGGTTTGTATCTTTGATATAGGATGGGAGCCTGCAGGTTATAGGTTGGAGGTGTTGGTCTACCAGAGCTGAGACACGTTCTGTTGGAGCTTTGAAACCTGCTACTATGGGACGGCCAGGATGATTCTCTTTATGGATTTTAGGGAGTAGGTAAAAGGTAGGCATGCGAGGTTCAGGCGGAGAGAGAAGTTCTAAGGAGGCAGTGGTGAGACCTTGTAACGGACCTAGGGTTTTAAGAATTTTCTGTAGTTCAGCCTGGACTGAGGGAATGGGGTCATAAGGAATAGGTTTGTAGGTAGAGGTGTCCGAGAGTTGACGCAGCCCTTCTGCCACATACTCCCCTCGATCAAGTACCACAGTTGTGGAACCCTTGTCCGCTGGGAGAATTACAATGGAGCGGTCCGCTTTCAGCTCTCGGATGGCTTTGGATTCAGCTGGGTTGATGTTAGGAGTGGTTGGTATGTTGTTCAGGAAGGATTGGGAAGCAATGCTTGATGTGAGGAATTCCTGGAATGCCTGCAAGGGATGGTTTTGAGGAAGAGCAGGAGGATCTTTTTGGGAGGGAGGTCGGAATTGTTCAAGACAGGGTTCAACAGCGGCTCTGCTGCCTGGGGGTTGTGACTGGGTGCTGAAGTGGTATTTCCAGTTGAGGTTACGGGTGAATGAGAGGAGATCCTTGACCAGGGCAGTGTGATTAAATTTAGGTGTAGGACAGAAGGTTAAGCCTTTAGACAGGACAGATATTTCTGGAATGGAGAGGGATTTGGATGAGAGGTTAAGGACTGAATTGGAATTGGTATTGGGTGGTTTCTGCATGTGGTGACGGTTGTGATAGGTTCTAGGAGGGGTGTGTGCTGGGATTGGAAGATTCAGTAGGGAAGACAGGCTTGGTTTGTTGCCAATGAGTGGGGGGTTTTGAGGGTGGTGGTGTGGTGGTTGGTTGTGGATTATGGGAAGAGGGATACCACTTCTGATATGATGGACCAGTAGTTTGGACAGTTTTCTAAGGTGTTGTGCGGCATTCAGTTCAAGTTTACAGTTGGCTTGTTGTATTATGGATCCAAGTGTGTTATTTGAGCCAGGTGCTGAGAGGAGGAGTATTTTGGAGAGAGAGAGGAGTTGTTGGGAGTGGTGGTTACACGAGGCAACATACTGTTGGAGGATAAGACGGGTGAGAGCTAAGGACTGCTGAATTTGAAACTGTAGGAGGGACTGATGGAGACAAGGATTGCATCCAGAGATGGGAACTTTTAAGGTGAGTCCTTTGGGGATTGTTCCAAATGACAAACAGGACTGGAGGAAAAGAATGTGGGATTGCAGTTTGGCTATAGCAAATGCATGTTTGCGGAATGACTGAAGGTACTGTGGTATAGGGTTGGGATACATGGTGGATAATAGGTTTGAAATAATAATAATAATAATAATAATAAGTTATATATCATACACATACACACACACGAACACACAAAGGGGTATAATAGGATGAAAATTTATCGAAAATATTAAAAAAATAAAAATAAAAAAAAAAATAAAAAAAAAATCAATATATAAAAAAGTTCAACGAAAGAATTTACTACGAAATTGTAATTACCAAGTGCCGGTGAAAAATGATCGTAGAGGGCCGAAAAAAGGGTTTTTAGGCGGCAGAAAAACGATCGCTAGCTGCACATAAAAAGGTAATTACCGTCCATTAAAGATCGCTGGCGGCACCTTAAAACTTACCAGCGGCACAAAATTTATGGTCAAACCGCAGATAAACAACCAAAAACGCCATTATACAGTAGCCATAACGAAAAAGTCGCTGGGATTATGGTCGAAATAAATTGTAAACAATGCCAAAATGTTGGATTGTTGCAACAATCTCCAGTAAGGGAGGCGTTTCTTTAAAAAATGACTGTTTAGTAAATGATCAAATAAAAGGATGTGGGCGTAAAATTGCACAATTGTAGGAAATATATGGGAGGATAGTTAATTACAAGACGTTACAGAAGGAATATAGACAACAATGGCGAGATGGAAAGAGTTCAGACGAAAGTTATGAATGAAAGCAAACAGATAAAAGTAGTTGAAACAATAAGAAGGATGTAGACCACGAAGGTAATATTCGATTAATGATGAAAATTCTCCTCAGAGATAATAAATATTGTTGAAATGAGATAGAATGGCTGGCCAGTACTTACCATTGTGCTGTACCGCCGATAGTAACACAAAATGAAAAAACAGAAAAAAAGGGACAAAGGGACAAGCTTTCGGAACAGAGTTCTCATTTCAACAATATTTATTATCTCTGAGGAGAATTTTCATCATTAATCGAATATTACCTTCGTGGTCTACATCCTTCTTATTGTTTCAACTACTTTTATCTGTTTGCTTTCATTCATAACTTTCGTCTGAACTCTTTCCATCTCGCCATTGTTGTCTATATTCCTTCTGTAACGTCTTGTAATTAACTATCCTCCCATATATTTCCTACAATTGTGCAATTTTACGCCCACATCCTTTTATTTGATCATTTACTAAACAGTCATTTTTTAAAGAAACGCCTCCCTTACTGGAGATTGTTGCAACAATCCAACATTTTGGCATTGTTTACAATTTATTTCGACCATAATCCCAGCGACTTTTTCGTTATGGCTACTGTATAATGGCGTTTTTGGTTGTTTATCTGCGGTTTGACCATAAATTTTGTGCCGCTGGTAAGTTTTAAGGTGCCGCCAGCGATCTTTAATGGACGGTAATTACCTTTTTATGTGCAGCTAGCGATCGTTTTTCTGCCGCCTAAAACCCTTTTTTCGGCCCTCTACGATCATTTTTCACCGGCACTTGGTAATTACAATTTCGTAGTAAATTCTTTCGTTGAACTTTTTTATATATTGATTTTTTTTTTTTTTTTTAATATTTTCGATAAATTTTCATCCTATTATACCCCTTTGTGTGTTCGTGTGTGTGTATGTGTATGATATATAACTTATTATTATTATTATTATTATTATTTCAAACCTATTATCCACCATGTATCCCAACCCTATACCACAGTACCTTCAGTCATTCCGCAAACATGCATTTGCTATAGCCAAACTGCAATCCCACATTCTTTTCCTCCAGTCCTGTTTGTCATTTGGAACAATCCCCAAAGGACTCACCTTAAAAGTTCCCATCTCTGGATGCAATCCTTGTCTCCATCAGTCCCTCCTACAGTTTCAAATTCAGCAGTCCTTAGCTCTCACCCGTCTTATCCTCCAACAGTATGTTGCCTCGTGTAACCACCACTCCCAACAACTCCTCTCTCTCTCCAAAATACTCCTCCTCTCAGCACCTGGCTCAAATAACACACTTGGATCCATAATACAACAAGCCAACTGTAAACTTGAACTGAATGCCGCACAACACCTTAGAAAACTGTCCAAACTACTGGTCCATCATATCAGAAGTGGTATCCCTCTTCCCATAATTCACAACCACCCACCACACCACCACCCTCAAAACCCCCCACTCATTGGCAACAAACCAAGCCTGTCTTCCCTACTGAATCTTCCAATCCCAGCACACACCCCTCCTAGAACCTATCACAACCGTCACCACATGCAGAAACCACCCAATACCAATTCCAATTCAGTCCTTAACCTCTCATCCAAATCCCTCTCCATTCCAGAAATATCTGTCCTGTCTAAAGGCTTAACCTTCTGTCCTACACCTAAATTTAATCACACTGCCCTGGTCAAGGATCTCCTCTCATTCACCCGTAACCTCAACTGGAAATACCACTTCAGCACCCAGTCACAACCCCCAGGCAGCAGAGCCGCTGTTGAACCCTGTCTTGAACAATTCCGACCTCCCTCCCAAAAAGATCCTCCTGCTCTTCCTCAAAACCATCCCTTGCAGGCATTCCAGGAATTCCTCACATCAAGCATTGCTTCCCAATCCTTCCTGAACAACATACCAACCACTCCTAACATCAACCCAGCTGAATCCAAAGCCATCCGAGAGCTGAAAGCGGACCGCTCCATTGTAATTCTCCCAGCGGACAAGGGTTCCACAACTGTGGTACTTGATCGAGGGGAGTATGTGGCAGAAGGGCTGCGTCAACTCTCGGACACCTCTACCTACAAACCTATTCCTTATGACCCCATTCCCTCAGTCCAGGCTGAACTACAGAAAATTCTTAAAACCCTAGGTCCGTTACAAGGTCTCACCACTGCCTCCTTAGAACTTCTCTCTCCGCCTGAACCTCGCATGCCTACCTTTTACCTACTCCCTAAAATCCATAAAGAGAATCATCCTGGCCGTCCCATAGTAGCAGGTTTCAAAGCTCCAACAGAACGTGTCTCAGCTCTGGTAGACCAACACCTCCAACCTATAACCTGCAGGCTCCCATCCTATATCAAAGATACAAACCACTTTCTGGAACGCCTCAAATCCATCCCCATGCCCCTCCCACGTGATAGCTTCCTTGTCACCATTGATGCTACATCCCTGTACACCAACATCCCTCACACCCATGGTCTATCAGCTCTGGAACACTATCTTTCCCAACGCCCACCTGAAAGCCTCCCAAAAACCTCATTCCTTGTCACACTTGCTAATTTCATACTCAACAATAATTACTTCACCTTTGAGGGCCAGACCTACAAACAAATCAGGGGGACAGCTATGTGTACCAGGATGGCCCCTTCCTATGCCAACCTCTTCATGGGCCGCATGGAAGAGGCATTCCTTAAGACACAGAAGTTGCCTCCCCTGGTTTGGTATAGATTCATAGATGATATATTTATGGTCTGGACTCACGGTGAAGAAACCCTTCTGAACTTCCTCCACGACCTTAACTCCTTCTCCAGCCTTAAATTCACCTGGTCCTTCTCCAAAACTCAAACCACCTTCCTTGATGTTGACCTTCACCTTGCTGAGTCTCACATCCACACCTCAGTCCATATTAAACCCACTAACAAACAACAGTACCTCCACTTTGACAGCTGCCATCCCTTCCATATTAAACGATCCCTTCCCTACAGCCTGGGCATCCGTGGGAAACGTATCTGTTCCAGTTCCGAATCCCTCACCAGCTACAACAACAATCTATCCAATGCTTTCCTCTCCCGCAACTACCCTACAGACCTCGTCCACAAACAGATCTCACGAGCTGTCCATTCCTCTCCCTCCAAAAACAATGTTCCTAACCCCAGACCACCCAGAAGCACTCCCTTAGTCACCCAGTACCATCCTGGCCTGGAATGCCTCAACAAATTCCTCAAACAGGGCTATGACTTTCTCAAGTCATGCCCTGAAATGAGACCATCACTCCAAACTGTTCTTCCCACACCACCCAGAGTAGCCTTCCGCCGTCCTCCCAACCTCCGCAACATCCTTGTCCAACCTTACAACATCCCAAAACCACCCTCCCTACCTAATGGTTCCTACCCCTGCAACCGATCCCGCTGCAAAACCTGTCCAATGCATCCTCCCACTACCACATACTCCAGCCCCACCACAGGAAAAACCTACCCAATTCAAGGCAGGGCCACATGTGAGACAACGCATGTCATATACCAGCTGACATGTGTCCACTGTTCAGCCTTTTATGTTGGTATGACTACCAACAAATTGGCTGAGCGGATGAATGGGCATAGACGAACTGTTCGCCTGGGGGACACCCAATATCCTGTGGCAGAACATGCCCTCCAGCATAACTCCAGGGACCTGGGCACGTGTTACACCACACGTGCCATTTGGATAGTACCAACCAACACCAGTCCCTCAGAGCTACGGAGGTGGGAACTTGCCCTCCAACATATCCTCTCCTCCCGCCACCCCCCTGGCCTAAATCTACGCTAACCCCTCCCCTTCCTCCATCCTCAGCTCACCTATTCACTATCCGTTCCTTACCCCCCCCCCTCTCTCTCTCTCTCTCTCTCTCTCTCTCTCTCTCTCTCTCTCTACCGCCCTCTCGCTCTCTCTGTCATTCTCTCTATCTCTCTCCGTGTGTGTGTGTGTGTGTGTGTGTGTGTGTGTGTCCATCCATATTTCCCTGTTTATGAAAAACGTTTTAGACACCCCCCCGCCCCTCCTACACCCCTCAGCATCATTAATTTCACTCTCTTCTCTTCTCTTTACTACTTGATCTTTCCTTTTTAGTTATATTTATCCTCTCTGGCTTGGCTCAGTACATACATGCAGTATCTCTGACGCCCACACTTCCGAAACACCACTTCATGACCTAGGTCGTGAACCACCTTTCCCTTCTATTCCCATCCTTTATTCTTCCCTTCTCTCCCACCTGACGAAGGAACTCTGTTCCGAAAGCTTGTCCCTTTGTCCCTTTTTTTCTGTTTTTTCATTTTGTGTTACTATCGGCGGTACAGCACAATGGTAAGTACTGGCCAGCCATTCTATCTCATTTCAACAATATTTATTATCTCTGAGGAGAATTTTCATCATTAATCGAATATTACCTTCGTGGTCTACATCCTTCTTATTGTTTCAACTACTTTTATCTGTTTGCTTTCATTCATAACTTTCGTCTGAACTCTTTCCATCTCGCCATTGTTGTCTATATTCCTTCTGTAACGTCTTGTAATTAACTATCCTCCCATATATTTCCTACAATTGTGCAATTTTACGCCCACATCCTTTTATTTGATCATTTACTAAACAGTCATTTTTTAAAGAAACGCCTCCCTTACTGGAGATTGTTGCAACAATCCAACATTTTGGCATTGTTTACAATTTATTTCGACCATAATCCCAGCGACTTTTTCGTTATGGCTACTGTATAATGGCGTTTTTGGTTGTTTATCTGCGGTTTGACCATAAATTTTGTGCCGCTGGTAAGTTTTAAGGTGCCGCCAGCGATCTTTAATGGACGGTAATTACCTTTTTATGTGCAGCTAGCGATCGTTTTTCTGCCGCCTAAAACCCTTTTTTCGGCCCTCTACGATCATTTTTCACCGGCACTTGGTAATTACAATTTCGTAGTAAATTCTTTCGTTGAACTTTTTTATATATTGATTTTTTTTTTTTTTTAATATTTTCGATAAATTTTCATCCTATTATACCCCTTTGTGTGTTCGTGTGTGTGTATGTGTATGATATATAACTTATTATTATTATTATTATTATTTCAAACCTATTATCCACCATGTATCCCAACCCTATACCACAGTACCTTCAGTCATTCCGCAAACATGCATTTGCTATAGCCAAACTGCAATCCCACATTCTTTTCCTCCAGTCCTGTTTGTCATTTGGAACAATCCCCAAAGGACTCACCTTAAAAGTTCCCATCTCTGGATGCAATCCTTGTCTCCATCAGTCCCTCCTACAGTTTCAAATTCAGCAGTCCTTAGCTCTCACCCGTCTTATCCTCCAACAGTATGTTGCCTCGTGTAACCACCACTCCCAACAACTCCTCTCTCTCTCCAAAATACTCCTCCTCTCAGCACCTGGCTCAAATAACACACTTGGATCCATAATACAACAAGCCAACTGTAAACTTGAACTGAATGCCGCACAACACCTTAGAAAACTGTCCAAACTACTGGTCCATCATATCAGAAGTGGTATCCCTCTTCCCATAATCCACAACCACCCACCACACCACCACCCTCAAAACCCCCCACTCATTGGCAACAAACCAAGCCTGTCTTCCCTACTGAATCTTCCAATCCCAGCACACACCCCTCCTAGAACCTATCACAACCGTCACCACATGCAGAAACCACCCAATACCAATTCCAATTCAGTCCTTAACCTCTCGTCCAAATCCCTCTCCATTCCAGAAATATCTGTCCTGTCTAAAGGCTTAACCTTCTGTCCTACACCTAAATTTAATCACACTGCCCTGGTCAAGGATCTCCTCTCATTCACCCGTAACCTCAACTGGAAATACCACTTCAGCACCCAGTCACAACCCCCAGGCAGCAGAGCCGCTGTTGAACCCTGTCTTGAACAATTCCGACCTCCCTCCCAAAAAGATCCTCCTGCTCTTCCTCAAAACCATCCCTTGCAGGCATTCCAGGAATTCCTCACATCAAGCATTGCTTCCCAATCCTTCCTGAACAACATACCAACCACTCCTAACATCAACCCAGCTGAATCCAAAGCCATCCGAGAGCTGAAAGCGGACCGCTCCATTGTAATTCTCCCAGCGGACAAGGGTTCCACAACTGTGGTACTTGATCGAGGGGAGTATGTGGCAGAAGGGCTGCGTCAACTCTCGGACACCTCTACCTACAAACCTATTCCTTATGACCCCATTCCCTCAGTCCAGGCTGAACTACAGAAAATTCTTAAAACCCTAGGTCCGTTACAAGGTCTCACCACTGCCTCCTTAGAACTTCTCTCTCCGCCTGAACCTCGCATGCCTACCTTTTACCTACTCCCTAAAATCCATAAAGAGAATCATCCTGGCCGTCCCATAGTAGCAGGTTTCAAAGCTCCAACAGAACGTGTCTCAGCTCTGGTAGACCAACACCTCCAACCTATAACCTGCAGGCTCCCATCCTATATCAAAGATACAAACCACTTTCTGGAACGCCTCAAATCCATCCCTATGCCCCTCCCACGTGATAGCTTCCTTGTCACCATTGATGCTACATCCCTGTACACCAACATCCCTCACACCCATGGTCTATCAGCTCTGGAACACTATCTTTCCCAACGCCCACCTGAAAGCCTCCCAAAAACCTCATTCCTTGTCACACTTGCTAATTTCATACTCAACAATAATTACTTCACCTTTGAGGGCCAGACCTACAAACAAATCAGGGGGACAGCTATGGGTACCAGGATGGCCCCTTCCTATGCCAACCTCTTCATGGGCCGCATGGAAGAGGCATTCCTTAAGACACAGAAGTTGCCTCCCCTGGTTTGGTATAGATTCATAGATGATATATTTATGGTCTGGACTCACGGTGAAGAAACCCTTCTGAACTTCCTCCACGACCTTAACTCCTTCTCCAGCCTTAAATTCACCTGGTCCTTCTCCAAAACTCAAACCACCTTCCTTGATGTTGACCTTCACCTTGCTGAGTCTCACATCCACACCTCAGTCCATATTAAACCCACTAACAAACAACAGTACCTCCACTTTGACAGCTGCCATCCCTTCCATATTAAACGATCCCTTCCCTACAGCCTGGGCATCCGTGGGAAACGTATCTGTTCCAGTTCCGAATCCCTCACCAGCTACAACAACAATCTATCCAATGCTTTCCTCTCCCGCAACTACCCTACAGACCTCGTCCACAAACAGATCTCACGAGCTGTCCATTCCTCTCCCTCCAAAAACAATGTTCCTAACCCCAGACCACCCAGAAGCACTCCCTTAGTCACCCAGTACCATCCTGGCCTGGAATGCCTCAACAAATTCCTCAAACAGGGCTATGACTTTCTCAAGTCATGCCCTGAAATGAGACCATCACTCCAAACTGTTCTTCCCACACCACCCAGAGTAGCCTTCCGCCGTCCTCCCAACCTCCGCAACATCCTTGTCCAACCTTACAACATCCCAAAACCACCCTCCCTACCTAATGGTTCCTACCCCTGCAACCGATCCCGCTGCAAAACCTGTCCAATGCATCCTCCCACTACCACATACTCCAGCCCCACCACAGGAAAAACCTACCCAATTCAAGGCAGGGCCACATGTGAGACAACGCATGTCATATACCAGCTGACATGTGTCCACTGTTCAGCCTTTTATGTTGGTATGACTACCAACAAATTGGCTGAGCGGATGAATGGGCATAGACGAACTGTTCGCCTGGGGGACACCCAATATCCTGTGGCAGAACATGCCCTCCAGCATAACTCCAGGGACCTGGGCACGTGTTACACCACACGTGCCATTTGGATAGTACCAACCAACACCAGTCCCTCAGAGCTACGGAGGTGGGAACTTGCCCTCCAACATATCCTCTCCTCCCGCCACCCCCCTGGCCTAAATCTACGCTAACCCCTCCCCTTCCTCCATCCTCAGCTCACCTATTCACTATCCGTTCCTTACCCCCCCCTCTCTCTCTCTCTCTCTCTCTCTCTCTCTCTCTCTACCGCCCTCTCGCTCTCTCTGTCATTCTCTCTATCTCTCTCCGTGTGTGTGTGTGTGTGTGTGTGTGTGTGTGTGTGTGTCCATCCATATTTCCCTGTTTATGAAAAACGTTTTAGACACCCCCCCGCCCCTCCTACACCCCTCAGCATCATTAATTTCACTCTCTTCTCTTCTCTTTACTACTTGATCTTTCCTTTTTAGTTATATTTATCCTCTCTGGCTTGGCTCAGTACATACATGCAGTATCTCTGACGCCCACACTTCCGAAACACCACTTCATGACCTAGGTCGTGAACCACCTTTCCCTTCTATTCCCATCCTTTATTCTTCCCTTCTCTCCCACCTGACGAAGGAACTCTGTTCCGAAAGCTTGTCCCTTTGTCCCTTTTTTTCTGTTTTTTCATTTTGTGTTACTATCGGCGGTACAGCACAATGGTAAGTACTGGCCAGCCATTCTATCTCATTTCAACAATATTTATTATCTCTGAGGAGAATTTTCATCATTAATCGAATATTACCTTCGTGGTCTACATCCTTCTTATTGTTTCAACTACTTTTATCTGTTTGCTTTCATTCATAACTTTCGTCTGAACTCTTTCCATTTCGCCATTGTTGTCTATATTCCTTCTGTAACGTCTTGTAATTAACTATCCTCCCATATATTTCCTACAATTGTGCAATTTTACGCCCACATCCTTTTATTTGATCATTTACTAAACAGTCATTTTTTAAAGAAACGCCTCCCTTACTGGAGATTGTTGCAACAATCCAACATTTTGGCATTGTTTACAATTTATTTCGACCATAATCCCAGCGACTTTTTCGTTATGGCTACTGTATAATGGCGTTTTTGGTTGTTTATCTGCGGTTTGACCATAAAATTTGTGCCGCTGCTAAGTTTTAAGGTGCCGCCAGCGATCTTTAATGGACGGTAATTACCTTTTTATGTGCAGCTAGCGATCGTTTTTCTGCCGCCTAAAACCCTTTTTTCGGCCCTCTACGATCATTTTTCACCGGCACTTGGTAATTACAATTTCGTAGTAAATTCTTTCGTTGAACTTTTTTATATATTGATTTTTTTTTTTTTTTTTTTTTTTTAATATTTTCGATAAATTTTCATCCTATTATACCCCTTTGTGTGTTCGTGTGTGTGTATGTGTATGATATATAACTTATTATTATTATTATTATTATTATTTCAAACCTATTATCCACCATGTATCCCAACCCTATACCACAGTACCTTCAGTCATTCCGCAAACATGCATTTGCTATAGCCAAACTGCAATCCCACATTCTTTTCCTCCAGTCCTGTTTGTCATTTGGAACAATCCCCAAAGGACTCACCTTAAAAGTTCCCATCTCTGGATGCAATCCTTGTCTCCATCAGTCCCTCCTACAGTTTCAAATTCAGCAGTCCTTAGCTCTCACCCGTCTTATCCTCCAACAGTATGTTGCCTCGTGTAACCACCACTCCCAACAACTCCTCTCTCTCTCCAAAATACTCCTCCTCTCAGCACCTGGCTCAAATAACACACTTGGATCCATAATACAACAAGCCAACTGTAAACTTGAACTGAATGCCGCACAACACCTTAGAAAACTGTCCAAACTACTGGTCCATCATATCAGAAGTGGTATCCCTCTTCCCATAATCCACAACCACCCACCACACCACCACCCTCAAAACCCCCCACTCATTGGCAACAAACCAAGCCTGTCTTCCCTACTGAATCTTCCAATCCCAGCACACACCCCTCCTAGAACCTATCACAACCGTCACCACATGCAGAAACCACCCAATACCAATTCCAATTCAGTCCTTAACCTCTCATCCAAATCCCTCTCCATTCCAGAAATATCTGTCCTGTCTAAAGGCTTAACCTTCTGTCCTACACCTAAATTTAATCACACTGCCCTGGTCAAGGATCTCCTCTCATTCACCCGTAACCTCAACTGGAAATACCACTTCAGCACCCAGTCACAACCCCCAGGCAGCAGAGCCGCTGTTGAACCCTGTCTTGAACAATTCCGACCTCCCTCCCAAAAAGATCCTCCTGCTCTTCCTCAAAACCATCCCTTGCAGGCATTCCAGGAATTCCTCACATCAAGCATTGCTTCCCAATCCTTCCTGAACAACATACCAACCACTCCTAACATCAACCCAGCTGAATCCAAAGCCATCCGAGAGCTGAAAGCGGACCGCTCCATTGTAATTCTCCCAGCGGACAAGGGTTCCACAACTGTGGTACTTGATCGAGGGGAGTATGTGGCAGAAGGGCTGCGTCAACTCTCGGACACCTCTACCTACAAACCTATTCCTTATGACCCCATTCCCTCAGTCCAGGCTGAACTACAGAAAATTCTTAAAACCCTAGGTCCGTTACAAGGTCTCACCACTGCCTCCTTAGAACTTCTCTCTCCGCCTGAACCTCGCATGCCTACCTTTTACCTACTCCCTAAAATCCATAAAGAGAATCATCCTGGCCGTCCCATAGTAGCAGGTTTCAAAGCTCCAACAGAACGTGTCTCAGCTCTGGTAGACCAACACCTCCAACCTATAACCTGCAGGCTCCCATCCTATATCAAAGATACAAACCACTTTCTGGAACGCCTCAAATCCATCCCTATGCCCCTCCCACGTGATAGCTTCCTTGTCACCATTGATGCTACATCCCTGTACACCAACATCCCTCACACCCATGGTCTATCAGCTCTGGAACACTATCTTTCCCAACGCCCACCTGAAAGCCTCCCAAAAACCTCATTCCTTGTCACACTTGCTAATTTCATACTCAACAATAATTACTTCACCTTTGAGGGCCAGACCTACAAACAAATCAGGGGGACAGCTATGGGTACCAGGATGGCCCCTTCCTATGCCAACCTCTTCATGGGCCGCATGGAAGAGGCATTCCTTAAGACACAGAAGTTGCCTCCCCTGGTTTGGTATAGATTCATAGATGATATATTTATGGTCTGGACTCACGGTGAAGAAACCCTTCTGAACTTCCTCCACGACCTTAACTCCTTCTCCAGCCTTAAATTCACCTGGTCCTTCTCCAAAACTCAAACCACCTTCCTTGATGTTGACCTTCACCTTGCTGAGTCTCACATCCACACCTCAGTCCATATTAAACCCACTAACAAACAACAGTACCTCCACTTTGACAGCTGCCATCCCTTCCATATTAAACGATCCCTTCCCTACAGCCTGGGCATCCGTGGGAAACGTATCTGTTCCAGTTCCGAATCCCTCACCAGCTACAACAACAATCTATCCAATGCTTTCCTCTCCCGCAACTACCCTACAGACCTCGTCCACAAACAGATCTCACGAGCTGTCCATTCCTCTCCCTCCAAAAACAATGTTCCTAACCCCAGACCACCCAGAAGCACTCCCTTAGTCACCCAGTACCATCCTGGCCTGGAATGCCTCAACAAATTCCTCAAACAGGGCTATGACTTTCTCAAGTCATGCCCTGAAATGAGACCATCACTCCAAACTGTTCTTCCCACACCACCCAGAGTAGCCTTCCGCCGTCCTCCCAACCTCCGCAACATCCTTGTCCAACCTTACAACATCCCAAAACCACCCTCCCTACCTAATGGTTCCTACCCCTGCAACCGATCCCGCTGCAAAACCTGTCCAATGCATCCTCCCACTACCACATACTCCAGCCCCACCACAGGAAAAACCTACCCAATTCAAGGCAGGGCCACATGTGAGACAACGCATGTCATATACCAGCTGACATGTGTCCACTGTTCAGCCTTTTATGTTGGTATGACTACCAACAAATTGGCTGAGCGGATGAATGGGCATAGACGAACTGTTCGCCTGGGGGACACCCAATATCCTGTGGCAGAACATGCCCTCCAGCATAACTCCAGGGACCTGGGCACGTGTTACACCACACGTGCCATTTGGATAGTACCAACCAACACCAGTCCCTCAGAGCTACGGAGGTGGGAACTTGCCCTCCAACATATCCTCTCCTCCCGCCACCCCCCTGGCCTAAATCTACGCTAACCCCTCCCCTTCCTCCATCCTCAGCTCACCTATTCACTATCCGTTCCTTACCCCCCCCCCTCTCTCTCTCTCTCTCTCTCTCTCTCTCTCTCTCTCTCTCTCTCTCTCTCTCTACCGCCCTCTCGCTCTCTCTGTCATTCTCTCTATCTCTCTCCGTGTGTGTGTGTGTGTGTGTGTGTGTGTGTGTGTGTGTGTGTCCATCCATATTTCCCTGTTTATGAAAAACGTTTTAGACACCCCCCGCCCCTCCTACACCCCTCAGCATCATTAATTTCACTCTCTTCTCTTCTCTTTACTACTTGATCTTTCCTTTTTAGTTATATTTATCCTCTCTGGCTTGGCTCAGTACATACATGCAGTATCTCTGACGCCCACACTTCCGAAACACCACTTCATGACCTAGGTCGTGAACCACCTTTCCCTTCTATTCCCATCCTTTATTCTTCCCTTCTCTCCCACCTGACGAAGGAACTCTGTTCCGAAAGCTTGTCCCTTTGTCCCTTTTTTTCTGTTTTTTCATTTTGTGTTACTATCGGCGGTACAGCACAATGGTAAGTACTGGCCAGCCATTCTATCTCATTTCAACAATATTTATTATCTCTGAGGAGAATTTTCATCATTAATCGAATATTACCTTCGTGGTCTACATCCTTCTTATTGTTTCAACTACTTTTATCTGTTTGCTTTCATTCATAACTTTCGTCTGAACTCTTTCCATCTCGCCATTGTTGTCTATATTCCTTCTGTAACGTCTTGTAATTAACTATCCTCCCATATATTTCCTACAATTGTGCAATTTTACGCCCACATCCTTTTATTTGATCATTTACTAAACAGTCATTTTTTAAAGAAACGCCTCCCTTACTGGAGATTGTTGCAACAATCCAACATTTTTGCATTGTTTACAATTTATTTCGACCATAATCCCAGCGACTTTTTCGTTATGGCTACTGTATAATGGCGTTTTTGGTTGTTTATCTGCGGTTTGACCATAAAATTTGTGCCGCTGGTAAGTTTTAAGGTGCCGCCAGCGATCTTTAATGGACGGTAATTACCTTTTTATGTGCAGCTAGCGATCGTTTTTCTGCCGCCTAAAACCCTTTTTTCGGCCCTCTACGATCATTTTTCACCGGCACTTGGTAATTACAATTTCGTAGTAAATTCTTTCGTTGAACTTTTTTATATATTGATTTTTTTTTTTTTTTTTTTTTTAATATTTTCGATAAATTTTCATCCTATTATACCCCTTTGTGTGTTCGTGTGTGTGTATGTGTATGATATATAACTTATTATTATTATTATTATTATTATTTCAAACCTATTATCCACCATGTATCCCAACCCTATACCACAGTACCTTCAGTCATTCCGCAAACATGCATTTGCTATAGCCAAACTGCAATCCCACATTCTTTTCCTCCAGTCCTGTTTGTCATTTGGAACAATCCCCAAAGGACTCACCTTAAAAGTTCCCATCTCTGGATGCAATCCTTGTCTCCATCAGTCCCTCCTACAGTTTCAAATTCAGCAGTCCTTAGCTCTCACCCGTCTTATCCTCCAACAGTATGTTGCCTCGTGTAACCACCACTCCCAACAACTCCTCTCTCTCTCCAAAATACTCCTCCTCTCAGCACCTGGCTCAAATAACACACTTGGATCCATAATACAACAAGCCAACTGTAAACTTGAACTGAATGCCGCACAACACCTTAGAAAACTGTCCAA
This sequence comes from Locusta migratoria, assembly GCA_026315105.1. Classification (NCBI taxonomy): domain Eukaryota; kingdom Metazoa; phylum Arthropoda; class Insecta; order Orthoptera; family Acrididae; genus Locusta; species Locusta migratoria. The sequence continues at coordinate 783,664,317 of CM048744.1, forward strand.
ACTACTGGTCCATCATATCAGAAGTGGTATCCCTCTTCCCATAATCCACAACCACCCACCACACCACCACCCTCAAAACCCCCCACTCATTGGCAACAAACCAAGCCTGTCTTCCCTACTGAATCTTCCAATCCCAGCACACACCCCTCCTAGAACCTATCACAACCGTCACCACATGCAGAAACCACCCAATACCAATTCCAATTCAGTCCTTAACCTCTCATCCAAATCCCTCTCCATTCCAGAAATATCTGTCCTGTCTAAAGGCTTAACCTTCTGTCCTACACCTAAATTTAATCACACTGCCCTGGTCAAGGATCTCCTCTCATTCACCCGTAACCTCAACTGGAAATACCACTTCAGCACCCAGTCACAACCCCCAGGCAGCAGAGCCGCTGTTGAACCCTGTCTTGAACAATTCCGACCTCCCTCCCAAAAAGATCCTCCTGCTCTTCCTCAAAACCATCCCTTGCAGGCATTCCAGGAATTCCTCACATCAAGCATTGCTTCCCAATCCTTCCTGAACAACATACCAACCACTCCTAACATCAACCCAGCTGAATCCAAAGCCATCCGAGAGCTGAAAGCGGACCGCTCCATTGTAATTCTCCCAGCGGACAAGGGTTCCACAACTGTGGTACTTGATCGAGGGGAGTATGTGGCAGAAGGGCTGCGTCAACTCTCGGACACCTCTACCTACAAACCTATTCCTTATGACCCCATTCCCTCAGTCCAGGCTGAACTACAGAAAATTCTTAAAACCCTAGGTCCGTTACAAGGTCTCACCACTGCCTCCTTAGAACTTCTCTCTCCGCCTGAACCTCGCATGCCTACCTTTTACCTACTCCCTAAAATCCATAAAGAGAATCATCCTGGCCGTCCCATAGTAGCAGGTTTCAAAGCTCCAACAGAACGTGTCTCAGCTCTGGTAGACCAACACCTCCAACCTATAACCTGCAGGCTCCCATCCTATATCAAAGATACAAACCACTTTCTGGAACGCCTCAAATCCATCCCTATGCCCCTCCCACGTGATAGCTTCCTTGTCACCATTGATGCTACATCCCTGTACACCAACATCCCTCACACCCATGGTCTATCAGCTCTGGAACACTATCTTTCCCAACGCCCACCTGAAAGCCTCCCAAAAACCTCATTCCTTGTCACACTTGCTAATTTCATACTCAACAATAATTACTTCACCTTTGAGGGCCAGACCTACAAACAAATCAGGGGGACAGCTATGGGTACCAGGATGGCCCCTTCCTATGCCAACCTCTTCATGGGCCGCATGGAAGAGGCATTCCTTAAGACACAGAAGTTGCCTCCCCTGGTTTGGTATAGATTCATAGATGATATATTTATGGTCTGGACTCACGGTGAAGAAACCCTTCTGAACTTCCTCCACGACCTTAACTCCTTCTCCAGCCTTAAATTCACCTGGTCCTTCTCCAAAACTCAAACCACCTTCCTTGATGTTGACCTTCACCTTGCTGAGTCTCACATCCACACCTCAGTCCATATTAAACCCACTAACAAACAACAGTACCTCCACTTTGACAGCTGCCATCCCTTCCATATTAAACGATCCCTTCCCTACAGCCTGGGCATCCGTGGGAAACGTATCTGTTCCAGTTCCGAATCCCTCACCAGCTACAACAACAATCTATCCAATGCTTTCCTCTCCCGCAACTACCCTACAGACCTCGTCCACAAACAGATCTCACGAGCTGTCCATTCCTCTCCCTCCAAAAACAATGTTCCTAACCCCAGACCACCCAGAAGCACTCCCTTAGTCACCCAGTACCATCCTGGCCTGGAATGCCTCAACAAATTCCTCAAACAGGGCTATGACTTTCTCAAGTCATGCCCTGAAATGAGACCATCACTCCAAACTGTTCTTCCCACACCACCCAGAGTAGCCTTCCGCCGTCCTCCCAACCTCCGCAACATCCTTGTCCAACCTTACAACATCCCAAAACCACCCTCCCTACCTAATGGTTCCTACCCCTGCAACCGATCCCGCTGCAAAACCTGTCCAATGCATCCTCCCACTACCACATACTCCAGCCCCACCACAGGAAAAACCTACCCAATTCAAGGCAGGGCCACATGTGAGACAACGCATGTCATATACCAGCTGACATGTGTCCACTGTTCAGCCTTTTATGTTGGTATGACTACCAACAAATTGGCTGAGCGGATGAATGGGCATAGACGAACTGTTCGCCTGGGGGACACCCAATATCCTGTGGCAGAACATGCCCTCCAGCATAACTCCAGGGACCTGGGCACGTGTTACACCACACGTGCCATTTGGATAGTACCAACCAACACCAGTCCCTCAGAGCTACGGAGGTGGGAACTTGCCCTCCAACATATCCTCTCCTCCCGCCACCCCCCTGGCCTAAATCTACGCTAACCCCTCCCCTTCCTCCATCCTCAGCTCACCTATTCACTATCCGTTCCTTACCCCCCCCCCCCCCCCCTCTCTCTCTCTCTCTCTCTCTCTCTCTACCGCCCTCTCGCTCTCTCTGTCATTCTCTCTATCTCTCTCCGTGTGTGTGTGTGTGTGTGTGTGTGTGTGTGTGTGTGTGTGTGTGTCCATCCATATTTCCCTGTTTATGAAAAACGTTTTAGACACCCCCCCGCCCCTCCTACACCCCTCAGCATCATTAATTTCACTCTCTTCTCTTCTCTTTACTACTTGATCTTTCCTTTTTAGTTATATTTATCCTCTCTGGCTTGGCTCAGTACATACATGCAGTATCTCTGACGCCCACACTTCCGAAACACCACTTCATGACCTAGGTCGTGAACCACCTTTCCCTTCTATTCCCATCCTTTATTCTTCCCTTCTCTCCCACCTGACGAAGGAACTCTGTTCCGAAAGCTTGTCCCTTTGTCCCTTTTTTTCTGTTTTTTCATTTTGTGTTACTATCGGCGGTACAGCACAATGGTAAGTACTGGCCAGCCATTCTATCTCATTTCAACAATATTTATTATCTCTGAGGAGAATTTTCATCATTAATCGAATATTACCTTCGTGGTCTACATCCTTCTTATTGTTTCAACTACTTTTATCTGTTTGCTTTCATTCATAACTTTCGTCTGAACTCTTTCCATTTCGCCATTGTTGTCTATATTCCTTCTGTAACGTCTTGTAATTAACTATCCTCCCATATATTTCCTACAATTGTGCAATTTTACGCCCACATCCTTTTATTTGATCATTTACTAAACAGTCATTTTTTAAAGAAACGCCTCCCTTACTGGAGATTGTTGCAACAATCCAACATTTTGGCATTGTTTACAATTTATTTCGACCATAATCCCAGCGACTTTTTCGTTATGGCTACTGTATAATGGCGTTTTTGGTTGTTTATCTGCGGTTTGACCATAAAATTTGTGCCGCTGCTAAGTTTTAAGGTGCCGCCAGCGATCTTTAATGGACGGTAATTACCTTTTTATGTGCAGCTAGCGATCGTTTTTCTGCCGCCTAAAACCCTTTTTTCGGCCCTCTACGATCATTTTTCACCGGCACTTGGTAATTACAATTTCGTAGTAAATTCTTTCGTTGAACTTTTTTATATATTGATTTTTTTTTTTTTTTTTTTTTTAATATTTTCGATAAATTTTCATCCTATTATACCCCTTTGTGTGTTCGTGTGTGTGTATGTGTATGATATATAACTTATTATTATTATTATTATTATTATTTCAAACCTATTATCCACCATGTATCCCAACCCTATACCACAGTACCTTCAGTCATTCCGCAAACATGCATTTGCTATAGCCAAACTGCAATCCCACATTCTTTTCCTCCAGTCCTGTTTGTCATTTGGAACAATCCCCAAAGGACTCACCTTAAAAGTTCCCATCTCTGGATGCAATCCTTGTCTCCATCAGTCCCTCCTACAGTTTCAAATTCAGCAGTCCTTAGCTCTCACCCGTCTTATCCTCCAACAGTATGTTGCCTCGTGTAACCACCACTCCCAACAACTCCTCTCTCTCTCCAAAATACTCCTCCTCTCAGCACCTGGCTCAAATAACACACTTGGATCCATAATACAACAAGCCAACTGTAAACTTGAACTGAATGCCGCACAACACCTTAGAAAACTGTCCAAACTACTGGTCCATCATATCAGAAGTGGTATCCCTCTTCCCATAATCCACAACCACCCACCACACCACCACCCTCAAAACCCCCCACTCATTGGCAACAAACCAAGCCTGTCTTCCCTACTGAATCTTCCAATCCCAGCACACACCCCTCCTAGAACCTATCACAACCGTCACCACATGCAGAAACCACCCAATACCAATTCCAATTCAGTCCTTAACCTCTCATCCAAATCCCTCTCCATTCCAGAAATATCTGTCCTGTCTAAAGGCTTAACCTTCTGTCCTACACCTAAATTTAATCACACTGCCCTGGTCAAGGATCTCCTCTCATTCACCCGTAACCTCAACTGGAAATACCACTTCAGCACCCAGTCACAACCCCCAGGCAGCAGAGCCGCTGTTGAACCCTGTCTTGAACAATTCCGACCTCCCTCCCAAAAAGATCCTCCTGCTCTTCCTCAAAACCATCCCTTGCAGGCATTCCAGGAATTCCTCACATCAAGCATTGCTTCCCAATCCTTCCTGAACAACATACCAACCACTCCTAACATCAACCCAGCTGAATCCAAAGCCATCCGAGAGCTGAAAGCGGACCGCTCCATTGTAATTCTCCCAGCGGACAAGGGTTCCACAACTGTGGTACTTGATCGAGGGGAGTATGTGGCAGAAGGGCTGCGTCAACTCTCGGACACCTCTACCTACAAACCTATTCCTTATGACCCCATTCCCTCAGTCCAGGCTGAACTACAGAAAATTCTTAAAACCCTAGGTCCGTTACAAGGTCTCACCACTGCCTCCTTAGAACTTCTCTCTCCGCCTGAACCTCGCATGCCTACCTTTTACCTACTCCCTAAAATCCATAAAGAGAATCATCCTGGCCGTCCCATAGTAGCAGGTTTCAAAGCTCCAACAGAACGTGTCTCAGCTCTGGTAGACCAACACCTCCAACCTATAACCTGCAGGCTCCCATCCTATATCAAAGATACAAACCACTTTCTGGAACGCCTCAAATCCATCCCTATGCCCCTCCCACGTGATAGCTTCCTTGTCACCATTGATGCTACATCCCTGTACACCAACATCCCTCACACCCATGGTCTATCAGCTCTGGAACACTATCTTTCCCAACGCCCACCTGAAAGCCTCCCAAAAACCTCATTCCTTGTCACACTTGCTAATTTCATACTCAACAATAATTACTTCACCTTTGAGGGCCAGACCTACAAACAAATCAGGGGGACAGCTATGGGTACCAGGATGGCCCCTTCCTATGCCAACCTCTTCATGGGCCGCATGGAAGAGGCATTCCTTAAGACACAGAAGTTGCCTCCCCTGGTTTGGTATAGATTCATAGATGATATATTTATGGTCTGGACTCACGGTGAAGAAACCCTTCTGAACTTCCTCCACGACCTTAACTCCTTCTCCAGCCTTAAATTCACCTGGTCCTTCTCCAAAACTCAAACCACCTTCCTTGATGTTGACCTTCACCTTGCTGAGTCTCACATCCACACCTCAGTCCATATTAAACCCACTAACAAACAACAGTACCTCCACTTTGACAGCTGCCATCCCTTCCATATTAAACGATCCCTTCCCTACAGCCTGGGCATCCGTGGGAAACGTATCTGTTCCAGTTCCGAATCCCTCACCAGCTACAACAACAATCTATCCAATGCTTTCCTCTCCCGCAACTACCCTACAGACCTCGTCCACAAACAGATCTCACGAGCTGTCCATTCCTCTCCCTCCAAAAACAATGTTCCTAACCCCAGACCACCCAGAAGCACTCCCTTAGTCACCCAGTACCATCCTGGCCTGGAATGCCTCAACAAATTCCTCAAACAGGGCTATGACTTTCTCAAGTCATGCCCTGAAATGAGACCATCACTCCAAACTGTTCTTCCCACACCACCCAGAGTAGCCTTCCGCCGTCCTCCCAACCTCCGCAACATCCTTGTCCAACCTTACAACATCCCAAAACCACCCTCCCTACCTAATGGTTCCTACCCCTGCAACCGATCCCGCTGCAAAACCTGTCCAATGCATCCTCCCACTACCACATACTCCAGCCCCACCACAGGAAAAACCTACCCAATTCAAGGCAGGGCCACATGTGAGACAACGCATGTCATATACCAGCTGACATGTGTCCACTGTTCAGCCTTTTATGTTGGTATGACTACCAACAAATTGGCTGAGCGGATGAATGGGCATAGACGAACTGTTCGCCTGGGGGACACCCAATATCCTGTGGCAGAACATGCCCTCCAGCATAACTCCAGGGACCTGGGCACGTGTTACACCACACGTGCCATTTGGATAGTACCAACCAACACCAGTCCCTCAGAGCTACGGAGGTGGGAACTTGCCCTCCAACATATCCTCTCCTCCCGCCACCCCCCTGGCCTAAATCTACGCTAACCCCTCCCCTTCCTCCATCCTCAGCTCACCTATTCACTATCCGTTCCTTACCCCCCCCCCCCCTCTCTCTCTCTCTCTCTCTCTCTCTCTCTCTCTCTCTCTCTCTCTCTCTCTCTACCGCCCTCTCGCTCTCTCTGTCATTCTCTCTATCTCTCTCCGTGTGTGTGTGTGTGTGTGTGTGTGTGTGTGTGTGTGTGTGTCCATCCATATTTCCCTGTTTATGAAAAACGTTTTAGACACCCCCCGCCCCTCCTACACCCCTCAGCATCATTAATTTCACTCTCTTCTCTTCTCTTTACTACTTGATCTTTCCTTTTTAGTTATATTTATCCTCTCTGGCTTGGCTCAGTACATACATGCAGTATCTCTGACGCCCACACTTCCGAAACACCACTTCATGACCTAGGTCGTGAACCACCTTTCCCTTCTATTCCCATCCTTTATTCTTCCCTTCTCTCCCACCTGACGAAGGAACTCTGTTCCGAAAGCTTGTCCCTTTGTCCCTTTTTTTCTGTTTTTTCATTTTGTGTTACTATCGGCGGTACAGCACAATGGTAAGTACTGGCCAGCCATTCTATCTCATTTCAACAATATTTATTATCTCTGAGGAGAATTTTCATCATTAATCGAATATTACCTTCGTGGTCTACATCCTTCTTATTGTTTCAACTACTTTTATCTGTTTGCTTTCATTCATAACTTTCGTCTGAACTCTTTCCATCTCGCCATTGTTGTCTATATTCCTTCTGTAACGTCTTGTAATTAACTATCCTCCCATATATTTCCTACAATTGTGCAATTTTACGCCCACATCCTTTTATTTGATCATTTACTAAACAGTCATTTTTTAAAGAAACGCCTCCCTTACTGGAGATTGTTGCAACAATCCAACATTTTTGCATTGTTTACAATTTATTTCGACCATAATCCCAGCGACTTTTTCGTTATGGCTACTGTATAATGGCGTTTTTGGTTGTTTATCTGCGGTTTGACCATAAAATTTGTGCCGCTGGTAAGTTTTAAGGTGCCGCCAGCGATCTTTAATGGACGGTAATTACCTTTTTATGTGCAGCTAGCGATCGTTTTTCTGCCGCCTAAAACCCTTTTTTCGGCCCTCTACGATCATTTTTCACCGGCACTTGGTAATTACAATTTCGTAGTAAATTCTTTCGTTGAACTTTTTTATATATTGATTTTTTTTTTTTTTTTTTTTTTTTAATATTTTCGATAAATTTTCATCCTATTATACCCCTTTGTGTGTTCGTGTGTGTGTATGTGTATGATATATAACTTATTATTATTATTATTATTATTATTTCAAACCTATTATCCACCATGTATCCCAACCCTATACCACAGTACCTTCAGTCATTCCGCAAACATGCATTTGCTATAGCCAAACTGCAATCCCACATTCTTTTCCTCCAGTCCTGTTTGTCATTTGGAACAATCCCCAAAGGACTCACCTTAAAAGTTCCCATCTCTGGATGCAATCCTTGTCTCCATCAGTCCCTCCTACAGTTTCAAATTCAGCAGTCCTTAGCTCTCACCCGTCTTATCCTCCAACAGTATGTTGCCTCGTGTAACCACCACTCCCAACAACTCCTCTCTCTCTCCAAAATACTCCTCCTCTCAGCACCTGGCTCAAATAACACACTTGGATCCATAATACAACAAGCCAACTGTAAACTTGAACTGAATGCCGCACAACACCTTAGAAAACTGTCCAAACTACTGGTCCATCATATCAGAAGTGGTATCCCTCTTCCCATAATCCACAACCACCCACCACACCACCACCCTCAAAACCCCCCACTCATTGGCAACAAACCAAGCCTGTCTTCCCTACTGAATCTTCCAATCCCAGCACACACCCCTCCTAGAACCTATCACAACCGTCACCACATGCAGAAACCACCCAATACCAATTCCAATTCAGTCCTTAACCTCTCATCCAAATCCCTCTCCATTCCAGAAATATCTGTCCTGTCTAAAGGCTTAACCTTCTGTCCTACACCTAAATTTAATCACACTGCCCTGGTCAAGGATCTCCTCTCATTCACCCGTAACCTCAACTGGAAATACCACTTCAGCACCCAGTCACAACCCCCAGGCAGCAGAGCCGCTGTTGAACCCTGTCTTGAACAATTCCGACCTCCCTCCCAAAAAGATCCTCCTGCTCTTCCTCAAAACCATCCCTTGCAGGCATTCCAGGAATTCCTCACATCAAGCATTGCTTCCCAATCCTTCCTGAACAACATACCAACCACTCCTAACATCAACCCAGCTGAATCCAAAGCCATCCGAGAGCTGAAAGCGGACCGCTCCATTGTAATTCTCCCAGCGGACAAGGGTTCCACAACTGTGGTACTTGATCGAGGGGAGTATGTGGCAGAAGGGCTGCGTCAACTCTCGGACACCTCTACCTACAAACCTATTCCTTATGACCCCATTCCCTCAGTCCAGGCTGAACTACAGAAAATTCTTAAAACCCTAGGTCCGTTACAAGGTCTCACCACTGCCTCCTTAGAACTTCTCTCTCCGCCTGAACCTCGCATGCCTACCTTTTACCTACTCCCTAAAATCCATAAAGAGAATCATCCTGGCCGTCCCATAGTAGCAGGTTTCAAAGCTCCAACAGAACGTGTCTCAGCTCTGGTAGACCAACACCTCCAACCTATAACCTGCAGGCTCCCATCCTATATCAAAGATACAAACCACTTTCTGGAACGCCTCAAATCCATCCCCATGCCCCTCCCACGTGATAGCTTCCTTGTCACCATTGATGCTACATCCCTGTACACCAACATCCCTCACACCCATGGTCTATCAGCTCTGGAACACTATCTTTCCCAACGCCCACCTGAAAGCCTCCCAAAAACCTCATTCCTTGTCACACTTGCTAATTTCATACTCAACAATAATTACTTCACCTTTGAGGGCCAGACCTACAAACAAATCAGGGGGACAGCTATGGGTACCAGGATGGCCCCTTCCTATGCCAACCTCTTCATGGGCCGCATGGAAGAGGCATTCCTTAAGACACAGAAGTTGCCTCCCCTGGTTTGGTATAGATTCATAGATGATATATTTATGGTCTGGACTCACGGTGAAGAAACCCTTCTGAACTTCCTCCACGACCTTAACTCCTTCTCCAGCCTTAAATTCACCTGGTCCTTCTCCAAAACTCAAACCACCTTCCTTGATGTTGACCTTCACCTTGCTGAGTCTCACATCCACACCTCAGTCCATATTAAACCCACTAACAAACAACAGTACCTCCACTTTGACAGCTGCCATCCCTTCCATATTAAACGATCCCTTCCCTACAGCCTGGGCATCCGTGGGAAACGTATCTGTTCCAGTTCCGAATCCCTCACCAGCTACAACAACAATCTATCCAATGCTTTCCTCTCCCGCAACTACCCTACAGACCTCGTCCACAAACAGATCTCACGAGCTGTCCATTCCTCTCCCTCCAAAAACAATGTTCCTAACCCCAGACCACCCAGAAGCACTCCCTTAGTCACCCAGTACCATCCTGGCCTGGAATGCCTCAACAAATTCCTCAAACAGGGCTATGACTTTCTCAAGTCATGCCCTGAAATGAGACCATCACTCCAAACTGTTCTTCCCACACCACCCAGAGTAGCCTTCCGCCGTCCTCCCAACCTCCGCAACATCCTTGTCCAACCTTACAACATCCCAAAACCACCCTCCCTACCTAATGGTTCCTACCCCTGCAACCGATCCCGCTGCAAAACCTGTCCAATGCATCCTCCCACTACCACATACTCCAGCCCCACCACAGGAAAAACCTACCCAATTCAAGGCAGGGCCACATGTGAGACAACGCATGTCATATACCAGCTGACATGTGTCCACTGTTCAGCCTTTTATGTTGGTATGACTACCAACAAATTGGCTGAGCGGATGAATGGGCATAGACGAACTGTTCGCCTGGGGGACACCCAATATCCTGTGGCAGAACATGCCCTCCAGCATAACTCCAGGGACCTGGGCACGTGTTACACCACACGTGCCATTTGGATAGTACCAACCAACACCAGTCCCTCAGAGCTACGGAGGTGGGAACTTGCCCTCCAACATATCCTCTCCTCCCGCCACCCCCCTGGCCTAAATCTACGCTAACCCCTCCCCTTCCTCCATCCTCAGCTCACCTATTCACTATCCGTTCCTTACCCCCCCCCCCCCCCCTCTCTCTCTCTCTCTCTCTCTCTCTCTCTCTCTCTCTCTCTCTCTCTACCGCCCTCTCGCTCTCTCTGTCATTCTCTCTATCTCTCTCCGTGTGTGTGTGTGTGTGTGTGTGTGTGTGTGTGTGTGTGTGTCCATCCATATTTCCCTGTTTATGAAAAACGTTTTAGACACCCCCCCGCCCCTCCTACACCCCTCAGCATCATTAATTTCACTCTCTTCTCTTCTCTTTACTACTTGATCTTTCCTTTTTAGTTATATTTATCCTCTCTGGCTTGGCTCAGTACATACATGCAGAATCTCTGACGCCCACACTTCCGAAACACCACTTCATGACCTAGGTCGTGAACCACCTTTCCCTTCTATTCCCATCCTTTATTCTTCCCTTCTCTCCCACCTGACGAAGGAACTCTGTTCCGAAAGCTTGTCCCTTTGTCCCTTTTTTTCTGTTTTTTCATTTTGTGTTACTATCGGCGGTACAGCACAATGGTAAGTACTGGCCAGCCATTCTATCTCATTTCAACAATATTTATTATCTCTGAGGAGAATTTTCATCATTAATCGAATATTACCTTCGTGGTCTACATCCTTCTTATTGTTTCAACTACTTTTATCTGTTTGCTTTCATTCATAACTTTCGTCTGAACTCTTTCCATCTCGCCATTGTTGTCTATATTCCTTCTGTAACGTCTTGTAATTAACTATCCTCCCATATATTTCCTACAATTGTGCAATTTTACGCCCACATCCTTTTATTTGATCATTTACTAAACAGTCATTTTTTAAAGAAACGCCTCCCTTACTGGAGATTGTTGCAACAATCCAACATTTTGGCATTGTTTACAATTTATTTCGACCATAATCCCAGCGACTTTTTCGTTATGGCTACTGTATAAATTTTGTGCCGCTGGTAAGTTTTAAGGTGCCGCCAGCGATCTTTAATGGACGGTAATTACCTTTTTATGTGCAGCTAGCGATCGTTTTTCTGCCGCCTAAAACCCTTTTTTCGGCCCTCTACGATCATTTTTCACCGGCACTTGGTAATTACAATTTCGTAGTAAATTCTTTCGTTGAACTTTTTTATATATTGATTTTTTTTTTTTTTTTTAATATTTTCGATAAATTTTCATCCTATTATACCCCTTTGTGTGTTCGTGTGTGTGTATGTGTATGATATATAACTTATTATTATTATTATTATTATTATTTCAAACCTATTATCCACCATGTATCCCAACCCTATACCACAGTACCTTCAGTCATTCCGCAAACATGCATTTGCTATAGCCAAACTGCAATCCCACATTCTTTTCCTCCAGTCCTGTTTGTCATTTGGAACAATCCCCAAAGGACTCACCTTAAAAGTTCCCATCTCTGGATGCAATCCTTGTCTCCATCAGTCCCTCCTACAGTTTCAAATTCAGCAGTCCTTAGCTCTCACCCGTCTTATCCTCCAACAGTATGTTGCCTCGTGTAACCACCACTCCCAACAACTCCTCTCTCTCTCCAAAATACTCCTCCTCTCAGCACCTGGCTCAAATAACACACTTGGATCCATAATACAACAAGCCAACTGTAAACTTGAACTGAATGCCGCACAACACCTTAGAAAACTGTCCAAACTACTGGTCCATCATATCAGAAGTGGTATCCCTCTTCCCATAATCCACAACCACCCACCACACCACCACCCTCAAAACCCCCCACTCATTGGCAACAAACCAAGCCTGTCTTCCCTACTGAATCTTCCAATCCCAGCACACACCCCTCCTAGAACCTATCACAACCGTCACCACATGCAGAAACCACCCAATACCAATTCCAATTCAGTCCTTAACCTCTCATCCAAATCCCTCTCCATTCCAGAAATATCTGTCCTGTCTAAAGGCTTAACCTTCTGTTCTACACCTAAATTTAATCACACTGCCCTGGTCAAGGATCTCCTCTCATTCACCCATAACCTCAACTGGAAATACCACTTCAGCACCCAGTCACAACCCCCAGGCAGCAGAGCCGCTGTTGAACCCTGTCTTGAACAATTCCGACCTCCCTCCCAAAAAGATCCTCCTGCTCTTCCTCAAAACCATCCCTTGCAGGCATTCCAGGAATTCCTCACATCAAGCATTGCTTCCCAATCCTTCCTGAACAACATACCAACCACTCCTAACATCAACCCAGCTGAATCCAAAGCCATCCGAGAGCTGAAAGCGGACCGCTCCATTGTAATTCTCCCAGCGGACAAGGGTTCCACAACTGTGGTACTTGATCGAGGGGAGTATGTGGCAGAAGGGCTGCGTCAACTCTCGGACACCTCTACCTACAAACCTATTCCTTATGACCCCATTCCCTCAGTCCAGGCTGAACTACAGAAAATTCTTAAAACCCTAGGTCCGTTACAAGGTCTCACCACTGCCTCCTTAGAACTTCTCTCTCCGCCTGAACCTCGCATGCCTACCTTTTACCTACTCCCTAAAATCCATAAAGAGAATCATCCTGGCCGTCCCATAGTAGCAGGTTTCAAAGCTCCAACAGAACGTGTCTCAGCTCTGGTAGACCAACACCTCCAACCTATAACCTGCAGGCTCCCATCCTATATCAAAGATACAAACCACTTTCTGGAACGCCTCAAATCCATCCCTATGCCCCTCCCACGTGATAGCTTCCTTGTCACCATTGATGCTACATCCCTGTACACCAACATCCCTCACACCCATGGTCTATCAGCTCTGGAACACTATCTTTCCCAACGCCCACCTGAAAGCCTCCCAAAAACCTCATTCCTTGTCACACTTGCTAATTTCATACTCAACAATAATTACTTCACCTTTGAGGGCCAGACCTACAAACAAATCAGGGGGACAGCTATGGGTACCAGGATGGCCCCTTCCTATGCCAACCTCTTCATGGGCCGCATGGAAGAGGCATTCCTTAAGACACAGAAGTTGCCTCCCCTGGTTTGGTATAGATTCATAGATGATATATTTATGGTCTGGACTCACGGTGAAGAAACCCTTCTGAACTTCCTCCACGACCTTAACTCCTTCTCCAGCCTTAAATTCACCTGGTCCTTCTCCAAAACTCAAACCACCTTCCTTGATGTTGACCTTCACCTTGCTGAGTCTCACATCCACACCTCAGTCCATATTAAACCCACTAACAAACAACAGTACCTCCACTTTGACAGCTGCCATCCCTTCCATATTAAACGATCCCTTCCCTACAGCCTGGGCATCCGTGGGAAACGTATCTGTTCCAGTTCCGAATCCCTCACCAGCTACAACAACAATCTATCCAATGCTTTCCTCTCCCGCAACTACCCTACAGACCTCGTCCACAAACAGATCTCACGAGCTGTCCATTCCTCTCCCTCCAAAAACAATGTTCCTAACCCCAGACCACCCAGAAGCACTCCCTTAGTCACCCAGTACCATCCTGGCCTGGAATGCCTCAACAAATTCCTCAAACAGGGCTATGACTTTCTCAAGTCATGCCCTGAAATGAGACCATCACTCCAAACTGTTCTTCCCACACCACCCAGAGTAGCCTTCCGCCGTCCTCCCAACCTCCGCAACATCCTTGTCCAACCTTACAACATCCCAAAACCACCCTCCCTACCTAATGGTTCCTACCCCTGCAACCGATCCCGCTGCAAAACCTGTCCAATGCATCCTCCCACTACCACATACTCCAGCCCCACCACAGGAAAAACCTACCCAATTCAAGGCAGGGCCACATGTGAGACAACGCATGTCATATACCAGCTGACATGTGTCCACTGTTCAGCCTTTTATGTTGGTATGACTACCAACAAATTGGCTGAGCGGATGAATGGGCATAGACGAACTGTTCGCCTGGGGGACACCCAATATCCTGTGGCAGAACATGCCCTCCAGCATAACTCCAGGGACCTGGGCACGTGTTACACCACACGTGCCATTTGGATAGTACCAACCAACACCAGTCCCTCAGAGCTACGGAGGTGGGAACTTGCCCTCCAACATATCCTCTCCTCCCGCCACCCCCCTGGCCTAAATCTACGCTAACCCCTCCCCTTCCTCCATCCTCAGCTCACCTATTCACTATCCGTTCCTTACCCCCCCCCCCCTCTCTCTCTCTCTCTCTCTCTCTCTCTCTACCGCCCTCTCGCTCTCTCTGTCATTCTCTCTATCTCTCTCCGTGTGTGTGTGTGTGTGTGTGTGTGTGTGTGTGTCCATCCATATTTCCCTGTTTATGAAAAACGTTTTAGACACCCCCCCGCCCCTCCTACACCCCTCAGCATCATTAATTTCACTCTCTTCTCTTCTCTTTACTACTTGATCTTTCCTTTTTAGTTATATTTATCCTCTCTGGCTTGGCTCAGTACATACATGCAGTATCTCTGACGCCCACACTTCCGAAACACCACTTCATGACCTAGGTCGTGAACCACCTTTCCCTTCTATTCCCATCCTTTATTCTTCCCTTCTCTCCCACCTGACGAAGGAACTCTGTTCCGAAAGCTTGTCCCTTTGTCCCTTTTTTTCTGTTTTTTCATTTTGTGTTACTATCGGCGGTACAGCACAATGGTAAGTACTGGCCAGCCATTCTATCTCATTTCAACAATATTTATTATCTCTGAGGAGAATTTTCATCATTAATCGAATATTACCTTCGTGGTCTACATCCTTCTTATTGTTTCAACTACTTTTATCTGTTTGCTTTCATTCATAACTTTCGTCTGAACTCTTTCCATCTCGCCATTGTTGTCTATATTCCTTCTGTAACGTCTTGTAATTAACTATCCTCCCATATATTTCCTACAATTGTGCAATTTTACGCCCACATCCTTTTATTTGATCATTTACTAAACAGTCATTTTTTAAAGAAACGCCTCCCTTACTGGAGATTGTTGCAACAATCCAACATTTTGGCATTGTTTACAATTTATTTCGACCATAATCCCAGCGACTTTTTCGTTATGGCTACTGTATAATGGCGTTTTTGGTTGTTTATCTGCGGTTTGACCATAAAATTTGTGCCGCTGGTAAGTTTTAAGGTGCCGCCAGCGATCTTTAATGGACGGTAATTACCTTTTTATGTGCAGCTAGCGATCGTTTTTCTGCCGCCTAAAACCCTTTTTTCGGCCCTCTACGATCATTTTTCACCGGCACTTGGTAATTACAATTTCGTAGTAAATTCTTTCGTTGAACTTTTTTATATATTGATTTTTTTTTTTTTTTAATATTTTCGATAAATTTTCATCCTATTATACCCCTTTGTGTGTTCGTGTGTGTGTATGTGTATGATATATAACTTATTATTATTATTATTATTATTTCAAACCTATTATCCACCATGTATCCCAACCCTATACCACAGTACCTTCAGTCATTCCGCAAACATGCATTTGCTATAGCCAAACTGCAATCCCACATTCTTTTCCTCCAGTCCTGTTTGTCATTTGGAACAATCCCCAAAGGACTCACCTTAAAAGTTCCCATCTCTGGATGCAATCCTTGTCTCCATCAGTCCCTCCTACAGTTTCAAATTCAGCAGTCCTTAGCTCTCACCCGTCTTATCCTCCAACAGTATGTTGCCTCGTGTAACCACCACTCCCAACAACTCCTCTCTCTCTCCAAAATACTCCTCCTCTCAGCACCTGGCTCAAATAACACACTTGGATCCATAATACAACAAGCCAACTGTAAACTTGAACTGAATGCCGCACAACACCTTAGAAAACTGTCCAAACTACTGGTCCATCATATCAGAAGTGGTATCCCTCTTCCCATAATCCACAACCACCCACCACACCACCACCCTCAAAACCCCCCACTCATTGGCAACAAACCAAGCCTGTCTTCCCTACTGAATCTTCCAATCCCAGCACACACCCCTCCTAGAACCTATCACAACCGTCACCACATGCAGAAACCACCCAATACCAATTCCAATTCAGTCCTTAACCTCTCATCCAAATCCCTCTCCATTCCAGAAATATCTGTCCTGTCTAAAGGCTTAACCTTCTGTCCTACACCTAAATTTAATCACACTGCCCTGGTCAAGGATCTCCTCTCATTCACCCGTAACCTCAACTGGAAATACCACTTCAGCACCCAGTCACAACCCCCAGGCAGCAGAGCCGCTGTTGAACCCTGTCTTGAACAATTCCGACCTCCCTCCCAAAAAGATCCTCCTGCTCTTCCTCAAAACCATCCCTTGCAGGCATTCCAGGAATTCCTCACATCAAGCATTGCTTCCCAATCCTTCCTGAACAACATACCAACCACTCCTAACATCAACCCAGCTGAATCCAAAGCCATCCGAGAGCTGAAAGCGGACCGCTCCATTGTAATTCTCCCAGCGGACAAGGGTTCCACAACTGTGGTACTTGATCGAGGGGAGTATGTGGCAGAAGGGCTGCGTCAACTCTCGGACACCTCTACCTACAAACCTATTCCTTATGACCCCATTCCCTCAGTCCAGGCTGAACTACAGAAAATTCTTAAAACCCTAGGTCCGTTACAAGGTCTCACCACTGCCTCCTTAGAACTTCTCTCTCCGCCTGAACCTCGCATGCCTACCTTTTACCTACTCCCTAAAATCCATAAAGAGAATCATCCTGGCCGTCCCATAGTAGCAGGTTTCAAAGCTCCAACAGAACGTGTCTCAGCTCTGGTAGACCAACACCTCCAACCTATAACCTGCAGGCTCCCATCCTATATCAAAGATACAAACCACTTTCTGGAACGCCTCAAATCCATCCCTATGCCCCTCCCACGTGATAGCTTCCTTGTCACCATTGATGCTACATCCCTGTACACCAACATCCCTCACACCCATGGTCTATCAGCTCTGGAACACTATCTTTCCCAACGCCCACCTGAAAGCCTCCCAAAAACCTCATTCCTTGTCACACTTGCTAATTTCATACTCAACAATAATTACTTCACCTTTGAGGGCCAGACCTACAAACAAATCAGGGGGACAGCTATGGGTACCAGGATGGCCCCTTCCTATGCCAACCTCTTCATGGGCCGCATGGAAGAGGCATTCCTTAAGACACAGAAGTTGCCTCCCCTGGTTTGGTATAGATTCATAGATGATATATTTATGGTCTGGACTCACGGTGAAGAAACCCTTCTGAACTTCCTCCACGACCTTAACTCCTTCTCCAGCCTTAAATTCACCTGGTCCTTCTCCAAAACTCAAACCACCTTCCTTGATGTTGACCTTCACCTTGCTGAGTCTCACATCCACACCTCAGTCCATATTAAACCCACTAACAAACAACAGTACCTCCACTTTGACAGCTGCCATCCCTTCCATATTAAACGATCCCTTCCCTACAGCCTGGGCATCCGTGGGAAACGTATCTGTTCCAGTTCCGAATCCCTCACCAGCTACAACAACAATCTATCCAATGCTTTCCTCTCCCGCAACTACCCTACAGACCTCGTCCACAAACAGATCTCACGAGCTGTCCATTCCTCTCCCTCCAAAAACAATGTTCCTAACCCCAGACCACCCAGAAGCACTCCCTTAGTCACCCAGTACCATCCTGGCCTGGAATGCCTCAACAAATTCCTCAAACAGGGCTATGACTTTCTCAAGTCATGCCCTGAAATGAGACCATCACTCCAAACTGTTCTTCCCACACCACCCAGAGTAGCCTTCCGCCGTCCTCCCAACCTCCGCAACATCCTTGTCCAACCTTACAACATCCCAAAACCACCCTCCCTACCTAATGGTTCCTACCCCTGCAACCGATCCCGCTGCAAAACCTGTCCAATGCATCCTCCCACTACCACATACTCCAGCCCCACCACAGGAAAAACCTACCCAATTCAAGGCAGGGCCACATGTGAGACAACGCATGTCATATACCAGCTGACATGTGTCCACTGTTCAGCCTTTTATGTTGGTATGACTACCAACAAATTGGCTGAGCGGATGAATGGGCATAGACGAACTGTTCGCCTGGGGGACACCCAATATCCTGTGGCAGAACATGCCCTCCAGCATAACTCCAGGGACCTGGGCACGTGTTACACCACACGTGCCATTTGGATAGTACCAACCAACACCAGTCCCTCAGAGCTACGGAGGTGGGAACTTGCCCTCCAACATATCCTCTCCTCCCGCCACCCCCCTGGCCTAAATCTACGCTAACCCCTCCCCTTCCTCCATCCTCAGCTCACCTATTCACTATCCGTTCCTTACCCCCCCCCCCCTCTCTCTCTCTCTCTCTCTCTCTCTCTCTCTCTCTCTCTCTCTCTCTCTCTCTCTCTACCGCCCTCTCGCTCTCTCTGTCATTCTCTCTATCTCTCTCCGTGTGTGTGTGTGTGTGTGTGTGTGTGTGTGTGTGTGTCCATCCATATTTCCCTGTTTATGAAAAACGTTTTAGACACCCCCCCGCCCCTCCTACACCCCTCAGCATCATTAATTTCACTCTCTTCTCTTCTCTTTACTACTTGATCTTTCCTTTTTAGTTATATTTATCCTCTCTGGCTTGGCTCAGTACATACATGCAGTATCTCTGACGCCCACACTTCCGAAACACCACTTCATGACCTAGGTCGTGAACCACCTTTCCCTTCTATTCCCATCCTTTATTCTTCCCTTCTCTCCCACCTGACGAAGGAACTCTGTTCCGAAAGCTTGTCCCTTTGTCCCTTTTTTTCTGTTTTTTCATTTTGTGTTACTATCGGCGGTACAGCACAATGGTAAGTACTGGCCAGCCATTCTATCTCATTTCAACAATATTTATTATCTCTGAGGAGAATTTTCATCATTAATCGAATATTACCTTCGTGGTCTACATCCTTCTTATTGTTTCAACTACTTTTATCTGTTTGCTTTCATTCATAACTTTCGTCTGAACTCTTTCCATCTCGCCATTGTTGTCTATATTCCTTCTGTAACGTCTTGTAATTAACTATCCTCCCATATATTTCCTACAATTGTGCAATTTTACGCCCACATCCTTTTATTTGATCATTTACTAAACAGTCATTTTTTAAAGAAACGCCTCCCTTACTGGAGATTGTTGCAACAATCCAACATTTTGGCATTGTTTACAATTTATTTCGACCATAATCCCAGCGACTTTTTCGTTATGGCTACTGTATAATGGCGTTTTTGGTTGTTTATCTGCGGTTTGACCATAAAATTTGTGCCGCTGGTAAGTTTTAAGGTGCCGCCAGCGATCTTTAATGGACGGTAATTACCTTTTTATGTGCAGCTAGCGATCGTTTTTCTGCCGCCTAAAACCCTTTTTTCGGCCCTCTACGATCATTTTTCACCGGCACTTGGTAATTACAATTTCGTAGTAAATTCTTTCGTTGAACTTTTTTATATATTGATTTTTTTTTTTTTTTTTAATATTTTCGATAAATTTTCATCCTATTATACCCCTTTGTGTGTTCGTGTGTGTGTATGTGTATGATATATAACTTATTATTATTATT
Source organism: Locusta migratoria (assembly GCA_026315105.1). Taxonomy (NCBI): domain Eukaryota; kingdom Metazoa; phylum Arthropoda; class Insecta; order Orthoptera; family Acrididae; genus Locusta; species Locusta migratoria. The sequence continues at coordinate 783,684,536 of CM048744.1, forward strand.
ATTATTATTTCAAACCTATTATCCACCATGTATCCCAACCCTATACCACAGTACCTTCAGTCATTCCGCAAACATGCATTTGCTATAGCCAAACTGCAATCCCACATTCTTTTCCTCCAGTCCTGTTTGTCATTTGGAACAATCCCCAAAGGACTCACCTTAAAAGTTCCCATCTCTGGATGCAATCCTTGTCTCCATCAGTCCCTCCTACAGTTTCAAATTCAGCAGTCCTTAGCTCTCACCCGTCTTATCCTCCAACAGTATGTTGCCTCGTGTAACCACCACTCCCAACAACTCCTCTCTCTCTCCAAAATACTCCTCCTCTCAGCACCTGGCTCAAATAACACACTTGGATCCATAATACAACAAGCCAACTGTAAACTTGAACTGAATGCCGCACAACACCTTAGAAAACTGTCCAAACTACTGGTCCATCATATCAGAAGTGGTATCCCTCTTCCCATAATCCACAACCACCCACCACACCACCACCCTCAAAACCCCCCACTCATTGGCAACAAACCAAGCCTGTCTTCCCTACTGAATCTTCCAATCCCAGCACACACCCCTCCTAGAACCTATCACAACCGTCACCACATGCAGAAACCACCCAATACCAATTCCAATTCAGTCCTTAACCTCTCATCCAAATCCCTCTCCATTCCAGAAATATCTGTCCTGTCTAAAGGCTTAACCTTCTGTCCTACACCTAAATTTAATCACACTGCCCTGGTCAAGGATCTCCTCTCATTCACCCGTAACCTCAACTGGAAATACCACTTCAGCACCCAGTCACAACCCCCAGGCAGCAGAGCCGCTGTTGAACCCTGTCTTGAACAATTCCGACCTCCCTCCCAAAAAGATCCTCCTGCTCTTCCTCAAAACCATCCCTTGCAGGCATTCCAGGAATTCCTCACATCAAGCATTGCTTCCCAATCCTTCCTGAACAACATACCAACCACTCCTAACATCAACCCAGCTGAATCCAAAGCCATCCGAGAGCTGAAAGCGGACCGCTCCATTGTAATTCTCCCAGCGGACAAGGGTTCCACAACTGTGGTACTTGATCGAGGGGAGTATGTGGCAGAAGGGCTGCGTCAACTCTCGGACACCTCTACCTACAAACCTATTCCTTATGACCCCATTCCCTCAGTCCAGGCTGAACTACAGAAAATTCTTAAAACCCTAGGTCCGTTACAAGGTCTCACCACTGCCTCCTTAGAACTTCTCTCTCCGCCTGAACCTCGCATGCCTACCTTTTACCTACTCCCTAAAATCCATAAAGAGAATCATCCTGGCCGTCCCATAGTAGCAGGTTTCAAAGCTCCAACAGAACGTGTCTCAGCTCTGGTAGACCAACACCTCCAACCTATAACCTGCAGGCTCCCATCCTATATCAAAGATACAAACCACTTTCTGGAACGCCTCAAATCCATCCCCATGCCCCTCCCACGTGATAGCTTCCTTGTCACCATTGATGCTACATCCCTGTACACCAACATCCCTCACACCCATGGTCTATCAGCTCTGGAACACTATCTTTCCCAACGCCCACCTGAAAGCCTCCCAAAAACCTCATTCCTTGTCACACTTGCTAATTTCATACTCAACAATAATTACTTCACCTTTGAGGGCCAGACCTACAAACAAATCAGGGGGACAGCTATGGGTACCAGGATGGCCCCTTCCTATGCCAACCTCTTCATGGGCCGCATGGAAGAGGCATTCCTTAAGACACAGAAGTTGCCTCCCCTGGTTTGGTATAGATTCATAGATGATATATTTATGGTCTGGACTCACGGTGAAGAAACCCTTCTGAACTTCCTCCACGACCTTAACTCCTTCTCCAGCCTTAAATTCACCTGGTCCTTCTCCAAAACTCAAACCACCTTCCTTGATGTTGACCTTCACCTTGCTGAGTCTCACATCCACACCTCAGTCCATATTAAACCCACTAACAAACAACAGTACCTCCACTTTGACAGCTGCCATCCCTTCCATATTAAACGATCCCTTCCCTACAGCCTGGGCATCCGTGGGAAACGTATCTGTTCCAGTTCCGAATCCCTCACCAGCTACAACAACAATCTATCCAATGCTTTCCTCTCCCGCAACTACCCTACAGACCTCGTCCACAAACAGATCTCACGAGCTGTCCATTCCTCTCCCTCCAAAAACAATGTTCCTAACCCCAGACCACCCAGAAGCACTCCCTTAGTCACCCAGTACCATCCTGGCCTGGAATGCCTCAACAAATTCCTCAAACAGGGCTATGACTTTCTCAAGTCATGCCCTGAAATGAGACCATCACTCCAAACTGTTCTTCCCACACCACCCAGAGTAGCCTTCCGCCGTCCTCCCAACCTCCGCAACATCCTTGTCCAACCTTACAACATCCCAAAACCACCCTCCCTACCTAATGGTTCCTACCCCTGCAACCGATCCCGCTGCAAAACCTGTCCAATGCATCCTCCCACTACCACATACTCCAGCCCCACCACAGGAAAAACCTACCCAATTCAAGGCAGGGCCACATGTGAGACAACGCATGTCATATACCAGCTGACATGTGTCCACTGTTCAGCCTTTTATGTTGGTATGACTACCAACAAATTGGCTGAGCGGATGAATGGGCATAGACGAACTGTTCGCCTGGGGGACACCCAATATCCTGTGGCAGAACATGCCCTCCAGCATAACTCCAGGGACCTGGGCACGTGTTACACCACACGTGCCATTTGGATAGTACCAACCAACACCAGTCCCTCAGAGCTACGGAGGTGGGAACTTGCCCTCCAACATATCCTCTCCTCCCGCCACCCCCCTGGCCTAAATCTACGCTAACCCCTCCCCTTCCTCCATCCTCAGCTCACCTATTCACTATCCGTTCCTTACCCCCCCCCCCCCCCCTCTCTCTCTCTCTCTCTCTCTCTCTCTCTCTCTACCGCCCTCTCGCTCTCTCTGTCATTCTCTCTATCTCTCTCCGTGTGTGTGTGTGTGTGTGTGTGTGTGTGTGTGTGTGTGTGTGTGTCCATCCATATTTCCCTGTTTATGAAAAACGTTTTAGACACCCCCCCGCCCCTCCTACACCCCTCAGCATCATTAATTTCACTCTCTTCTCTTCTCTTTACTACTTGATCTTTCCTTTTTAGTTATATTTATCCTCTCTGGCTTGGCTCAGTACATACATGCAGTATCTCTGACGCCCACACTTCCGAAACACCACTTCATGACCTAGGTCGTGAACCACCTTTCCCTTCTATTCCCATCCTTTATTCTTCCCTTCTCTCCCACCTGACGAAGGAACTCTGTTCCGAAAGCTTGTCCCTTTGTCCCTTTTTTTCTGTTTTTTCATTTTGTGTTACTATCGGCGGTACAGCACAATGGTAAGTACTGGCCAGCCATTCTATCTCATTTCAACAATATTTATTATCTCTGAGGAGAATTTTCATCATTAATCGAATATTACCTTCGTGGTCTACATCCTTCTTATTGTTTCAACTACTTTTATCTGTTTGCTTTCATTCATAACTTTCGTCTGAACTCTTTCCATCTCGCCATTGTTGTCTATATTCCTTCTGTAACGTCTTGTAATTAACTATCCTCCCATATATTTCCTACAATTGTGCAATTTTACGCCCACATCCTTTTATTTGATCATTTACTAAACAGTCATTTTTTAAAGAAACGCCTCCCTTACTGGAGATTGTTGCAACAATCCAACATTTTGGCATTGTTTACAATTTATTTCGACCATAATCCCAGCGACTTTTTCGTTATGGCTACTGTATAATGGCGTTTTTGGTTGTTTATCTGCGGTTTGACCATAAATTTTGTGCCGCTGGTAAGTTTTAAGGTGCCGCCAGCGATCTTTAATGGACGGTAATTACCTTTTTATGTGCAGCTAGCGATCGTTTTTCTGCCGCCTAAAACCCTTTTTTCGGCCCTCTACGATCATTTTTCACCGGCACTTGGTAATTACAATTTCGTAGTAAATTCTTTCGTTGAACTTTTTTATATATTGATTTTTTTTTTTTTTTAATATTTTCGATAAATTTTCATCCTATTATACCCCTTTGTGTGTTCGTGTGTGTGTATGTGTATGATATATAACTTATTATTATTATTATTATTATTTCAAACCTATTATCCACCATGTATCCCAACCCTATACCACAGTACCTTCAGTCATTCCGCAAACATGCATTTGCTATAGCCAAACTGCAATCCCACATTCTTTTCCTCCAGTCCTGTTTGTCATTTGGAACAATCCCCAAAGGACTCACCTTAAAAGTTCCCATCTCTGGATGCAATCCTTGTCTCCATCAGTCCCTCCTACAGTTTCAAATTCAGCAGTCCTTAGCTCTCACCCGTCTTATCCTCCAACAGTATGTTGCCTCGTGTAACCACCACTCCCAACAACTCCTCTCTCTCTCCAAAATACTCCTCCTCTCAGCACCTGGCTCAAATAACACACTTGGATCCATAATACAACAAGCCAACTGTAAACTTGAACTGAATGCCGCACAACACCTTAGAAAACTGTCCAAACTACTGGTCCATCATATCAGAAGTGGTATCCCTCTTCCCATAATCCACAACCACCCACCACACCACCACCCTCAAAACCCCCCACTCATTGGCAACAAACCAAGCCTGTCTTCCCTACTGAATCTTCCAATCCCAGCACACACCCCTCCTAGAACCTATCACAACCGTCACCACATGCAGAAACCACCCAATACCAATTCCAATTCAGTCCTTAACCTCTCATCCAAATCCCTCTCCATTCCAGAAATATCTGTCCTGTCTAAAGGCTTAACCTTCTGTCCTACACCTAAATTTAATCACACTGCCCTGGTCAAGGATCTCCTCTCATTCACCTGTAACCTCAACTGGAAATACCACTTCAGCACCCAGTCACAACCCCCAGGCAGCAGAGCCGCTGTTGAACCCTGTCTTGAACAATTCCGACCTCCCTCCCAAAAAGATCCTCCTGCTCTTCCTCAAAACCATCCCTTGCAGGCATTCCAGGAATTCCTCACATCAAGCATTGCTTCCCAATCCTTCCTGAACAACATACCAACCACTCCTAACATCAACCCAGCTGAATCCAAAGCCATCCGAGAGCTGAAAGCGGACCGCTCCATTGTAATTCTCCCAGCGGACAAGGGTTCCACAACTGTGGTACTTGATCGAGGGGAGTATGTGGCAGAAGGGCTGCGTCAACTCTCGGACACCTCTACCTACAAACCTATTCCTTATGACCCCATTCCCTCAGTCCAGGCTGAACTACAGAAAATTCTTAAAACCCTAGGTCCGTTACAAGGTCTCACCACTGCCTCCTTAGAACTTCTCTCTCCGCCTGAACCTCGCATGCCTACCTTTTACCTACTCCCTAAAATCCATAAAGAGAATCATCCTGGCCGTCCCATAGTAGCAGGTTTCAAAGCTCCAACAGAACGTGTCTCAGCTCTGGTAGACCAACACCTCCAACCTATAACCTGCAGGCTCCCATCCTATATCAAAGATACAAACCACTTTCTGGAACGCCTCAAATCCATCCCCATGCCCCTCCCACGTGATAGCTTCCTTGTCACCATTGATGCTACATCCCTGTACACCAACATCCCTCACACCCATGGTCTATCAGCTCTGGAACACTATCTTTCCCAACGCCCACCTGAAAGCCTCCCAAAAACCTCATTCCTTGTCACACTTGCTAATTTCATACTCAACAATAATTACTTCACCTTTGAGGGCCAGACCTACAAACAAATCAGGGGGACAGCTATGGGTACCAGGATGGCCCCTTCCTATGCCAACCTCTTCATGGGCCGCATGGAAGAGGCATTCCTTAAGACACAGAAGTTGCCTCCCCTGGTTTGGTATAGATTCATAGATGATATATTTATGGTCTGGACTCACGGTGAAGAAACCCTTCTGAACTTCCTCCACGACCTTAACTCCTTCTCCAGCCTTAAATTCACCTGGTCCTTCTCCAAAACTCAAACCACCTTCCTTGATGTTGACCTTCACCTTGCTGAGTCTCACATCCACACCTCAGTCCATATTAAACCCACTAACAAACAACAGTACCTCCACTTTGACAGCTGCCATCCCTTCCATATTAAACGATCCCTTCCCTACAGCCTGGGCATCCGTGGGAAACGTATCTGTTCCAGTTCCGAATCCCTCACCAGCTACAACAACAATCTATCCAATGCTTTCCTCTCCCGCAACTACCCTACAGACCTCGTCCACAAACAGATCTCACGAGCTGTCCATTCCTCTCCCTCCAAAAACAATGTTCCTAACCCCAGACCACCCAGAAGCACTCCCTTAGTCACCCAGTACCATCCTGGCCTGGAATGCCTCAACAAATTCCTCAAACAGGGCTATGACTTTCTCAAGTCATGCCCTGAAATGAGACCATCACTCCAAACTGTTCTTCCCACACCACCCAGAGTAGCCTTCCGCCGTCCTCCCAACCTCCGCAACATCCTTGTCCAACCTTACAACATCCCAAAACCACCCTCCCTACCTAATGGTTCCTACCCCTGCAACCGATCCCGCTGCAAAACCTGTCCAATGCATCCTCCCACTACCACATACTCCAGCCCCACCACAGGAAAAACCTACCCAATTCAAGGCAGGGCCACATGTGAGACAACGCATGTCATATACCAGCTGACATGTGTCCACTGTTCAGCCTTTTATGTTGGTATGACTACCAACAAATTGGCTGAGCGGATGAATGGGCATAGACGAACTGTTCGCCTGGGGGACACCCAATATCCTGTGGCAGAACATGCCCTCCAGCATAACTCCAGGGACCTGGGCACGTGTTACACCACACGTGCCATTTGGATAGTACCAACCAACACCAGTCCCTCAGAGCTACGGAGGTGGGAACTTGCCCTCCAACATATCCTCTCCTCCCGCCACCCCCCTGGCCTAAATCTACGCTAACCCCTCCCCTTCCTCCATCCTCAGCTCACCTATTCACTATCCGTTACTTACCCCCCCCCCCCCTCTCTCTCTCTCTCTCTCTCTCTCTCTCTCTACCGCCCTCTCGCTCTCTCTGTCATTCTCTCTATCTCTCTCCGTGTGTGTGTGTGTGTGTGTGTGTGTGTGTGTGTGTGTGTGTGTGTGTCCATCCATATTTCCCTGTTTATGAAAAACGTTTTAGACACCCCCCGCCCCTCCTACACCCCTCAGCATCATTAATTTCACTCTCTTCTCTTCTCTTTACTACTTGATCTTTCCTTTTTAGTTATATTTATCCTCTCTGGCTTGGCTCAGTACATACATGCAGTATCTCTGACGCCCACACTTCCGAAACACCACTTCATGACCTAGGTCGTGAACCACCTTTCCCTTCTATTCCCATCCTTTATTCTTCCCTTCTCTCCCACCTGACGAAGGAACTCTGTTCCGAAAGCTTGTCCCTTTGTCCCTTTTTTTCTGTTTTTTCATTTTGTGTTACTATCGGCGGTACAGCACAATGGTAAGTACTGGCCAGCCATTCTATCTCATTTCAACAATATTTATTATCTCTGAGGAGAATTTTCATCATTAATCGAATATTACCTTCGTGGTCTACATCCTTCTTATTGTTTCAACTACTTTTATCTGTTTGCTTTCATTCATAACTTTCGTCTGAACTCTTTCCATCTCGCCATTGTTGTCTATATTCCTTCTGTAACGTCTTGTAATTAACTATCCTCCCATATATTTCCTACAATTGTGCAATTTTACGCCCACATCCTTTTATTTGATCATTTACTAAACAGTCATTTTTTAAAGAAACGCCTCCCTTACTGGAGATTGTTGCAACAATCCAACATTTTGGCATTGTTTACAATTTATTTCGACCATAATCCCAGCGACTTTTTCGTTATGGCTACTGTATAATGGCGTTTTTGGTTGTTTATCTGCGGTTTGACCATAAAATTTGTGCCGCTGGTAAGTTTTAAGGTGCCGCCAGCGATCTTTAATGGACGGTAATTACCTTTTTATGTGCAGCTAGCGATCGTTTTTCTGCCGCCTAAAACCCTTTTTTCGGCCCTCTACGATCATTTTTCACCGGCACTTGGTAATTACAATTTCGTAGTAAATTCTTTCGTTGAACTTTTTTATATATTGATTTTTTTTTTTTTTTTTTTAATATTTTCGATAAATTTTCATCCTATTATACCCCTTTGTGTGTTCGTGTGTGTGTATGTGTATGATATATAACTTATTATTATTATTATTATTATTTCAAACCTATTATCCACCATGTATCCCAACCCTATACCACAGTACCTTCAGTCATTCTGCAAACATGCATTTGCTATAGCCAAACTGCAATCCCACATTCTTTTCCTCCAGTCCTGTTTGTCATTTGGAACAATCCCCAAAGGACTCACCTTAAAAGTTCCCATCTCTGGATGCAATCCTTGTCTCCATCAGTCCCTCCTACAGTTTCAAATTCAGCAGTCCTTAGCTCTCACCCGTCTTATCCTCCAACAGTATGTTGCCTCGTGTAACCACCACTCCCAACAACTCCTCTCTCTCTCCAAAATACTCCTCCTCTCAGCACCTGGCTCAAATAACACACTTGGATCCATAAATACAACAAGCCAACTGTAAACTTGAACTGAATGCCGCACAACACCTTAGAAAACTGTCCAAACTACTGGTCCATCATATCAGAAGTGGTATCCCTCTTCCCATAATCCACAACCACCCACCACACCACCACCCTCAAAACCCCCCACTCATTGGCAACAAACCAAGCCTGTCTTCCCTACTGAATCTTCCAATCCCAGCACACACCCCTCCTAGAACCTATCACAACCGTCACCACATGCAGAAACCACCCAATACCAATTCCAATTCAGTCCTTAACCTCTCATCCAAATCCCTCTCCATTCCAGAAATATCTGTCCTGTCTAAAGGCTTAACCTTCTGTCCTACACCTAAATTTAATCACACTGCCCTGGTCAAGGATCTCCTCTCATTCACCCGTAACCTCAACTGGAAATACCACTTCAGCACCCAGTCACAACCCCCAGGCAGCAGAGCCGCTGTTGAACCCTGTCTTGAACAATTCCGACCTCCCTCCCAAAAAGATCCTCCTGCTCTTCCTCAAAACCATCCCTTGCAGGCATTCCAGGAATTCCTCACATCAAGCATTGCTTCCCAATCCTTCCTGAACAACATACCAACCACTCCTAACATCAACCCAGCTGAATCCAAAGCCATCCGAGAGCTGAAAGCGGACCGCTCCATTGTAATTCTCCCAGCGGACAAGGGTTCCACAACTGTGGTACTTGATCGAGGGGAGTATGTGGCAGAAGGGCTGCGTCAACTCTCGGACACCTCTACCTACAAACCTATTCCTTATGACCCCATTCCCTCAGTCCAGGCTGAACTACAGAAAATTCTTAAAACCCTAGGTCCGTTACAAGGTCTCACCACTGCCTCCTTAGAACTTCTCTCTCCGCCTGAACCTCGCATGCCTACCTTTTACCTACTCCCTAAAATCCATAAAGAGAATCATCCTGGCCGTCCCATAGTAGCAGGTTTCAAAGCTCCAACAGAACGTGTCTCAGCTCTGGTAGACCAACACCTCCAACCTATAACCTGCAGGCTCCCATCCTATATCAAAGATACAAACCACTTTCTGGAACGCCTCAAATCCATCCCTATGCCCCTCCCACGTGATAGCTTCCTTGTCACCATTGATGCTACATCCCTGTACACCAACATCCCTCACACCCATGGTCTATCAGCTCTGGAACACTATCTTTCCCAACGCCCACCTGAAAGCCTCCCAAAAACCTCATTCCTTGTCACACTTGCTAATTTCATACTCAACAATAATTACTTCACCTTTGAGGGCCAGACCTACAAACAAATCAGGGGGACAGCTATGGGTACCAGGATGGCCCCTTCCTATGCCAACCTCTTCATGGGCCGCATGGAAGAGGCATTCCTTAAGACACAGAAGTTGCCTCCCCTGGTTTGGTATAGATTCATAGATGATATATTTATGGTCTGGACTCACGGTGAAGAAACCCTTCTGAACTTCCTCCACGACCTTAACTCCTTCTCCAGCCTTAAATTCACCTGGTCCTTCTCCAAAACTCAAACCACCTTCCTTGATGTTGACCTTCACCTTGCTGAGTCTCACATCCACACCTCAGTCCATATTAAACCCACTAACAAACAACAGTACCTCCACTTTGACAGCTGCCATCCCTTCCATATTAAACGATCCCTTCCCTACAGCCTGGGCATCCGTGGGAAACGTATCTGTTCCAGTTCCGAATCCCTCACCAGCTACAACAACAATCTATCCAATGCTTTCCTCTCCCGCAACTACCCTACAGACCTCGTCCACAAACAGATCTCACGAGCTGTCCATTCCTCTCCCTCCAAAAACAATGTTCCTAACCCCAGACCACCCAGAAGCACTCCCTTAGTCACCCAGTACCATCCTGGCCTGGAATGCCTCAACAAATTCCTCAAACAGGGCTATGACTTTCTCAAGTCATGCCCTGAAATGAGACCATCACTCCAAACTGTTCTTCCCACACCACCCAGAGTAGCCTTCCGCCGTCCTCCCAACCTCCGCAACATCCTTGTCCAACCTTACAACATCCCAAAACCACCCTCCCTACCTAATGGTTCCTACCCCTGCAACCGATCCCGCTGCAAAACCTGTCCAATGCATCCTCCCACTACCACATACTCCAGCCCCACCACAGGAAAAACCTACCCAATTCAAGGCAGGGCCACATGTGAGACAACGCATGTCATATACCAGCTGACATGTGTCCACTGTTCAGCCTTTTATGTTGGTATGACTACCAACAAATTGGCTGAGCGGATGAATGGGCATAGACGAACTGTTCGCCTGGGGGACACCCAATATCCTGTGGCAGAACATGCCCTCCAGCATAACTCCAGGGACCTGGGCACGTGTTACACCACACGTGCCATTTGGATAGTACCAACCAACACCAGTCCCTCAGAGCTACGGAGGTGGGAACTTGCCCTCCAACATATCCTCTCCTCCCGCCACCCCCCTGGCCTAAATCTACGCTAACCCCTCCCCTTCCTCCATCCTCAGCTCACCTATTCACTATCCGTTCCTTACCCCCCCCCCCTCTCTCTCTCTCTCTCTCTCTCTCTCTCTCTCTCTCTACCGCCCTCTCGCTCTCTCTGTCATTCTCTCTATCTCTCTCCGTGTGTGTGTGTGTGTGTGTGTGTGTGTGTGTGTGTGTGTGTGTGTGTGTGTGTCCATCCATATTTCCCTGTTTATGAAAAACGTTTTAGACACCCCCCCGCCCCTCCTACACCCCTCAGCATCATTAATTTCACTCTCTTCTCTTCTCTTTACTACTTGATCTTTCCTTTTTAGTTATATTTATCCTCTCTGGCTTGGCTCAGTACATACATGCAGTATCTCTGACGCCCACACTTCCGAAACACCACTTCATGACCTAGGTCGTGAACCACCTTTCCCTTCTATTCCCATCCTTTATTCTTCCCTTCTCTCCCACCTGACGAAGGAACTCTGTTCCGAAAGCTTGTCCCTTTGTCCCTTTTTTTCTGTTTTTTCATTTTGTGTTACTATCGGCGGTACAGCACAATGGTAAGTACTGGCCAGCCATTCTATCTCATTTCAACAATATTTATTATCTCTGAGGAGAATTTTCATCATTAATCGAATATTACCTTCGTGGTCTACATCCTTCTTATTGTTTCAACTACTTTTATCTGTTTGCTTTCATTCATAACTTTCGTCTGAACTCTTTCCATCTCGCCATTGTTGTCTATATTCCTTCTGTAACGTCTTGTAATTAACTATCCTCCCATATATTTCCTACAATTGTGCAATTTTACGCCCACATCCTTTTATTTGATCATTTACTAAACAGTCATTTTTTAAAGAAACGCCTCCCTTACTGGAGATTGTTGCAACAATCCAACATTTTGGCATTGTTTACAATTTATTTCGACCATAATCCCAGCGACTTTTTCGTTATGGCTACTGTATAATGGCGTTTTTGGTTGTTTATCTGCGGTTTGACCATAAAATTTGTGCCGCTGGTAAGTTTTAAGGTGCCGCCAGCGATCTTTAATGGACGGTAATTACCTTTTTATGTGCAGCTAGCGATCGTTTTTCTGCCGCCTAAAACCCTTTTTTCGGCCCTCTACGATCATTTTTCACCGGCACTTGGTAATTACAATTTCGTAGTAAATTCTTTCGTTGAACTTTTTTATATATTGATTTTTTTTTTTTTTTTTTTAATATTTTCGATAAATTTTCATCCTATTATACCCCTTTGTGTGTTCGTGTGTGTGTATGTGTATGATATATAACTTATTATTATTATTATTATTATTTCAAACCTATTATCCACCATGTATCCCAACCCTATACCACAGTACCTTCAGTCATTCCGCAAACATGCATTTGCTATAGCCAAACTGCAATCCCACATTCTTTTCCTCCAGTCCTGTTTGTCATTTGGAACAATCCCCAAAGGACTCACCTTAAAAGTTCCCATCTCTGGATGCAATCCTTGTCTCCATCAGTCCCTCCTACAGTTTCAAATTCAGCAGTCCTTAGCTCTCACCCGTCTTATCCTCCAACAGTATGTTGCCTCGTGTAACCACCACTCCCAACAACTCCTCTCTCTCTCCAAAATACTCCTCCTCTCAGCACCTGGCTCAAATAACACACTTGGATCCATAATACAACAAGCCAACTGTAAACTTGAACTGAATGCCGCACAACACCTTAGAAAACTGTCCAAACTACTGGTCCATCATATCAGAAGTGGTATCCCTCTTCCCATAATCCACAACCACCCACCACACCACCACCCTCAAAACCCCCCACTCATTGGCAACAAACCAAGCCTGTCTTCCCTACTGAATCTTCCAATCCCAGCACACACCCCTCCTAGAACCTATCACAACCGTCACCACATGCAGAAACCACCCAATACCAATTCCAATTCAGTCCTTAACCTCTCATCCAAATCCCTCTCCATTCCAGAAATATCTGTCCTGTCTAAAGGCTTAACCTTCTGTCCTACACCTAAATTTAATCACACTGCCCTGGTCAAGGATCTCCTCTCATTCACCCGTAACCTCAACTGGAAATACCACTTCAGCACCCAGTCACAACCCCCAGGCAGCAGAGCCGCTGTTGAACCCTGTCTTGAACAATTCCGACCTCCCTCCCAAAAAGATCCTCCTGCTCTTCCTCAAAACCATCCCTTGCAGGCATTCCAGGAATTCCTCACATCAAGCATTGCTTCCCAATCCTTCCTGAACAACATACCAACCACTCCTAACATCAACCCAGCTGAATCCAAAGCCATCCGAGAGCTGAAAGCGGACCGCTCCATTGTAATTCTCCCAGCGGACAAGGGTTCCACAACTGTGGTACTTGATCGAGGGGAGTATGTGGCAGAAGGGCTGCGTCAACTCTCGGACACCTCTACCTACAAACCTATTCCTTATGACCCCATTCCCTCAGTCCAGGCTGAACTACAGAAAATTCTTAAAACCCTAGGTCCGTTACAAGGTCTCACCACTGCCTCCTTAGAACTTCTCTCTCCGCCTGAACCTCGCATGCCTACCTTTTACCTACTCCCTAAAATCCATAAAGAGAATCATCCTGGCCGTCCCATAGTAGCAGGTTTCAAAGCTCCAACAGAACGTGTCTCAGCTCTGGTAGACCAACACCTCCAACCTATAACCTGCAGGCTCCCATCCTATATCAAAGATACAAACCACTTTCTGGAACGCCTCAAATCCATCCCTATGCCCCTCCCACGTGATAGCTTCCTTGTCACCATTGATGCTACATCCCTGTACACCAACATCCCTCACACCCATGGTCTATCAGCTCTGGAACACTATCTTTCCCAACGCCCACCTGAAAGCCTCCCAAAAACCTCATTCCTTGTCACACTTGCTAATTTCATACTCAACAATAATTACTTCACCTTTGAGGGCTAGACCTACAAACAAATCAGGGGGACAGCTATGGGTACCAGGATGGCCCCTTCCTATGCCAACCTCTTCATGGGCCGCATGGAAGAGGCATTCCTTAAGACACAGAAGTTGCCTCCCCTGGTTTGGTATAGATTCATAGATGATATATTTATGGTCTGGACTCACGGTGAAGAAACCCTTCTGAACTTCCTCCACGACCTTAACTCCTTCTCCAGCCTTAAATTCACCTGGTCCTTCTCCAAAACTCAAACCACCTTCCTTGATGTTGACCTTCACCTTGCTGAGTCTCACATCCACACCTCAGTCCATATTAAACCCACTAACAAACAACAGTACCTCCACTTTGACAGCTGCCATCCCTTCCATATTAAACGATCCCTTCCCTACAGCCTGGGCATCCGTGGGAAACGTATCTGTTCCAGTTCCGAATCCCTCACCAGCTACAACAACAATCTATCCAATGCTTTCCTCTCCCGCAACTACCCTACAGACCTCGTCCACAAACAGATCTCACGAGCTGTCCATTCCTCTCCCTCCAAAAACAATGTTCCTAACCCCAGACCACCCAGAAGCACTCCCTTAGTCACCCAGTACCATCCTGGCCTGGAATGCCTCAACAAATTCCTCAAACAGGGCTATGACTTTCTCAAGTCATGCCCTGAAATGAGACCATCACTCCAAACTGTTCTTCCCACACCACCCAGAGTAGCCTTCCGCCGTCCTCCCAACCTCCGCAACATCCTTGTCCAACCTTACAACATCCCAAAACCACCCTCCCTACCTAATGGTTCCTACCCCTGCAACCGATCCCGCTGCAAAACCTGTCCAATGCATCCTCCCACTACCACATACTCCAGCCCCACCACAGGAAAAACCTACCCAATTCAAGGCAGGGCCACATGTGAGACAACGCATGTCATATACCAGCTGACATGTGTCCACTGTTCAGCCTTTTATGTTGGTATGACTACCAACAAATTGGCTGAGCGGATGAATGGGCATAGACGAACTGTTCGCCTGGGGGACACCCAATATCCTGTGGCAGAACATGCCCTCCAGCATAACTCCAGGGACCTGGGCACGTGTTACACCACACGTGCCATTTGGATAGTACCAACCAACACCAGTCCCTCAGAGCTACGGAGGTGGGAACTTGCCCTCCAACATATCCTCTCCTCCCGCCACCCCCCTGGCCTAAATCTACGCTAACCCCTCCCCTTCCTCCATCCTCAGCTCACCTATTCACTATCCGTTCCTTACCCCCCCCCCCCTCTCTCTCTCTCTCTCTCTCTCTCTCTCTCTCTCTCTCTCTCTCTCTACCGCCCTCTCGCTCTCTCTGTCATTCTCTCTATCTCTCTCCGTGTGTGTGTGTGTGTGTGTGTGTGTGTGTGTGTGTGTGTGTGTGTGTGTGTGTGTGTCCATCCATATTTCCCTGTTTATGAAAAACGTTTTAGACACCCCCCGCCCCTCCTACACCCCTCAGCATCATTAATTTCACTCTCTTCTCTTCTCTTTACTACTTGATCTTTCCTTTTTAGTTATATTTATCCTCTCTGGCTTGGCTCAGTACATACATGCAGTATCTCTGACGCCCACACTTCCGAAACACCACTTCATGACCTAGGTCGTGAACCACCTTTCCCTTCTATTCCCATCCTTTATTCTTCCCTTCTCTCCCACCTGACGAAGGAACTCTGTTCCGAAAGCTTGTCCCTTTGTCCCTTTTTTTCTGTTTTTTCATTTTGTGTTACTATCGGCGGTACAGCACAATGGTAAGTACTGGCCAGCCATTCTATCTCATTTCAACAATATTTATTATCTCTGAGGAGAATTTTCATCATTAATCGAATATTACCTTCGTGGTCTACATCCTTCTTATTGTTTCAACTACTTTTATCTGTTTGCTTTCATTCATAACTTTCGTCTGAACTCTTTCCATCTCGCCATTGTTGTCTATATTCCTTCTGTAACGTCTTGTAATTAACTATCCTCCCATATATTTCCTACAATTGTGCAATTTTACGCCCACATCCTTTTATTTGATCATTTACTAAACAGTCATTTTTTAAAGAAACGCCTCCCTTACTGGAGATTGTTGCAACAATCCAACATTTTGGCATTGTTTACAATTTATTTCGACCATAATCCCAGCGACTTTTTCGTTATGGCTACTGTATAATGGCGTTTTTGGTTGTTTATCTGCGGTTTGACCATAAATTTTGTGCCGCTGGTAAGTTTTAAGGTGCCGCCAGCGATCTTTAATGGACGGTAATTACCTTTTTATGTGCAGCTAGCGATCGTTTTTCTGCCGCCTAAAACCCTTTTTTCGGCCCTCTACGATCATTTTTCACCGGCACTTGGTAATTACAATTTCGTAGTAAATTCTTTCGTTGAACTTTTTTATATATTGATTTTTTTTTTTTTTTTTTTAATATTTTCGATAAATTTTCATCCTATTATACCCCTTTGTGTGTTCGTGTGTGTGTATGTGTATGATATATAACTTATTATTATTATTATTATTATTTCAAACCTATTATCCACCATGTATCCCAACCCTATACCACAGTACCTTCAGTCATTCCGCAAACATGCATTTGCTATAGCCAAACTGCAATCCCACATTCTTTTCCTCCAGTCCTGTTTGTCATTTGGAACAATCCCCAAAGGACTCACCTTAAAAGTTCCCATCTCTGGATGCAATCCTTGTCTCCATCAGTCCCTCCTACAGTTTCAAATTCAGCAGTCCTTAGCTCTCACCCGTCTTATCCTCCAACAGTATGTTGCCTCGTGTAACCACCACTCCCAACAACTCCTCTCTCTCTCCAAAATACTCCTCCTCTCAGCACCTGGCTCAAATAACACACTTGGATCCATAATACAACAAGCCAACTGTAAACTTGAACTGAATGCCGCACAACACCTTAGAAAACTGTCCAAACTACTGGTCCATCATATCAGAAGTGGTATCCCTCTTCCCATAATCCACAACCACCCACCACACCACCACCCTCAAAACCCCCCACTCATTGGCAACAAACCAAGCCTGTCTTCCCTACTGAATCTTCCAATCCCAGCACACACCCCTCCTAGAACCTATCACAACCGTCACCACATGCAGAAACCACCCAATACCAATTCCAATTCAGTCCTTAACCTCTCATCCAAATCCCTCTCCATTCCAGAAATATCTGTCCTGTCTAAAGGCTTAACCTTCTGTCCTACACCTAAATTTAATCACACTGCCCTGGTCAAGGATCTCCTCTCATTCACCCGTAACCTCAACTGGAAATACCACTTCAGCACCCAGTCACAACCCCCAGGCAGCAGAGCCGCTGTTGAACCCTGTCTTGAACAATTCCGACCTCCCTCCCAAAAAGATCCTCCTGCTCTTCCTCAAAACCATCCCTTGCAGGCATTCCAGGAATTCCTCACATCAAGCATTGCTTCCCAATCCTTCCTGAACAACATACCAACCACTCCTAACATCAACCCAGCTGAATCCAAAGCCATCCGAGAGCTGAAAGCGGACCGCTCCATTGTAATTCTCCCAGCGGACAAGGGTTCCACAACTGTGGTACTTGATCGAGGGGAGTATGTGGCAGAAGGGCTGCGTCAACTCTCGGACACCTCTACCTACAAACCTATTCCTTATGACCCCATTCCCTCAGTCCAGGCTGAACTACAGAAAATTCTTAAAACCCTAGGTCCGTTACAAGGTCTCACCACTGCCTCCTTAGAACTTCTCTCTCCGCCTGAACCTCGCATGCCTACCTTTTACCTACTCCCTAAAATCCATAAAGAGAATCATCCTGGCCGTCCCATAGTAGCAGGTTTCAAAGCTCCAACAGAACGTGTCTCAGCTCTGGTAGACCAACACCTCCAACCTATAACCTGCAGGCTCCCATCCTATATCAAAGATACAAACCACTTTCTGGAACGCCTCAAATCCATCCCTATGCCCCTCCCACGTGATAGCTTCCTTGTCACCAATGATGCTACATCCCTGTACACCAACATCCCTCACACCCATGGTCTATCAGCTCTGGAACACTATCTTTCCCAACGCCCACCTGAAAGCCTCCCAAAAACCTCATTCCTTGTCACACTTGCTAATTTCATACTCAACAATAATTACTTCACCTTTGAGGGCCAGACCTACAAACAAATCAGGGGGACAGCTATGGGTACCAGGATGGCCCCTTCCTATGCCAACCTCTTCATGGGCCGCATGGAAGAGGCATTCCTTAAGACACAGAAGTTGCCTCCCCTGGTTTGGTATAGATTCATAGATGATATATTTATGGTCTGGACTCACGGTGAAGAAACCCTTCTGAACTTCCTCCACGACCTTAACTCCTTCTCCAGCCTTAAATTCACCTGGTCCTTCTCCAAAACTCAAACCACCTTCCTTGATGTTGACCTTCACCTTGCTGAGTCTCACATCCACACCTCAGTCCATATTAAACCCACTAACAAACAACAGTACCTCCACTTTGACAGCTGCCATCCCTTCCATATTAAACGATCCCTTCCCTACAGCCTGGGCATCCGTGGGAAACGTATCTGTTCCAGTTCCGAATCCCTCACCAGCTACAACAACAATCTATCCAATGCTTTCCTCTCCCGCAACTACCCTACAGACCTCGTCCACAAACAGATCTCACGAGCTGTCCATTCCTCTCCCTCCAAAAACAATGTTCCTAACCCCAGACCACCCAGAAGCACTCCCTTAGTCACCCAGTACCATCCTGGCCTGGAATGCCTCAACAAATTCCTCAAACAGGGCTATGACTTTCTCAAGTCATGCCCTGAAATGAGACCATCACTCCAAACTGTTCTTCCCACACCACCCAGAGTAGCCTTCCGCCGTCCTCCCAACCTCCGCAACATCCTTGTCCAACCTTACAACATCCCAAAACCACCCTCCCTACCTAATGGTTCCTACCCCTGCAACCGATCCCGCTGCAAAACCTGTCCAATGCATCCTCCCACTACCACATACTCCAGCCCCACCACAGGAAAAACCTACCCAATTCAAGGCAGGGCCACATGTGAGACAACGCATGTCATATACCAGCTGACATGTGTCCACTGTTCAGCCTTTTATGTTGGTATGACTACCAACAAATTGGCTGAGCGGATGAATGGGCATAGACGAACTGTTCGCCTGGGGGACACCCAATATCCTGTGGCAGAACATGCCCTCCAGCATAACTCCAGGGACCTGGGCACGTGTTACACCACACGTGCCATTTGGATAGTACCAACCAACACCAGTCCCTCAGAGCTACGGAGGTGGGAACTTGCCCTCCAACATATCCTCTCCTCCCGCCACCCCCCTGGCCTAAATCTACGCTAACCCCTCCCCTTCCTCCATCCTCAGCTCACCTATTCACTATCCGTTCCTTACCCCCCCCCCCCTCTCTCTCTCTCTCTCTCTCTCTACCGCCCTCTCGCTCTCTCTGTCATTCTCTCTATCTCTCTCCGTGTGTGTGTGTGTGTGTGTGTGTGTGTGTGTGTGTCCATCCATATTTCCCTGTTTATGAAAAACGTTTTAGACACCCCCCCGCCCCTCCTACACCCCTCAGCATCATTAATTTCACTCTCTTCTCTTCTCTTTACTACTTGATCTTTCCTTTTTAGTTATATTTATCCTCTCTGGCTTGGCTCAGTACATACATGCAGTATCTCTGACGCCCACACTTCCGAAACACCACTTCATGACCTAGGTCGTGAACCACCTTTCCCTTCTATTCCCATCCTTTATTCTTCCCTTCTCTCCCACCTGACGAAGGAACTCTGTTCCGAAAGCTTGTCCCTTTGTCCCTTTTTTTCTGTTTTTTCATTTTGTGTTACTATCGGCGGTACAGCACAATGGTAAGTACTGGCCAGCCATTCTATCTCATTTCAACAATATTTATTATCTCTGAGGAGAATTTTCATCATTAATCGAATATTACCTTCGTGGTCTACATCCTTCTTATTGTTTCAACTACTTTTATCTGTTTGCTTTCATTCATAACTTTCGTCTGAACTCTTTCCATCTCGCCATTGTTGTCTATATTCCTTCTGTAACGTCTTGTAATTAACTATCCTCCCATATATTTCCTACAATTGTGCAATTTTACGCCCACATCCTTTTATTTGATCATTTACTAAACAGTCATTTTTTAAAGAAACGCCTCCCTTACTGGAGATTGTTGCAACAATCCAACATTTTGGCATTGTTTACAATTTATTTCGACCATAATCCCAGCGACTTTTTCGTTATGGCTACTGTATAATGGCGTTTTTGGTTGTTTATCTGCGGTTTGACCATAAATTTTGTGCCGCTGGTAAGTTTTAAGGTGCCGCCAGCGATCTTTAATGGACGGTAATTACCTTTTTATGTGCAGCTAGCGATCGTTTTTCTGCCGCCTAAAACCCTTTTTTCGGCCCTCTACGATCATTTTTCACCGGCACTTGGTAATTACAATTTCGTAGTAAATTCTTTCGTTGAACTTTTTTATATATTGATTTTTTTTTTTTTTTTTTAATATTTTCGATAAATTTTCATCCTATTATACCCCTTTGTGTGTTCGTGTGTGTGTATGTGTATGATATATAACTTATTATTATTATTATTATTATTTCAAACCTATTATCCACCATGTATCCCAACCCTATACCACAGTACCTTCAGTCATTCCGCAAACATGCATTTGCTATAGCCAAACTGCAATCCCACATTCTTTTCCTCCAGTCCTGTTTGTCATTTGGAACAATCCCCAAAGGACTCACCTTAAAAGTTCCCATCTCTGGATGCAATCCTTGTCTCCATCAGTCCCTCCTACAGTTTCAAATTCAGCAGTCCTTAGCTCTCACCCGTCTTATCCTCCAACAGTATGTTGCCTCGTGTAACCACCACTCCCAACAACTCCTCTCTCTCTCCAAAATACTCCTCCTCTCAGCACCTGGCTCAAATAACACACTTGGATCCATAATACAACAAGCCAACTGTAAACTTGAACTGAATGCCGCACAACACCTTAGAAAACTGTCCAAACTACTGGTCCATCATATCAGAAGTGGTATCCCTCTTCCCATAATCCACAACCACCCACCACACCACCACCCTCAAAACCCCCCACTCATTGGCAACAAACCAAGCCTGTCTTCCCTACTGAATCTTCCAATCCCAGCACACACCCCTCCTAGAACCTATCACAACCGTCACCACATGCAGAAACCACCCAATACCAATTCCAATTCAGTCCTTAACCTCTCATCCAAATCCCTCTCCATTCCAGAAATATCTGTCCTGTCTAAAGGCTTAACCTTCTGTCCTACACCTAAATTTAATCACACTGCCCTGGTCAAGGATCTCCTCTCATTCACCCGTAACCTCAACTGGAAATACCACTTCAGCACCCAGTCACAACCCCCAGGCAGCAGAGCCGCTGTTGAACCCTGTCTTGAACAATTCCGACCTCCCTCCCAAAAAGATCCTCCTGCTCTTCCTCAAAACCATCCCTTGCAGGCATTCCAGGAATTCCTCACATCAAGCATTGCTTCCCAATCCTTCCTGAACAACATACCAACCACTCCTAACATCAACCCAGCTGAATCCAAAGCCATCCGAGAGCTGAAAGCGGACCGCTCCATTGTAATTCTCCCAGCGGACAAGGGTTCCACAACTGTGGTACTTGATCGAGGGGAGTATGTGGCAGAAGGGCTGCGTCAACTCTCGGACACCTCTACCTACAAACCTATTCCTTATGACCCCATTCCCTCAGTCCAGGCTGAACTACAGAAAATTCTTAAAACCCTAGGTCCGTTACAAGGTCTCACCACTGCCTCCTTAGAACTTCTCTCTCCGCCTGAACCTCGCATGCCTACCTTTTACCTACTCCCTAAAATCCATAAAGAGAATCATCCTGGCCGTCCCATAGTAGCAGGTTTCAAAGCTCCAACAGAACGTGTCTCAGCTCTGGTAGACCAACACCTCCAACCTATAACCTGCAGGCTCCCATCCTATATCAAAGATACAAACCACTTTCTGGAACGCCTCAAATCCATCCCTATGCCCCTCCCACGTGATAGCTTCCTTGTCACCAATGATGCTACATCCCTGTACACCAACATCCCTCACACCCATGGTCTATCAGCTCTGGAACACTATCTTTCCCAACGCCCACCTGAAAGCCTCCCAAAAACCTCATTCCTTGTCACACTTGCTAATTTCATACTCAACAATAATTACTTCACCTTTGAGGGCCAGACCTACAAACAAATCAGGGGGACAGCTATGGGTACCAGGATGGCCCCTTCCTATGCCAACCTCTTCATGGGCCGCATGGAAGAGGCATTCCTTAAGACACAGAAGTTGCCTCCCCTGGTTTGGTATAGATTCATAGATGATATATTTATGGTCTGGACTCACGGTGAAGAAACCCTTCTGAACTTCCTCCACGACCTTAACTCCTTCTCCAGCCTTAAATTCACCTGGTCCTTCTCCAAAACTCAAACCACCTTCCTTGATGTTGACCTTCACCTTGCTGAGTCTCACATCCACACCTCAGTCCATATTAAACCCACTAACAAACAACAGTACCTCCACTTTGACAGCTGCCATCCCTTCCATATTAAACGATCCCTTCCCTACAGCCTGGGCATCCGTGGGAAACGTATCTGTTCCAGTTCCGAATCCCTCACCAGCTACAACAACAATCTATCCAATGCTTTCCTCTCCCGCAACTACCCTACAGACCTCGTCCACAAACAGATCTCACGAGCTGTCCATTCCTCTCCCTCCAAAAACAATGTTCCTAACCCCAGACCACCCAGAAGCACTCCCTTAGTCACCCAGTACCATCCTGGCCTGGAATGCCTCAACAAATTCCTCAAACAGGGCTATGACTTTCTCAAGTCATGCCCTGAAATGAGACCATCACTCCAAACTGTTCTTCCCACACCACCCAGAGTAGCCTTCCGCCGTCCTCCCAACCTCCGCAACATCCTTGTCCAACCTTACAACATCCCAAAACCACCCTCCCTACCTAATGGTTCCTACCCCTGCAACCGATCCCGCTGCAAAACCTGTCCAATGCATCCTCCCACTACCACATACTCCAGCCCCACCACAGGAAAAACCTACCCAATTCAAGGCAGGGCCACATGTGAGACAACGCATGTCATATACCAGCTGACATGTGTCCACTGTTCAGCCTTTTATGTTGGTATGACTACCAACAAATTGGCTGAGCGGATGAATGGGCATAGACGAACTGTTCGCCTGGGGGACACCCAATATCCTGTGGCAGAACATGCCCTCCAGCATAACTCCAGGGACCTGGGCACGTGTTACACCACACGTGCCATTTGGATAGTACCAACCAACACCAGTCCCTCAGAGCTACGGAGGTGGGAACTTGCCCTCCAACATATCCTCTCCTCCCGCCACCCCCCTGGCCTAAATCTACGCTAACCCCTCCCCTTCCTCCATCCTCAGCTCACCTATTCACTATCCGTTCCTTACCCCCCCCCCTCTCTCTCTCTCTCTCTCTCTCTCTCTCTCTCTCTCTACCGCCCTCTCGCTCTCTCTGTCATTCTCTCTATCTCTCTCCGTGTGTGTGTGTGTGTGTGTGTGTGTGTGTGTGTGTGTGTGTCCATCCATATTTCCCTGTTTATGAAAAACGTTTTAGACACCCCCCCGCCCCTCCTACACCCCTCAGCATCATTAATTTCACTCTCTTCTCTTCTCTTTACTACTTGATCTTTCCTTTTTAGTTATATTTATCCTCTCTGGCTTGGCTCAGTACATACATGCAGTATCTCTGACGCCCACACTTCCGAAACACCACTTCATGACCTAGGTCGTGAACCACCTTTCCCTTCTATTCCCATCCTTTATTCTTCCCTTCTCTCCCACCTGACGAAGGAACTCTGTTCCGAAAGCTTGTCCCTTTGTCCCTTTTTTTCTGTTTTTTCATTTTGTGTTACTATCGGCGGTACAGCACAATGGTAAGTACTGGCCAGCCATTCTATCTCATTTCAACAATATTTATTATCTCTGAGGAGAATTTTCATCATTAATCGAATATTACCTTCGTGGTCTACATCCTTCTTAATGTTTCAACTACTTTTATCTGTTTGCTTTCATTCATAACTTTCGTCTGAACTCTTTCCATCTCGCCATTGTTGTCTATATTCCTTCTGTAACGTCTTGTAATTAACTATCCTCCCATATATTTCCTACAATTGTGCAATTTTACGCCCACATCCTTTTATTTGATCATTTACTAAACAGTCATTTTTTAAAGAAACGCCTCCCTTACTGGAGATTGTTGCAACAATCCAACATTTTGGCATTGTTTACAATTTATTTCGACCATAATCCCAGCGACTTTTTCGTTATGGCTACTGTATAATGGCGTTTTTGGTTGTTTATCTGCGGTTTGACCATAAAATTTGTGCCGCTGGTAAGTTTTAAGGTGCCGCCAGCGATCTTTAATGGACGGTAATTACCTTTTTATGTGCAGCTAGCGATCGTTTTTCTGCCGCCTAAAACCCTTTTTTCGGCCCTCTACGATCATTTTTCACCGGCACTTGGTAATTACAATTTCGTAGTAAATTCTTTCGTTGAACTTTTTTATATATTGATTTTTTTTTTTTTTTTAATATTTTCGATAAATTTTCATCCTATTATACCCCTTTGTGTGTTCGTGTGTGTGTATGTGTATGATATATAACTTATTATTATTATTATTATTATTTCAAACCTATTATCCACCATGTATCCCAACCCTATACCACAGTACCTTCAGTCATTCCGCAAACATGCATTTGCTATAGCCAAACTGCAATCCCACATTCTTTTCCTCCAGTCCTGTTTGTCATTTGGAACAATCCCCAAAGGACTCACCTTAAAAGTTCCCATCTCTGGATGCAATCCTTGTCTCCATCAGTCCCTCCTACAGTTTCAAATTCAGCAGTCCTTAGCTCTCACCCGTCTTATCCTCCAACAGTATGTTGCCTCGTGTAACCACCACTCCCAACAACTCCTCTCTCTCTCCAAAATACTCCTCCTCTCAGCACCTGGCTCAAATAACACACTTGGATCCATAATACAACAAGCCAACTGTAAACTTGAACTGAATGCCGCACAACACCTTAGAAAACTGTCCAAACTACTGGTCCATCATATCAGAAGTGGTATCCCTCTTCCCATAATCCACAACCACCCACCACACCACCACCCTCAAAACCCCCCACTCATTGGCAACAAACCAAGCCTGTCTTCCCTACTGAATCTTCCAATCCCAGCACACACCCCTCCTAGAACCTATCACAACCGTCACCACATGCAGAAACCACCCAATACCAATTCCAATTCAGTCCTTAACCTCTCATCCAAATCCCTCTCCATTCCAGAAATATCTGTCCTGTCTAAAGGCTTAACCTTCTGTCCTACACCTAAATTTAATCACACTGCCCTGGTCAAGGATCTCCTCTCATTCACCCGTAACCTCAACTGGAAATACCACTTCAGCACCCAGTCACAACCCCCAGGCAGCAGAGCCGCTGTTGATCCCTGTCTTGAACAATTCCGACCTCCCTCCCAAAAAGATCCTCCTGCTCTTCCTCAAAACCATCCCTTGCAGGCATTCCAGGAATTCCTCACATCAAGCATTGCTTCCCAATCCTTCCTGAACAACATACCAACCACTCCTAACATCAACCCAGCTGAATCCAAAGCCATCCGAGAGCTGAAAGCGGACCGCTCCATTGTAATTCTCCCAGCGGACAAGGGTTCCACAACTGTGGTACTTGATCGAGGGGAGTATGTGGCAGAAGGGCTGCGTCAACTCTCGGACACCTCTACCTACAAACCTATTCCTTATGACCCCATTCCCTCAGTCCAGGCTGAACTACAGAAAATTCTTAAAACCCTAGGTCCGTTACAAGGTCTCACCACTGCCTCCTTAGAACTTCTCTCTCCGCCTGAACCTCGCATGCCTACCTTTTACCTACTCCCTAAAATCCATAAAGAGAATCATCCTGGCCGTCCCATAGTAGCAGGTTTCAAAGCTCCAACAGAACGTGTCTCAGCTCTGGTAGACCAACACCTCCAACCTATAACCTGCAGGCTCCCATCCTATATCAAAGATACAAACCACTTTCTGGAACGCCTCAAATCCATCCCTATGCCCCTCCCACGTGATAGCTTCCTTGTCACCATTGATGCTACATCCCTGTACACCAACATCCCTCACACCCATGGTCTATCAGCTCTGGAACACTATCTTTCCCAACGCCCACCTGAAAGCCTCCCAAAAACCTCATTCCTTGTCACACTTGCTAATTTCATACTCAACAATAATTACTTCACCTTTGAGGGCCAGACCTACAAACAAATCAGGGGGACAGCTATGGGTACCAGGATGGCCCCTTCCTATGCCAACCTCTTCATGGGCCGCATGGAAGAGGCATTCCTTAAGACACAGAAGTTGCCTCCCCTGGTTTGGTATAGATTCATAGATGATATATTTATGGTCTGGACTCACGGTGAAGAAACCCTTCTGAACTTCCTCCACGACCTTAACTCCTTCTCCAGCCTTAAATTCACCTGGTCCTTCTCCAAAACTCAAACCACCTTCCTTGATGTTGACCTTCACCTTGCTGAGTCTCACATCCACACCTCAGTCCATATTAAACCCACTAACAAACAACAGTACCTCCACTTTGACAGCTGCCATCCCTTCCATATTAAACGATCCCTTCCCTACAGCCTGGGCATCCGTGGGAAACGTATCTGTTCCAGTTCCGAATCCCTCACCAGCTACAACAACAATCTATCCAATGCTTTCCTCTCCCGCAACTACCCTACAGACCTCGTCCACAAACAGATCTCACGAGCTGTCCATTCCTCTCCCTCCAAAAACAATGTTCCTAACCCCAGACCACCCAGAAGCACTCCCTTAGTCACCCAGTACCATCCTGGCCTGGAATGCCTCAACAAATTCCTCAAACAGGGCTATGACTTTCTCAAGTCATGCCCTGAAATGAGACCATCACTCCAAACTGTTCTTCCCACACCACCCAGAGTAGCCTTCCGCCGTCCTCCCAACCTCCGCAACATCCTTGTCCAACCTTACAACATCCCAAAACCACCCTCCCTACCTAATGGTTCCTACCCCTGCAACCGATCCCGCTGCAAAACCTGTCCAATGCATCCTCCCACTACCACATACTCCAGCCCCACCACAGGAAAAACCTACCCAATTCAAGGCAGGGCCACATGTGAGACAACGCATGTCATATACCAGCTGACATGTGTCCACTGTTCAGCCTTTTATGTTGGTATGACTACCAACAAATTGGCTGAGCGGATGAATGGGCATAGACGAACTGTTCGCCTGGGGGACACCCAATATCCTGTGGCAGAACATGCCCTCCAGCATAACTCCAGGGACCTGGGCACGTGTTACACCACACGTGCCATTTGGATAGTACCAACCAACACCAGTCCCTCAGAGCTACGGAGGTGGGAACTTGCCCTCCAACATATCCTCTCCTCCCGCCACCCCCCTGGCCTAAATCTACGCTAACCCCTCCCCTTCCTCCATCCTCAGCTCACCTATTCACTATCCGTTCCTTACCCCCCCCCCCCCCCCTCTCTCTCTCTCTCTCTCTCTCTACCGCCCTCTCGCTCTCTCTGTCATTCTCTCTATCTCTCTCCGTGTGTGTGTGTGTGTGTGTGTGTGTGTGTGTGTGTGTGTGTGTCCATCCATATTTCCCTGTTTATGAAAAACGTTTTAGACACCCCCCCGCCCCTCCTACACCCCTCAGCATCATTAATTTCACTCTCTTCTCTTCTCTTTACTACTTGATCTTTCCTTTTTAGTTATATTTATCCTCTCTGGCTTGGCTCAGTACATACATGCAGTATCTCTGACGCCCACACTTCCGAAACACCACTTCATGACCTAGGTCGTGAACCACCTTTCCCTTCTATTCCCATCCTTTATTCTTCCCTTCTCTCCCACCTGACGAAGGAACTCTGTTCCGAAAGCTTGTCCCTTTGTCCCTTTTTTTCTGTTTTTTCATTTTGTGTTACTATCGGCGGTACAGCACAATGGTAAGTACTGGCCAGCCATTCTATCTCATTTCAACAATATTTATTATCTCTGAGGAGAATTTTCATCATTAATTAAATACTCTTCTAGATATGTTCTTAGATGCCCAGCCATGATTTTACCTAATACTTGTCAGACAGCAAAGAACCTGGAAGAACAGTTGAACGGGTTGGACAGTGTGTTGAAAGGTGCACACAAAACGAACATTAACAAGAGCAAAATGAGGGTAATGGAGTGCAGTTTAATAAAATCAGGCAATGCTGAAGGAATTAGATTAGGTAAACACTAAAAGAGGTAGATGAGTTTTCTTACTTGGGCAGTAAAATAACAAATGATGGTCACAGTACAGAGGATATAAAATGCAGAATGGCAATGGGTAGAAAAGCGGTCTTGAAAAAAGAGAAATTTGTTAACATCGAATATTGATATAAGCATAAGGAAGTCCTTTCTGTAGGCATAAGTGTGGACTGATTTGAAAATCCGTACAGATTAAAATTGTGTGCTACACTGGAACTCGATCATGGGAACGTAATCGACCATACAGTTTTAATGTACCAAGAAGTTTCATGTACGAAACTGTTTCCACTATCATTCAGAGACTACTTCTCAAATTTCTGTGACAAAGAACTTGCAGCATTGTATCCTGTTGTGTTTTGTGTTTCCTTGTCTTTACATTGTTTATGTTATAAAATAAATCAAGAGGGCATTGTTGGACTGTCGGGAGGTTTAGTATAATTTTTTCTTCTTGTATTGATGTAGATATAACAAGTATGCACCCCTATTTCATCACTTAAGAATTATTTAAAAATTATTTGTACAATATAAATTAAAAACATATACAGATCTACTAATCTAATTCTGTATTTTATTTACAATAATTCAACAAATTACAAAATTTCCAACCCCTTGTGTCATTTTAAGCAGAGAATATTTCCCTGAGCATCCTGTCTGCTTTCATATGAATCAGAGAACAGGTGTAATGGTGCCAACCCTGCTACAAGCAACCACCACTGCCTCCCCCTCACCTCTCCTCTCTCTGCAGCAACCTCAGTGCAGGGACAAGCCACACCTTCTGCCTTCCCAACAGCCACCGCGAAAATCGTCAATTTTTTGTAGCCAAATCATTTTCAGCTCCAAACCAAAGGACACCAGGGAAAAATTCTGCAAATTGCAAAGCTCTGGCCTATAAGGTGACCCCCAAAAACCGTATTTACCTGAATGCAAGCCACACTTTTTTTCCAGTTTTTGGGATCTAAAAATACGCTTGCGGATTAGATTCAGAGGCAAAGCTTCAGGAAGTTCCAAAAAATGCCGCTAGAAGCCACCATAAGTAGTTTTCGTGATTGGTAGATCTGGATTTCAACCTTTGTTGCGGTGTTTGCGGTCTGCTTTTAAACTTTTCTGCGTGTAGTGCTACGTTGTATCCAATTGTGAAGAAGCATTTTTTTTTTTTTTTTTTTTTTTTTTACACCATGAAGTTTAAGAGAAAAGTAATTTCTATCACTGAGATGATATTTAATTGCCGGCCACGGTGGCCGAGGGGACTGAGGCGCTCCAGTCATGGTCTACATGGCCATTACTGTCGGGGGTTCGAATCCCCCCTCGGGCATGGATATGCCGTCCTCAGTTGTAGGTAGTTCATAAGTAGTTTGTAATGTTAGGGACTGATGACCCCGTAGTTAAGTCCCATAAGCTATACAAACATTTGAACATTTTGACATTTAATTGCACCGATGCATATATTATGCGGGTGAAAACTCATGAAATTGCCCGAGAACAGAATATAAAGGATTTCAAAGGAAACTGCAATTGTTGCATGTAGCTCCGAAATATTTTAACCTTTTCACTGTTCTGTACATAAATATATGTTAATCATTTCAGAGCAACTATGGATATTGTATTGAGAAATTATTTTTGACAACCAACATTGTAAAATCAAACAGCACTGTAAATAATGAATTCTGTTCCTGCTTTATGGCATATAGGTTATCATATACATCCTTCTGCACTCAGTAAACTAATAAAGTTTGTAAAGTGAACATTTTTTAAAAAAAATAATGCAAAATTATTATTATTATTATTATTATTATTATTATTATTATTTTTTTTTTTTTTTTTATTTTTTTTAACTTTCCTTCCCAATATAAACTTCAGAGTAAATTTCAATCTAATTTTTTTGTACCACCCTTTCATGACTCAGCCATTGTCTTATCTGCAAAAATATATGGTAACTGTAATAATTACAAAAGCTAATTTTGAAGTTGTTGCTACAATGGTGCTTCACTAAAAGCAGCTGACACCTGATTGAACTGTGGTCAAATGCTAATTTACTGTTCAAAACAACTGACATAAATTAAGGACTGCAGAACTTTACACATTTAAGTTGCTAGGTAACTCAATATTATTTTTCTCAAATACAAAAATATGGAAGATTAATAAGAATTACCAGATGCAAAACACAAAACATGCAAATACTTACAGTTAAACTACAAAATGAATATGAAGTCTGTATATGTCTTGCTGTTGCACTGGTGCTCAGCTTCTTGGCAGCTGCTACTGGGCTCTATACTGGCTGCAGGTGATTGAAAAACAACATTGTTCAACTGTCCCAGGCTACACCACTACAAACAAGTGAATAACAGAAATATTTCAAATACTATATGTGATACTATCAGGGCCAAATACCAACGTATGCAAATATTTTAAAAAATATGCTACACAAACACCTACAGTATATTGCTCAATACCACCACTTCTAATGCCTCCCCCTAAAGTCAGAAATACATGACACATCGTCATTGTATAGGTCAGGTGCAGATGGCCTCGCACATAGCAGAAAAACACCTGAATGTATGATTTTACCAGATGGTTTATACACTGTGAAAAATAAGGAGCTGTTCAGTTCTACGATGGGCACACACATAAGCAGTAGAGAAAGGGTGCATGTGCATACTTAGAAATGGCTATTTTATCTAAGTAATTCATCTACTTTTGCACCAAGTTTTTTTGACAACAGATGCTCAGCCACTTCAATCATCGTCAGAGATGTTAGTACATCCGTCACAAAATGAATGAAATCGATGACAAACAACACCGTCACATACGCTTCAGTAATATGACAGCGAATTGCAGGTGGCCGCAGCAGAGCGACTGAATGCATTGAGGCGCTATGCTATGATGCGCGAGGCCGTTCCCTGATGGGGGTTTGAATCCCCCCTCGGGCATGGATGTTTGTGCCGTCATACCCATCATGGAAAATGAATAGCCAAAGAAATAATCCTGACAGTCACAACATTTGCACAGGTGCCTAGGCTCAGCAAGGTATTGAATGCATGTGATCACCACAGAACCCAGCAGACGGTGACTTTTGTCGTGTTTAATATTTCCTGCGAGGTATTTTGTTCAGGCTTCTTTAGTGGCAAGGGGCTTTTAATATGTACCAGGAGTGCATACACCTAATTGAAAACAAACAAAGAATTTCTTCAAGTTGAAAAATGAAACTTTATGTGACTATCTCTCATGGATACTCAAGGACTAAAATATGTCTTTATTTGTTACTCATTTTATGACATTGAAGGAATGCTAATGAGTCAAGAAAATTCTGTCTTGATCATGAACTCACTTTGAAGAATTGCTAAGCCACTGGCACACTAACCATTTAATCATGAAATTTTAACATTTTGTTACAATTTCTGTTTTACTATGAGCTTTTGTATCAATCCAAAGAATGGAAACATTTATAGAGGTACAATTATTTTTTGCTTTAACTATTGTAGCAGATCACAAATCTTATTTGCACTGAGAGTTTTTTATAATTTTAATATGTTTTACAATTTGTCAATTATTTTATACTAATGTGTACATTTCTCATTTTAATTTTCAGCTTTGGGTTAGAAGGCTTATGAGGTTTTGTGCCTTATTAAGTCTTTTATCAGTCAGTTTGAATACACCAAAAACATTTGAAAAGCATCCACCCCTTCAGTATGTGACCTTTTGTTGTGACCTCTTTGTAACATTTTTGTTTACTGCTGAAATGATTGCTAAAATGCATATTCGAGGTATACTAAAGGTAAGTGTTGCTGGAACATTCCTTATTTAATGGAATTTTGTTGTATGATATATTTTTATAATACACATATGTTTTGTATCTTTCAGTTAAATATATTTGCATAAATCATATCTTGTAATGTGCAATCACTCTTTATTATGATCTGTTATGATAAGGGATCTGTTCATACATCACAGTAGACACATTTTTTACAACAATAATCCCTGGACAAGCAGTCAGGTGATATCAGTATGCATTTTTTAATATTGTTTTCTGCTTTTTATAATTATTATAATTTCTTAACATAACTATAGCATTCACTGCTCATGACAGCATAAACTGTTTCAGCATTAAAAGGATAGGTTAAAAAAAAAAAAAAAATCACAAATATGATAAGATTTTCTTAACACTTCATAATGTTCAGTGAATTTTCTTTATTGAGTGAAAGCGAAATGTGGTATGCAGAATAAGCTTTATAATATATCATTTCTTCTCTTATGGTGGTGTATTCCGAGTTTCAAAAGTGTAAAATGGATAACTGTAGCTTTTTTCACAAATGAAGGAGATTTTAATAAATCATTGCACCATAATTTTAACAAAAATATAATTTGAACAGTGTGACATTAACCCTTGGTTGTTTCATATGCTGCTGATTTTCTTTTTAAACGAGACAAAAGGTAAAAAGTAGATGTAATTTTTTGTGCTATTGTTATGACTTTCTTGTGTGTGTGTGTGTGTGTGTGTTTTATAAATGAAGTTTTTGTCTTTGTTTCACTAAACAATTATCTTTCATTTAAAGGGTGAGGTCCCATACTTGAAGGATCATTGGTGCCAATTTGATGCAAGTATGGTCTTCTTCCTGTGGGTGTCAGTAATTCTGCAAATGTTTGAGATGATAGGAATAGTGCCAAGATTCAGTTACCTTTCCATCCTGCGAGCACCAAGGCCACTAATCATGATTCGTTTCATCAGAGTGTTCTTGAAATTTTCCATGCCAAAGTCAAGAATAAACCAAATATTCAAGTGAGTCTTTTCAGCTTTAGTTTCTTGGAATGTGTTTGACTGATGAATAATTAATTACTTTTGTAAAATCATATAATGTTCAAGCTCTTTCTGAAGACTCTCAATACATTTAAGGGAATAGTCAAATCAGTAGTAATAAAATGAAATTAACTGGTATTGATTACTTAATGATTGCTGTCAACATTACATAGCAGAGAAAACTGAATTTCAGTATCTGCATCCATAACATTCAGATAAGTGGAGTCAGTTATCATTAAAATGTTGTGTTTAGTTGAATTTGAAATAGTCTCATGATGGGTATGTTAAATATTGTGTTGTCTGCAAGCTAAAATTGCTAGCAACCAGAAAGCATTTAGTACTGGTCACTGTATTTTTATTGATTGAGCTACACCCGTAGGCCATCTGACATAGAGCTTTCATAAGATGCACATGTCATCATTGTAATTTTACCAATGAAATTAAGTGATTTCTGAAAAATTGAATGATAAAAAACTTGTCACCAATTGGTGTCAGGAGAAAAATTGCATAAGACATGAAAATATGCAAGGTTTTGGAGCTAGTGACTTTTTTTTCTGCAATAAGGGTTGAAGGAAAAGGAAGAGGGATAAATGAAAAGGATTAGCAAGGTTTAGGAAATGGGGGAACGTTAAAGAAAAGTTACCCGGAACATGGGAACATGAGAAGAATTCCTTCTCATCCTCTCCTCTAAGTCTCTCCGGACCCCAGGTTCTGGGTGACATTTCTATAACTTTTATCATTTCTTAAATGTCAACAATTCTTTTTCTTTCATTACTCTCCTCTTTTCTTTGGCCCTTCTGACAGAGAGCCACTATATCTGATGGCTTGCACAGAAGTCTTTCATGGGTCTTTTCACCTGTTGTCACTTGTGGAGTATTTTTTTTCTATCCCACTCAATTATTTTTATTTTACAACTACAACTGTCTTTTTTGGTAATAACAGTGGTACCCATTCTGAAACCATTTGTCACAACATATATTATAACACAAGTACATACAAGAAGAACTTCAGGATGTGGAAGCATAGTTCCAGAACATTGGTGTAAAATAGTGAAACAAAATAGTAACAAAGAAAACTCTTTGCTTGAAAAATGATTAAAAAATTACACCCAACTCTGTAGCTACATTTCTGTATTATAGTTATCAACTTGAAGGTAATCCGTTATGAATCCTGTTGGTGAAAGCTTTCACTGCCAGTTTTTTGGCCTGCAAAAGTAGAGTACTTAGTGGTGCCAATCTCTGGTCTTAGTTACATTGTCTTGGATTCAGTCTCAAATAACTACACCGTGTCTTACTTAGTGAGGGTATGAGACACTGTTGATAGGGATCCATATGTCGGATAGAGACGTTAATACATTGTGAGTGGCACCCGAGCCTGTCTTGTTCAGCTGTACTTAGTCAGGTGGTCAGCCCCCAAGTCTGACTCATGCAAAGCTAAAAAATTCTTAGGTGCCACTCTGCAATCTGCACTCTTTTGGTAACAATTTAAATTGAATAAGAAAGGTTCTTTACACTGTGCTGCTGCATATTGAGTTCTACCTATTTGTATCCAACAAAAGAGCTTTTTTTGTGCCACTAGTAAAAGCAAGGGACCAGATTGAATTTTTCTCATACAGAAAATTAAAAACACATCCAAATTTATGAATGGGTATGAGAGGATAGGTGCAGTTCAGTTATGAATGCTGTATCTACTCTTAATACATTTATTACTCTATATTGGTACAGATGATGTTAACACTTCAGATACAAGAGACACTGCCAGAAGTCCTGGTCAGTCCCAAAGAACAGCCACCAAAGATAACATAACACAGCTATTGATCACAGTATTGAGTACATCCCTGAGCGGGGCGGGGCGTGAGAATTTCCCAAAAACACCACACTAAGTTCTTTGGAGGCATCAGGCACAGGCTGACACAATGGTGACTGGGGGGTAACCCTGGTATGTCAACAACGAAGTCGGCTAGGTGTACTGGCTGATGAAGACGCCAACCGGGGGCAGACTGCAGGCCGACGTTGGCGCAAACATGCAGGGACACTTTGCCATTCAGATGCACAAAGGCATAAACATTACCACTCGCAGCACTTTTTGACAGGCAAAACCTTCGCACCATACATGGAGAAGCACTACCTCCCTGCTCATCGTCACACGCAATACACAAGAAAGCAGTTGAGCCGTCAACTAACACCGAGAGGTTATGGATGTCGTCAGTGTGGACAAAAGTGTACAGCTCGAGGGAGGGCGTTGCAGGTGAATGTGCGTGTTGGCAAGGTGGGTAGGAAACCCATAACAGTGCTGAGAGCCCGGCGAGGATGGGTTGGCCTATGAAGCAGGTGGTGCGGGCAATGGCCCTGGGCGATCAGCTGACGGCCTAGAGGGCGTGGCCCGGTACCAAGTGGAGCCGCGCGGGTTTGAAGCGTGGGAGGGGTTACTGTCATAAGACGAAGGGATGCCTACAGTAGACCCTAGAGAGTAATCAGCTCGACTTTCAGGACTGCAAGGGGAAAAACCTCTGAATGATTGACCGCTCAAATTGGAGCTGAGGGGCGATGAAGGAGTGCTTGAGGATTGAGCATGCTGAAAGGACTCGGTGCCCGAATATGTGACATGACGGGGTGACTGGCTACTCGAAGCCGGAGAGGCTAGAGAAGCAGTACTTGAATGGTGAGTACGCTGAGAACAGTCTGTGCCCAATTTTGTGGCACGATAAGGGGACTGGCCGCTCGACAGAGGAGAGGCATGAGAGGAAACCGTGTCAAGTAAGTCTCTGAAAGCTTGATGAAGGCTGCCTTGACACGGTTGAGAGAAACGGTAATGACAGAGTCATTCACCTGAATGTCCATGGTGTCTTTGGAGTGGCTGACAACGACGTAAGGGCCTGTATAAGGAGGCATGAGAAAGGCCTTAATAGTGTCGTCACGGAGAAAACATGCCTACACTTGTCTAGCTCACGGGGCATCTACATCTACAACAATACTCCGCAAGCCACCTGGCGGTGTGTGGCGGAGGGTACCTTGAGTACCACTATCGATTTTCCCTCTTATTCTAGTCACGTATTGTTCGTGGAAAGAAGAATTGTCGGTATACCTCTGTGTCCTCTCCGGGGGATGCCACCTTGACAAAGCACTGTCCGTGCGGGTGGAGAGGCTTGCGTATCCACGTGAAGCAGAGGGCTATACCGAAGGTTGAGAACCTACTGCCGGAAAGGCCTCAGCTGATGGATCAGACCAAGTGTGTCCCACAATGTCCCGTCTTCCTTATCCTCTCCCAGTCCTTTCCCAACCCAAGGTGTGATGCGATCCGTGCCGAGGGGTGTGTGGCACATGGGTGGATGTGTCTCGAACGGAGCCTCAGGGATACCGGGCGACCTCCCTGAGTAAGTAGCCTTGCACCGCGCGGGGTTATCGTGGTGTGGACCATATAAGTCCCCAAATCTCGTGGGACTAAGATGAACACGGAGAAAAAAATTATTTTAAAAGAATCCGAGGGGCAATCTGTGACCTCAGATACTCAGACATTTGGATCAGGACTGATGGAGTGCACTCCTACTTCTCAGTCAGGGTCTAGACCTAAGGAAGAAGTGGGAACTGTAACAGAGAAGTTGGACCAGATTAGGATTAAGGCCTTGTCTGGGGCTCAGAGGAGGAAACTTCTCAAGGAACAGAAGCAAAAGGAAGGAAAAGAATGGCTTCCTAAACATAAGTGGAGGGAATAAAAGGGCTTGAGCCCAAGACCCCCAAAAAGAAACTGCCTCAGGTCGAAGGGGATACACAGACCCCCTCGACATCAAAGACAGGTGGCAAGAGGGTTAGGGAGGAATCTAAGACTCCCTCCTCTCTGGACAAGCGTGATCCTAAAAGGCTGAGGCAGGAAATAGGGAAACAGACCTATAGTACAGCAGTCTCGTTCTTTAGAATGGCGATTGTCCAACAAGGATACCCACTGGTGAGCATCACCTCGCAACAGGAGGAGCTCGTGCAGATGGCCCTCTTTGAAGAGATTGGGGGGGGGACGCTGGTCCAGGACCCAAATTCAGGAGGGTCTATCTAGATCGCGGTGCCCTCATTTTTGTCTGTGAGGGGGAGCACTCAGCAGAATGGCTTAAGGACATGGCTTGATATCTCCGTGGAAGGATGCGAAGCTGCTGGTCAAGACAGCAACCGAACTCCTGAAGACCGCAAAGGTATCAATATGGGTACCAAAGATCCTTAAGGGTGTCCCTCCAAAGACTCTGTTTGAGAAAATAAGGGTCCAGAACCCAAAAGTCTCAACAGAGGAATGGAGGGTAATTAACCAAAAGGTCATTTCGAAAGGACGAACCCTGATGGTGGAGGTCGGAGAGAAGTCCCTGGAGGCAATGCGAGAGCAAGAACCCTATTTATACAAAGGGGGTGTATCGGGCCTCAGTGGTACTGGAGGTAAGCTTATTTATGCTAGAAATCTAAAAAACTCCAGAACATGCATTTATGTTAGAAATGGAATACCTTTCATACCAATGATGGATTTTTGTTCCAGGGACTTGGTGACCATCAGGATGCAGCAACGTGAGGAAGGTATCACGAGGGAAATTGTTTTGGCCTCAGAATACCTTCCTTACGAAGACAGCTCTCCTCCTCCTTTGGAAGTGAGGAGACTGACGGAAGCCTGCCATTGACAAGGTGACGAATGCCCACAATCTATCGTGGGGCAGAAAGGACACCAACAGTAGAGGTGAGCACCTTCTTGAATTTCTCCTATTTAACAACTTGGAGATCCTCAATAGGGGTGATGAACCCACATTCAGGAATAGTAGAAGGGAAGAAGTAATTTACATAACTTTTGGTTCCATGATGATGGGAAGTTACGTCAAACAGTGGCATGTGGTCCTGGAGCCATCCTCATCAGATCACATGTATATTAAATTCAAGGTTGAA
Source organism: Locusta migratoria (assembly GCA_026315105.1). Taxonomy (NCBI): domain Eukaryota; kingdom Metazoa; phylum Arthropoda; class Insecta; order Orthoptera; family Acrididae; genus Locusta; species Locusta migratoria. Next base: position 783,722,686 of record CM048744.1, read on the forward strand.
ATGGGAACCAGACAGACCATGGCCTATAGGAACCCCAGGAAAACGGACTGGGAGACATATAGGAAAGACCTTGACTTCAGCCTATTGGAAATTAAAACTTCCATAAGGAATCCAGCAGAGTTTGAGGAAGTAGCAGAGGCTGTAACCTCTGCTATAGTGACCTCATACCAGGACAACTGCTCAATCACCAAGAAGTGCACAAATAGGAGTGTGCCTTGGTGGAATAATTACCTGGAAATGCAAAGGAAACAGGTACGAAGACTGTTTAACCTTGCGAGGCGCAAGGGACAATGGGCAAAGTATCGTGAGGCCCTTGTCAATTACAACCTTGCCATCAGATGGGCAAAGGAGGCATCCTGAAAGGTATTCTGTGAGGAAGTGGAGGGCACAGCTGCTCAAGCGAGACTTCATAAAATCCTCACTAGGGTACCAACTAATCCAGGAGGAACATTGAGGAAGGAGGATGGGGAGTATACAAAGACAGCACATTAAACGCTGGAACTGCTCCTCAAGACTCACTTTCCTGAATATACTCTGGGTGATAACTCAGACCAGAATGCGATTCCTGAGAGACAAAGTTCTCAGGTATTCGCAAAGAGGACTGGGATTTGGCCAAGGAGTGTGTCAATTTCAGTAAGGTCCGATGGGCGGTGGGAACATTTCAACCATCCAAGTCACCTGGCCCCGATGGAATCTTCCCAGCCCTCCTGCAACAAGCGGGAGGAAATCTTATTAAACTCCTATGCAGGTTATTCAGGGTTAGCCTAGCAGCAGGAATCATTCCCAATGCCTGGAGGGCAGTGAAGGTTGTCTTCATTCCTAAACCAGGGAGAATTGATCATACCAATGCCAAGGATATGAGACCAATCAGCCTGTCCTCCTTCATTCTTAAGACATTGGAAAAGCTGGTTAATGTGCATGTTGGAGAAAGGAGGCTAAGTAGGGCTCCTCTTCATTCAAACCAACATGCATGTCAGCCAGGTAAATCATGTGAGACAGCTCTCCACCAACTCGTTGGGAAGGTGGAGAAAGCACTACACTTTCAGGAAATAGCCCTCTGTATCTTCCTGGACATCGAGGGGGCTTTTAGCAACACGACCTTTGATTCCATGGTTAGGGCAGCAGAGGTGCATGACCTAGAGACCACTATATGTCCTAGGGCCATGTTCAGTGGAAGAAAGGTAGAAGCTACCATGATGAATGAAAAAATGGTAATCAACACCACTAGAGGTTGCCTGCAAGGAGGAGTTCTTTCCCCTTTATTGTGGAATCTAATGGTGAATGATCTCATTGGAGAATTAAACTCTAGGCAGTACTTTTGCTAAGGATACACAGATGATCTTGTCATAGTAATACTTGGCAAATTTGCTGACACAGTAAAGAATATGGCACAAGGTGTGTTGGACATTGTGCAAGACTGGTGCAGAAAACAGGATCTGAGGGTTACTCCTAAGAAGACTGTTGTTGTATCATTCACAAAGAAGCATATCCAACATTCAAGTTGGAATCTAAAGCTTTTCAGTGAAGCGCTATCTGTGAAGGGGACAGTGAAATATCTAGGGGTTACCCTAGATGAGAAACTGACATGGACCCCTCACATCAGGAATATTTGCTCCAAGACAAAAGGTACTCTTGTGAGTACCAGGAGAGCTTGTGGCAAAAATTGGGGCCTGAGCCCCAAGGGTATGCACTGGATATACACCACAGTGATTAGACCCAGGATCACGTATGGGGCGGTCGTGTGGTGGAAGAAGGTAGAACAGCAGGTTGCTGCTAAGGAGCTTGGTAAGGTGCAGAGACTAGCCTGCTTAGCCATAACAGGCGGAATTAGCAGCACACCAACTGCTGGGATGGAAACCATGCTGTATATGCCCCCATTACACCTTTGGGTCAAGATGGAGGCAGTGGCTGGTGCATACAGACTCAAATCTGGCAACAACTGGAACTCTTTGGGATATCCAGAATCACACACTAAAATAGTGAGTGAGGTAAATATAGGAAAGGTTGGGGAAATGCCAGCCGACTATATTATAACCCCATACTGCTTCAACAAGCCTTTCAATATAACAATTGGAAGTAGGGAGCAATGGGAGAAAATAGTTCCACACCGTACGGGGGATATTGTCTGGTTCACTGACGGGTCTAAATCTGACCAAGGTGTTGGGGCCGGGGTATATGGGGTGCAGCCAAGACTGGAGGGCGTCATCTCTCTAGGAAAACTGGCCTCAGTATTCCAGGCCGAAATCACAGCCATCAGGGCGTGTATGGAGGAGAATTTGCGTAGGTGCTACAAAGATCGTAGCATCTATATCTATTCAGACAGCCAGGCAGCCCTGAGATCACTGGCAGCTCCTGCAACAAGGTCTAAAATTGTTGCAGAATGTCACAGGGTTCTGGTGGAGCTAGGGGAAAGCAATAGAGTAAACCTATTGTGGGTCCCTGGCCACTCGGGGATCAGTGGCAACGAACATGCCGACAGATTAGCCAGGATGGAGGCAGAGACTTCATTTATTGGACCGGAACCTGTCCTGACAATCACCAAGGCAATGATCAAATTGGAGCTACGTAACTGGCTCAGAAGACAGCACGTAGAATATTGGACCAAAGTCTACCAACAAAAACATGGCAAGGTAATGATGCCAAAGCCATGTTTTAAAAGAAGCTCTGCAATCCTGGTCCTGAACAGGAGAGAGATAAGACTCATGGTTGGATTGCTGACAGGCCATGGGAATTTCAAAAAACACCTACATACAATGGGAATAACAGAAGAGGATCCTAAATGTAGGATCTCTGATGACGGTGATGAAACCGCATCACATCTAATCTTCAAATGCATTGCATTGGAGAGTAAAAGGCACAGAACATTTGGGACAACTAGACCCGAAGAAATTGTATCTAATAAAGAACTGGTAAAGGGACTCCTTGCTCTTCTCAAGGGCATTGGTTGGCTTTACTAGATAAACAGGGAGCAATATCGCACAATAAACTTAGTATCAGTGCGGGCAGTGGCAGGTTAGACCAAGACTGTTTTGGCTTCCCTGGAAAAATCAAATCAAATCAAATCAATGCCTCTGTGTGGGCTCTGATCTCTCTGATTTTATCCTCATGATCTCTTCGGGAGATATAGGTAGAAGGGAGCAATATACTGCTAGACTCCTCGGTAAAGGTATGTTCTCGAAACTTCGACAAAAGCCCATACCGAGCGACGGAGCGTCTCTCCTGTAGAGTCTTCCACTGGAGTTTTCCACTGGACTTTCACGATTACCAAATGATCCTGTAACGAAGCGCGCTGCTCTCCGTTGGATCTTCTCCACTTCCTCTATCAATCCCACCTGGTACGGACCCCACACCGGTGAGCAGTATTCAAGCTATGGGCGAACAAGTGAACAGTAACCTACTTCCTTTGTTTTTGGACTGCATTTCCTTAGTATTCTTCCAATGAATCTGTGTCTGGCATCTGCTTTACCAACGATTGATTTTATATGTTCGTTCCATTTTAAATCCCTCCTAATGACTACTCCCAGATACTTTATGGAATTAACTGCTTCCAGTTGCTGACTTGCTATAGTGTAGCTAAATGATAAAGGATCTTTCTTTCTGTGTATTCGCAGCACATTACACTTGTCTACATTGAGATTTAATTGCCATTCCCTGCACCATGTGTCAATTCGATGCAGATCCTCCTGCGTCTCAATACAATTTTCCGTTGTTACAACCTCTGTATATACTACAGCATCATCCACAAAAAGCCTCAGAGAACTTCCGATGTTATCCGCAAGGTCCTTTATATATATCGTGAACAGCAATGGACCCACGACACTCCCCTGTGGCACACCTGACATAACTCCTACTTCGGAAGACTTCTCTCCATTGAGAATGACCTGCTGCGTTCTGTTATCTAGGAATTCCTCAATCCAATCACACAATCAAACACTTTGCAGAAGTCGAGAAACACAGCATCTACCTGAGAACCCGTGTCTATGGCTTTCTGAGTCTCGTGGACGAATAGCGCGAGCTGGGTTTCACACGAATGCCTTTTTCGAAACCCATGCTTATTCCTACAGAGCAGATTCCTAGTCTCGAGAAATGTAATTATATTCAAATATAATACATGTTCCAAAATTCTACAACTGACCGACGTTAGAGGTACAGGCCTAAAGTTCTGCACATCTGTTCAAGCACATACACCCACGGATGAGTGTGCGCTGCCGGAGGAGGCAGCCGAATGTTTTTGCAATGTGTGCGTACCTAATCTACCAGAGAAGGGAACTCAGAGGGCATGGTCGGTGGGGAGGTAGAAACTAGTTTGCCCGGGAGCACAAGGGGTTGTCCATAAACAAACTCCACCACGGAGCCCTTACGATCTTCTTTACAAGCTAAGCATAGACCAAGAAGCACCCAAGGTAATGCCTCGGTCCACAAGAAGCCATGACATCGAAGAGCGGTTTTTAAAGTGCGATGCCAGCACTCGACTAGCCCATTACTTTGGGGCTGATAAGCATTAGTGTGTATTTTTGTGATACCACAAAGGGTGAATAATTCAGAAAATGTGGCTGATTCAAATTGCCGACTTTGGTCAGTTGTGAGGAACGCAGGAGAGCCAAAGCAAGAGACCCAAGTGTCCATAAAGGTACATGAAACGGTGTCTGAAATAATATTCAGTATGGGGAAAGCTTCTGCCCAGTGAGTAGTCCTGTCGATAGCTGTGGGCAGATAGCAGAACCCTTCAGACTGTGGGGGGGGGGGGGGGGGGGGGGACCAACCAAATGTACATGGATATGTTGGAATCGGCCCAACTGTTGCAAAAATTTACCTAGAGGTGCGGAAGTATGGCGAGAAACTTTAGTTTGCTGGCTAAGAACACACACGCGGGCCCATGACTAGCAATCGCGGTGCATGTCTCTCCACACAAAACATTCAGTCACAAGGTGTGTCGAAACCTTAACACCCAGGTGAGCCAAACCATGAAGTTTATCAAACACAAGACATTGTAACCCTTTAGGAATGAAGGGGCGAAGTGTGCCTGTAGAAGTGTCACACCAGACTTCACCAGAAACTCCCGGAAAGGTTGTCTTCATGGGTTGAAGAGAAAGCAGAAGATTGGTCCGATAACAGCTGTAAAGTGTCTGGGTCAGCCGATTGTTACCTGGCTAAGTCCGACAAGTCTTATCAGGCTAGATACTGCACCAACACAGGATAGGAAATCGGCCACAACATTATCTGCCACTTGTATGTACCGAACGTCATTCGTAAACTGCAGTATGTAATCAATGTGATGAAAATGACGAGGTGGGGGGGTCAGACGGAGGGTTTTTAATAGCCAACACCAAGGGTTTATGGTCCGTCAGAAGTAGAAGTCCCTACCCTCCAAATCAGTTCTGAAATGCTTAATGGCCTTGTAGACAGCAAGCAACTACCTATCAAAGGCCAAGTATTTTTTCTGGGCCAAGTTAAGTTTCTTAGAAAAAAACTGAAGCGGAGTGGTGACATCATTATAGGTCTGACTGAGCATGCCACCGACAACATTATCAATTACATTGGTTGTAATAAACAGTGTGGCATCAGAATGCGGTTGAGCGATGGTAATAGCCGAGGCGAGTAGCTGTTTCAACTCATTGAAGGCCTTCTCCATAATAGGTGTCCAAGGAATAGCACGATTACCTGATATATTAGGGCCGGCAAGAGTATCAGTAAGCGGGACCTGAACGTCCGAAGCAGAAGGCAGATGCTTGTGGTAATAATTAATGGTCCCCAAAAAGTGACATAGCTTTTTAAATGTCTGAGGTGTAGGCATATCAAGGACTGCCTTAATTTTGTCTGTAGGTAGAGTGAGGCCATCTGCCAATACCACATAACTAAGGAACACACCAAAGGCTGATGAAGTTGAGTCTTTTTGTTATTAAGTTTGATGCCGGCAGACTGTAAGGTGTCAGTCACCAATCTAACATGCTCTACAGTCGTCTCTTTAGTGGGAGCAAACATAAGGATGTCATCCATGTAGACAAAGCAAAAATCAAACTTCAACAGAGTCATATTTATCCATCTTTCCCACGTCTAGGGTGCATTTTTCAACCCAAAAGGCATAAACATAATGAAAGAGCCTAGAAAGCATAGTGACGGCAGTTTTCTCTATGTCATCAGGATCTGGTGAAATGCCTGTTTGCAGCTGGAAGAAGGCTCAATAATTCCATTATTTTGGAGATCGACTGATTGTTCTTTCACGATCTGCATAAACTCTGGTTTCAACCTATGAGGGCAGAGCAAAAACAGCAGGCCATCCGTTAAGTGACGTTTGTGTTGTGTTCTGTCTGTAACTATGGCAACGCGATGCGGAGTACAGCAGTCTAATGTCTGTGGCATATCACAGGCGGTGGCCGCCGAGCAAAACAGGCGCTTCGGTCGCGCGGGTACATGAGTGCCAACTGCCTGCCGCCGAAGTCTCAACATGCGGGCAGGGCAGAGCCAGGTTGCATTTAGTACTAGGTGCTGCTGAAGGCAATGGCTGGTGAGAAAAAACATCTAATGTGGAAATGTCAAGAACACCAATGGGCTTAGGCAAAAGTTCCGAAATAATGAGCACTCAGATATTTACATTCACTGTTCAGAGGAGTGCGAGAGCAAGAAGCTCAGTTCAAAACATGAGTAATGTCTGGCACTGGGGCCGGTTCACTGGAAACACACTTACTAACCTTGTGAGTGTGGGTGGGGAGGCCATCTCGAACAGCAGGAAGGCATTGATGAACTTCAGCGAACTTGGCATATACCTTCTTTACGTTGAACAGATTCTCCAAACGTTCAATACGTTAAGCGAGAGCTCAAGGTGCTGGGTGAGAAGACCACTTTTCCACTTGTCACACTCTGCAGAAAACTCCAATTGTTTGGTCACTAAACAAGAGCAAGTAGTATCCTGAGCAACACCGGCCATAACACATGAAATGTACAATTGTTTCTTAGGGTAGTAGACAGCGTTGTGCAAAATGTCAATAGATAATTGAAAATGCATGATAAATTCAATGCCAAGTATAGGTTCGTCGACTGGTGCAATGATACATGTCCAGTTTAAGGCACAATTGGAGGATAACTGAAAGGTATGTTTATAATAGCCCGAACACTTCAGGTCCATCGAATTAATGGCTTGCACAATTGTTTCACGTTGATGAATCTTCCCAAAGACATGTGAAGGCGGCAACAAAGATATGTTGGCACCAGTGTCAACTAGAAAACGAGTGTGCAAAGCTAAGCCCTGTAGGTAAATACAGCCTGAATGTTCACTGTCGAATGACACAGAATGTAAAGTCGCAATGTTCTAGCATCTATTTTTATCACAAGAGGTGGCGCCGGAGCCTACCTGCGAGATGCGTTTGGGTGCTGGCAAGGTGATCTGCAGCGTCTTGCTTCATCCCCAAAATGATAGTGAAAGTAGCACCACCGATGACACAAGGGTGAACCTGTAGTTTCCTCGGAAAGAGATGGTTGATCGCTGCTCGACGGACTAGGGAAGGAGCCCATTGGCGAAGGTGGTGGGTGAGGAGCAGGCAAGGCAGCAATGCTGACATTATTCTTCTTACCCGGAGCAGATGTGATAGTATCTTGCTTGCGGCCAAGGACGCGGCCACGCCCAGCAGGTGTTTCCTTCTGGAAGGAGCCTGGGTCAAACATTAGGAGACCTCTGGTGCCACCATATGACTGGTAAGCTGTCTAAACTTTGTCTGCAAATTCCAATGTTTGGTTGAGCGGTACAGAAGGAGCCTGCGACATGGCACGGTAATTAGTCCATCCAGATCGTCAGCAGTGCATCTTTGGGGAACAAGGAGGGAGGAGCGATTGATCACAAACGTCTCCACAGCTGTGAAGGCATCTTCTTGCCCATCAGTTCTCCATGTAGGATCTTCATGACAGTGTCGGCGTTTGTGTGACCCTAGCAGGGTAGAATAGTAGCCTTAGTGTGGTTGTACTGGTGTGGGCGAGAAGGCTGGCTAACAAGGTCACAGATCAAATCATCAAATTCGAACAGATGTGACATAACACTTAGGAACTTGCTCACAGCATCGTACCAGCAATGCTCAAATATGTTGTCAGCCACTTTAAACCACATAACAGCTCGTTGGGATTTGAATGGTTGCAGCATGGGCAGGTGGGCAAGTTACTTGCTGCATCGACCAGGTTGATATCTTGTGGATGCAGCTGAAAATCCACTTGGCGAGCAGGAAGACAGGAGTACGCCGATGGAGCAGCCTTTGACGTAGCGAGAGTATGTGAACTGCATGGTATCGCAGAGCGTGGGACCTGTTGTTGCAGCGGGAGCACATGTTGAACACCTGGTATGCTGGCAACAGGCCGAGGTGAGCCATAGGAAATGTCCAAAACAACACTGTCCTGAGGTGCCGAATATTGGCGGTGAGCATAGTTCATGGAATTATTGAAGGCATTATTGAAGGAGCACTCAATGAAACATAGAAGCCATGCGCATATCCATCACTGGGCACAGAGGGATACATCCGTGGTGTATTTGAAATTAAACCGCCGACTGGGACACGTGAAAACTGATTATGAAGGTTAATGTTCACATGCTCCTGATTAACGAAATGCAGGGCTGGATTCAATGCACTTCTGGCAGGCACCAAATTTGACTATTTGGACAAGTCGGGGCTCACGAATCCAGAATCAGTGTGCAGGCCAAGCTGTGGCAGTAGGGCCGATGCAGAGCCGAATTGAGGCTGAATCAAGTACATCTGATGAGTCTCAGCCAAGGTAAAGTTGTGCTGGTCCATTGTGGAGACTCCGGGCAGCGGTTGGAGTGATGAAACAGCCGATGGCAACAGATAGCGTGAATCCATAGCTGTAGTGTAGCCGGCCTTGCGGCGAGGGCGAATCGTGAAATTCCGACACGGAAGGCACTAAACTTTCGAAACGAACTTGTTCATGACAAAATTGCAACGAAATTGGGGTCACCAGTGAGGGGATAGGTGCAGTTCAGTTATGAATGTGGTGCCCACTCTTAATACATTTATTACTCTATATCGGTACAGATACACTACAGATACAAGAGACCGACTGCTGGAAGTCCCAGTCATCCACCAGAGATAACGTAAGACGGTTATCGATAACGGGATCGATGCCACTGGTAGTACTTATAGAAACTCTTCATTCACAGAAATAGTGCTTAAAAGCATGGTAATGTCATCAAATAGGTCAACAGGACTTTGTCCTTTACAATTACTTTCATCAGCAGTACTACTGTGGTATATAATTGGTATATATTGTAATATACCATGACATAGGCATAAGTGAAGCTCATGAATCTTTTCCATTCTTCATTAATGTAGGGAAAAATAGTTGTCAGTATGATCTTAGAATAAGCTTGGTCTAGTGACAGGCAAAACTTGCCAATGGCCTGTTTCATATGACAGCTGATAAACTTTTGAAAATACGAATGACAAACTGATACTAATAGGTACAAAATATTATGTGGTGGGATGATAATGATTGATTAATTCTTAGATTATGATTTTTTACTGCTTTATCGATACTGCTTCCTTACATACACCTCTCTCTTTCATCAGGCGATCAAGTCAGCAAATATACAATGTCACACTGTTCTTCCTGTTCTTTATGTCATTGTATGGGTTACTTGGAGTCCAGTTCTTTGGTGAACTGAAGAATCATTGTGTACTGAATGACACAGACCCCAGGTAAGAGTTAAACATCGACTATAAATAAATTATATGCATTAGTTTTGTTGCTTGAACTGCTATTTAAGTAGGATAGCATAAATCCATTCTTGTTTAATTTGGCACACATAGTGTAGTATAAGAAAGAAATCGTTTGATATACTTATATTTAAATTTTGTATGTTATTTTAGTATATTTTTAACAATAATGAATGTATGTTATTTTAGTATAGCTTTAACTATAATGCAATATATAACTTTTTGTGCAAATGAATATAAGACTAATAAATCATCCAAAAAATGTAACATGAACACAGCCAGTAGTGAAGCAAGGCCTTCTAATTTAATGTACATTTCATTGTTTCTTTCTAATTTGATTATCTCTGTATATTCGAAACAACTTACTTACTTTATCTTTACCTGAATATAGCTGATGCACAGCCTGTTCAGTTCCTACCTTGTATTGTCGCATTCATTATTCCAAAACTGCACCTTAAATACAATACAAAAATTACAACTTTTGATTAAAGTGTGTATATTACTTATAAAACAGTTGTTTGGTAGCAGATTGATACTTGTTTACTCTGGAAAATGATTAAGTTGTACTTTATCACAATTAAAATGAAGCTGTTACAGTTCAGTTAAACTATGTTAGTAGCAGTGTCAGAAAACTTAATATCACTTTATAAAAATAGTTATATAGTACTGGAAGTTGTTGTGTGTAATACTGGTAGCTAAGGATACAATCTCAAAATCAGAATTGGAGAATATGGTTTATAAACATTATTTAGAAAATGTTTCACAGTATTGTGAAGATCATGTTGTTCACAACCTTTTTGTTTAACCATGGGTGTGTTTGATTTACTTCAACAGCTGCTGCACAACCTGTGTGTTTTATCTTTTTCACTGTAGATATGTTTTCAGACTATAGCTAGCAAATTTATTTGATCTCACTCAAGAAAGTACAGGTGCATCTTATTGTTTCCAAATCTAAGTCCAAACATCAGCAATGTTATTTCCAATATGACTAAACATCATCAAATATATACTTTAAAATGTAGTAACATGGGATTACTCATCACATTATTGTTCTTATGGTAGTAAAAAATATAAGACCAGAGTCAGAGCCGTGTCAACAATAGTGAGTGGTATTTCAAAAAGATAAAGTCAGGTAACAATTTGATTCACAGTGCCCATAACTGCTTTGGGCTGCTCTTACAAGTTCCCTTGCACAAGAACCACAACAATGTTGTAAATGTATCCTGAGGACAACGCAATACACTATTCAACCCACTTTGATGTATTCATCTATTACTGTTACTGGCTTTAGGTAAGAAGCATTCTCTGTGTTGGTGTTGACTAATTCCAGAACCAGCTCCATGTTTGTGATTTCTGTCCATAAACATGACTTGATCATGTTCTCACTGTTATAGTCTTGCTCCTTGTATACAACTTCATTTTCATATTAAGGCTTTCATGGCGGGGTGTTGTCATCTTGGAGAATAGGGTTTCTGCCAGTAATCCGCGTCATACTAGCACGATGTGGATTACCGGCCGAAACCCGATTCTCCAAGATGACAACTTCATTTTCATTAAGCCGGCCGCGGTGGGCGAGGTGACTGAGGCGCTCCAGTCACGGTCAGCACGGCCACTACGGTCGGGGGTTCGAATCCCCCCTCGGGCATGGATATTTGTGCCGTCTTTAGTCTTAGCTAGTTCATAAGTGGTTTGTAAGCTTAGGGACTGATGACCCTGTAGTTAAGTCCCATAAGTTGTACAAACATTTGAACATTTTTCATTTTCATTAAGGCTGGGATACAAAGATATGTTTCCAGTTTAGTTCTTTGAAATATGTTTTGAATGCCTCAATCTTATTTAATTAATTATTTCAAACAATGGTAATTCCAGGAAGGATTGAACAATATTTTTGAGAAGGATAGGTTGCTTATTCACCACAGAGATGTCCAATGAGCCACAGAAAGACACAAATAACAGAATGTGACATTATAGCTTTCATCCATTTAAGCCTTCATCGGTTAGAGACACAAAAATATACTCAAAAATTATAGAAGGAAACTTTCCTGGTGGGATAAACAAATATAAAAAATAGAAAATGGATGACGTACTCAAAGGACAGGCTCATCGACAGACATAAATAAAATCACACACAAACACACATACAAGCTTTCGCAACCATTGGTCTCTTCTTCAGGAAAAGAGGAAGAAAGGAGAGGAGAAAGGGAAGGATATGGGTTTTAAGGAAGTGGAAAAGGAGTCATTCCAATTCCAGGAGTGGAAGGACTTACCTTAGGGGAAAAAAATAAAGGTAAGCGAATACATACACTCACACATATCCAAACGCAAACACACCTAGACAGACATTTGTAAAAAGCAAAGAAGTTGGATAGAGATACCACTTGAGGCAGAGGCTCTGTCCACAGAACAGAGGCAAAGATGCTAAAGATGGTGGGCAGGAATTTGAATTTGGCGGAGGTTGAGACCAGGTGGGCAACAGGAGGAGAGAATAAGCTGAAGGGCAAGTTCCCATCTCCGGAGTTCTGAAAGATTGGTGTCAGTGGGAAGTATCCAGATAACCCGGATGGTGTAATACTGTGCCAAGATGTGCTGGCCGTGCACCAAGGCATGTTTAGCCAAAGGGTGATCTTCATTACCAACAAACACTCTCTGCCTGTGACCATTCATGCGAATGGACAGTTTGTTGCTGGTCATTCCCACATAGAACGCTTCACAGTGCAGGCATGTCAGTTGGTAAATCATGTGGGCACTATCGCAAGTGGCTCTGCCCTTGATCGTGTACACCTTCCGGGTTACTGGACTGGAGTAAGTGGTGGTGGAAGAGTGCATAGGGCAGGTTTTACAATGGGGGCAGTTGCACGGGTAATAGCAAGAGGGTAGGGAAGTTGGTTTGGGGATTTCATACGGATGAACTAGGAAGCTACGATGGTTAGGTGGGTGGCAGAAGGAGTAGTGTGGGAAGGATGTCATTAAGGATGGATCTCATTTCGGGGCAGGATTTAAGGAAGTTGTATCCTTGCTGGAGAGCCACATTCAGAGTCCGCTCCAGTCCCGGAAATTATCCGGTGATGAAAGGGGCACTTCAGGGGTTCTTCGGTGGAAGGTTCTGGTTTGGGGGGATGAGGAGGTGGTTCGGGTAATTTGCCTCTGAACCAGATCAGGAGTATAGTTCGTCATCCCCCCAAATCCAGAACCTTCCACCGAAGAACCCCAGAAGTGCCTCTTTCATCACCGGATAATTTCCGTGCCTGGAGCGGACTCTGAATGTGGCTCTCCAGCAAGGATACAACTTCCTTAAATCCTGCCCCGAAATGAGATCCATCCTTAATGACATCCTTCCCACTCCACCAAGAGTGTCTTTCTGCCGCCCACCTAACCTTCGTAACCTCCTAGGCCAGCCCTATGAAATCCCCAAACCACCTTCCCTACCCTCTGGCTCCTACCCATGCAACCGCTCCCATTGTAAAACCTGCCCTATGCACCCTTCCACCACCACTTACTCCAGTCCTGTAACCCGGAAGGTGTACACGATCAAAGGCAGAGTCACTTGCGATAGCACCCACGTGATTTACCAACTGACATGCCTGCACTGTGAAGCGTTCTATGTGGGAATGACCAGCAACAAACTGTCCATTCGCATGAACATTCCCAGGAAGACAGTGTTTGTTGGTAATGAAGATCACCCTGTGGCTAAAAATGCCTTAGTGCATGGCCAGCACATCTTGGCGCAGTGTTACACCTTCCGGGTTATATGGATACTTCCCACTGACACCAATCTTTCAGATCTCCGGAGATGGGAACTTGTCCTTCAGCTTATTCTCTCCTCCTGTTGCCCACCTGGTCTCAACCTCTGCTAAATTCAAATTCCCACCCACCATATTTAGCATCTTTGCCTTGGTTCTGTGGACAGAGCATCTGCCTCAAGTGGTATCTCTGTCCAACATCTTTGCTTTTTACAAAAGTCTGTCTAGGTGTGTTTGCGTTTGGATATGTGTGAGTGTATGTATTTGCTTACCTTTATTCTTTTCCCCTAAGGTAAGTCCTTCCACTCCTGGGATTGGAATGACTCTCTTTCCACTTCCTTAAAACCTATATCCTTCCCTTTCTCCTCTCCTTTCTTTCTCTTTTCTTGAAGAAGTGACCAACGGTTGCGAAAGCTTGTATGTGTGTTTGTGTGTGATTTTATTTATGTCTGTCGACAAGCCTGTCCTTTGGGTAAGTCATCCGTTTTCTATTTTTTTATATTTGTTTATCCCACCAAAAATATACTCACTCACACAAACACGATCGCCTTCTCCGGCTGCTGTGGTCTATAGGCCACAGCGACTGGAGATGGCGGTCGTGTTTGTGTGAGTGAGTGAGTGAATGTTTGTGACTGTAATTGACAAAGACCTAAATGGTTGAAAGCTATAATGTCACATTGTGTTATTTGTGTCTTTCTGTGCCTCATCGTAAATCTCTGTGGTGAGTAAGCAACCTATCCTTCTCAAAAATATAAATTAATTATTTATGATAATTCAAATGTGTACCAAAACTGGCGTTTGAACCAGTTCTCATGCTTACAAGGCAGATGCGCTATCCATTACTGTCTGGCCATGATAACTTGACAATTCACATGGTGGCTGCTGGGAGATGCAGGGGGCACTCTTGCCACCCACATTATGGATGCCACAAGGAGTGGAGCAGTGAGGGAAAGGCATCATGGGCTGCTTGCTACAATGCTGGAATCGTTACCCTAACAATGTGAACAGTAATAATTCACATCAAGGAGCATTGTAGCATTGGCAGCACTTGTAAATAAACGAATATCATTCAACCAGTGCCAATAAAGTCGTCAAGTTATCGTGGCCAAATAGTACACAGACCAGGCAACTTCTGTTTCACAGACTATCCCTGTTCATCTCTCTTCCTAGTATAAACTCTAATTTCACAACAGCCTATCTGGATGTTTTTGTTTTAACACATATCAATAAAGTCAAGGCTCTCCAACATTGGACTAGCACTTCTGCACTGAACAAAATGGGGACAATCCTGCCTGTATCTCAGGTGCAGGTGATATTCAGATAAATTAATAATTTGATCCTGAGGCATGTATAGACTCAGCATTATCTTCAGTGATGAATTACAATGCTGGGCATCCAAAATACAATACCAAGCAAGACTGCAGATATCACAGCCAAATTTATTTGGGAGCTTACCTTTTTTTATAAAGATCACTTGTTTGAAAATAAAAAAAAAAAAAATATATGTGTGTCATATAAAATACTTTTATTAAACTGACATGTTCCACATCATTACGAAATGTCGTATTCATGATCTATGGAACAAGTAGTAATTTAATCTAATGAGCTGCATGTAAAGTTCCATATGTCTGGGAGTACAACAGGCATGGTATGATAACACTTTATCTTATTGGGATGTGGCCATTGATAAGCTCCATAGGTCTGGGAGAACAAGAGGCTCTGAAACTTCACAGATGTAAGGTTGGCTTGTTAGTGTATTAGTAATGCATACTAAATGTGCGGGAGTCGAATCCAGCGTCACCAAAAACCATAATATTGAGTGCAGGACCAGGAAACCTGCAACAATGATCTCCATTCTGACCATTCATGGTGATCAAGACTTTGCCACACAGCCTATGTGAGATATGTCACATGCTCCATACATGGCCCTACTGAACCATTGGTCCCATATTCAAATGACAGTTGCAGTATCCCAACGATGATGTAGTGTGGCGTTTTTGGACATTAGACCCCAGCAGGGGTTGTTTTGGCTTGCCTGGTGCAAGTATTTAGGTGATGCCACTTGGGCGAATTGCTCATCGATGATGATGAAATGATGATAGCAACACAACACCCAGCCCCCGAGTGGAGAAAAATCTCCTACCTGAGTGGGAATCAAATCTGGGCCCCTGCATGGTGAGCTGCCTCACTGTCCACTGGACTACAGAGGCGGGAGTGAACATGAGTAACAACATTGATGAATGGTAAACTACAGTCTTCTTCTTAGAAGAGGGGTGCCACTATTTTCTCACATGTACATGGTAGCCACTAAATTATGTGATATTATATATTAAAACACTGTTAACAATAGTTTCATTTGTTTCAGGTACATCACTATTAACAGCTTAGCAATACCTGATACATTTTGCTCATTGGATCCTGATTCTGGATACCAGTGTCCCGTTGGGATGAAATGCATGAAACTTGAACTATCTCGTTATGTAATGGGCTTTAATGGTTTTGATGAATTTGGTAAGTATATATAAATATTCCCCTTTCCCTTCCCTCCTTATCCCACCATCCTTATCTTCCCCTCTCTCCACCATTTCCTCCCCTCCCCCCTCTCTCTCTTTTCTGCTTTCCCACTCTCCCCCCTCTCTGCACCTCTCCCTCCAAACACCATTGAGTCTATGCATGTACTAATGCTAGCCACAGCCATTTGATAGCTGTCATAAGCAACTGCAGAATAACTTCTATTATTTTTGCAGCACTAATGACTTGGAATAAGTGCAGTCATTTACTGCCTTCATTACCAGCAGTTTTATAACTTAAAAAACACACACACAAAGCTCTCTTGTACAAGATAAACTATTCACAGCATAGTTGACACAGAAATGAGCATGGGAGGAAATCCTTGCTGCATGCTCTTTGACTGAACGAGGTAGCATATTGGTCTTTTATTTGGGATGAGAGTGGTTCTTACCCTTCTCCAGCCATCCAGTTTTATGTTTTCATTAATCCCCTAAATCTCTCTTGGCTTCTTTTGATAATGCACGGCCAATTTCCCTCCCTAGCCTTACCGAAAAAACTGAGCATGAGCTCTGTTGCACATTGTCGAACAGGATCTTATATCCTAAGCTTCTGTCCTGAATTTTTCTCCCCTACCCTGCTCTCCCTCCTCCTACTCTTCCACCACTATCTTCCCATTCTCCCTTCCCTCCCCCCACTCTCTGTCCTCCTCCCTCTCCCTCTGTCCTCTCCCTATCTCCCCCTCCACCTTTTTCCACCTCCACCTTGTCTCCCCCCTCTCACCCCCTCTGTCACCACTCCCTCTACCTCTTCCTCTCCCTCATCTCCTGCCCATACCCTCTCCGCACCATCTGCATGTGCCCCTGTTGATACTGCAACCTTATTTTGCGTGAGTGGGTATGATGATTTTGAAGCAGAAAAATGAAGAGACTGTGGGGGAGGATAATGAGAATACAAGAGCAGAAATTCACACCTAGGTAGGACAGGGATAGTTACATGCTGCACATGTTGATCTAATGGGGAGGAATAGCCTGCTGATACCATGAGAATCACTACATTTACCCCAGCTCAGAGGGAAGATGTCGTCACCTCCCATCAAGTCACATAACTAAACACATAGTCACACAATTACTATAAACAGTATATCTTTGTAAATCTTAATACTAAATACAAAAATTCATGTTCTACTTATATCATTCCACTTGTAACTGCTTCAAATTTAATTTTCCATGAGCAATCAATAAATGTTTTCACCTAGTATACATTAATGAGGAACACACTGTTTTCTCATTCACTTGTCAATGCTCAACATACTCTCAATTTCTTTCCATTACATTCATCAAACCTTATTTTTGTTTGTATTAGAGCACAAAATTAAAAGCAAATATCCCTTAACTCTCTATAACCATATTAAAAAGAAATATAAGGATTTCAAATATAGACAATTAATCTTTTGAAAAATAATTTATCATCTCTGTGGAGAATTTCCACATTAAACGAATATTTATAGTCACATAACTACAGAAATGAAAACATAACTTACATCTGTTTAATAATTCTAAGTTTTTTAGCAGATTAATGTCTAACTATTTTCAAATCCTGTTTCTTCCTGGACAACTATACTTAATTAAGCACTAAAATTGTATATACTTTTTTCTACAACTCTTGGGACTATCCTTATTTGAAGAAAGTTCCTTTTCTTTTATGGCAGTGACCTTTGCTTTTCACTTTCACTGTTAATGTAATTAAAGATATTAAACATAATGAGAAGGGTTTTAAGACAGTCAATGTAGTCGCTTTGGCTGCAAAGCTGTGTTAGCTGAGTGGTCTAAAGCGCCTATCTAGTAAGTAGGAGGGCCCGGGTTCAAATCCCTGCCACAGCACAAATTTTAATTCAATGCCTCTCCTTATGTTTAATACCTTTGGTATAAAGAGACAATATTGTCTCAAGGAAATGTATTATTGTTGAAAGATAGTACTGCAAAGGGTCGAGCAGTTGCTGGGGACCGGCCGCGGTGGCCGATGTGACTGAGGCGCTCCAGTCACGGTCAGCACAGCCGCTACGGTCGGGGGTTCGAATCCCCCCTCGGGCATGGATATTTGTGCCGTCCTAGTTCGTAAGTAGTTCATAAGTAGTTTGTAAGTTTAGGGACTGATGACCCCGTAGTTAAGTCCCATAAGCTTAACAAACATTTGAACATTTAGTTGCTGGGGCACCCCTTGGTGGGTCCACACTCAAGTAGTGTTGGAGAGTAGGTTAGTTGTCAGGAGGTCAGACTCCTAACTCCCATGGTATGACCTGCAGGAAGAGGTAGTAGTGGTCCAGGTGCTGCTGTTGGTGAAATGAAAGAATATTGTTTGGTTAAACATTTATTCTGAAGTGGTACACATTGCTGTGTACTTCAGGCAACCGAGTCGATGGCGTAAGCAGGCTCCTGCCGCACTGCGTGCTGGCAGTGCGGTTGCATCATCTGCACTAGCTCGGCGTGCAGAGGTAGGCGATCCTTCTGCCACGCTGTTTGTTGTGGAACTGTATGGAAGTATGGTGGAATGTGTGAATGAGTGATTCACATGTCTGGACTGGTGGTTCTCAGTCCCCAACCTAATTGCTGTCTCGCATCATCTTCATACCTGACAGAGTTGACAGTTGTCACATGGTCATGATGTGTGCTGACTCATGACCTATGGGCAGGTAGGCATTTTTCCTAGGAATGCTGTGGTTCCAGTGTGCAGGACATGGAAGTTCTCCTAGATACTACCTCTGTGTCTGTAGTTGGTTGTAGTGCAGGAGTCAAACTTGGAGTTATGCAGGAGTTGACATCCAACTGGTTGCTGGAGTTCTGTAACAGACTTGCACCAATGTTAGAACATGTCAGGGAATTGAGTGCTACAAAGTGCAAGCCATCGATTCATCTTACGACTGCCTATGAACTCAAGTGCTGGAGCATATACATTGTTGTGGAGCGGCTGATATTTCCCCTATGTGCTCTTTCATGACTGCATCGGCCCTGTCAAACAAATGTGTTGGCATTTTACATCTTGCTGTGTTCACTTAAAAGGTTAGCTGGTGGTTCCAGAATGCTCTGGATATGCATTGTTGCATTAGACTTAGGCATTGTTTCGTCATGTAATGAAGTGACTTGATACTGCAAGCTTGTGCTTTTCCATTTAACTTCCACTGATGCGTGCTATTCAGTCCGGCATGTGTGCATTCATTCCTGTCAGCTTGACCCTGTAGCTGCTGTTCCCTTTCCCCATTCTGTCGACACACCACAATGTTTCTACAGCAACCAAGACTTGGAAAAATTTACCGCTATACTTCTGCTACAGAGCTGGTGTGTAACACACCCCTCCTCTTTGGAAAAAATTGTCCTGAATTTTAAGAAATACATAAGAACTCCTAACCCTAATACATATTTTTACAAGTATTATATTCACTAACCTAAGGATTATTTCCTGTTTTTTCATGTGATACAATCCACTCCAGGGGGATTTCGTGTGTAGGCTTCAACTCAGCTTGCGTCATTCTATGCCTTAGGAAAAGTTGAACTCCACAAATGATTACTAGTATCACGGTGATACTAGTGGCTGTTACACTGATGGTAATCATGTCATGCTTTCACTTACGACGATACTCCTGTATATGCCTGAGCATCTGAACCACAGTAATCTGTCCTTTCTCCTTGTCAAACAAATTGTTTACATCCTTTAGTACTGTAGTGTCCAGTGTATAATTTAGAAAGGAAATATTTTGACCAGGTAAAATGTTAGAGGAATTGTCTGGCAAGTATAAAATTGGTTGTTTACTATTTACTAATGTAGTACCCGTGATGGTAGATGGCAGGTGCAAGTCTTCCCCTTGCTATGTCACAATTTGTTCCATTAATTAGCAACCCACTAATTTGCAACTTGATATTTGTCATTCCTGAAAAAAAAAAAAATATTTTTCTAATAGTTTGCTATTACCAATCACAGTTTGTATACAGAATAAATCCAGAGCTTCCCAACTCATTTTAAATAGATTTATGGTTTCATTATAACCATCTTGCATTCTTGTGTATTCATGTTCCTCGAAAATCATTTATCTGTCCATACTTCATTTGTAGGACATGATAATTGATTAGATTAGATTAGATTAGATTAGATTAATACTTGTTCCTTAGATCATGTATACGACATTTCGTAATGATGTGGAACGTGTCAGTTTAGTAAATTATGTCTATACTTGACAATCTATATTTTAAGAATTTTTTTTTGTAATTTTTTTTTTATTTTTTTTATTTATTTTTTTTATTTTATTTTATTTTTTTATATATTTTTTTATGTTTTATCTAAAAATTCATCTACATTGTAGAAGGAGTTGCCATTCAGAAATTCCTTTAATTTCTTTTTAAATACTAGTTGGCTATCTGTCAGACTTTTGATGCTACTTGGTAAGTGACCAAAGACTTTTGTGGCAGCATAATTCACCCCTTTTTGAGCCAAAGTTAGATTTAACCTTGAATAGTGAATATCATCCTTTTGTCCTAGTGTCGTAGCTATGCACACTGCTATTACTTTTGAATTGAGTCGGATTGTTAATAACAAATTTCATGAGTGAATATATATATTGTGAAGCTACAGTGAGTATCCCTAGATCCCTAAATAAATGTCTGCAGGATGCTCTTGGGTGGGCTCCAGCAATTATTCTGATTACACGCTTTTGTGCAATGAATACTTTTTTACTCAATGTTGAATTGCCCCAGAATATGATCCCATATGAAAGCAGTGAATGAAAATAGGCGTAGTAAGCTAATTTACTGAGATTTATATCACCAAATTTTGCAATGACTCTGATAGCATAAGTAGCTGAACTCAGACGTTTCAGGAGATCTTCAATATGTTTCTTCCAATTCAGTCCCTCGTCAATGCAAACGCCTAAAAATTTTGAATATTCTACCTTAGCTACAGATTTATGTTCAAAGTCTAAATTTATTAATGGTGTCATGCCATTTACTGTATGAAACTGTATATACTGGGTTTTATCAAAGTTTAATGAGAGTCCATTTGTAGAGAACCACTTAATGACTTTCTGGAAGATATCATTTACAATTTCATCAGTTAATTCCTGTTTGTCAGGTGTGATAGCTATACTTGTATCATCAGCAAAAAGTACTAGCTTAGCATCTTCATGTATGTAGAATGGCAAGTCATTAATATATATTAAGAACAGCAAAGGACCCAAGACCGAACCTTGTGGGACCCCATTTTTAATAACTCCCCAGTTAGAAGAATTAATTGTGTCATCTACATCATGTGAACTGCTTATTTCAACTTTCTGCACTCTTCCAGTTAAGTATGATTTAAACCATTTGTGCACTGTCCCACTCATACCACAATACTTAAGCTTATCTAGAAGAATCCCATGATTTACACAATCAAACGCCTTTGAAAGATCACAAAAAATCCCTACTGGTGATGTCCGGTTATTCAAAGCATTTAATATTTCATCAGTGAAGGTGTATATAGCATTTTCAGTTGAAAAGCTTTTTTGAAAACCAAACTGACATTTTGTTAGAACATTATTTATACTAATATGTGAAGCAATTCGAGAATACATAACTTTTTCAAAAATCTTTGATAAAGCTGTCAGAAGTGAGATGGGCCGGTAGTTGTTGACATCGTATGTATCCCCTTTTTTATGCAAAGGTTTAACTATAGCATATTTCAGTCTATCTGGGAAAATACCCTGCTTTAATGAGCTATTACAAATATGACTGAGAATCCTACTTATCTCCTGGGAACAAGTTTTTAATACCCTGCTGGAAATGCCATCAATTCCATATGACCGTTTACTCTTGAGAGAGTTTATTATTTTCCTAATTTCTGAAGGTGAGGTGGGTGGAATTTCAATTGTATTAAATTGTGTGGGTATGGCCTCTTCCATTAATTGCCTTGCTCCTTCTAATGAACATTTAGATCCTATTTTCTCCACAACATTTAAAAAGTAATCATTAAAAATGTTTTCAACTTCTGACTTTTTGTTGATAAAGTTTTCATTTGTTTTGATGGTAATACCCTCTTCCTCTGCTCTTGGTTGCCCTGTCTCCCTTTTAATAATATTCCAAATTGTTTTAATTTTATTATCAGAGGAGCTAATCTCAGACATGATGCACATGCTTCTTGATTTTTTAATAACTTTTCTTAATGTAGCACAGTAGCTTTTATAATATTTTATTGTTTCTTGGTTATTACTCTTTCTTGCGGACAGATATAGTTCCCTTTTTCGGTTACACAATATTTTTATACCTTTAGTAAGCCATGGTTTTTTGCATGGTTTCTTAGAATTAAATTTTACTAATTTCTTGGGGAAACAGTTATCAAATACCCTTACAAATGTATCGTGAAATAAATTATATTTTAAATTAACATCAGGTTCCTTGTAAACCTCATCCCAGTCTAACTGCTGTAGACTTTCTTTGAAATTTTTAGTTGTTAAGTCATTAATCGAGCGCACTATTCTGGTGGACAGTTTCGAATTACTGAACGGAGCTATTTCATATACTGTTACTAGCTGTGCACCATGATCCGAAAGACCATTCTCAATGGGACAAGCATTTATGTTGTTAAACTTATCTTGGTCTATAAAAAAGTTATCTATCAATGTACTGCTGTCCTTTACTACCCGAGTAGGAAAATCAATAACGGATGTCAGATTGAATGAGCCTAGTAAGACTTCCAGGTCTTTCTTCCTATTACACTCTTTCAGTGAATCTACATTGAAATCACCACAAATAATAATTTGCTTCCCCCTATCTGACAGATAGCACAACAAGGCATCCAAGTTTTCCAGAAATAACTGAAAGTTCCCTGAAGGGGACCTATATACTGTTACAATTATAAGATAATCATCATTAAGTTTAAGCTGGCAGGCACATGCTTCAATATGCTGCTCTACACAAAACTTTTTTGTTTCTAAATTTTTTACACTGTGATAGCTTTTGGCATATATGGCAACTCCTCCTCTTATCTTATTATCTCTACTTACATTTGAGACTAATTTATATCCACTGACATTCACATTTTCCATACCGGTGACAATGTGATGCTCAGACAGGCATAGTATATCTATTACATTATCAGTTTCTATAGCATCTAAACAAACTAAAAGCTCATCTATTTTATTCTTTAGTCCCCCAATATTCTGGTGAAAAATGCTAACATTATTTTTTACTTTACTTCTCTGAGAAATATTTGATTTTTCAACATTTTTAGCACCTGCCTGCCTGAGCTTCTCACTGGACACTGATCTTAGCCTAAAAAAGAAGTACCTTCATGAATTGCAGTGTCCCCCCTTAAGGACTTTGCTATCAACCCAGCTAGTTTCCCCTTCCCTTTCCTATTGAGATGTAGGCCATGTCTAGTGAAATCCCACATATCAATAGCATCCACAGGAACCAAACCGATGTCCGACAGAGTGTCCGCCCTAAGCAGTTGATCAATCTCCATATTGACTCTCCTGACGGAGCGGTTCAATTGGGGTTGATCGTACCGCATGAAAGCAGGCAACAGTCCAACATTTGTCTGAGTCGTTGCAGAAGCTATTTTAACCAGGTCACACTCAATATTGTAGCCCTGATCCCTATCAATGCTGTTTCCCACCCCACCCACTATAACAACATGATCCTGTTTTGTGAAACCCAATTCATGTATTTCACTAATACATGCACCCAGATCTTCGACATGTGAAACCATGTGCCATTCCCATTGTTTTGACACAAGTAATACATCCTTAACTGAAAATTTCATCCACTTCTTCACAAGACTCCGTATAATTGGGTATGCATGAACCGTGTAACATTTGAATTGTGACTTCATACTAGCTATTGGAAATCCTTGCTTTATCTGCATAAATTCTTACTACTGACACATGATAAAAAAATGCTATATTGCTCCTATTTACTGAAATAACATGCTGAAGGCCTACTGGGAATTCCTTTTCCATTCGTTGTAATCCCTGCAAAAATTGTGCTGGTGCTAGTAATGTACTTAGTTGCTTATGCGTAGCATGGTGGATAGCTTTCTGAATTCTTTCCACCTCCACCCTAGCATCATTAAATTGTTGGCTAACTCGTGTCAGACTAGCTATTCATATCTTACTATCTAGTGCCCTAAGGTGGTTTTGCATTACACCCAAATTCTTATTCACAGTAGTCATAGACTCATTAGTGTACTACCGTAATTTCACTGTTATCCTGTGCATTATCTTAGTTATATTTAATAATCCCTGTTCCATATTATTTATCTGTGTGGTATGATGATACACTATTGCCTCAGTTTGTCTTGCCACGTCTCTTACCTGACTTAAAGTACTATTTAAATATAAAATATCATCATCATCGGCTGTACTGAACATGGTTTTGAGCAGTTTGCCCCCTGCATTTAACCACCATCCTCTCTTCCGTCTTACTAAGGCATGCAGAATTGTACCGTCTATTTGCTGTAATTGGTCTCTCAACTTAGTATTGGAAAACTTAGGTTCTAGATACTTGCCACATATATCCAATAACATATTATCCGGTTCTGCTTCCATTAATGCGTTTGAGAACATACTCTGCAAATTGCTCGCTTCATTCCTTACCTTCCACATGTCGAAAGTCAATTTTAGTGACCATTGATGATTTGAAAGGGTTACATCTGGTTGTTTTGCGAACAAACTCCCATTCCGGAGTGGCTGTTGGATGAGTCCCATTGTCCCTGTGACGAGTAAGATCGTCCTACACACTAGATTCCACTTGGATGTCATTCTTGCTATTACCTAAATAAAATACTTTACATGTACTCTTTTCCTCCCACTTTACAAAAATTAACACCCACAACTCTAGACACAAATCAAACCCAGCCAAAAGAATTATACTACACCATTTCAATGTTTACACTACTTATTCATTGACTGTAATCTGTAAGGCACATCCCTTCCCTTGCCTCTTTACTATCCTTTTGCTTATTACCTTTAGTGAGTGTTGTTTGTGCCGGTACTTGAGGAAAAGCATCTACTGCACCCTGAGAAGTTTTAATTCTACTTATATGTACAACTGAAGTTTGTGCAAGAAACTGCAGTTTCACATTCACGAGTGAGGTAACCTCAATCACCTGGTGAGGCCCAGAATATTTTGTTAGAAACTTCTTAGTTTTACCTCTTGGTGTTAGGGGTTCATCAGTAACACCCATTGACCTTTGCGATATTGTGGCAATCTCCTGCTACTTAATCCCACTCGCTCTTGAGGTTCTAGTGCTCTAGTGTTCACCTGTTTTACTTTTTGCTAAATTTCCTTCTGAATCTTTGCAAATACTATCACATGTTCCCATGTTTCCCTTCTTTCCCCCAATTTTGGCTGAATCACGTCAAATGGAGATGGCATTTTTCATCCGTATATGCACTCGTAGGGCGATAATCCTGTTCCAGTGTGCATTTTCGAATTATTTGTGGTGCATATTATTTTGAGGTACACATCCCAGTCCAAATGTTGTGAATTTACATAGTGACTCAACATCTTCGATATAGTTTGATGTACCCTCTCCATCCGACCATTGAACTGTGGGTGAAATGGACTAATCTGCAATTTTTTCACTTTCAGTAAGCAACACAGCTGTTTCATGAGATCAGAAGTGAAATTTGACCCATGCTCCATGATAATTGTTTGCAGTACTCCAGACTTAAGAATCCAATGATTCACCATAGCATTCGCTACAGTGCTTGCTTTCTGATCAGGCGTAGCTACCAACACCAAATATCTTGAAAAATGATCAATCATCGTTAATATGTACTTATTACCTGATTGACTCTTGGGGTAAGCACCAAAGACATCAGTCCCCAAGCATCTGAAATGGGATATCACATTCTGGTAATCTTTGTAATTGTATTTTTTGATGACATAAATCAACACGTTGGGCACATGGAATACAGTTTTTGACATATTGTTCCACATCACCCTGTCTTGTTCTCCACCAAAATCTTTCTGCTACCCTCCTGTCAGTTATTCTCTTTCCCCCATGCCCTGATAACATATGATCATGTGCCATATGTGATACCTCTGTTTGTAATGTTGCAGGAACTACCACATGTGGTCCACACTTAGTTGTTCTACATAATATGCCATCTTGTACTATGAACTGTAGTTGCTTGCAATACAGCTGACATTCTTGATCACTTGCTTGAGCTTTCTTTAGCTCTTTCATATCAAACCCTGCAACTTGTAAAGCTCCTATCTTCCTACTAAGAGCAGCCACATTCACGTGTTTTACTACTGGTTTGTGCCTAACATCATATTGGAATTCACCTAGCTTCAAAGCCCATTTCGTAAGACGACTTGAAGAATCCCTTAACCCCAGTAACCACTGCAAAGATGAATGATCAGTGACTACAATCAACTTATGTCCATACAGATAACATCTAAAATACAAAATACCATATATGACAGCTAACATTTCTTTCTCAGTGGTGGAATAATTCTACTCAGCCTTGTTAAGCTGATGGGATGCATATGTGACTGGATATTCCTTCACATCAATCACTTGCCCCAAAACTACCCCTAAAGCTGTTGAACTTGTATAACACGATAGTATGGACTTTTTTGAGAACTCTGGATACATTAATAACGGATCTGAAGTTAATACTTCTTTTAATTTTTGAAGCACTGCTTGACTCTCAGGTGTCCAGCTAAATGTAACTCCTTTTTGTAACAATTTTGTCAGAGGTTGTGCTGCTTCGGCAAACCCCTTCATGAAGCAACGATAGTAGCTTGAAAGACCCATGAATGATTGTAACAGTTTTACTGTTTGAGGAACTGGAAAATCACATACTGCTTCTGTAAGTCATGGATCTGTCCTTGCCCTATCTTGGCTGATTATATGCCCCAGTTACTTTACTTGTGTTTGGGCTAAATGACATTTCTCTATACTATGTGTAAGGCGAGCGTTTTCCAACCTCTGAAATAGATCCCAAGCACTGAACATGCTCCTCTAAATCTTTTGAAAACACCACTATGTTGTCCAAGTAGACCATACATTTACTAGGTTTCGAATCCCTGAGGACTTCATCCAACAGATGTTGAAATGTACCTGGTGCATTTTTTAACCCAGGCATTTTATGGTCTGTTAGTGGCCAGAATTTGTTGTAAATGCTGTCTTGTGTCTTAAGTCTAGATGAACCTCGAATTGATGATATCCACTTCTTAAATCTAGAGTTTAAAAGAATTTACATTGTCCCAGGTTATCTAATGTTTCTGTTATGTTAGGGAGCTGATATGCATATGATACCATTTTCTCATTCAAAAATCTGTAATCACAGCAAAGTTGATATTTCTTTGTTCCATCTGTTGACTTTTTCGGCGTTATCACAGTGCTGGATGACCATGGACTATCGCTATCCTCAATGATTCCATCTGCTAAGTGATGCTCCACAAATTGCTCTACCAAAGCTTGTAAATGCTTTGGTAGCCGATATTGTTTCCTAAACACTGGCAGGTGATTCCCTGTTCATATCCTATGCTTTGTGATTGGCATAGCAGGTAACACTCCTTTTGAATTAAACAAATTTTTGTACTGTAGTAACAGTGATTCTAATAATTGTCTTTCCTCACCTTCAAGGTGACACACTTTCTCTCGCAGCTTAGATAAGTTGACGGTTTGCTCTGTCTCATTTCAGATACCAAGATCCTCAACACCTTCTTAATTACAAACTTCCAACGTTGCTACCAGTAATCCTTTTGGAAGAGAAACTTCATCTTTCGCAAAATTGTTTACGTTTATTGGCACCATGAGCTTACCCCTAATATCCCTTGTATGTGTAATACACCTGCGTACAAAACAACACTGGTCATCCAATACCTCATTACTTGGAAGTGGTTCTACTAGGCATACTACATTCTTTGGAACTCCAATGCCTACTGGTACCCAGATCAGTCTTCCCGTACCTGATGGTACTTTGTCATGCCAATCGATTTTTAATCCACTTTTACACAGTTTATTTGATGCTACCCCTGCAGAAGGCGCATCTTGTGATACAGAAACATTTGCAACTGTTTTCCCCAATGGAAATAATTTACCATTGAGTTCAACAATATGTTGCCAAAAATCGATTTTAGCTTGATGCTTAATGGGAAATTCTAATCCTAGAATCACAGCAACACCTTGTCCCACTGTCGGCAACACCTCCATTCACTCGTGAAACCTTATGTTTCCAATTTTAAACCTGAGCCGTGTTGCCCAATTGCCTCTACTGCATCGCCTGCTACTGCACGCTAAGTATACCTTGGTTCCTGTAGTCTGCTCTTATCAATGAGATCCAGACTGACAACCGATACATGTGGTCCTGTGTCTACCAAAACTTCACATTGCTTCCTGTTTACCCAAGCCACTAAGGAACAATCCATCTGTGTGTGTGGTTTAAATGCACTCAACCTTAACGGGAACTTTTCTTGATGGTTGGGAGAGTTCCATTTTCATTTAACGATTTCCTTTCACTTGTGTTATTACCTTTCTTTTTGACCAACTCTCACCTGCTTTATGCCCAAACTGTTGACAATTAAAACATTGCAGTTGGTGGCACTGAGCCTTCATATGTCCTTTTCTACCTCAACAGTAACATTCCTTGTTGGATATAAATAGTCATTGCTCGGGTTTGTGTCATATTTGTGCAATTTTCTTATCCATTTCCCTAGGAATGCTGTAGTTCTGGTTTGCCAGACATGGAATTCCTCCTAGATACTTCCTCTGTATCCATAGTTGGTTGTAGCACAGGAGTCGAACTCAAAGTTATGCAGAAGTCGACATATCGCCAGTTGTCAGCTGATGTAGAAGAGTGCTGGTGTTCTATAACAGACTTGTTCCGATGTTAGAACATGTCAGGGAATCAAGTGCTACAAAGTGTAAACCATCAATTCATCTGACCGATTGCCGATGAATTCAAATGCTGGAGTATATATAGTGTGTGTAGAGCGGCTGCTCGCAGGCATCAGCATTAAGCATTATTTCTTTCTCATTTTCATTATGAGATCCACTTCTGCTCTATAGTGCAACATGTAAACACTGACGCATTGTCCCATTTGCCAGTTGGATCGGATGTTGCTTTTGATCACTATGAATTTCTGTGTTTTCACATAGACAATGAAGTGCAACAGATGTTCAATGGATTCCCCCTTTCTTCTTACCGCATTGCCGTGGCAGTAGTGTCAGATCTGGTGTTGTGTCAAGTAGTGCATTATGTTCAATGCAGTTGGCCGGAGTCTCCTCTTCAATTTGCTTCTGACCCTCTCTGCAACTGTTACTGCTTACAGTATCAGCCTGCCATGTGTGATGGGGTGCTTTTACTGCAGCTGGCAAATTCCCCACTGAGTAGTGATTCCTCCATTTCTATGTTCTTTGCCTCTTGCAGGCAGACCACTGGGTCATTGTTCATATTAAAGCATGGTTTGGTATGGACACCGAAATTGTACAATTAGTAAATGAGTTTGGGCCAGGGGCCACACAACAGGTAGCCCCCCCTTCCCCTCCCCCCCCCCCCCCATGCTTCGCTTACACCATGATCTCAACTGGCATCAACCTGCGAACATTCACAAGTGGTCTACGTGGGACCCTTTTTGAATTTGTACTGGCTTCTTGTTGTTGATGCATACTCCAGCTTTCCTTTTGTTGCATGTTGCACGCATCTGTCTTCCTGTGTGACAATTGCGGTGTTCTCTAAGATCTTTGTCATCGAAGGGCTTCCCATCAACATTGTTGCTGACAATTGACTCCAAATTATTCCTCATGAATTCAAAGAGTTTTGTGGTCAGTGGGGTCTCCGCCATGTCCTTGCCCCGCCTTTTCACCCGCAGTATAATGGAGAAGTTGTGCAAATGGTGTGGACTTTCAATCATAAGATATGCAAGTATATCCAGTATTCTTACCCAGTTTTTGCATTGGACAGGCTCATATCACTTCACCCCACAAGGGGATAAGAGTCCAATGGTATTGCTACATGGAGGGCAACCTCGCTCCACATTCCACCTGTTAGCTACTACACTACAAGCGCAGCGAGAGTTTCCGTAACATAATTTCCACCCGGAGGTCAGGATTTGGACCAGAACATATGGTAGGTGCCCCAAATGGACACCAGTGACAGTCACCCGCTGTGAAGGTCGCTGTCTCTGCATCCTTTTTGCAATGGAAGATGAAATTACTCTTTATCTGGATCAACTCCGCCCACGAATTGCTGCTCGGTCAGAGAACTCTGGGCAGCAGTTTGGCAAGCCTGCCTCTACTGCATCTTTCAACAAGATACTGGTAGTCTAGCAGCCCAACCTATTGGATGCCATTGCAGAACCTTCACAAGGTGCCCAATTGGAGTTGACACCATCCCTGCCAGAGTGTCCATTGGCCACCAGTATTCCATGCACCCAATTGCCTGCTCAGGACACTACACCTTATTCTAGAACACCCCTTCCATTCCTGGGCCCTGGAATAGCAGTGGGATCGTCTACACAGCAACCTTTGGCCCTCCTTCTGGGGGAGGTAGGATGGGCCTCCCAGCCACAGGAAACAAACAGTCACCCTTCATCTCCAGCTGGAAACTGAAGTGGTGAGCAATAGTTTGCTACCACCTACCACAGCTGTATGCAATGGTTCAACATTAGTGTATGTGTGACAGTAATAGTGCTAGTGATGGTGACAGTGAACAAATGGAAATTCAGAGTTGTGAATACCAGCCCCATGAAGGGGAGGTGTGATATACCCATGTGCCAGGTAATTGAAAAAGGCACTGCGTGTAGTGCTACAGGCTGCTGCCTGGTGTGCCACGTACACGGCACACATGGACCAAGACTTCATCAGTCTGATGTATGACTTCTACCGACTGTGTCATGTTTTTGTGTAGAACCTGTAATAAAGCAAATAAGTTGCAACTTTACAGATTATTATTTGTATTTGCGAATTTCAGAAGTGCGTGATTTGGTGTATAATTTTAACAATGAATACTCAGTGACCAGTAAATGCACACTTTTCCTGGACTATGCATGCTGTGCCTAAATCACAGATGTGGTCTCCAGAAAACCACAGGAGGTTTAAAGCTGCTATCTCCATACCTTGACACAGAACTCATGATCACAAATCTTCCTACATGACTAGGAAGCCTTTCCAGCCTCCCTAACCACATGGCAGTTTAGGAGCCCTTTCCTATAGTCA
Source organism: Locusta migratoria (assembly GCA_026315105.1). Taxonomy (NCBI): domain Eukaryota; kingdom Metazoa; phylum Arthropoda; class Insecta; order Orthoptera; family Acrididae; genus Locusta; species Locusta migratoria. The sequence continues at coordinate 783,753,845 of CM048744.1, forward strand.
TTGCCTCCCACCAAACCTCTTACTATAATTCACAGAATGAAATTCATAATAGCCCTGCACATCTCATAATTACAACCCTTATTAGCGTAGCTTTTGCATGTCTGCCTTATTTTCTGATCTGCATCACCCCTGCATAATTACTATCTTAATCTCGCAAATAATATTTTTAATAACAACATAATACTTATCTACTCTTTATTCAGTCTATGCACAACATGTGCGCTCAGCCTTATTATAACTCCATAATCTATAATATCACACTGATCTTACACTATTACCAGCACCCCTTCCTCTTTTTTAATGGGATGAGTGTACCATATGAGTATTTCTACCTTTTGGTTTTATGGACATATCAAGTGAACAAGAAAAGAAAAAAAAAATATTATTAGGTATGCCAGCAACAGTTAATGCACTGTCTTATCTCTGTATTTTCTATTTTCTATGAGCCTATAAAAGATCTTGCTCAAAGTGTCTATTGGTGAGCTTGCTTTCAAACATAAAAAATAAATAACTCTGAAATGTAAATTAAAATATTAATTCCTCCATAATAATTTTCTTTAAAGTGCACAATTTCCCACTGGTGCTCAATATTTTTCATCCCAGAGCTCAGCTATGTTTATCTTCCTTCTCCTTTATCATGCATCTATCCATATTCATATGAATGTGGCATATTATTACTATCCATAATTAATATATATATATATATATATATATATATATATAAATTATAGAGGGAAACTTTCCCGGTGGGATAAACAAAAATAAAAATAGACAAGAGATGACTTACCAAAAGGACCGGCTCGTCGAGAGAAACAAATAAAAAACAAATAAAATCACACACAAACACACATACAAGCTTTCGCCACCATTGGCAGCTTCTTCAGGAAAAAGAGGGAAAAAGGGGAGGAAAAGGGAAGGATATGGGTTTTAAGGAAGTATTTGTGAAAAGCAAAGAAGTTGGACAGAGATACCAATTGAGGCAGAGGCTCTGTCCGCAGAACCAAGGCAAAGATGCTAAAGATAGTGGGCGGGAATTTGAGTTAGCGGAGATTGAGACCAGGTGGGCAACGGGAGGAGAGAATAAGCTATTTGTGAAAAGCAAAGAAGTTGGACAGAGATACCAATTGAGGCAGAGGCTCTGTCCGCAGAACCAAGGCAAAGATGCTAAAGATAGTGGGCGGGAATTTGAGTTAGCGGAGATTGAGACCAGGTGGGCAACGGGAGGAGAGAATATATATATATATATATATATATATATATATATATATATATATACACACACACGTAAAAAATAGATGAACACTTACCAGGCGAAGGGGCACAGGCAGTAATAGCAACAAATAAACACACAGACACACACACACTCAAAAATGCTAGCTTTCGCAGCCTAGCTGCTTCATCAGGCAGAAGGGAAGGAGAGGGAAAAGGAAATGATGAGGGATTTAAGGAAGGGGGTAAGGAGCCATTCCAATCCCGGGACAGGAAAGACTTACCTTGGGGGGGAAAAAAATGGAAGGTAAATAAATGCACATACACCCACACATTTACACAGACACAAGTACACTTAGGCAGACATACTGTAGAACTGTAGAAAGTGTACTTGTGTCTGTGTAAATGTGTGGGTGTATGTGCATTTATTTACCTTCCATTTTTTCCCCCAAGGTAAGTCTTTCCTGTCCCGGGATTGGAATGGCTCCTTACCCCCTTCCTTAAATCCCTCATCATTTCCTTTTCCCTCTCCTTCCCTTCTGCCTGATGAAGCAGCTAGGCTGCGAAAGCTAGCATTTTTGAGTGTGTGTGTGTCTGTGTGTTTATTTGTTGCTATTACTGCCTGTGCCCCTTCGCCTGGTAAGTGTTCTTCATCTATTTTTTACGTATATTTTTTTCCTGTTAGGAATTTTTCCTCTATAATATTCGTGTGTGTGTGTGTATATATATATATATATATATATATATACACACACACACACACGAATATTATAGAGGAAAAATTCCTAACAGGAAAAAAATATACGTAAAAAATAGATGAAGAACACTTACCAGGCGAAGGGGCACAGGCAGTAATAGCAACAAATATATATATATATATATATATATATATATATATATATATATATATATATATTTGTTGCTATTACTGCCTGCCCTATATATATATATATATAGGGAGACAAAAAGATTCCTAGTCATAAGGACTTAGAAATGATTTATGAAATGTAAGTGCACAGGAATAATAAGACAGAGGACTAGGATGTCAACAATTGTCGCCCATCTGGGCCACAAAGAATTTAAGTCCTGTTCAGGATTAATGTAGGGTTTTACTATGTCAACATTGTAAAACCCTTCATCATAATATCATACAGTGGTGTTAAAATTTATGTATGTAACATGGCATCTTTCATACGTGACTCTGTTATAAATTGGAGTTGCAGTACTGGTTAAATGGCTACAGTAGATTGCTTTGAGTGATCACAGCTATTTGTAATTGCTTCAACCAGTATACTTTAAAGATGTGTATTATATTTCATAGTTGTAGCCTGTAGTTTTTTTTTTTTTTTTTTTTTTTTTTTTTTTTTTTTTTTTTTTTTTTTTCCCTCTAATGTAAGAGTTGACTCATTTCTCATTGTTTATGACTTTCCACAAGGTAGGATGTACTATATGTGATATGTGAGTGAATGAATGAATATAATAATGGAAAGTCCAGGTTGGAATTAATAGTATAGTAATAAGAACAGTTTACAACTGTCACAGCTCGTTGCCATGTCTTTGCGGTGAGTTGTAAACTGTCCTTATTACTATATAACAATGAATGAATGATTAGCAGTCCATTATTATATAGACAGACATTAAACTTAGTTATCATATTTATTTTAAGTAGCAAATGGTTTTTATGGAGTATACTTATTATTTTGCTTCTGATGGTATCTTTCTTTAACAGCAACCAGCATCTTCACTGTGTACCAAGCTGCCTCACAAGAAGGGTGGGTTTTCATTATGTATCGTGCCATAGACAGTCTACCTGGATGGAGAGCTGTGTTTTATTTCAGCACAATGATCTTCTTTCTTGCTTGGCTGGTCAAGAATGTATTTATTGCCGTGATAACGGAGACATTTAATGAGATCAGAGTACAATTCCAGCAAATGTGGGGAGTGCGTGGACATATTGCAAACAGTTCAGCATCACAGGTAAAGAGATTCCTTTGAATGGAATATAACATTTTAAATCCTAAGTTTTTGTGAAAAATGTATGGGTATTTATAATAATAAAATAGTGTAATTTGCAAGGATAATCTATTTTTCACAATCTTGCAGCTCATTCACATTGTCTTAATGTGTGATCTTGCACTTATGTCCTCCTCATCTTTTTTTTTTATACCTCCTATTCTCATTCTGTATATCTTCACTGCTGAATACATTTCACTATTCTGGTTAGAGAGTTCTGGTAGGCTGATGAATGTTGATTAGAAGCTACTAATGGCACTGAATGAAATTTTGATTAGTGTAAGGTTTTGTATATGTTGTGTTTACCAATTGTTATGTCAGCTGACACAACTTCATGAACTGGTGTAAAAAAAAATGTGTCAGCTGTCTGGATATTACCACAAAAGTATGTACGTCATGATGGTCAGTATCACGTTTGTTGCAAGAAGCCACACCAGCCCTGTTGAGTTTGGATGGCTGAGTTTCAGGGCCTTTGTCTTAAATGACTGTTTGTTACTGAAGCTCATCAGAGCTCCTATGCTGATTCTATTGACCATTATCTCATCATTTAGCTGGCTTCCAAAATGAAGGTGCATCTTCATGCTATACACTGTCAAAACACATTGTTTGTTGAGGTTTTAAACATTGTTTAATCTTTTGAGGTGTTTTAATCTGTGGGCAATCAGACAGAGAAATGGTGTGACATTGTTACGGTAGATCCTGTACCTCGACAGCATACGTCAGTTACTTCACAGAATGACAAGCCAGTGGTTTAAAAGTAAGAAGTTCAAAACATTTTTACTGATTACTTTTTAAATGTTGTAGGGAAAATAGGATCTAAATGTTCATTAGAAGTAGCAAGGCAATTAATGGAAGAGGCCCATACCTACACAATTTGATACAATTGAAATTCCACCCACATCTCCTTCAGAAATTAGGAAAATAATAATCTCTCTGAAGAGCAAAAGGTCACATGGAATTGATGGCATTTCCAGCAGGGTATTAAATGCTTGTACCCAAGAGATAGGTAGGATTCTTAGTTATATATGTAATAGCTCATAAAGCGGGGTATTTTCCCAGATAGACTATATACTATCGTTAAACCTTTGCATAAAAAAGGGGATACATCTGATGTCAACAACTACCACCCTATCTGACTTCTGACAGCTTTATTCAAAATTTTTGATAAGTTATGTATTTCGAGTAGCTTCACATATTAGTAAAAATAAAGTTCTACAAAATGTCAGTTTGGTTTTCAAAAAAGCTTTTTAACAGAAAATGCTATATATACCTTCACTGATGAAACATCAAATGCTTTGAATAATCGGATATCACCAATTGGGATTTTTTGTGATCTCTCAAAGGTTTTTGATTGTTTAAATCATGGTATTCTTCTAGATATATATAAAAAATAGATGGAGATTACTCACCAGGCGAAGGAGCACAGGTAGTGATAGTAGCACAAATAAATAAAACACACACACACAAACTCTAGCTTTCGCAGCCTAGCTGCTTCTTCAGGCAGAAGGGAAGGAGAGGAAAAGGAAATGATGCCTGAAGAAGCAGCTAGGCTGCGAAGGCTAGTGCCTGTGTGTGTGTGTGTGCGTGTTTTATTTATTTGTGCTACTATCACTACCTGTGCTCCTTCGCCTGGTGAGTAATATTCATCTATTTTTATATATATTTTTCCTGCTGGGAGTTTTTTGTCTATAATATTCTTCAGATAAGTTTAAATGTTGTGGTATAAGTGGGATAGTGCACAAATGGTTATATAATACTTAACTGAAAGAGTAAAGAAAGTTCAAATAAGCAATTCACATGGTACAGAAGAAACAATTAATTTCTCTAACTGGGGGAGTTATCAAAAATGGGATCCCACATGGTTCGGTCTTGGGTCCTTTGCTGCTCTTAATATATATTAATGACTTGTCATTCTGTATTCACGAAGATGCTGAGTTAGTTCTTTTTGCTGATGATACAAGTATAGCTATCATGCCTGACAAACAAAAATTAACTGATGATATTTTAAATGATGTCTTTCAGAAAATTATTAAGTTCTTCTCTACAAATGGACTCTCATTAAACTTTGACAAAACCCAGTATATACAGTTTCACACAGTAAATGGCATGAAACCATTAATAAATTTATACTTTGAAAATAAATCTGTGCCTAAGGTAGAATATTCAAAAATTTTAGGTGTTTCCATTGATGAGGGATTGAACTGGAAGAAACACATAGAAGATCTGCTGAAATGTTTGAGTTCAAGCTACTTATGCTATCAGGGTCATTGCAAAATTTTGTGATATACATCTCTGTAAATTAGCTTACTATGCCTATTTTCATTCACTGCTTTCATATGGGGTCATATTCTGGGGCAATTCAACATTTAGTAAAAAAATATTACCTGTAATTGCACAAAAGTGTGTAATCAGAATAATTGCTGGAGCCCACCGAAGATCATCCTCCTGCAGACAGGATCTAGGGATCTTAACTGTAGCTTCACAATATTCAAGGTTAAATCTAACTTTGGCACAGAAAGAGGTGAATTATGCTGCCGCAAAAGTCTTCGGTCACTTACCAATTAGCATAAAAATCTGACAGATAGCCAACTGGTATTTAAAAAGTAATTAAAGGAATTTCTGAATGGCAACTCCTTCTACACTTTAGATGAATGTTTAGATAAAACTTTGAAAATTAACAAAAAATAAATAAAATAAAAAATAAAAAGTCCTTAAAATTCTGTCATGTATAGACACCATTTACTAAACTGGCACGTTCCACAATATTACAAAATGCCGTATATATGATCTATGGATCAAGTATTAATCTAAACTAATCTAATCATTGGTGCACCATGCAACTACAATAGTCTCAGCCACAGCATAGGCTGTGCTCTGTGCTCCTGTCTTGTTCCTCTTGTCTTGTGCAACATGACAGTCACATCTCCTAAGTGTGGTGCACCATACAATAATTATAAGAAGAAAGGACAAATCAATCTTTTCAGTGGACATGGACAGGGTCATTAATGTGTGTCCCAGGCATTTCCAACTCTAACAAATTGTTTACTGAAGTACAAGTGATGGACAAAGTGCTCCGCCTACAAGTGGGCATGGCGGCAGCATCAGTGACATTGTCATACTCAAAAACTTAGGTGGATTTGGGATCACCAGTGCTCTCTCCAGATGACACATTTGATGAGTTACAACAAGCAAAACATTCCCATCTTGAGGAAATTTTTGGCTCTTGCTGTGTGCAAGTCAGTGGTTTGTTCATTGACTTTTTTGGTTAAGGATGATACTAGCACAGAATTTGGGCAAAAATTGTCTATTATCACGAATCCTTCCAAGTGCAGCCACACTGGCTCATCTGCTTCATATTTTGCTTTGCAAAAATGTTCCTTTCTGCTAGATTCCAGCCTGTGAGCCCTCTTGAAATCATAATTGCATTCTGCCTTGTGCATGGGTACCTTCCATGCTGACCAACATTTGGTGTTGGCTACAGACATATTACAACATGGTTTGGGTGTTGTTCTTGTACATTTGTTTGCTACTGGCTCTGAGCATCCTATTGCATATGCCTCCAAAACCCTCAATTCAGCTCAGCAACTTTCACAAATTTAAAAGGAAGCATTTACTATAGTCTATGCTCTCCAAAACATTCAAGTGTTGTCATACAAAAGTTTCTCTTATTATGACAACACACCATTAGTTGCATTGTTCAATCCTTATGCTTCATTGTCTGACAAGATGGCACAATGCCTACAGTGATGGGCCTTGTTGCTGCCTCATTACAACTATGAAATACTTCTTTGGCCTACTGCTCAATGCTGATGTATTGTCTTGACATCCAACGAGGCAGGACTCTCTTTCAATTAAGATGGCCTACTGTGTTTTCATTTAGATGTTGAAGTTCAGCATGCCGTTTCAGGATTCCCTGTCACTCGTTCTTGAGTTGCCACAGCTGTTGCTGCCGATGATCCGGTGTTACATAAAGTTGTTTCCTATGTTCAGCACACAAGACTCAATCCTCTTCCAAGCAAGCCTTCTGATCCTCTGTGTAACTACTTTGGCTCTTTGTTACTGTCTTTGGTGGTGGTTTGCTTCTGGCTTTGGATTGGTCAACTCGCAGGATGGCAAGTCCGACTGCGCTACAGCTGGATGTCCTATTACTCCTTCATTGACAACATTGGGAAGTGTCTCACACCAAGTCTATTGCCCTTCGGTATGTGTTCTGGCCCAGCATTGGCACTGATATTATGCATCTGGTTGCAGCTTACTCTCAGTGTTCTCATCAAAAGACTGCACATTCACTTCACTCTCTCTATGGACTGCTTTGTAGTGTCCCTAGCAATACATTCATGATGACTTTGCAGGTCCTTGCTAGTCCTCAGAATGGTTGGTCATCATTGACACTTTTTCTAAATTTCATACTTTTTGCCAGTTCCACCAAGGAATCTTGTATCACTTCCAACAGAACTACCAGCACTGTCCTCCCCACAAGTCATGGACATCACAATGTTCCAGCATCCACATAGCCAGAGCATCTCCTTCCTAATGGGAAATGGATGCTACAATCTGCATGTAATTGCAACACAGTACAAGTTGTTACCATGCTGCATACTGAACATCCACCATATACTTAAAGGCAGAGGCCAACCGCAATGCCTGTTGCATACGGCATGGCTACAGTTACACTGCCTGGCAGACAGATTCAAAGGTTGTGAGCACACATGCATGTGGTCTCAGTTTCTGTTTATTGTTCTTATGTGTCTGTCAAAACTTCTGTATTTATTATCTAGAAGTAAATAAATGATTAGTAACCATTTACTGTAAGTGCATATTAGCAGCCCTATAAGTTATGAGGTAAGTTAATTACACTTTACCCAGTTTCAATCCAAGCTAAGGGTGTCTTCATCAGAAGTATTTGTAAAATAATAACATCAGATGTGTAAAATTACAGCATGGTGTGTTCAAGTCCCATAAAAATAATATGAGATTTGTTGATAATAAAAAAGTTTCAAGCTAGGCAAACATTACCAAATCTGTTAGCATTTGCATAGCATGTATTTTTTAATTATTATTGGCAATTCTGATGTTATTTTAATGTGACTTGAGTACAGCATGATATAATTTGACACATCTCACGTTATAATTTTATCATTACTTCTGATGGTGACACCAGCAGCTGGTGTCGGAAACCGGGTAAAGTGTATTTAACTTACCACACTGCTTGTTGGGCTACTAATTTGCATTACAGTAAATAGCTGTTACACTTGTTATTTCAAGATAAAATATGTTTAAAATCTTACAATCCCCAGGGGGCTCACGGATTTTTGCCTTTTCCATTGTCATACTTGTCTTGATCAAAAGAGGACCTGCAAAATCAATTCCAGTGACAGTAAAAGGCTTAGATGATCTCATTCGATCTGCAGGTGGTGGAGCTTCAATTTGTTGTCCTTTTAAATTTTTCATAATCTTGCACGGTAAGCATCTATGTAGGACCTTTTTAATGGTTTCCCAACCTTTAAGTATCCAAATTTCTTTCCAAAGTTCAGATAGCACTGTTCTGACTCCAAAATGATGAAGATCAATTTTTTTTTTTTTTTTTTTTTTTTTTTTTTTTTTTTTTTTTTTTTTTTTTTTTTTTTTTTTGGAAATATGAGAAGTCTTGTGAAGTGGTGTGATCCCTCTAGAAGTATTGGATGTCATTTATTACTGGCGAGATTTGAAAACTGTAATCTACCACCCAAACGAATGAGTTGATCTTCAATGAATGCATTAAAGCATGCAATTTTAGAATCTTGGGGGATAAATGTACCATTATGGAGTGTGTGGATTTCCCACGTGAAACATTGGCAATGAACTATTGTGATCCAATATGTGCATGCATTTTGGAACTCGATTGTTGTTAGTTCTCCAGTAACTTTATCTTTGTGATGAATCTTATGTATGAAGCAAAGGATCCAGGCAGTTGTATGAACTAGTCTCCAGTAGGAACTAAATAAGGAAATGTCCATGAGGCTGGAAGGTACATCAAGTGTCTTCACTTGTTTTACATTCCTTCTCTCTTCCGAGAGGTCAAGGCATGTATTTAGAGTACCAGATAGCCAACATTTTTCTCGGTGAGTAAGCCATTGTGGTCCATTTCCATCAGACATGGGCAGACTCGATTTGATTACCAAGAAGTCCTTGTGTTAGGTGATCTGCTGGATTTTCCTGTCCAGGGCAGTGTCTCCACTGAGTAGATAATGTATATGTGCATATTTCTGTCACTCTGTTACAGATGAAAGTTTTCCATCGATTGGGATCACTTTGTATCCAGCCCAAGGCCACTGTAGAGTCCATCCATAATATGGTGTGAGCAATGTATTTCATAGCTGTACAGAAACATTTCAGTAATCATGCTCCATGTGCCCCTAGAAGTTCGAGACATGATGGTGTTATCTTTTTAACAGGTACAAGTGTGTTCTTGCTACAGACTAAGTGAATCACTGCGTTGCTGTGTAAAACAGTGCGGATGTATAGAGCTGCCCCATATGCTTGTTCTGAAGCATCACAAAACATGTGAATTTGAATGTTGTGACCTTTAGTAGTTGACAACCATCATGGGATATGAGTGGAAGACAATGAAGATAATGAGACACCCATGTATTCCAGCATATGGCTAGGTTTTGGGTTAGCAATTCATTCCAGTCAGTTCCCATACACCAAGTTTCTTGGAATGTTTTGCCCTGACTGACACAGGAGACAATAGTCCTAGTGGGTCATAAAATTTAGCTACAGTCTGTAATACTTCTGCAGAGTCATTGCAAAATTTGGTGAGATACATCTCAGTAAATTAGCTTACTATGCCTATTTTCATTCATTACTTTCATATGGGATCATATTCTGGGGCAACTCAACCTTGAGTAAAAAAGTATTCATTCCAAAAAAGTGTGTAATCAGAATAACTGCTGGAGCCCACCCAAGAGCATCCTGCAGACATTTATTTAGGGATCTTCATTGTAGCTTCACAATACATATATTCACTCATGAAATTTGCTATTAGCAATCCGAGCCAATTCAAAAGTAATAGCAGCATGCATAGCTACAACACTAGAAGAAAGGATGATATTCACTATTAAAGGTTAAATCTAACTTTGGCTCAGAAAGGGGTGAATTATGCTGCCACAAAAGTCTTTGGTCACTTACCAAGTAGCATCAAAAGTCTGACAGATAGCCAACTAGTTTTTAAAAAGAAATTAAAGGAATTTCTGAATGGCAACTCCTTCTACAATGTAGATGAATTTTTAGATAAAACTAAAATAAAAATAAAATAAAATAAAATAAATAAAGTAAAATAATAATAATAATAATAATAATAATAATAATAATAATAAAATGTAATAAAAATCCTTAAAATATTGATTGTCAAGTGTAGACAACATTTACTAGACTGACACATTTCACATCATTACAAAATGTCATATATATGAATCTATGGAACAAGTATTAATCTAATCTAATCTCCTTTTAGTAGTAGGTCCATCAGGTAATTTTCCTATGACACCATTTATATTAATGTAGAAACTGTCCACTGCAGTGTCCCAAAAGACGCCTAATACTTGAGTATCTGTAATATCTCTTACCCTGCAGTTATCCATATCTCCTGTAATTGATCTGAAGTAGTGACCCATTTTGTTAACTGTTCAATAACTTCATGAAGGCCATTAGTTCATAATACATAGCGATAGCTTCATTGTCATTACCTGACCCAAACACAAAATCATCCATGAACACATTGTTAGCAAGTATCTATGCGGCGACGGGAAACGCGGTCTCATTTCTGGAAGCGTGTCACCAAAAGTAAGAAATGACTGCATGTCAGATAGAATGGAAGTCTTGTGAAATGGTAAGTTGTTGCTTCACTTGACATATCGTGGTTTTCTTGACTGTCTTGAAAAACTTTGTACCACAAACATCTTGTCAAACCCCTGTCCTCTTCATGCAAGACAATTTGAAGAAATGCTTACATGATATGACTGATAATAGCCATGGCATGTAATTGGAACTGTAACAGAACAGCAAGAATTTCTGGCAAAAATCCAACATAAGACAATGGTAAATGTCCTTTAAGGATTCATTGTTAATAAGTCTTTTGTGCAGACTATGAAATCTACTTTCTGCATTCAGTTGGCTTGTAGAACATAAAATAAAGTTTTGTTTCTTAGGGAGACGAATAACTCTTCAATGGTCATGCACAAGATAAGATGCCTGAAATTCTTGGAGGACAGAATCTTTATTGGTCTTTACTGTATTATGATGTGCAGATATACCAATTGTCTCTAGAAACCAAAATGATCTCAACTGGTTCTCTTTGGGCATCTGAGCCTGAAGTACAAAGTTAATGACAGCCAAATTCGCACAGTTAGCAGATCTGCTCCCACTGAGACTCCAACCAAATATGGTGGGAAACACAATGGATTTAGAAATACGGATAGGTAGACTATTGGCGACAATCTTCCAGTAATGATCACTACCAATTAAAAGCTCTATAGGCATATCTTCTTGGGAATCGGGCTGTGGATCAGCTAACTGCAGTGTATGGACATGTGCCATTTTCTTAATATCTTGCGGTACTCTGGATTGAGGCGTAAAGAAGTGGTCACTTTCATATGTGTTGAGGTAAGTCGTGGAATCAGTCCACACTCCTCCAATTTCGAAATTAACAAGACAGTGCTGCTGTGAGGAGCTCGTATGAGATTTGAACGTGCAGACACTAAGTTGTCGTCCATCTACAGAAGGCAGTTTCAAATAATGTACCAATGATTTTGCTATGAAAGATGCTTGGCTTCCGTTGTCTAGCACACATTGAACAAGTTTACTTTGTCCTGTTGGGCATACTATGTTCACCTGAGCTGTTTGCACGAATGTTGCAAAGCTCTTACACATTGTACCGGTACTTCCAACACATATTGACTTATGATGTGGTTTTTTATGGTTAGTACAAAATACTCTACCCTTCTTCCCACAATCTGAGTCTTTATGTTCTGTATTTAAGCATAAAAAATCTGTTACTACTTTTCAGTTTCTGATTTTGTTGAGTGATGTTGGTTACTTTATTACATTCTTGAGCCTAATGGCCATGTTCTCCGCAAAAGACACAAAATGGTCCATAAATTTTATTACCCCTGGGTCGTATTTGTTTCTGATTAGTGTGGACATAAGTGCTGCAGTCGTGGGTGTGTATGACAATGTGTTACTGTCATTGCGGATCTTCTGTATAGCAAGCGCTGCATCTATTTCCGTCCCTCTAAATTCCATGAGTCCTAGTATGTAACCTTCTGAGAGTCCCATTTGCTTGACATGAATAAGCCATCGTCAGCAGATATCATTAGGAAAACCTCTGAGAATTTTTTTTATTAGACCCGAACATAAGCATTTACATCTTCACCGAGCACTCGCAAGGCTTGTATTCTGCGGTTACAATTAATAAATGTAGAATTAAGTGAGTCTGGAGTCAGAAAGTGTATGGGTTTAATAGATTCCAAGTAATCCAAGTGAGCTTGTATAATTCTGTTTTTATCACCATAGCAAACTGTAAGTATTTTCTTAGTTTCATCATATGTATCAGATATCACAGCAATACCATCTACTAAATACTTTGGTTCACATTCTAAGCAACCACACCAAAATATGTGCTTACGAATGGTGGATATCGTGGATCTTGATCAATCAATTGCTGAAACTGCACCCAAAAATGAGTGCAGTTCTCAATATCTCCAAAAAAGTCTCAGGCTTTATAGTGGGAAGTCTGATATTAGCTGATGAAGCAACTGAAGTGACTGTCATTATTGGACTGTTATTATTGATGGTATTGTGCACTATAGAATTCATATGTTTTTCTTCTATTCCCTTTGACCTCCGTAAAATAGCGCGTTTGGCTGCTTCTATGTATTCATCGCATTTGGACAGCATACTCAGTGTTGTCATGAAAAGTGTGTATTTTGGAATGAAGATCTATTATTGTACACAATAGTTCCTGTAAATGATCTTTAGAATTTTCATAATCCTAAATGGGAGTTGTGTCATTACAATCATGACCTTGGTTCATAATGCATGTAATATTAGTTCTTGCCCTCGTTCGTTCTCTCTTCAACCACTTTAACTGAATGTTACTACCAATATTTTCTGCATCTAACATTGTGAGCTGATTGTAATTGTGTGTGCTCCTCAATGTAGTTCGATAAACAATCAGCACTGGCCATAAACAAGCTATAGGCGTAGGGCAAGATGTGACATTTATCAGGTCTTAAGCGCCAACAGAACAACAACAATACCAGTAAAGCGCACAACAATGTAATTAACTGCTTCTACAAATTGTACTATGGTATATATGACTTGGTAATCCAGTTTAACTTAGCTCTGTATGCATGCGTTGGTTGGTGGATGATTTTGACGTCTGGCATGACAAATCACTTCCGTGAACACTTCGTGTTAGTGGTGCGTGAAGTTATTAAAAATTCTTGGATGTCATGCATCAATTGTGGAATTCTCCTGGGTTTCAGCACCAAAAATAATGACAGTAGTAGAGCAGTGATTTGTCAGTACAAAACAACACTTTATTTATATCACATCACAGAACATATAAAACAAAGGAGTTTACAAAACATAGAAAATAATTAAGAACATCAGTTTCCAACAACCTCAAACACTCAGAACCACATGAAACCATGCTTGGACTAACAGGCAATCACAAACAGCACAGTGGTGTGTGTCATTTCCATGCAAAACATTGCATTGTACCTCAAGTAACTTAGCAGAGAGAAACAAAGTAACAAGATATCATGCCATAGGAGTTGGGCTAGGTGGTCTTGGCATAAAGTGCTTGACTGGAAAATGAAGGGTGGCAGGTTTGAAACCCTGTCATATCTCAGATTTTGTCAGTCTATGTTTTAACGCAGCCTTCACCTCTCAACGATGTGTGGAGTCATCAGAAACGACATGTGGTTCGGATCCCATGTTAAGCTGCAGGTCCCCTTTTCCCAGTTGGATAACTGGGTAGGTTAGGGACACACAAGTTGACAAAATGTTGTACAATTGAAAGACTTGCACCAGGCTAATGAGTCACACAATGTTGATATTAATACCATAGGAAGGAAATTATATGTAATTTAATGGTGCCAGTGATTATTAAATATTCAATCAGCAGCATCAAAAACTCTCTGCTTGAAGTACTTATAGCAAAAAACACAAATATCTTCCCACAAGATCACAAGTTATTCGACTGCTGGCATGGCACAATGGATAGCGTCACCGATTGCGGTGCTGAAGGTGGCTGGTTCAATCCCATCCACCAGCAAAAATTTATTTCTTTGTATTCATCATTTCCAGAATGTTCTACATGTTTCTTACATTCACTTGTAATTTTGACATGTTTCTTATGTTACTATTCTTCTAATTTCTGGTACATTCTGTCTGTGTATAAATAGCTGAGCAGTCTGCCTGAGAGGCAATCAGTGCTGCGTGTATGTTGCAGTTCGCAATAAACTTGCTTTCAGTATAAGTGTTGTGTTCAGTTGACAACCCTGCCTTCGAAGTCAAGCCTGCTTCCATTTCAACGCGACATTGTTTGGTGGAGGCACCAGGTATCCTGTGCAACAGCTGCATCACTGTGCCTCCGATTAGGCAACATAAAAGCCGTTGCTTACACGGACTGGATCCAAAATACATGGGATATACCCAGTACATCCTTCCGGAAGTCCGTATCACCAGAAGACCCATGGACACGAAACCAATGGTAAGCCAGTTGCACATCAGACACCCATCGGTGTTCTCTGTAGACGCTGGACAGGACCCCAACAAATGGCTATAAGTGTTCGACTGAGTCACCAAGTATAACAGGTGGGATAATACAATGTGCTTGGCCAATGTTTATTTCTACCTGGACAGAACAGCCCAGCAATGGTTTGAAAACAATTAAGAGAAGCTGAATGACTGGGAAACGTTCCAGGCGGAACTTAAAAAGATGTTTGGAGACTGCAAACGACAAATCCACTTGGCTGAAGAACAACTGAAGAACTGGGCCCAACAACATGGTGAGCCGACACAGTCGTACATACAGAATGTTTTGGACCTATGTAACATAGTTAACCCAAATATGACTGAGGCCGACAAAATCACAGACCTGATGAAGGACATTGCAGAAGACATTTACCAAGCTCTTCTTATAAATGACATCTCTAAGACAGAAGAGTTCATCATGTGGTGCCAGTGGATTGAAGTGATGCAACAGAAGAGGGTTGGGTGTCACAATGTAGTGATGTTAGCAGAAAAGTGCTGTTTAACACGGAAATGACCCACACCTCTGTTTTGTTTATGATTGCTTGTTATTCAAAAACATTGTTTCATGCAGTTCCGAGCATTTGAGGTCAAAGGTGTCCCTTGTAAGAAAGTGACTCACAGAATGGGAAGGAGTGGTAGGTCAGGAAAGGGGGAAACTGTTGGGTTGAGGGTGCAGATTGGAAGATTAATAGTGGTCAAGACCAGGGCAGTTATGAAATAAAGGATGACCTGTGGGATAGTTCCCATCTGCATATTTCAAAAGATCCAGTGAAGAAGGGGAGACTCCAGATAGCCCAGGTGTTGAAGCATTGAAGGTGGTCCACCTTGTTCTTGGCTATGGTTTGGTGATGGCCGCTCTTTGTGATGAACAGCTGATCAGTAGTTGTCCTAATATAGAAAGTTGGTCACTGGCTACATTAGAACCTGTATAAGATGTCGTTGCTTCTACAGACCTCTAATGAAGTTGGATAAGTCGGTGACAGACTGGAGTATGAAGTGCTGGTTGGGTGGAGTGGGCAGGTTTTGCATCTGGGTCTTCCATAGGGATGTGTGTCCTGTCGCATGGAGCTTTGAGTGATAGCTGAATAGGGGACTACAGTGTTGTGGAGGTTGGGGCAGGGTGAGAGGGAGGGAAGGATCTTCTCACTTCAGGGAATGGTGATGAATAGGCAAAGGGATGTGTTTCAGTCCTGGTGAAGTGAAATAGACAAGAGGGGTACCCCTCTGGGCTGTTTGGGGGGGGGGGGGGAGGGGGGAGAGGAAACAATATGTCACATGCCACAAGAGCTCTGTTTGCTAACTAGGTTCTGTGAAAGCCTTCAAATGTTCAAATGTTTGTATAGTCTATGGAACTTAACTACGGGGTCATCAGTCCCTAAACTTACAAACTACTTACTAACTAGGACGGCACAAATATCCATGCCCGAGGGGGGATTCAAACACCCGATTGTAGTGGCCGCGCAGACCGAAACTGGAGCGCCTTAGTCCCCTCAGCCACCGCGGCTGGCTGAAAGCCTTCTTTGGACCTTTTTTTGCAGAAGGGGTGGCAGCTGTTTAATTGCAGGTATTGTTTGTGCTTGGTTGGTTTAATAGAGACCGAGTTGTGGATGGTGTATTTGGAGAGGAGGAGGTCAACATCCAGGGATATGGCATGCTGGATTGAGGAGGACCAAATGAAGTGGATGGGAGAGAAGATGTTGAGGTGTGCAGGAATATGGATATGATGTCTTTGCCATGAGTCCAGTTCCTGAAGGTTTCATCAATGAACCTGAACCATACCAGGGGTTTGGAACTTTTCGAGGCTTGGAACATTCCCTTTAGATGGCCCATAACCAAGTAAGTCTTCCATTCAGATGAGAAGTAATTGTGTGATAGGACTTGCCTGATGGCTTACAACTTGCAAGCTGTCCTTTTTATATGTACATCTGTTGACAATTCAACATCTCTGCTTTTCTGTGAGTGGTCCTTTTATTCTCAAGTACAACACTAGGTTTTTTTAATCTGGTCTTGTTGGTAAGTTTGGTTTGTAGCCAGATTTTGTTGGCCTCCTTTTATACACATAGGGATGTTCAGTAGTTGCTGACCTTTGGTTTTCAAGTCTGTATTATTTATTCAGTGCACCTTTCTTCAAACGTGTGAAGGAATTGCCTGTTTTAAGTGTTTTCACACTCACATGTTTTGGTGTACTGGCTTGCATCCCATACACTGACATCAAGAAAAATTGTATTTTATTGAGATTCAAAATCAGATGTGTGTCCCCCTCAGGAATCCAAAATGAAATCCATCCTTGAATCACAAAATATGACATGGGGCTAAGGAAACCAACCAATAGAAGTAACATGATGGAGGCATCTCACATTATTAATCAATCCAGATTCTTGCATAAGAAACTTTTGAGCAACGCAATAGCAAGGAAAATCTGTGGCCTCACGAGGAGATATCTCAACAACCAAACTTTTATGAATTTTCAAACCTTCTTTGACCATAATGAAAAGAGGAATCTCAGTATTGGTGATTCGCAAATATTTCATATTGATTTCAATATGCAATATTTGTGAATTAAAATATTTATCCAATGAGAAAGAGAGATTCCTCTTGTCATTAGTACTGGTGTGGTGATCCTGGTGCACTCAACTCCTAATGGAGTCCCATACAGCTCTTTAAGTGTGATAATGTAGTTTGTAAATATGGATATCACAGCTAAAACTATCAAATACAATAACATAAAAAGAACACCATTACTTTGCTGTATTACTTGTTGAGATGGAGCTGACAGCACCCATTGTAAATTACTTATTGTTATACACCTTTTTCTCTGCTGCCTTGCCAATTATTCTGTCCTCATACCAACCCAGCTCTGATTTAATAGCTTATGAAAATCCTCCACCAACCTATATGCCTTTTTCTTTTCATCCTTTGATCCTAAGGTTGCAGCTGACTTGCTTAGTCTGCACATTGGTTAACCATCAAAACACATATCAAAATGTTTGGGGTTCAATCTACAATAGGTCCTAGGATTGTGATCTATCACTTTTCACTTTTTCAACTCTGCTAGTGATTTTTATATGTGAAAATGCCAATTTTCATGTTTCTTGAATAGCAAAGTAAACTACAGGACTCAACCACGTGACCACGAATGACATATTGTCCAGAACACAGTTTGGATTTCTGAAAGGTTCCGATATTGAGAAGGCTATTTACACCTACAGTGAGACAGTACTTAATTCATTAAATAATAAATTGAAAGTAGCAGGTATTTTCTGTGATTTGTCAAAGGCATTTAAGTAAATTAGAATTCTATTGTGTCACGGGAAATGCTGCAAAATGGTTCAAGTCATACCTCACTAACAGGAAGCAAAGGGTGTCAGTGCAAGTGACTAGTGAATGAACCCGACAGTCATCATCGGATTGGGAAGAAATTACATGTGGTGTCCCATAAGGATCTATCTTAGGGCCATTGCTTTTTCTTGTGTACATTAATGACCTCTCATCAGTTACACTACCAGAAGCAGAGTTCTTTTTGTTTGCAGATGATACAATTATTGCAATAAAAAGTACGTCAACCATAGTTATAGAAAGGTCTGCTAACGATATTTTCATGGACATTAATAAATGGTTTAAAGCCAATTCATTGTCATTAAACTTTGAAAAGACTCACTACATGCAGTTCAGAATATGTAAAAGTTTCCCGCCAGCACATGCAAGAGCAGATAGAAGAGGTTGACGGTATTAAATTCTTGGTATTACAGCTTGATAATAAATTCAGTTGGGAGAGACACACCACAGAACTGCAGAAACGATTTAACAAATCTGAATTTGAATACGAGTGTTATCAGATATAGGAGACATAAAAATAAAAAAGCTTGCATACTTTGCTTACTTTCATTACATAATGTCATATGGTACAATATTTTGGGGTAACTCTTCAAGTCAGTCAAAAGTCTTCATAGTTCAAAAGTGTGTAATACGTATTATTTGTGGAGTCAATTCACAGACGTCCTGCAGAAGCCTCCTCAAAGAATCAGGTATATTAACTACTGCCTCTTAAGTATATTTATTCCTTAATGAATTTTGTCATAAATAATATATCCCTATTCCCAACAAATAGCTCAGTTAATACCTGCAATACTAGGAACAAAACTGATCTACACAAGGACTTATAAGTACTTACCTTAGTTCAAAAAAGGTCCACTACCCAGGAACACACATTTTCAATAATTTACCACCAAGTACAAAAAAAATTAGCTAGAAATAAAAATCAATTTAAGAGGAGCCTAAAAGACTTTCTAGTTGCCAACTCCTACTCCATTAGTGAATTTCTAAATTGTAGCAAATGATGCATGTATTGGTATTTATACTATATTAGTATTATCATATTATCAGCACAAAATAATAATAATAAATAGTAAAAAAATAATAAATAATAAACTTAAAACTGTATATATCTGTATTTATATTATTAGTATTATCTATTATTCAGCTTACAAATTTTGGTTTTTTGACATGTTCCACATCCACGACGATCTCCTCAACATGGATCTATAGAACAAAAAACTAATCTAATCTAATCCCCCTGTGGGTTCGAGGGTAAGAATAGACATGAGGTATTCCTGCCTGTCGTAAGACGTGACTAGAGTCTTCACACATTTTGGCCATAGTTATACTGTCCCCTTTGTGGGTTTGACCTCCCAATTTCAAAATTCTTCTGAAGTGTGAGCCATTTTAGGAAGTACACCTTATGTGGCGCACCACGTATTTACTGTGCAATAACAGCTTATGCACTCATTATGAAATGGACTTGTAACTGCAGTCTCCAACCAGCCTTCAGGAACAGACACTTCCTCTGATGTGCAAATTACATCCATTGTGCACTGCCACCTCCTGCATCTTATATCGTAATAGTGCTCTTAGTACCCAAAATCCAGCACAGTAGCCAGTCTGTTGTGGTGCGGTCGTCATATTCCCTTCTAGTTGCAGCCCTTTGGAACCACACAGGGATTTCATTGCTAATGCCTGAACTGAGAACTCATCGCACATCGCAAGGAGTAGATAGATGCCCATTTCCTGGGGCTTCAGGATTCCCGGCAATGGTCGTCACACCAGATGGCCTTTGCTGTTGCTGGGTGGTACCTGTACGGAGAGCCCATGGTGGAGTGGATGGCATTGGGGCAGATGGCCCATTGGGAAGAAAATCAAAATTGGCTCACATTGGTAGATGTATAACCATCATCTCTAACTGAGAAAAGACGAGAGTTTAAAGTGACAACATATGACCCTTTGTCATTCTCTGTTCTGGCTACGCCATGGGAGGAATATAGGGCTCTCAACGAATCAGAGCCATACTCACCCCAATTCTTGTCTGTACCTGCAGTGATGGAGAATCCTTCCAGTCAACCAAGCCACAATTCTTCATTGAACACCTCAAAGATAAGATTGACGAGGTAACGTCATTCTCAAAGATAAGAAGCCAGGCCACTTTGATTCACACAGCATCCCCTGCCCAGTCAAAAGCATTACTTGCCTGCGACAAGCTGGGTGATGTTCCCATGAGCATCGCACTCCACAAATTGCTAAACATGATCCAGGGTCTAATATACTATGGTGATCTCCTGTCACAGTCCAACAAAGTCTTCTGTGCCAACTTATAGTAACAAGGTTCATCCAGCTTGCTCATTGGACTGTCCCATATTCCATGAGAAATGAAAAATAATGGATATTAAGATCCTGCACAGGTTGACATATAACTAGGCATGGAAAAAGTATGGGTGGCTCCACCCTGTTCATATGGCAATGTTGTTTGGTGCAGTATCCTTGCGGATAATGGCATACAAATGCAACCTCCATCTATGAACCAAATGAGCTGTCAATCTCACACTGCCCCCTTGATGGGTGGGGGCATTTCTTCATACATTGCTCCCCCAATACATCCTGTAGGCAACTTCTCTCACCAGGAAGGGGTCTCTCGGGAAACTCCCTTCTGAAGCTTTGGCAAGCATAATGGGGGATCCCAGCTGGTGGCTGAAGGATCCACAAGCTACTGGTTGGAAGCCAGTTCAGAGAAGACCTCCCAGACCACAACAACAAATACTTTAGAGGACAAGAAAAGGAAGAAGTGACAGAAGAAAAAAGAACCTTTAGCGGCTCCAGTTCCACTGCCTTCTGCTTCCGAAGATGAGGTGGAGATCATTGAATCTGCTGAGGATCTGTCCCTCATTGGATCCATAGAACCAATTGTCCTAGATTTTGGTTCTGATTCCTTGGCAGCAGGTGATCCAGTAGAATAATCTACTTATCACTCAGACCATGGCCTTTTGGCACGATAAAAGCATCATTCTCCAGAGGAATTGTGGTGGTATTTTCCATCATCTGGGTCAGCTGCAACAATTATTGTATCTCTTCCCTATGGTCTGTCTAGCCCTACATGAAACATCTATCAGGCCTATTTTAAGAACCATGCTGTGACAGGGTCTCTGGAGGTGTCTGCATCTATATCCTTACCACTGTCCCCAGTGCTGCTGTGCCTCTCCACGTAACTCTGGAGGCAGTGGTGAATAGAATTCTAGCAAAGCAGGAGCTCACAATCTGTTCCATTTATCTTCACCTGGATGAGGTTGCCTCTCTAACTCACCTTGCTATCTTAGCCTCCCTAGTTCCCCCTGCATTTCTCCTTTTGGGGGCCTTCAATGCCCACCACCCTATGTGGGGGAGATCCCCACATCACTTATCATGGTATAGACATTGACCACACACATTTTGGTGCGGTGCATGCCTGCATGACACTTATTTGGCCACAGACCTGTCACTTTGTAGCCTGAGCCTAATGCAGCATCTAAGTTGTAGGGTCCACAATGACCTTTATAATAGCAACAATTTTTCTCTCTTTCTGTTGCTTCTGCAGTTTCGATCTGTTAGACCACCTACCCAGGTTGCCTCTCTATAGGGCTGATTGCTGGCTCACACCTTTGCTACTGTGCTTATCACTCCACTTCCACCTTACATCAACATGTTGGTTCAACAGATCTGCTGTTAAGCAATCTGTCCCAAATGCCTCTGGCTCAAGTTAGTGCCTTGTTGAACACCTGAGATTGCTGAAGCCATCTAGGAATGTTGGCAGGTGCTTCAGCACCACCCTTCCATTGAGCACCTGATTGCTTTTAAAAGACTCCAGGCTTGAGCTCGGCAACTGATCCAGCAGAGTAAGCAGAACTGTTGGAGGAGGTATATAGCCATCATTGGTTTTCACACCTCCTCATCTCAGATGTGGTCACAAGTTCAGCGACTCTTTGGATACCACCCACCAGCAAAATTCCCTGTCTCCACATCCAGGGTATTCTCAGCACACACTCAACTGCTATCACCAAGCAGATGGCGGAACAATTATGCTTGTAGCTCTGTGACTACAGGTTACAGTTCAGACTTATGCACCCTTAAAGAACGGGTCAAAAGGCAGCAGTTATCATTCTGCACACACTACCAGGAAACATACAAGGCCCCTTTAAGTGAGTGGGAGTTCCATACTGCCCTTGCTGCGTGACCTGACACCTCTCCAGGATCAGATCTTATCCATAGCCAGTTCCTTCATCACCTCTCAGTGGACTTCCAGTGTCAAGTGCTCACCCTGTATAATCGTCTCTAGTCAGAAGGTGTCTTCCTGTCCCAATGGCAGGATAGCATCGTCATCCCAGTGATAAAACTTGGTGCTTATCCACTGGTGGTTGACAGTTACCTCCCAATTAGCCTCACCAACGTTTTGTGTAAGCTTTTCAAACATATGGTAAGTCTTTGGCTCATGTGGATCCATGAAGATGAGGACTCTTGGTCACCAACAGGGGGGCTTCTGTCAGGGACACTTCACTATTGATAATCTTGTGGTATTGGAATTGGCTATCCGATCAGCTTGTACTCACTGTGAACATTTTGTTACTGTCGTTTCTTATCTCGAGAAGGCATATGATACCACCTGGCGCCATCATATCCTAGCTACGCTGTAGAAATGGAGCTTGCAGTGTCCACTTCCAATTTTTATCCAGAACTTCATATCTCTCTGCTCTTTCCAGGTTAGGGTCGGTACCTATCTCAGCTCCCTTCATGTCCAGCAGAATGTAGTCGTGCAGGGCTACATTTTTAGTGTTCCTCTATTTTTTATTATAATTAATGGTCTTGCTGCAGCAGTGAGGTTTCCTACTCCTTATTTACCAATGACTTCTGCATCTGTTTCAGCTCTGATGCATTGGTGTCACTAAATGTGGCTGCCATTCGAAAAGCAAAGTCATGGTCCTTTGCCAATGGTTTCCAATTGTTGGACTGTAAAACCCTATTGATGCACTTCCGTCACCCTCGGGCGGTTCACCTTGATCCAGAGATTTACCTGGCAGGTGAACTCCTTTGTGTCAAAGAGACACATTGCCTTTTAGGCATGCTCTTTGATAGCTCACTTGTTGCCACACCTTCATCAGCCGAGAGACAATCGCTGGTGACATCTAAATATTCTTCACTGCCTCAGACACATTGTTTGGGGAGCTGCCCATTCCACACTCCAGCAGCTTTATAAGGCTCATACGAGCCTTGTTTACAACTCCTCAGCACCTTCAACATTGCATATTCTTGATCCCATTCTTCATCATGGTGTCTGTCTTCCTACGGCAGCTTTCTGCACAATCCCTGTACCAAGCCTTCTTGCTGAATGTGAGATCCCTCCCTTTCAGTTTTGCTGGCAGCATCTTTTAGCCTCATATGTTGCTCTTGTTCATGCCAATCCCCACCACCCAAATCACAGCCTTCAATTTCTGGCTGCTGCTCTTCCATCCCCACCACATCAGCCCAGGTCAGGTCTTCTGATCGTAGTCCAAGTTCATACTCTCCTTTCCTCACTTGTGTGCCTTACTCTCCCTCCCACTTTCTCCTGCTAATCCTGTACCCCTCTATGGCCCTTACCTCACGCCCAGATCCACCTGGAATTGTCCTGTGATTCAACCAGTTTCACCACTAACTGTCCATTGCCAGTTCCTGTCCATCCTCTATATGTTCCGGGTTCAGAAGTGGTCTACTGATGATTTCTTGGTAAATGGCCAAGTTGGGTATGTGTATGTTCACAGTGACCACCTTGAACAATGGCTCCCTGCCTCTTGGCTGTAGTGTTTTCACTGCAGAGCTGATTGCAGTATACCATGCTGTTGAACACCTCCAAGGATGACCCAGGAAGTCATATGTCAACTGTAGTGACTCCCTGAGTGGTCTGCAAGCTTTATAAAGCTACTGGAGGGTGAAAGCGTAACTACCCAAACAGTGTGACGGAGGCAGCGAAGAATATTTAGATATCACCAGTGTTTTTCTTTTCATCTTTTGGTGCAATCAATTCACAACTCCATCTTTACACAGGGTAAGTCTGGCCAGTTAAGTAGATTTTGTCTGGAGACCTGGGTCATGGTGGAATCCTGATTGGCTGGCCAGCAGGCCATTACCCGCCACCACCTGAATATATGTACCCAGAAAGAGATATCTGATTGGGGTTGCACTGCAAGATTGTTGTGGCTTGGAATTCAGCATGGCATTCTTACAAAAACCATTCTAAACTTTAGACAGTTTGCTAATTACCTTAAGCATGCCAAAAAGCTCCATGTGATCAAGCCTTCTGTGGCCACATGGAAGTCCTTCCTCAGGTCTTCTTGTAGGGACTCAGTCATCCTCTGCCACTTGTGTATTAGACTTACATGGCTAATGCATAGCCATCTTCTTCAATGTGAAGACCTGACAAAGTGTCATTGTGGCACTCTCCTGACAGTAGTGTACATCCTGCTGGACTGCCTCCTTATAGCCACTTTGCAGTGGTCCTTCTGTCTGCCCGCTTCACTTGCTTTAATTCTCAGAGATGGTGTGACTGTGTTTTATGTTTTATTTGTGCAGCTGGTTTTTATTATTTGATTTAATGGTGACAAATGTAATTGGTAGTTCACATTCTTCATCTACGTAAAAAACTTTGGTCGACAACACTTGCATTATGGGTAATTTCTTCAGTGGATGAAGTCAACACCATTGAGGTTGCCTACTTTGGCTACCTCCATTCATTTATGTCATTGGTATTGTATTCTGGCAGAACCAACCACTTGCAAAAAAAAAAAGGGGGGGGCAATAAGAATAATGTGTGGTGTTCATCAAAGACACTCTTGCAGGCACTTGTTTCAAAAGATGTGTATCCTAACAACTGCCTCCTTTTTCCTTGCTTACCTTTGTGTGAAAAAAGTATTCTATTTATTAAGGCAACAGTAAATTCCATGACTATAATCCAAGAAACAAAAACAATCTACATGTTGATTTGAAACGTCTCACTCTGCTACAAAAAGGAGTTTACTACTCAAGCATTAAGCTGTTCAATGCTCTCCCACTACATATCAAATGTGTTCATCCAGAACTGCCAAAATTCAAACAAGTTCTCAAAGATTACCTGACAGAAATCTTTTTATACTGTGGATGAATATTTGAAAGAAAATGTATACCATAACTAAACTTATTGTGTCTCAAACTAGTTCAATTGATCTTTTTGAGCATTACCACACTTCTTCTAAAAACAGATTTACTGTACTTGTAATTATTCTTGTAATATGTGATTTAACTTTGTGCTCTTATTTATAACTTTTATTTGATACTCCTGTTAATTGGTTGCTATGTTATCTAGCCTATATTGTATCTTTCAGATCTTGAAATCATCAGGGAATGGAAGATTATTTACAACTAGTACAAAAACCAGATGGCGGTTGTCAGAGCTGAAGGGCATGAAAGGGATGCAGTTCTTGGGCAGGGATTAAGACAGGATAGTAGCCTTTCTCCAATGTTATTCAATTTGTACATTGAGCAACCTATAAAAGAAGGCAAGGATAAATTTGGAGAAGGAATTAAAGTTCAGGGTGAAGAAATAAAAAATTGCATTTTGATGATGACATAGTAGTTCTGTCAGAGACAGCAGTGGACCTGGAAGAGCAGTTGAAACAGAATTAACAATGTCTTGAAAGGTGCACATAAGATGAACATCAACAAGAGCAAAAAAGGGTAATGGAGTGCAGTCTAAGAAAATCAGGTGATGCTGAAGGAATTAGATTAGGTAACGAAACAATAAAGATGGTAGATGAGTTTTGTTACTGAGCAGTAAAATAACGAATGCTGGTCGCAGTACAGAGGATATAAAATGCAGAATGGCAATGGGTAGAAAAGCATTTTTGAAAAAGAGAAATTTGTTAACATCACATATTGATTTAAGCCTAAGGAAGTCCTTTCTGAAGGCATTTGTGTGGAGTACTGCCTTGTATGGGAGTGAAATGTGAACTATAAACAGTGCAGACAAGAAAAGGATAGAGGCTTTTGAAATGTGGTGCTACAGAATAATGCTGAAGATTAGGTGGGTGGATTGCAAAACTAATGAGGCACTGAACAGAATTGGGGAGAAAAGGAATTTCTGGCATACCTTGACTAAAAAAATGGATCAATTGGTAGGACACATTCTTAGACATCACGTAATTTAGCATTGGAGGGAAGTGTTTGGAGTAAAAACCACAGAGGAAGACCAAGAGATGTATACAGTAAGCAGATTCAAACGGATGTAGGTTGCTGTTTTTATGTGGAGATGAAGAGGCAGGATAGAGAAGGGTGGAGAGCTTGCATCAAACCAGTCTCTGGACTGAAGACCACAACAACTTATTAATTTCTAGTTTACTTTAGATATGGGCTTTGGTGATAGCTTTGATAAAACATAATATACAATATATGCCAGTACTTAGGACTATGGCTGTCTAAGCACTGTGGTGTTCAAAGCAACCTTTAGATTGAGGCAGATTTATTTATCTTAAGAATTGTTCATTCAAATTCAAGGTGGACATTAGTAATAACAAATATTAAATACTGGCTCATCAATTTTTATAGAGGACCATGTGAGAAGACTTGGACATGAAAGGGAAAATTGATGCTGGTACATGAAGCACACTCACCTCCACCTCACCACCAGACACTATAAGATATTTTTGAATTAAAATTGTTGTTATAAATTTGGAAACAATCTATGAGATCTTGAAGATAACATTGACCTATGTTGCTAGGAATTCTCTCAGAGAGAGCATTTGACATGCAAATTATATTTTGGTTTTAATATGATAGTAATAATTGTTAGTAGTGAGTAGTGAGTGTCTATTGTATGTTTACTCATTTGTGTATTACCTTATGTTACAGATTTTAACTGGTAATGATTCTGGATGGAAGTTGGTTACTTTGGATGAGAATAAACATGGAGGGTCAGCTCCCCAGTTTTGCCACATAATTCTACGTTCAGCATCTTTTCGGTTGCTTGTAATGGCTATTATCCTAGCAAATGGTGTTGTCACAGCCACAATGCATTTTAAACATGATGAAAGGCCACGACATGTTTTCTATGAAAAGTATTACTATATTGAAGTGAGTATTATTACATACTTTTTGAAAGGAATATTATAGAGGAATAAATTCCTAAAGGAAAAATGTATGTAAAAAAATATAGCTGAATTCTACTTACCAGGCGAAGGAGCACAGGCAGTGATAGTAACAAATAAACACACACACACACACACACACACACACGTTTGTATATGTGTGTGTGTGTGTGTGTGTGTGTGTGTGTGTGTGTGTGTGTGTGTGTTTATTTGTTACCATCACTGCCTGTGCTACTTTGCCTGGTAAGTAGACTTCATATATATATATATATATATATATATATATATATATATACTTTTTGAAAGCTATCACTTAATGTTGGTAAAAAGTGCTGATTCAAACTTTCTACCTTGGTCAGTGGTGATGAATGAAGGGCAGCCAAAGCATGCTATACGACAGCTAACAAAGGCATGGACAATGGTATTTGCTGAAATATCTGTGCAAGGATTAGCTTCCACCCAGCAAGTGGTACAGTTAATTACTGTGAGAATCTACCTATTACCTTCTGAAAGGGGAAGGGAACCGACCAGGTCGATATGGACATGACAAAAATGAGCATTCAGGATGTCAAATGCACTTAGAGTTGGTTGTGTCTACCTGATTTGCTACTTTTGCAAGGTATACATGCGCGAAATCCCTTGCGACAGTTGGTCTTCATTCTGGCCAGATAAAGTGTTTGGTGATTAACCTCACTGTAGGTTTAATCCCAGGATGTACCAAATCATGAAAGATGACATTCTGATTACACATAATGGGCATGTGATAAGTGAGACTGAACAGTTCAAATTTCTAGGTGTTCATGTAGACAGTAAACTGTCATGGAAAGCCCATGTTCAGAATCTTGTTCCAAAACTAAATTCTGCTATATTTACCATTATAACAATATCTGAGATAAGTGATTTTTCAACACGAAAAGTAGTCTATTACGCTTACTTTCACTCACTTATGACGTGCGGCATTGTTTTTTGGGGTAACTTGCCTGATGGAAAAAGGATATTTCTGGCTCAAAAATGGGCGGTTCGAGCAATATGTGGTGTAAGTTCGCGAACGTCATGTCGACCCCTTTTCAGTAGTCTGGGAATATTGACTCTGGCATCACAATACGTTTTTTCTTTAATGTCGTTTGTTGTTAATAATATCAGCTTATTCCCACGAGTTAGTGGCTTTCACTCGGTGAATACTAGACAGAAGTCGAATCTGCATTTGCATCACACCACCTTAACACTTGTGCAGAATGGGGTACAATATTCTGCGGCATCCATTTTCAATAAGCTTCCACAAGAACTAAAGAATCTTAGCACTAATCCACACGCTTTCAAATCTAAATTGAAGAGTTACCTCATGGCTCACTCCTTTTATTCTGTCGAGGAACTCCTAGAAAAGTTAAACAATTAAGCTAATTCATTTTTTTCTTTATTGATTCTTTTCACTTTGTCTTAAGATTGTTGTGTGCAAAGGACTACTTAAAAAATTTTCTATTACCATTCTTGTGTAACAATGTATTGACTTGTTCCATGACCATGGAGTCTCACTCCTCAATTGGGTCCTATGGAACAGAAAAACCAATAAATAAATAAATAAATGCAGAGAGCAGAAAACTGTGTGTTGAAGTGTTGCTGGCATGATAGGGTGGGGTATACCAGTAGAAACATCACAAAGAATGAGCTTGAGTGTGCCTGGTAGGAAGTGTGGTTCAATCTGAAATGAAGCTGTATTATCCGATAACAAGGGCAGTAATTTTTTGTCGTTTTGTTGTAAATTGTCCAGTTTTTTTTTTTTTTTTTTTTTTTTTTTTTTTTTTTTTTTTTTTTTTTTTTTTTTTTTTTTTTTTTAAAGTCTACTAAAGAAGTTATGACAGAGATTCATGACATGTAATCCATGAGTATGTTGTCCTCACTCCTGATATAATGGACATCAGTTGTGTATTGACAAATTAAATCCATGTGAGACCAGCAGCGTGGAGGAAGGTCAGATGCCGGGTTGTGGACAGCAAATTAGACAACTTATTAAATCCAGCTCTGTATGGAAGTGGCCAATCAAACACACAAAGCGTACATCATAGATTAGATTAGATTATGTTTTCGTTCCATAGATCCATGTTGAGGAGATC
The DNA here is from genome assembly GCA_026315105.1 of Locusta migratoria. Classification (NCBI taxonomy): domain Eukaryota; kingdom Metazoa; phylum Arthropoda; class Insecta; order Orthoptera; family Acrididae; genus Locusta; species Locusta migratoria. The sequence continues at coordinate 783,783,429 of CM048744.1, forward strand.
CTCGTGGAATGTGGAACATGTCATCACCAGTGACACCATTGATATCTAGAATAGTGTCAACGAGGACCAACCAAGTCTCCGGGCTGTACCTGTTGAGTTCTGGTAACTTATGGAACCTGCCTGGTACCAGTGACATCTGAAGGAAAGATGACGCGAAAATACCTCTCGACATGGAGAATCAGATTGATCTGTGTGCCTGAATCTTGCTGTACACCCTTACATGCAGAGTTTGGAGATCAGTAGCCCTTGCAGTGTTCGGTGTGGCTGGTGTGGACATCGTGGTAGGCCCAAGCAAGGGGAAGTGTGAACTTTTGAAAACAACTTGCATCTACGGAGGCACATACCTGAACAGATTCCACAGACTGTCCATTGCATGTAAACACGGTGCGGTTGGCACACCCAGCATCATAGGATACACCCAAAATGTGGACGTTTCAGACACAGGCGCAACTGTAGATTTAATGTCACCAGCATTCCAGAAGCATAGTCTGGTGCCAATTGAGCAGGAGATTCAAAAGCCAGTGCGAGCATATGCGTGGGCAGAACAAGTGATTCCTGAGTTGCAGATGGATACACACACAACACAGAATGTTCTGGAAGCAATATGGTGGGAGTTTTACATTCCACGAGCCAATGAAAAGGTCCATATACTGAAGGCTGGGATGTTCAATGTGTTTTCTTGAATGTGTACAGCCATGTAAGGTGGAAGACAAGCTGAGTGTAGAAACAGAGAGTCAGCTTGCCTGGCAAACACGTACATTGTAGAAGCATTGTCAACATGAGGATCAGCGTGATGAATGTCTTGGTGGCCTAGATTCACTGTGGAACACACTGCCACATTACTTGAAGACACTATTGGCACATATGATACATGTTGAGCAGTAATGGAGTTTGAAACCATCGGATGCATACTGACCAAGTACAAAATTGAAATTGTGGAAACGGACGAAAAACAGTTTGCGAAAATGGTTTGTCAACATTTTCGGTGTGATTGGGGTCACCACTGTAGTTATATCCAGGTTAAGTGAGATAATAGTCTGTTTAACACACCAAAATACACTTTATCTAGCAGCTGTACAACACAACAGTTGAATGAACACTGCTTGCAACAAAGGCTTCCTCGCTAAAGGACTAGAATCAAAGTAATTGAGCCACAGAGACAGTTCTGTCCACAGAGTCTATTGCAGATGCAACAGTTTTTTCTATTTAGGTATAATATTTTCACAAACCATTAGTATCTGATTAATCACCAGATTGAAAACCAAAGACCTACATTAAATCCTACGCCTTTCACTGAGCACGGTGGCCGCACTTGACTCGCATTTGGGGTATGTGATTTCAAACCCACCTCTGGCCATCCTGATTTAGGTTTTGTGGGATTTCCCTAAATCACTCTGGGCAAACCCTGGGGTGGTTCCTTTCGTGGCCAATTTCCTTTTCCATCCTCAACAAAAATTATTTGAGCATGTGCCCCATATCTAATGACCACAATGTCAATTTGATGTTAAATACTAATCTTCCTTCCTGACATTTATACATCAATGGTGATACTATTTATTTATCACATGATTTTATGTTTCATATCCCAGTGGAACCAGCAGCTTTTGCAAAAGTGTTATTGCCCACACTTAATTTTGCTTGTGGAACTTCATAATAATTATCTCTTTATCAGTACAATGGAACCAAGTTACTAAATCAATAATATAATGAGGATAGCTTGAAACCCCCCATATAGATTTATCATTGAGTCAAAGACACACTCATAGAACATACAATGGCACTCACAACTTCATCAGAAAAAAAACACACATACATTCATGCATTTAAACAGACATAACTCACTCATACATGACAACCATATCCGTCTGCTGTCTCCCGAGTCCTGATTGGTGCTTGGTGGCAGAAACAGGTGCTGTTAACTTTCATTGACTGTATGAAATTTAATAATTTACATCCATTGTTCATTGTTTTTAATGTGAATTTTAGGCAGTTTTACAATAAGACTCTTAGAGTAAGACCATTATAATTTTACACTTCATTGTTTCACACTTTCAGTGTTTTAAGAACTAATGCAAGTTTTATTATCTCATCTTCATTTTTATAACTTACTATTTTATGACTCATGCTGTTTGACACATTCATTAGTCTGAACTTTTAATATTTTAACAAAAAGAAAATTTTTTATGTAACTGATTTTTGTGAGTTCAGTACAAGACCCTTTTTTCTTAAAGTACATGACTCCTCTCCTCTCCCAGTCACTGTTGCTTTGGTTGTCCACCTCCCCCCTTCCTCCTCCCCCCATAAAAAAACACTCTTGCCCCAGTTCTGCACCTTCCATCCATCCCCCCTCTGTTTTTCATCTCTCTAATACCCCTGTGCCACTATCTGATACCAACTTTAAAAATTTTGAATGCACTTGCAAAACATAGTACTTACAATACTTGATATGTCATAACACAGTTGAGACAGGTTGTTGATGCTACTACTAGGTAAAACTCTTCATTTATGCATAGTTCTACTAAATATAATAATGGAAATTCCAAGAAGGATTCAACAATATTTTTGAAAAGGATATGGTGCTACTCACCACAGAGATGTCAGATGAAGTGCAGACTATGGAGAACCAGCATGTGTAACAATCCTATTAAATCCTATCATTTCTTACAGTGAGCATTGGTAAATTGTCTTATGAAACATGTAAGTATGCTACTGATCCCTATATAGAAGTGCACTACAGCTGAGTATTTGTCCAATTTTAAAGTAAGATAAATTCCAACTACAAAAAGATCTGGCTAACAGCAATTTAAACTTTTATATGGGAATATGTTCCCATGGTTGACACCACAATAAAATATATTGCCTGTTCACCACTCTTGTCCTTACATTCATCTTAGTTCTCTATGCAGATGGTGATGTTACCTCTCTTCCAACCCTTCCAAATTCTTCATAATAAATATACATGTGACATCAATGTAAGAAAATCCTTTATTAATGTTTTCCAAAATGTGGAAACATTAACCTCAGCAACAGTTGTTTAATGAGTGAAAGTGAGAGAATCCTATATTTTTCAATGTATATGGGCATCCATATGGCACCTTCCTATGCCAATCTGTACATGGACCATTCAGAGGAATCCTTCCTGACTATCCAGACTCCCAAACCCCTCATCTTCTTCAGATTCATTGATCATATCTTCATAATTTGGACTGAAGGTGAGGACACACTATGCACATTCCTTCAAAACCTCAACACCTTCCCCTCCATTCACTTACCTGGTCGTACTAAATACAATGAGCCACCTTCCTTGATGTTGACCTACACCTCAAAGATGACCTTATCAGTAGCTACGTCCACATCAAACCTATCAACCATCAACAATACCTCCATTTTGATAGCTGTCACTCATTCCACACCAAAAAGTCCCTTTCACACAACCTAGCCACTCACAGTTGTCACATCTGCAGTGACAAGCAGTCTCTCTCCACATATGACAAACACCTCACTGAGGCATTCACTGACTGCAATTAACCTCTATACCTTGTGCAGAAATAGGTCTTTTGGGCCCTGTCTATCCAGTCCCCCACCACCTACCCCCCACACCTACCGTTTGGCCACAAAGGAGCACCCTTCTAGTGACCCAGAACTGGAGCAGTTAAACTACATTCTCTGCCAGGGTTTTGACTACCTTTTGCCCTTCCCTGAAATGATAAATACCCTACCCAATATCCTCCCTAACCACCCCACCCCCCTACAGTGGTATTCCATCGCCCAACAAGCCTACGTAAGATCCTTGTTCATACCTACTCCATTCCTGCTCCCATCTCCTTACCCCATGGCCATTATTCCTACAATAGGCCCAGATGAAAACCTGTCCTATCCACCATCCCACCACCATCTACTCGAGTCTTGTCACAGACATTTCCTATCCCATAAAAGACTTGGCAACCTGAGAAAGCAGTCATGTTATCTGCAAACTGTGCAGCTTTCTGTGGGGGCATGACCAGCAACAGGCTGTCTTATCTGATTGAATGGCCACCATCATTCTAACTATGGCCAAGAGACAGTTGGACCCTTCTATTGCAGAGCACACAGCCCTGCATAATGCGGCTCATTTCAGTGATTAAATAATATAGTGAGGACAGATTACTACTCACCGCAAAGACGTGGCGACGAGCTGCGACAGGCACATACAAAAGACACACACATACAACACATTCAGCTATCGGCCATGGCCTTCTTCAGAAATAGAGCACTCACGCAATCACACAGGCACACAACACAGTCATACAACCATCACCTCCGACTGCCACACTTCGAATCACGCTCTGCAGCGAATCGGGGACGGGAGGGGAGGGGGAGGGGCTAGAAAGGTTACGTCACGGTGGTGGGGATGTGTTAGATGGGAATAACGAGATGCAGCTTAGGAATGGAGTGGGGAGGTGGGTGAGGGGAGAAAATAAAATAAAATAAAGTAAAGTAAAATAGAGTAAAATAATTCATGTACACTGCAAGTGCACAAGACCACACACACACACACATATACACACACACGATCACACATTCACACACCACTCAAATCAGGCGAGGTTTGGGATACAGAGGTAGGAACTGTAAGGTACGGAAAATATATATATATATACATACATACATATACATAATATAGTGAGGACAGTTACAACTCACCCCAAAGACGTGGCGACGAGATGCGACAGGCACATACAAAAGACACACACATACAACACATTCAGCTTCGGCCATGGCCTTCTTCAGAAATAGAGCACTCACGCAATCACACAGGCACACAACACAGTCATACAACCATCACCTCCGACTGCCACACTTCGAATCACGCTCTGCAGCGAATCGGGGACGGGAGGGGAGGGGGAGGGGCTAGAAAGGTTACGTCATGGTGGTGGGGATGGGTTAGATGGGAATAACGAGATGCAGCTTAGGAATGGAGTGGGGAGGCGGGTGAGGGGAGAAAATAAAATAAAATAAAATAAAGTAAAATAATATATATATAGAAAATTCATGCACACTGCAAGTGCACAAGACCACATACACACACATACGCACGCACGCACGCACACACACACACACACACACACACACACACACACACACACACATACATATACACTCACACGATCACACATTCACACACCACTCAAATCAGGCGAGGTTTGGGATACAGAGGTAGGAACTGTAAGGTATGGAAAAATAAATATATAGGGAAATTATCGTAGGTTGAGGCCTGGTTGATTTCGGGATCGGAGAATGTATTGTAGGGATAACTCCCATCTGTGCAGTTCAGAAAAGCTGGTGGTGGATGGGAGGATCCAGATGGCCCGGGTTGTGAAGCAGCCATTGAAATCAAGCATGTGCTCCGCTGCATGCTGTGCCACAGGGTGGTCCACCTTGTTTTTGGCCACAGTTTGGCGGTGGCCATTCATCCTAATGGACAGCTGGTTGGTGGTCATGCCAATATAGAAAGCTGTACAGTGCTTGCAGCACAGTTGGTAAATTACGTGGCTGCTTTCACAAGTGGCCCGGCCTCTGATAGGGTAGGATAAGCCTGTGACAGGACTGGAATAGGAATGTGTTGTATTTGTATGTATGTGTGTGTCTTTTGTATGTGCCTGTCGCATCTCGTCGCCACGTCTTTGCGGTGAGTTGTAACTGTCCTCACTATATTATTTATTCCAACCTGGACTTTCCATTATTATACATACATATACACATACATACACACACACACACACACACACACACATATACACACACACACACACACACACACACACATATATATATATATATATATATATATATATATATATATATATACATATAGGGAAGTTATCGTAGGTTGAGGCCTGGTTGATTTCGGGATCGGAGAATGTATTGTAGGGATAACTCCCATCTGTGCAGTTCAGAAAAGCTGGTGGTGGATGGGAGGATCCAGATGGCCCGGGTTGTGAAGCAGCCATTGAAATCAAGCATGTGCTCCGCTGCATGCTGTGCCACAGGGTGGTCCACCTTGTTTTTGGCCACAGTTTGGCGGTGGCCATTCATCCTAATGGACAGCTGGTTGGTGGTCATGCCAATATAGAAAGCTGTACAGTGCTTGCAGCACAGTTGGTAAATTACGTGGCTGCTTTCACAAGTGGCCCGGCCTCTGATAGGGTAGGATAAGCCTGTGACAGGACTGGAATAGGAAGTGCTGGGTGGGTGGATTGGACAGGTCTTGCAGCGGGGTCTTCCACAAGGATATGATCCCTGTGGCAGTGAGCTGGGTTTCGGGGTGGCATAAGGATGAACTAGGATGTTGTGAAGGTTGGGAGGGTGACGGAACACCACTTTAGGAGGGGTGGGAAGGATCTTGGGCAGGATGTCTCTCATTTCAGGGCATGAGGATAGAAAATCAAAACCTTGGCGAAGGATGGAATTTAGTTGTTTCTGAATATGCTGCAGGTCTCACAAAGGCCTTCACAAACAGAAACTACCCCACAGACCTAGTCCGCAAACAAATATCCCGTGCCATATCCTCACACACCCCAAATCCTCTGCCTAACACTAGTAACCATCCACAAAAGAGCGCTCCCCTTGTCACCCAGTACTACCCTGGTCTCGAACAACTAAATTCCATCCTTCGCCAAGGTTTTGATTTTCTATCCTCTCTCTCTCTCTCTCTCTCTCTCTCTCTCTCTCTCTCTCTCTCCCCCCCCTCTCTCTCTCTCTCTCTGTGTGTGTGTGTGTGTGTGTGTGTGTGTGTGTGTGTGGATTTTTTTTTTTCCAGAGTACGCAGGCCATATCAGCTGAAAGCTTTGCAGTTGTTTTCTATTATTTGTGCCTTTCCATGGCTCATCAGATGTCTCTGGTGAGTAGCAACCTATCCTTCACAAAAATATTGTTGAATCCTTCATGGAATTCCCATTGTTTGATTTAGGAAAATACCTTGTCTTATATTGTGGTAAATATGCTAAATACTGGGAAACAGCAGACTTAATACATCAACATAGCAGGTGAAAATCACTTTCAAACAAAAACATAGCATTTTTAGGCACTTCAGCTTAAGCTTATCTGTATTTGATGATAGCATGTTTAGTAATGTCAGACATACTCACTCCCTCTTGTTTTATTTCTAAATATGTTTTTGTTGTTAAAATGTTAGGATCCTTGTAATCCAGTGCTTACAGAATGAACATTTAGAAGGATTTTCCTTCCTGCAGTAACAATAAGCATTTAAGAAAAATTCAAAAATCATGTCAAAAATACTATGTACTTAAGTTTTTTAAATTCAAAAATATTGGATACTATTGAATGCTTTCCAGTTGCTGCCAAGTTTAGTTAGTGGACAAAGCTGTGCTCACAGAAAGTAATTGAATGATAAATAGCTTCAAATTCTATTAAATGAAACATTGTAGCACTCATGTACTGGGATTTGCATATGCTTTCATAGATACAGATGCACTAAGTGTGACATTGCCTGCCACTTAAAATTGGTTTGGTGGTGTGTGTGGGGGTCTGGTTTTGTGGCTGAAGCTTCTTCAACTGATTGATCCTTGCATGCAACCATGTTTTTGTTCGAACTATAACTTCCTGAAAGCAATGTATCCAGTACATGAAATCATTACTGGAGTAACACTGTTTATTTTGTTTTACAGGTTGCATTTACATTGTTTCTTGACTTGGAAACTCTGTTTAAGATTTGGTGTCTTGGTTTGCGTGGATATTACAAACATTCAATTCATAAATTTGAGCTTCTGCTTGCCATTGGAACAACCCTTCATGTAATTCCAGCTCTCTATCTTTCTGGTCTGACATACTTCCAGGTATGTTACCTTTACTTAGTTTCATTATTTTATGTACACAGTTGTGAATGTATGAAGCATAATCTCAGTAACTTGTTAACAGTTGTATGAACAGAATAATATTTATGTAACTTTTTATATCCAATATCAGTATCCACCATATTGCCTTTACAATCCATTATGCACTTCAAAACTTCCCATTCCCACCTTTATCCGCCACCCTGTATTGTGTGTGTGTGTGTGTGTGTGTGTGTGTGTGTGTGTGTGTGTCAGAGAGAGAGAGAGAGAGAAAGAGCTCCTTTAATTTGCTTATATTTTAAATACAGGTCCTTCGTGTCGTCAGGTTAATTAAGGCATCACCAATGCTGGAAGATTTCGTATATAAAATATTTGGGCCAGGAAAGAAGTTAGGCAGCCTCATCATTTTCACCATGTGCCTCCTGATCATATCATCCAGCATTTCAATGCAACTATTTTGCTTTTTATGTGATTTTACAAAATTTGAAAGTTTCCCAGAGGTAAGGATAACCTTCTTCAAGTCGTTTATACTGTGACACAAGTTTATGAATTGTAATATTGATATATGAGACATTTAATAAGATATTTTAAACTTGGTGAATTTAAGTAATACATTGTTTGTAAGTATCTGTTAATTTACAATCCCAGTTTGTGCAGTGTAAAGGGAGAAAATGATTAAGTTGTGTAGATGGTTGTGTACATGTTTTCTGACATTATAGCTGTTTATTAATGTTTAAAGTGTTGTGTCTCATAACATTGTGTATTTCTTTACATTCCAGGCTTTCATGTCAATGTTTCAAATATTGACTCAAGAAGCTTGGGTTGAGGTCATGGATGAAACAATGCTGCGTACCAGAGAAACTCTGGCACCACTTGTTGCAGTATACTTCATCTTGTATCATTTATTTGTCACTCTGGCAAGTGAAACACTTGTATTAATGTGTGTAATAGGCTGCATATTTTACTGAATAGTACTTGGAGAGTTGTATATATTGAAAAACATAATGTGTTTTGCAACTCTTCATGCATTCATGGCAATCTACTGAGATTTTAGGAGTTTGCATTTATAATAAGTTTTCTTGCATCAATTAAATTGTCAGTGTGTGTTTGGGGATAATAATAATAATAATAATAATAATAATAATAATAATGACAGTTTACAACTCACCACAAAGACGTGGCGATAAGCTGCAACAGGCATAAACAGAAGACATACACATACAACAATTTCAGCTATCGGACATGGCCTTCTTCAGAAAATAGAACAATCACGCAATCGCATAGGTGCACAAGACAGCCATACAACCATCACCTCAGGCTGCCGCACTTCGCACTTTGGGGACACATCTAGTTTATAAGCTCTAAGGAGATTAGCTCCATAAGTTAACATGCAAACAATGAAAAGGTATACTTTGGATTGATATAGCCTTATTTTGGGATAGAGCAGCCAAAATTATGACTGTTTTTGCAATGTATATTTGTGAAACAATTATACTAGCTGTAGAGGATAAGATGTATGCAAGTCACAATATAGAAATACATGAACATAACACTAGATAGGTTCAAGATTTCCACATGATAAGTGAAGAACTGAAATAAATGGGAAATAGTACATTTATAAAAGGTGCAGAATATTTTAATGCATTTTCAAAAGGTCTGTTGACTGGTGAAATATCAAAACTAAAATCATGGCTCATTCAGCATTGCGCTTAATGTTTACCTCCAGGAATAAGTAAAATATTAAGTAATATTACAAAATAACTTTAGATTCTGTACTACTGTATATGTGAATAAATGTTTCCAGCAGATAAATTACAAATCTTTGATTGTTGGCTGTTCTGACAGGTATCACTGTTTATTTGCATGATATTTTGCTTATGAAGCTTGTAATCTTCTTCATGTATGCCCTGGTCTGGTAGTTATATCTGTGGCCTTTCCCCTCTGCTGATGGTTGCAGGTGCAGCATATGTGGTCCACATCCACTTGCTGTGATCTGTTGCAGTTCCCCGTCAGATTGTAGCAACTGTGTGTGAACTACAGAGGGTGCACCTGCAACCATCAGCAGAGGGGAAAGGCCACAGACATAAATGCTGGACCATTGTCACTTGGGGAGCAGTCTCAGGTTGCACTCGATGAAGGATACTAGCTACATACCCAAAATATCATAAAAATATGAACTGACATCCAGCAGAACACATAACCAAGATGCCATCATGTGTTTTGTTTATTTGATCCCTAAGTAATCGTAATAATTAATAGTTGTTGATTACTGTATAGCATATCTGTAATGTACTTCTGAACTTAAAATATTCCCCTATATCTGCTTGTAAGCTAAAATTTTTGCCAGTGTCGAAAATCATATTGCTGCATCCGAAGAAATAATTCTTTCCCTGACCCAATGTTTTTGATTAATGAGGGATACAGGATACCTGGGGAAATAGATGTTTGAATATCTGAAAGATAACTGAAGGAAAATGATAGATTAATTAACATAAGTGCATTGTGGTACCATTCGCACTGTAATTAAATGTTACCAAAATTCTTACAATTACTGAGGGACAGGAACACTGAGTGAAATTATTCAAAACATTTTAAAACTAATTTTTTCTACAAGTACTTGTAGTGTTGCTCCTGCTTCACAGGGTTGACAGTATTAGATAAAGTCCTATCCCTTAATTGTGATCAATGTGTTAAATGTGCAGTTCATCATTTGTAAACACTTCTCAGAATTTTATATGATTAATATCAGTATGCTTTTAATGTGAGGCCAAGTTCAAGAATGACACTTCCCTACTGTCCTGCCCAAACTATTATGGCACTAAAATAATAATAATAATAATCTTCCATGACAAACATTTTTTCTATCAAGTAAGTTGTTTGTTTATGGATCTAATCATTCCATCATTATTGCCGGTTTTTTCATATTAAAATGCATATTTTCTTTCAGATTGTGTTGAGTTTGTTTGTTGCTGTTATACTGGATAATTTAGAACTTGACGAGGACATAAAGAAACTGAAGCAATTAAAGTTTCGTGAACAAAGTGCTGAAATAAAGGAGACTTTACCTTTCCGTTTAAGAATATTTGAAAAATTTCCTGACAGTCCACAGATGACATGCCTACATAAAGTGCCATCAGACTTCAGTCTGCCAAAAGTAAGCATAGCAAATGGACTATCTTAAAATATTTAACTAAAATATTATTTAGATTTAAAACTATTATTTTTAATCCTTGTACATTTAGTGTAACCATTTTGCTGTTATAAAGTGTGTGTGTGTGTGTGTGTGTGTGTGTGTGTTACCCTCCAAACCTTATCCAGAAACAGATCTTGTGGTCCCTGTCTGTCCAGTCACCCACCACCTCCCACACACTCAACGAATAGCCACAAGAGAGCACCCGTGTCGTGACCCAATACAACCCAGAATTGGAGCAGTTAAACCACATTCTCCTCCAGAGTTTTGACAACCTTTCATCCTGCTCTGAAATCAGAAATACCCTTCCACATTATCCACCCCCACCCCTTACAGTGGTGTTCAGCCACCCACCAAACTATCATAATATTCTTGTCCATCCTACTCCCTACCCCTTGCCCCATGGCTCACATTCCTGCAATAGACCCAGAAGCAACACCTGTCACATCCACCATCAGCTACTCTAGTCCCTTCACATGCATTTCCTATCCTAAGAAAGGCAGGGCAACCTGTGAAAGCAGTCAAATTGTCTACAAACTGAGTTGTAACCAATGTGCAGCTTTCTACATGGGCATGAACTGCAACAGGCTGCCTGTCTGGATGAATGGCCATCATCAAACTGTGGCTAAGAGAAATGTGGATCATCCTGTTGCAGAGCACGCAGCCCTGCATGATGTGGGTTACTTAAATGACTGCTACACAGCCTGTGCCATATGGACCTCCCCCAAAACACCAGTTTCTCTGAATTGCGCAGATGGTAACTCTCCCTACAATGTATCCTATGCTCCAACAATCCCCCAAGCCTAAACCTTAATTAGTTCCTGCCCCAAGACCCTCCCCTCCCCTTTGCTGCCCACACTCTAGCCTCATGTATGTCTCTCATCCCACCACACATTTCGGTCCCTCCCCTTTCTTCCATCAGACAGTACTGCCATATTCCCCCACCCCTAACATGCATCTCTCCACTCCCTTCCTGCTTCCTTGTCCATGTTGCTTCCTTACCCTTTCCACTGGTTGCTCTCACCTTGGCCGTGCTTAGTCCCACAGACTAGCCACAGCGTCCAGAGACAGCAGTTGTGTTTGTGTGAGTGTATGTGTTTTTCTAACTGATGAAGGCCGTAACTGCCAAAAGCTATTAAGCTGTACTCTGTTAATTGTGCCTTTCTGTGACTCATGGGACATCCCTATGCTAAATAGCAATCTATACATCTCAAAACTATTGTTGAAATTTCTTTTAAGAATAGTTAAAAGTTTGTTTGATGCACTGGAGATGATAATGAAGATGTGATACAAATAGCAGAACTGAATGACCCTGCAAAAGAGTATAAATAGAGCTCTAGGAATCAGTTTTAAGTGGTAAATCTACGAATTTTCTGCAGCCTCATAGGTACTTCTTCCATAGAAGTTACAAAGATAAAATTAGACTAATTACATAACAGTTTGAAGCATTCTACCCACACTTGATGCTCACATGGAATGGGAATACTGACCTATACTTTGCAAACTGATAAGAACCATCTGTAATGCACACCACTGTGATTTACAGGTTTGCGTGTAGATATTAAGTAATATACTTTATTTGCTGTACAGTTATAAGGCATCTTCATGGTATATTCTGCTCACATGCGTGTTTTCAACTGCTTTTCCTCAGAACCTTCCTCATGTTAACTATTAATGTTTTGCTTAAATGACACTCAAGTGTATGATTAATTTATGTGTATTATGTTACAGGTGAGAGAAAGTTTTATGAGGCAGTTTGTCTATGAAGTAGAAGATGAAGAAACAGAAGGAGGGAAAAAAGTAAATGAAATATTTGAACCGCATCAGATAGGATATCGTAAACAGAAGCCATTAAAAACCCTGACTACTTTTCCAAAAGTGCGCAGCATCGATACAAGATTGAGAAAATCAGCAGTAACACGAATAATAAAGTAAGTTCCCATTATATCGTACTCAACGGACTGATATAATTTGTTGACCTATACAGGATCACTTGCAGTGTAAGGTTTTTTCTTTCAACTGATAGCACCTTCTTTTGCTTAGTTTTGGTTCTCTTTCTTCTCATTGTCAGCATGTTAATGTTAGTATTTGGCAATGTTAGGGCCACCAGATACTCTTGTTGCCTTCCATTTCCCTTCTGGGAAAGATTTGCTCTGTTTGCATATATGGTTATCCCTTGTGAAAGTGTACTGACTTTCTCTAAAAGTTTGTATATTGTGTAATTGTGGTGGTTTATGGATACCAGCCTAGTATTCATGTAGTTAGATGCAGTAAACCACTTACACTTATACCAGGTTGGCCAACAAAGCAGTGTTTGTCAGCAATCTAGTGGGTGAATTCGGCCTGCGGCCAGCACAACTCCACAAATCCAAGAAGTGAAATACTAATGCACACAGATATCTAGGCAATTCACTCAAATGATAACGTGTTACACAATGTTGTCCTTGTATTTCTCTCACTGAGTCTTTCATATACATTCACAGCTTGCAAGTAATCTTTTCTTCTCTCATTCCTAATAATACTGTGTCTTTTCAATCGGTATTGTATCTTACAAAGTTTAAAATGGATCATAAAGTTATTTATCTTTCACTAAACTGCACAACCATCAAAGCATATAATAAAAATAACAAATATCACAAAATAAAAAAATATAAGAGGTTCCTGTTCACTGTTCAAGTTAAAATATGGTGTGAAGAAACACAGTCATTGCAACTGAGAATAATGTATTGTAGTTGTCATATATGAAAAGTAGAGAAAATGATACATTATGACAAATCATGCAGAAAATTCAAGTGTTGTCATTGTTGTGATAACTTGAATGCTATACACTGATTAAAATTATTTTGTTATTGATGATTTAGTGAGCTGAGTGGTAGGAGCTTAACATCAGCCAATTACAGTTATCATATTCGGCTCTTCATGCTTGCTGTATTGCCTGCTCTTTGGTCATGAGCCTAGTTATGTGATACGGCCTTCAACATTGGGAGAGGTAAGAGTGCAGCCCTTTTACCAGTGGGGCAAGGGAGGGAGAAGGGAAAGAGTGGAAAATACACTGTGATTCCTGCATATGACGTTGCAGCTTTATAAAAATATTTTATCTAAAAAAAAATTTTTTTTTTAATCTGGCTATAGGGTGTTCAGATTGTCATCAGATTTTTGACTTTTGAACTCCCTTTAATTCATATGGGCTCAAGTTAAGGGCGATGAAGCATGAGACAGTAATATAACTTGTGCTGGAAGAAATGGGAAGATAGGTGAAGATTGCTAAAAACAAAACTTTATCACATTTTAATTGTGTTGCAAACATGAAAGAATAATTCTATAGTTGAAAATAACATTGAATTATTTATTATTTCATTAAATTATGACAGCAATTCTAGTGATCATACTGAGAAATTCCAAGTAATTCAGTTCAAATATCTTTAGAATTGGTGTAAATATGTTGTTACTATAGTATATTAGCAAAATATCTTTTTCTTAGACCCTTTTGCAATATTTCCACCCATCTAGATAATTTAACAATGGAAATTTCAGATTGGAAGGTCAATTGTAGATAATGAGTAGCAACTCACCATTAAGATGATTGCTAAGCCACACTTAGCTTTGTAGCATAGACAATCACTTAACACAATTTAAGTTTTTGGCCTCAGCCTTTGACAGAAGAAGTTACACATACATTCACATAATCACTCAGACATAAATCATGTACATATGATCACCATCTCTGGCCATTCCACCACAACTAGCATCTTGACAGTGAGTGAGTAGGAGAGTGGAACTGATTGAAGGGGGGAGGATGCTGGATACGGGTAAGGATAGAACTTTCCAAGCTGCATGGCAGAGTGTAAAGGCTCTGATAGGTAAGTATGTAAAATGCAGTTTGAAATACAGTAAAGGTATGGGGTAGGAGAGTAAAAACGGATTGGTGTATATGTGTGTGTGAGGTGGGGGGGGGGGGTGTAAAAATATAAAAGAAATATTAATACATTAAATAGAATAAAATAAAATATAAAGAAAATATATGGTACACAATTTGAAGATAAGCTGAATATGAAGGTGATATGGGATAGTAAAATGGGGAGTTGAATTGTTAGGCATCGTGCATAGCAATGATTTGTTATCTCAGGTTGAGGCCAGGATTATTGCAGGACTGTAGAAACTGTTGTAGAGACAACTTGCACCTGCACACTTCAGAAGAGCTGGTGGTGGAGGGGAGAATCCAGATGGCCCAGGCTGTTAAGCAGCCATTGAAATCAACCATGTAGTGCTCAGCTGCATGTTGTGCCACAGGGTAATTCATCTTTTTCTTATATAGGCTGTGGCTTAAAATTTAAATTAAATATTAATGTGATTGTTTATTCTACATTCTGTCTGCAGCCTGCTAAATGTCTTTACCTTGAGTTGCTACCTGTGCTCTATTATTGACAAAAGCAGTTATTATAATTAAATATAACAACATATACAATTCACACCAACTAGTGGGTTTTAGAGAGAAACCAGCTATTACATCAAATTGTCAGAATTATACAAATTACATAAAAGTGATTAGCCTAATACATTTTCTTAATTGCAATCATTAAATGTTTGGGCTAATTGTCATGCCAGGTACTTAAAAGTTATTTGCAGAGTTAATGTGCATGAAATACAGTATGGGAATCAATTACCAGATGAAGTGTTGCAGAACCTGCTGTTACTTATCTCATCCCAGGCATGCTCTGTAGGGTTTACATTCAGGAATTACACAGGCTCTTCCTTATATTCAGTGTACTTTCTGGTGTGTTCAATACCTCAGCAGTCCTGTGTGTGAGATATTTTCATCCATAAACAGAAAGTGAAGGCCTACTTCATCCCTAAATGGATGGACATGCTCCAGAATATCCTCCCTGTAGTAACTCATGCCATACCGGTACCTAGCACAAAGATATGAAGCAGTGTTCGGCCATTGTGCATAATGCCTGCACACTCCATAACACCTTGGCCTCACAGAAGACAGCTATGAAAATTACGTGATGTGTTTGATGTGCTGTCATCTTTCTCCACATTGACTGGTAGCTAGAAGGATTTGCCACAGTAAAGCAAAATTCATCAGAGAACATCATTCTAGATTAATTTTGCTCACCCTAGTTAAAATGCTCCCTTCACCAATGAACTCATTTTTTAAGATTATGTGATTGTTTAACTGAGATTTATTTCATATGCCTCAAAGTATACGAACCAGCCTGATTGAATTCATGCAAAATATTTCTGGCAGAGATATGTCTAACAGTAGTGGTTGCAAGGTTTGCAATGAGCTGCTTGGGAGTCAGATGTCTATTCCTTTTTGCAGTTATGGCCTATTGCTGTGAAGTCATCCGATTGTTGTCCAATTACACGTTGGCCTTTTTTAATGTTTTGGCATTCCAAAGTAATACAAGTTTCTCTTTTGAATTATTCTATGCCGATATTCAGTAATGTCAACCAGAGTGTACAGTATGCTTACATTTCTCTGTCATTTCCCTCAAGTTAAAGTAATTCACCAAATTACACTATAAATGTTCAGCCTTTCAGACTGTTGGCATGAACTGTGAGCTCTCATTTCTCCTCAAATGTATTACAATATTTGATCCATTTGTTCATACTACCATGAAGGAACCTTGTTAGTGAGTATCTAGTTTATGCATTATGCCTCATAGTACACACTCATTATATAATTGTATCTCCACAACATAAGTATTTTGAATTCTGCGTCCTATCTTAATATTCCTATTTTTTCCATTGTGTATTCTGTCCCTTGCACATTGGTGCATTTCTTGCATGCATTCTCATGATTCTACCACATGATCATCAAAATTATATATTTGTCCAGCTCATGCCTTGTGGAGTATCCCTAGTATGTTACAGGTTCTTCTAAAGAGCAATTCATGTGGTGTATATTCCACCGTGCTGCGAAGTATTGTGTTATACATAACAATCACATATTGGACCCAACAGTTTCAGTCTGTTTGAGCTCTTTTTACACAGAGTTGCAACTTCTCTGTTAAGTTCTCTTGTGGCTTTTCTAATGCTTTACATTCTTTAGGGTGGAAGCTAGGCATCTGCATTTTCTCGATATGCAATCGTTTACATAATCAAAAAAATCACTTCCCATCACACTCAACAATAATGAAGCTATTAAGCACTAGTAAAAGTGTGTCAGTCAACAGAATTGACTACTGTTCTAGTTATTATGAATTGTAATCAAGAATATCTGTGCAAAGGTGTCTGCTAATTCAAACTGAATTACCCAGAGCAGGTGGCAAGGACACTCCTTTGCTTACTGCCCCACTGGATTTCCCCCTTCTACTTGCTAAATTGCTCACAGTAGAGTGAAATGGAGGAAACCACTGGCAGTACATTTGTAAAGAGCCACCACTACCTCATTAAATAAAGGTGATTTAAATAATGAAATGTTAATTTAGATGTCAAAGATTTCTTTGTACACACCATTTCTTGTGTAAGTAATTTTCATATGGTCCAGGATACCAAGCCAGAAACGAAATAGGTACATGTAAATCTGTAGTCTGTATTTTACTCTATGTCTTTGTCCAGTTGTAACATATTTCCATCACTCATGGTAATAGCATCAGTCTAAAAATATTTTTAAATATTGATTCTAACACCAATGTCTGTCTAACAGTGATGTATATTGATCAACTGTAGCACAGAACATTGCTCTCTCACAGTTACTTCACTGAAAAACCTTTATAATAGCTATTGATGACAAACTGACACCCACAAACACACACACATAAGCTGCAAAACTCTGCATGTGCGCCGCCCACGGTGGCCGAGGAGACTGAGGCACTCCCGTCACGGTCTGCACGGCCACTACGGTCGGGGGTTCGAATCCCCCCTCGGGCACGGATATTTGTGCCGTCCTTAGTCTTAGTTAGTTCATAAGTAGTTTGTAAGTTTAGGGACTGATGACCCCGTAGTTAAGTCCCATAGACTATACAAACATTTGAACATTTCTGCATGTGCATAGCTGCTAATAGAACTTGACAACAGCTCTGCTCATGTGCATTTCTATCAGCAACAAACTGACACACACTTCAGCTGCTTATGAATAAGATGTCAGATTTCCCAAATAAACACAAACTAATGTGTTGGTATTTGGCTCTTATACAGTTCATATACAGTAAACTTTGTCAGTGTGTTCCGAAATGCACAATTATATTTGTTTCCTGAGTCCATCTGGTGCATCGATCCTATTTTTATCAAAGTAACCAAGCCAGAAGAATCAGTCAGTTATCCACACTGTTATTCCTGCAACTTCTTAAAATTGCTCCTGGTTTTAATTACAGTACCAATATTGTTGAAATACACAAGCCACCTCAATGTAGCAAGGTGGAAAGAAGAAAGTTACTCCCAGAAATGCTAACCTTGTGGTTTTGTTCAACTTCTGATTAAGAAGGTTGTTCATGCTGCCACATGGTATTTCTCTTCCTTTCTCATCACCTATGTCCATTCTTGGATGCTGTGTGGGAAATAATTGACTGATGTGTTTTATGGCTCACTTTAGGTTTCTCTGTTGGTTTATAATTTTTACAAACATTTTGCAAAAATTAACAAAAATATAAATTTTATGAAACTAAATATACAATTAATTTTGGTATTAGTTATATTAGCCACTTATGTAATTTATGTATGTCTTTTCCAGAATATGAATTTTCCAGAAAGAAACAAAGTAGGACTGCATGGTAACTAGTGGTAGAGATGAAGACTTATTATTAGGGAAGAGATGGGGACAATAACAACTATTGAGGAATATACATATTTAGGAGTGAACATTACAAATGATGGGAAATGACAAATAAATTAGATCTAGAGTAAATGCAGGAAAGATGAGAATTTCTTTTTTAAATGGAATTCTCTGGGGCAAATACATAACAACTGATAACAAAATAAGGATATTTAACAGAATAGTCAGGAATATCATAACTTATCATTCAGAAGTATGAACAACAAAATGGCAACTGACATCATAATTATTAGCAGTTGAAATGGATTTCTGGAGACATTCAGCAAGAATATCAAGAAGAGAAAAAATAAGAAAAGAAGCAATCAGAGACAAAATGAAATGTAAAAACTCAATTATTGGTTTTATCAAATACAAGCAATTAAAATGGTTTGGACATGTCAGAAGAATGGAACAAGAAAGGCTTCTGGCATGTATAATCAAGTGGAATATCAAATTGGAGAAGAAAAAAGGAAAGACCACCAAATAAATGGATGCAGGGAGTCCAAGCAGCAATGAGGAAGAGTAAGATTGCAGAATATATGTAAAAAAAAAAAAATAAATAAATAAATAAAAATAGAGAATAATGGAGAACAACACTTAGTAATTTAATGTAATCTAGTATAGGTGCTGTAAAAATGGCATCATAGTATAAAAACCAGAGTAATAATAATATGTTCAAAATGGGTAAAAACATGACGTGCTGCCAGTCATCCAACTTAGTAAGTGAGTTTGTAAGTGACTCTGCTGTGCTCACCTTGGTAATAGTAAGTTCATAACTGGGGACTATGCAAAGACTCTGCAAATGAATATGACAGCTGGTTAAAGTGTAATAGCCCCTACTACTTGACAAAAGTGGTAAATGCTGCAGCCCCCCTGAATCCCTATAACTGCACCTTAAAAAAAAGAGAGAGGGAGAGAAAATTCTGCTAAATGATTTAAAAACTTCTATCGTTTATTTAATATGTGTATATATATATTCCTTTAAAAAACACATTTACCAGACTATATATATCTGTCCATAGATGAAATATCAACTGCCATTAAATTACTCAAAGTAAAAGAAGATGACACTAGAGCCATATGAATAATTACATCTTTAGACATGTGTACCAACTTTCAGATCCAAAAATATAGAAAAAAATTCAAATACACTTTTCTTGATATTAAGTTATGAACAACTTTTATCTGAATTTTTTTCCATTCTGATGCATAATACCCGAGACAGGGCATAGTGTCTACCCTCTAGTGGTGTCTGGCTATATCACCAGAGGGGGATGCTTGTCACTGACAGCCAACAAATACTTCTTTAAAATTTGGTGTCAACCAGTTGAATGTTGCAACCTAAAAAGTGGAAACATGCTACAGACACAGACATGCTGAAATCACTATTATCTTTGCAAATATCTCTGAAACAGTTTGAGTTACAGAAAACAAATATAAGACCAAAGTTGTAAATAATTTTTCCTCTACAAGTCTGTCTACTTAGTTTTCATCTTAGATGAATGATTAAGACATTATTTGCAATTCATTTTTGAGTTGTCATAAGGTCATCACAAATGGCCCACCTCTAGTGTTACTAACCTAAAGTGGGCCAAAATCATTTTCTGTATTAATTCACATCCATTGCTTATTGACATATGTATATGTTCCTTCAGTCTGAAACTTAGTCAAAGGATCTAAAAGCTGTGATATAGATTAATTATTCTGTCATGTGAAAACAGGGAGCTAAATAAAATTGTTACACTATTGGAACTATGTATGTGTGCTGTTCTTATTTATCATAACTAGAGTTTAAATTTTTCAGTGACTCAAACAATCAGCGTCTCATGTTAGGAGATTCTGCAGTAATTCCTGTACCAGGCAAGAGTCAAATTAAGCCACAGGGGACTATCAGCAGTGCAAAGCAATTAAGACTAGATCAAAAAAAGTAAGTAAAAACTAATGTGAGAGCACTATGTACACAAAGTTGTTTTTGAAATTACATAGAGCCTATTTTTGTTGCTAACCTCTATAGTTTTATAATAATTTTTACTTACAGATTAGCTGTACTTATTTTAATTTGAAAATTTCATGTGTGTATACACTAAATATACACTAAATATACTATACACTAAATATGCCTTTCAAAAACCTGCCTGTTTTGTGTTATGCATTGTTTCTATTACAAGAGTAACATTGTGTATCATTGTGGAACTTAGCAGATAGTTATGACCAACAGTTTGGCTGTGGCTAAGCCATGTCTCCACCATATCCTTTCTCCCTGCAAGGTGTACAGGAGAACTTGTGTGAAGTTTGGAAAGTTGGAGACGAAATTAATGCTGTGAGAATGGACTGTGAAGTGTGCTGGGATAGCTCAAAGGGTAGAGCACTTGCCCACAAAAGGCAAAGGTCCCAGGTTTGAATTCCAGTAGTGGTACACAGTGTGGATCTGTCAAGAAGTTTCATATCAGTGCACACTCTGCTGCAAAGTGAAATATCATTCTGAAAAATCAAGTACCAGCAACTGTTAAGATTTTTAAGAAACTAGTAGGAAAACAACCTGGTTGTGGAATTCATGTCTTGCATACTGACAATGGAAAGCATGAAGAGATAATTTATCAAACAATTATCCAAAACAAAACAGAGTAGCAGAAGGGAAAAATACCACATTAGTAGAAAAAGCCAGATGCTTGTTATGCAGGAGTACCTAAAGAATACTGGAGGGCAGACCCTTGGCATTGTTGGTATACAATCTTTTTATTCTTACTAAAAGTGAAAATCATATGAATGACTTTAAAGCACAATTAAAAATTAAGTTTGAATGCATGACTTAGGAGAAGGTTTGGTATGGATGACTGTGAATATACTGATGGATCCAAGAACCAAGTTAACAATTCATGGAGAAGATATGGACTGCAACAAGAATGTACCATATTTAGAGGCAATGGGAGCCTTCTGTACTTGTCACAAATATTAAGACCTGTATAGCTTTTGTCACAAATGTTGTTAGCAGATTCTGCAAAAGCCCAAAGGAGAAACATCGGAAAGCTGTCAAAGAATATTTAGGTAACTTAAGGGGACAAAAGACTACAAATTAAGATAATAGAAAAAGGGAAATAAGGATCTAAAAGGCTACAGTGATGCAGATTGGGAAAATGAATGAAATAATAGACATTCAATTACAGTATTTTGCTTCAGTTTGATGGGTTGACTTACATGTTGGTTCTGTAAGAAACGAAGAACAGTGGCCTTGAGCACTGTTAAAGCAGAATACATGGCACTGTCACACTCAAATCAAGAATTATTGTGGATTAGGATTCTTGTATATAAAATACAATGTAATAGTAGTGTGACACTCAACAAGATTTATTGTGATAATAAAGGAGCAATAAATTAACCAAAGAAATTGTATCACAGTGTTAGGACTAAGCAGATTGACATATAATTTTATAAGGGATGATATAGGATAAAGGAATTATCAAAGTAGATTATTTATAAACAGAAGAAATTTTGGTTGATCCATTAACCAAACCTTAATTAAAGACAAGTTCTAGAATATTGTGAAACCATGTGGTTTAACTTATGACACTTACACCCAAAATATGTGTTCAAAGGGAATGTTGGTCAGATGTGAATGAAATATTTTGTGCACATGTGTAAAAGTGGCAAAGGTCATAATGCAAGACACATTAGACCTCTCTGATTATGTAGACGATTCTGTTTGTAGTTGCCTTGGCAACAGAGTTTAATTTATTATATGTAGTCTGTGTTTTGAGAAATATACGAGGGGAGTTCAGATGAAAGGGTACGAAATGACACTGTGGGTATAACTGAAGTCTTTATTCAAAAGTAATCTCCAGATACCTGAGCACAACCTTCTCACTCTTTAATGAGCTGAAGGATTTCCTATTCCCACAATTCCTGTTGCTGTGTCAAGAGCTAGTCCTCTACTGTGTCTTTCTGTTCATAGTATGAGTTTAAGCGCTTCCCTTTGAGATGTTTTTCTAGCGGACCAAACAAGTGGAAGTTACAGGGCTACATATCTGGGCTGTAAGCCAGATGCTCACACTGCTTCCAACTGAACTTGGCTAGTACAGTACACTTTGTGTGACCCTAGAGGTGTGTGGATGCATGTTATGGAGCAGAATCACTCCCACCATGAGCAGCCCTGGCTACTTACTGTTGATGGACTTGCTTAGATTACAGGTTCTCACAGTACATGTCACCGTTAATGGTTTTTCTGTTCTCCAGGAATTCAATAAGTATCACATCCCGGACATCAAGAAAGGTGGCGAGCATCGCCTTACTGCATGCTTCGAACCCCAAGATGTCACACTACATTACCACAAAGTGGCATATTCAAATTTCAACTGGTTTGGTTGTTAAAGAGTTTTGTACCTTTTCATTTGAATTCCCTCATGTTCTTGTTTATCCAGGAATTAGTGTGTTCTATCTTACTTAATTCACTGAATTAGCTCTAACATAAAATGATCACAAAGTTACTCCTACAGAGATGTAAACAAACTAACCACCAAGAAACAACATTATTTATAACTTCATTACTATCATGTTTTGATATCCACAGCTTACAATGACATCAACCTGGTAATGGTGACACTGTAGCTGGCAAGTATACATCTGTTATTGAAAATGAACCATTTAACACGTTGACTGCCACAATGTCATCAGAAGCACACCAGAGCCACCTGCTGTGGCCGCTGCCGGTCACACAGCTGCCGTGTTAAACATGAATGTCCCTAGAATGCAATTTCAAAAAACATAGTTCCTTTCATGTTATTTTTACCATAGCACCTGATTGGTATGCAGATCAGTAGTTGGTACACTTCAAGTTTTGATGTTGAGTTGTTATGATAGTTTGAGATTTTAATGTGTGATTGGAAAGGTAACATCAGAATTGCTTTAGCACACTTAACACTATGTGCACACATTACTGTATTTTTGTTTGGTGCACATATGTGGCCAAGCCCCTTCCAAATTACATGAGTTTAACTGGGGTTTTTATATGACTGATATTAAAATTCAGTACATCAGTTTTTATGTTAATAATGTGACATGTGTAATTTTAGAGTAATGTGCAGGTGTTATAACTATCTTACAGTAGTTGTAATGCTGTAATGTTGTATTGACATGGACAAATTTTCCATTATGTTTTCGACCACTGACTTCATCTATCCCAGCAGATGAGATTTGTTGGTTTGGAGTGATGAGCAAGTGTTAATTTATTCTGAATGCATTACTTTGGTCCCTTTATAACCAAACCAACCAACCAGTGCTTTATTAGACATAAGGAACTTATGGCAGTAACTGTGAGTGAGGAGTGAAGTGTTTCAATGGAGAAAGTGGAAAATTTGTGTCTCGGCTGGAATCCTTCTGCTTATTAGGCAGTGGCACTGACCACCATACCAATGGTGACATAGCAGTCACCATGGCAGTGTAGGTAACCCTGCTCACCTCCCACCAGATGTAAATTTTCAACATACCCACACACTGCTGATGTAGTGCCCTTACCCATTATCATTCAGTACTCATGACATATTGTCAATTCCCATAAGAGTTAGAATCTGGTGTGCATCTGCAGTGAAGAAAAAATCATCAACAGTCATCACCTGATTATAAGTCATATATGTGGTGTCTGTTCATTCAGACTTCTCCCTAAGAACAGACACCACATATATGACTTACAGTGTGTTACTTTTGTAATGTTTGAACTAATGTAACTAACATATTCCTGTGTCATTGTATAATAGCCTTTTGAACTCTATAGGCTTTTGGTTGAGTGTTTTCATTGCTCTTACCATAGGCTGAAAGTTAGAGGACTGTTATTTAAACCACACTAACTCAGGTGTGTGTTCCACATCTGCTTTTACCACATCCCTCAATAATTTTAAAAATAAGATTTATAACTGGTTAGCTGAGAACCCATTCTACAGTACAAGAGAATTTTTTGATGTATGTAATATTGAAATTTATTTTTAATGTCTTGTTTTAAAATTATATAAATTTGTAATATTAATTATTCAACTGTAAACATAATGTCAACATGAATTGTAATTGTAACTTAATAACTGCCCATTCCACTACATGTGGTCAACGGCGAATAAAGAATCTGAATCCAATAACATTTTGGAAACTGTCAGAAATATTAGAAGATATAGTGTTTTCTTTTAGGAGTCAGCAGTGCAATTGTCTCTTCATATCCCAAGGGCCCCACTTATTGTCACAGATCAATTGTTGAACTTTCATAGAATATGTGACATCAACTGCGATTGGGCAAAGCTGAAAATGTGTACCCAGCCGGGATTCGAACCCGGGTCTCCTGCTTTCTAGGCAGTTGCGCTGACCCCTACACCACTGGGGACACAGTGATCACCGCACCTGCAAGGACTACCTAAGCACGCCTCCCGTCAGATACAAATTCCCAGCTTCACCCTGCCCATAGTACTCAAACTCGTAGTGTAACTAATTGCCGTAAGAGTAAGGGCTTCAAACTTGCTCACCCCTCCCCACTAACGATAGGATCATTGCCCGTCACCGGCATATTATATATATACATGTGGCATCTGTTCCGAGAGAACAGACGTCACTTCTGATCCTGCAGCTGTTATTATTTAATATTCATAGAATATATGACATCAACTGCGATTGGGCAAAGCTGAAAATGTGTACCCAGCCGGGATTCGAACCCGGGTCTCCTGCTTTCTAGGCAGTTGCGCTGACCCCTACACCACTGGTGACACAGTGATCACCGCACCTGCAAGGACTACCTAAGCACGCCTCCCGTCAGATACAAATTCTCGGAACAGACGCCACATGTATATATATAATATGCCGGTGACGGGCAATGATCCTATCGTTAGTGGGGAGTGGAAATGAAGACAGAACCTTAAAGCAAATTTTGCTGCTTAAAAAATTATTTCTCACATTTTACACTTTTTTTTTTGAAATCCCTTCAAAGAAATGGAACTTGTAGTAATCTGCCTTAAATGGCAACTGGTGTATAAGATACATCCAGACCAATTATTGTACCTAATACGGTACTTACATACACTACCACATTGATCCCATTCCAAAATTCCAACAATAACTCCAGACTCTCCTCAGATCATTAGGCCATCCCATGACCTCTCCCCAGAGTATCTCTCTCCTCATCCCTCCCTACACCCTGCACCCAGACCTCCTACGTGCTCCCTGAAGTCCACACCCCAACCAGCCATGGGAAAACATATGGCACATTCCTATGCCAACATGTTCATGGGCCATCTAGAGGTTCCATCCTAACTACCCAGAATCTCATATACTTCATGTGGTTCATATTCATTGATGACATCTTGATAATCTGGACTGAAAGTGAGGACAGAATAACCACATTCCTCAAAAACCTCAACACCTTCTCCCCCTTTCACTTCACCTGGTCCTACTCAACTTGAGCCACCTTCCTCAATTTTAACAGCCACCTTAAGGATAGCCTCATCAGTATCTCCATCCACATCAGACCTATCAACTGCCAACAATACCTTCATTTCGATAGCTGCCACCGATCCCACATCAATCCGATGAGCCACCGATCCCACATCAACCCGATGAGCCACCAATCCCAAATCAACCCGATGAGCCACTGATCCCACATCAACCCAATGAGCCACCTTCCTTAACATTGATGTTCACCTCAAGGATAGCCTCATCAGTATCTCCATCCACATCAAAACTACCAACCATTCACAATACCTCCATTTTGATAGCAGTCACCCATTCCACATCAAAATGTTCTTTCCCTACAGCCTGGTCAACAGCGTTCATCAAATCCTCAGTGACAAGCAGTACCTCTCCTAATATGCCAAAGGCCTCACTGAAGTCTTCACTGACCATAATTAGCCTTCCAACCTTGTCCAGACACAAAGCCCATGCACCCTGTCTGTCCAGTCGCCCACCACCTCCCTCACACCAACCATCTGGCCAAAAAGGAGCATCCCTCTTATGAACCAGTTCTACCAAGAACAAGAGCAATTTACCATATTCTCCACCAGGGTTTTGACTGCTTTTCACCTGCCCTGAAATGAGAAATACTGTACCCAGTAACCTCACAAACCCTCCTACAGTGGTAGTCTGCCACCCACCAAACCTACATAATATACTTGTACATCTCTACTCTATCCTTGCTCCCAACTCCGGCTCATATCCCTGCAGTACACCTAAATGCAAAACCTGTCCTATCCACCACCCCAACACCACCTTCTCCTGTCCTGTCCCATAACAGTCAGGGAAACCTGTGAAAGCATCCATGTTATATACAAACTGAGCTGTAACCATTATACTGCTTTGTATGTAGGCTTGAACAGCAACAAGCTGTCTGTCCACATTAATGGCCATCAAACTGTAGCAAATAGGCATCAGGAACATCCTGTGGCAGAGCATGCAGCCCTGCATGATGTGGCTCACTTCAATGACTGCTACACAGTTGTTCTATATGGATCTTCAGAAATACCTGCTTTTCTGGATTGCAATAAAAAGAAGCAACAGCGGCAGATGCAGCAGCCGTGGCAGTACTTCTCTGTCCAAGTTGCTTTATCAAACACAAGAGGGTAGATTGTCTTCAAGGCTGGGCCACGTGTCACGTCGTCATAAGAAAGGTGACATTGCCTCAGTCTGCTGGTCTAACAAGACTCCTGCTGTTGTTGAAGATGATGACACTGTTATGACTGTCAATTGTGTACTTTCAAATACTGGTAAATTATATATAGATGTTCAGGTCCTTGACAAAAATATTCACATGCAGGTAGACACAGGTTCTGCTGTCACTCATAAATTCCCACATGTACTTGGACTTGTGTTCTCCGCCATTGTCTCCTGTCATGTATAATGCAACACTTTCTCTTGTGGACGAACGGTAAACTTGTTTGGATATGATGCTTTCCAACTTTTTGGATTCTCCATTACAGATGATGTACATCTGGTATCTGATGATATTCATTACACTTGGTTAGATGCATTGTGCACAAAATTTTCCATAATTTTCTCTCCCGGCCTGGGCCGCTTTTGATTTTGAGGCACATATAACACTCAAACCAGTGGCCTGCCTGAAAATTTTCCATGCCCACCCCCTTTCCAGTGGCATTATGTGACCCAGTCAAGGCTGAATTAGATAGGTTGGCACCTTTGGGGGCTCTCCTACCAGTTACTTCTAGTGAATGGGCATCCCCCTCATTGTGGTTTGCAAACCCAATGGCAAATTGAAAATTGTCTGGCAATTTCAAAAAGACAGTCAATGCCCAATGTCTTATTGATACTTACCTGCTTCCTCGTCCTGATGAATTGTTTGCCAAACTTGCAGGTGGACAATTCTTCTCCAAAATTGATTTATCAGAGGCATATCACCAACTGCCTTTGAAGGCAGATTCCAAAAAATTTTGTGTCATTGTGTTTCTCTTCTCTACAGATGGAGCATTTCAAAGGGTGGTAGTTCCTGCTTCTCTGTGTCAACATGTTACTCAGCTGTTACACCAGGGACATTGGTGTGTTTCCCGCACTAAAAATCTGGCTGGCAGACATGTTTACTGGCCAGGAATTGATGCAGACATTTTGCACATGGTTGACCTGTGTACCAAATGTGCTTAACAATCAGTACAGCAGCTATCCAAGCTGACCCTTCCCCGTGGCCTGCCCCAGTTTGCCCATGGGAATGGGTCCACACCAATTTTGCCAGCCCTTTTCTTGATGCCTACTGGTTTCTCATCATTGATGCTTATTCCAGTTTTCCTTTTGTGGTTCACTGTGCGTCCCCTTCCACTGTGGCAACCACAAATGCAATGGTCCTCAGTTTTCCTCGCAGGCTTTTGCAGATTTCTGTTCCGGCCTCAGTGTTCGTCATGTCACAGTGCTGCCCTTCCATCCCCCTTTGAATGGGGAAGTCGAGCTTCTTGTTTGCATAATCCAGTGTCAAATGAAGATGTTCCTCACTGAGTTTTCTATGGAAGATGTTTACTTCACTTTCTAAGTTCTTATCGATTCACACCCATGGGTGATCACAGCCTGGCCGAGTTCTTACATGGTTGTCAGCTGTGCACATTGTTACATCTTATTTGCTCCTGACAGTCTCAGGCTGTATCTCAACCTCCTGACAAGTTCGGGGTAGGTGCTCCTGTCTGGGTATGGGGGTATGGCTCTAACACCAAGCGGATCAAAGTAATCGTCAAAATGTTTAGAGGCCATCGGTTGTGTGACATCCAAACTGATGAAGGAATGGTTGTTCGCCATTTTGACCAGATATGCCTGCAGGCAGTGGAACTGCCATTGTCGACATTGTCACTGCACAGGACTATTCATACTCCTTCAGAAGCCAATAGAGACCATCTATGGATCCCACCTTTACTGCTCACAAATCCGAGCACCTAACATATTCCTGCAGAAGATGTGCTTCCATCATGTGAGCTGACTGTATGAGGAAGTGTGCCAGGATCACAGTCGCATGCACCATAGGCATCACAGATGTCACCCGTCATTCAGTCTGGGGACGTGTTCCTCCAGCAGAGAGCACACTAACTTCTCCGCCACCTGCAGCCAATACTTCAGAGATGTCATCCATCATTCAGTCACGGGTTCGTGTTCCGCGCAAAGGACCCCGTCTAGGGCACTTTTGCCCATTCATTTCCATGGTACCATGTGACCTGGCCGCAACACATTAAGAGCCAATGGAAGTCTCTGGACTGTACAACATCTCTGCAATGTGAAGTGAATTTCCCAAAGGGGGAAAAGTGTTGTGACAGTGCGTCATAAATTCAAATCTACTGCCGCGTGTAATGCACGCAAAGTAATATAGGGGCACTATGGCAATTAGACAGCACAGCCTAAGTGAATCAGGGATTGCCTGCACTCATCAGGGCATGGCAGTCTGCAGTGAACCATGATTAAATACATTAGCCATAAAGAGTTTGTTATCTTATGTTAATAAAGTTATAGCACCTTTCCCTCCCCTCCCCTTCCCATTATGAATGAAGCAACACTTGGAGTGTGGTAGCCAGACACGGTAATCATGTATGAATGAGTTGTCTCTCTGTGGGTGTATAAATGTGTGTATGCTCTCATTTTCAGATGAAGGCTCTGGCCAAAAACTTTTACTTATTTAAGTGTGATTGTCTTCTCTACATGCCTGTATGTACCTCAGCTATTGTCTTTACAGTGAGTTGAACATATTGTCATTATATTTTTGATGACTTAATGCTTTTACTATTTTGTCAGTGGTGTTTTTTACCTATAAATTATCTACATTCTGCCAGAACTTTCCTAACTATTTATGTAGAAAAATATGTATTTACTGTAGTTTTAATTGTGTCAAATTATTCCTGTCAGTTTGTTTTCAGGATATGTGTAATTTTTATTCTGTTGTATTCTCCTAAAGTAATTTTCTCGCATTAAGTTGCATATTTTATGAATATGCAAAATATATTTATAAGTAATGTGTTTGACAAATTATTTCAGATCAATTAGAAGAAGCGTTCGCAGTGGTTCAATAAAGTTGAAACAAACATATGAACATCTGATGGAAAATGGAGACATTGGAGCAATGAATAGAGTCAGTTCATCTCGCAGCAGGCCTCAGGACTTAGATATTAAACTGCTGCAAGCAAAGCGACAACAAGCAGAAATGAGGAGGTAAGTACAGCACATGAAGGATTGAGACTGCTCTTTTCCTGGCAGTGATTATGCAACCATTTTCTTCATCTCACCCTGTGCTCATTACATGTCAGCATTGCATATGGGTCACAAAAAATCAGGTTTAAAAATTCTGAAAAATTTAGATATTGCCAATTGAATGCAAAGGAGCACTTCTCTCATGTCTCACTACCAGCAAGGACTGTACTAACTGACTCATATTCTCTGCCATGTTTTCAATTATCTTATCATCCTGCTCAGAAATTAAGAAAATCAAACCTCTTTCCTCCTGTAGGTGTATGGAGCTTTTTGTTGTCTTATTATTAGTAATTCCAGTGAGGAATACAAAAAAATTTCCCTATTCATACATAGAACTAAACCCCACATACTACAACAAGGTGACAAATGTTGTATGATACCACTTAATATTGTGTTGGGCCTCCTTTTTCCCAGCAAAGTGAACCAACTTGACATGGCATCTACTCAAAAGTGTTTGGTTATACAGAGCCATAATCCTCTATAGCTATCCATAGTTCCAAAAGTGTTACCAAAACAGGATTCTGTGTACTTACTTACCTATCAATTATGTCTTATGAATTTCGTTGGGATTCATGTTGGATGATCTGATCATTAATTGGATTTCTTGAATGTTCTTCAAACCATAAGTGAATAATTGAGCCCTGATGACGTGGCGCATTGTCATCCCATCCATAAATGGCTGCAAATGGTATACATTCCAGGTATTGATTTCAATTGAACCAGAGGTCCTAGTCCATTCTGTGTATAAAGAGCTTATACTGAAAGGTATGGGGGAGGAATAATGTGAAGCAGGAGGGAGGCTGGCTGGTTCTCTTCAATGAAAGGTGTGGCATGGGACAGAAAGGAAGATAAGTCATGGTAGTATGCAAATGGATGTCAAAGGTTAATAGACTTGATATCAGAAGCTAGGCATGGTTGACCCTCCAAACACCAATTAAGTAATTAAACTCTAATTTTCAAATTAAACTGGTTAATCAAACGTAGCCAAAATAGTGATAAAGGGAACTAAACTATCATCTGAATGATGTGAATTGAAAATTAAATTCATACTCATTTTGTTTTCTGATGCCAAATACACATTAGAACAAAAACAAACCAAATACAAACAATAAAGGTCAAATTGATAAACATATAAAATTCACAATAATGATAATCACTTCTACAGTAAGTGACTGGTAAGTCGACTGTTATTGTAACTCATAAGACATACATGAAATAATCCACATTAACTGGGAAACAGTGGCACATTTGGGAGCAAGATTCTGTTCTGAAATTAACTCAATGACTTCCCATAAGTTTGATGACAAGAACAATCCTGTTTTGCACAAGCAAGTGCAGGTGATACAATACCAAACAGAGGTGGCAGGCGGAGTCGTTGTGTCAGCGCTAGAGTGTGGCAGTGTGTGTTGATTGCTGTAAGACAAGGCCATGAAAAACAACTCAGCTTCATTTTACAGAATCAGTATTTAACTACTGTCAGCCACTGTGATCCCAGCAGATCTCAGTGCCTATGATTTCACTCATTCAGCTATGTCTTCCCACTACAGACAATGTGTAATAATGGATGAGGTTACTGTACGCAAAGGTGACACCAGAACGGTGATAATCACTATTAGTGTTTCGGTGTGTCTAATAACAGGCAGGCTATACTTGTTCTTGGCTTGCCAGCACTAAGTGTAAAAAGTAAAAGTTTTGAAACAAGTCCGAAAGTTGCACCAAAACTCTAAGTTCAGCTCCTCAAAATCAACAAGAATAATCAGAGCAGAATTGAGATGGGTGCCTTCTCCGGCTGCCCAAACCAAAGTCTCCCTTCTCACCTCCAAACCACACCAACTCTCTCCCCTGCAGCAAAACTCTCAGGCTCTGCTCATCCTAAATTAAAACACTAATCCATATCAAGGTGGCAGAGTCTGACCAATGTTAGCTCGAGCTCAGAAGACAGATTGCCAAAACTTCCATACTACAAAAAATCATCCAATGGGCTATCTTTTTCTGTGTTTTCAAGGCTCGGGCCACACCCACAGGCCATACTTTCACGTGGTGTAGGACATTGGCCACCAAGTAATTCTTTATAACCACCCACATTCTTTACTCTATTGAAACTTGCGTCGCCCAACTTCCTGGCACCAGAGATATAATTTGTCTCGCAATTCATATCCCAGACATTTGCTGACTTGGCACCAAACATGTTCGTTCAAGGGGAAGTAGCCTTCATAAATTTGCTCAGCTTCCCCCCTCATGAAACAACTCAATCAGTCTGTAAAGTGCATTATGGAACCACTACTAGCTTGTACAATGCCTTGGTGACAACTTATGTAAATGGCTTCAAAAGGTCTGTACTACACTTGAGTCCTTTATCAGCTCTTATGAACTGAAATTGGTACTTATCTAATCCATGGTTTCCATCACATAGGCTCTATATGGTCATAAGCCCAGTAGAAATGCTGATGATATGATTTTGGCAAAGTTTGTTATAAGCTACCGTTGCTCATCAATATTATGAAATCATGCTGTACTGTCCTATTGGATATGTACAGTGAGAGGCAAAAAGATTGCTTAGCCTGAATAATGTAGATTCCAAGAACAAAGCATTACACATGCCCAAGTTCAGAAGTGTCAATGTTTCCAAATCGGTCTGTGCAGCTTCAGCTTGGTGCATACATCATCAAATAGAAGCAATATAACAGGATGCAGTATATGTTGAGATACATTGCAATTCAACTCATCATATCATTTCTTTTGAAAATCATTACTGAAGAATGTACAAACAGTTGAAATAGAAGGACTCCATGATGCTAGAATTACTACAGCGAGGAACATTTTTCATCTTCTTCCTTGGACAGGCTGATAGTCTATGAATGTAAAGGACAAACATTTTAATCTAAGTAACTATATTATTTTTTCCCGTGTGCAGCTAATGGTTTAAAATCTTAATTTGCTACAAATTGTACAGTTAGGTTTTTATAGGTTCCACATTGTTTCTAATTATTCCATTTTGTAATTGTCTAATCTTTAGACAGAAAAATGGTCATAGTAAAATGCTGAAAATGGATGTATATATTTTAATTACTTTGACTGCCACATAGTATGTCTAATTTTTATCTAAGAGAATCATATAAGCTAATTGGCATATTTTTATAAGTCTTTATGTGTGGCTTATGTTATTGAGTGGATGTATCTTCCAGTATCTGTTGTTTCTAGTTCAATATTCATTCTTAAACTATGGTGGGACGAATCTACTTGTTACAATAATATTTGTATTTTTATGGAGGCCACATAAATGTCACCGTCCAAGTATTATTATTATTATTATTATTATTATTATTATTATTATTATTATTATTATTTAAAATTCATCAGTAGCTACTGATCTCTTCTTTTTAGTTGAAAAATGGATATTAAACTGCTGGGAACAACATATACTCAAAGGTGCTCCCAATCTCTCATTAAGCCATGCATAAGACTTTAAAAATTACCCAATCTACTAATACTTTATAGACACACCAAGTGGTGGTCAAAGTAATTAAAAATACTTACATGTATCTTCAATATTTTTACTATTATCATTTGTCTGTTTGTTTAAACATTAGACTATTATAAAATGGAATCTTTCAAAAGAAAGTGAAAATGTGGAACCTAGAAAAGCCTTCAATTGCTCAATTTGTAGCAAATTAAGGATTAAAATATTAATAATATAGTGAGGACAGTTTACAACTCACCGCAAAGACATGGCGACGAGCTGCGACAGGTACATACAAAAGAGACACACATACAACACATGCAGCTATCGGCCATGGCCTTCTTCAGAAAACAGAACACTCACGCAATCACACAGGCACACAACACAGTCGTACAACCATCACCTCCGACTGCAGCTATCGGCCATGGCCTTCTTCAGAAAACAGAACACTCACGCAATCACACAGGCACACAACACAGTCGTACAACCATCACCTCCGACTGTTGCACTTCGAATCTCGCTCCGCTCCCGTCCCCGATTCTCTATATTGATTTCTCTGGGTATTACACACAGAGTTAATTGTTTGTTGGTATGGTTAACACTGCTGCTCTCAGTCATTAAATGGAAGCCACAGACCACTGTGTTGTCCGTGGTGAGAGTTAATGCCTGACTTTTGACACTGTGGAACTCTGGATATTGAATTCCCTAATGATTTCTGAAATGAAATATCCCAAGTGTCTAGCACTAACTATGAGGGCTGTTCAATTAAGAATGATCAAAACTTTATTTTTTGACAACATACCTTTACTCATCCTCATTATTTTGAAGCTCCTTCTCAAAATAGACTCTTGTCCTAGCATTTCTACCAGTTTTCAGATACATGCTGGAAACCATTTTCACCTTCAAAATTGCCTCTCTAGCCTTCGCCACTGCTACTGATGATGCGTAATGCCTCCCACAAAGGCATTTCTTCAAGTTAGGGAATAGAAAAAAGTCACATGGGGCTAAATCTGGAACGTAGGGAGGATCAGAGTACACCTCATATTGATTTTTTCAAGGTATTTAACAATAACATGGACAATATGTAGCCATGTATTATAGTGGTATAGTATTCAGCCTGCTTTGTGGAAATGTGGTCTTTTACACCTGATATGCTATCAGGACATCCCTGTGGTATTGTCCAGTTACTGATGTGTGTGCAGGTATGACATGCCGATAAACCATTCAATGAATATCAGAGAATGAGATGACCAGAACTTTCCTAGCAGAAGCTTTTTTGGGTGCTGGTGATGAAGGAGATTTCCACACTGAGCTTCTCTGTTTGCTCTCAGGATCAAAATGATGTAGCCAAGTTTCAAAAGCAGTGATTACATTTGAAAAAAATTCCTAGTATTCCTCTAACATCAACTTTAACTGCAAGCAGATCTTTTTGTCGGGAATCAACAGTCTTGGAACCCATCGCAAACAGACATGACTCATTTGTAATCTTTCTGCCATCAATATGTGGATGGCACCCAATGAAACGTTCAGTATATCAGAAAGGAATCTTAGGGTAACTCATCAATCCTCTTTCACAATGACAGTAGCAGTGTTGATGTTTTCTTCAATAAGAGAGGTAACTGGAGCGATGGTTCCACCTTCCTTTGAAATTGATTGTCTCCACTCTTTAAAGATTTTAAACCGTCTTCGAGATGTGCTGTAGGGGAGAATAGAATCTCCATAAGCCTCCTATGACATTTTATAAGCCAAAGTTGAACATGTCTGAACTTGCCTGCCTCTCAAGGTGGAAATTGGGAGGCCCAACAATGATACTACTATGGCGTGATTGCTTCATCTTAAGATGAAATTTTAGTAAGGGGAATTACAACTGTGAAAAATTATGATCATTCCTTATTGGACAGCCCTTGTACTACATTCAAACTCTGTTAATTCCCATTGTGTGGTCATAATCACAGCATCACTTCGGAAATCTCTTCCATGAATCACCAGAGTAGAAATGCAACCTCTACCAATAAACCACTGTTTTTTATCTTGAGTACACTATACAAAAGATGTCTCTACCTCACAGACCCATAACTTTTCTCATCTCACTATGTTCCTGTGTTGTTGCCCAGCTCATTGAATCTCCCACCTCACCAAATTGCCTTGGGAAATATTAAATACCTGTGTCTGCCTGTAATCCCTCCTAACACATTTGACCACCTCTTCTTCAGATTCCATCCATCCATTGTTAATCCATTTTCCAATATCATGAGGATAGTTTACAACTCACAACAAAGTCATTTGATGAGCTGTGACAAACAAACAAAAATACACTCACACATACTCTACATAAAGCTATCAGCAATTAGCCACCATCAGAAAAGAGAGCACTCACACAGGCACCCTACACAGACACACAAATGTCATCTCCGACTGTCACACTCCAAATCACTCTCTACAGTAAGGAGGCAGGAGGATAGGATAGGATAGGGTTGGGGAGTGGAGCGGGTGACAAGAGGGATGCTTGGTGGTGGTGGTGGTGGAGATGGATACAGCATGGCCATATGAAGTATGTACATACTAAGTGGATGGAAAGAGTTAAAATACAGAACTGGAGTGGGTAACTGGAAGAGCAGACGGAATTAAAACACCACACACACACACACACACACACACACACACACACAGAAGGATAGAGGGTAGGGAGGCTTTCGGGTGCATGGGTATATGGTATGGGAGATCTGTTTGGGAACTAGGTCTGTGGGGTAGTTTCCATTGGTGAAAGCCTTTTTAAGGCCTTCAGTATATTGAAGAAGAAAAAAGAGAGAGAGAGAGAGAGATCTTATCATTGAAGATACACTGCCCACAGGTGACTGTGCTGTAAGGAATGGACTTGTGACATGGAAGGAATGACAACTGGCAATGTGTAGATGCTGTTGGTGGTTGGTATGTTTGATGTGGGTGGAAGTGGGGATGGAGCTATCAGTGAGGTGGAGGTTAACAACCAGGAATGTGACACGGTGGGTTGAGGAAGACCAGGTGAAGTGGATGAGGGAGAGGGAGTTGAGGTTTTGAAGGGAGGAGGATAAGGTGTCCTGATCCTGAATCCATATCATGAAAATATATCAATAAAACTGAACCAGATCAGAGGATTTAGGTTTTGGGACACTAACAACATTTTCTCTAGATGGCCCATAAACAGGTTGGCACAGGAGGCTGCCATGCAGGTGCCCATGGATTTGATTGTAAACTTTCTCCCTCAATGGAAAGGTAGTTGTTTGTTAGGATAATGTTGGTGAGGGTTATGAGAAATGAGGTATAGGGTATAAGTTCAGAGGGAGTTTGGAAGAGTAAGGATCTGGAAGGTAAAGGGTTAGGGATGTGGCAAGTCAGTTTAGGAAGTGGTTGGTATACTTGATATAGGAAGATAGGTTTTGGACAGTTGGTTAAAGGTATTGATGAATGATGGCCGAAATTATTTCGGTAGAAACACAGTAATCAGCTATAATTTGGTGTCCATGATTATTTGGTTGCTGAATTTTTGGGAGCATGTAGGAGGTGTGTTTGCAGGATGCTGTTGGGGTGAGGAGGAAGATGGATTCAGGAGAGAGCTTCTGGAAGGGGCTGTATTATTTTAACAGAGATGGGGGATCTTATTGGACTTTTGGGTCAGCATCATTCAGGCACAATTTGTAGTTGGAAGATTCACAGAGTTGGCAGAACACTTCTGCTAGTACACTATGCTTTATAAAAACAGCAGTGGAATCTTTCTCTGCAGGGAGGATGATTAACCTGTTTGAATTGGGGTATGGGGCTGAAGGTGAGACAATTACATAGAATGGAAATATCTGTGGGGTTGAGTTTGATGTTAACCTCCATCACTGATGGCTCCATCCACACTTCTGTCCACACTAAACCTATCAACCACCCACAGTACCTAAAGTTTGACAGTTGCTGTCCCTTCCACATCAAAAAATCCCTCTCTTACAGTGACAAGGATTCCCTTTCTCAATATTTTGAAAGTCTCACAGACAGAAACTACCCAACAGACCTAATCTGCAAACAGATCTCCCATGCCGTATCCCCATAAACCACAAATCCTCCCTCCACCATTAGTAGCCAGCCACAAAAGAGTGCTCCCCCTTGTATTACCCTGGATTGGAACAACTAAACTACATCCTCTCTGAAAGCAGTGTTCTGTCACCTTCCCAATCTCCATAACATCCTAGTTCATCCCTATGCCAGCCTGAAACCCAACCCAATCCTCTGCTACAGAGATCATATCCCTGTGGAAAATCCCACTGCATAACCTGTCCAATCCACTCACCCAGCACTTTCTATTCCAGTCCCATCACAGGCTTATCATGTCTCATCAGAGGCTGAGCCACCTGTGAAAGCAACCACATAATTTACCCATTGTACTGCAATCACTGCACAGTTTTTGTATGGTCAAAGACAAGGTAGACCACCCTGTTAGACAATATCCAACAGAGAATATGCTTCCTTTCAATGGCTGCTTCACAACCCATGCCATGTGGATCTTCCCATCCACCACCAATATTTCTGAACTACACAAATGGAAGTTAGCCCTTGTTATCTTCAAAATAGTATGCATTATATTTTTGCAAAAGTCTAATGTTATGTTTCCAGCCACACAGAGCCTATGCTTGAATTCTCATTTGTTTGCTACTCCCCACAATGTTATGTTATTTATCACTTTGGCCTTATTTGACTCTTATTCAGGATCCCATACATCCAATGTCTTCTTTGTTACTCATCAGATAACTCCTCCCAATCCTACAGATCATTATTGCTCTTTTCTTGAATAACATTCTTAATGCTACCACTCTTTTGCCTCTACCCCTTCTTTTCATTTCATCTCAGTGGTTTCTTCATCTTGCCTTCCCAGCATGTTTCATTTATTTCATTCCTAAGTTATTCATAGGAGTTTATTTAAGCCTTTCTCTGAATATTTTGGTACTTCCTTTTTTAATCAATTAGTTGCAGTATTTCTTCTGTTAACTAAAGTTTCTTAAGTTTCTTTGTAATTGCTCCTCTTCACCTTAACTGCCTGCCCAGCCATTTCTTATTACAGAACTTTTAAATGTGTCTTATCACTCCTCACTATCCCACGTTGTTCCACGCTGTTTCTTAAGTTTACTATTCATTATTACCAAATTGTAATCTGAGTCTATATTTGGATATTCTTCATTATCTTTCCCAAGAACCTGTTCCGATCCTCCATGATTATTAAATTTTCATCTCCAGTTACATATTCATTTTCTCGTTCAATATGCCCATATAATTTCTCTATTTGTACATCGTCTGCCTGAAGCAAGGACATTTATACCAGAATTTCATTGTCAATGTTGCTTTAGTATGGGATCTGATTGGAGAAACCCTATCACAGAACTATTCACAATAATTCAGTATCTCCCGAAACTTACTGTCCATAATGAATACTACTCTAAGATCAAATAATTACATATTATCAAGACAGATTTTAGTCTCAATATTTCACAGACAATGACTATAAAGTTTGTTTTGCAGACATTATTCAGAATACTACTGTGTTGCACCATTTTCTGCTGTCATTATTACCTTATATTCAACTGACAGATGTCCTAATGTTGTTTTCACTTTATTTCTCTGACTCTCCATAATATCTTGATTGAACACTTGCATTTCCCTTTACATACAAATTTGGTTTATATATTTTTCATACAGTGATCTCCATTCACTTACTCATCATCATGCCATTGATCATTGTTGATTTTTCCATCTCCAAGAGCAAGAGAGCATATGCCCTGAACCTCTGTCCATTCCTCTGCCCTCTCTGTGAAAACTATAATGCAAGATCTTCCCAATCCATCCATCTGGCCCTGCCAATTCCAGTCCTATCACAGGCTTATCCTACCGTGGAAGAGTCTGCCACTCTGAAAAGCTCCCATGTTATTTACACCTCTGCTACAATCGTTACACAACCATTTACATCGGTTTTCCATAAGAATGAATGCTCTTTGCTTAACTTTGGCCAAGAACAAGGTGGACAACACAGGAATCTGAGGATGATGTGTGATTTAGCAATTGGGTTCATCCTATTGAAAAATGGTCAATGGATCTATTCACCTCTTTACGTCATTCTTCTTCAGGAGTCCATCCTTTGCTAACCTACATGAAAACTATTTCTCAAAAGAGATAGATTGGCTGGCCAGTACTTACCTTTGTGCTGTACTGCCGATACTGACAAAAAAAGAGAGGACGAAAAAGGACAAGCTTTTGGAACACAGTGCCTTCTTCTGGTTGGAGAGAAGGGAAGAAAAAAGGATGGGAATGGAGGGAAAGGTAATTCATGACCTAGATCATGAGGATGGTGTTTGAGGAGTGTGTAAGTCTGAGCTACTGCATATTAGTACTGAGCCAAGCCAGAGAAGAGGAAAAATCAAGCAGTAAAGAGAAGAGAAGATGAGTGAACTGAATAATGCTGA
The DNA here is from genome assembly GCA_026315105.1 of Locusta migratoria. NCBI lineage: Eukaryota > Metazoa > Arthropoda > Insecta > Orthoptera > Acrididae > Locusta > Locusta migratoria. The sequence continues at coordinate 783,823,825 of CM048744.1, forward strand.
GGGGTGTAGGAGGGGTGGGGGGTTGTCTAAGATGTTTTTGATTGACAGGGAAAGATGGGCACACACACACACACACACACAGAGAGAGAGAGAGAGAGAGAGAGAGAGAGAGAGAGAGAGAGAGAGAGAGAGAGAGAGAGAGAGTGTTAAGGAAGGGATAATGAATAGGTGAGCTGAGGATGGAAGAAGGAGAGGGGTTAGCGTAGATTTAGGTCAAGAGGGGTGGCAGGAGGAGAGGATATGTTGGAGGGCAAGTTACTACCTCTGTAGCTCTGAGGGACTGGTGTTAGTTGGTAGTATCCAAATGGCATGTGTGGTGTAAAGCGTGCCAAGGTCACTAGAGTCATGCTGGAGGGCATGTTCTGCCACAGGATATTGCGTGTTCCCCAGGTGAACAGTCCATCTGTTACCATTCATCCGCTCAGCCAATTTGTTAGTAGTCATACCAACATAAAAGGCTGTACAGTGGACATATGTCAGTTGATATATTACGCATGTTGTCTCGCATGTGGCCCTGCCTTGAATCGGGTAGGTTTTTCCTGTTGTAGTGGGAGGATGCATTGGACAGGTTTTGCAGGGGGATTGGTTGCAGGGATAGAAATCATTAGGTAGGGAGGGTGGTTTTGGGATGTTGTAAGATTGGATGAGGATGTTGCAGAGATTGGGAGGACGGTGGGAGGCTACTCTGGGTGGTGTGGGAAGAACAGTATGCAGTGATGATCTCATCTCAGGGCATGACTTGAGAAAGTCATATCCATTTTGGAGGAATTTGTTGAGGCATTCCAGGCCAGGATGGTACTGGGTCACTAAGGGGGTGCTTCTGGGTGGTCTGGGGTAGGAACATTGTTGTTGGAAGGAGAGGAATGGACATCTTGGGAGATCTGCTTGTGGACAAGGTCTGTAGGGTAGTTGCGGAGAGGAAAGCATTGGATTGTTGTTGTAGGTAGTGAGGTTTTGTTACTGGAGCAGATATGTTTCCCATGGATGTCCAGGCTGTAGGGAAGGGATCGTTTAATATGGAAGGAATGGCAGCTGTGAAAGTGGAGGTACTGTTGCTTGTTTGTGGGTTTAATATGGACTGACGCGTGGACGTGGGACTCGACAAGGTGAAGGACAACATCAAGGAAGGTGGCTTCAGTTTTAGAGAAGGACCAGGGAAATTTTAGGTTGGAGAAGGAGTTAAGGTTGTGAAGAAAGTTCAGAAGGGTTTCTTCACCTTGAGTTCCCACTACAGAAATATCATATATGAATCTATACCAAACCAGGGGAGGCAACTTCTGTGTCTTAAGGAACGCCTCTTCAATGTGGCCCATGAAAAGTGTGGCATAGGAAGGGACCACCCTGGTACCCATAGCTGTCCCCCAATTTGTTTGTAAGTCTGGTCCTCAAAGGTGAACTAATTATGGGTGAGGATGAAATTAGCAAGAGTGACATGGACTTAGGTTTTTTGGAGGCTTTCAGGTGGGCATAGGGAAGATAATGTTCCAGGGCTGAATGACCATGGGTGTGGGGAATGTTGGTGTAGAGTGATGTAGCATCTATGGTGACAAAGAAGCTTTCAGGTGGGATACATGTTGGAAAATTGGTTTGCAAAAATAATAAATAAATTACACACACTCACTCACTCACACACACACACACACACACACACACACACACACACACAAAGGGGTGGTGGTTGGGTCCTCATGCATCCCAACCCTATACCACAGTACCTTCAGTCTTTACGCAAATGTGCATTTGCTATAGCCAAACTGCAGTCCCACATTCTTTTCCTCTAGTCCTGTTTGTCATTTGGAACAATCCCCAAAGGACTCACTTTAAAAGTTCCCATCTCTGGGTGTAATCCTTATTTCCATCACTCCCTCCTACAGTTTCAAATTCAGCAGTCCTTAGCTCTCACCCATCTTGTCCTTCAACAGTATGTTGCCTCGTGTAACCACCACTCCCAACAGCTCCTCTCTCTCTCTCTCTCTCTCTCTCTCTCTCTCTCTCTCTCTCTCTCTCTCTCTCTAAAAAACTTCTCCTCGCAGCACCTGGCTCAAATAACACACTTGTATCCATAATACAACAAGACAACTGTAAAGTTGAACTGTATGCCACACAACACCTTAGAAAGCTTCCACCCTACTGGTCCATCACCTCAGAAGTGGTATCCCTCTTCCCATCATCCACCACAACACCACCCTCAAAACCCCCTACTCATTGGCAACAAACCAATCCTGGCTTCTCTATTGAATCTTCCAATCCCAGCATACACGCCACCCAGAACCTGTCACCACCATCACCACATGCAGACACCACCCAATACCAATTCCAATTTAATCCTTAACCTCTCATTGAAATCCCTCTCCATTCCAGAGATATCTGTCCTGTCTGAAGACTTAACCTTCTGTCCTACACCTAAATTTAATCACACTGCCCTGGTCAAGGATCTCTCCCAAAAAGATCCTCCTGCTCTTGCTCAAAAGTATCCCTTGGAGGCATTCCAGGAATTCCTCACATCCAGCATTGCTTCCCAATCCTTCCTGAACAACATACCAACCATTCCTAACATCAGCCCAGCTGAATCCAAAGCCATCCGAGAGCTGAAAGCAGAACGCACCATTGTAATTCTCCCAGCGGACAGGTTTCCACAACTGTGGCACTTGATCGAGGGGAGTATGTGGCAGAAGGGCTGTGTCAACTCTCAGACACCTCTACCTACAAATCTGTTCCTTATGACCCCATTCCCTTAGTCCACACTGAACTATAGAAAATCCTTAATACCCTAAATCCATCACAAGGTCTCACCACTGCCTCCTTAGAACTTCTCTCTCCACCTGAACTTCACACCCCGACCTTCTACCTACTCCCTAAAATCCATAAAGAGAATCATCCTGGCTGTCCCATCATAGCAGGTTTCCAAGCTCCAACAGAATGTGTCCATCTTTCCTTGTCAATCAAAAACATCTTAGACAACTCCCCACCCCTCCTACACCCCTCAGCATCATTCAGTTCACTCATCTTCTCTTCTCTTTACTGCTTGATCTTTCCTCTTCTCTGGCTTGGCTCAGTACTAATATGTGCAGTAGCTCAGACTTACACACTCCTCAAACACCATCCTCATGATCTAGGTCATGAATTACCTTTTCTCCATTCCCATCCTTTTTTCTTCCCTTCTCTCCCACCTGAAGAAGGAAGTGTGTTCCGATAGCTTGTCCTTTCCGTCCCTTGTTTTCTTTTTCTTCATTTGTATCACTATAGGCGGTACAGCACAAAGGTAAGTACTGGCCAGCCAATCTATCTCTTTTGAAAAATAATTTATCATCTCAGGAGAATTTCCATCATTAATCAAATATTAACTACATGAAAACTAGTATTATAGCTCCACTACTAAAAGCTGCATAAAAAATGACAATATAACTTAATTTCAACAGTTTGTAATATGCCTTGAAAATATTTATGGTGGTAGATTCTATTCCTTTTCTAAATGAACAACTTGGGTTTAGTTAAACACACTGATTATTAAACTTTTCCAAGTTCACTGTCAAGCCCATGCTAATGACACAATTATCATCAAGTCAACACTCACAACACAGTTACTTATTATTATTATTATTATTATTATTATTGTCAGTTTGTTGTAAAATAGGGCCTGTTACTGAAAACATGTACTGAATAGCTGTGCATGCTGGAATTTACTTGCCCATTGCTACAAAAATTGGCACCCATGAAAGTTTTTTCAAGTTACGATATGCCTAGCATGCCACACATGTTTAAAAGTGCATAAAAACAGTAACAGTTCACAGAAGAATGTTGTAATATTAGTATTTGGCAATCCACATAAGATATGACACATTATGTAGCACTTATTCTTAAAGAAATCCGATTAATTCTGCACAATATTTCCAAAATGTATGGAACACTTAACTAGAGACATTACCAGTTTCACATCTGAGCTCCAACTCCCTTTCTGTGCCCAGCTTATGTGTGTCCTCCAGACAGAATGCAGGAACATGTTGTAATCCATTTTGCTCAGGAATATTAGTAACCAATCATCTTACTGAAAAATACTGTGCAGTCCCACTCTTTAGCAGCCAATCAAAAACTATCAAAATTTCCAGAACTCCCTGTTAATAACAAAACTTAGAAAATTTTTATAAATAAAAATTAACCACACTTTAAATAATTAAACATGTTGATATTCATTTTGTGTTTCCTCATTACGATAAACTGACGAAACATTTATTTATAAGATTTCCCCTATTATTCACACACACACACACACACACACACACACACACACACATTAATGATACATCTCTAAATAGACTACTCAAATATAAATAAGTTTTGTTCATCAGCTTACTTCCACATCTAACAGACATTCACACACATGACTAAACATACAAATCTAATTCATTATTAATAACTATTAAACGTTTCCTCCAATGGTATCTTTAACAATATTAATTTCTTAACTTGACGTCAGTCCCTGCTTCTGCATAGGACTGTCCGCCACTTTTCAAAATGTAACAATGTGTTGGTGAGGCCACTTGTTACTGCACAAGACAATATATATTGCACATCGACACAGCTGGTGCTTGTCAGCGTCCGTCAGTCTCACACCCAGATAATAAAAACTGAAATAAAGGAAAGATAAAGGGTGGTGCACAGCTGTTGCACTACTGGTGTTTTCATGGCTGCTTCATAATCTAAGCCATCTGGATCCTCCCCTCCACCACCAGCTTTACTGTATTGTGTGGATGGGAGTAATGATTACAACACCTTTTACCATCTTAAAATTATCCTGGCATTGGCCTTGCAAGTGCCAGCCAATCTATCTCATTATATTATTGACATTACAACCTAGCATGCCATTTTTATATTTTGACTTTGCACTTTTTAAAATATTTATTTCATGACTCTTCCATCAGTGGGTTGTTAAATCCTTATCTTCTTTCCTTTCATTTGTTCATCGAGTAATGCTTCACCTTTTTTTAGTCTGTCTTTTGTTGTCAGTCATTGAGCTTGTTATTACTTTGATGTTCCTATCTACAGTACAATTCATCCTTTGAGCAATAATTTGCTTATACAATTTTTTGCTTTAAAAATAATCTTACAGATTACATTTCATCCCATATGTTTTCCAGTTTTCCTTTCATTCTTGCGCTTCAGAATTCATTTAAAATTATTCCTTATTTCTGCCTGCTTCAGAAATTTATTATTTAATGCCTCATATTGATTTCCATTGTCATAACTAAACAGAACATGTTTCATTTGGTTACAATTATTTCAGATATCTTACAATGATGAAATAAAAGCTAAATAAATCAATAAGTCAACAAAGAAATATTTTACAAATGACATTTCTCAATTAAGTCCATTTACTTAACAAGGAAGTAGGAACATATTATTGAGTATGGAGTGTATAAAATATTGTACATGTACCAAGTGGTTTTTTTTTCTTTCATTTCAGGAATCAGCGAGAAGATGATTTACGAGAAAATCATCCTTTCTTTGATACGCCTTTATTTTGTGTCCCAAGGGAGAGCAAATTTCGCAAAGCGTGTCAGCTTATAGTTTATGCTCGTTATGATGCCAGGCTGAAGGATCCTTTGACAGGGAAGGAAAGGAAAGTACAATATAAGAGACTTCAGTAAGTCTGCTAAACCTCTTTCCTTTTATCCTAGTAGAGGTACAAAATGCAATGCCTGAAATGGTAATACTAATGTATGTTATTTCTTTTTAAAGCAATTTTCTTGGATTGGTTACATACCTTGATTGGGTAATGATATGTGTTACTACCTTGTCATGCATTTCTATGATGTTTGAAACACCAACATACCGAGTCATGGAAACACCAGCTCTCCAAATTGCTGAGTATGGATTTGTTATTTTTATGAGTCTTGAACTTGCTCTGAAAATATTGGCTGATGGCTTGTTCTTCACACCCAAAGCTTACATCAAAGATGTTGCTTCAGTGTTGGATGTATTCATATATGTGGTAAGTATTCCCCTGTTTTCTGTAGTAACATATTGATTTTTTTCTACAGTTAATTCTTACAAAGCTCCATCTTCTGCTTCAGTTACCTGAACTCATTGTGTTAATTTCCTGATTCACTAAAATCCATAAATCTCCCCTCCCCCTTCTAGTTGCAGATGATGAATATGTGTTCATTCAGTTCTTTTTAAAATATATTTGCAGCCCCTGCAGTTTTTTTTTTTTTTTTTTTTTTTTTTTTTTTTTTTTTTTTTTTTTTTTTTTTTTTTTTTTTTTTTCAATCATTTGTCACTATTGTCATATAAAATATTTCTTCTGTTGCTTTGAAACATCAGAAGATGCTATTTTCCCATCACTTTTTTCTGATGATGTCAAACATTAAGAGTCATGTTTTTCATGTTCTCAAGTCTAGAGACTTTCTCATGCCGGCAGTTTGGAAATATTTTAGTCAGTTTGTGTATACAGACTTGCTTCATACCCCAGAAACTGTTTTGTATCAATTTCTCCTTAGTTTATAATGTTGGGTGCAATTTTCAAATTTGCTACTCTGTTACATTGAGTGACAATTATACCTCAGATCTACATTCAGTTTTTAGTTTTGTTGTAGCATTTATTTAATTCTCTCATTGAAGCTATCAAATAAAAATGCCCTTGAATTGTGTGGAGAAAAAAATATAAAATTACCAACCAAGATGCATGAAACAACATTATTCATAGCAATAACATTGCCCTGCAAAGGTAGCCTTTCAACATTTTAATTGCTGCGAGACTGTTACAGATACAAAATAGACAAGTTAACTGATGATGAGTATAGGTTAACATTTATTGAGTTTGCTGTCCTATAGTTATATGTAAACAGAAGCATACTGTAAATTTATATTACCAAAGCCAAGATTCAAATCCAGGTCTCCTTCTCTTTAGGCATTTGTGTTCAGCCTACACCACTGTGACACAGTGACCTCGGACAACTGCACAGTATTACCCTCTTCGCTTCCCTCTTCAGTATAAATTCTCACCTCTAACCCTATCTACAAGATGTTCCCCTTAAACTTGTACACCATTGTAAGGCTATCCAAATCAAATCAAATAGAACCTACCTAAATCCTGGACATAGTTGTCATTGTATAAATGAAATGGTCCATGAAAGCCATAAACATCTATGGTGTATACATTCAGACTGAAGCAGTGTGTGAAAATTTGTATCTCAGTCAATGGTTCACTAGAAAGTTTGCTCACAAATCCAAACCAAGCCTTGATAAAAATTTTCACATTATGCTTCAGTTTGCATCATTGATGTGTGGAACGTATAAGTCTCAAAATCATTTAATTTACTTAATATAGACTGTCCCTATATGGTGTGATACCCTCACATGCTGCATGAACAAGGGCTTTTAATTTTGTAAATTAGGCTCTCCAGCACGTCTTGTGGCAATACGAAACATTTAAGAATTGTGACATCTGTTCTTTTGGATGTATGCGATAGAACAAATGTCACATTGTAATGTTGAAAATGTTGTAAATATGGATTTTAACTGGGGCTTTTGTGTCTCAACTTTTAATAGATGTGATCATACAACATAGACAGAAAATTTGCACTGGGGCCAAGGTGTGTTAAGTCAGTGTGCCTGGGGTGGCACAGAGACTTAGCAGAACTGCCTAGTAAGCAGGAGGTCTCAGGTTTGAGTCCCAGCCCTGAAATTTTCATATGTCCATGTTGTATGAGTGCAATACCTATTAGCAGCTGAGACTCAAACACCCTAGTTAAAATCTACAGCCTCTGACAATAAAGTTCAGTGAAGGAAGTCAGAATGGTCGATCAGGTAACATAGGTAAATCACAATGCTGTACCTGCATACCTTCTGTCATTTATTAGCATGGCTTCAGGAAGCATCAGTCGTGTGAAAACCAACTTGCTCTTTTCTCTCATGACAGTCTAAGAAAGCTATTCAGACTGTCTCCTAAATCATTTATAAACACAAGGAAGAGTAGGGGACCTATAACACTTCCCTGTGGAATGCCATATATCACTTCTGTTTTACTCGATGACTTACTGTGAATTACTATAAACTGTGGTCCTTTCTGATAGGAAATTGTGAATCCATTCACACAATTGGGGCAATATTTCATAAGCACGCATTTTCATTAGAATCCACTTGTCAGCCTTTCGAAAATCCAGAAATATGAAATCAATTTGAGATCCCTTGTCAATGTCACTTATCACTCCATATGAATGAAGGGCAAGCTGTGTTTTGCAAGAGCAATTTTTTCTGAATTTGTGTTGACTATTGGCTAATAGGTCATTCTCTTCGAGGCAGTTCATAATGTTCAAACAAACTATATGTTCCAAAATCTTACTGCAAATTGGCTTCATTGAGATGGGGCTGTAATTTTGGGCATCACTCCTGTTGCCTTTCTTGAATATTGGAGTGACCTGGACAACTTTCCAGTCTTTGGGTATGGATCTTTCGCTGAGTGATTGGTTGTATATGATAGCTAAGTATGAAACTATTGCATCAGCATACTCTGAGAGGAATCTAATTGGTATACAATCTGGCCCAGAAGAATTGTTTTTGTTTAGTGACTTAAGTTTTTCTACTACTCCAGTAACATCTACTTCTAAATTTCGCATGCTGGCAGCTGTTTTTTTTTCGAATTCTGAAGTGTTTACTTCATCTTCTTTGGTGAAAGAATTTCTGAAAGCTATGTTTAGCAATTCTGCTTTAGCAGTATTATCATTGGTAGTATTACCATTGCTGTCATGAAGTGTAGGTATTGTTTGTCCAGTGCCAGCTGCCACCAGTGCCACATCGTTACAGCGCTAAGTATCTTAATTTAATTTGTGTCAAATTTAATTTGCCAGTCTAGTTCATTTTCGGTAGTACTGTTTCAAGAGGTTTACTGCTGCGTACTTGCAGATTTCGTTTGTACTACTGTTTTAATAGTTTATTCTATCGTATTTGATAAATACCGTTGTTTAGTCTTCGTCTTTGACCGGTGTTTTTCAAAACAAGTCAGAGACCGTTACTAAAGATCATTATCAGTCAGTCCAGTGCCAGCTGCCACCAGTGCCACATCGTTACAGCGCTAAGTATCTGAATTTAATTTGTGTCAAATTTAATTTGCCAGTCTAGTTCATTTTCGGTAGTACTGTTTTAAGAGGTTTACTCCTGCGTACTTGCAGATTTCGTTTGTACTACTGTTTTAATAGTTTATTCTATCGTATTTGATAAATACCGTTGTTTAGTCTTCGTCTTTGACCGTTGTATTTCAAAACAAGTCAGAGACCATTACTAAAGTTCGTTATCAGTCAGTCCAGTGCCAGCTGTCACCAGTATCGCGGCGTTAACAGCGCTAAGCTGCCGGACTCAGTTTTGTTGATTCGACAGTGTAGTTACCACTGACCACAGTTAACTCAGCAGCCAGCCGCCTTCATTATAGTACTAGGCTTCTTTAAAGTTGTTAATTGCTGTTAATTGTATCGATAGGATGGATAGGATGTGTGCCTGCTGTGTGCGGACGCAGGAAGAGTTGGCCGCGGTTCGCGAACAACTGAGCGTGCTGTTGGCTACGGTCAGCCGTCTTCAGGCTGCTGTCTCGGGGTGCAGCGACGGTGGGGAGTCTGGTGCGTCGAGTGGGGCACCTCAGGTGTCTCACGCTTCGCTCTCTGTTCCTGCTACCGAGGCACCTTCAGGTGTACCGGACATCGTCGAGCCGCCTTCTCCGCAAGGGGAGTGGTGGGTTGTACGGCGTTCGCGTCGCTCGAGGCGGAAGGCCAATGTGGAGGCTGGACGTCCGTCCGCGCCCGTTCGTCCTGTGAGTGAAAGTGTGGCCACTCCTTCAGCAGGGTCCGAGCAGGTGCACGGGGGGAGGGGATTATTAGTTATTGGGAGCTCCAATGTCAGGCGCGTGATGGAGCCCCTTAGGCAGATAGCGTCCAGATCTGGAAGGAATTCCAACGTGCACTCGGTGTGTTTGCCGGGGGGCCTCATCCGAGATGTGGAGGTGGCCTTGCCGGCGGCTATCGAGGGTACGGGGTGCAGTCGACTGCAAGTCGTAGCTCACGTCGGCACCAATGACGCTTGTCGCTTGGGTTCTGAGGACATCCTCAGGTCCTACAAGCGGCTGGCGGAATTGGTGAAGGCTGCTGCCTTCGCACGCAGGGTGCAAGCAGAGCTGTCAATTTGCAGCATTGTTCCCAGGGTTGATCGGGGTCCTTTGGTTTGGAGCCGAGTGGAGGGTCTGAACCAGAGGCTTCGCCGACTCTGTGACAGTCATGGCTGCAGATTTCTGGATCTGCGTTATCGGGTGGGGAATTGTAGGGTGCCCCTAGATAGATCAGGGGTGCACTACACTAAGGAAGCGGCTACTCGGGTAGCAGAGTACTTGTGGAGTGCACATGGGGGTTTTTTAGGCTAGGCGCTAACTCTGATGAGCACTCGCCTGTCAGCATTCAAACAGCGAATTCAGGCCACGTTCGGAACAAAAATTCGAACATAAAAATATTAGCCGCGAACTTACAGAGTATTAGAAACAAAGTTCCCGAATTTGCAGCGCTGCACGGAAGTTATTGCGCTCAGATAGTTTTAGGCACCGAAAGCTGGCTAAATGATGATGTGGCAAGTTCAGAAATATTTAGCGAAGCGTGGAATGTATATCGGAAAGATAGATCTGATACAACTGGAGGAGGAGTGTTCATCGCCGTGGACAAAGATATTGTTTCTACTGAGATCGAGGTTGAAAGTAACTGTGAAGTTATCTGGGCACGCATAACAGGTCTAAAAGAAGTAAAGTTAATAGTTGGGTGTTTTTACCGGCCCCCCAGTGCTGCTGTAGCAGTTTTAGAATCATTCAAGGAAAGTCTACACCAGGTAGTGCATAGGTATCCGGGCCATGCAATATTAGTCGGGGGAGACTTCAAACTTAAGAGTATAGATTGGGACCTCTCTAGTTACATTTCAGGCAGTACAGACAAGCAGTCTTGCGAGCTGCTTTTGGACACATTCTCCGAAAACTGTCTTGAGCAGTTAAACTCGCAACCCACGCGCAATGGAAATATTCTAGACCTTATAGCCACAAACAGGCCTGACCTCATTAACGATGTCTGTGTAGAGACAGGAATTAGTGATCATGATATCGTCATAGCGTCGATGGTGACCAAAGTTCATAAACCAGTCAAGAAGGCTAGGAGTGTGTTTTTGTTGGGAAAAGCCGACAAGCTAATGTTACGATCGCACTTAGAAAATGAATGGGCATCGTTTAATTCTGGGACTATGGATGTAGAGGAATTGTGGACTAAATTTAAATGCATTGTTAATGAAGGGTTAGAGAAATATGTGCCAGTAAAGACGATTAAGGATGGAAAAGATCCACCTTGGTATAATAATAATGTTAGAAAGCTGCTGAGAAAGCAAAGGCTGTTGCACTCTCGATTCAAAAAAAGAACACGCAAATGATGACAGGCAAAAGTTAGTAGAGATTCGTGCGTCTATAAAAAGATCGTTACGTGAAGCATACAATAATTATCACAGCCATACCTTAGCAAAGGATCTTTCCGAGAACCCGAAAAAATTCTGGTCCTATGTAAAATCGATGAGCGGGTCAAAGCCCACTGTCCAGTCACTAGTTGATCATTCCGGGGCAGTAATTGAGGAAAGCAAACGGAAGGCTGAAGTTCTAAATTTAACCTTTAAGAAATCTTTCACGCAGGAGGACCGCACAAATGTACCATCATTTGATCAACGTACTAATTCCGAAATGGGGGACATAGCAATAGGTATTTCCGGTGTAGAGAAGCAGCTGAGAGAGCTAAATACGAAAAAGTCTGCTGGTCCGGATGGAATACCAGTTCGGTTTTACAAAGACTATTCTGCGGCATTGGCCCCCTACTTAGCTTGCATTTATAGCGAATCTTTAATTCAGCGCAAAGTTCCTAGTGATTGGAAAAAAGCGCAGGTGACTCCAGTGTATAAGAAAGGAAAGAGAACTGACCCATACAATTACAGGCCAATATCGTTGACATCGGTTTCATGTAGAATTTTGGAGCATATTCTCAGTTCGAATATAGTAAATTTGCTTGAAACGGAAAAGCTTCTTTCCATGAATCAGCACGGGTTTAGGAAACATCGTTCATGTGAAACTCAGCTTGCCCTTTTCTCACATGACATCTTGCGAGCCATGGACGAAGGGCAACAGGCGGATTGTGTTTTTCTCGACTTCAAAAAGGCGTTCGACACGGTGCCACACTGCAGACTGCTAACGAAGATACGAACTTATGGAATAGGTTCACAGATTTGTGACTGGCTGGAAGACTTCCTAAGTAATAGAACGCAGTACGTTGTTCTCGACGGCGAGTGCTCATCAGAGACGAGTGTATCGTCAGGTGTGCCCCAGGGGAGTGTGATAGGACCGCTATTATTTTCTATGTATATAAATGATCTGATGGACAGAGTAAGTTGTAATTTGTGGCTGTTTGCTGATGATGCTGTGGTGTATGGGAGGGTGTCGTCTGTAACTGACTGTAATAGCATACAGGTTGACTTAGACAAAATTTCTAGTTGGTGCGAAGAATGGCTGCTAGCTCTCAATGTAGAAAAATGTAAGGTGATGAGCATGAGTAGAAAAAACAATCCTATAATGTTCGAATACAGCATCAGTAGTGAGCTTCTTGATGCGGTCGCGTCGTTCAAATATCTAGGCGTAACATTGCAGAGCGATATGAAATGGAACGAGCATGTAAGGACAGTTGTGAGTAAGGCAGACAGCCGACTTCGGTTTATTGGGAGAATTTTGGGAAGATGTACTTCACCTGTAAAGGAGACCGCGTATAAAACGCTTGTACGACCACGTCTTGAGTATTGCTCAAGTATTTGGGACCCGCAGCAGATCGGTTTGAAGGAAGACATAGAGGCGGTTCAGAGGCGAGCAGATAGATTTGTTACCGGTAGGTTCGACCAATGCGCGAGTGTCTCGGAAATGCTCCGGCAACTCAATTGGGGATCGCTGGAAGAAAGACGACGTTCTTTTCGTGAATTTCTGTGAAGTAAATATAGAGGGCCGGAATTTGAAGCTGAGTGTAGTACGATCTTGCTGCCGCCTACTTACATTTCGCGTAAAGATCACAAAGACAAGATAAGAGAAATTAGGGCTCGTACGGAGGCATATAGGCATTCTTTTTTTCCTCGTTCAATTTGGGAGTGGAATAGGAAAGGAAATGCCTAGTAGTGGTACGGTGTACCCTCCGCCACGCACCTTACGGTGAATTGCGGAGTATGTATGTAGATGTAGATGTAGATGCTGCTAGTATATTTCACATATGATCATAATTTCTTTGGATTTTCTGCCATATTATGAGACAGGATTTAAATGTGGAAACTATTATAAACTTCCCGCAATGAAGTACGCGCTAGGTTGCGAGTTTCTGTGAAAGATTGCCAGTCTTGGTGATTCTGTGTCAGTTTAAATTTTGCATGCATTTTTCTTTGCTTCTGCAACAGTGATCTGACCTTTTTTGTGTACCACAGGGGTCACCCCCTCTTTTATTAATTTATTTGGTAGATATATCTCAATTGCTACTGATATTATGTCTTTGAAAGTAAGCCACAACTCATCTACATTCACATTTTTAGTTTTGAAAAACTATCACTCAGGAAAGGATGAAGCAAATTTTTATCTGCTCTGTTGAATAGATATACTTTTCGTTTATTTTTGCTGCATTTGGGAATTTCAATATTTAGTCTCACTACTACAACTCTATGTTCACTAATCCCTGTACCTGATTTGATGCTCTTTACTAACTCAGGATTACTTGTTGCTAGGAGATCAAGGGTATTTTTGCAACCATTTACAGTTCTTGTGGGCTTATGAACTAACTGTTCAAAGTAGTTTTCAGAAAAAGCATTCAGAACTAGGTCAGAATATGTTTTACATTTGCCTCTAGTTTTTAATACTTATTAATGCCAACATATTGAGGGTAAATTATAGTTGCCACCAATTATAACAGTATGCTTTGGGTACCTGTCTAAAATGTGGTTCAAGCTTTCTTTGAACATTTTTTCAATTGAACTGTTTGAGCCTGGGGGCTGCTAAAAAGATCAAATTATTAATTTATTCAAGTTGTCAGGTATAACCTCTACACATATCAACTGACAGGCAGTGTCTGCCTCAATTTTGATGCAGGATAAACCATTTGTAACAGCAATAAACACAACACCCCCATTTTTACTTAATCTAGCCTTTCTGAAAACTATTTGGCCCTGTGTAAAAATTTCAGCCGAACTTATCTCTGGTGTCAGCCAGCTTTCAGAACGTATAATGATTTGTGCTTCAGTACTTTCTATCAGAACTTGCAGCTCTGTAACTTTCCCAATACAGCTAAGACAATTTACAAATATTACACCAATGGTTCCTAGATCTGCACTTGCCCTGTGTCTGACCTGCCCCCTCTCATTACATGCCACAGAGCCCCCACTACCTACGTAGCCACTTCCTGGGTGTATTGTACTCCTGACCTATTTAGCAGAACCCAAAAACCCACCACCATATGGGACAAGTCGAAGAATCTGCAGCCTATATTGTCACAGAACCGTATGAGCCTCTGATTCAGGCCCTCCACATGGCTCTGAACCAGAGGTCTGCAGTCAGTCCTGTTAACTATGCTGCAGATGGTGAGCTCTGCCTTCATCTTGCTTGCAAGACTGGCAGTCTTTACCACTTCTGATAGCCATTCAAAGCCAGAGAGAATCTCTTCCAGTCCAAAACGACCCACATCGTTGTTCCTGACATGAGCCACCATCTGTAGTTGGCTGCACCCTGTGTTCTTAATGGCATCTGGAAGGACCTGTTCCATATCTTGAAAGACTCCCCCTGGTATGCACATGGAGTGCACATTCCCTAGCAGCCGTATCCGTAAGGGGCCCCATCAGCAGCCTAACTTTGGAGCTTTCAACTACTAACAAACCCACCCTCTGTGAGTGCCCAGATCTTTCAGGCAACAGAGGGGTGACCACAGGACAAGTGACACCATCTGTGTCAGGAACATTCTCTGCCACAGACAGCACCTCGAAGCTGTTCGTAAGACTAACTGGGGAGGCCTCCACTTTGTTCCCCCAGGAAGTCTTATGCTGCCTGACATGTGCTGAGGATACATCTCAATCCACCACGGATTGGGGGCGACCCCCTTGTTGGCAGTGTCCAGGCTGGCCACAGCCGCAGGCCGATCTGAGGGCACAACAGATTCACAAGGAATCTGCTGGACCCCTGCAAGCGGCCCACAACAGCGATGCCCACCCACCGCAGTCTCAAGCGTTGCCTCCGAAGCCAACGCCACCTGAATCTGCGAGCAAAGAGTCACCAACTCGGCCTGCATCCGTACAGAGCAGTTACAGTTCCTAGCCATTTAAAAACCTATGTACATTCCAAATAAGTATGAATGTTGTGATTTAAACTGTAGGAGAATAAACTGTAACTTTGATGTGAATTTGATTAAGTATACACACGAGTACACTAAACTGTTCCTTTGACACAAAGCTGTCTAAATATATGATCAAGGACACAATAGTTGGATAAACAGTGATCTTCAAAAAATATGTACCTAACACTAAACTGTTTATTAACAGTGAGTTAATAAATCAAAATATCAACACTGATCTGTCAATTAAACATGATTCTGAGTAAATAAACATGCGAGCACATGAAAGTTTGATGAAGTCGCTCCCAATCTGGTCTGACTTCAGTTTCAATAGACTTAATTTAAAGTTTTGGTTTAAGCTTAGCAAGAAATGCTGGTGTGTGTTTATTGAGATCAAGCACTGTCCATGAAGTGTGTATACTAGTGTTCGCCCATTTTCGATGTGGAAGGGAAAATGTTTCTGACAATCCACATAGTGGTTGATCAGTGATTGCTGTCAGTCATGAAAACATTGAGAAAGTGAGGACATTGATCACGAACAATTGTTTATTAACTGTGCACATGATAGTGAATGACCTGCAGATTAATCATGAATTTGTGCAACAAATCTTACCCAGTAGTTACGGAAGACGAAAATGTGTTGTTGTATTGGGACACATTATTTGACTGATGATCAGAAGCAGGCACAGAGGCTTCACAGGATTTTGCCAAAACAGCAGATGTGACACCAAATTTCTTGAACTACATTGACACTGAAGATGAAACCTGATGTCTCCAGTATGACCCTGAAATGACACATCAAAGCACGGAATGGCATTATACGACTTCACCTTGTTGGCAAAAGATCAGAAACAAAATAATGCACATCAAAACGATACTCATCACCTTTTTCAATAGTCTAGGCATGATCCAGAAGAATTTTTTACCTGGCGGAATGATGTTGAACACTGCAAGGTATGTTGAAATTTTTACCTGTTGCATGCAATGTCTATACAGGGTACAACCTCAGTATGCACAATAAGGTTCCCGTTTTCTTTTTTTTTTTCCCCCCCATGAAAATGCTCACTCACACATAATCAATGTCATCAAGCAGTTTCTGGTAAAAAAGGAGGTGGTGCAACTCGAACATCCACCATATTCGCCAGATCTCAACCATCCAGACTTTTTCCAGTTCCCTCAACTGAAACTTACTTTGAAAGAAAAGAGATTTGATGATATTCCTTACAACCAACAAAACATGATGAGTTTTTTGAACACCATCCAAAAGAAAGACTTCATGCAAAGTTTCCAGGACATAGAAGGGCAGAGGCATAGTTATGGAAGGTGATTATTTCTAATGACAGTAAGGTAACTGTAGTTCATAGTTCAGTTGCAGCATCACATAGTGGTGTCTGTTCTATTGGACATGTCTGAAATAAGACACCACAATTATTAATTGTAAGCAACCTTGTCAAGGTTTGATCCTTATTTCAGTATAGATGCACATGAGGGTTGTACCCATGATGGTAATACAGGGCCACAGGGCCTGCTACAAGCCATGGAGTACAATTACCAAAGTAAGAGGATGTATGAAAGTTAGGTATTCTTTGCAGGTTTGTTAAGCCTGTGTGCCTGGCTTAGCACAACTGCCTAGTAAGCAGGTGGTCCTGGGTTCAAAATCCTGGCCCAGGCACAAATATTCATGTGTCCATATTGTATGATTGCAACACATACCAGACTCTGAGATTCATAAATGCCAGTTAAAAGCAGTACCAAACATTGTTGAAACTCTGGAGATCAGTTCCACAGTATGGCCCAACATGATATCCCAACAAAATATTACGACTATATTTTAGCTTTTGTTAAATTTGTTAATTGTTTTTAATTCATTAATTAGTTTAGCATGTAACCATTGATGTCAACTGCTGTAGCATAATGATTTTTACTTTTTCTCACTAATTGATTTCTCTGCCATTTGACTTTATTGATATTTTTATTTTATTTCACAATAAAGATTGTCAAGTGGTGCAATATCATAAAAATCATCAAACTTCATTGAGTCCCCATTTTCATATGCTTAGGTTCTAATGTTAAAATCAGATTATAATCTTTGTTTACTTAAGATTTATATAACATTTAGTTATCCAGGCTCCTCAACTTAGAGGCATGGTTCTAAGGAAAAATTTCATTTCATTGTGTTTTATTAAGTCACTACAGGTTTGGAATGTTACAATCCCATCTTCAGCTGAACAAATGAATTATTAACTGTCAATAATAGAGGATAGGTAACAGCTCACCATAAAGATGATCACTGAGCCGCTGACAGGCATGTAAAATAGACAATCACATTCACACAACTAAAATTTTTGGCCATGGCCTTCGTCAGAAAGACACACACATACATTCACACAATCACTCAGACATAAGTATGCACACATGGCCACCATCTTCAGCTGCTACAGCCCCATAAGTATCTTAACAGTGAGTGAGGACAAGAGCAGAAGGGAGTGGATGGGAAAGGATGCCATATAATAGTGAGAACAGAATGTTCTGCATTGCATTATGGACTGTAAAGGGTCTGATAGGTGGGAATGTGAGATGCAACATGGAATGCAATGAAGGGAAAGGGTGGGAGAGCATAACAAAGAGTTGTAAAGGTTTGTGTAGGGAGGGAGATGAAGAGTTTAAATGATACAAAAATAATGAAAATAATAGGAAAACAAGGGGAAAAAGATAAAAAATAATTAACTAATATAAAAAAAAGTAAGACATGAATTGGAGGGATACAGGATATTACTGGAGAATGGGAGGGGAAATTTTAATCATAGGGTGTAGGGATACAAGTTATTTTTGGTTGAGACCAGGGTGGTTGTGGGGCAGTAGAATTTTTTGAAGGGACAATTGAAGTAACAAGTACTAATCTAATCTGTGTGTGCATGTTTGTGTGCGCATCAGAGAGAGGGGGGGGGGGAGGAGGGAGGGGGGGGGGGGAGAAACAGAGTTAGTGAAAAATGTAAAAAGATAAAATTAAAGTTGAACAAAAGTTGAAAAATTAAAAAATAGAAAAATAGGTGACACGCGGTTGGAAGAGAGACAAGAATTGGAAGGGGGTACAAAGTAATGTGGAAGGGGGGTGGGAGACTGTTAGGCATGAGGTGTAGGGATGATATCTTAAGTTGAGGCCAGGAAGGTTGTAGGACTATAGACTGTGATGTAGTGACAACTCCTACCTGTGCATTTCAGAAGAGCATGGTGGAGTATGCTGTTTGGTATCTGCCATGTTTGACAGCTCTCTTCAAGTACCATCAAGGACTACTGGCTTGCTGACTGCTTACTGGTGTCTGAAGAGAGCTGCTACCTGTGGCAGATACCAAACATGCAACACACTGTGTTGAGTGGTGTGCACTGACTGGCCCAAATTGCTCAGTCTGTGACATAGTTAATAATTCATTTGTGCACCTGAAGATGGAAACAAAATGTTCCAATACCGATAGTGGTGTAATAAAAAGGTCTACACAACTGAAGTAGATTTTTTCTGTAACAACTTTATACTGTATTTGTCTTTAGACACAAGGAAACAAAGGTTATAATTTGATTTCAACATCTAATTTACATCAAAATGTCACTAGATAAAGAAAACATACAAGACTGCAGCCTGTTGTTGTACCTAACAATGGAAATTCCAGGAAAGATTGAACAATATTTTCTGAAGAATATGTTCTACTCACCACAGAGCTGTCTGAATGATTTACAGAAAGGTACACATAAAAGGTTACAAGTATACTCAGATTTCAGACTCAAGTCATGTCTGTGTTAGTGTGTGTGTGAGAGAGAGAATGTGTTTCTATTTCCTGAGAAAGCTGCAAAGACCAAAAGTTGAGTATAATTGAGTAGCAACCTATCCTTTCAAAAATATTGTTTTCATACCTAGTTAAGAGGTAACTTCTGTGTACAACCACATCAGGACTGGAGTTATTGAAGATAAATATATTTCTGTTTCAGGTGAACCTTGTTTTTCTTTGCTGGATGCCGAAGAATGTTCCACCTAATTCAGGGGCACAACTTCTTATGATACTTAGATGTGTACGTCCTCTGAGAATTTTCACACTCGTCCCACACATGAGAAAAGTAGTCTACGAACTCTGCAGGGGATTCAAAGAAATTTTGCTGGTACTTTTATTAGCTCTCATAGACAATATAAACTTATAGTAGTGTATTCATAAAGTTATTTATAAGTCAAAAAATTGTTTTATATTTCCGCATTTAGTTTCATACAATAGCCGTACATTTTAAGTGTTATGTAAAAGCTGCTAGGTAAAGCCAACTGGCAAGCATGTGTTGCATCAATATGCCCAACACTACAACCACTGCCTTCATGCTACAACTTATGTGTTTCTGTTTTAACAGTAAGGGATTGTTCCTGTGAATTATGATTCATAAATTCCGGACTCTCTTCGCCATAAGAATAATACAAATGTAAACACTATGCCATGTAATCTTTCGTGTTTGCTGTTACCACATTTAAATTCCATCTGCCTAACAAACTTGAAAGACAACGGCGAATGTGGGAGAATATACGTTTCACGTTAATGTTTACATTTGTATTATTTTTTGCTGAATGGAAATAGTTAGAAATGAAGCACAGCAACTGACTTCTAATACTGATTTTCAAATCTTTTACGAATAAAAATTCCGTGCAGAAAAGTTACGTAATCTTAAATGTTTGAAAGAATAAGTAAATGTACAAAATATCCTTGCTTAACCCTCCGGAATGTGCAATCTGCACTTAAGTGCTTTTCACAGTTCTGAAATGTATTCGTGGGAATAACAAGTACACACACATTGAATAAAAACAGATTTTTCTATGTCTGAATGTCCTGCTCATCACTCATGGAATGCCTTATATATCTATATAATATTATTTAACATTTACACATCCTGTTTTTTAAGAATTTATTTTTTTAACTTCCATAATAGATACTCATCTATTCAGGTTTTATTTTTGACTCTTCCCCTTGGGGGGGGGGGGGGGGACAACGTAATCCATCCTTTGTAAGACCTTATTCTGCAATTATTGTTTATTTCATCAAAATACGACAGTTTGTTATAGAGTGAAGAAAGTTTCTTATTTTCATTTAGAGCATCTAAAAAGACATATATATCAAAATGTTTCATGCAAATTTCTTTTAAGGGTAGGGGGTACTAAAAACTCATTACGATTTAAAATAAAAATCTAAATGCCAATTAAATTTCTTAAATTTTACTGTTAATATTGTAATTTTGGATCCACTCCAGAAGGCTTTATCTTCATCACTGGCTGTGAAAGAGTAGTAATTCTTTTTAAATACATGTACTTGAGTTGACAGATTATTTGGGTTTGAGATTCAGAAGTTTCGATTTGGGTTCGGAATTCGGTACATGTTTTATGTAAGATTCAGTATTCAGATTTGATTCAGTAAAATAGGGGTTCGACCCATCCCTAATTTTTATTATTGGCTTCCTGTGTGTAGTGCTGAACATAGTAGTACAAAGTGATATGACAACTAGCTCTGATGATAATGAGGAGATTGAAAAGTATGTGATGAGATAAAAGACAGAGGGACCCGAGGTTATTGAGAGTTTCAGATGGAGCATTAGGCAATGATTGACCGAAATTGGGTGGGGGGGGGGTGATAGTACAGTAGAAGAAGAATGGGTAGTTGTGAAAGACACAGTAGTAAAAGTTTTAATAGAAATCCTTGGATTACATAGGAGTTACTGTACTTAAAGTAGAAAATGTAAAAAAGCAGCAAGTGAAGCAGGCAAAAGGGAGTACAGATGCTAAAAATGAGGGTGACAGGAGTTGGAGACTGGGCAAGCAGGATTGGCTAGAGGTCAGAAAACCAGTACTAAGCAAAGGAGGGAAATCTGAAAGGTGGAAGGAATATATAGAGGACCTGTATGAGGAAGCAAAACTTGAACACAGCATTGTAAAAAGGAAAGATGAAGTAGATGAAGATGAGATAGGAGACTGAAAGATTTGAATTAAAACAAGGCCCCCCGAAGTAGATGATATTCCCTTATCGGTCAAATTGTTGGGAGAGCCAGTTATGAAGAAACTTTTTCACCTTGTGTGCAAAATGTATGACTTAGTGGAAATCGCCCAGAGTTCAAGAACAATATAATAATTCCAATTCCAGAGAAAGGAATTGCAGACAAGGGTAAAAATTATGGAACTATCAGTTTAATAAGTCATGGTTTACAGCCAAATGGAAGAACTTGTTGAATATCAACTTGGGGAAGATCAGTTTGGATTTAGGAGAAGTGTAAGACAACCAAGGAAATACAGTATTCATATTATTACTTATCATAGGAGATTAAGGAAAGGCAAACTTATCTTATTAGCTTAAATGTAGATTTGGAGAGATTGTACAAAAACTTGACAGCAGTTATAAAGAGTGTAAGGCCAAGAAAAGTATGCATTGATTGGGAAGGGTGTAAGACAGGGTTGAAGCCTTTTCCAAATGTTATTCAATTTATACATTGAGGAAGCTGTGAAGGAATACAAAGAGAAATTTGGAGAAGGAATTAAAGTTCAGGAGAAGAAATAATAACTTCTGCAGTTTGCTGATGACATTGTAATTCTACCAGAGACAGCAGAGGACCAGAAAGAGCAATTAAATGGAATGGATAATGTATTGGAAAAATGTTATAAGATGAACATTAACAAGAGTGATGGAGTGTACTCTAAAAAAAATCAGGTGATGCTGAAGGAATTAAATGAGATGATGAGACAATAAATGTAGTATATGAGTTTTATTATTTGGGTAACAAAATAACTTCTGATGGCCAAAGTAAAGAAGATATAAAGTGCAGGCAGAATGACTATGGGAAGAAAAGCATTTCTAGGAAAATTTGTTGAAACCCAAAATAAATGTAGATGTTAGCAAGTCCTTTCTAAAAGGATTTGTTTGGAGTGTGGAATTGTATGGAAGTGAAACATGTGTGATAAAGAGTTCAGACAGAAAGATATAGTAATAGGACAGTTTATGACTCTCCGCAAAGATGTGACAACAAGCCACATCAGTCACATAAAAAAGGCACACACATACAACTCTTTCATCTTTCAGTCATGGCCTTCTTCAGAAATAGGAACATTCATGCAATCACACACACACACACACACACACACACACACACACACACACACACACACACACAACACAACACAACACAACACAGTGCATGTCGTGGCTCAACGTCACGTCTTTGCGGTGAGTCATAAACTGTCCTATTACTATATTGTAAATTCCAAATTGGACTTTCCATTATCAGACAGAAAGATGGTAGACGCATTTGAAATGTGGTGCTACAGACAAATGCTGAAGGGTAGATCATGTAACTAATGAGAAGGTGCTGTACAAAATTGGGGAGAAAAGATGTTTCTGGCATATCTTGACTAAGAGAATGGATTAAATGGTGGGAAACATTCAAAGACATCAAGGAATCACGAATTTGGGGATGTGTGTGGGGTAAAAATCACAGACGGCGACACAGACAAATACAGTAAGCAGCTTCAAGGGTGACATGGAGTTCTGCATCTAACCAGTCTTTGAAATGAATACAACAAAGACAAAACAATAACAACACTTGTTCTGAAAAACATCATGAATCCAGAATTATATTTTCACTCTGCAGTGGAGTGTGCACTGGTGTAAAACTTCGTGGAAGATGTGTGCCAGAACCAGGAGCAAATCCACTTTCCCTTCACTTCCGTCCTCTCTCCTACCTGATTTATTCCTAAAGCTTGATCCTTCATGTATTTTCACCTTTTTTGTGTGTTACTATTGGCAAAGTAATTACGAAACTGAGGTAAGTAGGCCTACTGAGCAGCTACTCTTTTATTTGAAATTTTTTCTCTCATATCTATAGTAGAATTTCTCTTAGATTAATCAAAAACTTTTATCTAAACACTTATAAGTCTTTAAGGTTTCAGAAATATAATTTAACTGTTTTATCATCAGAAACTTTTCTCAGCCAAACAATAAGTTCAAAAAGAGATATTCAGAATTATTTCATAATAATGATGTCCTTTGTTGATACTGACAGTTATTGAAAGTATAGAAGTAGAAAATCAAGAGCTGAGAGTATTGGTAATCTTCAATAAAAACAATGTTTCTTGCTTAAAAGTAGGAATAATAATATGGACAAAGAAATGTTTACAGTTGTTTCATTTATTTAATAACTGTTTCAGATCGCTCCTTAAAAGAATGTTATTCCTGAGTGCAGTTGTGAACATTAGAATTGTTGTTATATATCTACAATGATTTGTTTAATGTTGAAATTTTGACAATATTAGCTGTTCTTCTTTTACTTAGTGTAACTGGTTATCTATCTGTACTTCATCCTGAAGAAAATTTTGTAAATCTTCCAGGTATCAATTCTTCTGATAGTGCTGATGTTTGTATTTGCAAGTTATGGTGTTCAGCTGTTTGGAGGACGATTAGCGAGATGTAATGATCCTACAATTACTAAACGTGAGGATTGTGTTGGTGTGTTCATGAGAAGAGTATTTGTCACAAAAATGAAATTGCAACCAGGTGCTAATGAGTCGTATCCATCTATTTTGGTTCCACGAGTCTGGTTAGTAGTTCTATGCTTTTAATTTATCTTTTTCTGTAATAGTTAATCTCAAAAATCCAGAAATAAATAATAAATTTAGATGTTGATCAGAGAATTTCATGAAATATAAGATCTAATCACAACTATTGTAAATGCTGCAGGTAATAATGGCATTTCTCAAATTTTTAAAACTGCAAATTTCTGTCTCCTTTATGACTCTGTTAATCTGTAATATTGTGTGTTGCTCTTCTTTCTTCATTAGGGCAAACCCTCGACGCTTCAATTTTGATAACATAGGTGATGCCATGTTGGCATTGTTTGAAGTTTTATCATTTAAAGGCTGGTTGGATGTCCGAGATGTTCTTATTAAACAGTTAGGACCAGTAAGTTAAACAGTAACATGTACATGGAAATCTCCTTGCAGAAATACCTGAGATTAGTGGTCCCTGGCATGTGAGCATGCTGTTCCATAGAGAATGACATGAGTAGTGCTTAATCTGTGTGCCATAATAATCATATGTTGGTGTGAAGTAATAATGCTTTTATTTTTCTTTATTGAAACATTTAGATCTATTTCCTTGTGTTTTCGCTTTTCTACCATAACATGATGCCCCTTTTTGTGCAATGAATAAAATAATGCTGTAAATACAGTACCATACCTGTAAAAATAAAAGTGTTGCCGTTGTCAGTAATGTAGGGTAGATAATAACTCACCATAAATAGGCTTGCTGAGCTGCTGACAGACACAAAAATAGATAATCACATTCACACAACTTAAATTTTCACTCAGACAACTACATACACACAATCACCGTGTCCAGCCACTCCAGCGACACAAGCATCTAGACTGTGAGTGAGATGGGGAGTGGTGGGGGAAGGATGCCGGTTAAAGGTGGTGATGGATAGTTCTGCATTCCATGACGGATATTAAAGGCTCTGATAGGTGGGAATTTGAATTGCGGCCATGAATACCACGAAGAGAAGGGGCAGGAGAGGATAAAAGGTAGATGTAGAGAGTGTGGGGAGGGAGTGTGGGAATTTGCAATGATAAGAATAGCAAGGAAAAATAAAAATTGCAAAAAGGAAAAAATAAGTAAAAATAAAAAGTAATTATTTAAGGGAATATTGTAAGTAGTGACACACAGTTGCAAGGCAGACATGAGATACAGGATAATGAGTGGGGAAGGAAAGAAGGGGAAGGAGATGTCAGGCATAGGTTGCAGGGATGGGAAGTTATCTTAGGTTGATGCCAGGTGGGCAATGGAACACCAATATTTGGAGGGGGTGGAAGGTTCTTTGGTAGAATGTCTCTCATTTCAGGGCACAATGACGTATAATCAAAGCCTTGACGAAGGATGTGATTTAGTTGTTCCAGTCCGGTGTAGTATTGGGTGACAAGGACACTCCATTGTGACTGATTGCTGTGGTCGGATGGAGGATTGATGGTGTGTGGGAATATGGCATGGGAAATCTGTTTGCAGATTAGGTCAGGAGGGTAATGTCTGTCTGTGAAGGCCTTTTTGAGGCCTTCGGCATAATGAGTAAGGGACTTCTCATCACTGCAAATTTGCTGTCCACAGGTGGCAGGCTGTATGGGAGGGATTTTTTTGTGTGGAATGGATGGCAGCTGGTTCATGGCTGTAACTCATCAAGCAGCTGAGCACAACACTTTGGATTTCAATGGCTGCTTCACTACCTGAACCATCTGGATACTCCCCTCCACCACCAGCTCTTCTGAACTGTGCAGATGGGAGTTCTCCCTTCAACACATTCTACGGTCTCGCAACCATCCTGGCCTCAACCCAAGATAACTTATTATATTTGGACATGTCAAAAAGAACAGACACCACACCTCCTTTGTAGGCATATATGCATTTGCAAATTATTGATAAAGGAGAGGAAGGAAGAAGAATTTGGAAGGAAAGGACTGACTGTGGCTGCTTTAGGGCATGGAAATGAAACAATGGTGACAAGTGAAAATGTGAACCGGCCCGGGACTGCGTTAGCTTCAATTACTTCACCGCAGATGTGGTCATACATTTGACCTCGCACAGGAATCCGTAATGGCGAGTGATCATTTCAGATCCCCACACTTTACACAACCCTTTTTTTCCTTTCCTACCCCTTCCCTTTACTGTATTCATTGCTACAATTCAAATTCCCACCTATCAGAGCCTTTAAAATCAATCATGCAATGCGGAACTTATCATCTCCACCTTTAACCGGAATCCTTCCCCCTCCACCCCCCATCTCACTTACAGTCTAGATGCTTGTGTGTACAGTATATAGTTGTCTGAGTGATTGTGTGAATGTATGCATTTATTTTTCTGATAAACGCCATGGCTAAAAATTTAAGTTGTGTAAATGTGATTATCTATTTTTGTGTCTGTCAGCAGCTCAGTGAGCTTCTTTATGGCAAGTTGTTATTTATCCTCCATTATTGATATTCCTATTGTATTTTCCATTGTTAAAACGTGTTTGCCATTGTGATGGATTTACCAGTGTAATTCTGCATAATAATTAAGGAAAACAGTTATCCATGTACACATTTAATAGAAAAACAGTGTAGATGTATATAATATTGCTTATTGCATAATATGGGATTATTGTGTAAATGAAATATTTTACAGTGGAATCCATGCAGAAAAGAGCTTTACTGCAATAATTCGCCTTTCAGTCAACAGTTTTCAAAATTAAATATTTGATTGCATCTCCTTAAGAGCTTGCACAATATCCTATGAGCTGTACAATTTCTTCAACTGTTTGATAAAATTAGTGGCCACAGTTACTAATATTCTGTTGATTAAAAGTGATGATGTCATTCCGTTTTATGACTCTCATGATTACCTTAAAAAACACTTCAACTCAATAATAAGAAAGCTTTTGACAAAATTATGAGCAATTCCTTTTAGGATCTGAGTCACTACTTCAGGACTGTTGACATTTGCTTCAGCAGATCACCAGTTTGTTTTAAAAATGAAATACTTGTTAATAAAACAATGGAAATTCTGGGAAGGATTTGACAATATTTTTAAGGAGGACAGGTTGCTTACTCACCACTGAGCCAAGAAAGGCACAATAATAGAATATAACATTAAAGGTTTCATCTGTTAAGGCCTTTGTCAGTTAGAGAGACATACACATTCACACAGACATAACTGTCATCTCCGGCCACTGCGGCCAATCTGCGGTACTCAGCATGGCCGAGGTGAGAGTAACCAGTGGCCATGTATGATCGCTAACAGCTAACCACGTGTATTTAACTTCTGTCAGAACTGTGCTTATACTATTAAATGTGTTGCAAGTTACAACACATTCATTGATGATGAGTAGTGTTCAGACTTCCATGTGTTTCTTAGGTCCACTTCTCTGTCTATGGATTTGCAAATAGCTGCCACTTCCTCGGACTGTCAACTCTGAGACTTTAGATTGGGTTGCAAACTATGGTTGATACGGTTCAACAGCTAGTTATAGTTATGTCAGCTCAGGTGGACCATTTGTACTCCATTGTGTCTGTTGTTCCATTGTTGACATTAGTCAGCGTGGCATCGGTTGATTCCCCTGTTTCTGCTCCTTTACCTCCAAAGTTTGCTGGGTTCAACAACTCTTTGGAAGTCGGACTCTTATGAGAAACAGTTATGACAACACTTTCTCACTTTGCTGTCTCTGATATGGACTTTTGTAAAGCTCTTTTTCTGTCTTGGATTTCTCCCTGAATTTATCATTTACTGTCAACTCGCAAGAACTGGCAACCTTATCCTTTGATGAAATGTGTTATTTGCTGGCTTCTTATTACTGGCCCCATATGCACCTCATTTCGGCCTGTTTGGAATTTTATTGGTCGTGGAAGATGCCTAATCTGCCCTATCATGCATGGGCGGCTGAACTCCACGGCCTTAGTTGCCACTGTATGTTTGTTAGACCAACACATCAGTAATCCTATGCAGACAACATGGTTCTTAATGCTCTTTTGCACCTAGCAATGGATTGCTAGGTCCATCAACATGCTCTCCAATTTGAAAACCCAACTCTTGCTGACATTTTAAATATTGCACAGTAGTTCGAGGTTTCCCATGCTGCTGGGGCTTAGATTGAGGCATGGGGGGGGGGGGGGGGGCACAGCTGCTGTCTCTCCTGATATTGATCAGCTGACTGCTTCAAATATTGTCAAGGTCACCTTGATGTGGGATTGCCTCACTCACTGCACTCTCAACCGTCAACACTGCACTGACAGCCTCCACAACATGAACAGCCCCATGTGCCGCAATCTCTTCCTTCCTGCCCCTTTTTTTTTTTTGGATCATGACCAGGTGGCATGCCTAAGTGTTGTTTGCAACAGTTGTCGTATAAAGGTCCACACAGCCTCTGTGTGCCATTCATGACTCTTTTAACCAACATAGATATGGATGTTAATTTTTTGGGTAGTTTGTAGGCTTGCCTTACTAAGTTGTTTATCAAGGTTCAGTTGTTTGACATATTAGTAACCTTTCAAGTTGACATGGAGGCATCGATCTCTCTTCTGAATTATCACTTTAGACTGGGTTTGCCACTGTTGTTGTCCATTGATCGTCAAAGAATACAATTGTCAACACATTCTGGTCCTGAGCCAGTTCACAGCTCTTATGGCTTACAAATCAGTGTACACCCTGTGGCGTTTTTTGTTGATGATACTGCAGCTGCTAACAATTTCACTCTTGACTCCCTCACTGTTTTTGGTTTCTCTATTTCAAATTCTGTTACCCTGGTCTCTAATTCTGTTCCTTTTTATGAACCTGAGGTGCTTTGTCAGGAATTTTCTTCCTTGTATGCCAATGGCTTAGGATATGCTGCTGCTTTCATTGTGCAGATCATCATGATACCTGCAGTGCACCCAAAATTTTTTTGTGCCTGCCATTTCCCAGTGACTCTGAGGATCAAGTTAAGGCTGAACTTGATCGCCTGCAGGCATTACAGGTAATTAAATCTATTTCCACTAGTAAGTGGGCTACCCCTCTTGTGATTGTAAAAAAAAAAAAAAAACTTTGGTTTCCTTATGTGTATGTGGTGACTTTATGGATACTGTGAATGCTCATTCTGTCATTAATTCCTACCCTTCGCCATGCGTGGATAAACTGCTTGCTTTTCTCACTGGATCCCACTCTTTTTCTCAAGTGGATTTGGCTGAAGACTCTAAATGCTTGTTGGTTGTAAATACCGCCTCAGGCCATTACCATACCAATTCTTGCCATTTGGTGTTGCCGGCTATTTTTCAACATTTTTTGGAGTAACTTTTGTGTCCAGTCCCTGCCTATGTTAACTATTTGGATGATATTGTGGTCACAGTGCCCTCCCCCATCGACCATTTATGGAACTTACATGCCCTTTTTTCTACTCTCCAGGCAGTGGGTCTTTGGTGTAATCTGGCCAAGTCAATTTTTTTTAAAACTGTCTATTCTATACCTTGGGTTTGAGATCTCTTCAGATGGAGGTCTGCCCCCCTTCTAGACCATATAGCTGCCATTGTTTCCTTGCCTCGGCCCACGTCGGTTAAAGAGTTTCAGGCTTTTCCAGGTAAATTTGCAACTTGTTTCTTCTCCGTGCTTAATTGCATACACACCAGGTCAACACCTTATGCTTGGTACTGACACATCTCCATATGAGGTGGGGACAGCGCAGGCACATAAATACTCTGACGGGTTCGAAGCCCCATTACATATGCATCAAAAACCTTGATGCTTACACAGCAACATTATTCACACATTTAGAAGGAGGCACTAGCCATTATCTGTGTCTTAAAAAAATTACAGGTGTACCTCTATGATGTGAAGTTTCATCTTATTACAGATCATAAGCCTTTAGTGTCACTTTTCCACCCTAAGGCGTCCTTGCCGGTCAGGGCCGCTCATCAGCTACAGTGCTGTGCTCTGTTTCTTTCTCTGTATAATTATGAGATTCACTTCTGCCCTAAAGCCCAGCACACTAACCAGATACTACCTTTGACTGGGAAGAGCTCTTGTGTTTTTAACTTGATGCTGAATCTCAGGCTGCTGTGGATAGTTTCCCCTGTTACTTCATCTCAGTTGTCGACTGCTGTTATGTTTGACCCTGAGCTTAGACAAGTTTTGCGTTATGTTCACAAAGGGTGGCCAGACATGTGGAATTACTATTCTTTTCAGTTTTGTCCATCTGAGTATGAGGGGCTCCTCCTTTTGGCTATAAAAGGCCAGTCACCATGTGTGGTCATTCCAGTGGCTTTCCATGACCGAGTGTTACAAATGTTGTATCATTGATATTGGGGGACATCCCACACAAAATCTCTTGCTTGTTGGTATGTGTTTTGGCCAGGCATGGACAATGACATAGTGTGCCTTGTTGCTATCTGCTTGCAGTGTGCCACACAACAGGAAGCTCCTTGTGAGTCCCTTTTGCCCTGGCCTCTACCTCAACAGCTGTGGGAACATATTCAGGTTGATCATGCGGGCCCATTCATGAATTCTTACTGGTTTTTTATTATGCACGCTTACTCAAATTTCGCCTTGTGTTTTTCAGTGCCCTACAGTGTCCTTGGCCATGACTGAACAATTGTTGTCTAAGGTTTTTGCTATTGAAGGACTGCATAACGGTTTTTGATAACGGGCTCCAGTTCACATCTTGATTAATGATGAAAATTCTCCTCAGAGATGAAAAATTATTTTTCAAAAGAGATAGATTGGCTGGCCAGTACTTACCTTTGTGCTGTACCGCCGATAGTTACACAGGTCCTGAAACACCACCTTCATGACCTAGGTCGTGAATTACCTTTCCCTTCCATTCCCATACTTTTTTCTTCCCTTCTCTCCCACCTGAGGATTGAACTGTATTCCGAAAGCTTGTCCTTTTTCGTCCCCTTTTTTTCTGTTTCTTCATTTGTGTAACTATCGGTGGTACAGCACAAAGGTAAGTACTGGCCAGCCAATCTATCTCTTTCGAAAAATAATTTCTCACTTAAATTTATCACATTGTTTGTTACAGCTGCATTTCTGACTGACATTTTTACATTTTATTTAGAGAACTCATATTCGAAGTTGCTTGTTCATGCTTGTGTTGGTGCCCAATTGGAGGTAGTTGGTTTGAATTATGGCTATGGAATAAATGTTTACCACAAGCATTTGTTTGCCAAAGAAGGAGGGGTGTCTTCATGTAGCTTGCAGTTTCTCATCACCAGTATTTGCACCAGAGTTCTTGATTTTATTTCAGATCTGTTCACAGTATCACATAGAGGGAGGGAAATTGACACTTGATGCTGACCTGTCCACCAGATGGTGACATTAATCTTGGCTGTCTCCTTAGTGATATTCTGGAGGAGTAAGGTAAATGCTGATGCTGAGTTTCACCTGTTCCTTTTCTATCATCATCATAATCATAATACACTGAATGAAACAGACATTCCTGAAATCCCACCCACTCTATATAATCGTATTAGTGTATGAGTGGTCATAGAGGAAGTCACTATAAATTAGAAAGTGATAGGACCATAAGAAACACCACTCACTTGATTCAGCATATAAAAGACATACAGGTCCCAGAATCAGCCACCCTTCTCATTTGACGTGGAAAACATGTATACTAATATCCCAGTAACTGAAACAATAAATATCATAGAAAAAATCCTACAGACCCACAGCACCCTTCCACTGGAATACATCACAGAAATAATAAAACTTTTAGAAATAACAACAGAACAGAACTATTTCCAGTTTAATAGTGAATTCTATTTACAAAGTGAAGATCTACCAATGGGCTCCCCAATTTCAGGTACTATTGCAAATATCTTCATGAACCACATAGAATAAGGTCATATTTAACAAAACAGTCCCAAACAGGTACAAGATCTTATACTGGATTAGATATATGGATGACATCTTATGCCTCATAGATGAACCAACCTCAAAAATAGACCAGTTGTATACTGACATAAATTCTGTTCATGATAAAATACAATTTACAGTAGAGAAAGAGCAAAATAGACGGTTAAATTTCCTAGATGTCACCATAAAGATACAGAACAACCAGCATACATTTGACATATTCAGGAAAACAACAACAACAGACACAATTATACACCACACATCTAATCACCCAGATACACAGAAACATGCAGCAATTAGGTACTTGCTCCACAGACGATATAAAAAAATCTCTCTCTCTCTCTCTCTCTCTCTCTCTCTCTCTCTCTCTCTCTCTCTCTCTCTCTCTCTCACACACACACAAACACACACACACACACACACACACTCATGTAGAATGAAGTTCTATTTATATTATAAATATATAACATTGGCAACACTCACAGACCAAACAAAAAACAAATGATCACACGAAAACATAGCCACACTGTAGTGAAATGACAAACAGACAGGCATTCCAAGTACAACAGGCGATATGTAATCAGTATACATTTCAAAAAGTGAAGTGATGTGATATGCTGAGATGAAAAGGAAAAAACGAAACAAAAACACACAAAAAGTGCTGTACACAGCCCTGAAACACACACAAGGAAAAAACGAACTCCAGCCAACAAGACGGAGAAGCAGTAGTAACATGTAAAGAAGAGACATCAACACCGTGAGTAGACTGAATATTAAATTAAAAACGCTTAGGCCTAACGTGCAAAATGTTTTTTAAAAACTGTTTTTAATCTATTTATTGATAACAAATTGTACAAACCTTTGTATTATTTACAGACCACAGAAGATGCTTTTAAAATAAAAAAGGGAAACGCGTCTGGTGTAAAATAAATCTCTTAACTGCAGTCAGCATAAGACAGATTACCTCTTATAATCAATTTTTCCCTTAAGTTTGCCGTTCTGAGAAAAAGCTGTTTTAAAGTTGTACTCTGAATTATAGGCACTCGTTTGCATGCCATTATGAGATACTGTACTTCACAGTTTTCGTAACATGGCTTCCCCGGTAGAATTACTTCATGATCTACTTTTCTGGTTTAATAGAATCTCAGGACTTATTGAAAATCTTTTTCTTTTCCTGAGTCAACATAAATTGTTGCAACATTGAGCTAAAAAACACCATAAAATTTAATGCAATCGACAATTTTAGAGGGCACGTAATGGTTTTTGTGAATCTTATCATTGTGCCTTTCAACTGACTGCCTGTAAGCATTGTCAAGTTGTTGTGTAATAGTGTGTTTACCTAAGAGGTTGTGCTCTAGCTTTGGAGTCATATGTGATGCAGAACACTCATGTTTCTTTATCTTCTGTGTTAAATGTCCGAGATCATTAATGCCTGTTACTTGTCCAAGTTATTTCACCAGAATTTTCTTTGGCAAACACGAAAAGCAATAAAACTTGTTTGTAATTTCACAACCACACGCCCAATCAGGTGCTGGTCTCCCTAGATCTTTGATATCTACATCTACATTTACATTGATACTCTGCAAATCACATTTAAGTGCCTGGCAGAGGGTTTGTTAACCACTTTCACAACTTTTCTCTACTGTTCCATTCTCTAATAGTGCGTGGGAAGAAAGAACACCTAAATTGTTTCGTTTTTGATCTGATTTCTCTTATTCTATTGGGTTGGTGATGTCTCCCTAAGTAGGTGGTTGCTAGCAAAATATTTTCACATTCAGAAGTTAAAGTTGGTGACTGAAACTTTGCAAACCGATCATGCTGCAATGAATAACATCTTTCTTTTAATGATTTCCACCCCAATTCGTGCAACATTTCCGTGAGCCCCCCCCCCCCCCAATAACGTGATAAAACAAAACGAGCTGCCCTTCTCAGAACCTTCTCAATGTTGTCCATCAGTCCCACCTGGTGAGGGTTCCACAAGGGGCAACAGTACTCCAGGAGAGGATGCACCAGTGTGATGTAGGCAGTCTGTTTGGTGGAGCTGGTGCATCTTTGAAGCGTTCTGCCACTGAAACATAACCTTTGGTTCGCCTTCCCCACAATATTTTCTGTGTTCTCTGCAGTCAAAGTTGTTCGTAATTCTAACTCCTAAGTATTTGGTAGAATTTACGACCTTAAGGTTTGACTGATTTATCGCGTAATTGAAGTTCATCGGATTTCTTTTAGTGGTCACACTTTTCTTTATTTAGTGTCAATTGCCAATTTTCGCACCATGTAGAAATTTTGTCCAAATCACTTTGCAGTTGCTTTTGATCCTCTGTTGACTTCACTAACCGAAGAAAGACAGCATCATCCACGGACAGTCTAAGGGAGCTATTCAAATTGTCTCCTAAATCATTTATAAACACAAGGAAGAGTAGGGGACCTATAACACTTCCCTGTGGAAGGACATATATCACTTCTGTTTTACTCGATGATTTACCGTCAATTAGGACAAACTGTGTCCTTCCTGATAGGAATTTCATTAGAAGCCGCTTGTGGGGTACAGTATCAAAAGCCTTCCGGAAATTCAGAAATACGGAATCGATTTGAGATCCCTTGTCAATGGCTCTTAACACTTCATGTGAATAAAGGGCAAGCTGTGTTTCGCAAGAGCGATACTTTCTGAATCCGTGTTGACTATTGGTTAATAGGTCGTTCTCTTCGAGGTAGTTCATAATATTCGAACAAAGTATATGTTCCAAAATCCTACTGCAAATCAACGTCAATGAGATAGGCCTGTAATTTTGGGGATCACTCCTATTGCCTTTTTTGAATATTGGAGTAACTTGGGCAACTTTCCAGTCTTTGGGTACAGATCTTCCGCTGAGTGATACGTTGTAAATTATAACTAAGTACGGAACTATTGCATCAGCATACTCTGAGAGGAATCTAGTTGGTATACAATCTGGTCCGGAAGATTTGTTTTTGTTTAGTGACTTAAGTTGTTTTACTACTCCAGGAACATCTACTTCTAAGTTTCGCATGCTGGCATCTGTTCTTGGATTGAATACTGGAGTGTTCACTTTGTCTTCTTTGGTGAACGAATTTCGGAAAGCTGTGTTTAGTAATTATGCCTTAGCAGTACTGTCGTCGGTAATATTACCATTGCGCGTAGTGAAGGTATTGCTTGTATTTTGCCACTAGTGTACTTCACATATGACCAGAATTTCTTTGGATTTTCTGCAAGATTACGAGACAGGATTTCGTTGTGGTAACTACTATAAGCTTCTCGCATTGATGTCCGCGCTAGGTTGCGAGTTTCAGTAAAAGATTGCCAGTCTTGTGGATTCTGCGACTTTTTAAATTTTGCATGCGTTTTTCTTTGTTTCTGCAACAGTGATATGACCTGTTTTGTGTACCACGGGGGGTCAGCCCCCTCTTTTATTAATTTATTTGGTATAAATCTCTCGATTGCTACTGATATTATGTCTTTGAAAGTAAGC
Organism: Locusta migratoria; assembly: GCA_026315105.1. Lineage (NCBI taxonomy): Eukaryota > Metazoa > Arthropoda > Insecta > Orthoptera > Acrididae > Locusta > Locusta migratoria. Next base: position 783,859,108 of record CM048744.1, read on the forward strand.
CACAACTGATCTACACTCACATTTTTAGTTTTGAAAGACTGGAGACTATCACTCAGGAAAGCATGAAGTGAATTTTTATCTGCTGTATTGAATAGATATATTTTTCATTTATTTTTGGTGCATTTGGGAATTTTGACATTCAGTCTCGCTACTACAACTTGATGTTCGCTAATCCCTGTATCTGTTTTGATGCTCTTTACTATCTCAGGATTATTTGTTGCTAGGAGATCAAGGGTATTTTTGCAACCACGTACTATTCTAGTGGGTTCATGAACTAACTGTTCGAAGTATTTTGAATACGTAATTATGCCAACATATCGAGGGTAAATTGAAGTCGCCACGATTATAACAGTATGCTTCGGATACCTATTTGAAATCTGATTCAAGTTTTCTTTGAACATTTCAGCAACCACATCGTCTGAGTCAGGGGGCTGATAAAAAGATCCAATTATTAATTTATTCCAGTTGTCAGGTGTAGCCTCTACCCAGACCAACTCACAGGAAGTATCTGCCTATATTTCACTGCAGGATAAACCGTTTGTAACAGCAATAAACACGCCACCCCCTTTTTTATTTATTCTATCCTTTCTGAAGACCATTTGTCCCTTTGAAAAAATTTCAGCCAAACTTATCTGAGGCATCAGCCAGCTTTCAGAACCTATAACGATTTGTGCCTCAGTAATTCCTATCAGCGCTCGCAGCTCTGGAACTTTCCCAATACAGCTACGACAATTTACAACTGTTATACCAGTGGTTTCTACATCTGCTTTCTTCCTGTGTCTGACCTGCCCCCTTTGAGACTGAAACCCATTTTGTGTATTCCTGAGGCCCTCTAACTTAAAAAACCGCCCAGTCCACACCACACAGCCCCCGCTACCCATGTAGCCGCTTTCTGAGTACAGTGGACTCCTGAACTATTTAGCGGAAGCTTCTCTTGAAGTGAAAGGGAAGATAAATTAGTGTCTCTTAGCCTCTGCAATGCATTATCACACATATTATTTTCACTATTAACTGAGTACAAAACTGGCAACTCACATCTTCAAACTCACGTCTGCATATCGAATTGTGGCATGTCATGCATGACCAGCTGTGAAAGCTGGTCACTGCAACAAACAGCAGAACACTTCTGCCTGTTGTTGCTAAGTAGATTTTTTTTATAATTAAAGTTTGAGAAACTTAAATGCTATCAGAGATCATTGACAACAAGAGACATTATAATACTACAGAAGTTTTGGATTCTGCTATTTGTGTGTAATGTTGGCTGGAGAACTGGGGAGGAAGAGGAACTGCTTGCATTGAGAGAGGTGCGGCAGCAGAGTGGGGGGGAGGGGGGGGGGAGAGTGGAAGCTTTGGTGGATACATGACAGAGTTTTGCTCCAACACTCGGAATAGGAGACCCTCTGCCCCCAATCCCTTCTCCACCCCTCGCCACAGGGGTGCAGAATTTAATTTTGCGCCAAGGCTGAAGCAGGCTCGGTAGAGCTGACCGCCAGTTTCAAACTTGACTGCAGATGGTGGTAGGGAGGTTCATATATGTTACTAAATAATTATCCATCAAGAAGATGGGAGAGTAGATTATTTAAATTTTAAAAGTGTTGTATACTGTAATTTTCTCTCAGAGGCCAAATTTCTGTGGGGGTACATTGCTCCATTGTGCCGTAGGATGAACTGCCTCTGTGACCCACTAAGACCTGATAAACAAACTGGTTTGTAAATTTCCATGTAGCAAGTCTTCTTATTATTGTTCATTGACAAATCAAGAGGAAGAAGAAGTCACAACTGAGAAATATGTTTCCACATTTAAGTTCTTAAGCATCTATGCAGTCCAGAGGGAGAGAATGTTATGATTTATTTGTTGAGAGCAGAGTCCTTACTGGGGAGAGGGCAGGGGTCTTACAAACCAGTTAAGAGGAAAATACACTAAATTTTTAACTGCTGGCCACCCAAGATGCAACACCAAGTATGACCGGAGATACCACAGCCAAGTTTATTTGGGACATACCACTTTGTAGAAAGATCACAATTATAAATCCCCCCCCTTTCCTTGTTAAATGAAGATGATTGTAACGAGATTGCCTTAAGTGATGAAACCCGATTCTGCCAGGATCACAATGATGGCCAGATAAGAGTCTACAGACACTATGGTATGAAACTGTTGAACTGTTGACTTATACTTCACCACATTGACGCTGAATGTAGTATTATAACTTTGGGTGGTACTGGATTCCACTCTCCCCTCCCCCCCTTCTGTTCCCTCCATTTTCTGTATGCATTATTATTTCTCTAACTAGTCAGCAGTCAGTGTTATATCTCTGCAGTGTTGGAGCCTTTTGTCCTCTTGAGCATGCAGATAGCCACATTGATTCAGGATAATGGATGACCACACATGGCATGCAATGCTCAAGACTTCTTTTGTTACCTATAGTATTGCATTGCTACCTTGGCCTTCCTGTTCTCCCAATCTCTTGCCTTTCAAAGACATCTGTTCAGTGATTGTGGAATAACTGACAAACGATACACCATCTGCTGCTACACCAGATCAACTTTGGCAATATGTGGAACCAGCAACACATCAAGAGTCTTTTTTATCCATGCTGAGGTGTGTAGCAGAGGTTATAGCCAGTAGTAACTTCAACACTCAATACTGATTTCATAATCTTATTTTCTTTGTAAGTGACTGTATTTCCAATCTTGTGTTCTTTCTATAGCTTGTTATCCCCTAAATGCTTTTGTCTGAGATATCTCCTGCCCTTCTTGGTGTCGCATTTTGGATGGCCAGCAAGGTCTTTGAAAATGCTGTATCGTTGTATTTTGATTAAAGGAAAGTGAGGTTTATTTGTAGATGCTTTTATGCTCAGATGTTTTGAAACTCGAGTATTTCGTAATTTATATTAAGCTGTTAAATGTAAATTTGTTCATACTGTTTCTTATTTCATCTTTTCAATGACAGAAATTATTCTAGGCTGCAGAAGGACTTGGTTAGTATGATATGATGAGAGAAATTATGCATGGGTGTCTTCATGTTCATTAGATCAGTGTTATTCTATTTTTATTTAAGCATGTGTGCTAATTTAGGATGTTCTGCAGCTTACTGTTGTAAAACAATAACTTCTGTACTTGTTTATATGTTTTAATGTACATTATCTTTCAGTTCTGGAAGAAAATGTGTTGTGTTTCATACCTGTTACTCTCAATTGATCTAATTATTTAGTTTTTATTTTTCCTCTGTGTTATTTAATGCATAGTTTTTATTTAAACAATGGAAATTTCAGGAAGGATCCAACAATTTTTGAGAAAGATAGATTGCTTACTCATCACAGACATGTCCAATGAGCCACAGAAGGCACAAATAACAGGCAACAACATTAAAGTTTTCGGCTGTTTAGGCCTTCGTTGGTTAGACACACACACACACACACACACACACACACACACACACACACACACAGACAGACAGACACGACCAACTGCCTCCTACAGCCACTGTGGTCAATCTGTGCTACCCAGCATGACCCAGGCGATAGCATTCAGTGCTGGAGGTGAGGAGATGGCAAGGAGAGGAAAGCAGGAGGGGAGGTGGGATGCATGTGTGTGTGTGTGGGGGGGGGGGGGGGATATGACAGTGCTGTCTGTGGACAGTGCAGAAGGAGTGGAAGGGAATGAAATGTGTGGTGGGATGGGAGACAAATTTAAGGATAGAGAGTGGCAGGGAGAGGAAGGGGAGTGTGTTAGGGGCAGGAATTAGTAAAGGTGTAGGCCTGGGGGATTGCAGGAGCTCCTGCTTCTCTTTTATTGCCACTTCCTCACCCCCACCACTGATTGCTATCGCCTGGGCAATGTTGGGTAGTGCAGATTAGCCACAGTGGCTGGAGACAATGGTTGGTCGTGTATGTGTGTGTTGTGTTGTGTGTGTGTGTGTGTGTGTGTGTGTGTGTGAGAGAGAGAGAGAGAGAGAGAGAGAGAGAGAGAGTTTGTGTCTTTAACCGACGAAGGTGAAAACGGCTGAAAACTTTAATGTTGTTGTCTGTTATTTATGCCTTTCTGCAGCTCATTGGAGTCTCTGTAGTGAGTAAGCAACCTATCCTTCTCAAGCATAGTTTTTATTTATGTCATAAAATTCATCCATAATGTGTATCACATGTTAAGAATCTAAAATTCATCTCATTGTTGAAAATTCCTGGAAGGAACCATTTTTAAGATAAGGGAAGGGCACTACTAACCTAAAGCTTATCATGGTGAGGATCTCAGCAACACATAACAGAATATTGCAGTTTTTAAACATTCAGCTCTTCTTCCGGTAGAGCACACTAAATGTTTGTGGACATGTGTGCTACTTCCATAAGAAGAGCAAAATGCTCCAAAAATTAGCATCAATACTGTTTTATGTTGCATGTTAAATTATCCACACATCAATCTGCTCTGGGTGAGTAGTTTACTGTTGCTTATTTATTTTAAAATTAATTTCAAATCATTCATAGGAGTACTGACTATACTCCATTCACTTTGACGAGGCAGCTTAAGATCATGCAGCTGTATCCCCACGCTGCACGTCTTTCTCATTGGCCACGCTCTGCACCCTCCCTCCCCTACTCCCCTGCAAGCACACTGCGCAGGCAGCCCATTTAAACAACGTGCCAACAATAATAAACACTGTCGGCTTTTAAAATTAATTTATTAAATTTTAGTGAGCTTCATTCTGTTCGTTGCAATAAGTATATAATGTACACCACTCAAGAGATTATTACACTAAAGTAATCACATTAATAAAATGAAATAATTATATGCAACTCACCAAACAGAAACTACAATGGGCGAACATCAGCTTCACTATCTTCATCGTCACTGGAAGTCTCGTCACTATCTTCACGCAGATTGATTAAAATGCTCTGAATTCATTCACCTCTAAGTCCTTCCTTCGCAAAGTCTTCTTCCTGCATTTGTCCCATATAGGAAATGCATTTCTGCCAATCTTCTATTGTTACGTTTTTAATTGAGTCCTCCAGTAATTTTCTTACATATCTAATTTTAAACATGGAATTCTTGTCTGCTACCTCTTCCTTTATATAAGCCCATATCATTTCAATGGGATTGTACTGACACTGATAAGGAGGAAGCCGTATTACTTCATGTCCCATTTCTGCTGCTAGATCATCTTTCTTTAAATATGGAATGATAGCTTGCATTGTCCATGACTTATCACACATCCTTCCTCCAGGCTTTGAAGGAGATTAGTTTTCCATTCCCTAAACACTATATTATTCATCTCTTGGTAGTAATCAACACCGCTTTTAGACTGGAACACCAGTTCTGCCCTCTCTATGAAACCATATTTGACTGATCCAGCATGGCAGATTATCAGACGCGATCCCTTACCTAACGGGACCTTCAGACCACCATTTCTTTTAGAATCCTGCCAGATAAAACTTTTGGATGGTTTTGATTTACCCATATTTTGTCAATGTAAATGACAGGTCAAGGATGATCTTCATTCCTTATCTCTGTAGTTCTTCTTAAACATGAGGCTCTTGCGGCTACAACATCTTTTCTCTCCATCAAAATCTTCTACCGTCATTAGCTCTTCTGTATCTGAAGCCAAGTTTTCTTACAATTTTATTCAAAGATGTAATACCTCCTGCATAGTCTATTTTAGCTTGTAAAACATCTTTAAGTTTTTTAAGTGTCGGGTATTCATATCATCATAAAATTCTTGAACTGAGCAACAGATTACATATTTTAGGAAATCGTCTAACCCTGAGACAGGATTTTGACGTGTTATGTTTTTTCTTTGAGAGGAAAAGCTTGGCCCTAGGATATCTTCATTCTCAATTACACTTTTATGCACTTCCTCACAGATGAGTTGCACTGTTCTTACTGAGATAGAAAGGCTTTTGCAGTTGTTTTCTGAGTATCTCTGAAAAAACCACAAACCTTTTCTTGATGGTTTTTCAATACTTTGAAAAAATTATACACTTTATACACAATATCCTTTGATTGATGCCTAATACCACTGAGACTCAACATTGTGGCAAATTTAAATGCAAACGCAGAGAAACGCTACTGCCCTATTGTTGTACAACTGCAGAAGGGGTGGACGGCGCACTGAGGAGAGGGGAGAATGCATTGTGGACGGGATGATCACGTGATGTGCGGAGTGCGGGCCAAATGACCTTGAGCTGCCTTGTCAGAGGCATATAGTGACTCTGGGTGTGATGAAACTATCACCATAGGGACACATTATATAAGTTTGTCAGTGATGTTGTCAGGCACAATGTCTTTACTGTTCTATTGACTTTTATAATAATACAGAGTTCTCATAGTAGTGATGACCATTCTTTATAATGATGTTTTATTGAGCATCAACACATGATGTTGGGAGCATGCTCAGCCAGTACAACATAAACAACCTACTCTATTATCTACATCTACATACATACTCCGCAATTCACCGTAAGGTGCGTGGCGGAGGGTACACTGTACCACTACTAGGCATTTCCTTTCCTATTCCACTCCCAAATTGAACGAGGAAAAAAAGAATGCCTATATGCCTCCGTACGAGCCCTAATTTCTCTTATCTTGTCTTTGTGATCTTTACGCGAAATGTAAGTAGGCGGCAGCAAGATCGTACTACACTCAGCTTCAAATTCCGGCCCTCTAAATTTACTTAACAGAAATTCACGAAAAGAACGTCGTCTTTCTTCCAGCGATCCCCAATTGAGTTGCCGGATCATTTCCGTGACACTCGCGCATTGGTCGAACCTACCGGTAACAAATCTAGCTGCTCGCCTCTGAACCGCCTCTATGTCTTCCTTCAAACCGATCTGCTGCGGGTCCCAAATACTTGAGCAATACTCAAGACGTGGTCGTACAAGCGTTTTATACGCGGTCTCCTTTACAGGTGAAGTACATCTTCCCAAAATTCTCCCAATAAACCGAAGTCGGCTGTCTGCCTTACTCACAACTGTCCTTACATGCTCGTTCCATTTCATATCGCTCTGCAATGTTACGCCTAGATATTTGAACGACGCGACCGCATCAAGAAGCTCACTACTGATGCTGTATTCGAACATTATAGGATTGTTTTTTCTACTCATGCGCATCACCTTACATTTTTCTACATTGAGAGCTAGCTGCCATTCTTCGCACCAACTAGAAATTTTGTCTAAGTCAACCTGTATGCTATTACAGTCAGTTACAGACGACACTCTCCCATACACCACAGCATCATCAGCAAACAGCCGCAAATTACAACTTACTCTGTCCATCAGATCATTTATATAGATAGAAAATAATAGCGGTCCTATCACACTCCCCTGGGGCATGCTGGCCCCATCAATTCATGATCTTGACAGAAAAATGTCAGTTCTGTCTGCTTCCTTACTTTGACACTTCGCCCAACGAGTGCACCCTTCACTTTAGTTCGCTGCAAGGGCTAGACCGGCCAAGTGCCAACTGCTTTGCATCGTTCAAAAGCTTGTTAACTAATGACAGAAACAACACTGCCTGTGTCAAACACGCATTCCAAATCTATAGAAACGACATTAATATGCACTATAGGTTGTGCTGCAGGCTCTCCTACTGAGGGTTCTTCATCTAAGAGAACCTCGTGAATATCCTCCATGTCTTTTACCCTGTTCTTTGCAGATTCCATTCCGAGCATGTTGATTGTTGTGCAATCAACCTCGGAAAATTGTCATTGACTAGTGCTGGGCTGGGGTTCTGGCGGTTTGTTATGACGTGGATCAGCTGACCGCACCTCAGCCTGTTCAGGGGGCATGGCTCCCTGCTGCCACTGGTCCTTGTTGGGGTGGTAGCACTTTTCGCCATTCCCAAACCACTTATTTTTACCAAACTGGCGTTTCTGCCACTTATTCTGACCATCATTCAAATATGGTTGGTTTTCATGGGAGGGGCCTGGTTGGTTGTTACTGTTGTTGCCATGTGTCTGATCACTTTTCTCCGATCTGTTTGAACTGCTACTCTACTTCTTGGAGGAAGTATTTTGATTTTGACAAGGCTCGAACTCATCATCGTGTTCAAGGTCCTCCAAGTAGGCCTGAAAGAGTTCTATGTCATCCTTACAGTAACCAGCAAGGACGGCATTTTGTAAACTGCGAGGCAGCTTCGACAAGCAGATTTTAAGTAGCTCACGTAAAGAGTAGGGAGCATCCAAAAACTGGTTCCGTAAAACCAGAGCTGGAAAATGTTGAACAAAGAATAGGTCTTTGTTCCACATGCCGTAATGGACACCAAACTAAAACTCACTAGTCATCATTTACCGTTTAAACAGAAAACAAACAATGTCTCACTGGAAAACATACACGAGAGGAATACGCCACATTCCTGAGAATAACATAATTCACAGACGCCTAAACCACACATAACTTATTACTGCTACAAAGCGTAGCATGGACCTAGCTGTGGCTCACCATTTAGGCCATACTGTGGTGTCGCACATGTACAAAGTGCGCGCCACCTACTTTCGCCGCGCGCCGCCATGCACGCACGGCGCGGCGTTCTCACAACGACAGCCACGAGCGCCCTCTGCGACAACCCCGCTCGTGGCCACCACGGAAAGACACCGGGCACTTCGGACTGAGATAGCAACAAGTTAGGACCTTCGTAATCAGATAGGCACCAGTGAAGACTTTGCTATTGTACAGGCACTAGGCAGGCCTCTAACAACTATGTATCAACATTCTGCAGTACTATGTAAAAGTTAAGTATTGTTACATTCTGTGCAATATATCTCTTTCTAATTTACTCGAGTGTTTATAGTTTCTGGTTGCTCCCCTCCGTACCTGCACCAGCGTGTCGGTCTCATTCCACTCGGCCACCGACACCTACGACGAGGCTAGGACACAAAAGCGGCGACAAAGTTGGGACACAAAAGTGGCGACGAGGAGTGATAGAACCTTGGACCAGCCCGCTTACAGCAGCCAGACAGCAGCAGTCAGAGCACGCAAAAATTGCTCCCGCCCACCCACCCTTATTATAAGATTTTGTGGGAACATTTTCAGTTACGTGTTTGTGGACTTTTTTTGTTGCAGAGCGTCCTCATTCATATTGCATTTGTGTTTTGTTATAATTTACTTGTATGCGCGGCGCCTAATCGGTCATCATAGCCACTACCCCGAACCCAAACTTAATGGAAATTATTCAGTTACAGACGGCGCAAATAACGCAACTCCTACAGGCTGTGTCCCAGCTCACAGCGCAAGCAGCCAACCAACAACAACAACAACAACAACAACAGCCGCCGCTTCAGCAGCCCACACCTGCCGCCGTAACGCTTCCTACGTTCCGCCAGTACAACGAACGTGAGGAAGAATGGAGCGAGTACTTCGCACAGTTTCAAGAACTCGTCGCGGCTCATCATCTTACAGGTCAGACTGTTAAGCATCTTTTATTGTCCGTGGTGGGCCCTCAAACCTTCGTCTTACTGCAGAAACTATTCCCGCAAGCATCTCCGCGTGATGTAGACTTTGAACAAATAGTAGAGCCACTAAATGCTCATTATGAGAGGAACGTTCTTGTAGCCGCTGCACGGTACCGATTTTTCAGACTTAAAAAATTACCGCAGCAGTCACACCAAGAGTGGATTACGGAATTGAAGGGCTTAACCCGCCAATGTAAATTTACTTGCTCTTGTGGACTTTTGTATAGTGACGTTATGTTGAGGGATGCAATTACGCAGAACATTCAGGACCCCAGAATTAGAGCAGCAATTCTAAAACAATCTGACCCTTCATTAGACAGTGTACTGCAGCTTATAGAAGCACATGATACTTTTGACTTAGCAGATGTAGAAATGCAAAGCCACAGTGTAAATTCAGTGCGCCGCAACGGACGCTTTCCTAGCCGTAGTTCTCAGTATAGCACTAGTGATTCTTATTTTTCTACCTGCCGTGCTGAACAGACAGTGAACAGTAGCCAGAGTAAAAGTGCGACGCAAAGGTCGCCCCGTAGTGTTAGACACAGTAATTTGAATAACGGGCGCCACCGCTCATTTCAGAAAAATGTACGTAAATCTTGCCCCCAGTGTGTGTCTCGCCACAAGCATGCTCATTGCCCTAGTCATAACGCAACCTGTTATCAATGTGGCAAATCGGGACATGTACAGTCTGTGTGTATGCAAATTAAAAACTCAAAGAACAGTAACGTTACAAACGGTGCTTCGCAAAGTGCGAGAACAGTTCATTCTGTAAATGTTATACGGGCTGTGGAATTGAACGGTGCTTTCCTTGGATCTCAATTGCAAGAAAGTAGTTCTGCGCCTATGGCAAAACTATATAGTGCACCACGTAGCAAGCGCCGACGAGCGCGTAAAACAGTGCAACGGAAACGGGTTCGGGACAAGCAAAATGACTATGAACAGTGCATTCCTGTAGTGAAAATAGTGCCTTCTGCAACTGCTCCTTGTAATAGTGCCCAGTACTGTGTAACTAGTGACAGTAGACATCAAGTAGCTACTCAAAAGTGTAGTGCAGTAGTTAATAAATCTGGAGTAGCTTCGCAGGCTTGCGCGGACGCCGATCCGGCGGTAGTGTCATCTAGTGACAGTGTTGTTAATCCGCTGCGTGCCGAGTCTGCGCCGCTTACTTCACTACGCGGCCCGCGCAAGCGCAGTAAACAAACCGTATCAGACGTTGCCCACATTCGCGCACCTGTCGAGCGCCGCAAGCAAAAACTTTTTGTGAATCTTTCCATTGACAATAAGACTGTGCAATTTCAGCTCGACACTGGTTCCGCTGTTACCTTAATTAATAAAGATACTTATGAATTTCTGGGTTCTCCAAAATTATCGCTGTGTCAACAAGTGCTAACAGCTTATACCGGTCAAAATATTCCCGTGTTAGGAACGTGTAGCCTGCCTGCCTCTTTTCAAGGTGTAACAAAAACAGTTGCTTTTGTAGTTCTTCAGGCCAAATCGACACAGAACATTTTTGGACTAGATGCTTTTGACTTGTTTGGTTTATCAATTCAAAGAGATGTGCTTCAAATTTCGTCAATAGTGCCTCAGGATAAAATCAATGCATTGTGTGACAAATATAGTGACCTGTTTTCGCCGGAACTAGGTTGTGCAAAAGACTTCGTGGCACATGTAACTTTAAAAGAATCTGCAGTTCCAAAATTTCGTAAAGCTAGACCAGTGCCTATCGCATTGCGTGATTCAGTTGCCGAAGAACTTAAACGTTGGCAAGATAGTGGGGTGATTTCTCCTGTTTCTGCGAGTCAGTGGGCCTCGCCTATGGTAATTATACCCAAGCCGTCAGGAAAACTTCGTCTCTGTGCGGACTTCAAATCAACAGTGAACAGTCAAACAATTGTCGACACTTATCCCCTGCCCAGACCTGAGGAACTGATGGACAAATTAGGACAGTCTCGCTTCTTTTCCAAGATTGATTTAGCAGAGGCATACTTACAGATTCCACTTGATGACGAGTCAAAAAAGTTTTTCGTGATTAATACTCACATGGGCCTTTTTCAATTTCAACGCCTACCCTTTGGCAGTTCTTCCCCTCCCGCTATTTTTCAGCGTTTTTTGGAACAGCTGACAGTTTCTGTACCGTGTTGTTCGAACTATTTAGATGATATTGTGGTATCCGGACGTACAGTTGAAGAACATTTAGCAAACCTGGAGTGCCTTTTCAAAGTTTTGACTGCAGCAGGTCTACGTTGTAATAAAGCAAAGTGTTCGTTTTTTCAAACTGAAATAGAGTACCTAGGCCATGTGATTAATGCCCAAGGAATTCATCCCTTACAGTCACATCTTCGAGCAATCAAAGACTTGCCTCCTCCTAAGAATGTGCATGAATTGCAAGCAGTGATGGGAAAGCTTAACTATTATTTCAGGTTTATTCCCAATGCCTCTCAGATTGCAGCTCCACTGCATCACTTACGTAGGAAGAATGTTCCTTTTGTATGGTCTAAAGATTGTCAGGTTGCCAAAGTCTGCACTACTCAGTGATGCATGTTTGATTCCCTTTGACCCACAGAAGCCTGTAGTGCTAGCAGTCGAATCCTCGTCGTACGGTCTGGGTGCAATATTGTCGCATCGTGTTGGATCTCACGATCGTCCTATTGCCTTTGCATCCAAGTTACTGACGCCAACGCAACAGAATTACATTCAGATAGAAAAGGAGGCCTTAGCAATCATTTACGGCGTCACAAAGTTTCATCATTATCTATATGGCAGAAAATTCTATTTGTTGACAGACCACAAGCCTCTCACGTCGTTGTTCTCACCCACAAAGCCAATTCCGCCACGAAACGGCACAAAAGCTTCAGAGATGGTCCTTGATATTGTCTAATTGTCAGTATGAGATTTTGTACCGACCTACCACTAAACACGCTAACGCGGACACACTTTCCCGACTTCCGGTTGGCCAGGATGTGTCGTTCGATTCTTCAGAAATGGCATGTTGTCAGATAGCCTCCAGAGATGCTTCCGCTGTCGCAGACTTTCCTTTGAACTCTCGTCGGGTTGCACAGGAAACAGCTGCGGATGCAGACCTAAGTGTGGTAGCACGTTTTGTTCGCTCAGGGTGGCCTGCCAGAGCCAAAGACATTGATCGGCCTCTGGTTCGACGTTATTTTGCACAACGTCATGCATTATCTTTAAGTCAGGGTGTACTGTTGTTGCATACAGACAACGACCAAGCAAGAGTGATTGTTCCTCGTTCCCTGCAACGAGAAGTGTTAGGCCTCCTGCATCAAGGACATTGGGGTATTGTTAGGACAAAGCAATTCGCCAGACGTCATTGTACCTGGGTTAGTATGGACGCTCAGATAGAGAGCATGACATCACAGCGTACTGTTTGTACGGAGCATCAGGCGGCTCCTCCACAGCGTTTCTCAGACTGGCCACGCCCCAAGGGACCATGGCAATGTTTACATATTGACTTTGCCGGACCATTCTGGAATACGCGCTGGTTAATTGTTGTAGACGCTTTCAGCAAGTTTCCTTTTGTGATTGCCATGAACTCAACGACGGCGTCTAGTACAATCAGTGCCTTAACATCAGTGTTTTGCATCGAAGGCTTGCCTGAAACTATCGTCAGTGACAATGGACCTCAGTTTGTTAGTGCGGAATTTCAACAGTTTTGTCGTGTGAATGGCATTCAGCATATCACCACCGCACCTTTTCACCCTCAGTCCAATGGTGAAGCAGAACGTTTCGTTCGAACATTCAAGTCTCACATGGAGAAGATGAAAGGTCAGCACTCCAGGCAGCAAGCACTTCAAATTTTCCTGTCTACGTATCGGTGCATGCCACGTGACGGCCCGTCTCCTGCCGAGCTGCTACACGGCCGCCGTCACCGCACTCTCCTTCACCTGCTGCAGCCTCCCACGCACCGAGTCGGTTCGTATGGCGCTACGCGTTTTCAGGTTTCCACGCCGGTGCTGTACAGGGTGTTTGCTGGAAACAAGAAGACATGGTTGCCGGGCACCATTCAACGCGTGCTTGGTCGCAATATGTTTGTTGTACTTTCTTCCACAGGGTCGGAGCTGCGGCGCCACGCAAACCAATTGCGTCTGCATAGGCCGCGCGATCCTGTCTCCGGTTTCTTGATTCCAGACCCAGTTCACCGCCAGGGAGCACAACCACATCGTTCGTCCCCGGACTACGAGATCCCTATGGACGTCGACACACCTCCGACGCAGTCGTCGCCGCCGCTGTCGCCGCCGCAGATGACGGCGTCACCGAGAGAGACTCCGGGACCGTGCGGGCCCCCCCAGCTTGGGCCACGCACCTCAGAAGAAGGTGACCTGCTCCCTCTGGGTGGGGGCGGGCGCCCTTCCCCAGGTTTCGGCAGGTTCCCTGGAGGATCTCAAGGCAGATGCCGGGGCGCGGACGGCGTCTCGATCCCGGCCTCAGCTACGACGCCCGTCCCACCAGTAACGCCCCCGCCCAGGCCCTCCTCCCAGTGCCTTCGCCGTGGCCCTCAGCCCTACGCCACGACAGCGCGGCGGTTTGGGGGGGAGGGGTGTGGTGTCGCACATGTACAAAGTGCGCGCCACCTACTTTCGCCGCGCGCCGCCATGCGCGCACGGCGCGGCGTTCTCACAACGACAGCCACGATCGCCCTCTGCGACAACCCCGCTCGTGGCCACCACGGAAAGACGCCGGGCACTTCGGACTGAGATAGCAACGAGTTAGGACCTTCGTAATCAGATAGGCACCAGTGAAGACTTTGCTATTGTACAGGCACTAGGCAGGCCTCTAACAACTACATATCAACATTCTGCAGTACTATGTAAAAGTTAAGTATTGTTACATTCTGTGCAATATATCTCTTTCTAATTTACTCGAGTATTTATAGTTTCTGGCTGCTCCCCTCCGTACCTGCACCAGCGTGTCGGTCTCATTCCACTCGGTCACCGACACCTACGACGTGGCTGGGACACAAAAGCGGCGACGAAGTTGGGACACGAAACATACGAACATCTTACATAAGCCGAAACCGGAGAGAGAGAGTGACGACGCCACTCCGGTACGTACAAGTCCTCGTGCCAAAGCTCCCAAAGAGCATGGCGGAACATAACATACCCTCGCAAAGAGTCTAGCTACCTGCACGAGGTCGATCGGTGTACACGCGACTAATAGCAGTGTCCCTAATGGGAAGCGGTTGAATGAGGCAGGCGCGGAGCGCACAATAACGCTCCCAGCATTAGCTATTGGAAACAAGGCATGAGCGAATGACACACAGCAGAGCTCCCTGCGGTGAAAAGAGGCAAGCGCAGAACTCCGTAGAAGCGTATCACTTACACACAGGGTAAATACATGGTGGGGAGCATAACTACATCTCAATGCAAGTTAATACTTTCATTATTGAGGGAAAATTCCTAGCAGGAAAAATATATATATAAAAAAATAGATGAAGATTACTTACCAGGCGAAGGAGCACAGGTAGCGATAGTAGCACAAATAAATAAAACACACACACACACAAACACAAACACTAGCTTTCACAGCCTAGCTGCTTCTTCAGGCAGAAGGGAAGGAGAGGGGAAAGGAAATGATGAGGGTTTTAAGGGAGTGGGTAAGGAGCCATTCCAATCCCGGGACAGGAAAGACTTATCTTGGGGGGAAAAAAGGAGGGTAAACAAATACACCCACACCCACACATATACACAAACGCAAACACACCTAGGCAGACATACTGTAGAAATACCTTAACTTATAGTCAAGAAATCAATAAGTTTTTAAATTGAAAATAGAATCTAACAAGTGAAAAGCCTCTATAACTTCAAAGGGAGGTGAGCAAACATTAAAATAAATGAAAAGAGGCAGAGAGCCATCTTTCAACTTCAATGAGGTTTTCCCAGGGTTCTAGCTTGAACAAAGCTCACCATGATTCTGGGCAGCAAGCTCATCTGATTTAATGTCTTTGTGAAGATTAGAGTAGAATATAGGAGAATGAATTTTGGCAGCAATGTGTACAGTTACTCTGGCATAATTTCAACATTTGCGCAGGAGCAATGGCAACTCAACCATGATATAGAGAATAATCATGTCTAGCAACAGTGCTTTCTTCTGTGTTAAATACACATTCTTTCTTATTGTCTAATAATGGTAAGTCCAGGTTGGAATTAACAATATAGTAGAACAGTTTACAACTCACCGCAAAGACATGATGACGACCTGCAACAGGCACATAAAAAAGACACACACATACAACACTTCGGCTATCAGCCAAGACCTTCTTCAGAAAATAGAACATTCACACATTCAAACAATCACACAGGCACACAACACAGTCACACAACTGTCAGCTCTGGCTGCCACTCTTCAAATCACACTCTGCAGTGTAGAAACAGGAAACGGAAGGAGGTATAGAAAGGTTGCATCATGGTGGTGGGGATGGATATAGTACAGCCTTCCAGAGCATGTATGTATTAGATGGGTGGAACATGTTGCAGCTTAAGAATGAAGTGGGGATGTGGGTGAGGGGAGGAAAGTAAGTAAAATAAAATAAATAATAATAATTAAACATATGCTTGCATGTGCACACGCGCGCGCACACACACACACACACACACACACACACACACACACACACACACACACCACTCAAAGTAGGAGATGTTTAGGATATAGAGGTAGGAACTGTTGGGTGTAGAAAAAAAGGAAAATTATTGTAGGTTGAAGCCTGGATAATTTTGGTATCGGACTATGTACTGAAGGGATCTGTGCAGTTCAGAAAAGCTGGTGGTGGGTAAGAGAATCCAGATGGCCCAGATTTTGAAGCAGCCATTCAAGACAAGCATGTGCTCTACTGCATGCTGTGCCACAGGGTGGTTCGCCTCGTTTTTGGCCTCAGTTTGGCGGTGGCCATTCATCCTAATGGACAGCTGGTTAGTGGCACGTCCCTTATCACCCCAGTACTACCCTGGACTTGAAGAACATGGCTGCTTCAGAACCCAGACCATCTGGATCCTCTTACCCACCACCAGCTTTTCTTAACTGCACAGATGGCAGTTATTCTTACACTACCTTCTCCAATCTCGAAATTATCCAGGCCTCCACCTTGAATAACTTTTTTTCGCACTCTATAGTTCCTACTTCTCTGTCATATTTCTCTCCAATTTTGAGCAGTGTGTGTGTGTATGTGTGTGTGTGTGTGTGCGTGCATGCGTGTGCGTGTGTGTGCGTGTATGGGCGCACGCGCGAGCGTGTGTGCATGTTTGCGTGCATTTAATGTTGTGGTCTATTTTTGTTAATTATTGGGAACACTACAATACAGTTGCACTGAAAATAATTTTTTTTTCATTTACCCATATCTTATTCTTAGGATAGAGATATAGGAACTGTTGGGTGTGGAAAAAAAGGAAAATTTATATGTATCTTAGTGAATCGGTAAATAATTGAAACACTATTTCTCCTTTATTCAAATTTGGCTACATCCAACTGATTAACACCGAGTAAAATCAACAGTAACTAACTGGAACTTGTACTGAAACTAACATAAAACTGGAACTAACTTAACATCAATCAGTTGCTTCTATATATACAATCTTGACAATATGATGCATTAATACATTGTTGTTATTGTTTGATCACAATTAGTACTTTTTAATTACTATGAAAGTTGATGGTTACAGTCCAATTTTCTCATTTTGTATAATATGGATATTATTTCTTCCTGAGTTTTTAATTATATATACCAGAAAACACTTAAAATATTCATGTGACATAATATAATTGTGACATTAATAATTATCTGGATAGACATTCAGAAATGTTCATCATCCGCATGAAATTATAGAGAGATGATTTAAAATTACATTTATGATCTTTCCTACATACATTTTGGATTTGAATTAATTTTTTATGGCTTGATTAATTGACACAAGTATCAATTATAACAATGTGGTATTGATACATTTTCTAAATCTTTCCATATTGTTGACTGTTGATTTTTAATTAAACAATGATACTGATGATGAATTATTTAAGTTGATGAGCATTATACTTTTCTTAAACGAAATAGGACATGCTGTTAATAAAAATGTTTGAATTATGTTAGGTCATACAAAAATACAACGATAAAAAAATGAAATGAAGAGAGGACAGAACAATTGGTATCGGGTAGTTACATAAAATTAGGTATTGGGGGGTAGATTAAAGGATGGAATTGTAAGGTATAATTAAATATCTGCTTCTTTCATTGCATTACAACATGCAAGTGCATTTTACTTAAGTATTATTTATTTTAGTTCTATTTTCGTTTTTATTTTATTTATTTTCCTCCCCTCATCCGCCTCCCCACTCCATTCCTAAGCTGCATCTTGTTCCTCCCATCTAATACGTACATGCTCTGCAAGGCTGTGCTGTATCCATCCCCACTACGATGATATAAACTTCCTATTCCCCTGCCATCTACTATTTCCATACCGCATTATTTGAAGTGTGGCAGCTGGAGCTGACGGTTGTGTGACTGTGTTGTGTGCCTGTGTGATTGTGTGAATGTTCTATTTTCTGAGGCCATGGCCAATAGCTGAAGTGTTGTTTGTGTATGTGTGTTTTTTGTGCCTATCACAGCTCATCTTCATGTCTTTGCAGTGAGTTGTAAACTGTTCTCAACTATTTTGTTCTTTCATATTGGAAATATTTGTTTTGAATTTAAGTGCTTCTTGCCAGAAATGGGTAATGAGATTTTGAGCACCTGTATTTGTTAATATACCATTAATGGTACATTGATCCTAAAAATTCTAAATCTGAAAAAAGTCTAAAAACTTAAGACAGTCCTTTTGACTACTAACAAAATGCATCTGCAAAAATTGCATTAATAAATATTCTTCAAAGTGGTGAAACAAGAAGTAAACTTTAAAAATCCATCTTTGGGTCATCTAAAACACTTCATTCACATACAGAACTTCACCTCTGATCATTGTAAATGGATATTTTGCTTTTATTTTTATGAAACTTTATTTTCTAATTGACTGGCATAATTAAAAGTTTTATCAGTATTTTTTGAAATAGATATTTTTGTTGGCCAATGTGTAGTCTAGGACATCATTTGATTAGATGAATGTGGGAAACCAGCCAGTCTCAAATTAGCCGTTACAACTGACTCTTTTTAAAAGAGTGAACCAAAATTTTCTTGTCTCCACTATTTTACATGTTATAATGTATCTGTTCCAGAGGGTCTATTGAATGAAATTTTCATTCTTAAGTACAACTTTCTGACAGATTAAAACTATTAAATTTGGAAGGTAGTAGACGAAATACTGGTGGAAGTAAAGCTGTGGGGACAGGCCATAAGGCTTGCCCAAGTAGCTCAATTAGTAAAGCACTTACTCGTGAAAAGCAGAAGTCCTGGGTTCAAGTCCCAGTCCAGACCTCAGTTTTAATCTGCCAGGAAGTTTCATATCAGTACACACTCCACTGCACATTGAAAATTTCATTCTAGGTCACGTATATTCAATATCTCTAATCTAACCTTTTTATGAGTTGTACTAGTACTGCAAGACTCTCAAGAGAACTTCTGTTAAGTTTGGTTGGTGGTAGATGAGGTAGTGGCAGAGTTAAACTTGTGATGACTAGCCATTAGGCTTGGCTGGATAACTTTATCAGTAGAACACTTGCCCACAATAGGCAAAGGTCTTGGGTTTGAGCACCGGGCCAGCCCACAATTTCAACCTGCCAGGAAGTTTTCCTGATTTCCTAGTTGTGCACTCCATGTGTTCTTAGAATAACCCAATTTCCTCAATAAAGATCTTTATCTTGTTAAAAATGGGCACTTTTCCCTCTCTGTTAGTGCAGCAAATGCTATTTTCTCTTTTTCAGTTGCTAATTTTAGGCTCATTGATGAAGTACAGAGGAACACTCCTATGACATATCAAGTTAATAATCTCCATAACCATCATTTAGAAGCTGAAATATTCTTGAAAAGAGATAGATTGGCTGTCCAGAACTTACCTGAGTTCTGTACTGCTGACAGTCACACAAAAACACGAAAGTAGAAATAAAAAAGGAAAAAAAATTGACACAAGCTTTGGGAAATATTTTCCTTCATCAGGTACAAAAGGAGGTAAGAGGAAGGGAACAGAAGAGAAAGGTTATTCATGACCTAGCCCATTAGGAGATGATGGGTGAATTGTGGAAGTCAGAGATACTGGTTACTGGTGGTGGAGAATGGATTTGGGAATGCGGCAATATGATGCAGACGATGATTTGTTTGCAGACTAGGTATGTGGGATAGTGTCTGTCTGTGAAAGTCCTTATGAGACCTTCAGAATATTGAGAAAAGGACTTCAGATACACCATCCACAGGTGGCTAATCTGTAAGGGAGGGATTTGGTGCATCATCTTCTTAACCACATGAGGCCATGTGAGGAGCAGCTTGAATAAAGAAGCAGTGGCGCCATCAGTATTTATCTGCTGTCAGTAATGGCTTGAGGGACTGATGTCATGCTGATTATATACATCATGGTTCCAGATGGCATATTGTGTTTCCTTGCAGGCAGCCGTTGCTAATTAGAACAGGCCTGGACCTAATCCATTAGCAGTGTTTAATTTGTTTGCCAGCATGATGGGTACTTTATTCTTCTTTTTCTGAATCATGATAAGAGATTAATCAGAAAGAAACAGGATATATCTGCCTTGACTGTGGGACATGGTGATCCAGGAAAAGACATTTCCCATAAATGGATATCTTAAGTTAAAATATATCCTGTTGCACTATGCATTTCCAAATTAACTGTTTAATGCAATAACTGACAATCATACAGAATATAGAAAAGTGTGAGAATTATGTAACAAGTGAAAACTCTGTACTCTGTATGCCATATTCCAAGAGGTAGCAAGTCCTTTCTTGCAGTTAATTTTGTAATATTATTAGAATGGATGTTCATTGTCATACCTAAGTTACTCTACTTGTGTTAACAGATGTTTCATTTTTTATGGTAATGGTTGTTAACTATTTCTTGCAGCATTATAGAATTGTTTCCAAACTGACTCACTTCAGATTTTAATGGTTATCACAAATTAGATGAGTATATCAAAATATTAATTCAAAAGTTAAATCATGGAAGCATATATGTTTTTATTCTGTTCCAGGTCCATGCAATATATATTCATATATATATCTTTCTTGGCTGTATGATTGGATTGACACTATTTGTTGGTGTGGTGATAGCAAATTATTCTGAAAATAAAGGAACTGCTTTGCTTACAGTTGATCAGAGGAGATGGTAATAGTATATGTACTTACGTGGTTTGAAAATTATGCTAGTTTTTCATTAGTATGTCTACTTTCTTATGGGTATATTTCCAATTCAGGTGTGATCTAAAAAAAAGATTGAAAATTGCTCAGCCACTTCATTTACCTCCAAGACCTGATGGAAAGAAGTTTCGAGCATTCATCTATGACATTACACAAAATATCTACTTCAAACGTTTTATTGCTCTTATGGTTCTTCTCAATAGCAGTTTACTATGTGTGTCTGTAAGTATAATTTCATGTTTTTATTTATTGATCATATATTAATCAAAATTCTTGTAGGTAACTGTGACTTTGATTATGTCTATCATGTCTTTTTCATATGAATAGTGGAGAGAAGAAGAAACTCACACAGACCCACTGGCAACAGTTAGCACAGTTCTGACCCTAATTTTTGTGGTTGAGGTTGTGATGAAAAATATTGCCTTCACTCCAAGAGGTTACTGGCAATCTAGAAGAAATCGTTATGATCTCTTAGTTACTGTTCTTGGAGTAATCTGGATGTTCATCAATGCAACTCTTAGGGTAAGAGAATAAAATTTATTTTTTGTAAAATAACATTTCTGAATTGGAAATTGTTTCTTTTATATCACAACAGTTACATGGCAGTTCTCATCTGTAAGAGCTTGCAACAAATAATTTAAGGAAACTTCCATATTTAATTCTTTAGACTGACAGTATACAAGGTTCATACGGCTTTGTTGGTTATTTCATAAAAAGGAAATGCTTCACTGTGCTTTGCGATTTTTGATGTTCTTTTGGTAAAAACTGACACTTCAGTTAGAAAGCCATAAGTGTACTACAACTTCATACATCTCACTCCTGAACAAATCACAAAAACTGTTTATGTAGGTGTAGATTGTAAAAGTATGTTAACTGGAAAACTTAGTATCTGTTGTCATAGTGTGACTGAATATAAACTAATTCGAAAGAATGTGATTGTAGGGTTAGAAAAGATCTCAGTTAAAAATGACAGCTCCCAAAGCAGGAGATGGACATGTAAGTATAAATTGCAGTCAAGAATCACACATCACTCCTGGCCAAGCTGAACTAAGTTAACAATGCTAAAACAACACCAACTGGAATGATGCATTTCCAAGTCAGACTGTCAATAGCATAATGATCTGTTCAAAAAATGAAATGAGAAGATCGACCAAAATACAACTAACATGACAGTATGGCTAAATATCACCTGATATGGCCTTTACACTAATTAACATGCCAATGATCCCCCAACAGCCAAACCATCTCTTCACCTAGCTGCCAGGACCACACTCCAATGGACCCAGCGTTTGTGTGCCCTCTTGCCTGCTGCCAGGATAACTGTACTGGCCACCAGCACCATTTGTCTGCTTTCTCCATTGTCATGGCATCAAAGTACAAATTTTTTTTTCGATGTCCTCTGGTGTCATGGCATCATCATTGGACATGATTACCAGACCCTTCCAGTAATGTGAACATTTGTCCGATAGGGTCGAGGTCTCTGCCTTAACACTCCTAGTACCAGGCCTGTTTTGTGTACCTGTACATAGAAATCAGGCCATTTTACCAATGTTTAAAAAATTCTGCATCAGATATACTGATTGGATTATAACAAATTTAGTTTCATATTGGAGTGGTGATTTTCTGCTTTAACTGGAATACATGGTTTTGAGTAAGGGTTATAGAAATCACTTAGATGTACTTACCAATTTGGGAAAGTCATAGGATGAAGAAAACTTCATTGCGAAATTCAAGTGATCAATACTGACTAATCTTCCTGGGTATTGTGTTCACAGAGGACAGTTAATGTGAAATTCAGTCCAGTCACTGTCTTTTGGTTGTGGCACAGTTGCTGAATTTGACCCAACTGCTTCAACATCACTCTCATCTGCATCTGAAGACAAGCTGTCATCAGTCGTGTTCACTGGAAAGAATATCACATACTATGAAACTACATACATTGTTTACAGAACAAACTCATTCAGCAGAAATGTGGGTACAGAACAATTGCAATCAGTGATATACTGTTGTTAATTAGTGAATAAGTACCTTCAAAACTCCCACTCTATCCAGAATCATCTCAACACCCTCTACCTTATCTGGAGTGTTGCTATCATTTATCAAATCCACAATTTCTGTGTCTGATAAGCAATGATGGAACATGATTACAAATGAAACAGCAATACAGGGTAAAGAATAGGGGAATGAAAAGTTTTCACACAAAATATGATTCTCTAAACAATACTGCTCTTCCATCTGTTGATGCATTTTGTCATTTAACTACTGTAAAATGTTTATCACTGACAAAACCCATTAATGTAACATTGCAATATTTTGCTAAATTAAATTAAATGTAGCAGCCCATAAAATTTACAGACCTGGTGACTTTCGGTAATTTTTGTGCTACCCCAGGGCTGTAAAACTTGCAGGTTTAGAGCTTGGAGTGTTAGAATGTTAAAAGCAAGTCATAGTTGATCTGCTAGAATTGTTACTATTAAGTTTGATCAATGTGTGAGTGTTACAGAGAAGCTTCAAGAATCTGAAGCCTCCTGCAGAACAATTCTACTGCTGCATACATGACTTCTAAAGACCCCAAAGATTAGATAAGAGAAATAAATGCTTGTACAGAGGCATACAGATATTCATTTTCCTCTCTTTTTATTTGGGAGTGGGTCATAAAAGCAAGTGGCTAGTACTGGTATGTGATTTTAATGTTCATGTCCGCAGTTGTAACTACCAGTGCTTAGAGTAGTCCACCTTGTCATGTAAGTTTTTCACTATTTTCCGCAGGCTGATGGACTTGCATCAGAGTAACTGGTTCATTTTCCATTTGTTGCTTTTCCTTCACTGTGGAAGATGAACAGCTACTTGATCATAGGTAATAATTGTGGGTGCAGTGTCATAGCTTATGAGCTCAAAGGTTGCCAGTGTCAGTACTTCTCATAGGCACATAAGCTTGCTCTATAGATGGCACCCGGTTATGTTCATGTCGTAGTCATAATGGGTTCCTTTATCTTGTACCTCTATTGTCACCAACGGTGACCTCAGAAAGTTTCCATCCCTTGTGCTGGACTATCACTGATTGCATCCACCCTGTTTGTCTCCCAAATATATGGAACAAACCAACACACCATTTTAGAAATGCGGTTTGTCACCTGACAGCTGGAGGTAATGCTCAAGAGATCCAAGTGTAAGGGTCTTCACCTGTCTAACTTAAAATATCACTAAGCTCAGAGGCATGCTGTTTAATCAAATTTATTGATAATTATCATAGCCACTGGAACTTTTTAATTTTAAGGATTTTATGGTGGTCATTACTTCTAATCGTGTTGTGAGTGTCATAATCATATTACTGTAGTTATTTGTAATGATGTGTGTGAGATATTCCATGCAGAGAAAAGCAATGAGACAGTAGATAAGCCTTCAAAGTTTTCCTAAATTGCAGGTTATCATCAATAGATTTTATATTTATGGGAAGCTTGTTCAGCAGTTGAAGACCCCTGTGGAATGTTCCCATTTTACATATTTGGGTGGCAGTATGTAACACATGCAAGTTTGATTTTGATATGGTGTTGTGTTCTTGTATTTCTTTATTTTTTTGTGAGCCTGGGTTCAGTTGGCTTTATGTGGTTTTTAAGAAGAAAAGAGTCTAGGGACTTTTTTGTGGCCAATTCTTTCTAATCCTTTGATGAATTTTGTAACTGAAGTGATTCATGTGTGTATGTTACTGTATACAATATTCACAAATGTGAATATTTTGTAGAATCTTACTTTAGTATTAATTATTGTAAATAAGTGTTAAAATAACCTATTATTATTATTATTATTATTATTATTATTGGGGGGGGGGGGCAAAAACCCATTGACGGAGACCAAGAGACGAGAGCAGCAAGCAGGTTCAAAATGATGTAGATTGCAATAGTTATTCAGAATTGAAGAGGCTTGCATGGACTAAAGTAGTGTGAAAACCTGCATCTAGCTAGTCTCAGGACTGAAGAGCATCACAACAATCAATTGTTTTTCTTTCTCTTGATGAATCCTCAAAATCTTTCCTCAGTTGTTGACACTTCTCCATCTGTTAAACTAAATGTACAGATTCATGATGCATACATAAGTTTTAAGAATGTCTTTTATTTGATTTCTCTTTTGTTTCAGAATGATTTATCATACTCAATTGGTTTTATGGTTGTCATTCTTCGATTTTTTACAATAACTGGAAAACATGCAACACTAAAAATGCTGATGCTCACTGTTGGGGTGTCAGTGTGTAAGAGTTTCTTTATCATATTTGGCATGTTTCTTTTAGTATTCTTTTATGCCCTTGCTGGGACCATTCTGTTTGGGACTGTGAAGTATGGAGAAGGCATTGGAAGGTAAGCTTGCACATTTTTATCTCAGAAGCATCCTTAACAGATAATTGTCATTTCAAGTTCATTTTGTAGGATCTACCCTTTTTTTAAATAGATATCTTCCACCAAACTGAAGAATACCTGGAGCTATTTTAGTCCAGTGCCAGCTGTTGCCAGTGTCACATCGTAAACAGCACTAAGTATCTTAATTTAATTTGTGTCAATATTATTTAAGAAAACTACTCCAGTCACTTTTACTTGAAATGATATTTATTCCATGAACAGGTTTTCAAACCTTTTCAGGTTCATCATCAGATGGATCATGTTACAATAACATTTTAAGCGTCATGTTGGATGCTGAATTGCGACTGTATGGCAGGATTTTTGTGGTTAATTTCCATTTCTTGCGTCTTCTTCTGTTTAAGTCACAGTAACACATCACCTTTTCTGTTGGGTTCTAACTGTATTAGAACCCAACAGAAAAAGTGATGTGTTACTGTGACTTAAACAGAAGAAGACGCAAGAAATGGAAATTAACCACAAAAATCCGGCCATACAGTCGCAATCCAGCATCCAACATGACGCTTAAAATGTTATTGTAACATGATCCATCTGATAATGAACCTGAAAAGGTTTGAAAACCGGTTCATGGAATAAATATCATTTAAAGTAAAAGTGACTGGAGCAGTTTTCGTAAATAATATTGAAAATAAGTCACGGGTTCTGAAACATCCGTAATGGATAATCTAAATAATTTGTGTCAAATTTAATTTGCCAGTCTAGTTCTTCATTTTCGTTAGTACTTCTGTTTGGAGAGGTTTATTCCCATGTACTTGGCAGATTAGCATTCAGTCAGTTAGCAGTCAGTTCAGTGCCAGCTGTTGTCGCTGCCCCAACACCCAGAGCACTAAGTATCATAACTTAATTGTGTGAAATTTCATTGCCAGTTAATTTCTTAATTATCGTTAGTGTTTCTGTTTTTAAGAGGTTTCTTCTCACCTACTTGACACATTTTGTTTGTGCTACTGCTTTAAGAGTTTATTCTCGCGTATTTTGATAAATACCGTGTGTATAGTTTTCGTTTGCTGCAAGCTATGTGTCATACTGTCACTTCCTTATTTCATGTTCAGCTTTGAGAAAGCTTATATTCCTGCGCATTTGATAACGGTGTATTCCATAGATATTCTTGTTTATTTTGAAAACTGCTGGACTCAGTTTCGTTGTTTTGACAGTGTACTTACCACTGACCACAGTTCAGTCAGCTGCCAGCCACCTTTATTAAAGTACGAGGCTACTTAAAAGTTGATTATTTAGTTTTCTACTTTCTACAGTTAATTGTATCAATAGGATGCATAGGATGTGTGCCTGCTGAGTGCGGACGCAGTTCGCGAACAGCTGGGCATGCTGTTGGCTACGATCAGCCATCTTCAGGCTGCTGTCTTGGGTTGCAGCGATGGTGGGGAGTCTGGTGTGTCGAGTGGGACACCTCAGGGGTCTCATGCTTCGCTCTCTGTCCCTGCTACTGAGGCACCTTCAGGTGTACCGGACATGGACGAGCCATCCTTTCCACAAGGGGAGTGGCGGGTTGTACGGCATTCACATCGCTCGAGGCGGAAGGCCAATGTGGAGGCTGGACGTCGGTCCACGCCCGTTCGTTCCGTGAGTGGACGTGTGGCCACTCCTTCAGCAGGGTCCGAGCAGGTGCACGGGGGGAGGGGGGGGAGGGGGGGGAGGGGGGGGAGAGGATTATTAGTTATTGGGAGCTCCAATGTTAGGTGCGTGATGTAGCCCCTTAGGCAGATAGCGTCGAGATCCGGAAAGAAGTCCAACGTGCACTTGGTGTGTCTGCCGGGGGCCTCATCCGATATGTGGAGGCGGCCTTGCCGGCGGCTATCAAGGGTGCGAGGTTACGTCGACTGCAAGTCGTGGCTCACTTTGCCACCAATGATGCTTGTTGCTTGGGTTCTGAGGACATCCTCAGGTCCTACGGGTGGCTGGCGGAATTGGTGAAGGCTGCTGCCCTCTCACGCAGGGTGCAAGCAGAGCTGTCGATTTGTAGCATTGTTCCCAGGGTGGATCGGGGTCCTTTGGTTTGGAGCCGAGTGGAGGGTCTGAACCAGAGGCTTCGCTGACTCTGTGACAGTCATGGCTGCAGATTTCTGGATCTGCGTTATCGGGTGGGGAATTGTAGGGTGCCCCTAGAAAGATCAGGGGTGCACTACACTAAGGAAGCGACTACTCAGGTTGCAGAGTACTTGTGGAGTGCACATAGGGGCTTTTTAGGCTAGGTGCTAACTCTGATGAGCTCTCGCGTGTCAACAATCAAACAGCGAATTCAGGCCAAGTTAGGCTCAAAAATTCAAATATCAAAATATTAGCCACGAACTTACAAAGTATGGAAACTGTTGTGCTCAGATAGTTTTAGGCACTGAAAGCTGGCTAAATCATGATGTGGCAAGTTCAGAAATATTTAGCGAGGTCTGAAATGTATCTCGGAAAGATAGATCGAAGTTGAAAGTAACTGTGAAGTTATCTGGGCACGTATAACAGGTATAAAAGAAGTAAAGTTAATAGTTGGGTGTTTTTACCGGCCCCCCAGTGCTGCTGTAGCAGTTTTAGAATCATTCAAGGAAAGTCTACACCAGGTAGTGCATAGGTATCCGGGCCATGTAATATTAGTCAGGGGAGACTTCAAACTTAAGAGTATAGATTGGGACCTCTCTAGTTACATTTCAGGTGGTACAGACAAGCAGTCTTGGGAGCTACTTTTGGACACTTTCTCCGAAAACTGTCTTGAGCAGTTAAACTGGCAACCTACGTGCAATGGAAATATTTTAGACCTTATAGCCACGAACAGACCAGACCTTATTAACAATGTCTGTGTAGAGACTGGAATTAGTGATCATGATATCTTCATAGCGTCGATGGTGACCAAAGTTCATAAACCAATCAAGAAGGCTAGGAGCATGTTTTTGTTGGGAAGAGCTGGTAAGAAATGTTAGGATCAAACTTAGAAAATGAATGGGCATCGTTTAATTCTGGGACTATGGACGTAGAGGAATTGTGGACTAAATTTAAGTGCATTGTAAATAAAGGGTTAGAGAAATATCTGCCAGTAAAGACGATTAAGGATGGAAAAGATCCACTGTAGTATAATAATAATGTTAGAAAGCTGCTGAGAAAGCAAAGACTGTTGCACTCTCGATTCAAAAAAGAACACAAAAATGATGACAGGCAAAAGTTAGTAGAGATTCGTGCATCTATAAAAAGATTGATGCACGAAGCATACAATAATTACCACAGCCATATATTACCAAAAGATCTTTCCGAGAACCAAAAAAAATTCTGGTCCTTTGTAAAATTGATAAGCGGGTCAAAACCCACTGTCCAGTCACTCGTTGATCATTCCGGGGCAGTAATAGAAGAAAGCAAATGGAAAGCTGAAGTTCTAAACTTAACCTTTAAGAAATCTTTCACGCAGGAGGACCGCACAAACTACCATTTGATCAGCGTACTAATTCCGAAATGGAGGACACAGTAATAGGTATTTCCAGTGTAGAGAAGCAGCTGAGAGAGCTAAATACAAAAAAGTCTGCTGGTCCGGAGGGAATACCAGCTTTAATTCAGTGCAAAGTTCCTAGTGATTGGAAAAAAGCGCAGATGACTCCCGTTTATAAGAAAGGAAAGAGAACTGACCCATACAATTACAGACCAATATCATTGACATCAGTTTCATGTAGGATTTTGGAGCATATTCTCAGTTCGAATATAGTAAATTTCCTTGAAACGGAAAAGCTTCTTTCTATGAATCAGCATGGGTTTAGGAAACATTGTTCATGTGAAACTCAGCTTGCCCTTTTCTCACATGACCTCTTGCGAGCCATGGATGAAGGACAACAGGCGGATTGTGTTTTTCTCGACTTCAAAAAGGCGTTCAACGCGGTGCCACACTGCAGACTGCTAACAAAGATATGTGCTTATGGAATAGGTTCACAGATTTGTGCCTGGCTGTAAGACTTCCTAAGTAATAGAACACAGTACGTTGTTTTTGATGGCGAGCTAGGGACTGATGACCCCTTAGTTAAGTCCCATAAGCTTTACAAACATAAAGAATTTGATGGCGAGTGTTCATCAGAGACGAGTGTATCGTAAGGGCGTGCCCCAGGGGAGTGTGATAGGACCGCTATTATTTTCTATCTATATAAATGATGTGATGGACAGAGTAAGTTGTAATTTGCGGCTGTTTGCTGATGATGCTATGGTGTACAGGAGGGTGTCATTTTTAACTGACTGTAATAGCATACAGGATGACTTAGACAAAACTTCTAGTTGTTGCGAAGAATGTCAGCTAGCTCTCAATGTAGAAAAATGTAAGGTGATGCGCATGAGTAGGAAAAACAATCCCATAATGTTCAGATACAGCATTAGTAGTGAGCTTCTTGATGCTGTCGCGTTGTTTAAATATCTAGGCGTAACATTGCAGAGCGATATGAAATGGAATGAACATGTAAGGACAGTTGTGAGTAAGGCAGACAGCCGACTTCGGTTTATTGGGAGAATTTTGGGAAGATGTACTTCACCTGTAAAGGTGACCGCATATAAAATGCTTGTACAACCACGTCTTGAGTATTGCTCAAATGTTTGGGACCCGCAGCAGTTGAGTTTAAAGGAAGACATAGAGGCAGTTCAGAGGCGAGCAGCTAGGTTTGTTACTGGTAGGTTTGACCAATGCGCGAGTGTCACGGAAATGCAACGGCAACTCAATTGGGGATTGCTGGCGGAAAAGACGACGTTCTTTCATGAATTTCTGTTGAGGAAATTTAGAGGGCCGGAATTTGAAGCTGAGTGTAGTACAATCTTGCTGCCGCCTACTTACATTTCGCGTGGTGATCACAAAGACAAGAAAAGAGAAATTAGGGCTCGTACAGAGGCATATAGGCATTCTTGTTTTCCTCGTTCTATTTGGGCGTGGAATAGGGAAGAAAAATGTCTAGTAGTGGTACAGTGTACCCTCCGCACCGAGAATTGCAGAATATGTATGTAGATGTAGATGTCACATGCTCATGATATTCTGTTCAGGAGGGAGCGGATATTTTTAGAGAAAGATATCCATAAATAATTGCAAAGGATAAGAATGGTAGTAGTAGTGTAACGAGTTTATGCTATGAGAGCAATGCCACAAGTAGTATCTACGAGATATCATTACAACCATGTTAACTTGAAAGAGAGTGGAGTTTCTGCTGCGCGCTATTTCAATGTGTCCAGGTGACTGGCTGCATACACGAGTGGAAAGTCAGTGTTGTGCTACCTGTTCATGGAGATACAACGGCAGATACATATAGTGGCTAGCTGCTAACGACAAGGAAGTCTGTGATGTTAAAAATGCTATGTAAAATATTTATTCTTTGATTAGTATGAAAGAAACATTGTTTTATTTTTATAAAAAGAGATTCATTCATTCTGATATCATCATGCTTGAAGCATGTAATATTAAAAACTATCAAAAGTAAGAGTTAAACTAGCAGTGTACTAAGCAGTGAAAAGTTGTGTTCATGTTAATAAGATTTTATTAAAAATATACATCTTAAAAGAAGAGTGGCTTTTGATTTGAAATTGCAAATATGGACTTAGAATTGTAGCCACTTCCCTCCACTAGAAACCTGCAAAGAAGATTGATCCTTTCTGAAGGAGCATGAGTGAGGGGCACTGAATAGCAGGATCCCTCTTCCGAAAATAACAAGAAGAAATTCTCTAAACAAGTGAAAAGGACAGACACATCAAGCCACTCTCACACAACTAAATCCACAAATAAGTATAAGGCATAGTATGAAAGAGATGTCATTTAATAATAATTGTCCATATTAATTTGAGATCAATAGGTTGGGGATTGTCCCAGGGACATTATTCCCTGGTTTCTCGACTATAACTCTGCAGAACCTTACAGAACTATTTAGAAACATTAAATATTGAATGAGATTACTAGTGAGACATTTTTTCTACTGGTCTAGCATTAACTGTGTGATTTAGAAACCCTGTTCATGGGTGCAAATAGTGTGCCACCTCCCCACCCCTCCTGAGCAATTTCCCCGTGGACCAAGCAGGCTTGGGACCACATCCATACTGATTTTGCAAGCCCCTTTTGCATTTGTGATTGGTAGTGATGGAAGAACTGTCAAATTACTATTACACTATTCACATGTTTTCCATTTCAGGAGAATCCCCCAGGCAGGTTTTAGTGTAGGTTTTCATAATCAAATGATGCCACAGTCTATTGTCTCTGACAATGACCCACAGTTTACAATGTTTCTGCTACCCATATCACTTTTCGGTTTGAAAGGAAACAGCCACCAGTTGCACTTCGATTAACTTCTGAAAAATTTCGTCCCCAGTTAAGAGTGAAACAAACATTATGGTATGCACATTAAGATCCAATTAAAATATTGTTTTCCAGACTTGTCCAACAAAATGGCATTGCCTCTGTTTCTAAATACATAAAGGACCATCCCACTGAATGACAGAAGCCCATCAGAGATTTGTGATTAAATCTGCCTTATGCAAGACTTTTTTAAAAATACAAACATGTTCTGGCACTTATTGTGCCATCTTCTGTAGGTTTTGGCTCCACTATCACAAGAAATTTAAGTTGTGTGAGTATGATTGTCTATTTTTTGTGTCTGTCAGTAGCTCTGGTAAGTTGTTCTCTATCCTCTATTAAAGATATAATTCTTTGTATGAATCATTCAGCATAATATCTTGATTGCTCACTTCCATTGAATGTCCTGAATGCTATTTACCCTTTATGGACGTACAGTCCCATTCAAACTCATTTTCCTATTTGTAATCAGTTGCAAACACAGGAGCAGATATCCTTAAACTTTATGGAATTCATCTTTATTCCGTTTCTATGTTAAGCCTATTAGACAAAACTTGTAAAAAAAATAAAAATAGAAAGTCCTTAAAATATTGTGTGTCATGTATAGACACCATTTACTAAAGTAACACATTCCACATCATTGTGAAATGTTGTATATATGATCTATGGAACAAGTATTAATGTAATCTAATCTAAATAGAAATGTTCAATCACTGTAGGATTCTCACTTTTTTCTTTCACTCTAACACTCTATTGGCATGGAATTACAAATGTTATATAACCTTTTGGACAGATCTTATATGCCCTGGCTGGAGTAGGTGCAACATCATATTTCAGTTTTCAAATTTGGCTCTGTTTTTGAACTCTTTGAAATAACATCACACATGCTTTTTACTTGTAAAGCTGAATGAATCCCACAAAAAACTTCAGGAAACCTGTAATACATTATTATATTATTCTTAAATGACCTTTTACATTGTAATTAATAGCAACTTAATTTTTAGTAGCAGTTTTGTTATAGCTGTGAAGTTTAAGTTGTGTAGCATATAAGCAAACCTCTTTTGATGGTGTATTGTGATATACTTCATTGCAGAAAGAATTTTTTTTTAAATATTGTTTAAATGTTTGCAGGATGCAAATCAATTACAAATATTTTTATGTTCTTGTGTGAAATTACTTCATATAAACACAAAATAGATTAAGGAAATAAATAATTTAATAAAAGAAACAGTATTATTATATTAGTTGCATTATATTATTAGAAGTATTCGTACAGAAAGAATGTTTGTGTTAGAGTCCTTCATTATTTTTTTCAGAAGAGCAAATTTTGGATCACCTGTGACTGGTGTGGCAATGTTATTTCGCATTGTCACTGGTGAAGATTGGAACAAAATAATGCATGACTGCATGGTGCAGCCACCATACTGCACACCAGCAGATAATTACTGGGAAACTGACTGTGGAAATTTCACGGCATCTCTGATTTACTTCTGTTCATTCTATGTTATTATCACTTACATTGTTCTTAACTTATTAGTTGGTGGGTAATAGCAGAAATTCTGTACTTCTTTTATTACTATCATAATCTGAATTGCCATACACTTGGGTAACTATTCATCTTTTACAGCCATCATCATGGAAAATTTCTCATTGTTTTATTCAAATGAAGAAGATGCCCTTTTGTCGTATGCTGATATCCGTAATTTTCAGAACACTTGGAATGTGGTTGATATTCACCAAAGAGGTGTTATTCCTGTAAGAAGAGTAAGTTTCCTTCTTTTTGTTTTAGTTATTAAAGCCAAGGTTTATTTGAAGTGTTTTTCTGTGCAGATAACCCTTCAGTTTGTTGCAAGTATTCATATTCAATATTACTACTAATCATTTTTACCAGTATCAGTCCCAAATAAGAGTAAACTTGTAATATCCCCACAAAAAACTGTGTTTTTGATAGTCACATCTGACTGATTCCTGGAATACCTTTGTCCCTTCCAATTGTGCCTTTAGGTTTACTAATTACACTCAATGTGACTACCATAAATAAGTTCTATTTTTTGTCGATTATGAGTAGTTCTCACTAGAAGATCAACTTTGTAGATCAGGGCAATTCAGCAAAGGTGATTGGAAGCATGGAGTGGTGACAAGTAAACAGAATGGCAGGCAGGAGCAGAGGGAAGTGTGCGGCCTGTGCTGACGCCAATTCCAGCCATCAGCGCATACAGACTTGGCAGAAGCAGAGATCAGCTCTAACAGCAGGCCCTCAACAGCACTCTGTTTTAATCCTGAATGGGTGAATCTTTACCTTTTTGCTGAGCACAATGGTCATGTCAAATGTCTAGTGTGGCACATGGTATTAAACCACATAAAGAAATTCAGTTTTAGACATCATTATGTCATGAATTATGTGGCAGAATATGACAAATACGTCGAAGATTAATGAAAGGCAATAACCCTTGAGCTGAAGGCCAGGTTTTCAAATGAAGTAAGTTACCACTTAATAATAAGTTATGTTTGTAATGTGATGACAATTGAAGGAATAAGACAAAATTGCTGCACTTATACAAATATCATGTTCATTTGGAGAAATTGTGGTAGTGATATTAATTCATACAAAAATGTAATATTATTTGCAAGACATTGATCATCCTGGAACAGAGTCTTCTGTGAGAATTAGCTAGGGAATTTCTCATCAGATAGCTAAGCACTTGAATCCATTTGTTGAAGGTGAATTTTTTTAAAGTAATGTCCTGTAATAGAGATGGAAGAGCTGTGCCCTCAACTGGTTTCACAGCTACAGCCTGTGTGACTATCTCGAGCCACTGTAATGCACCAAATTGAAGATTTAGCAGAGGATCTGGAGGCAGTGGCGGCTGGTGGGCTGTTTATTAGGAGGGGCGGCATGTCTCTTCAATTGTACACGACATTTTGTCCCTTCAGAACATTTCTTGAACGGGGAGAACATAGCATTAATTTTATTAGCTAGTCACATAATTTAACCCTTCATCTAACACGACATTTTTTACTTATACCAAAACACCAACAAATTTACGCACAAATATGTAGTTTTGTAATGTGTTCTGCAGGCAATGAAAACTCGTAACTCCATTTTATTAGATTTCATAAGAGACCCAAAAACTGTACCTGAAAATAATATAAAGTGGTCAGAATTAAATTCATTGTATGTGTAACTATATAAGTTAGTGTTCAGAGAACACAAATGCTTCGTCAGCGACAAACATAATATGTTACTAAAATTAGGAAATCGTCACCAACAAATGTAGTAATGAGGTTTTCATTGCCTACCATTGGTATGAAATAAAATCAAAATAGCGTTCTTACCTTATTTAATGTTTGTAGACGTAGTCCAGTTTAACTTCTTCCCTTCAGCAAAATGGTCAATTACATATTCATTAAAATTATGCACATTTAAAAGTGTGTTCTCTATAGAACACACAGCTAACGCATTAAGTCTCTCCCTTTTCGTTGTTTTTCTGGTGAAAGTCTTGATTGTTTTGAGTGTAGAGAAACACCTCTCACTTTTCGCTGTTGTTATTGGTCTTGTACAAATAATACGCATGAGTTTCACTGATTCCGGTAGCACAGTTTCAAAATTATTCTCGTATATACAATTGAGAAGTTTTAAAGCTCCGTTTGCTGTTTGGAAATCATTTCTACTGTAAATGACTGTCAATTCCTGTCGCAGTTCATTTCTGTTTAAGTGAAATATTTTAACTGACGTTTGAAATTCTTTTTCAGGAAATAGTAGCTTACGTTTTGGAAACAAACTGGGTTGCAATAATACAGTTGGTGTCAAGTAATTGATAAATGTGAAACGCCAGTGTTAGCCATACCAAGGTCAGAAACTTCATTTGCAACAGTTTTACGACAGTCTAAAAACGGAATCGTTTTGGGCCGGTGATCTCTTCATTTCCATTCCCGGTTTCCTAATGATGATCGACATCAAGAGTTTCTCGCCAGTTGTACAGCTGACTTGAAATTGGAGACATTCTTAAGGGCTTTCACACTATCAACATCTCTACATTGCAGCTGATTAAATAAAATATCGCAGTGTGGCAAGAGCTTATTGAAAAACTCAAGCCACAAGAGAAACTCTTGGTCGATGATAAGTTTGCCAAGTCTAATTGCTTTCTTAGTTGTTGAATAATCATTGCTGGTATAATCCTCAATTATTCCATGGTATTCAACTTTTTTTTTCCTTGTACTTAAATACGGTGTTCACAATTCATGTTTAAAAATTCCATCTTGTGTCAGCATTTCTTGGAAGATGTTTCTTCACAACATTATCCAGTACGGCAGTTCTTTTCACTGACTTTGAGAAGAAAGTAGAGAATCCCTGTACATTGCTAAAAAATATTCTCAGTTCTTTGTGCTGTGTTGCACAGCGCTCTACAATGAGATTTAGTTGGTGGGTATAACAGCGTACAAAATTTGCTATCTCATACACTGCTTTCACTCTTGCCTGCACCCCAGTGTGCCTGCCACTCATAACCGAAGCTCCGTCATAACTCTGAGCTACCAGTTTTCCTGGAGAGTCGTCAATCTTTAATTTTTTAACCCCCTTGAACACTTCACTACTTATTCCATCAGCTGTGTGATCTTTGAGTGTTACGAAATTTATGAACCTTTCATATACTTTCCTCTGTAATTCTTATCGAATAATAAATACTAGTTGAGACAAGATAGCACAATCTGTCGTTTCATCAACTTCAATAGCGACATGGTCTGTTTCTGACATTTCTTTGGAAATTAACTGATGGCACACAGTATATATAGAGTCCAGCAGTTCGTTTTGAATTGTTTTGAAAAGCCCCCAAAAAAACACAATTATTGGATTTTTCAATATGTCCCTTCAATGTGGAATCCAGTTATGCCATGAGATTGACCAAACCCCGAAAAATACCAGGACTATCTGAAGCATCCGTTTCGTCATGTCCCCTTAGTGCAAGTTCAAATTTCACACAGATCTTGATACAGTCGATCAACTTGCTAAGGATGTAACAATTCTTAAAAACATCTTCATTAAACTTCTTAATCCTGTCTATAAGATGTATCCAGCTGACATATCGACTTTACCAAGCATAACGAATTCAATGTTACTGTTTACATGAAGTTCACTTAATTTATGTTTTTTAGCTTAATCAGCCAAATGTTTCATTCTAAATAGGAAACTAGAAAAACAGTTAGGCAATAACACACTCCTTCACAACAACAACGCTAGTACCACACGCACTGCACCTGTTAGAAACTACCTGACCGGTGGCGGCGGTGCGCCTTTGTATATTTCGCGCCCTTGGGGCGGACGCCGTCCTAAGCGGCCCGGTTCAGCACACTACCCCCACCCAACCTCCAGTACCCCCACTCACCCCAAGCGCCCATTGCCAGCCTTTTCACGCCACGGATGGATCGCGTAGAGTCCGACAGTCAGCCCATTCTGAAAACATTCGCTGACTCTGGCTGACAGACTACCTAGTCTAAAAACATTGATCATTCACTTACACGGGCTGCTGCTGCATGAAAATTATTAGAGTCGATTTGTGATTAACAATTGGTACGTATTCTATGTTGGATATTTTTGGGAGGACGCCGCCCCAGAGTCCTTAAGGAGTAGCCGCCATTGACTGGAGGCTCAGCTGATAATGACTGTAAAAGAAAGTATTGTGTTTTCTTTATCTTTGGATGTCTCTCTCAACTTGTCAAACACAACACAGCTGGTAATTCTTATTAGGGTGGTAAACAAAATGCTTGAAGTTCACGAGGAAATGTTAGATCTCATTCCATTGAAGGACACAGCAATATGCCCCTCAGGGGCTCAGTATTAATTTGCTGAGTACAGGCTTGGCAAACCTGGGGTCCTGAGCTGTGTGCTGTATCGCTCCAACAGTCTGCTACACCATAAGCTCTGTGCGTGCTTCAGCGACCATTGTTTGGCGCGATGGTGGAATGTTATACTTTTCAGAGCCCGGGGATCTTGGCTTAATCACCCGGGTCACGAGAACCGTACAAACCTCTATAAAAAAAAAAAAAATAAAAAAAAATTAAAAAAAAAAAAACCCTCAGTCTCAAGGTGTGCTACCTACCGAGGAGATGGTTGTTGAGGTTGAACAATCGCTAGTGAGCAACCTCTGAGGGATGGACATATAGTTCCCCAGCTGCTCGTGGGACCAGGATGAAACAAGTAATTAATAGCATGGGCGGACATAAAAACGCTGTTTCTAAGCATGGGAAGCAAGATTTTGATGCTACGTATACGACCCTAAGTCGTTCCCT
Source organism: Locusta migratoria (assembly GCA_026315105.1). Lineage (NCBI taxonomy): Eukaryota > Metazoa > Arthropoda > Insecta > Orthoptera > Acrididae > Locusta > Locusta migratoria. Next base: position 783,896,826 of record CM048744.1, read on the forward strand.
TTCCTGGCTAAACCTTGGGAGGAACGCAGGGCCTTAAACCGTTCAGAACCATACTCACTGCAATAACTTGTTTGCTCCCAGACCAATGGCGGCTCTTTCTTGTCCACCAAGCCACAGTTCTTCATTGATCATCTAGAAGACAAGTATGGTGAAGTGGCATCTTTCTCAAAAATAAGAAGTGGGGCTGCATTAATACAGATGGCGTCCCCAGTCCAGTCGAAGGCATTATTGGCCTGCGACAAGCTGGTTGATATTCCCGTCAGTGTCACGCCCCACAAGATTCTCAATATGGTCCAAGGTCTTATCTACCACCGGGTTTTGTTGTCACAGTCTGATGAAGAGTTGCGTTCAAACCTGGAATGCAGAGGTGTTCACTTTGTTAGGCGTATTTACAGGGGACCAAAAGATCACAGGGTTGCCACCGGTGCATTCATCGTGGCCTTCGAATGTGATACATTGCCTGAGAAGGTTAAGGTAATGATCTACCGATGCAATGTCAAGCCGTACTTCCTGCCCCCTATGAGGTCCTTCAGGTGCTGGAAGTTCAGACGTATGTCCTCCCGGTGCACTTCCAGCCCCATCTTCAGGAAATGTGGGCGTCCATCTCATCCGGACGCTCCATGCACACCACCTCCCATCTGTGTGAACTGTAAGCAGCTACATCCACCGTTCTTTCTGGACAGTACAGTTCTACACAAAGAATGAAAAATCATGGAAATCAAGACCTTGGACTGGCTATCGTACAATGAGGCAAGAAAGAAGTATGAGCGGCTCCATCTGGTGAAATTGAATACCTCTTTTGCTGCTGTAACGTTGTCCCCGCACACTATGGGTACGACTTACAACAAGGTGTCGCCTCCTCCGGAGGGACCTAGAGGCCATTAATCTTCCAGTGCCCCTCCGTTGGGCACCACCTGCTTCACTGCTGCTTCCCCACAACCATCGGGGACACCAGTCCCCAACCCCCAGCCAGAAAAGCAGCAGCTTTCCTCTGGCTCCTCTTGTTCGGAAGGGGTCCCTTGGGACACTTCCTTCTGGGGATTCTCAGAGTGCACCAGGGGATCCTAGCCAATAACTGAAGGATCTGAAAACTGCTGGACAAAGAGCTCCCAGCCCTTAACACTAAAGGCCCAGCGAGAGGAAAGGAAGAAGAAGAAGAAGCACAAGAATAAGGAATCTTCAGTGGCTCGAAAGAAATGGTCAATCACATCTTCAGCCTCTGTAGATGAGGTGCAGATCCTCATGTCCCCCAAGGATCTCGCAATACTAGGATCACCAGAACCCATGGTTCTCAATCCTGCAGATTCTACGGAGTTGGCAGCAGGTCCCCCTGTTGAATAACCTCCTTATCTATTACAGTATGGCTGTTCAGTCCAATGCCATATAGATCCTGGCGTGGAATTGCGGAGCTGCAGTTGAGCTGCTGTAATTACTCTGCTGATTCCCTGTGATCTATCTAGCCATGCAGGAAATGTGGTTCCCTGTCGAAAGGACCCCTGTGCTCTGAGGCTATCGGGGCTATTTTGAAAAACCGTACCATCTATGTCAGAGTTTCTGGTGGTGTTTGCGTGTCTCCAGTGCTGCTGTGCCTCTTCAAACACCTCTTAGAGGCATTCGCTGTTAGGCTCCGGGTAGTACAATATTTTACCATCTGATCTGTCTATGTTCCACCAGATGATGCTGTCTCTCCCTTAGACCTCGCTGCCTTGGTTGCTCAACTTCCCCCACACTCTGTGGAGTGACACACAGACCTCGGCTCGGGGTAGAGATGTTGAGTCTCTCCTGTCAGAGCAGAATATCTGCCATCTCATCACTGGTGCTTCTACCCATTTTAGCTTAGCACTTGGTATGTATTCTGCCATAGACCTGTCTGTCTGCAGCCCTAGCCTTCTTCCACACCTAACCTGGAGGTTCCACAATGACCTGTTTGGCAGCAACCATTTTCCTATCTTCCTGTCGCTCCTACAGTGTCCGCCTACCAACTGTCTACCTCGCTGGTCCCTCCGTAGGGCTGACTGGCCAGCTTATTCCTCAGCTGCTGTGATCTCCTCTCCCCTTCTGGCTGATGTTGATGCCACTGTACAGCAGGTAACAGAGGTCATCATTTCTGTTGCCAAAAATCTGTCCCCACCACACTCAGTTTGCTCCATCATAAGTCGGTGCCCTGGTGAACACTGGAGATCGCTGAAGCCATCCGGGAACATCGGTGAGCACTACTGCACCACTGACACCACCCTTCTGTCAAACATCTTGTTGCCTTCAAGTTTCTCTGAGCACGGGCCCCACAAGTGATCCAACAAAGTAAGAGAAACTCCTGAGAGAAGTATGTCGCCTCCATTGGTTCCCGCACTGCTCCTTCACAGGTGTGCTCGCAAGTTTGACTCCTCTTCGGGCACCGCCCACCAGCGGGAATTCCATGCCTCAGCATTCAGGGTATAGTAGCTGAGCACCTGGCAGGCCATTATGCATGCACCTCAGTGACTGCTGCTTATGGTGCACTCTTAAAGAGCGCACGGAGCAAAATCGGATATTCTTTCAAATGTGACACCGGGAAACATACAACGTCCCTTTTACTGAGTGGGAGTTTGAAAGCGCCCTTGCTGCATGCCCAGCCATGTCCCCGGACCCGACCGCATTCACAGTCAGTTCCTCTGACACCTAGCAGTGGACTCTAAGCACCAACTTCTCACCGTGCTCAATCGCCTCTGGGTTGAGGGGTATTCCCATTCCAATGGTGGGATAGCATCATCATCCCAGTGATGAAGCCTGGGCCAGATCCGAAGGTGGCTGATAGTTACCACCTGATCAGTGTCACCAAAGTTCCATGCCAGCAACTTGTACGCATGGTGAGTCGGAGGCTTCTGTGGATCCTCGAGGACAGGGGACTCTTGGTTCCATAATATGGGGGTTTTGTCAGGGCCACTCTGCCATTGATAATCTTGTGTCGCTGGAGTCGTCCATCTTTCTTGGTTTTTACTCGCCACAAACATCTGGTTGCAGTCTTCTTTAACCTCTGGAAGGCTTATGACACCACCTGGCGACATCACATACTGTGTACGACTGGGGCTAACGGGGTCCACTTCCTGTATTTATTATTAAGAAAACAGTGTCCCACAGGGTTCCGTTCTTAGTGTCCCTCTGTTTTTAGTCACCATTAGTGGTCTTGCGGTGGCTGTGGGGTCATCGGTTTCCACATCCTTGTATGCCGATGACTCCTGCATGTATTTTTGCTCCACCAGCATTGGTGTCACTGAACAGTGGTTACAGCTATCCATTCAAAAGGCACAGTCATGGGCGTTTGCCTACTGTTTTCAGTTTCAGCCTTGAAAACCCGGCTAATGCATTTCTGTCGACATCGGACGATACACCCGGAACTGGAACTGTATATGGCTGATGACCTGCTGCATGTCGAAGAGATGCATTGTTTTTTAGGCATGTTGTTTGACGACCATCTGACTTGGGGTTCCACATCTTTGCCAGGTCAAACAAAAGTGCTGGTGACATCTCAACATCCTACTGTGTCTGAGCCACACCATTTTGGGAGTGTCACACCCACACGCAACTTTATAAGGCCCTCATTCGGTCGCGTCTTGACTATGGGTGCATAGTGTATGATTCTGCTGTACCTTCGGCAATGCAGACCTTGGATCCAGTCCTGCATTGTGGTGTCCATCTGGCAATGGGGGCTTTTTGCACAAGCCCTGTGACAAGCCTCCTAGTCGAAGCTGGGATCCTCCCACTGTGGTTCCACAGGCAACACCTATTAGCTTCCTACGTTGACCATGTTCAGGCCTCGCCCTTCCACCCAAACTGCCGGCTCCTTTCTCCAGACCCTGCACTCCCTATCCCTCCATGAAGCCCAGGTCGGGTTACCCAATCTCAGTTCATGTTCATTCCCTTATTTTGTTGCTCACACCTATCCACTCCCTACCACTTTCAAACCCCTCCTTGGTCCATTCCTCGTTTGCAGCTTCATCTGGATCTGTCCCATGCATTGAAGAACTCAGTTTCCCCAATATATCTCCATCGCCAGTTCCTGCAACTCCTCAATTTGTTCCGTGATGCAGAAGGCATTTACACAGATAGTTCCATAGCAGATGGCCATGCTGGGTATGCATATATTCATGACACCCATTGGAGAACAGCATTCTCTGCCGTGTGAGAGTAGCATTTTCGCTGATGAGCTCGTCGCCATTCTCAGGACTCTGGAACACCTCAAAAGCCTGCCCCAGAGGGTCATTTGTCATCTGTACTGACACCCTGAGTGGCTTACAAGCGATCGACCAGTGTTTCTCCCACCACTGATTAGTGCTGTCAATCCAAGTTACTACATACTCTTCCAGCCAATCTGGCCATTCTGTGGTCTTTGTGAGGACCCCGGGCCACATCGGGATACTGGGGAATGAACATGTTGATCAGTTGGCCAAGCAGGCCACTACGGCAACATCTCTCGATATTGGCGTCACGGAACCTGATCTTAAATTGGCGTTGCACCAGAAGGTGCATGAGGCTTGGAGCACCGAATGGGCTATGGCGAGTGCAGCAAATAAGCTTCAGGCAGTGAAACTGTCCACAGCTCTGTGGAAATCTACACTGTGGCCGATAAGTTGAGAATCAGTTTTCCTCTTCCCCTCCGTATTGGGCATACATGATTAACCCATGGCTATCTCCTTCACCGTGAGGCCCAGTCCGTGTGGAGCTGTTTTGACAGTAGTCCATCTTGTGATGGACTGTCCAGTTTTAGTCAACTTGCAGCAGTCTTTTAATATCCCAGACACGCTTCCCTTAGTTTTAGGTGATGACGCCTCCATGGCTAACTCATTTTTAAGTTTTATTTGGACTGCTGTATTTTACAATTCCATCTAGTGGTGGGTGCTATAGCCTAATATTTAAAAAAAATTAAGACTCTTTTATTAATTATCTAGGGGTTTTTAGTGTGTGCAGTATGGCTGGCTCATCCTGAATTTCTTTGCGGGCAGCCAGCCATGGTATTCTGCTGTCCAGTTTTTAAGTCAGTTCCTGACTTGGTTTTTTACCCATGTGTCTTTCTTTTGCGTTGTGAATGACCTGTTCATTCTCTGATGTCCTTTAGTGAGTCTCTATTCACAATGCCTGTTTTTACCTTCTGACAGTGAGCTCTTATCTAGGAATAGGAGACTGATGACCTAGATGTTTAGTCCCCTCAAAACAACAACAATAACAACACAGCAACAGGTCAGGGTATGTTCAATGCACTAGAAGCGGTTATGGAGAAGTTTGGTCTGGCGTAGGAATTACTAACTTCCATAGCAACAGACAGTACTCCTGGCTTAATAGGGCATGTCCAGAGCAAAATGAAGACTCATGATATCCTGGTTATCCCTATACATTGCTCTGAGTGAGGTGGCGCAGCGGTAAGACATTAGACTCACATTTTGGAGGAGAGTGGTTCAAATCCACCTCCAGCCATCCTGATTTAGGTTTTCAGCGATTTCCCTAAATCAATCGAGGTAAATGCCTGGATTGATACCTTTGAAACGGCATGGCCAATTTCCTTCCCATCCTTATTCAAACCACACCCATGAACAACAGACATTGCCAAGGTGGGGTGGCTTGCATGCCTCAACGATGCAGATAGCCATACCATAGGTGCAACCACAGTGGAGGGATATCTGTGGAGAGGCCAGACAAATGTGTGGTTTCTGAAGAGGGGCAGCAGCCTTTTCAGTAGTTACAGGGGCAACAGTCTGGATGATTGACTGAGCTGGCCTTGTAACATCAACTAACATGGCTTTGTCATGCAGTTACTGCAAACAGCTGAAAGCAAGGGGAAACTAAAGTCGTTACTTTTCCCAAGGACATACAGCTCTACTGTATGAATATATGATGATGGCGTCTTCTTGGGTAAAATATTCCAGAGGGAAAATAGTCCTCCATTTGGATCTCTGGACAGGGACCACTCAGGAGGATGTTGTCATCAAGAAAAACAAAACAGGCATTCTATGGGTCCGAGTGTGGAAGTTTCTAACCCTTAATTGCATAGCTAAGCTAGAAAATTTGAAAAGAGAAGTGGCTAGGTTAAAGTTAGATATGGTAGGGATTAGTGAAGTTCGGTGGCAGGATGAACGAGATTTCTGGTCAGGTGAGTACAGGGTTATAAATACAAAATCAGTTGGTGGTCACACAGGAGTAGGTCTGATAATGAATAAGAAAAATAGGAATGCGGGTAAGTTACTATGAACAGCATAGTGAACACATTATCGTAGTAAAGATATACACAAAGCCAACACCGACCACAGTAGTGCAAGTTTATATGTCAACTAGCAGGGCTGATGATGAGGATATCGAAAAAATGTATGAGGAGATAAAAGAAATCATTCAGAAAGTTAAGGGAGACGAAAACTTGATTGTGATGGGGGACTGGAACTCAGTAGTAGGAAAGGGAAGAGAAGGAAATGTAGTAGGTGAATATGGGCTGGGAAAAAGGAATGAAAGAGGAGATCACTTGGTAGAATTTTGCGAAGAGCACAATTTAATGATCACCAACACTTGGTTTAATCACTATGAAAGACGGCTGTATATGTGGAAGAGACCAGGAGACACCTGAAGGTACCAGATTGACTTTATAATGGTAAAGAATAGATTTAGAAACCAGGTTCTAAACTGTAAGACATATCCAGGGGCAGATATAGACTCTGACCATAACTTATTGGTTATAAACGGCAGATTAAAACTTAAGTGACTGTAGAAAGGTAGAAAGGTTAGGAGATGGAACCTGGACAAATTGGAGGAACCAGAGGTGTTTGACAGTTTCAGAGGGAGCATTTGGCAAGGATTAGCTGAAACTTGGGAAAGTAATACAGTGGAAGAAGGATGGGTAACTCTGAAAGATAGGGTAGTGAAAGCAGCAGAGGACCATATATAGGCAGAAGGACAAGGCCTAATAGAAATCTCTGGATGTACTGAATTTAATTGATGAGAGGAGAAAATAAAAAAAATCAGCAAGTAAAACAGGAAAAAGGGAGTACAAACATCTGAAAAATGAGATTGACAGGAAGTGCAGACTGGCTATGCAGGAGTGGCTAGAGGACAAATGCAGAACCATAGAAGAATGCATAACTACGGGAAAGATAGATACCGCCTACAGAAAAATAAGGAAGATATTTGGAGACAAGAAAAACAGCTGTGTGAATATCAAGAACTCAGATGGAAAACCAGTACTAAACAAAGAGGGGAAAGCTGAACTGTGGAAGGTATATATAGAGGGCCTATACAAAGGAAGTAAACTTGAAGGCAGTATTGTAGAAATGGAAGACGAAGTTGAGGAAGATTAGGTAGGAGATATGATACTGCGAGAAGAATTTGACAGAGCGCTGAAGGACTTGAGTCAAAACCACGCCCCTGGAGTAGATGATATTCCGTCTGAACTTCTGATTTCGTTAGGAGAGCCAGTCATGAAAAAATTGTATCTCCTGGTATGCAAGATGTATGAGATAGGAAAAATACCCTCCAACTTCAGGAGGAATATTGTAATTCCAATTCCAAAGAAAGCAAGTGCAGACAAGTGTGAAAATGACAGAACTATCAGTTTAATAAGTCATGGGTGCAAAATACTAACATTAATTATTTACAGATGAATGGAAAAACCTCAGGGAAGATCAGTTTTGATTTAGGAGAAATGTAGGAACAAGGGAGCCAATACTCACATTATGACTTATCTTAGAAGATAGGCTAAGGAAAGGGAAACCTACATTTTTAGCATTTGTCGATTTGGAGAAAGCTTTCGACAATATTGACTGAAATACGCTCTTCCAAATTCTGATGGTATCAGGGGTAAAATATAGGGAGCAAAAAGTTATATTCAATCTATACAGTAACCAGACAGCAGTTATTAGAGTCGAAAGGCAAGAAAGGGACGCAGAGGTTGGGAAGGGAGTCAGACAGGATTGTAGCCTTTTCCCAATGTTGTTCAAACTGTACATTGAGCAGGCAGTGAAGGAATGGAAGGAGAAATTTGGAGAGGGCATTAAAGTGCAGGGAGAAGAAATAAAAACATTGTGGTTTGCTGATGACATAGTAATTCTGTCAGAGACTGCAAAACATCTGGAAGAGATATTGAATGGGATGGAGAGTGTCTTGAAAGGAAGATATAAGATGAACATTAACAAGAGTAAAACGAAGATAATGCAATGCTATGTCAGAAAATCAGGCGATGCTGAAGGAATTAGATTAGGTAATGAGACAATAAAAGTAGTAGATGAATTTTGTTATTTGGGTAGCAAGATAACTTATGATCGCCAAAATAAAGAAGATATAAAATGCAGAATGGCTTTGGGAAGAAAAGTGTTTCTAAAGAAGCAAAGCTTGTTAACATCCAATATTAATTTAAAATTTAGGAAGTCCTTTCTGAAAGCATTTGTCTAGAGTGTAGCATTGTATGGGAGTGAAATGTGGATGATAAGGAATTCAGATAAAAATATGATAGAAGCTTTTGAAATGTGGTGCTACAGACGAATGATGAAAATTAGATGGGTAGATCACGTAACTAATGAGGAGGTGCTTAACCGAATTGAGGAGAAAAGGAGTTTCTTGGCATATCCTGACTAAGAGAAGAGATAGATTGGTTGGACACATTCTGAGACATCAAAGAATTGTCAACTTAGCTTTAGAAGGAAGTGTGTGGGGTAAAAATTTATTTATTTTATTCATTTATTTGTCTGTGCGACAGCTTTAGGCTGTGTAAGGCATGTTCCATATATACATATGTAATATATAAGACATTATTATACAGATTTTTACATTGATATATTACCCATTGATATAAGTAATCTATAGAACATTATAATACTGCCATTTACACCTATCACATTTGCTTTAAGATTTATTAGTTTTACAGCGCATAAAAAATAGTATCTTAAATTACCAAATTATTTGTAGACATACTATGGTAAATACAAAATAGTTTGTAGGTTATTTAGTACATCAAATCATCCTTTGAACTGTTTTGAAATTCAGAAATGTTTTAGAATGCCTATTCTTTCAGCCATTTTTCAGTCTTTATTTTAAAGGTATTAAGTGAGACATGATGTGCCTGTACAGGTAAAGTATTAAATAATTTTATGCCCAGATATTCATAGCTATTCTGTGTTTTCTTTAATCTAGCTGCAGACATATCTATCAATTTCATCTGTCTAGTTTTATATTGGTGTATAGCTTCCCGTAAGGTGTAATTATTTAAGTTTTCTTTAATCTTTAGGAGGCAATGATATATAAAGAGTGATGGGACTGAATATTTTTAATTCCTAAGAAAGTGGTCTGCAGGAAGTTTTAGAGTTTGTTACTCCAGAAATAGATCTGATAACTTTTTTTTGCCAGATGAAAATTTTTTTGGCCCCTACAGAATTACCCCATAGAAGGATGCCCGTAGAGGGAGACTGAGGGACGAATATAGTAAGCAGATTCAAAAGGATGTAGGGTGCCAAACGTAATCTCAGATGAAGAGACTTGCGCAGGACAGGGTAGCGTGAAGAGCTGCATCAAACCCGTCTGCGGACTGAAGACCACAACAACAACCTTATTCAAAAACCTGAGTGTAAGCCCATCTCTTATATCCAAGCTGTCAATGGGACGTGAACCCTAAGCTTCCTTCCTTCCTTTCTTCCTTCCTTCTTATCCATTGCCTGATTCATCAACAAAATTTGTGTTCAAAAAGTGTAAAAGTGAATAATATAATGGAATTCTATGTGAAAATCACTAACTCTATTTGAAGTAAAGGATTCAATCATCACTTGTTCAAAGCATTTCTAGACAATATTGTTGGCAATATGGAGATTTACCTTATCACTGTGAGATATGCTGGCTCAGTCCCACTAAATTCTGGAGCGCTGCATGGAACTGAGACAAGAAATACTGTTATTCATGGAAATGAAGGGTGAAACTGTTCATGAACTGTCAGGTTATAAATGGATTTGTGATTTAGCTTTTTTAACTAATTTCACAAGACATCTTCACGCCTTGTGTGTGTTGGTTCAAGGAAAGGATATTCTCATCATCCATTTCTTTGACAAAATAAAGGCATTTAAGATGAAACTGTCACTCTGGGAAAGGCAGATGGAGGCAAGAAATGTCTCATACTTTCGAAAACTATCAGCATTAAAAAATGTTGACACTGCTGCAAGTTTTGGAGAATATACAGATCTGTCAAGAAAACTGCATACTGAATTCGAAATAAGATTTTTCTGATATCTAATGTTGGAAGCATACTCTGTGGACTTTGATATTGTATTCAACCTCTCCAAATGGAAGTTACAGATCTTCAGTACAATTCAGAACTGAAAGACAGATATCAGAACAGAAAAACATTAGGTGACTTTTACAAACATTTGTTGCAGAAACGTTACCCAAAACTTCATAAGTCATGCAGCATGGATGCTTAGTCTGTTTGGGTCAACGCACAGTTGTGAGCAATTCTTTGACTCCATGAAAATGTGTAAAAGACGACTTCGATGTTCCATTTCAGATTATCATCTGAAATGTGTGTTAAGACTGATCTGTGCTAATCATTCATTCCCAACATTGAAACATGGACCCAAAAAAGGTAATAAATTTAAAAAGCAGCAATAGAAAACAGAGGTTGATTAATTTCATATATTTTTATTGTTATAACATTTCTTGGCTTAGCCTTCCAGTTTGCCAACACCCATTAACTTTCTTGTTTAGTATGTATTTACATTCATTTTTGTCCTTATTTATGTGGTGAACATGTTTTTGTGAATTTGAAAATCTTTTTGTCAGTAAATCTAATGTAATATGCTTTTTCATTAAAAGTTGTACATGTTACATTAGAACTTTGTTTCATTTATACTGTACATTTAGAATGTATTCCCACTCGTTCACCAGAGTAATGATTTATTTGTTACTGTTTACAACACAGAAGACTAAGCTTGCCTTGTACAGCGCTGCTTGGCTCTCGCTGTCAGGCAAATATTTACATCCTCTGTGCTCCTGCAAGCAAAGTAGTGATGGAGCCAGAACAAAGAGTGGAAACACGCTGCTACATAGAGCACTCCATTGAACAGCCCTGTAGTAGATTATTTTATCTCTGAAATATTTTACCCAAGAAGAAACCATCATGTCTTTTAGCAGAGAGCTGTAAGTGCCATGGAAACATAAATTGGTGATTCACCACTGCTTTCAGATCACAGCTCTTCAGTCATGAAACTCATTCTCATCTTATCCCCATTGTCAAGTAACACCACAGTTAATATACCAGTCTCCTTTCTGACAACTGTGACTTCTGGAGGAACAGCTGCCATCTTCTTAGAGAACATAACTGGTTTCTTTCCGTAATCTGAATATTAACTCTGTCATACCGTCAATGAGAACTTAAACTCCAATCTTCTTCCTTCTTTCTTCCACACTCTGTGACACATTAGTGACATACTAGTTTCAGTGACTTCATGGACACCTGCAGTCTTCACTGCAACCCTGAAAAGAGCTCTTACAATACACTACCGATAATAGTGATTTTCCTCATACACTACCACATTTTCCCAGCGAGTAGTGGTAAAGCGTGGCCTCTTAAGAGATATGTCACATTAAAGACAATGCTAAGTTTCACTTTTTCAGCAGTTTATTTTGAACATTCAGTTCCACTTTTGAAATTCCTCTTTGCTCTTCTTTTTGATTTTTTTAATGTACCATATATTATTAATTTTCTAATAGTAATGTATATGGAGGCTTCTGCGGCCATTGTCATTGTCAATAAAATTCTATGTACTTTGGACCGCATCATCAATATATCAGATTTCACTGGTGTTTTGGCCTTAGTTGCAGGTGGCCTTCTTCTGAGTGTCATGTTTACTGCTGTATGTGGGAAAGCTGATAATGTAAATACAAGTTTGTAGTAACTGTTGCCAAGTTGTGATTGGAGATTTCAGTTACAGATGGGAGTGAGGTCCAAAGCCCAGAAGAATTTTAATGACAATTTATAATAGTGGTATTAATATTAATGTGAAATGTGTAAATATGTAGAATTCTGTTGTAGAATTACACAGGGTATTTTTTTAATTTGTTATTATTATTTTTTTCTTTTGCCATATAGTTTATAGATTTCATCACACTTTTTAAAACATCATAATAAACATTTTATTGTATTGACACATTGAATGAGAGTGAAAATTTTCAAAAGAGATTTTATTTGACTAACCAATATTAATTCATACATGGCTAAAACTATTAAACATGAGCTGCCTGTATCTGCTACTTACTTCTATCAACAGAGGAATACAGTTAAAATAAATTGGAAAATCACCTAACAATATCTATTTCTTTATAAATGTCCTCATTAATTGCACACATAATGTGAATAACATTAATTTTCAGGTAAAATTTATCCTGAGATTGCTGAAAGGCCGACTTGAGGTTGATCCACAAAAAGATCGACTCCTCTTCAAGCATATGTGTTATGAATTGGACCGGCTTCACAATGGGGAAGATGTAACTTTCCATGATGTCTTAAAGTAAGAAACCCATTTTGCTTATGAATTAATCACTTTGTTTGCCCATGTTTAATTTTGTTATTTTGTGTGATGATTGTAAAATACTGATGTAAGAAAATATGAAAGTATTGTTTTTAAGAAGCTTGTCTTGTCATACAATATTGTTTTATAATGAAGAAATATATAAAAATTAATGTATGTTTGTTTGTCTTTTACACAAGGTCATACTGTAAATCCAATTGAGCTAAAACTTTTTCATCTTGTTTCTTGCATTCTCACAAAGGTTATAACCATATAAAATTAACTTCGTATGGTGCATGGCAGAGGGTACTTTACGATTAGTTCATTAATTTCTTAACCCTCATGCTGAAATGGCTGAATGGATATGAATGAAATTTCGAACAGAGGTATCTTACACCCAGATTAATACATTGGCTACCTTTCGTAAGCCACTGTATGGCGCATGGCAGCTGAAACCTTACAGAAACATTAGTTACTCTTCACACTTAAATGGCTGGACATGAAATGTGGAATAAAGATAGCTTATTCCCAAATTAATACATGAACTCCTTTTGTAAGTCTCCGTACATGCATGGCGGAGGGTACATTACAAAAACATCCAAATTGTTTGACTGGTCACCATGAAAGTCAGCACATAAATGTATTTTTTCATGAAGAATATTTTTTATAATCTGGAAACTAGTGAATTTAGCATGTTGGAGGGTACCTTGCAACTTTGACACCATTTGGCAAGTAACCATGAAACTTGGCACATATATGTATGTTTTCATATATAGGAGAGAGAGGAGGAGGTGACAGACAGAATGGGGAGGGAGGAGATGGACAGTGAGATGGTAAAGGAGGATATGGACAGAGAGAGGAAGAGTTGGAGAATGAGAGAGGGGAGCTGGTGACAGATATATGAAAGGAGGTAAACAGAGGTAGGGGGAGGAGGAAATCGATAGAGAAATGGACAGGACGAGATGGGGGAAGGAACAGGTAAACAGAGAGGAGGGAAAGGATAAGATGGAATAATTATTTATTTTGTGGCAGCAATGTGCCAGGTAACAGCTAGTGAAGAAGTAAGAGAGATGGTACTTTTTATAAGATATCTCTCTAAACAACCGAGCGAGGTGGCGCAGTGGTAACACACTGGACTCGTATTCGGGAGAGCAGTGGTTCAAATCCACCCCCGGCCATCCAGATTTAGGTTTTCCGTGATTTCCCTAAATCACTCCAGGCAAATGCCGGGATGGTTCCTTTCAAAGGGCACGGCCGATTTCCTTCCCCATCCTTACCCAAAACTCCGAGTGTTAGCTCCGTCTCTAATGACCACGCTGTCGACGGGACGTTAAACCCTAAGCTTCCTTCCTTCCTTCTCTCTAAACAATCCTCATTTATATATTCTCCAATAATCAGTAAAGAGGCTTATATACCCTTGCATATAAAAATAAGATGAAAACATTCTCTTTAATTTGAAGAATAGTTAGAACTATTACCTGAATTCTTGTAATTGAACTTGGATAAAACAGCATATGCATTTGTGTACCTAAATGCCTCATCATTCCTCTTTGAAGTTTGCATTATGTATACTAGAAAAGATAACAAGGATAACAAAGGAATAAATAATTTATCACTGGAGGAATTATTGTGCTTTGGAAACAAAATAATGAATGACAGATGAATAAAATGACATAAGAAGCAAAGTATCACAGGCAAAGAAAGCACTCCTGATCAATAGAAGTCCATTAATATCAAACGTAGGCCATATTTTGAGAAAGGTATTTCTGAGAAAGTACATATGGAAGACAGTACTGCATGGCAATTAATTCTAGGAAATACAGAAAAGAAAAAAATCAAATTGTTTGAATCTGGTGTTACAGAAAAGTTGTTGAAAACTGAGTGGACTGATAAGATAAGAAAAGAGGAGGCCCTTTGTAGAATCAGTGGAGAACGTAATTGGGGGGGGGGGGGGGAGAATAGGAGGTTACGAAGGTTAGGTGGGTGGCGGAAACACACTCTCGGTGGAGTGGGAAGGATGTCATGACGGATGGATGTCATTTCAGAGCAGGATTTAAGGAAGTCGTATCCTTGCTGAAGAGCCACATTTAAAGTCCGCTCCAGTCCCGGAAAGTATCCGGTGACAAGAGGGGCACTTCTGGGGTTCTTCGGTGGAAGGTTCTGGATTTGGAGGGATGAGGAAGTGGCTCTGGCAATTTGCTTCTGTACCAGATAAAGAAGACAGCTGTGGGATGTGAAAGCTGTTATTATGTTATTGGTGTACTGGTTCAGTACACCCATAACCTAATAACAGTTTTCACATCCCGCAGCTATCCTCCTGATCTGGTACAGAAGCAAATTGCCAGAGCCACTTCCTCATCCCTCCAAATCCAGAACCTTCAAGAGAAGAACCCCAGAAGTGCCCCTCTCGTCACCGGATACTTTCCGGGACTGGAATGTGGCTCTCAAACAGGGATACGACTTCCTTAAATCCTGCCCCAAAATGAGATCCACCCTTATGACATCCTTCCCACTCCACTGAGAGTGTCTTTCCACCACCCACCTAACCTTCGTAACCTTCTAGTCCATCCCTATGAAGTCCCCAAATCACCTTCCCTACCCTCTGGCTCCTACGCATGTAACTGCCCCCATTGTAAAACCTGCCCTATAACCCATCCACCACCACTTACTCCAGTCCAGTAACCTGGAAGGTGTACACGATCAAGTGCAGAGCCACTTGCGATAGCACCCACGTGATTGCTTTCTACAAATGTTTACCTTGTTCTCCCCTCCTTCCTTCCTCTTTTCCTGAAGAAGCTACCAGTGATGGTGAAAGCTTCTATGTGTGTTCTTATTTGTATCTGTCGATGAGTCTGTGCTTTGGGCACGTTACCTGATTTTTATTTTTTATATAAATTTATCCCACCAGGAAAGTTTCCTTCTGTAATATATATTATAGAGGAAAAATTTCTAGCAAGAAATAGGAAAAATTCCTAACAGGAAAAATATACGTAAAAAATAGATGAAGTACACTTACCAGGCGAAGGGGCACAGGCAGTAATAGCAACAAATAAACACACACACACACACACACACACAAATGCTAGCATTCGCAGCCTAGCTGCTTCATCAGGCAGAAGGGAAGGAGAGGGAAAAGGAAATGATGAGGGTTTTAAGGAAGGGGGTAAGGAGCCATTCCAATCCCGGGACAGGAAAGACTTACCTTGGGGGAAAAAATGGAGGGTAAATAAATGCACACACACCCACACATTTACACAGACACAAGTACACTTAGGCAGACATACTGTCAAAGGCAGGGCCTTTCTAGCTAAATGGTTGCTGTTGGCTGGAGTCCCTCATGTTAAATACATCGTACAGCATAGCCATGTGGCTATACAGCCCCAATACAAGCACGACAGATTTTAGTTGCTCATTTTACTTTATGTTTGTTACAGTGTCAGACAAATCAATTGGCATGACGGATGTATATCATCTTAGGACTAAATAAACTAAGAAGATGTTAATGTAGTCTGTTGCACATTTATATTACTGTTTAGCAGATGAAGATGCAATTCATAGCTGCTGCTTCTTGACAGTATGTCTGCCTAAGTGTACTTGTGTCTGTGTAAATGTGTGGGTGTGTGTGCATTTATTTTCCCTCCATTTTTCCCCCAAGGTATGTCTTTCCTGTCCCGGGATTGGAATGGCTCCTTACCCCCTTCCTTAAAACCCTCATCATTTCCTTTTCCCTCTCCTTCCCTTCTGCCTGATGAAGCAGCTAGGCTGCGAAAGCTAGCATTTGTGTGTGTGTGTGTGTGTGTGTGTGTGTGTGTGTGTGTCTGTGTGTTTATTTGTTGCTATTACTGCCTGTGCCCCTTCGCCTGGTAAGTGTACTTCATCTATTTTATATATATATATATATATATATATATATATATATATATATAAAATAGAAAACAGATGACTTACCAAAAGGACCGGCTCGTCGATAGAAACAAATAAAATAAATAAAATCACACACAGACACACATACAAGCTTTCACAGCCTAGCTGCTTCGTCAGGCAGAAGGGAAGGAGAGGGCCTTCTGCCTAAGTGTGTTTGGATGTGGATATGTGTGAGTGTGTGTGTATTTGTCTACCTTCCTTTTTGTCCCCTAAGGTAAGTCCTTCCACTCCTGGGATTGGAATGGCTCCTTTTCCACTTCCTTAAAACCCATATCCTTCCCTTTCTCCTCTCCTTCCTCCCTCTTTTTCCCGAAGAAGCCACCACTGGTGGCGAAAGCTCGAATGGTTGTGTGTTTTTGTGTGTGTTTAGTGTTCCTATCGACCAGCCTGTACTTTAGGTAAGTCAAAAATCTTTATTTTATACCATTTTCCTACCTGGAAGGTCTCCTTCTATAATATTATATATAAAAATAGAAAAGAGATGACTTACCAAAAGGACGGCTCGTCGAGAGAAACAAATAAAATCACACACAAACACACATACAAGCTTTTGCCACCACTGGCAGCTTCTTCAGGAAAAAGAGGAAAAAAGGGGAGGAAAAGGGAAGGATATTGGTTTTAAGGAAGTGGAAAAGGAGTCATTCCAATCCCAGGAGTGGAAGGACTTACCTTAGGGGAAAAAAGGAAGGTAAACAAATACACACACACTCAGACATATCGAAACGCAAACACACACACACACATATATATATATATATATATATATATATATATGAAACGATTATTAAGACGAAAAATTCCTAGCAGGAAAAATAAAATATAAAAAATAGATGAAGATTACTCACCAGGCGAAGGAGCACAGGTGTGACAGCATCACAAATAAATAAATGAATACACACACACACACAATCGCAAGCTTTCGCAACCCAGTTGCGTCTTCAGGCAGTAGGGAAGGAGAGGGGAAAAGGAAATGATGAGGGTTTTAAGGAAGGGGGTAAGGAGCCATTCCAATCCCGGGAGAGGAAAGACTTACCTTGGGGGGAAAAATGCCTCAAGTGGTATCTCTGTCTAACTTCTTAACTTCTATAACTTAACTTCTTTGCTTTCTACAGTATGTCTGCCTAGGTGTACTTGTGTCTGTGTGAATGTGTGGGCATGTGTGCATTTGTTTATCCTCCATTTTTCCCCCCAAGGTAAGTCTTTCCTCTCCCGGGATTGGAATGGCTCCTTACCCCCTTCCTTAAAACCCTCATCATTTCCTTTTCCCCTCTCCTTCCCTACTGCCTGAAGACGCAACTGGGTTGCGAAAGCTTGCGATTGTGTGTGTGTGTGTATTCATTTATTTATTTGTGATGCTGTCACACCTGTGCTCCTTCGCCTGGTGAGTAATCTTCATCTATTTTTTATATTTTATATATATATATATATATATATATATATATAGTAGATGAAGTTTACTTACCAGGCAAAGGAGCACAGATAGTGATAGTAACAAAAATAAAACACACACAAATGCAAGCTTTCGCAACCCAGTTGCTTCTTCAGGCAGAAGGGAAGGAGAGGGAAAAGGAAATGATGAGGGTTTTAAGGGAGTGGGTAAGGAGCCATTCCAATCCTGGGAGAGGAAAGACTTACCTTGGGGGAAAAAAAGGAAGGTAAACAAATACACACACACACACACACACACACACAAATGCAAACACACCTAGACAGACATATTGTAGAAAGCAAAGAAGTTGGACAGAGATACCACTTGAGGCAGGGCCTTTCTAGCTAAATGGTTGCTGTTGGCTGGAGTCCCTCATGTTAAATACATAGTACAGCATAGCCATGTGGCTATACAGCCCCAATACAAGCACGACAGATTTTAGTTGCTCATTTTACTTTATGTTTGTTACAGTGTCAGACAAATCAATTGGCATGACGGATGTATATCATCTTAGGACTAAATAAACTAAGAAGATGTTAATGTAGTCTGTTGCACATTTATATTACTGTTTAGCAGATGAAGATGCAATTCATAGCTGCTTCTTCCTTGTGGATACATTTCTTACAACCTACCTTCTTGATTCAGCTAATTCCTTAATAACATATTTTTTCTTCAATAAAAATCAATTAAGTTTGTGGTGAATTTTTGTTTAGAACAAAGCTATTTTATGGTTTCCTTCCCTGCAAACTCTTTTTTCCTGAAAGGTAGCAAGTCCTGCTTCAAAGTAAAACACTTCATTTTTCCATTCTGGCATTGTGATTCAGTTTTACAATTGCCTACTTAACTTTAAGCTGCTGGAAAACTCAGTGATTTATCTGTGGTTTGGCATTTAAATGCAATTTAGTTGCAACATTTTTCATGGCTTGTGGAGTACATCCAAGATTACAGAGTCAACACAAACTGTTACCACATTTGTTAACAATCTTTCTTGTACTTTCACAGCTTCAGACATTTATCTTAATTGTGATTCTTAAGTGGATTTTTCACCTATATGATTGTGTAGAGTGATACAGTCCCGACAGACTGAAGGTTGTGTGTTTTATTCTTGTCAGGTGAATTTAATTTCTAGTTTAGGTACTTGATCAAAATATTTTGATCATTTTTCAGACCACATTTTCAAACTTTCAACTACACTACTCAAAACAATTAGGGGATCAGGTGATATATCACACACAATATACATATACTATTGATAACATAAAAATGAATAGTTACAATCATTTATGGTAATATCTCCCAAACATCATGTAGTTACCTCTTCAAGGAGCAGGAATTTTTAATTTGCTGTTACAATCAAATATTCACTAAAGAAATGCACTATAAATAATACACCATAATTTAAAAACAGCACTTGAGGATAAGTGACATATATTATTGATTATTAAAGCTTTCAATGAACGGAAATGTTATTGAACAGCCTTAGAATCAAAATATGGAGTAAGGATTCCCTAAAAATAGCAAGAGGTTTTTGTATCATATATAGTATATTCTATTTCTGACACATACATTAGAAACTGGCTTATAAAAACAAGGCAAGTACAAAAAATTCCTGAGAAACAGTACTGCTGTGACAAAGTTGGACAGTGTAAGGAGGAAGCATTATATTATGTGCTAGAGCAATCAAAGCTTAAATACTATGGACATATTAAGCAAATGAAGGCGATGAGGATACTTGACAAGCTGCATGAAATGAAATTAGGAGAGAGAGAGAGAGAGAGAGAGAAGTAGCTGAAAGGAAGGGAGGAATGTTGCAAAAGAAAGAAGACTGCACCAAGGTGGGGATGGTGATATAGTGGAAAGACAGATGATGTCGGAAAGACTTGTGTTCCAAGCAGGCTTGGTCAGTGGCTGGAAACTATGCAAGATGATGATTATGAAAGCTGTCAGTGGCTTAAAGAGAAG
This sequence comes from Locusta migratoria, assembly GCA_026315105.1. Lineage (NCBI taxonomy): Eukaryota > Metazoa > Arthropoda > Insecta > Orthoptera > Acrididae > Locusta > Locusta migratoria. The sequence goes on from CM048744.1 coordinate 783,916,641, forward strand.
TACAATATATATAGCATCAAAACATTTGATCATTTCACCCTAAAAACATTAAAGAAATAATTTGAAAAACAACATGCGAACTCCATGGTCCACATTGTCTTGCTCTGACCTAGAAGTTCACAAGCAGACCCTTCACTCCTCCGAGCCCCTTTGGAGGAGGGTTTGCATATGTCTTGTGCATTTGAGGTTACCAAGGCAGCAGGTGGACAGGTTTATGCATGGGGTGTGTTGTTCTCTGTTGACGATTCAGCCCAGTTATCTGCTGAGCCTGTATCTTCAGTGGCAATAATTGCATCTCCAATACTGGGCCTTATACCTTTCATGTTTTTTCATTATGAGATTCAGCATCAGTCAACGGCTCATCACACCAATGCTAACACGTTCTCTCTCCTCCCAACCTAGTCACTGATGGGGAAGAACTTTTGTGGTTGATGAGTCAGCCACGCAGCTCACAGGTAGTGGAGGCCACTGCTGCTGATCCTTTCCTCCGGATGCAGCAGGGCTGGTTGGAACGTCCGCCACAGCAGGCCTCTGACCCACTCTGCAATTATTTTGCAATTTGCCACTGCCTTAGCACATTTGACAGTATTCTACTCCAGTAGAAGGCTCCCACTGAGTAGTGGTTCTGACCTTGTGTGCCACCATATTCTCTGTCTTTTACATTAGGACCACTGGAATGTGTTGAGCTGTAAGGTATTCACCCATTGGCATGTATATTGAACTGGCATTGACGGCATTGCCCACTAGCAGGATGCTCTTATTGTGCTTCTCAACAAGTGGCTGCTTGCTCTTCTCTCTCTTCATGGTCTGCATTGTGGGAGAGACTCCGTGTCCATTTTATGGGGCTCTTCTTGGACAGCTATTGGCTTTTGGTCCTCAAAGCATACTCTAACTTTCCTTTTATGGATCGCCTGGCCTCCATGTCTGTGGCTGTTACTACCTGCTCCCTGTTAAAGATATTTTCTACCGAATGGCTCCTGGCCACGTTGGTGACTGATAACGATCCCCAAGTCACTTCACAACATTTTCAGGACTTCTGTTCTACCCATGGGATTCGCCATGACCTCACCCCACCTTTTCATCCACAGTCTAATGGGGCAGCCGATAGATTTGTATGTACTTTCATGGCACAAATGCAGAAGTATGTTACATGCCTTTCAATGGAGAATGCATGCCTTCATTTCCTTTTGTTGTATCAGTCCACCCCAGTCCAGCCACATAGCCCCACCAAGCTTCTTCACGGCTACCCTCATCAGACACAGTTGTCACTATTTCATACAAGGAACTGCCTCCCATATGTGATGGTTCCAGTTCTGGAGCTGGTGGAGTCACTGGAAGATGGGATGGAGGTAGAGCCTTCCCAGCAGCCTGCATTCTTACCACAGTTTCGGATTCCTTCCCCCCGCCCCTAGGATGGAGGATGTTGTGGAGTAGCAAGTGCAGAATTCAAGTTGCACATGCCAGCATTGTGCATCTGCCTGTGTCATGCTGATAAATAGTCTGTGCACACCAGCCTTGCTCTTTCATCTTGTACTACTGATCACAAAAAAAGTGCTTACTCCAAGTGTCGTTTGTTTTACTTTATAAATGCTTGTGCAACCCTGTCTTGAGTATTCCTCATTTGGGATCCCCACCAGATCATTATAAAGAAGATCTAGAACAATTCAGAGGCGAGCTGCTATGTTTGTTACTGTTAGGTTCGATCAATGGCCAAGTGTTACTGAGATGCTTTGGGAACTCAAATGGGAGTCAAAGGTAGACGCATTCTTTTTGAAAAACACTGTTGAAGAAATGTAATGGGCTGTTATTTGAAGCGGACTGCAGAAAGATTCTCCTGCCAAAAACCTGCATTTCCTGTAAAGACCACAAAGATAAAATCATGGAGATTAGGGCTTGTACAGATGTGTACAAGTATTCGTTTTTCCTCTGTTCTATATGTGAGGGGACCAGGAAAGTTAGTAACTAGTAATAGGTGCCCTCTGCCATGCACCTTTGGGTGGATTGTGGAGATGTATGTAGATGTAGATTAACAGGAAAAGAGAAAGTAACATTGGTACACAAAGTACTCTTCACCACACATTGTGAGGTGGCGTGCAGATTATAGATGCAGGTGTTCATATAGATCCTCTCCTGCCACCTCTTTTTGTCCAATAATAATAATATGGTTTTCTGTTCTGCAGAACCTAATTGAGGAGTAAGACTCCATGGTCATGGAATAAGTCAGTACATGAAGTTTAACACACAAATGGTGATAGAAAAAACTTTAAGTAGTCCTATGTACTTGACAATTTTAAGCCTAAGTAAAAGAATCAATAAAGGAGTGGAAAAAAGAAAAGAAAAAAACAGGAATTAGCTTAATTGTTTAACTTTTCTAGTAGTTCCTTAACAGAATAAAAGGAGTGAGTCAGGAGGTAACTCTTCAATTTAGATTTGAAAGCACGTGAGTTACTATTAAGATTCTTCAGTTCTTGTGGCAGCTTATTGAAAATGGATGCTGCAGAATGCTTCAAACCTATCTGAACAAGTCTGAAGGTGGTGTGATGCAAATGTAGATTCGATTTCTGTCTAGTATTCACTGAGTGAAAGCTGCTAAATCATGCGAATAACCTGATACTATTAACAACAAACAACATTAAAGTAAAAACGTATTGTGACGCCAGTGTCAGAATTCTCAGACTACTGAAAAGGGGTCGACAGAATGTTCAATGAACATATTGCTTGAACCGCACATTTCTGAGTCAAAAATATCCAGTTTGTATCACTTGAGTTACCCCAAAAAATAATGCCGTACATCATAAGTGAATGAAAGTTAGTGTAGAGATTACTTTTCATGTTGAAAAATCTTTATTATTATTACTTTATTACTATTTCTGTGTCGTTTACCAGTCATGACTGGACAGACTGCGTCAATATTATAAACATACATACATACATATACACATATAAAAGAAGAAGAAAAAGAGAAAAAAGTTTACAATTTGGACATATACAACACAAATATTATCATTTTGTCCAGTCACTTTCATCACTGTTGAAAAATTCACCAATTGAGTGTAGTGGGTGCTCTTTCAGGTCCTGTGCAATTTTCCTTTTGAATGGTTCTGGTGGCAGAGATTGCACTTCTTTTGGCAGCGAGTTAAACATTTTCAGTGCAACCATTGGAAAACTGTCTTGTATTCCAGTCATATGACAGCTTGGTATTTCAATGCTCCTCTTGTTACAGGTGTCATGGTTATGTATATCTTGCGTCATGCTGAACTCTCCTTGGTTTTCTTGAGGCATAAAAACTTCCTCCTCTCATTAATAGACCAACTGATCATGACAAAATGCCTACACTTTACTGTTCTAATTAGCATATAAATTTACAAACACAATAATTATGCAACACTATCATAAGAAACAATGATCAGAACAGATAGCAATTCAAATTGGTGAAAGGAACGAGAAACTGGTAAAATGACTCAGGGTTAAATGATAAATGCGAGCTGAATTAAACAGTATTCATTAGCAAAAAGACAAACACCAACTACAATAGTTCAAATACAGGCTACCATACATAACAATAGAAAATTACACATTACCTTAATTTCCATACAAAAATACAATCTGCAGACATGGCTGCGACTCTTCAAATCTGTCTGAAATTTTACTGTTCGAGTTTAACAGACAAACTAACCCCACAGTTTCACGACTACTACTCATCGACTCAACTCTACCATAATCAGACATCGACTCTCCTTCACGAAAGTCACACACCGACCGGCATAAAAACACATACTGGCTGAAGATAATACCTAAACGTTTGAATATTGGCTTGCAGTGGTCCAATATTTTGCTTGATGTAATTATTCAGACAGCCTTTTTTTTGTAGCATTAACACATCTTTACAACCTGCAGCATGTCCCCATAGCAGTAGGCCATAATTAATGTGGCTATGAAATAGCGCATAATACACTGTTACAAGGTATTGGTCAGTTAATGTACCTTTAAACCTTCTCAGAAAGAATATTACACGGGAAAGCTTGGAGCATACATACACTGTGTGTTCATTAAGTTTGTTGTCAATCATGAAGCCTAGAAGTCTAACAGCTTCAATATTCTCGTGACAGCCAATTTTGATAAGGCTGCATATAAGATGTTGTGTTTTTCCTTCATTCAGTTTCATTTTATTTTTGATGAACCATTCTTTTGTGTATTCAAAGAGGTCGTCTGTTCCTTGAAGAGCTTGTGCTGCAGTTTTTCCTTTGGCAAAAAGAGTGGTGTCATCAGCAAACTGTAACATGTGGTTGTTACAGCCCATATCATTAACATATATTAGGAACAGGAGAGGACCTATGAACGACCCTTGGGGTACGCCATGTTCCAACTTTGTTCTTGTGATAAGGCTCCATGTACTAACACCACCTGCTTTCGGTTTTTCAGATAAGATTGGAGAGTTGCCAGAACAGCTCCTCCAACACCATAACAGTTTAATTTATTGAGGGGTATCTTTGGTGAGATGCAGTCAAATGTCTTGCTCAGATCACAGAGTGTTAGTGCCACACTTTCTCTATCTTCAAATATCTGTCTTATCTTTCTAGTCAAGTCCAGTGCTGCCGTAAATGTCGACTTTCCTTGCGAAAACCATGCTGTGTGTCCTGGAAGAGCCTATTTTCTTCAAAATAATTTTGCAACTGATGTTTCATTACAGACTCCATAACTTTAGCCAGGATGGGGATTATTGAAATGGGTCTGTAGCTGGACACTTCACATGGATCACCTTTTTTGTAGACTGGTACTGTCCTTGCCAATTTCAGGAATTCTGGAAAGACACCAGAGGATAAACATCTGTTAATTACTATGGCTAGTGGTTGGGCAAGCTCTGGAATTACTTTCTTTAGCACTGTGCAAGACATGCCATAGATATTTGCACTCTCTGAATGCTTATATGATCTCACTATTTGTATTATGTCCTTAGGGTGCACTTCCTTCCAGTTTACAATTCTGTTACAGCGTTCATTTTTTATATCACTTGTGAGAAGTAAGCTTGAGTCTGGAATTTCACTGACAGTATCCTTCACTATCCTAATGAAGTACTGATTGAAGGCATCGGGACTACAGGAATTTAAGGCAGAAGTAGGCTTCTTCCTGTGCTCATTTACTAGATTCCAAGCTGCTTTACATGGGTTGAGAGCCTCTTTGATGAACTTCTCATTATATTTCTTTTTTTCTTCCTCCACTTCCTTTCTGTAAATTCTCTTAGCTATTCAGTATTTACAATGAAGCAGAGCTTTAGTTGGAAGATCTTTAGCTGTCTTCATACAGTCCCTGAACATCACTACAGTGCCTTTTAATCTGTCTAGCTCAGGAGTATACCACATCTTCGTTGTTATAGGTTTGTCCCTTCCTTTTGATTTGCCTGCAGGATCCTTCTTGTGGATTATTGGAAACAAACCATCAAATTTTGTTTTTAATGTTTGGAACAGACATTCAAATGAGTCACTAGCTCCCAGTTCTGCAAGTTTTTGCTGCCAGTTCACACCAGACCGGACGGTTTTTAGGTCATTTAATCTGTCTTCTTTGATAACCCTTCTACTGAATGTGTAGCTTGAGTGCCATGTGCTTGGTTGTAGTTTATTGTTGCCATTCATACTGATTTCCATTACCAATGCACTGTGGTCTGCAATCATTGGTTCAACTACATTGATATTATAATCCCAGGTATTTAGGTTGGTGATAACTGTTTCTAGACAGGCATCACCTCTTGTTGGGAGTCGGTTTGCTACAAATAGTCCATAGCTGTTTATTAAGTTCATGAAGGCTCTCTCTTTGATACTTCTATCACCTATATGCACGTTGAAGTCAACACATAATGCAGTTTTAGATTTAAGGTGTGTTAGGTAAGACAATCAATTCTCCATTTGTGCAATAAAGTTTTCAAAATTACTGTCTGGTGAGTGGTACACAGAGATAATAATGAGATCAATATTTGTTAAGACTAGTGAAGCCAATTCAAGATCTAGGTCTGTAGAGAAGCTTTTCAGATCTATTTCCTTTACACTAAGATTTTTGTTTGCATACACAGATACACCACCATGAATTTTAGTTGTTCGATACCATGCATTTACCACATTCAAATATTCAATATATCTGTAATAGTCACCTTCTGATTCAGTCAACCAGTGCTCACAGATACGTAAGACATCTGATTTAACATCTTCTACAAAGAATGATAAAAAGTCTATTTTGGTTCTTAAACACTGCACATTGACAAATGCAATAACTAAATGCATATGACGTCATCTCTATTGTTTTTTTCTGTGTAATAATCTGGGGACCTGGTTTTCACTGTCAGGGTCTATTTTATTGGGGCACTGGTCGATCTCTGGAATAAAAAACGCCTGATTACAATGTTCTTTGGCCATATAGCAGTGTCCATTACTTTGTCCTTTAGATGGAAGTCAACACCAATCTTGAAGCTATTGTTCATACCCTTTGTTTCTAGTATCTCAACTTGAAAGTTGCTGTATCCTGGAAAGATTTTCTCTAGAAATTTGATTACTTTTTCAGTTGTTGTACCATTTTTCACTTTTCCTAAATGGAACCATTCTCTTTTCTCTCCATAAGGCATTCCTTGCTCATCACCAGTGGCTATTATCAGATTTTTTCTTCCTGTGGTACTTGAATTTCTAACAGGCACTGTGGCAGAAGCTTGTGGTTGGGCTATTGGTATTTCTTTCTGTACAGTTTTCTGGAGCACAGTTTTGTACAGCATTTTTGGTTGTGCATATGTCTTCTGTGTAATTTCGTGCGTATTGTTGGTTTGTTGTTTTGCTGGAGGGGACGTATTTTGTTTATTCACACTCAAGCAGTTTTCCTGTAATGAACATCATGCCAATTTGTATCTGTATTGGATTTATCTGAAGTATTCAAAGAGTTGTAAGTCCTGTTTTTGAATTAGTAGGCCTATTCACAGATGGATCCTGAGCTACATCATGGACAGTACACTCCATATTATTTATGCTTTTCGACGTGAATCACTTATTTCAGATATTGTTCTAATGGTAAATAGAGTAGAATTTAGTTTTTGAACAAGATTCTGAACATGGGCTTTCCACAACAGCTTACTATCTATCTGAACACCTAGAAATTTGAACTGTTCAGTCTCACTTATCTTGTGTAATCGAAATGCCAGCTTTCCTTAAATTATAAGTTAGAAATTGTAAAAACTGAGTTTTACTGTGATTTAACATCAATTTATTTTCTACAAGCCATGAACGTATCTCTTGAACTGCATTATTTGATACTGTGTCAATATTACAAATAACATCCTTCACTACCCATCCTTCATCCCCTTCTTCATCTATCTTCTCTATTCATGCCCTTCTCTATCCATTTTAATTCCAACATCCATGACCATACAAACCTCTAGTCCCTGCTAAACAGGTTGATGAAGCAGACAGATAATGCCTCAAAACAAATGTCTTGTGAGGCAGCGTACATTTCAGTAGGTCGTAAGCAGTTTCTTGCCCCTGACATATAGGCTATCCTAGCAAGCACCTTAATAAGATTTCCATCACCCAATAATAACGACTTACACAGCACCCATGTGACACCCCATCTAATACCAGCAGTAACTTAGTCAGTTCCTGCTAAATTTTCTTTATGTCTTTGTTCATTCGTAATTTATTTTTCTGGCACTGATGTTCTTCTGATTTAGTTGTTTTTTATCATTACAAATTGAGTAATTTGTATAAAGATTAAATAGAACTGATGATGTGTGAAAGGTTTATCTATCAGTTAATTCTTCTGTTTTAAGTTCACAGCCTTTTCATTGCATCAATTGAGCCAACTATGAAGGTTGCAGTTTTCATTGTGAAGCTACATGGCTAGCAGTATTCTCTTGTGGACAGGACTCTTTTGTTGGATATTTTCTTTGAGTAGTACCTGTGCAATGATTAGGTAGCAACTCACTGTAAAGACAGTTGCTGTGCCACAGAGTAGACAGACATGTAGAAAAGACAATCGCAGCAAAGAAATGTTGCACAAACAGCTGTAGATTGCCACTTGAAAACAATCCTTAAAAAAGTGTTGCTCTGCCAATATCAGAGGGGGAGCCTTTTTTTCCAAATATCTTTTTCTTCTAATTTATGAAGTTACATTAGATGACATAAATACTGGTACTAATAAGCAGTAAAGTAATAGTATATTGCTTCTGCAGCCTTAAAATCAATTTTCTGTATGTTGTATGGCTTTTAGTGATTTTTACTTTGAGTCAAATAACAACTATAATGAATAATTATATGTGGATAGATAGCAACTCACTGTAAAGATAATTGCTGTGCTGCAGACAGACTTACAGAAAAGACAATTACATTCACACAATTTAAATTTATAGCCTCAGCCTTCATCAGAAAAGAGCATACATACATTCACAAAATCACTCAGGCATAACTTATGCACACATGACCACCATCTCTGGCCTGTAACAATCCAACTTGCGAGTTGACATTCCAACCTGGAATTTCTGTTGTTACGAATATAGAAAATATGTTGCCCAGTGATTAAATTCTTACTTTCTTTAATTTTGCTTGTTGGTCACTTGAAAACACACACACATTTCCTGTATGAAATCAAATCCTGTGTGCCTCCCTAATTGTTGTTGTTGAATATTGCAACTCATGTCTATTAAAAATATACCATTTGTTTTTAATATACTTGATAGCAATGTTATATATCTTTTTCATGTATCTAACATTGCCCCCCACCTTTTTTTATTTTTTCAGTATGCTGTCCTACCGGTCAGTGGATATACGAAAAGCTTTGCAGTTAGAAGAGCTGTTAGCTCGTGAAGAATTCGAGTACATCATTGAAGAGGAAGTTGCCAAGCAAACAATAAGAACATGGTTGGAAGGGTGTCTTAAAAAAATTCGTGCTGTTAGTGTAAGGCATATTTATTTCATTTATTTATTGCTTAGTTAGTCTCTCACATTCAGGCATTAAGGCCCACTCCTACATCTGACATCCCATAAGCAAGGCATACCAAAGACATTTACAAGAATAATCTTAACAATAGTAGTAGTAGTAGTACTAAACTTGTCAAAGACCTACTATCCTATACTCGTAGCCTTGGCTGGAGATATCACTTTGCCACGAGGAAAAATAATCCTACTCCTGATGATCCAGTTCCCCAAGACATCACTCAAATTGAACCCTGCCTGGAACAGTTCCGTCCTCCATCACAGCGAGACCCACCCGCTCTCCCTCAAAATCACCCCCTTCAAACCTTCCAGGAATTCCTTACTTCCAACCTTGCCTCTCAGTCCTTCCTGAAAAACCTTAATCCTACTCCCAACATTACCGCAGCTGAATCCCGAGCTATCTGTGATTTGAAGGCTGACCATTCCATCATCATTCTCCCTACCGACAAGGGATCCACGACCGTGGTACTTGATCGGCGGGAGTATGTGGCAGAGGGACTGCGCCAGCTTTCAGACAATACTACCTACAAAGTCTGTCAAGAAGACCCCATTCCTAATGTCCAGGCAGAGATTCAGGGAATTCTCAGATCCTTAGGCCCCCTACAAAACCTTTCACCCGAGTCCATCAAACTCATGACCCCACTGACACCCCGCACCCCTACCTTCTACCTACTTCCCAAGATTCACAAACCTAATCATCCAGGCCGGCCAATTGTGGCCGGTTACCAAGCCCCCACAGAACGAATCTCTGCCTACATAGACCAACACCTTCAACCCATCATGTGCAGTCTCCCATCCTTCATCAAAGACACCAACCACTTCCTCGATCGCCTGAAATCCTTACCCAGCCTGTTACCTCCTGAAACCATCCTTGTAACCATTGAGGCCACCTCCTTATACACAAATATCCCACATGCCCAGGGCCTCGCTGCGATGGAGTATTTCCTTTCACGCCGACCACCCACTTCCCTACCTAAAACCTCTTTCCTTAATACCCTAGCCAGCTTCATCCTAACCCACAACTTCTTCACCTTTGAGGGCCGGACATACCAACAACTAAAGGGAACAGCCATGGGAACCAGGATGGCCCCCTCGTATGCAAACTTATTTATGGGACGCTTAGAGGAAGCCTTCCTGGAAACCCAAGCCTGTCAACCCAAAGTTTGGTACAGATTCATTGACGACATCTTCATGATCTGGACCAACAGTGAAGAAGAACTCCAGAATTTCCTCTCCAACCTCAACTCCTTTGGTACCATCAAATTCACCTGGTCCTACTCCAAATCCCATGCCACTTTCCTTGATGTCGACCTCCATCTGTCCAACGGCCAACTTCACACATCCGTCCACATCAAACCTACCAACAAACAACAGTACCTCCATTATGACAGCTGCCATCCATTCCATATCAAACGTTCCCTTCCCTACAGCTTAGGTCTTCGTGGCAAAAGAGTCTGCTCCAGTCCCGAATCCCTGAACCAGTACACCAATAACCTAATAACAGCCTTCACATCCCGCAGCTATCCTCCTGATCTGGTTCAGAAGCAAATTACCAGAGCCACCTCCTCATTCCTCCAAATCCAGAACCTTCCACCGAAGAATCCCAGAAGTGCCCCTTTTGTCACCGGATACTTTCCGGGACTGGAGCGGACTCTGAATGTGGCTCTCCAGCAGGGATACGACTTCCTTAAGTCCTGCCCTGAAATGAGATCCATCCTTAATGACATCCTCCCCACTCCTCCGAGAGTGTCTTTCCGCCACCCACCTAACCTTCGTAACCTCCTAGTCCATCCCTATGAAACCCCCAAACCACCTTCCCTACCCTCTGGCTCCTACCCATGCAACCGCTCCCATTGTAAAACCTGCCCTATGCACCCTTCCACCACCACTTACTCCAGTCCAGTAACCCGGAAGGTGTACACGATCAAGGGCAGAGCCACTTGCGATAGCACCCACGTGATTTACCAACTAACATGCCTGCACTGTGAAGCGTTCTATGTGGGAATGACCAGCAACAAACTGTCCATTCGCATGAACGGTCACAGGCAGACAGTGTTTGTTGGTAATGAGGATCACCCTGTGGCTAAACATGCCTTGGTGCACGGCCAGCACATCTTGGCGCAGTGTTACACCGTCCGGGTTATCTGGATACTTCCCACCGACACCAACCTTTCAGAACTCCGGAGATGGGAACTTGCCCTTCAGCTTATTCTTTCCTCCCGTTGCCCACCTGGTCTCAATCTCCGCTAACTCAAATTCCCGCCCACTATCTTTAGCATCTTTGCCTGGGTTCTGTGGACAGAGCCTCTGCCTCAATTGGTATCTCTGTCCAACTTCTTTGCTTTTCACAAATGTCTGTCTAGGTGTGCTTGCGTTTCGATATGTCTGAGTGTGTGTGTATTTGTTTACCTTCCTTTTTTTCCCCTAAGGTAAGTCCTTCCACTCCTGGGATTGGAATGACTCCTTTTCCACTTCCTTAAAACCCATATCCTTCCCTTTTCCTCCCCTTTTTTCCTCTTTTTCCTGAAGAAGCTGCCAGTGGTGGCGAAAGCTTGTATGTGTGTTTGTGTGTTATTTTATTTGTTTCTCTCGACGAGCCGGTCCTTTTGGTAAGTCATCTCTTTTCAATTTTTATTTTTATATATAAATGAATGTTTGTCTGTATGTGCTCATAAACCATTCATTCGGTTGCAATGAAACTTTGGTGCATACGCCCATGAAAGTTCCTAACCCAAAAACAAAAGAGCATGACACATAACTCAGGAGATATGACGTCATGAATAATGCCACTGCGTGACAATACCCAGATTTATGCATCAATTATTGGAAATAGGAGTAGTTAGGGACCTGCAACAAAGTTTGCATGTAATTTCGGACATTTATGAAGCATTTTGTAACTGCCCCCCTCCCCCTCTCCCCACAAAATGGAGAGACGAAAAAGAAGTCTTCCACTCACAACAGTTTCACTGTAGATGCCTTAAAACTGTTGTATCAGGCATGACCTTGTATCAAATAACATTAGGATTACAGATTTGCATATTACTATTTATTTTTGTCTGCATGTCTCCCTTAATTCTCTTACATTCAATATTAGGCAATCTGTTTTCTTAATCTCTATCTATATAAAAGCGAAAGGACACTCACTCATTCACTGACTAAACAGGATATCTCGGAAACTACTTCACCTATGAAGTTGAAATTTAGTAGGAATGTAGTTTACAGGCAGAAAACGTAGGCTAGGAAAGTATATATTTTGTGGTAGGTACATTCCAATCTTCATGAAATTTTGCACGCTTCACCTCCAAAACAAGAGGAAGGTTAATGTCTACCGTAAGTTTCATACTATGCATAGGGGAGGATACTTCGCAACATAAAAATAGGTCCCTAAATACCTTGGTCAGGCCATAACTTGAGAACTGCTTGACCAATTTCATGGTTCCTTTTTTTGTTGTTTTCGTTATTCTCAGAACAAGGGTTGTATGAAATAAACCTGGAATATTTGAGAACAACAAAGTGCGTTTTTCAATGTGACCCTGCATTTCTATGGCATAGAAAACTATAGCTTTTTCTGATATTGTGTAATTTTGCACACTTGAGCTTAAAAACAAGAGGAACGTCACTGTCTGTATAAAATTTCATTCGGTGCATGGTGGCAGGTGCTTATGGAGTTTTTACAAAATGCATAGTTTTGCTACAATCTTTACGAATTTTTGTACACATGACCTTTAAACCAAGAGGAAGATTACTGGTTACATAAATGTTTGCATAGTACATGACAGAGGGTATCTTGCAGAAAACTTTACCAAGAGAGGGAAAGGTGAAAACGAACAGAGAGATGGGAGAGAGAGATGTGGATGCAGAAAGAGGGGGAAAGGAGATGTAGACTATGAGAGTCTATGATAAATAAACACCTGGGCAATGCCAGGTATACAGCTAGTAATAATAATAATTATTTTTATTATTATTACAACACAGAGTGTTTAAAATTATATAGATTAGGTTAGCCTATTTGTAGTTCAGTATCATCATAGCTTGAAAGAATAAAGAAAGAAAAATGATGATAATATAAATAGAGAAATCTACTAACAAAAGAGAGGGAAATGTTGTAGGGAAGGAGGAACTGACAAGATTAAGACTAGTATACAAAACAGATGGCTATTGTTTAAATGGTGGACCATTAGTTGTGTTTCGAAGTTTGGAACATATTTGATTTCCCTTACATTTTGATAAATATTATTCCAAAGTCATGTTCCTGATGCAGAAATGTTTTTCAAAACGTGGGAGAACAAGCAAGAATTTTTCTTTGTTGAGAATGATATTTCTACTATGCTCTTCATACTTGAGGATAAATTAGTGTGTGCTCAATAACTGACAAAACGATACAGCAAACTTAGGGCATGATAGTGTCAACAGTTATTGGCACGCAACCATGATAACTGATTGTAGGCTGGATTTATACGATACAGAAAGTGTATATAAGTATTTATCATCAGTTCCAGCCTGTGTGAACTTGTGTACAAAAGTCTTGAAGATTAGCATCACCATACTCAAGTATAGGGAATATTAGTGTCACAACAATCTTTTGAGCTGAAAAAAAAAAAAACTTTGATATATTTCTGTAATGAGTGAAGAGATGTGCACATGTGGCCACTCTTACAGACTGAAGCTATATTTTCAGTTGTTTCTAATTGATAGTCTATAATTATCCCCAAGTTCTTTGCAGAAGAAAATAAGGAACTCTTGCAGTAGCTCATACTGTGATACAGAATGCGTCTCTTGCAGTCTACATCTTCATCTACATGGGATATTCCGCAAGTCACATTTAAGTGACTAACAAAGAATTCATCGAACCACCTTTGTACTATTTTCCACCCATTCCATTCTCAAATAGCATGCGGAAAGAAAGAACACCTGAATCTCTTCATTCGAGCTTTGATTTCTCGTATTTTATTCTGATGATCATTTCTTCTTATGTAAGTGGGAGTCAACAATATATTTTCGCATTCAAAGGAGAATGTTGGCGATTGGAGTTTTGTAAGTAGCCCACACCTGCAGCAATAAACGCCATTGTTGTAATGATTCCCATCCCAGATCTTGTATCATTTCCATGACACTGTTTCCCCCGTATTGTGGCAATACAAAATGAGCTGCCCTTCTGTGGACTCTTTCGATGTCCTTCGTCAAACCCACCTGATAAGGATTCCACACTAGGCAACAATACTCAAAAAAAGGCGTACAAACAGGGTATGCAGTTACTTTAGTAGTTCTGTTGCATCTTTTAAGGGTTCTGCCAATAAAATGCAGTCTCTGGTTCACCTTTCCAATTTAAGTCTGAAGTAATAGTAATTCCTAGGTACCTAGTGTAGTCTATGGCCTTCACTTCTGATTGATCTATCTTGTAAACAAAGTTTAACAGATTTCATTTTGTATTCATGTGGACGGCTTAACACCTCTCATTATTTAGAGTCAATTGCCAATTTTTATACCATAGTGATATCTTATTTAGATCGTTCTGCAGTTGGTTTTGATCTTCACTTCAGATGATTTTACTAGACAGTAAATGATGACGTCATCTGCAAACAATCTAAGAAAGCTGCTCAGATTTTTTCCCAAATCGTTTATGTAAATAAGGAACAGCAGAGGATCAATAACACTACCCTGTGGAACACCCAATATCACCGCTGTTTTAGTCGATGCCTTACCATCAATTACACAAACTGTGTCCTCTCTGACAAGAAATCTCCTACCCAGTCGCAAATTTGGAGTTATATACCATAACCACGTAATTTGATTAAAAGCCATTGTGAGGTACGGTGTCAAATGCCTTCTGGAAATGTAGAAATACGGAATTAATTTGAGAACTGTTGTTGATAGCAGTCATCACTTCATGTGAATAAAGAGCTAGTTGTGTTTCACATGAATGATATTTTCTAAATCTGTGTTGACCTTGGGTCAATAGATCATTCTGTTCAAGATAATTCATAATATTTGAATACAGGATATGTTCCAAAACCCTGCTGCAAATTGACGTCAATGAAATAGGCCTGTAGTTTAGTGGGTTACTCCTACTGCTATTCTTTAATATAGGTGTGACCTGTGCAACTTTCCAGTCTTTTGGTACAGATGCTTCTTTGAGAGAGCGGTTGTATGTGGCTGTTAAGTAAGGAGTGATCGCTTCAGCATAATCAAATAGAAATCTAATGGGTATACAGTCCAGCCCAAAAAACCTTTTTCTTGTTAAGTGATTTAAGTTGCTTCACTACTCAGAGGATATCTATTTAATGTTACTCATTCTGGCCTCTGTTTGTAATTTGAAATCTGGAATATTGGTTTCATCGTCTTTAGTGAATCAGTTTTGAAAATCTGTGTTTAGTAACTCCGCTTTAGTAACACTATCATTGGCAGGATCACCATTACTATCACATGGAGAGGGAGTTGTTTGTGTTTTACCCCTAGTATATTTAATATATGACCAAAGTCTCTTAGGGTTTTCTTTCAAATTTTTGAGAAAGATTTTTGTTGTGAAAAGTAATGTTGACATCTCACATTGAAGTCCTCACTAAATTTCAAACTTCTCTGTAGGATTACCAAGCCTGGGGATTTTGTGTTTGTTTATATTTAGCATGCCTTTTCTGTTGGTTTTGCAACCTGACCTGTTTTGTGTACTAAGGGGGATCCCCACCTTCTTTTATTAATTTATCTGGTATAAAACTGCCAGTTGATGTCAATACCACTGCTTTGAATTGGAGCCAAATCTGGTCTACACTTACATTACTGTTTGAAATGAGTGGAAACTGTCTTTCAATAAGCAATGTATGGTATTTCTATCTGCTTTCCTGAACAAATATACTTTTCATCTATTTTTGTTAACTTTGGAACTTTCAATATTCAATCTCGTTACAACAAATAACAAAGAGAAACATGTGCTGTAGACTTGACAGAGGGTAACTAAGGTAAACTGGTGCTACTAACGTATGAAAACAAAACAAAACAAACAACTAACATGGTAAGGAATGTGCAAAGCTATCAAATTATACTATTTTGTAAAATACATGAGACTGGGCCTACAAAACACAAAAACAAGAAACAAACATAAAAATTTACACTGCACTGCCACTGGTATTTGCTAATTATCTCTGTGACACTTCCGAGCTTACTAAATGAACCTATAACAAAGTATTCTGCTTTTCGTTATAAACCGTAGATAGTACAGATCCCAAACTGTCAATCAATATTTGAGTTTTGATCAGATAAGTGTTTTGTAAGCTACTCCTTTTGTTGATCAGGGGGAGTGGGAGGTTCGACATGTGCAGGTTTAAGTCTGTTGATGAAAACAGTCACATGCAAATTGTTGAGATGGATGACAAAAGTGTTGGGGCCACATTTTAGAACTTTGTAAGGAATAAGGAGGATGGATGGGGGGTCTGACAGAGTAGTCCCGCAGGAAAACATACTCATACGAGAGAAGGTTGTATGGTGCTTTGACAGGGGGAGGGGAGTGGCTGAAAGGAGGCGGAGGTCGGAAGGAAACACAAATGTGCCTTACCCATTCTAAAAAGGACGGGAGGTCACATTTGGCAGGACAGCGGGAAGGGGAGATAAGCACACCAGGCAACTTTAGTGTTTGACCATACACGAACTCTGCTACTGAGCCGTGCAAGTCATCTTTATAGGTTGTTCTCAGACCTAAAAGTACAAGAGGGAGGGCCTCAGTCCAGAGAGAATCATAGCAGCTAAGAGCGGTTTTGAGAGTGCAATGCCACCTCTCTACCAGCCCGTTGCTTTGTGGATGGTAGGCGGTAGTATGTATGTGGTGTATGCCACAAAGTCTGCTTATGTTCTCAAAAAGGGCTGATTCGAATTGACGACCTTGGTCCATAGTGACAATTGCGGGGTATCCAAAGCGGGTGATCCATGAAGAAAGAAAGGCTTGTGCTACAGATTTGGCAGTGATATTGACAAGCGAAGTCGCCTCGACACAACGAGAGGTTCGATCTATGGCAGAGAGGATATAGTGAAAACCCTCGGCGGGTGGGAGAGGACCAGTTAAGTCAATGTGTACGTGCGCTAACCTGCCTTTGGGGAGCGGAAATGAGCCGAGTGGGGGAGAAGTATGTGTAGACACTTTATTGCGCTGGCACGGGACACAAGCGCACACCCAGGCCTGAAAGTCGCACTTCATGTCCCGCCAGATGAATCCGTCAGATACCAACTTAACAGAGGCCTTGATGCCCGGGTGGGCGATGCCGTGGAGGGCATTGAAAGTCTTGGGCTGGAGACAGCGGGGGAGTATCGGGCGGAGAGTATCGGTGCACCACACTTCTCCTGAGACACCGGAGAAGGTGGTGCAAATGAGTTTGAGCGAAGAGCTCGGGTCAGTTAAAAGTTCAGCTATGGCCGGGTCGGAGACCTACAGCTCAGGCAGTTTGGATATATCAATGAGGGAAGAAGTGGAATCGATGCAGGATAGGAAGTTGGCTTCAATGTAGTCTGCGCCTTTTATGTAGCGGATGTCTGTGGTAAATTGGGAGATATAGTCAAAGTAGCGGAAGCGGTGGGGGGGGGGGGGGGGGGGGTCAGCAGGGGGATTCTGAATGGCTGATGTGAGAGTTTTGTGGTCTGTTAAGACAAAGAAAGCTCTGCCATCAACAGAGGCACAGAAGTGCTTGATAGTCTCGTAAACAGCAAGGAGCTCCCCGTCGAAGGCAGAGTACTTTCTTTGAGCATTGGATAGCTTTTATGAAAAGAAATGTAGAGGCAAAGTAGTGCCGTCTATGGTCTGACTAAGAACAGCACCGATGGCAGTGTCACTTGCATCGGTTGTTATGAAAATTTGGGCATCGGGATGAGGATATGCTATGGTCTGTGCATTGGCAAGTAAGTCCTTAAGCAAGTCAGTCATTTCATTGGTCCAGGAAACAGGGCGAGAGCCCGATGTCTGTTTGCCAGCCAAAGCATCTGTGAGCGGCCCTTGTAACTCAGCCACACCGGGCAGGTGACGTCAGTAATAGTTAATGGTTCCTAGAAACCTGCGGATCTCTTTGAATGTGGATGGGGTGGGAGTTACCTAATTTGATTCACATGGTCAGCAGGCGGCAAAATGCCTTTGGCGGAGACAGTAAATCCGAGAAAGAGCACATGAGTTTGCTGTAATTGTAATGGCAGTTTTTTCAACGTCCTCCAGGGCCATGGGAACCTGGTGATAAGCATGTTTGAAGTCTACCACAGAAAACACTGACAGAACTTGAGGGAAGTCTGCAATGTTCGGTATGGGATAATTGTCCATAATCGTCCTAGCATTAAGTCTACGGTAGTCACCATACACACACACACACACACACACACACACACACACACACCATGAGCCATTTATCAACAAGGTGTATAGGCAAAGACCATTTGCTGGCAGAAGGTTCAATAATACCAGTGTTCAATAGTTCGGCAATCTGCTGTTTAACCACTGCAAGCTTTTCCGGGTAGAGGCATTGAGGCTTGCTAGAAATCGGGGGGACCCTCAGTAAGTCTAAGTCTATGCACTGTCCCGTTTGTGACAACAGAGACACGGGCCGGAGTGCTGGATTGTTTTTGATTACTTGCGCATGGCAAAACTAGGTCATGCGGGGCAGGGAGGGGGGGTACCAGCTGGCAAGGCACTGTGAAGCAGCAGCTCAGAAATATTCGAGACAAACGAAGGTTACCGAGCAGTGCAAGAACTACTCGTGGTGGCTGTCGGCGGCCGAGAGGACAGCACAGTGGCTGGTGGACAAGATGGTGGATCAAGAGGCAGGTCAGACAGTTCTGTGGCCTGCGACCGGTGTGTGGTGGCGTGCATGGCTGTGCCGTGGCGGGGCAAGTCGCGTGCTCTGCTAGTGGAGAGGGAGTAGGCAAAATAGTGTCTAGAGCAGTCACCGGCGGCGCATGGCGTGGCACAGCAGAACAAGTATGCGCCGTTGGCATGGGAACCAAGTTTTGTTTACAAACATCTGTGAGTATACTGGACGGAATGACAGATACATTTTTAGCAAAGCGAACCCTACAGGGGCGAGGGGGGGGGGGGTGACAGAGCACTCGAATTGGAGACACTGTCACTAACCTGCTGTGTATTCACTGCTGGCGCAGCAAGTAGTGTCTTTACTGTCTGCAGTGCTGTGGCTAGTTGATTCTCCATGTCAGCAATGCAGCGCGACACCTCCAACTGCTCGGAGCGGGGGTGGACTACTTGTTTCAGTTCATCATTCCATTTGGAGACAACATCACTTAACTTGACAACAGTTTTTAAGCAGTTGTGGATAAGTTCAACATGAGTGTTCGATTTGGCAGAAATGCGATCCAGTGAGGCACACGGAAGATGTGAATTTGCGTCATGACGAAATACTGTGTGGCATACTACTTCCAGAGAGAGTTTGTGATGAGATAAGAAATCGATGCCAATTATAGGTTCACTGATCTTGGCAATGAAGAAAGTCCATTTAAGAGCACAATTAGAGTTTAAATTCACAATATGCTCGACAGAGCCTTAGCACTTGCGATTAGTGTTACTGGCTGCTCGAAGGAGCGGCTGATGTGAACGTAATGGTCCTGTGGCCATAGAAACTGGTAAGACAGACACATCTGCACCCGTGTTGACTAAATTACACTTGTCTGTGACACAGTCCTGAAAATAAAGTAGACCACTTTGCATCAGCGAGCAGCACACGGAATGCACCATGGGCTGGCGCTTGTAATCAGCCGGGCGGAGGGAGGTGCTTACATCCTCCCGCGCGTCTTGTTTGGGTGTGAGCATGGCATATGGCACTGTCGTGCAGCAGTACCATAATGGGCGTGGTAGTAGCAATAGCCGTGATTACTCTGCTGCTGTTGCAGGTGCACTGGCGGCAAGGTGGCGGCAGTTACAAGTGGCATTATCACCTTGTGGATTGGAGGTTGACCTCTCGATGACAGCAGTCGACGCGCTGCATCCGCGAGGCGTAGGCACTCGTCCAAGGCGTCTCCAGACTGAGGCAAGAGTTGCAACCATAGCTCTACTGGCATTATTAGATATCACAGGGGCCAGAGTGTGGCATCAGGAATAACAGAGGAGTCGATCTGAGACCTCAGCAATCACCACAAATCTTACGGCAACTTCTCATCCAGTTTAACTGAGGTGATGAAATCTTGTGCGATCTCTTCAGCAGGATGTGAGAGCCTTTCAAGAAGGATCCATTTTGCAGTGTCATACAGGTTGTCCTGTGGCGGGTTGAGAATCACATTGCCGAGGAGGTTGAGATGATCTTGGAGGCCTGACAAAAGGTCTGCATAGTGTGAAGCATCAATGGTGATACCATGAACTGTGAACAATTGTTCCACCAACGCAAACCATGTTCGTGAATTCTCCCATGAGAAAGCCGGCAGCTGGAGGGTCCGGACAGCACACGGCAAGCTGGCAGGCCAGGGCAGCAGAGGAGGCACTGTTTGTTGTAGCATGAGATCACACGTGAGCGGCACTGTGGGTGCAGAGGCGGTAGAAACACTCGGGAATGGCGTGAAAACACTGAATGTACAAGCCACGCATGCGGAAGCAGACAGCGTAGGTGGCTCCGGCATGGAAGTGGCGTGTCCGGACGCCATTTGTGGCTGTACATTGAACAAAAAGTCATTACACGCACTGTTCAGACACGAAAAATTGCTCAATGGAGCGTCCTGTTCTCCAATATGAATACTGGTAGGGAACAGTTCAAATTGTTGAACACATGGCACAAACACAGAATTGTTCACAGGTTGGACCTTGCATACAACAAAAGGTCCCGCACTGAATTGGCACTCGAAGGAGAGTCAGAAACGTGTCCACTTGCACAAGCACTGAAAGCCGGGGCACAAAATAGTTCTGTGCATGCACACCACTATTCAAACTGAACACCGGTGCGGGAGACGCGGAAGGATACACGAGTGGTTCTGCAGCGGGGCCAGTGTTCAAATTTGAATCACCATGTCCGGCAGAAGTCATGATAGAACCTGGCCATAAATATACATAACCGAAACTGTTCTGGGCACTGAAACTGTTCATGCAAGGCACATTTTGTGAAGTGCTCGGTGTTATATAATCGGTGTCCATTGTCTGAAAACTCATGCTATTGTTTGGCGATGAGCTGAGAGTATCTGGCAAAAAGGCTTGCGCTGAAACTTTAGGCATAGACATCTGAGCACAAGGAGGTGAGAGTGTGAGAGATGGTGTTGATTGTGAAGCTGTGGCAGCACTTGTTGGTAGGCAAAGTGGTGAAGTCGTGGTCGTTGTAACCATCGTACCATTGGTGGCCGTATTTAACGAGAACATACTGGCATGGAAGCGCGAGTTTCACATACAAACACCCTGCGACACTCGAAAACTTCGTGTGGGGTCACCACTATGGGATTTCAGTGGGGTTGTAGCCCCAATAAAAATCTAATTATAATCTGAACTGCACTTTATTGTCTCAACACTTCAAAGACTCAGAGCTGACTGAGTTTACAAGATGTCTGAAGCCGGGAAGCGGCTGGTCAAAGCAGTTAGAACATGGAGAAATGTTTGTTCATGGTGAAAAATCGGTTATCGCTGCCTCATGGAACTCCCAGAGTTTTCTGCTAGTAAAGTAATGGTCCTCTAACAGCCCTGAATTTAGCATTGAAGGAACGTATGTGGTGTAAAAATCATAAAGGGAGACCCCAGAGGCAAATACAGTGAAGAAGTTCAAAAGGGTGAGGTTGCTGTTCTTATTCACAGATGAAGATGCATTAAACTAGTCATTGGACTGATGACCATAACAACAAAAACAACAACTACTAGTAGTAGTAGTAGTAGTAGTAGTAGTAGTACTAGTACTACTACTAGTAGTAGTAGTAGTAGTAGTAGTACTACTACTACTACTACTACTAGTACTACTACTACTACTACTACTACTACTTTAGCATCAGTCACCAGAAATTACTGTCACACCAACAGACATGACATGTTTTATTGTGTTTGCTAGAAAATCATTAAGTCCAGTCATAAATTTGTACAATATTCCACACACTTGTATTTTATTCATTAGGTGACAGTGTGGAGCCATTTTAAATACCTTGCAAAAGTAAAAAACACAACATGTAACTATTAGCCTGTATCTAATGCTTTCTGGGTCTTATGGACTGGGTATCTCATGATTGTACCTTTTGGAACCATGTTGATTCCTACGGAAAAGATTTTTGGTCTTCAGAAAAGTTATAATACTCAGTTATAAAGCAAGTTATGAAATTCTATAACAGACCAATATCAAAAATACAGTTTTGTGCTGTTGTTTCATGACCCTTGTTAAAAATGGGAATTGCCTGAACTTTTTCCATTCTCTTTTCTGAACTATGAAGGAATCATCAATTTAGCATTGAAGGAAAGTATGTGGTGTAAAAATCATAAAGGGAGACCCCAGAGGCAAATACTGTGAAGAAGTTCGAAACGATGTAGGTTGCTGTTCTTATTCACAGATGAAGATGCATTAAAACAGTCATTGGACTGAAGACCATAACAACAAAACAACAACAACTACTACTACTGTAGCATGAGTCACTATAATAATTACATAAATGTTTAATATGCATTAATACAAAAGTATCTTGCAGAAATATTTATAAAATGTTTCCTGACTAAGAAATCCTCCCAAAATAAAAATTAGTGTTGTAACTTTTCTGCTCCAAAACAAAGGATTTATACGAAGGATCATTTATCACTTCCTATCCCCTATCACTTCCTATCCCCTATTGTTCACATTCCTAGGGCAGGGAGTTTACAGTTTCTCAATTATTAACTGAGCAAAACAAGTGATATAATTTGATTTTTATTTTATTTACTCCATAAAGCCTGTTATATTGTTAGATGTGAATGCAGGACAAATCACAACTGCATTTTTTATAAATATGATAATAAACATGATTAGAAAACAACAACTATTTCTGTAGAACAAAATGAATCAGCAAAAAATAATAGTATTTGAGAAAATGTGTAACATGACTTATTTAGACTCATAACAAATCATCACAATTAGTAAATTAACTCACTTATTTTATATTCATAGTGATAAAAGTACTGCTACCTCTGTAGAATGAACTAAAACTGTTGTAAACTAAGTTCATCACAGACTGCTTCATATGATAAAATGTCAAGAAAACTAAATCTTGTATGCAACAGAAGAAATTCTTTTGAAGTGACATTTGTAGTTTTGTTTTGAATTCTCTATATCTTTAGTTGTTGGGTAGCTTATTGTATAATAGCTGCACTTACTGTCTCTCTTCTTAACCATTGAATAATTAATATATATGGCTTTGTGTTCTTCATAGTGATCTCTCAACATCTGATGCTGTCCATGTTCCCAACATATCCTACCAGCCCTAGTAGCAGCACTAATTTATTTTGGTGGTTATTGTACCTGTTGTGGAGAATTACTGCTGTATAACCATTTATGTAATCACAAATGTGTGTACATGTATACAGTTGTGTTGCCATCTGACCTTGTTTCCTAGCTGCTTCATGTTTTCTTTTTTTCACACTGTATATTTTAATTTTCTAGTATGTTGTCATTGAGTTAACTGAATCGGATAAAAACTGTTACAGCATTGTTGTTGTTGTGGTCTTCAGTCCGCAGACTGGTTTGAAGCAGCTCTCCATGTTACCCTGTCCTGTGCAAGTCTCGTCATCTGAGAATATGTTCAGCAACCTACATCCTTTTGAATCTGCTTACTGTATTCGTCCCTCGGTCTCCCTCAATGATTTTTACCCCACATGCTTCCTTCTAATGCTAACTGGACAATTCTTTGATGTCTCAGAATGTGTCCAACCAATCTAACCCTTCTCTTAGTCAGGATATGCCAGAAACTTCTCTCCATGATTTGGTTAAGCACCTCCTCATTAGTTACGTGATCTACCCATCTAATTTTCATCATTCGTCTGTAGCACCACATTTCTAAAGCTTCTATCATCTTTTTATCTGAACTTCTTACTGTCCACATTTCACTCCCATACAGTGCTACACTCCAGACAAATGCTTTCACAAAGGACTTCCTATATTTTAAATTAATATTGGATGTTAACAAGTTTCGCTTCTTTAGAAACGCTTTTCTTCCCAAAGCTATTCTGCATTTTATATCTTCTTTACTTCGGCCATCAGAAGTTATCTTGCTACCAAAATAACAAAATTCATCTACTACTTTGATTGTCTCAGTACCTAATCCAATTCCTTCAGCATCGCCTGATTTTCTAACATAGCATTCCATTATCTTCATTTTACTCTTGTTAATGTTCATCTTATATCTTCCTTTCAAGATACTGTCCATCTCATTCAATAGCTCTTCCAGATCTTTTGCAGTCTCTGAGAGAATTACTATGTCATCAGCAAACCGCAAGGTTTTCATTTCTTCTCCATGCACTTTAATGCCCTCTCAAAATTTCTCCTTTCATTCCTTCACTGCCTGCTCAATGTACAGATTGAACAACATTGGGGAAAGGTTACAACCCTGTGTTACTCCCTTCCCAACCTCTGCGACCCTTTCTTGCCTTTCGACTCTAATAACTGCTGTCTGGTTACTGTATAGATTGAATATAACTTTTTGCTCCCTATATTTTACCCCTGATACCATCAGAATTTGGAAGAGCGTATTCCAGTTAATATTGTCGAAAGCTTTCTCCAAATCGACAAACGCTAAAAATGTAGGTTTCCCTTTCCTTAGCCTATCTTTTAAGAAAAGTCGTAATTTGGGTATTGCCTCCCGTGTTCCTACATTTCTCCTAAACCCAAATCGATCTTCCCCGAGGTTGGATTCCACAAGTTTTTCCATTTGTTTGTAAATAATTCGTGTTAGTATTTTGCACCCATGACTTATTAAACTGATAGTTCTGTAATTTTCACACTTGTCTGCACTTGCTTTCTTTGGAATTGGAATTACAATATTCTTCTTGAAGTTGGAGGGTATTTCCCCTGTTTCATACATCTTGCATTTTTTCACGACTGGCTCTCCTAACAATATCAGAAGTTCAGACGGAATATCATCTACTTCAGGGGTGTTGTTTTGTCTCAAGTCCTTCAGCGCTCTGTCAAATTCTTCTCGCAGTATCATATATCCTATCTCATCTTCCTCCACTTCGTCTTCAATTTCTAGGATACTGCCCTCAAGTTTACTTCCTTTGTATAGGTGCTCTATATATTCCTTCCACAGTTCAGCTTTCCCCTCTTCGTTTAGTACAGGTTTTCTGTCTGAGTTCTTGATATTCATACAGCTGCTTTTCTTTCCTCCAAATATCTCTTTTATTTTCCTGTAGGCGGTATCTACCTTTCCCCTAGTTATGCATTCTTCTGTGGTTCTGCATTTATCCTCTAGCAACTCTTGTTTAGCCAGTCTGCACTTCCTGTCAATCTCATTTTTCAGACGTTTGTACTCCCTTTTTCCTGTTTCACTTGCTGAATTTTTATATGTTCTTCTCTCATCAATTAAGTTCTGTATATCCAGTGTTATCCAGGGATTTCTATTAGGCCTTGTCCTTCTGCCTATATGGTCCTCTGCTGCCTTCACTACCCTATCTCTCAGAGCTACCCATCCTTCTTCTGCTACATTACTTTCCCTGATTCAGCCAATCCTTGCCTAATGCTCCCTCTGAAACTCTCAACCACCTCTGGTTCCTTCAATTTGTCCGGGTTCAATCTCGTAGTCTTTCTACCTTTCTGCAGTCACTTAAGTTTTAATCTGTAGTTCATAACCAATAAGTTATGGTCAGAGTCTATATCTGCCCCTGGATATGTCTTACAGTTTAGAACCTGGTTTCTATATCTATTCCTTACCATTATAAAGTCAATCTGGTACCTTCACGTGTCTCCTGGTCTCTTCCACGTATACAGCCTTCTTTCATGATGATTAAACCAAGTGTTGGTGATCATTAAATTGTGCTCTGTGCAAAATTCTACTAAGCAATCTCCTCTTTCATTCCTTTTTCCCAGTCCATATTCACCTACTACATTTCCTTCTCTTCCCTTTCCTACTACCGAGTTCCAGTCTCCCATCACAATCAAATTTTTGTCTCCCTTAACTTTTTGAATGATTTCTTTTATCTCCTTATACATTTTTTCGATATTCTCGTCATCGGCCGTGCTAGTTGGCATATAAACTTGCACTACTATGGCCAGTGTTGGCTTCGTCTCTATCTTTACTACGATAATACGTTCACTATGCTGTTCATGGTAACTTACCTACATTCCTATTTTCTTATTCATTATCTGACCTACTCCTGCATTACCACCCACTGATTTTGTATTGATAATCCTGTACTCACCTGACCAGAAATCCTGTTCATCCTGCCACCGACTTCACTAATCCCTACCATATCTAACTTTAAACTATTCATTTCTCTTTTCAAATTTTCTAGCTTGCTTATGCGATTAAGGGTTAGAACATTCCACGCTCCAACCCGCAGAATGCCTGTTTTGCTTTTCTTGATGACAACATCCTCCTGAGTAGTACCCGCCCGGAGATCCGAATGGGGGACTATTTTACCTCTGGAATATTTTACCCAAGAAGACGCCATCATCATATAGTCATACAGTAGAGCTGCATGTCCTCGGGAAAAGTAACGACTGCAGTTTCCCCTTCCTTTCAGCCATTCGCAGTAACTACATGGCAAAGCCATGTTAGCTGATGTTGCAAGGCCAGCTCAGTCAATCATCCAGGCTGTTTCCCCTGTAACTACTGAAAAGGCTGCTGCCCCTCTTCAGGAACCACCTGTTTGTCTGGCCTCTTCACAGATACCCCTCCACTGTGGTTGCACTTATGGTACAGCTATATGCATTGTTGAGGCACACAAGCCACCCCACCTCGGCAATGTCTGTGGTTAAGGGGGGTGGTACAGCATGGAGCATCATTTAAATACTTAAAAACACTTGCACACAATGCCCAAATAAATAATTATTAATTTGAGAGGTATAATTTTAAATTAAATATTTGTATGTGTACCGAATACTAATGCTTTATGGGTGATTATTTATTTTCAGAGACAACAGAACAGTCTAATAGCTGGACTAAGAGCCACCAACGAAACAGTTCCAGTACAGGACCACCCTGAAGACAAAATAAAAGAGAACAGTGTTGACAGGGACAGTGAAGGAGATTCAAAGGTAAATTTTCTTTTAACCATGACAGGCTGCGTTATTCATAGAACTTTTAAACTTAAACTTGCAGAGAATTGTTGTAACTAGAAGCTATAAATGTAACCAGAAGTTATCAAAGTTAATTTCTATCTTACACATAGTGATGAGAAATTAAGAAATGAAAAGTCCAGCTTTGAAAGTCTTTAATGTAAGGAGGATAGGTTGCAACTGATGATAAAGATGATCACTGAATCACAGACAAGCATGTTGAAAAGACAATCAGACTCTCATGATTTTTTTGATCATAGCCCTCATCAGAAAAGAGAGCGCACACAAATTCACACAATCACCCAGGCAGAACTTATGCATATGTGTCCACTGTCTCTGAATGCTGTGGCTCGACTGGTACTTAAATAGGGAGGGGAGGCGAGGTTAGGGATAAAATAAACCACTCTGTCTGGCAAAGAGTGTAGATAATGATAGGTGGGAATGTGAGATCTGGCTGGGAATCCAGTGAAAGGATGGAGGGGCGAGGGGTAAAAGGAGAGGAGTAAAGAAGAGAAAAAAGTGGAATAAATAAATAATACAGGTAAAATACTCAAAGAAGAGGGAGAAATTGAGTATGATGGGAATAAGTGGATCAGGAAGAATTTCTTGCTGGATCAACAATTCATGTAGTTCCTCTGTGGTTGTGTATGTGCTCTATTTCTCTAATGAAATTTATGGCCAAAAATTTTAGTTTTGTGCGTCCGGCTGACTTTCCTACGTGCCTGTCAGTGGTTTAATGATTGTGTTTATAAATTAGTTACACAAAAGTAACCTTTAATTGTGAAAAGTGTTGAGTAGGCCTCGCAGTGGCGGAAAGCTACAAGTTGCACAAGGCCAACACACAATAGATAGGTGCTAGGAAGAAGGACGTGGTGGCAGCTAGGTGGAGGTGAAGCTACTGTGTTCTGTAAAAGCTGCATTTATTTGTTACACAAAAGATATTGTTAAATTTGATACATATTTTTTAAGTGATGTCTTCTTGATATTGTTCATGGTGTCTTGAGGCACTTGACATAGTCAAATCTACCTAACAGTACAAAGTCTGGTACTGCTCCACAGTTTGTAAATTGAGCATTGTCACTTGCTAACTATAACGGCTGAAGGAACAGGAGAGAGACTAAATATCCATATCAGTTGATGCAATGGGTATCAATGTCAATTATTTTGCTAAGCAATGAATCCCTCATAATGACTGCACTGTACTCATGAACTATTAGAACTGAGAGGCAAAGTGCAGCACAGCTTGTCCAACCTGGTCTCACGATGGCACTACAGATGCATTACTATGAAGATTGAACTAACTATATGTGGTCAATGACATGTAGTGTCAAGCTGTGATACTACAGAAAAGATAAATAATTTAGAGAAATATTTGATGGAGCACTGACTATAGTGTATTTTTGAGTCTTATTGCTGCCTGTCACTGTTAGTTGCCAATGTTCCACTAGTTGACATGTGTAAATAAGTTATTGTAACAGTCATCATGTGCAAAGCATGTGCTATGTTGTTCATGGTTTCATGGATCCAAACTGCTGCAGTTCAGAGACAATTCAGGACTAAATACTGTAAGCCACCACTTAGAAACAAAATGTCATCAATTGGTACAATCATTAAACTGCATCAAGATTTACCATTTTTCTATTTTGTCAAGTCAACTGTAACAGACATGCTTTTACATTATCTAATGCTTTGATTCCGGTAAAGTGTGCCAAAGAACTTACTTTCCAACAAGAACGTGCACCACTGCATTATCAGTGTGTAATTATTGCATGTCCTTGTAGGAATGTCTTGAAATGGCTTGGATGTGATGCAACAATATTCCGGCCACCATTATCATCAGTCGAATGAACTTCTATGTATGGGTTTGCATTAAGGACAAAGTGTCGGTTCCTTTACTTCCAGAAAACATCAACACACTACAACAATGGACAATACAAGCAGTTTTTACCATACATTAAGACTTGATTCCTTTATAGTTTGACAGAAATTAATTAGAGAGGTAATATTTAAAAAGATATTCACATTGAACATTTGTAAATAAACTTGAAGATACACCACATTCACTGCCATATCAAGTATTGCTGGAAGCTTTTCACACTTTTTACAATTAAAGGTTACCTTTCTGTAGCTTTTCTTTTTCTTTGCAGCTCACCGCAAAGACATTTGTTGAGCCTTTACAGGAACATAAAGAAAGATCTCATACACACACATCTTGCCTTACAGCCACAGCCTTCATCAGAAAAAGACACATGCCATCATTCATACCATTACATAGGCACACTTCACAGACACACAACCATCATTTCTGGCTGCTGCATTCTGATGATCTGTGGTGATGGAATGCCGGGGGTGGGTGAAGGAACAGGAAGTTGCAAGGTGATGGTCAGGTGGAGACAGTACAACCTGATGAGGCATGTAGGTACTAGATGAGTGGAAAGACATACAGCTTTGTAATGGAGTGGGGACTTTAGGGAGGAAAGAAAAGCAAAACACACACACACACACACACACACACACACACACAAACAAACACAACGTACATACAACAAATGTGAGAGTTGTAAGATAGAGGGAGCAATAACTGTTGGGCGTGGGTAAAAGCGGTTACCATAGATAGAGGCCTGGCTAATTTTGGGATCGGAGAATGTACACCCACGTGAAGTTAAGGAAAGTGGGGGGAGGGGGGGTGGATTCAGATGGCCTGAATTGTGAACCATCTGTTGAAATGTTGAAATCAATCATAAACTGCATATTGTGTCACAGACAAGGCAAGGAGTAAGAGTGGCAGGCAGTGAGGGTGGAGGAAAATTAATTGGAAAGAGTTCATAGAAGAGAGAGGGTGTAAATTATTGTGTGGTGACGGTAGATTCCTTTACATTGAGACCAAGATGATTTCAGGAGGAGAGAATATATTGTAAGGATAACACCTATCTATGCAGTTCAGAAAAGCTGGTGGAGGAGAGGAGGATCCAAATGGCCAGGGTTGTGAAGCAGCATTTGAAATCAAGCTTGTTATGCTAAGCTGCACATTGTACCACTAGGTGCTTCACCTTGCTTTCAATCACAATTTGGTGGTGGTTATTTATTCTGATGGACTCCTGTTTGGTAGTCATACTAATATCATAAGCTGTGCATTTTCCTCTCCCAGTCTGAAACCTTTGTCACAGGGATCATATCTCTACAGAAAACTTGGATACAAGACCTGCCCAATACATCCACTTTGCACATCCTATTCCAGTCCTGTCACAGGCTGGGCCACCTGTGAAAGCAGTCATGTCATTTACTATCTTTGCTGCAGCTTCTTATAATGCTCTGGTTGTCAACCATATGTCCACCAGCAATCTGTGACCAAAAGCTTAGTTAGCCACCCTGAGGCACAACATGCAGTCTTGATTTCAAACCTGTTTCACATTGCAAGCCATCTGGATCCTTCCCTCCCACACCACCTTTTCTGAACTGCATAGATGGGCATTATCCTTACAATATATTCTCTGCTCGTGGGTTCCTCCTGGCCTCGAGCTACGGTAACCTAGTGTCTCCACACCCTCTACCCAACAGTTTCCAACCTCATTGTCTACCACTTTATTCTCCTTCTCTGTTCTTCTCCTGTTCTGAACCTCCCTTCCTACCACACCACCCCTCTGCATCCACCCACCTTTTTTTCCTTCCTCACAGAATACTAAGGTGCCATCTAGTTTCTGTATGCTTTGCTAGGTGGCACTGATGTCTTTACATCTTGCCCTGCTGTCTTCCCTATCCTCACCTTTCTCGGGATTGCACTTATATTTGACATGGCACTTAGACAATGGCAGTCAGGTACAGTGGTAAAGTGTGCATTAGTTGTGTACTGTATGATATGTGTGTGTCTTTTTTATCTGTGACTAAAACTGTATCTGCAGCTCAGGATGTTGCTTTTAGTGTGATTAGTTATCTATCTTCATCGTAACATTATTGTATTCCAATCTGGACATTCCCTTTAAACACATAATAAATGTGTGTGTCTAAAATAAACAAGAGTAGATAATTATGGTTGTCTGTTTTGACAAGAGAGATTGTCGTAGTTGTGTATATACACCATAAAACTCAAATACGATTTTTTTCAAAATTTGTTGACATCCAGTATTAATGTAAATGTTAGGAATTTAAGAGTTAAAAGGAAGTGTGTTGGGTAAAAATTGTAGAGGGAGACCTGGAGACAAACACAGTAAGCAGGTTCAACAGAGTGTAGGTTGCCATTACTATTTGCAAATGAAGAGGCTTGAATGGTACAGGGTACAATGGAGAGCTGCATCAAACCACTTTGCGGACTGAAGAGCACAACAACAACAACAACAAATTTTTGAAGCTTATATTCTGTACTTGTTGTTACAACAGTCTGGAGACTGGTTTGATGCAGCTCTCCGCCCTACTCTATCCTGAACAAGCCTTTTCATCTCCTCATAAGAACGACAACCCACATCCACTTGAATCTGCTTACTATATGCGTCTCTTGGTCTGCTCCTCCAGGTCCTTTGCTGTATCTGACAGAATTACTATGTCGTCGGCAAAATGCAATTTTTTAATTCTTCCCCCTGAACTTTAATTCCTTCTCCAAATTTCTCCTTGCTTTCCTTTATAGCTTGCTCAATGTACAAATTGAACAACATTGGAGAGAGGCTACAACCCTGTCTTACTTCCTTCCCAACCACTGCATCCCCTCTGCGATGTTTACCCCACACACTTCCTTCCAATGCTAAATTTACGATTCCTCGATGTCTAAGAATGTGTCCTCCCAAGCGATCCCTTCTTTTAGTCAGGGTATGCCAAAAATTCCTTTCCTCACCAATTCTGTTCAGTACCTCTTCATTAGTTATGCGATCTACCCACTTTCTGTACTTACCAAAAGATAAACATGTAAAAGAAAAGCAAATCACTCACATTCACATCAAATTGGATTCCTTCTTTCCCAGTCCAAGCAAAATCATGGTGATGTGTGCCATGTGGTAAATGTAATTAACTATTTGAAGATTCAAAAAAATCCTTGCAAAATTGAGCAACTGTATATAATTATATTGCTGACAGGTTAAGTCATTAAGTGATAAAAATGTTTTTACTGCTACTTTCACATACTTTTACTCTTAGTGTCTGATTGCAACACCACATTCATTGTACTGTATAATTAATTGACATTATACTTATGTTCTTTTTAGGAACCAGAAGGTGCTAGACATCGCGGGCATCGTGTTGTTATCCCAAGGTCAGACAGTGTTGGTAGTGGGTCAGGTCGCAAATATCTGGCTCCAACACTTTCGGATCCAGCAGTGCGTCCTGAGAAAGAACGTCCAGGAACAAAGAAAAGAAACAATCGTCCTCATGGTAAGAAAAATATTAATTCATTTTTTCTAAGTATACTTTTATAACTTTACAATAAATTTTAAAGGCACTGTATTACTGACACAAGAATCATTAACTGTCATACAATTTTATTCATTTTTGTTCAGTTCAAAAGCGTAAGTAGGTAATCAATCTCAAAAATTAAAAGTTGATTTGAAACTATTTTCATTGACATTATTATCCTCATAGCTCACAGTTCAAAGTATGTTTGGAGAATGTTAAGTGAGATGTTTGTTTCACAGAGTTAGGTACCAACAAACTGAAGCTGAACTTGATTAGCAGCTGCATTTTATATTTGAAGCAGGTTAAAATTTGAGTACATCCAAGTGGCTGGCAGAATCAATAAATGACCTCAAATGCAATTACTCAAGAAATGAGTTCTTAAAAGTGCACAATATAGTAACAAATAAGAAACATAGATGAGTAATTTTCTTTGGCCCATCTACTATCCATTAACTTTAAGGCTTACTTTCTAACTTTATAGTGTTGCATCAACAAGGCATTATCTTTCATAATATGTATCTATACTTTATAACTTGATTTTCTACGTTTTTCCACCAGAAATTAAAATATAAGAAGGTAGGTGCATGTAATTCACCCCAAAATGTTATTTTCATGGGAGCCTACAGCAACATAATCAATACATTATGAATAGACTCTATTTTAGGAAACAGAAGTCAATGTCATAGCTGGCAGGGCTGTAGAATTGCCTATCACTATATTTTGATTGAAAATAAGAACCAAGTGATAGTCTTGATCTGTGACTTTAATTTTTGAGTTTATATTCCTGTATTTCCCATTTTATTGCAGCGTATTCTGTAGTTTTTAAGTGATAATCTAGTATCATATTCAACCTGTTTTTATTTTTCACAGAATTCAAGCTCCAATAAAATTCAATAAACGTGCCACATGAAACTAGTGTAATATTTTTACAAACACATGTTGGTGCCCAACCAAATAGGAGATTGAAAAATAATGTACTAATAGCTAGACTCTATGAACATGGAACCCTATAAACATGTAGAATTCTGAGGTCAGGTGAAGTTTCACTGGTCCAAAAGGATATTTGTATCACTAGTTTTTAGTCATAATTTAATCGCTGCAATGGTTCATTCTATACAAAGTCACTACCACTAGGAAGAAGCTGGTAAAACTCGGTAATGAAGCACAAGCTGGAATAATAAACTGAGGTTATGTTAGAAAACAGCATCTTGTCTGGTAAAACATAAGATCCCATCCATCTTTAACTGACTCATAGAAGCAGTAGTTCTCTACCCTGTGCTTGATTCATTGGCAAAAATAGATAGGAACTGAATGTATCTCTGCTGGAATGAATGAATGAGTGATGTGTATAATTGGATCAATGGCTGGCATTACTGAGTCACTGTTGCTGGGATGTAAGCAAGGTGCTGGGTGGATGAAGGGCTACTTCAGCATTAAGCCTAAGTAAACATAGCAGAAATCTAGTTCCAGTGCTGCTTGTTACTGTAAATGGAAGTGTGACAGTTGTTGTCATTTTGCCTTCAGTTCTTGTAGTTAGCATGAAAGAGTGGGAATCCACAATCCCATGATGTTCAAATTCAGCATTATTAGTGTAATACTTGACACAGTCATGCCAATTAAATATCTAGGCATAGCATTGTAAAGATATGGAATAAAAAGTGCTTGTAAAGGTAGTTGTGGGGAAGGTGAATGGTTAATTTCATGTTGTTGGGAGAATTGTGGGAAGATGTGGTTCATTTGTAAATGAAGCCGAGTACAGAACAATAGTGTGGCTCATACTTGAATACTACTTAAATGTTTAAGATTTTCAACAGGATAAATTAAAAGTATATCATAGGAACAATTCAGAGGCGGGCTGATAAATGTGTTTCTGTGAAGCCCATTATTAAAGAGATTTTCAAGAAATACTAATGAAGAAATTTAAAAGGCCTGCATTTGATGCTGACTGCTGAACAATTCTACTTCTGCCAGTTTACATTTCATATATGGATCACAAACATCAGACAAATTAGCGCTCATACACCATTGAGGCTCAATGGTAAAGTGGTGAAAAATAAACTGGAAAGAACAGATAATGGGAGGCACAGCCACTCACTCATGTGAACCATGTGTATGGACTCTGAAAATTATTCCTACCTGCTGATACATTTATCTTAGCTTAACACTATAGATTCACCATGTGGCAGTCGAAGTAATTACAAATACATGCATCCATTTTCAATATTTTTACTGTGGCTATCATTTGTCTCATTGCTTAAAGATTAGGCTATTACGAAATGGAATATATTCAAGAATGTGGAATTTAGAAAAGCCTGTAATTACACAACTCAAGTGAATTAATGTTAAAAAATATCACATGCACACAGGTTTAAAATAAATAAATACAGTTGACTTCAGTGGTATGGCACTTGAACTCGCGGAGTTAAACTGCTATGAATCTCAACATACACTGTATCCTAACTATTATACTGCTTCTATTTGACGATGTAAACACAAAGCTGAAGCTCCGAAGACTGCTAGAGTTGGCAACACTCTCACTTTGGAACTAGGACATGCACAGTGCTCTGTTGTTGGACTTTAAATTATTCGGGATGGGTAATCTATTTGTGCCCATTGTACAATGCTCCTGAACGTTTCCATTGGTGCTCAACACTGTCATTACTGGAGATGAAATTTTTTGTTGAGCTATGCCTCCTTTAAAAGTAAAGGTTTCATTAATCTGAAGATTGTTTTTCAAAATCAGATTGTTTCACTAGTAATGGTCTTTTTTTAGGTACATGCCATTATTTTCCTCTGACCTGTGAGCTCAATTACCCAACCAGTTAGAGGGGGAACTACAGTTTAATGTGGTCCTGAATCAAGATGTAGCTTGGCATATTCCACACCAACAAACAATGCTACAGGGGAAAGAAATTATGAGTGCTAGATGAAAATCCTAGGTTTGATCAGGGATTAACCCCACAATGACAACACAGTCATACAACCATCACCTCCGACTGCTGCACTTCGAATTCAAAGTGTGGCAGTCAGAGGTGATGGTTGTATGACTGTGTTGTGTGCCTGTTTGATTGCGTGAGTGTTCTATTTTCTGAAGAAGGCCATGGCCGATAGTTGAATGTGTTGTATGTGTGTGTCTTTTGTATGTGCCTGTCGCAGCTCGTCGCCACATCTTTGTGGTGAGTTGTAAACTGTCCTTACTATATTATTAATTCCAACCTGGACTTTCCATTATTATACTTTTATGTCTTTGAACATATATAAAACAATAATGTACATCTCAGATTGGTAGGACACATTCTTAGACATCAAGGAATTGTTAATTTAGCGTTGGAGGGAAGTGTGTGGGGAAAAAATCGCAGGGGAAGACCAAGAGATGGATACAGTAAGCAGATTCAGACAGATGTAGGTTGTCGTTCTTATGTGGAGATGAAGAGGCTTGCTCAGGATAGGGTATTGTGGAGAGCTGCATCAAACCAGTCTCCGGACTGAAGACCACAACAACAACAATGTACATCTCAAAAGAGATTTCAAAGATGGATACAAATGCTACAGTACATTCCCTTCATTCCCTTCACTGTATTTAATGCTGCATCTCACATTCCTTTACAATCCATAATGCAACGCAGAACTTTCCATCTCCACACTTACGAAGCATCCTTCCCCCTCCTTTCGCCAACTCACTCACATTCAAGATGCTTGTGGTGCTGGAGTGGCCAGAAATGGTGGTTGTATGTGTTTAGGTATCTGAATGATTGTGTAAATGCATGCTTTTGGTTTTCTGATTGAAGCCATGACTGAAAATTTAAGTTGTGTGAATGTGATTGTCTATTTTCCCTGCCTGTCAGCAGCTCAGTAGACTTCTTTATGATGAGTTGTTATCCATCTTCCGTTATTGACATTCCAACTGAATTTTCCATTGTTAAAACTGAATGATAACATAAATGACAATAACTGTTCAATAAAACTGAAAGCTTGTCTGATAGAAAAAGAATTTTACAGCATTGTGGAGTACTTATTTAATTAATTATGTACATATTGTTATTACTTCCTTGGAAATAAGTGAAAATGAACATTTTTTGTTATTTACATGTCTTATAATATACATGACATTAACTTTATAAAAAATACTGGAAGACTAACTGATGAAAAGAAAACATCAAGTTGTATATGTTGCTCATACACATTAGGAGATAAGTGATAATGGATATATTTTATTACTGGCATGTCCTGTATTACACACACATTTACTGTACACAATGTAATCCTACAGGATTAAATACAGTTCAGTTCCATTCAATTCAAAGAAAACTGCTACAAAAACAGAGAGAACTTCGTTGCAAATTTAAGTGTAGCCAAAACCTCACAGACAAGCAAAAATTAAAGGAAGCCAAAACTAGCATATGGATGGACATTCATAATGTTTTCGACAGATTTGAAAGTAAAGTTTGTATATAAATTTGGCAGAAAATTCTTAGAATTTTTGGTCTTTTTAAATCAATAAGTGGATTGAAATCATATTTCCAGACATTCTGTGACCATAGTGACTTTGAAGCAAAGGGTAACACACACACAGGTCAAAATACTAAACCTTTGATGAAGATGCCCAGTTACAATACTGAACTATTGTGTTGGGAAGATGTGGACCACCGGCAGTACACCCTATTCTATGATATGACAACAAATCACTGGGAAAGTCTTAGAAATTATACTAAACCTCTTTCCCAAAAGAAAATTGCACTGTAGTTCTTCCTCTAAATTGTCATATGAATGACAAAATTGCAGATATTGAAATAGGTAAATGACAAAGGAATAGAAAAGCAATTTAAAATGCTCAACAGAGGAAATTCAACAGGACCTGATGGGATACCAGTTTAGTTCCACAAAGAGTATATGAAGGAACTTGCTGCCTTTCTAACAGCAGTGTACCATATGTCTCCAGAGGAGCAAAACATTTCTAATGAGTGAAACAAAAGTGTAGGTCATTCCAGTATTCAAGAAGGGTCATCAAACAGAAGTGTAATTGCAAAACTACAGAGCTACAAGTCTGATATTGGTCTTGTCATAACATTTTGGAATATGTTTTGTGCTAATGTATTATTTTTGGAGACCAAACATCTCTTCTGTGGAATTCAACAAGAGTTCAAAAGTAGTGATCATGTGAAACCCAGGTCACTCTGTTCTTTCATGAAACCCAACAAGCAGCAATTACAGGCACCTAGATAGATACCCTGTTTCTTGACTTCCAAAAGGTATTCTGTACCTCCTTTCTTTTAAAGTGAGTTTGAATCAAGGGAATAAGAAGAAGTCTGGAAGATTGAAATCTGCCGACTATGGTGGATATTCAAGTTAAACGACAATGTTCACCCACACAAAGCCAATATAATCAAACTATCCCTGGAAAAAAAAAAAAAAAAGAGGTTGCGCAACTTGAACATCCACCATACTCACCAGATATCAATCCTATTCCCTTGATCAACCTCACTTTGGAAGGAAAGATATTTGAAAATATTCCTGACATCCAACAAAACACAATGTGTTTGAACACCATGCCAAAGGAAGACTGTGCAGAATGTGTATTGCAAAACTCAACAATGCATAGTTATAAGAGGTGACTATTTCACAGGACAGCAAGGTAACTGTACAGTGTATGTTAAAAAAGTATTGTTAGCCAGAGTTCCAAAATGACATTATTTTAGAACTAGTTTCAGTTTCAGGTAACGTAAAAAGCCACAGTGGCTCAAATCAGGTGAATGGTAGTTGAGGAACACAATAATGCATTTTGAGGTCACAAATTCACTGCTGGAAAGGGCTGTGTGGCGTGGGGCATTGTCATGATACAGCATCCACTTGTCTACAATGTCTGGTCTCACACGAATCACTCTTTTCCTAATTCTTTCTGGGACAGTTTTATAAAACACTTGGTTCACAGTTTGTCCTGGAAGAACAAATTCTGTGTACACAGTGCCATTACTGTCGTGAAAACAAATCAGTGTTGTCATGATCTTTGATTTGCTCTTTTGACATTTCTTCAGCCAAAGAGGTGACAAGGGTGTGCCACTCATTGCATTGCCACTTTGTTTCAGGATGATAGTCAAATATCTAGGATTTAACACCTGTGAAGACATAATGAGGAAATCTTGCTTCTTGGCAATCCTCTCGAGAAGATAAATGCACATGGTTTTTTTTTTTTTTTTTTTTTTATTGTCCTTCCGTGCTTAACTCTTCAGACATCATCTTTATTGTTAAATGGCAGTCAGATTTCACAAGAGCCCCCACATGTTCAACATTTTTGTCAGTTTTTGAAGTTGCGTGTCTCCTTAAGAGAGGTTCATCATCAACATTTCCTTGGCCTTCCAAAAATGAAAACTTGTGCTCCTGATAAACAATATTCTCTATATGCTTGTTTCAACTTTTGAAAAGTTGATTTTGTGTATTTACCAGGTTTAACACAAAACTTCACTGCACAATGTTGCTCTAAATTCCAATGCTCCATTTCTGTAACACACAACCAAAACACAACTTCACTTAAATCACTGTAAAACTACTGTGTTAGCTGTAAGGACTTGTTACTCACACAGGAATTGGAAGGGTAATCAAACGGTTAAGCACAGGCTGATAAACACACTGTTGGCAGATCACCCACAATGTTGCCAGTTTCATTACTTTTCTATCACACCTTGTAGTTCATAGTTAATCTACATTAATGTCATAGGCATTTTCACTTAACTTTATTGTCAGAGGTTGTATGTGTGTGTATTTGTTGATGAAAACAAATGAATATTTTATGTATATAGTTTATATTTTTCTACAGGTGGCAGTAAGAACAATCTACCTCATCTGACTGAGGGTCCTGAGCCTAGCAGATTGCTGCGGGACATCACGGCTAACAAAACAGCTATGCCAAAGATGTCAAATGTGCAGTTGGAAGTCAAAGATTGGTGGCTAGAACAGCTTGGTTACAATACTGATTCAAGTGAAGAAGATTCCTTCTAGTAGAATATCGTCTATTGCAGTGGAGTAGTACAATCTGTTGACCAGCAGGTGATCTTGATTCAGGTCTCAGAGAGAGGAACTGCAATGTGTGTGAGCATGTGCTTGTACGTGCATGTGTGCACCAATTTTTTTAACTCAACATAACATACTGTATATTTCCGCAGATAAGATGATGACTGTTATTAAGCGGACAAGGGTGTATACAATAACCTATATGCTATAAAGCAGGAATAGAATTAATTATTTACAATGCAGCTTGATTTTACAATGTCGCTTGTCAAAAATAATTTCTCAATATATCCAGAGTTGCAATGAAACGATTAGCGTATATTTACGAAGAGGCCAGTAAAATGGTTAAAATATTTCAGAGCTACAAGCAACAACTGCAGTTTCCTTTGAAATCGTTTATCTTCTGTTCTCAGGCAATTTCATGTGTTTTCACCCGTATAATATCTGCATTGACATGATTAAATGCCATCTCGTTGAAAGAAATTACTTATCTCTTAAAATTCACAGTATATAAAAAAAAAAAATTCTTCATGATCGGATGCAACGTAGCATTACACGCACGAAAGTTCAAAAGCAGACTACAAACACTGCAACAAAGAGTGTAATCTAGGTGTAGCAATCACAAAAACTTCTTATGGCAACTTCTAGCAGAATTTTTCGGAACTACCAATCACAAAATTAGGCCCTCTACACAAAACCAAGGTTAATCTTATCTCCAGGCACAAAATCTACTTATGGTGACGTCTAGTGGCATTTTTTGGATCTTTCTGAAGCTTTGCCTCCTAATCTAAGCCATAGGTGTATTTTTAGATCCCAAAAACTGGAAAATATGTGGCTTGCATTTGAGTAAATACATTGACTTGGGGGTCATCTTATAGCCCAGATATATGCTTAAACTATAAAATTTTGATGAAAATTTGTACCTCATCTTATCTGAAGGTCATCTTATCTGTGGAAATATATGGTACCTAAGTGAAGTGTGATTTTCCTTGATGCAGGAATAAATATTATTATTCTAGTCTATTACAATAATTGTTTGTTTCTTTTTTAATGTTTGGTTTTTATAGTGTGCCTTCTTTTCTGTAATGACTTGACTTACTTACTTGACTTAGTTCCTGTCATTCTCTGTGGAACATAGGGTGAAAACAAAATTTCTCCATCTGATACAATTTGTAGCAAGTCTCTTCACTTCACTCCGGGTTTTCCCATCCTCTCTCTCGATTGTTCTTTTCCAGGTATGTTTGGGACGACGCATTTTCTAATTCCTTGAGGGTTCCAGTCCAACACCACCTTTTCAACAGCTCCATCAGGCTTCCTTAATGTATGGCCAATCCATTTCTATTTTATTTTCTGTTATAGCTTAATTAATAAACAACTGGAAGATTGTGTTTCCTAAATATGTCTGTTATTATGCTAAAATGCAGAATTCTGCACAGAAACAGCCCAGCTGATGGAACTATTATTGACATGATTATGAAATCTGTTCAAGCAAGCTTCTTTATCAGTATTTCAATCACAGCAGATAAAATGAGTTGTAGTGCACTGAAGAACACAATGTATCACAGACCTTGAACTTGCTGTCACGTGTGTTTGGTGACACGCTTGTTTTTTTCGGAGCTAGGGAAAACCAGTAAATATGGCCATTGTGACTATTCATGTGAATGAATCGATGGTATTGACATGACCTGAAGATGATATTACTGTGATATTGAAACCAGTAGCATAAATAAAATTATAAAGATCAGTTATAATTTACGGCTGTTGATGGATGTATAACTACATTGAATCCTAGCCTTTTCTTTGTTTTCCTCTGAAACATATTACATTATGGGTTAGCACTTACCACATTAGCCTTGTCCTTCCAGGTGGAGTTTTTGTTAACAATTGAAAAAATACTGGTCTATTGTCTCATACCAGCTACATACTTTCTCTTTCATCTTTCCCAAACCTTTCCCTTGTACATAGCACTGTCTGTGTTTCTCAAGTATCTTAAATTACTATTTTACTGTCTTATTTCCCATAAACTGCCCACTGTTTGCTTAAGACATCCCTTGAAACTTATCTTTTCCTTTTAACTAAAGTGATAGCAGTAAATATCAGATTTGGGACTCAAAAGATACTGCATTCAAGATGTGTGTGAAGTCTTTCAACCAAGTCTCACTTCAGATGCAAGTGAAATGCTCACCCACACCAATGTCCAAAAAATTTATAGTCTACATTATTATTATTATTATTATTATTATTATTATTATTATCATCATCATCATCATCATCATCATCATTATCTACAATTTCTGCTATTCAATTCTGTGACATAAATCAGTAGCATTGGCGTGTGTGATTTCTAAATTTTCCCATGTGCCTCTCACAAATCCACAGATTATTATTAAGCATGTCTGTATCAGTTTTCACAATAATATTTGGTTGTCTCTAAGAAAAGAATGCACAATTTTACTGCAACTTACTTTGGACCATGTTTAAAATACCTGATCGCTTACAAATGACTGTGATGATCTTTAATAGTTCTGTATAAGAAAGTTTATTTATTGTTGAAAAATAAAATTATTTTCTTACAATTTACTTCTGCTGTTAGTACCTTTTTTTTTTAATAATGGAAAACACGATCATGCAGGACAAATAAGTTTGTGTGTGTGTGTGTGTGTAAAATAACAAAATCAGAATCTGTGATGGTTGGAACTTAAATAGTGGAAACTACTTATTTACCTTTTATTTGATTCAACAGTGGATTCTTGATGAAACATTGTGCATTGTATTAACCAAACAAAACAGTATTTGCTGTATTTCACAACCTTTATTATTACTGTACGATCTAGGTTTTGAGTTGTAAGCCCATTTTCTGGTAGATAACTGAGCTTAAGGAGTTTGCTTGGTTCTCATCTTTGGGATTAGTTACTTTGTGTTTGTGTGTGTGTGTGTGTGTGTGTGTGTGTGTGTGTGTGTGTAGATGGGCTTAGAACCTGAAAACTAGATCATATAGTATAATAAAGGCTGTACATCAAGACTGAAAATGTATTGTTTTGTTAGTATGGTTTTTAATTACAGCTTAGAACCTGAAAACTAGGTCATATAGTATAATAAAGGCTGTACATCAAGACTGAAAATGTATTGTTTTGTTAGTATGGTTTTTAATTACAGCTTATACAAATAATAGGTAGGTTTAGAAGTTTATTTATCAGAATAGCTACCAGTATCATGTATAGCCTACCCGCTGTCCTTAATGTGGAACTATTTAATGCCTTAGCAGTGTTGTACCAGTTGTATTGATAATCCAAGTGCAGCATGGTATTACCCAATGTATCTCTGTAACTGTTCTGAAATGAATTCATGAAGTGCTTCCTTCAATTTAGGAGTGAAGCTGAAGTCACAAGCGCGTAAGTCCTGGGTGTGTGGTGATAGTACGGAACTCCTAGCACTATTAGTTGATCTCCAGTGCTGGAGTGGCAGGACAAGGTGGTAGTGTGTGTATAATTGTGTGAGTGTATGTGTTTCTTTTTCTGATGAAGGCCATGGCCAAAAATTGTGAATGTGATTGTCTATTTTTCATGTCCATCAGCAGCTCAGCGAGCCACTTTCTGGTGAGTTGTTATCTATCCTCCAGATTTTCCACTGTTAAAACTATTTCTTTAGGAGATTAGGTATACATTGTTACATGAACAGATCATTGTTTGAGAATCTAATACAATACCCCACAATGAACCATTACTTTGTGGGGTTTTCATGGGGTATGAGCCCCAGAAAACACATTTGTCTGTGTAACAACACTTTATTCACCTTAACTTCAATAAGTGTACACACAGACTGAACGTAATTGCTGGTGGCGGTTTGACTAAAGACAATCGTAAAGAGAAAATTGTTTCTGCAGGTTCGATTACGGTTATTGCCACAACAACCCCCCCCCCCCCGCCCCCACCCCCACAGTACAGAATACTTGTGTTGAGGTGACAGTGGTAGGTGGGGCAGGGGGGCCGGGCAACAACCGGCAATGGTTGTGCGTGTGAGTCCAAGTAATGGACAGCTCCACGGAGTTGTCTGACAGAGGCGACAGTCCATGGTGCAGGAGGGGAAGTACCTCTCTAACCACACCTGAGGGAAGCAGAAAGGCTTGTGTAGTATCCAAATTAAATGAAACAGGAGGGAAGAAACATTTCAGAAACTCATACCTACGTTGATAGGGAGGGGGGAAGCACTGATGGCCGTACATAGGATGAAGACCAAGCCATCGTGCAAAAGAATTGCAATGTCGGAAGAGAGATGGGGAGGGATAGGAACC
Source organism: Locusta migratoria (assembly GCA_026315105.1). Lineage (NCBI taxonomy): Eukaryota > Metazoa > Arthropoda > Insecta > Orthoptera > Acrididae > Locusta > Locusta migratoria. Next base: position 783,960,431 of record CM048744.1, read on the forward strand.
TCAAATTCCAGGACCAGAGCCTCATGAAGAGTTTAAATGGAAGGGGGAGTGTGGAGAGACCTTGGACACAGAGGAAGGGGAGGGGGAAGGAGGAGTCGGAGAGGCAACTCGAGCTGGAGGGAGGAGAAGGCAGAGGCTTGTTGGCAGGAGACGACAGAGAGGCCGAAGAAGCCAGAAGTATCTACCTCAAACATTATCAGGGGAAGAGGATTGGCCTTGACTGGACGTGAGGAGGAGGGCTCAACATGAGCAGGTTTAATGCGGTTTACTGACCCAGTGGTGGGAGAGTTATTGATGAGTAAAGTGAAGGTGTTGGGGAAGCGCCTGAGCACGCGATGAGGGCCCGAGTAAGGAGGGCTGAGCTGAGGACGGACCGTGGCATCCTGTAGTGTGATGAACTTGCGAGATTCTAAGCATTTGGGAACAATGAGCTGCAAGGGGGAGTGACAGGAGGGAGGTAGAGGGCAGATCCTCATGCAGTGCTGATGCACCCGGTCTACCAGAATGGGGAGGTCAGAGGAGTGATTAATGGGAGAGGGGGAGACAAGTTCACCAGGTAAAAGTAAGGACTGTCCATAGACAAATTTGGCTACAGTGCCATGGAGGTCCTCTTTGTAGGTTGCTCGTAATCCAAGCAACACGAGAGTAAGTGCTCTGTCCATAGAGAGTCATGGCACCGGAGAGAAGTTCCTAGGGTTCTGTGCCACCAATCTACCAGACTGTTGCTTTGGGGGTCTTAGGAGGTGGTGTGGATGCATTTGATGCCACAGAGGTGGTAAATGTAAAAAAAGAGAGCGGATTCGAACTAGCAGCCTTGGTCTGTAGTAATGATCAAGGGCAGTTGAACTGAGAAACCCAAGAATGAAGAAAGGCTTTAGCCACTGTCTCTGCCGTGATGTTGGTGAGAGGGGTGGCCTCAGCCCAATGGGTCATCTGATCAATGGTCAACAAGACATAATAGAAACCATCAGCCGGAGGAAGAGATCAAGGTCAGTGTGAAATGTTGAAATGTGCCCACTGGAATGGGAAAAGCCCAACGGAAGGGAGGTATGTGAGGTGATTTTGTTGCTATGGCAGGAACAAGCTTGACAGTCTAGCTTGACATCTCACCAGATGAAATGTTCATTGACGTTCTGGTCGAGGAGCAGATGCCAGGGTCTGAAAGCTTGTGCAATTTTTAGGAAACCTCACGATGTAATGGGCGAGGGATGAAGGGGCAAAGTTTGCCTGAGGAATCTTCACACCAAATTTCACCTGTCATCCCAGGAAAAGAGATGCAGATGGGGTGGAGGGAGGAGGAATGATTTGAAACTAGTTGCATGAGCTCATCATCAGATGACTGGAGAATGGCAAGGTTAGAAGGTTGATCAGGGAGGACACTGCATCAACTCGGGAGAGGAAGTCGGCTACAATGTTGTCACCCCCATGATGTACCTGATATCAGTGGTGAACTGGGAGATGAAATCTAAGTATTGGAAGTGTCTAGGAGGAGGATCGGCCGATGGATTTTGTATTGCAGCAGCCAAAGGTTTGTGGTTGGTGAGCACATGGAAAGGACAACCATCAATCTCAGAGCAGAAGTGCTAAATGGCCTCGTAAATGGCAAGGAGTTCTTGGTCAAAAGCTATATACTTCAACTGAGCATGATTTAATTTTTAGAGAAGAACTGGAGAGAAGGGATATTGGTGTCTAGAGATTGGGTAAGAACGGAACTGATGGCAGTGTCGCTGGCATTGGTTGTGATGAAGATGTCTGCCGTAGGTGAGGGTGAGTGATAGTAATAGCATTCAATAAAAGATCTTTAAGAGAAAAGAAAGCCTCAGGGGTCCAAGAGACGGGGCGAGTGACTGAGCTATTCTTGTCTGCCAGTGCATCAGTAACGGGGGGGGGGGGGGGGGGGCGCTTGAATTTTCAGCAGCACCAGGCAAGTGCCGACAATAATAATTAATAGTGCCTAAGAACTGCCTCAATTCTTTGAATATGGAGGAGTATGGTAATTCCTTGATGGCATTGACCTTTTCGGAGGGTGAGGGGGACTGATGACCCTGTAGTTAAGTCCCATAAGCTGTACAAACATTTGAACATTTGGAGGGTGAGGAAATGCCATCAACTGATACAGTGTACCCCAGAAACTGAATGGAAGGTCCTTGGTCCTTGCTGTGATTCAACTCAATCCCTGCCTTGGCCAAAGCATCACAGAGTATTTGTAAATGATGTTTGCTATCCTCGACAGTGGTACTGGATAGTAAAATGTCTAAGTAAGCAAAAACAAACTTTAGGGGGAGGAGACTCTCAGTGATGAAGCGTTGCTGAGGGATGGGATACCTGCCCACGATCGCCCAACAATGAGCCTACAGTAGTCCCTATACATTCTCCAAGAGCCAGTGCTCTTTTTTTTACTAAGTGAATGGGGGGGAGGACCAGCTGCTAAGAGAAGAAGGTTCATTAATGCCTGCCTCTAGTAATTCTGTGATCTCTGCTTTCTCAGCACAAAGGTGGCGTGGTGTGCTGCACACAGGTGTGTTGTCATTGAGTCTGAATCTGTAGACCGTGCCATTAGTTACTACAGAAATGCACCGCCAAGTGCAGGAGGCAATTGGGGGGGGGGGGGGGGGGCACGTCTGGTGCATTGGATTTGGCAGACAATGTTGTGACATCTGGTGCGGGGATGGGAAGAGACAGCTGATTGTATCGGCCAGCTGTGATATCTGCTTGGAGGCGCCACAAGTGCGAGGGTGCAATATGGTCCCCGGGCTGCTGCAGTGTGTGGGTCTGCAGGCAGAGCAGTTGAAGTGGGCGCCGTCAGTGCAGGTGAGGGCACCACCTGGGTGCGCATGTAAGATGGCAGCCGAGCTGCAGTGGTGTGTAGATCGGCCGGCAGGGTAGTTGACATGGCAACCACGATGGTAGGTGGCAGTGCCACCCATGCCACAGTGCAATATGGTAGCTGAGCTGAAGCAGCCGGGAGGTCAGCTGAGAGAGATGTTATGGTGGTGGCAACTGAAGCAAGCGGGTGTGCCACTGTCGCAGAAACAGAAGATGACTGCACCATGGCAGGTGTAGCAGAAGGTGCCGAATATTTGAAACACTGCGGGACTGTGGGAAATCAGTAGAATTTGAGTCTTTAGTTCAAACAGAAGCACACTTGTTGCCAGCGGAGATAAACTGGGAGTTATACTTACCCATAGGGTGGCGACTGAGAGGTTGTTTAGAGACGGGGGAACTTCAAGTTTCAGTTCTTAGGTCGGGAGGCTGAGAGTTCTGAATAGCGTGTGGAGCAGGCACCAGAGGGCAGCGTGCATATACAGATTTGACATCTGTGGCGGTTGGCCTGGCAACCAGGTTTTGTCTGCTCAAATTTGCATAGGAGTGAGAAGCAAGGTTAGGCGAAGTGTCTGAAGTATAATCATACCTACACGCAAGTGCAGAAACATTAATAGCAGATGAAACACTGGTACTAACCTTGCAATCCGATCGCAGAGCAGAAAGATGTTGTTTAGCTGCAGACAGCTGCAATTCAGATTGGGCAAGACAGCACACGATGCTTTTCCATTCACTCTTGAGGTCAAGCACTTGTTTATGTTTGTCAAACCAGTTATTCAGCAGTGTGTCGAAGTCATCAGACAATTTAGTATACTCACTAATAATAGTAGCACTCATGAAAGCTAAGCCGGAGCTCAACAAATCACATGAAAAATGTTTATTTGAGGGATGGTGGAAAACAGAGCGACGCACAACATCGGATGGAAGTTTGTGATGTGTTAAAAAATCTACACCCACAATAGGTTCCAGAACATCTGCCACTAAAAAGTTCCACTCGAAACTGAAATCAGGAGAGAGATGCACAGCGTAGGTGATTGAACCTGCACACTGAAGTGGAGAGACGAATGCACTGCTCTGTCCGCAACTGAAACTGCATGCACAGAAAAAGGTGCAGAAGGAGCTTGAGACAAAGGTCCTGAATTAAACGCAGAACTCAAAGAAGAGTGAGGAACGAGTCCACTAGTCAGATCATTAGATGCAGGAGGCAAAATATAGTTCTGCAACAGTGTGCCATTGTTCAAACTATGTCCAAGCACATAAGTCGCGAATGGATACACTGGTGCACATGGCGGAGCCATGGCGGGCCATGAATACAAATTTGAAGCACAGTACACTGAACTATCTGCAGTTGGTAGTGGTTGAAAATGTGTGCACAAAAAATAATCCTGCAAAACATGAGTATTGTTTGTCATTTGAGCACTGAAATGCAAGTTCACTGTCTTGACAAATAATGGGTCAGTGGTGAGTTGAACAACGGTTGAGAAGCCATGGTGGAACCCAGTGGAAGTCGCACTGGTGTGTTCATTTTGGTCGTAACTATCAGATCATGTACTGCCGTATTTCGTGAATTAACCTGGTGAGGGCAAGCAAAAAGCACTGAAATACGCACCATAGCACAAGAAACTCAGTATAGGGTCACCAATGTGGGTTTTTCATGGGGTTTGAGCCGAAGAAAACACTAGTCTGTGTAACAACACTTTATTCACCTTAACTTCAACAATCATACACACAGACTGAATGTAATTGTTGATGGTGGCCAAGAGGCGGCTTACCCAAAGACAACTGTACAGATAAAATTGTTTCTGCAGAGTTGATTACGGCTATCGCCACCACACTTTCATATAACCAGTAAATAATTGTAATAATGATATAATTCATCTACATGTTGCTTAATACAATATGGAACAGCGACTCAACTTATTACAATGGTAACTTATAAAAAAAGTGTAATTTAAACTCTGTATATTTCTGTATCAAAACTCTAATATAAATTCTTCAAATTCCTTCACTGTATAAAAAGCCTTCTTGTTATCCACTTTGTTATTACACATTTAAATTTATTTAGAGGGACTGAGTGTACTCCATTAGGTAATTTGTTAAAATACATGGGGAAAAAGATGTTTTGGTTATCTCAAATAAATCTCACATGTAATATTTTAACACAATATATTCTTATACACTCGGTACCAGGTACAAGCCGTAGTGTAGTAGCCGAGCGGTCTAAGGTGCCTCGCTGCGGAGCGCGCAGTTGCTCGCGATCGGAGGTTCAAGTCCTCCCTGGGGCAAGAGTGTGTGTGTGTGAGGGGGGGGGGGGGGAGTGTCCTTAGGTTAGTTTACCTTAGTTTAAGTAGTTGGTAGCTACGGACTGATGACCACACAGTTTGATCCAATAGATTTACAAACATTTGAACAAGGTACAAAAGCGAACTGAAGCAACATGGTTGTTCAAATGTTCAAATGTTTGTATAGCTTATGGGACTTAACTACGGGGTCATCAGTCCCTAAACTACTTACTACTTATTAACTACTTACGAACTAGGACGGCACAAATATCCATGCCCGAGGGGGGATTCGAACCCCCGACCGTGGCCGTGCAGACCGTGACTGTAGCGCCTCAGTCCCCTCGGCCACCGCAGCCGGCAACATGGTTGTAAAAGGAAAATAAGCAAAGATCATCACCAGAGATACTACACAATTTCAATTTGGTGGAATTGATCACTTGGTCCATCTCTGCCACATAGACCCTATCCCCCCCCCCCCTCCACAGATGGAGTACCCATCTGAGGGTGAGACAGGAGCACTGCGACTTCCGGAGTGAAAGACATAGACAGCTCCCTAGTGGTGGTAGGCGGAATGTGATGGAGGTGCATGATGGCCAAGTGACAACATAATCCTCGAAAGGTAGGTTGGTGGAGGTGGCAGCCAGTTCTAGAGCGAGGCAAAGAGGAGGTGGACATGGCACAGTGGAAACCCAGCAACACTTTATCTGATGCATACACAAATGCTTAAAGTGAGCCACACGCGACACTCACAGCTAAACTAACCATTTCACTACACACTGGGTCATTGGAGCCATGGGGCTAGAGGCCCTTGACACCATTAGGAGCACATAAGCTGTAGTATCCTTTACTATCACAGAGAGATTAGTGTTGTCATCTACATCTACATCTACATACATACTCCGCAATTCACCGTAAGGTGCGTGGCGGAGGGTACACTGTACCACTACTAGGCATTTCCTTTCCTATTCCACTCCCAAATTGAACGAGGAAAAAAAGAATGCCTATATGCCTCCGTACAAGCCCTAATTTCTCTTATCTTGTCTTTGTGATCTTTACGCAAAATGTAAGTAGGCGGCAGCAAGATCGTACTACACTCAGCTTCAAATTCCGGCCCTCTAAATTTACTTAACAAAAATTCACGAAAAGAAGGTCGACTTTCTTCCAGCGATCCCCAATTGAGTTGCCGGAGCATTTCCGTGACACTCGCGCATTGGTCGAACCTACCGGTAACAAATCTAGCTGCTCGCCTCTGAACCGCCTCTATGTCTTCCTTCAAACCGATCTGCTGCGGGTCCCAAATACTTGAGCAATACTCAAGACGTGGTCGTACAAGCGTTTTATACGCGGTCTCCTTTACAGGTGAAGTACATCTTCCCAAAATTCTCCCAATAAACCGAAGTCTGCTGTCCGCCTTACTCACAACTGTCCTTACATGCTCGTTCCATTTCATATCGCTCTGCAATGTTACGCCTAGATATTTGAACGACGCGACCGCATCAAGAAGCTCACTACTGATGCTGTATTCGAACATTATAGGATTGTTTTTTCTACTCATGCGCATCACCTTACATTTTTCTACATTGAGAGCTAGCTGCCATTCTTCGCACCAACTAGAAATTTTGTCTAAGTCAACCTGTATGCTATTACAGTCAGTTACAGACGACACCCTCCCATACACCACAGCATCATCAGCAAACAGCCGCAAATTACAACTTACTCTGTCCATCAGATCATTTCTATAGATAGAAAATAATAGCGGTCCTATCACACTCCCCTGGGGCACGCCTGACGATACACTCGTCTCTGATGAACACTCGCCGTCGAGAACAACGTATTGCGTTCTATTACTTAAGAAGTCTTCCAGCCAGTCACAAATCTGTGAACCTGTGTCTATGTGGACATGAGTAGATACCTCGACAGTTCTGCTTGATGATTCGAAGTTTCTGGCTGTTGTGGGGTCCAGGAACCTGTGCAGAGGATTAACAGTAGGAGAACTTGATCTGGGTTGGTTGTGAGAGTTTGATAGAAGTGGAACGGTGATGGCTCACATCTGAAGTGGGGGTGTGAGCCCACAGAAAGGAGAGCTACTTACCACCAACATGCTCGACATTGGAGTGGATGAAGAGGAAGGAGAACACTCTATGACTGATTATCATCCTTGACAGGTTGAGGAGCCATAGTGGGCTCGATATGAATAGGTTTAACCCTTTGTAATGATACAATAATGGTGGTATGCTTCACAAGGATGTCCATAGTCTGGTTAGCAAGTTTTTATAACCTCATAGGGACCAGTATAAGGAGGTTGTAAAGAGTGAATGTACCGTGTCATCCCGAAGTAGGACATACTCGCATGATTCGAGGGTGCGAGGCAGGTAAGTGCAAGGGGATGTGTAACTAACGGGAGACGAAAGTTTCAATTTTGACAAGTGTAATATCTCTCTCTCTCTGTCAACCAAATTGGGCAGTTCAGACAGAGAAGAAACAGGTGTAGAGGCAACTGTCTCACCAGGGAGGACTAAAGTTTGCCCATGAACAAATTCAGTGACACAGCCTTTGAGGTCTTCTTTGTAAGTAGTAGAAAGTCCTAGGAGGATGAATGGTAAGGCTTCAGTCTACAGGGTGCCATGGCAATGTAGAGAGGCCTTCAGAGTCATGTGCCAATTCCCAATGAGGCCAATAATTTGGGGGTGGTATGCTGTCATTTAAATCTTGTTGATGCCACACAGGTTACAAATTTCTTTGAAGAAGGCTGATTCAAATTTCTGACCTTTGTTGGACCTCTGAACTGCTGGTCAACTGAAACTAACAATCCATGTCTTGAAGAAAAAGCAGGCCTCAGCCTCTGCAGTAATGTTCAAGAGTGGATTTGCTTCTACCCATCGTGTTGTGCTGTCAATAAGCAATAATTCATATCGGTAACCTTTTAGGGGGGACAAGGGGGCCCACCAGGTCAATATGGATTTGTTGAAAGCATCCAGCAGGGATAGGAAAAGGACCTAGTGGTAGCGATATGTGCCTAATTTTCTTGCTTCGCTGGCATGGAATGGACAAATGGACCCAGACTTGACAATATTGGCACATGTTGCACCAGACGAATCTTTCCGTCACTAGTCTAGTTTAGATATGAACTCCGGGGTGCTCCAGATTGTATAGTTTATTGAAAACTTTGAATTGCAGAGAGTGAGGAATAAAGGGGTGGAAATTACCAGTCAACTCATCACACCAAACTTCGCTTATGATACCTGGAAAAGTGGTGTGATTGGTTTGAGAGAAGAACTGTCGTCAGTGATCAGTTGCGTGGTTTGGTTATCTGGAGCTTGAAGGACTGCAAGGTTTGATAGATCAAGCAGTAGTGAGATAGCATCGAAGTGAGCAGCAACAATATTGTCAGCACCCCTGATGTAACGCATGCCCATTGTGAACTGCAAAAGATATATTAGAAATAGCAGAAGCGACGACGAGGAGTATATGCTGGTGGGTTGAGAATGGCAGGTGCGAACAGTTTATGCTCAGTTAGGGCATAGAAAGGTTGACCGTCAATTGCAGAGTGAAAGTATTTGATAGATTTGTATACTGCAAGTATCTCTCCGTCAAATGCTAAATACTCTTGCTGAGCATTGTTAAGTCTCTTTGAAAAGAATTTAAGGGGTGAGGTATCACCATTAACTGTCTGGCTGAGGACTGCATCAATGGCTGTGTCATTCATGTCAGTAATGATGAAAAGTTCGTCATTAAGATGAGGATGAGCAATGGTGACAGCCTTAGTCAAGGGGTCCTTGAGGGCAGAGACTGCAGAGGTCACATCTTTAGTCCATGGAACAGGGTGAGTGCTGCAGGTAAGTTTGGCTGTGAGGTCAGTGAGAGCTGCTTGAAGATCAGCAGCACCATGTAAGTGGTGTTGGCAGTAGTTAATAGTCCCAAGAAAATGCTTAGATCTTTGAAGGTCGAGGGAAGTGGCAAGTTTTTGATATGATCAACCTTATTGGGGGGAGGGGAAATTCTATTTGTGGAAACAGTGAAACCAAGGAAAAGCACGGAAGGTTGGTACAACTGTTGTTTGGTATCATTCAGCTCTATGCCAGCAAGGGCAAGAGTGTTGAGAAGGATTTGCACATGGTGGTTTTTTCCCCCTTCCTGGCTGAAGCACTAAACACTAGAATTTCATCAAGATAAACAAAACAAAACTTTAAATGAAACAATATCTCATTGAAGAATCATTTCCATTTCTGTGTTGCATTTTTCAGTCTGAATAGTATATGGAAGTCGTGATAGCATTTTTTAATTTTATTTTTTTTATTTATTATTTTTATTATCATCCTCAGGGGCAATCAGGATTTGATGATAGGCACACATGCAGTCTACAGCAGAAAACACTTTTGCACCTGTTAAGGCTTGCGTGAAATCAGCTATGATGGGGACTGGGTAGTTGTCCATTAAGGTTCTCATGTTAATTCTGTGATAGTCAGCACACATGCACCAAGTACCATCTTTTTTTCTCAACTAAATGTATTGGTGATGACTAGTTGCTAGAAGAGAGTTCAGTAACACCACCCTCCAAAAGTTAAGAAATTTTTTGTTTGACAGCAGGAAGTTTCTCTGGACAAAGCTGGCTTCATTTGCTTGAGACGACAAGGCCATCTGTCAAATGAAGTCTATGAATGGTGCCGTTCATTACAACAGAAATGTCAGTGGGCGCGGGAGCATGTGCGTTTTTACATGTCAGCACTGTGTCTGTTGTCATCACCTGAAGTAAGACAGGGTCACTCACGTCAGCAGGTGGCATGGCTGCTAGTGAGTCCCAAGGGGGAGCTGTGGCCTTGGGCAGCACGGCATTGGGAGGCAGCTCGGAACTGTTCGGCATGATCCGAGACACACTAGTGACCACGCTGGCTGTGGGTGTGAGTGAGGGAGAGACCATCATGTGACCACAAGATGACTGCACATTAGGCTTATTCAAAAAGTTCCCTGAGAAGCTCCGAGGGAATGATGGCATACAAGTCGGTGAAGTTAAAGTTCCAGACACATGCTTGAACAATGGAGCAAGTGAGCATGAAAGAGAAGAAAGTTGCTGTGTGGGTGGGGGCAACACCGTCTGAAGAGAAGACCTGCATGCTTCTGTGCCACATCACACAGAGTAGGTTGCGATCACGTAGCTCACTGGCTGGTTGATATGGCACAGCCCATTGCCTCACATCGGCAAGCCAGTTAGCTATGTGATTGTGACCTACACTGCATCACATGGTACAGCAGTAAGCAGGCCTTCTCTTCAGATGGTGTTGGTGAGGGTGGGTGAACTATAGTGTGAGGGGCAGCCATGAGAGGGGAGTAGAGTGCTGCTGAAGCATCCAAACAGGACATTGGCATGGCAACCAACTTTGGTTTACAAATGTCCATGTAGGAGTGGGGCGGGGACACAGAAATGTCACATGCACTATTAACCTTTCTCACGGCTCATTGTCACTAATATCACTCACGGAAGAAGCACGATTACTGACCTGAGTGTGAATATCCCTTGAAGGTACACAAAGCGTCTTGATAGCTTGCAACACAGAGGCCAATTAAGTGTCCATGTTGCAAAGGTGAGCAATGTCTTCCTTCTCATGTTGCAGACAAAGCATTTGTTCATGTTCCTTGGACCACATGGACATGAAAAGATTTATTTGATTGACGGTCTCAATGCACTCATAAATGATTTGGATATGTGAGGGAGAGTGAAAAGAGCCAGAGCTCGACCGAGCACATGGAAAGTGTGTGACTGTATGGTGGTGAAACACCGAACAGCACACAACATCAGGATAAAGTTCATGGTGGGACAAAAAGTCAGTGCCTGCAGTAGGTTCAGGAATGTCGGCCACTAGAAAGTTCCACTTGTGCTTGCACTTTGATGACAAATGAATTGAGAAAGTTGTTGTACCAGAGCATGTCAGCTGAGTGAAATTGACAGCTGAAAGCAGGGCATGATGTAGGTGGAGCTGGCCTGTAAATATATATGCGGGTAAGAGAGATACTTCAGCACCAGTGTCTATGAGAAAACGGACGATGGAGACAGTAAAACTGCGTGTGTGAGAGACATTGTGAACAGAATGGAGCACATTGGCGCCTGTCCTTTTCAGTGCAGAAGGCAGTGCCTAAACCATCCTGCACTCTGCATTTTGATTATGGCACAGCAGGCAGCACTTTTTTGCTGCATTGCCAAAATGAGTGTGAAAGTAACAGTAGGGATGGTGGGGAACTTGCTCTTGTGGAAAGCGGATCAACAGAGAAGGGCCCTCTTTGAAGTCACAAGAGATGTCAGCTGGTAGAGCCAATGGTGGAGATTGAGAAGGTAAAAGTGGGACTTTGACAGTGTGAGTGTGATGAGCTGAGTCCAGTGGTTTTTGTGTCATCCGTTGTGCATAGATGATCTCAACCGAGTGCAGAAAGGTGAAGTGAGGCCTGTGCTGTTGAGATAAGCTGGTTCTGGTAGGCCTTGCATAGGTGGGCCTCGTAGTACCTATCGGCACTGCAGATGCACTCATTAGGTGGTTGCAAGATGTTGAGATGTTGTAGGTGGGACTGATAACCTTTGTCATTTAGTCCCTTTCAAAATCACCTGTTGTACGTGAGTGCTGTCTAGACAGCGAGAGGAAGCTTGCTGGACCAGGCAGCCATGAGGTTGGAATCAGGCAAGTCATGTTTGTTGATGAGCAGTCTGAGGCAGAACTACAGCTGTGTGGTTTCTTGATGCCCAGGTGTTCCTTGTAGATAATGTAATGTACCGTCTCCTCAAGAGTGCGAGTAACATGTTCCAGGATAGTGTGCCTGGCAGCGGTGTAGGGGTTGACTGTAGGAGGTGCAGTGACCAGCTCACGTTTGAGGGTAATGTGCTCATACAGATGTGTGATGAGGCACAGATAGCTTGCTGCATCATTGAGAGAGTAGTGGTCCAAGATTTGCTCCACGAAAGCAAACCAAGTGTTCAGTGCTTCGAAGGAGAATGTTAGTAGTTTAGGCAGCAGACCAGGAGGTGGGATAGAAGGCAGGTCAGGTGTCTGAGCTTGAGCTTCGAAGACAGATGAACCCAAACATACTTGTTGTGGCAAGTTTTGAACATCACACGGCACAGCAGGTGTCCCAAGTGTGGCAAGCAGAGGAGCAACGACATGATAATAAGAAACGGCACAGTTATCCAATGTGGCAGTGACACCGGTTTGTGCCATAAAACAGACAGTTGAGTGAACGACACCAGCTGTGGAAGCTCAAATGTAATTGAGCAGGAATGGCTGTTCTGTTTGATGCGCCGCAGACACATAACGTGATGTGGTACATGGTTGCACGTAAGATGCACTGGCACTAGAAACAGATATTAAAGGCATCATGTCACTAGGTTAGTGACTAGGGATAATGATGCCATCACTGAACACTGGCGAGAATGACGGTTGCACTAGTCTCAAGGCAACGGCATTGTCTTGAATGCTCATTGCGCAGACAAAAAAAGGTACATCTGTGGCACAGAAAACTGTCCTGAGCTGAGAGAATGGTTCAAAATTGAATTTCAATTGCACTATTAGATATCTCACTGTGCCCCGAAGCAATAAAAAAGTTGGAATGGGGCGAGGAATAAGTGCTTGTTGACCGACAATGTGGTCTGTGGAGTGATGCCCTGACGTGCGTGGAGAGGCGGTGGAAGGTCTATTGTTCAAATTTTGCAAGTCTGAAATATTTTTATGTTGCACATTGGGCGCACATGGGTAATAGTGCCGTTGTCCATTTGCACCAAATACAGGGGAGACACCAGAAAGAACACTGGCAGTAACAAAATCAGAGTCACTATAGCACCTCACAGCACATGTGGTTCGTGTTGTGTAGAATGTGTCTTGTGCAAAACCACATTGCGTAGGTGAGGAGGAAGTGCTTGACAAAGTGAGAAGAGCAGATGCTTGTGTAATGGAGTAGGACGCAAGATGAAATCCAAGCAGTGATTGAACCAGTGAAGTCATTGTAGCTGATGGCTGTTGAACAGAGGTGCTTCATATTTCAGCAAAAAAAATTAGTGTTCATATCCTGAATCTCACTTGAATGATCGAAAAAACTAGAAAAGAAAAACACAGGGTCACCACTATGGTGAAAAGGATGTTTGGTTATCCCAAATAAATCATATGTGTAATATGTTAATATATTCTTATACTCTCAGTACATGATACAAAGGTGAAGTGAAGCAACATGGCCTTAAAGGAAAATAATCAAAGATCATCATCAGAGATACTGCACAATATTCACTGTGATGGAATAAATTGTTTGTTCGATCTCTGCCACAAATATGTGAGTCCAAGATATTTATAGCTGTTGTGGAATTTTTCTAGTATGACATACGGCTTGTCAATTCCCTGCCTTTTTCTTCTTTTATGATGGTATTTACTTCCTAAGGTTTTCTTTGATGTATAACAACAATGGAAGGTCCAATAAAGAATGTTAATAATAATATGTAGATAGGGAACAACTCACCATAAAGACGAACATTGAGCCGCCGATAGGCACAAATAAAAGATACACCAACTCACTCACAATTCTATATTTTTGGCCACTGCCTTCCTCAGAAACAGAACACTCATCCACACAATCACTCAGGCTCACTCATCCACACGTCAGCCATCTCTGACCACCCAACAGTCTGACTCACGGCAAGTGGAGGGAGGGGGAGGGGGAAGGAGCCAAGGAGGGGGTAAGTGAAGAGGAAAGATAAGGGTGGGGATACAAGAAGAGGCAATGTCAGGTGGAAAATGAGATGCAGTATGAAAAAAAGGGGGGTGGGGGTAATATATATATATATATATATATATATAAAGTCAAAAATCTTAAAAAACAGGAAGCACACAGTAGGGAAAGGGGCATGAATCAGAAGGAAATGTATGATGTGAGCGGGAGGGGGACTGTGGGGCATGGAATGTAGGATGTTAGGTTATCTGAGGTTGAGGCCAGGATGGTTGTGGGACTGTGGGATGTGCTGTAGGGATAACTCCCATCTCCGCAGTTCAGAAAAGCTGGTGGAGGAAGGGAGGATCCAGATGGCTCGGGTGATTAAGCAGCTGTTAAAGTCCAAGGTGTTGTGTTCCGCTGCATGCTGTGCTGCAGGACAGTCCATATTGTTTTTGGCCACAATTTGACAGTGGCCATTCATCCTGATGGAGAACCGGTTAGTTGTCATTCCAATGAAGAATGCAGAGCAGTGATTGCAGCAGAGTTGGTATATTATGTGGCTGCTTTCACAGGTGGCCTGGCCTCTTATGAAGTAGGGGGTTGGGATTAGGAATGGCACAGGGATGTACTAGGATGTTGTGGAGATTGGTGGGCGACAGAACATCACTTTAGGGGGGGGGGGTTGGGAGGATCTTAGGTAGGATGTTTCTTATTTCAGGGCATGTCGACAGATAATCATAGCCCTGATGTAAGATATGGTTCAGTTGTTCCAGTCCAGGATGGTATTGGGTGACAAGGGGAGTGGGGGGGGGGGGGCACTCCTTTGTGGCTGGTTAGTAGAGTTGGAGGGAGGACTGTTGGTGTGTGAAGATATGGCATGGAAAATCTGTTTATGGATTAGGTCTGATGGGTAATTTCTGCATGTCAAGGCTTTTGTGAGGTTTTCGGCATACTGGTTAAGGGAGTTCTCATCACTGCAGATACGCCTTCCACGGGTGGAAAGGCTATATGGGAGGGAGTTTTTGATGTGGAAAGGATGGCAGCTGTCAAGGTGAAGGTACTGTTGAGAGTTGGTGGGTTTCATGTGGACAGAGGTGAATTTAGAATTGTGTGTGTGTTTGTGTGTCTTTTATTTGTGTCTATCAGTGGCTCAACATTCGTCTTTACGGTGAGTTGTTCCCTATCTACATATTATTATAGACATATATGTATACTAGATATATATACTGGGTACTGTCATAATATTCATTTCCTTGAAGTAATGTCTGCATCTTTCTGATGGTTTGAGTCCCATTATGCATCCAATGAACCTTTCTTGCCATTTAAATACAGTCTTTGATCTAGGTGAATTTCCCCACAGCAAAATTCCTTGTGTCTGATGGGAATTGAAGAAAGAATTTATGTGTACAGTAGTAAAGTTTCACTTGCATAGCCTCTTAGTTCGTGCAACAGGTAAATCACTTGCATCAGTGTGGAGCACAATTTATCTGTATGTGTATCCCAGTTTAAACCTTGATCTACCTGATGTTCAATAAGTTTTATTGGTTTATTTTCCTTTTAGGGGACATTCAGATTAAATGAAATGTTTGCTGTTTTCTTAATATGTATGTGTAAAGTATTAGCAGCAAACTAGGAGGTACACTTTTCTATAGCAACAGCTACATTCTGTTGTAGCTCATTCTCGTTGGTATTTTGAGCACTTAATGTAGGGTTATTAGCATATAGCAACGCCTCACTGGGCAATATGGGAGGCAAATCATTTGTGTGTATAATGAACAGATAGTAACAAGGAACAGAACCCAATGGCACTCTTTTTTTAAGTGATAAAGCATCTGACTTTTGCTTCCTTACACATACTAATTGTTGCTTTTCGCTTAGGTATGACTGCAGTAGGAGGAGGGCATTCCTCATTACTGCAGCTTTCTTATTAGTATAGCGTGGGACAAATTACCAAAGTCTTTCCATAAGTCAGGTAGTTGCAGAGCTTATTGACTTATCTGTTGGTGCATACAGTACTAGACCTATATTGTTTAAGAAATTATTTGGACCAGTGAAATTGATCAGTCATTATCAGGTGATAATATGCTAGCTTTCTTATGAACTGGGTTGATTATGGATATTTTTAGGCTACCGTGTCTTTGCAAGTTATGAGAGATTTGTTAGATCAGTTCAGCTTTAAGTTCTGTCTACCCACAACTCTCTCCAGGCTTAATACTTTGTGATGTCAACTTGATTGCTAAATTGAGGAGAGCACTTCATATTTTTTGTTTCGGGCTGTTACAGAGATCTGTCAAACAATAGACTGCTCCACTTGAACTGTCAATGCAACTGATAATGCTAAGTATTCCATACTGCTGGCAAATTATTATACTTAATGCAGGTTGAAGGACTTTGTAACATGTATCTGTATGCAGCTGTAAATAAATAGTTGCCACTATTAAAGTTACAACTCTTTTAATTGTTGATCTGTAATCAGAAGAAAGCTTTATAATGCAGCATGCCCTGAGTAGAGGGGGGGAGCCAAATGCTGTTCTTCATTAAACTTTTTATTCAAATACTGCCTTTCCCTTCTAAAATGATATTTATTTGGCTTGGCATGCTAACTCATAGATAAAGAGAGATGTCCTTCCTTCTAGCCTCTTACTGTTAAATCCCAAGCCATATGATCACATCTAGGCCCGACAGTATAGACATCATTCACTGGAGGTATGTTTTGAGCTTAGTTCAGAAATGTATCACAAATCTACTCTATTTCATGATACCAAACTTAGATCCATCAAAGGAGGCTCATTTTTGAAGCATACTTGAGTTAAACAAGCCTGGTAACATCACTGAACTTGGCAGTCAACAAAAATATCATACTTCACTGCTTACCTTACCCTTGTTACCTTGTAACTTAAGATTGTAACCTACATCCACTCTCCTTTTCTTTCCCTCTTCCTCTCTCCTTGCCAATGAAGGATACATTTCCAACAGCTAAGTTTATTATTTATTTTCATTGCTTTTTGTGCAACTATTGGCCGTACTGTGGTAAGGTAAATACTGGTAAACTCTTTACTCTGTTAATTTTTTTTCCACATATAAGAACTAAGGTTGTCTTCCACTCTATATTGTCTGTAAAACAAACTTCCCATGCTCCACTTTATAAAATAGAAATTGTAGGGCCACAAAAGTCACCACTTTCTTGCGGGTTCATACACCAGGACAATATTATAGGTTCAACTACTTTTGTAGTTTTACTTCATTTTGTGAAAATGAAGCAGTTGTCCTACAAAACGTAATCTTTGTGCCTTTCATTTAGGATGTTTGTTATGATTTTACATAAATATTAACACATGACAAAGTTCAGTTTTTATCAAAATTCATCCTACATAATTACATTCACTGTATAAACTGGAGTAAAACCAGCATCAGAACTTTTCAAGGTTGAAATGCTTAAAACTGGTAGTGACAATTTTGTTAGGCCTACTTTTATAGAAAATAAACTCTTGTGGACTAGCAAGTGCAGCATTCAAATTGTGCACAACACCATCTGTGACTCGTGCCGGCCAGGCCACAATATTGAGTGCACGGTCACCCGATGTCATGGCTGTAGGTGACAGCCGTCAAACCCGCCATGCGCCATCTACCTGTGGAGCACTGACAAATAGCTGGTGCATGCCAGTTTCACTCTCTTGTGTAATGCCAATGTCCACGAATAAAGTGTGTACTCCCAGTGTGGTGTTGTTTACTTTATAAACAATAGCTGATTGCAGTCCTGAAGCCACAATTTCTTTCTCCTTGCGTCTATATAATGACAATGTAGATTTTCATCCTGAAGTTATAAATGGTGATTTATACTCATTGTAATACACCCTGATAAATATTTTTGAAATGGATTTGCTGTATAAAGTGTATAATTTCTTATATTATTGGTTACAGAATTTTGTAAAGGTTCTAAAGTATCAGAATCACATCTAAAAAGAAGGGACAAGAAACAATCTTGGTGTCAAATAACTTTTTTTAAAAATTACAGTGCCTCAAGCATTTTTAAACACACTTTTTCTTTGTGACTATGAAATAAAAAGGGTAAAATTTAAAATAGAGACATCAAAGAAAAGAAAAGGAAATCGCACTTTCAAACTGACACTTAGTAACCTTATTATTTTGTAACTGTTATTATGTAAATGCATTGTTACTAAACGCCACACTAATTGCATCATTACTCATGTATTCCTTTCTAACTTTTATTCTGATGCACTGGCAGCTATATTTTATTGTAAAAGTCAAATGTTGCAGCTGTAGTACCTGCTCTGTGATTCAGTATGACCCAATCACAAAAATTGCTAGAGCCAAAAAAAAATTGACAAGTGAAAAAGGAATTCTTTGAACTGACATGATAACAAATCTTAGATTTTCTATACTGTATTGTGAACACAACCACAGAGTCATTACCTGATCGTTATAATTGATTTACATGTAGCTACTGTTAGTCTAATTCACCAATGTGGTACAGTTGAAATAATGGTTTTAAGCAATTATTTGATTAGACTCAATAAGGATAGCTTGTAACTCACTGCAAAGAAAACTGTCAACCATCACAGCCATTGTCAGAAAAGACCCACACACCCATTCATAAAATCACAGAGGCACAACTCACTAAAACATAGCTGTCATCACTGGACGCTGCATTCAGAATAGCACTACATGGTAAGAGTGATTCGAAGTTGGGCTGGGAGGGAAAGTGAAGGATGCAAGATGAACATGGGAATAGATAAATATACTGCTGTCTTGCAGAGGATTTAAGTACTATGGGTGGAAAGAGATACAGATTAGGAATAAAGTAGGTGGGGGGGCAAGGGGAGAGGGAGAGGAAGGGCAAATGAAGCCTCAGCGCAGGAGTAAAGAAGGGGACAAATATGTTGTACAGCCAGTGGTTAACTAGGCAATAATTGGAGAGGTATAGGAAAAACGGGGACCACAAACTGTTGGATATAGAGTATGTGAAGACAGTCAGTTATTTTAGGTTGATGCATGGACAATTTAGGGACCAGAGGAGGTACTGTAAAGACAACTTCCATCTGTGCAGTTCAAAAAAGCTGGTTGGAGAGGGAATCCAGATGTCTGAGTTAGAAGCAGCTGAGAAATCATGCATCTTATGTCTAGGTGCTGTGACAAAGAGTGCTCTACCTTGAATGTGGCCACAGTTTGGCAATGATCATTCATCCTGATTGAGAGATGATAAGTAGTCATACCAATATTGTAGCAGAATTGGTAAGTCACATGGCTGCTTTCCCAGGTAACCAGGTCTTTGGTGATGTAGAATAAGCGTATGAAAGTGCTGGAATAGGAAGTGGTAGGTTATGGATTGTATAGTGATGAAGTAGGATGTTTTGCAGATTGTGTGGGTACACCATGTTAGGAGCAATGAGAAATATCTGGTGTAAGATGTATCTAATTAACAGACCACAATGAAAGAAAATCAAAGACTTGGCGAAGGTTGTGGTTTATCTGTTCCAATCCAGTGTGGTGTTGGGTGACGAGAGGAGTTGCTTTTCTGTAACTGCTTGTGGTAGGTGGAAGGAGGATTGTGAATATATGGGAATGTGGAATGGGAAAACTGTTTAGGCACTAGGTCAGTAGAGAGAGAGAGACAGAGAGAGCCATCTGTAACCAGGCCCTATGGGAAGGATTTTTTGATGTGGAAGGGTGGTGACTGTCAAAGTATAGATATTATTGGTTGGTGTGTTTATATAAACAGAAGTGTGGATAGAGTCAACAGTGAGGTGGAGTCTAATGTCCAGGAAGGTGGCACATTGGGTTGAAGGACGACCAGGTGAAGCAGAGGGGGGAGAAGGAGCTGAGATAGTGAAAGGAGGATAGGATGCCCTAGCCCGAGTAGAAATTTTGAAAATGTCATCTGTGAATCCGAACCAGACCAGAGGTTTGAGGTTTTGGGAAACTAGGAAGGTTCCCTCCCTATGTCCCATGAACAGGTTGGCATAAGAAGACTCCATGCATGTGCCACTTGCTGTGCCACAGATTTGATTGTATATCTTCCCCTCAAAGAAAAAATTGTTGTTTGTTAGTGTTAAATTACTGTGGTTTATGAGGACTGAGGTGTTGGAATAAGATGTAATGGAGAAGTAGTATTCAAGAGAGAGAGCAGCAAGACCATGGGCGTGAGGGATGTTGGTGTACATAGAGGTGGTGTCAAAATGATGTGTAACGATCCAGGAGACAAAGGGGTGGAGATGCTACAGAGTCAGTGAAGGAAGTATCCTTGATGTGGGAGGATAGATTTCAAGTGATGGATTACAGCTGTTGCTCAGTAAGAGCCAAAATTCTTTCAGTGGAGACACAGTAGCAGCTATAGTTGGGTCTCCAAAATTATTTTGTTTTTAGAGATCATGTAGTCGGTGGGTTTGTGCGCCGTTGTTGGGGTGAGAGAGAGAGAGAGATTTGGGAGAGAAGTTCTCAAAAGGATAATAGGATTTCAACAAGGATCAGAGATATTTTGGGATGTGATTCTTCTGGCACAAATTGTAAGTTGAAGTGTCAGATAGTTAGTGGGGACCTTTTGCCATGTAGTTACTACAGTTCATCACAACAGTGGTGGAATCTTTGTCTGCAGGGAGGAGGATTACCTTGTTCTGCTGAAATGATCATGTTCCTAGGAAAGAATTTGGGGGAGGATGTTGAGACCAAGGCAGAGGTGAGAAATTCCTGAGAAGTGACCAGAGGATGGCTACAAAGTAGCATGAGAGGATATCATTTTGAATTGAGTATGAACCTTAAGAGGAATGGTTCAATGTTGGAATTTTTTGGCTTTGGTCAATGGAATTGGTGGTAGTGTTTCCATTGTAGGGACTGGGAGAGAGAGGGTATGTGATAGGTACAACATGGCCAAATTGGAGTGTTGTGCTCAAGGAGAAATCCTTGTGTAGCATTGAAACTTCTGTGGCATTGAGGTTTTTGGTTTACATGTTAATCAAAGTGTTCGGGGGTTGTGGTTTGGCTGTGGATGATGTGGAGTGTTGGTGGGGAGTTTTGAGGGATGTTAAAAATTCAAAAGGTCAGCTAAGCAATGCCTTCTCCCGCTTCTGGCTGCTTGGAGTGCAGTGGTTTGGTGTTCCAGCAGTTGCCGCAAGTAGCCAGATGCTACCCGGAAAAATATTTCTGGCGCGGTCAAGCTGCCAATTTACGCATGCGCAGAAAGGGTTGAGTTAAGTGTAGGGGTAGCCATCACGTGATTCGTGTGTGTTTGTCGAGTGTTTTTCGAAGTCACTGCAATCCCACTTGAGATCAGATAGTTCTCGTTTACACTTATTCGTTATTACGAAGGAAAGTATTTTAATTATTCCTTTAAACTCACATTCGCCTGCAGCCAGAAACAGTGCAGAAAGCGTTCCAGCAGTGCAAGTATCAAACAAGGATTTTTGCGTCATAGTAGCTGCGCATGCGCAGTAACACCTGTTTCTTAGTGCTTGAAAGTAGCCGTCTGGCAGCTGCTGGAACGAACCTCTTGTTTGCATCGAAGCGGCGCTCTACTCTGAGACAATAACTTCCATAGTTACCGACTTAGTTGGCCAGTGTATGTTGTAATTGTTCTTACGGTCGAATAAAACTTCAATTGTTAAAGCCAACAGTTTTTCTTTAACAAGTCATTATACGATAGTGCAGGAATTTATATGTCATAATCGATTACTGGCTTAAAACAAATTATCAATTATGAACAGGTTTAAATTTGATCGCAAGACTGACGTCTAGTTTTGCGACACTGCTCAAAATCAGCCTCGAACAAAGCAGAAAACGCAGTTATTGATGTGCCATAGTGTTAGTGTGGAAAGGAAGACTTCCATTGTTCATATGTTAGTCACAGGCGCCTGTTTGGGAACGTATGCTGTGTCACTGTCTTCATAATAATCGCTATTTTGCTATGGTGATTCTAGTAGCAACCTTCCTTCTGCTCACTGCATTGTATTACAACAGCTTTGATTTGAAATCGTTTTTATAAGTAAACACCACTTTTAAACCCAACGTCTCTACAATGGGCTTTCATGAAATGTTTCGCATGAAATATACAAATCTGTGCTAGACCTTAGTTGTGGGTTAGTCTGTCCTGATATCACACGTAAACATTCCTCTTCAAGTTCCTTCGTAACTAGACGAAAATTTCCACCCTCTTTCTCGCCCAGAACGTCCCTGATTTTCGCGCCTATTGTTCTGTTTAATATGACAACAGCCAGCTATAATACTTTAAAACCAAGGAGGTTAGAATCACTAACCACATTGATTTTAACAACTAAGTATTGTGGTTTGCAAGTTTCATTTACGGGAATTTTATAATCATTAAGGTGCCGTACCAATAATATTTCTCACACTAGAAGACTAATCTATTTTTAAATGTTTCATGACAGACTTTTTGCCTATGTATTTTA
The DNA here is from genome assembly GCA_026315105.1 of Locusta migratoria. Lineage (NCBI taxonomy): Eukaryota > Metazoa > Arthropoda > Insecta > Orthoptera > Acrididae > Locusta > Locusta migratoria. Next base: position 783,982,632 of record CM048744.1, read on the forward strand.
TTTACACCAATGAACACGATCGGAACAAAGAGGGAAACTCGAGTGCACATTTGTGTAATCATTATGAAATTAAATAAGACACAGTATCGGCTGTCTTCAAACGCAGTGGATTTTTTTTTATCAGTGTGATATTACAGCTGTTGTAACATAACAAAGTGCGCAGAATAGTTGCTACTAAAGTCGTCATTATCAAATCGTTTAAATTGCCGCAGTTGAAAACAGGACAGTCGACAGATGTTCCGAATCGTGCCAACATGTCATCGCGGAAAGAACTAGGTGAGTCCTTGTCATGGCTACGCTACAGATCAATTTTTTAAGTCAAAGTTAGGTTAGGTATAGGTTAAACAAGAAGTTTCTTTTTAGTTCGTGCGGGCGCGTAGCGCCCGAATCTGCGGTTCAGAAACACTATTCGAACATTCGATATATATCGATGGCAATGCCATTACCTTCGATGTACACGGATTCTACCAAATTACCTTAATTACTAATTCTGAAACAAAATGCGTCATTAAACTTCACTACCAGGAGTCGTAAATTTTATATTCTACCCTTTACATAAAATAAGATTTTTGAACGCAACAAGGAAGATGTAATTCTAACAATGATATCGAAAAACTAGTACCGCACCGGAAATAATAAGAAAACAATCACCATTGTAGAACGTTCTGTATTCACTTCTGTCGGTGCCTACAAGTGAAATGAGTAAAAAAAGATAGAAAATGTATTTCTGTGGAACAAAAAATGAGGATTCTACAATGTGTAGATTCACATATTGGATCGCGAGTTCAACTAGCGACGGACTTAGGGCTTTCTACTTCAACCCTGAATACAATTGTGAGAAATCGGTCCCACATTGAAGCTACTGCAAGACAATGTGGTCCCATGGCAAAAAAGCGCAAATATATTCGGGAATCCGCGTATGATGATTTGGATAAACTAGTTGCAGAGTGGTTTGTTAGCACAAGAGCATCAGGAATTCCGCTTGATGGTAATATACTGAGAGAGAAGGCGCTACAATTTGCTGGAAAATTGGGGATCCCCAACTTCACAGCATCTAATGGCTGGATTTGTAGATTTAAAACTCGTCATAATATTGTTTACAATGAACTGTGTGGTGAAAGTTCAAGTGTTGATAGTGGAACAGTAGACCAAAGGAAAAAAGAACAGCAAGATGTCATTAAAGATTATGATCCAAAAAATATTTTTAATGTTGATGAAACAGGTCTTGTTTATAACATATTACCAAGTAAGACCTTATGTTTTAAAGGTGAGAAATGCCATGGTGGGAAACTGAGTAAACAGAGGATAACTGTTTTGCTAATGGTCAATGCTGATGGATCTGAAAAATTACCCCCCTTGGTAATAGGTAAATTTAAGAAGCCAAGGTGTTTCAAAAAATTTGAAAACTCTGCCCACTAATTATGACTCTAACACAACTGCATGGATGACTACTTCAATCTTCACAGCCACTATGCATGCCCTGGATGCTAAAATGGGGGCAAGAAATAGGAAAATATTACTGATACTTGACAGATGTCCAGCACATCCTGACAATCTGAAGCTCAGAAATATTAAATTGTTGTTCCTGCCTCCTAATTGTACTAGTGAGCTTAAACCATTAGATCTTGGAATAATCCATTCATTTAAATGGAAATACAGAAAACTGCTTGTGCAGAAGGCTGTATTTATGCATGATACGGTAATGGCATGGACCCAAAATCTATGACAATATCACTTTTGGATGCTATGCATTATGTAGCTAAAGCATGGATGGATGTGACACCCTTGACTATTTTCAACTGCTTCAAGAAAGCCGGAATTGAATTTGCAGATAAAACACAGGAGTCACAGGAAGAAGGTTTGTCTGAGCCTCCAGACTTTTCTGTGATAGACAAGTCATCAACATTTCAAGATTATGTTGGTGTTGATGCTTCAGTCATCACATCAGAGGTGCCAACAGTAGACAGCATCACTGACAAACATTTTGAGGAAGAGAAGATAGAGCAGGATGGTGAAGAAGACAATGAAGATAATGACCAGGAACCAGTTGTTCCAACCAGTAAAGAAGCAATGGAAGCTATTAATATTTTAAGACAATACATAGGTAGTGCATCAGGTGATGATAACGCATTTGGTACATTGTATTCTGTGGAGAGACAAGTACAGCTGATTGCTGTTAAAAAGAAACAAAAAGTTAACTATTTCAGATTATTTTAAATAGGCAAATGTAAATTCTCAGTCTCATATTTTGAACAATGTAACCATAAAAATAGTAAAAAGAATTTATTTATTTTATCTTCTTGTGTTTCTTAAACGTTCGTGCATTTTACACTTTTTTGTGTCAGTCCGCTGAAAAGTGTAAAGAGGAGGTTTTACTGTAGTTAACTACAGGAGCATCTATTGAAAGATCCCAGAAATGCTCTCACACTGAAATGGTCACAATGCTCACATATTACTAGGTATGGAAAACTGGCTGAATGTAGATGTCAACAGTAGTCAAATCCTAATTCAGATTGTGATTGGGTGAAGGTCAAGGTTGAAAATTGCTTGAACCTAGTCATTGAATATTTTGTAGACCACATGGCTGAGCACCTGTAGTGATGGAACAACTGAGGGAAAACTTGGAAAATACTTCCTGTAGATTTCAAGATAATGTTATAGTTCTAGGTGGAGATTTAACTTACTGTATGTAGACTGGGAGTCCAAACAGCTTAAGACAGGTGACGGAGAATCAAGTGATACTGTTCTAAGTGCTTCATCTGAAAATGATCTCAAGCTGACTTCAAATAAACCTGAATTTTTGAATTCAGTTAGCATTAGGAAATCAGCAATCATAAGGACATCACATCATCAATAAATACAGAAATATCAAGAAAAGTAGGGAGATATTCATGTTTAGTAAAAGTGAAAAGGGACAGATCTCAGAATACCTGATGACTCAGTACTAAAGTTTCTTATCTAGCTTTTGACAGTGTTGAGTGAGCATCAGTGGATGAAGGTTGAGTACTGTACAATATGTATTAGACAAGTAAGTTTCAAATAAAATTATGAGAGATAGGAAATATCCACCGTGATTCTACAACTAAGAAAACTGTTCTGAAAACAGAGAGAACTTCACTGCAAATATAAATGTAGACATAGTCTTGAAGACAAGTAAATCATATGATTGCCAATATTAGTGCAAGGTGAACCTTGCAAGAGGCCTTCAACAATGTGTTTCTCTAGTATTGGGTTTGCAAGGGACAAGTACTGTGATTCGCTAGCCACATAATCACGTGGTCTACAACAAATGAACATTACGTTGCGTAGCCTCCAATTCAGGCGATCGGAAGCAAATGTGCCGTAATTGGTGGATTTTTTATTCATACTTCAATATTACAAAAGCTGGCAGCCTAAACGTAACGGCGCTTGAAAGACATTTGCAAAACGCGTATTTTAAGGTAAGGTATGTCGTAAATAAGTACTGAGAAATTATGCCTACGTATATGAAACCTTTACCAAATATAGAACAATTTTCTTAGACTTATAATAGAAAATTTTACGAAATGTTAATAATAGCAACCACTATCATTTGATTCCTTGTTACACAGTTCCTTCGTACAACAGAGCATCATCGCTCGTACAATCTAGTGCATTCGATCTCGAACATTTTTAAATGCCTGTTATGCAATGTGATTTGGAACCCACTTCCAGATATCATCATTCCATTGGCACACTTGCGCGTTTTACATGACCTGTTGCTGTCAGTTGTCTGTCACTTTTCGAAAGTCAGTTGGTGTACATGTGTTTAAGCTTGACAAACGATTTATTGAAACAGACGTCAAGTGGTTGCTGAATTGACGTCATCCCACTTGAATGGCGCTCGATTAGAACTTTTTTTTCCCACATAATAAATTATTTTCTTCTTGAAATCCTAGTGCTTCATTACAGTTCACATACCCCAGCACTTCACAAAATTCGACAAAACAATACGTGAATTCAGAATGAGGCAACTCAAGCAAGAATCCTAAAGCCTTATGTATTGTTGCTATTTACATGAAGAAATTTATTTTTGTTGGTATTTATATTTGAAATGCTTTATTTATTTCGAGCGGGAAAGTTTTAGCCAGTATTTATATTTGAGCCTGCTAAGCAAGCTTGTGTAGACCGGAAAAGTTACCTGTGCCGGCTCCTAGCGCCATTTATCAGAACTGATCAAACTCATCAAAGTGAGGTCGTTTCGTTTTATGCCATCGCGTCTTTCAGCAGATCCATGGAAAATAAAGTAAATAACGCAAACGAAAGCGCACTGTTGTGCAAAGTAAGCTACGACTTTCGTACCTGAAGGTATCCATATAACACTTTGGATTCGGTAGTATTCGGCCATTATGTGTCGAATCTCGAATCCGAAGGCATTGCGAATATTGGATTCGGCCGAACCACTCGGACACAACCCTAACTTGCAGTAATGAGAACTTCCTTGCTCATTATCCTGAATTTCACGCAAAGGCCTTCACAGACAGACACTACCCCTCTCCCTTTCCGCCAGATAAAGTTCACTAACCAACTTCCCACATTCCTCATTCCATATCCCTACACACACCCTATCTTCCTTCCATCCCAAATAACCAGTTATTAAAGAATGCACCCCTTCTCTATTACTCTCCCTGTCCCCTCCCTCCCATCCTCCCCACTATATTCTTAAACTACCTACATAACTTTCCACCCATAGTACTTAAATGCTACATAATGCAATGCTGTATTTATTCCCACACTTGCCTTACATCCTTCCACTGAGTTCCTCCATGGTCGCCAGATCTAACACCTATGGACTTTTACTTGTAGCTAACTGTGAAAGATAACATCTAACAACATAAGCCACGCACAGTGGAGGAACTTGGCCAGGAGATTACAGTAATATGTGCAGTGATCTCCACTGAATCTTTGACATAACTTAATTGCAGCAACTGCTCATCATTCTGCTATATGTATAGCCACAAACAATCAACATTTCAAACATTTAAAGTAACCACATACGGTACTAAACTGAGAATTGTACAACATGTGTGATCAATTATTAAATGTAAAATAAACACATAAGTAATAACGTTGACAATTGCAGCCTCCCCCCCCCCCAAAGTTCTTTAAAAAATTACAATATTTATCTAGATTTCAAAAACAATATATGGAAGTCATTATCAGAATGTAAAATTACCACATGAGACTTTTACAGAAGTAAAGGAAGTAGGGTCTGATGCTGCCTTGATCTGCTGGCACATCTGCAGCCCTTTAGTGGCTTAGCACTACTGTATTTTAAATTTTTATTTGTTCAGACTGCTAGCCATTAACTAGCATATTGTTTTAATCTTTCATACAACATGAGCATTCCTGTACTTCTGTAAAAGTCTCATGTGGTAATTTTATATTCTGATGATGACTTCTATAGTGTTGACAAAATCTAGATAAATTTTGCAATTATTTTAAAGCAACTTGTGGGGCTGCCATTGCCAACATTATTTCATATCCAGTTGCTGCATATAAGGCCATGTTTAAAATTGTAAAATAGTAATACTTTTTGTTCCTTAAAGTGTCTGTACATTTTTTTTGGCAGACTGTATTTTTAATGTTGTTTCTATTCAGCTTTCTGTACTTTACAACACTTGTGGTATATCCAGAGAATGAGTTTATTTTTAGCTGGAGTATATACAGTTCCATGTGATAAATGGCATGAAAGGGCTACAGTGATTGAGAAGAGAGTAAGACAGAGTTGTAGCCTTTCCACAGTGTTATTCAATATGTACTTTGAATAAGCTGTGAATGAATGTGAGGAGAAATCTGGATAAGGCATTAAAGTTCAAGGAGAAGAAATAAAAACCCTGTGGTTTGCCATTGACCTTGTAGTTCTTTGAGAGACAGCAGAGGACCTTCAAGAGTAAATGGAATGGACAGTATCTTGAAAGGAGTTTTAAGATTTACATTAACAAGTACAAAACACAGGTAATGGAGTATAGTTTAAGAAAATCAGGCGATGCTGAAGGAATTAGATTAGATAATGAGACAATATAAGTGGTAGATGAGGTTTGTTATTTGGGTAGCAAAATAACTTTTGATGGCTGAAGTGAAGAAGATAAATGCAGAATGGCCACAGGAATAAAAGCCTTTCTGAGGAAGTGAAATTCGTTGGCATCCATTATTAATTTAGACATTAGGAAGTCCTTTCTAAAAGCATTTATCTGGTTTGTAGCATTGTGAAATGTGGATGATAAGGAGTTGAGACAGAAAGATGATAGAAGCATTTGAAATATGATGTTACAGACAAATGATGTTGTATGGCAAAATATTCATGATAGTCAAATGACTGAAATGGTGGTTGAATACAAGTGGCATTACTAAATCCTGGCCAAAGGAAAGAGCACTTTATTTTATTGCAGCATTGTGTTGATTTCCTATATCAGAAGACAGTTTTGTCAGGACAGCAGCTGTTGGTCCTTCCAATGTTGCAGAATGGAGCAGTGCATTGGTAGTCATGGGTCTTTGCTAGGAGGTTGGCACTTCACACTAGTGTGCCCACAAATGAAAGAAATTAGTTCTGTTGCCAACTTGCTGGGCAATCGTGGCCAGTTCTTTTCTGCTGGACAATTTATATCTTACTTTTCTTTTACCCAGGGCTTTCCTACCATGGTGGAGTTTCATTAGTTTGAACAAGAGGATTTTCTTTACATCTGCTTACTCCCACAACAAAATGGGTACCGTTTGAACCAGAATTATTATTATTATTTTTTTTTTTTCCACCAGCATAATGAACAAGTTATTAATTCAGAAATTGTTTACAGATTTTGGTACCTCCATTTGTTGATAATAATAATAAGTTATCATTATTATTATTATTATTGTTATTATTTGTAGTAGTAGTAGTAGTAGTAGCAGTAGCATTATATCAGAGGTGCACTACACAAAGGAAATACTCAGGCACCAGAGTGCACATGATTTTTTTCAGGCTAGGCGATAGTTCTGATCAACACTCGTCCATCAATATACAGATAGTTAAATCAGACTGCATTCAGAAGAACTCTTCAACTGTCAAAATATTAGCAGTAAAATTTTAGAGTATTAGAAACAAAGTTCCTGAATTTACTGCATTGCAGAAAGTTGTCGTCCTCAGGACTGAGAGTTTTCTGAATCCCGACAATGGAAGCTCTGAAATATTTAGCAAAGAATGGGATGTAAATCACAAAGATAGATCAGGTGCAATCAGAGGGGGAGTGTTCATTTCAGTTCACAAAAATATTCCTTGTACTGAGGTTGAAGTCAAAAATGACTATGAGGTTATCTGGACGCGTGTAACAGGTATACGCAAAATCAAGTTAATAGGTGGATGTTTTTATCAGCCACCCAATTCCACCATCACAGTGCAAGTCATTCAAAGAAAATTTATGATCCGTAGTGCGAATGTGCCCGGACCATGCAATATTAGTTGGGGGTGGCTTCAAACTGAGAGTATAGAGTGGGTCGCCTATGCTTTTACTGAAGGAGGTACAGACAAGCAGTTTTGTAAACTATTGTTGAGCATGTTTTCTGATCACTGCTTGGAGAAGCTAAATCATAAGGCCAAACACAATGGAAATATATTTTAGAAGTTATAGCTACAAACATGCCAGCTGTCATCCCTGCCTCATCGCCCAGAGTGCCAAGTATCATAATTTAATTGCATGAAATTTTGTTGCCAGTTAATTTCTTAATTTTCATTAGTGTTTCTGTTTTAAAGAGGTTTCTTCTCACCTATTTGTCTGATTCATTTGTTCTATGGTTTTAAGAGTTAATTCTCGCGTATTTTGATAAATATCGTTGTGTATAGTTTTTGTCTGTGACTCGTGCATTTCAAAACAAGTCAGAGACCTTTTACTACAGCTAGTTATCAGTCAGTCCAGTGCCTGCTGTTGTCACTGCCTCATCACCCAGGGCACTAAGTATCATAATTTAATTGCGTGAAATTTCGTTGCCAGTTAATTTCTTAATTTTCATTAATGCTTCTGTTTTTAAGAGGTTTCTTCTCACCTACTTGGCAGATTCATTTGTCTTTTAAGAGTTTATTCTCAGGTATTTTGATAAATACCGTGTGTATAGTTTTCGTCTGCTGCAAACTATGTGATTTAAGTGTCTTATTGTCACTCTCTTATTTCGTGTTATGCTTTGAGATACTAGCTTATATTCCCACGTGTTTGATAACAGTGTATTCCATAGATTTTCTTGTTTGAAAACTGTCAGACTCAGTTTCGTTGTTTCGACAGTGTAGTAACCACTAATCACAGTTCAGTCAGCTGCCAGCCACCTTTGTTAAAGTACTAGGCTAGTTAAAAGTTGATTATTTAATTTTCAACTCTCTACAGTTAATTGTATTGATAGGATGGATAGGATGTGTGCCTGCTGTGTGCGGATGCAGGAGAAATTGTCTGCAGATCACAAACAGCTGAGCATGCTGTTGGCTACGGTCAGCCATATTCAGGCTGCTGTCTTGGGGTGGTGAGGAGTCTGGCGCGTCGAGTGGGACACCTCAGGTGTCTCATGCTTCGCCCTCTATCCTTGCTACCGAGGCACCTTCAGGTGTATCATACATGATCAAGCCACCCTCTCTGCAAGGAAAGTGGTGGGTTCAACGGCGTTCGCGTCGCTCGAGATGGAAGGCCAATGTGGAGGCCCATTCGTCCTGTGAGTGGACGTGTAGCCAATCATTCAGCAGGGTCCGAGCAGGTGCATGAGGGCAGGGGATTATTAATTTTTGGGAGCTCCAATGTTAGGCATGAGATGAAGCCCCTTAGGCAGGTAGCGTCGAGATCCGGAAAGAAGTCTAACATGCACTTGGTGTGTCTGTCGGAGGGCCTCATCAGAGATGTGGAGGCAGCCTTGCCAACGGCTATCGAGGTTGCGGGGTGCAGACGACTGCAGGTTGTGGCTCATGTCGGCACTAATGACACTTGTCGCTTGGGTTCTGAGGACATCCTCAGTTCCTACGGGTGGCTGGTGGAATTGGTGAAGGCTGCTACCCTCGTATGTGGGGTGCAAGCAGAGCTGTCGATTTGTAGCATTGTTCCCAGGGTTGATTGGAGTCCTTTGGTTTGGAGCTGAGTGGAGGGTCCAAACCAGAGGCTTTGCCGACTCTGTGTCAGTCATGGCTGCAGATTTCTAGATCTGCGTTATTGGGTGGGGACTTATAATACGCCCCTAGATAGATCAAGGGTGCACTACCCTAAGGAAGTGGCTACGTGGGTAGCACAGTACTTGTGGAGTGCACATGGGAGTTTTTTAGGTTAGGCGCTAACTCTGATGAGCACTCGCCTGTCAACATTCAGACAGTGAATTCAGGCCACATTCGGTTAAAAAATTAGACTGTCAAAATATTAACCACGAACTTTCAAAGTATTAAAAACAAAGTTCCCAAATTTGCCCCACTGCATGGAAATTATTGTGCTCAGATAGTTGTAGGCACTGAAAGCTGGCTAAATCATGATGTCACAAGTTCAGAAATATTTAGCAAGGCCTGAAATGTATCTTGGAAAGATAGATTGCACACAACTGGAGGAGGAGTGTTCATCGCTGTGGACAAAGATGTTGTTTCTACTGAGATATAGGTTGAAAGTAACTGTAAAGTTATCTGAGCACATATGACAGGTCTAAAAGAAGGAAAGTTCATAGTTGGGGAATTTTTACCGGCTTTCCAGTGCTGCTGTAGCAGTTTTAGAATCATTCAAAGAAAGTCTACACCAGATAGTGCTTAGGTATCCGGTCCATGTAATATTAGTCGGGGGAAACTTCAACCTTAATAGTATAGTTTGGGACCTCACTAGTTACATTTCAGGCAGTACAGACAAGCAGTCTTGCAATCTACTTTTGGACACATTCTCGAAAAACTGTCTTGAGCAGTTAAACCGGCAACCCACGTGCAATGGAAATATTTTGGACCTTATAGCTACGAACAGGCCTGACCTTATTAATGATGTCTGTGTAGAGATAGGAATTAGTGATCATGATATCGTCATAGCATTGACGGTGACCATAGTTCATAAACCAATCATAAAAGCTAGGAGCGTATTTTTGTGGAGAAATTGTTAGGTTCACACTTAGAAAATGAGTGGGCATCGTTTAGTTCTGGTACAATGGATGTAGAGGAATTGTGCATTAAATTTAAGTGCATTGTACATAAAGGGTTAGAGAAATGTGTGCCTGTGAAGTTGATTAAGGATGGAAAAGATACACCGTGGCATAATAATGTTAGAAAGCTACTGAGAAAGCAAAGACTGTTGCACTCTCGGTTCAAAAAAGAACATGCAAATGATTACAGGACAAAGTGAGTAGAGATTTGTGCGTCTATAAAAAGATAAATGCGCGAAGCATACAATAATTACCACAGCCATCCCTTAGCAAAATATCTTTCCGAGAACCCGAAAAAATTCGGGTCTTATGTAAAATCAATGAGGAGGTCAAAGCCCACTTACTAGTCACTCGTTGATCATTCTGGGGCAGTTATAGTAGAAAGGAAATGGAAAACTGAAATTCTAAATTTAACCTTGAAGAAATCTTTCACACAGGAGGACTGCACAAATGTACCATCATTTGGTCAACATACTAATTCTGAAATGGAGGACATAGTAACAGATATTTCAGGTGTAGAGAAGCAGCTGAGAGAGCTAAATGCGAAAAAGTCTGCTGGTCCGGATGGAATATCAGTTCGGTTTTACAAAGAGTATTCTGCAGCATTGGCCCCTTACTTAGCTTGCATTTATCGTGCATCTTTAATCCGGCCCAAGGTCTTAGTGATTGGAAAAAAGTGCAGGTGACTCTTGTTTATAAGACAGGAAGGAGAACTGACCCACATAATTACAGGCCAATATCGTTGACATCAGTTTCAATGTAGAATTTTATAGCATATTCTCAGTTCAAATATAGTAAATATCCTTGAGACAGAAAAGCTTGTTTCTACGAACCAGCACGGGTTCAGGAAACGTTGATGTGAAACTCAGCTTGCCCTTTTCTTACATGACATCTTGCAAGCCATGGTTGAAGGGCAACAGGTGGATTGTGTTTTTCTCAACTTCAAAAAGGCATTTGATGTGGTGCCACACTGCAGACTGCTAATGAAGATAAGAGCTTATGGAATAGGTTCACAGATTTGTGACTGGCTAGAAGACTTCCTAAGTAATAGAACGCAGTACGTTGTTCTCGACGGCGAGTGTTCATCAGAGACGAGTGTATTGTCAGATATGCCCAAGGGGCATTTGATAGGACCACCATTATTGTCTACAATGATCTGATGGACAGACTAACTTGTAATTTTCGGCTGTTTGCTGATGATGCTGTGGTGTATGTGAGGGTGTCATCTTTAATTGACTGTAATAGCATACAGGATGACACACTAAATTTGTAGTTCGTGCAAAGAATGGCAGCTAGCTCTCAATTTAGAATAATGTAAGGTGATGCACATGAGTAGAAAAAACAATCCCATAATATTTGAGTACAGCATTAGTAGTGAGCTTCTTGATGCAGTCTAGTCGTTCAAATATCTAGGCGTAACATTGCAGAGTGATATGAAATGGAACGAACATGTAAGTTCAGTTGTGAGTAAGGCAGACAGCCGACTTCAATGTATGACCATGTCTTGAGTATTGTTCAGGTGTTTGGGACCAGCATTATATCAGTTTAAAGGAAGACATAGAAGCAGTTCAGAGGCAGCAGCTAGATTTGTTACTGGTAGGTTCCACCAATGTGCAAGTGTCACGGAAATGCTCCGGCAACTCAAATGGGGATCGCTGGATGAAAGACGACGTTCTTTTCATGAATTTCTGTTCAGGAAATTTAGAGGGCCGGAATTTGAAGGTGAGTGTAGTACGATCTTGCTGCCACCTACTTACATATCGCACAGTGATCACAATGACAAGATAAAAGTATTAGGGCTCATATGGAGGCATATAGGCATTCTTTTTTTCCTCATCCTATTTGGGAGTGAAATAGGAAAGGAAATGCCTAATAGTGGTACAGTGTACCCTCCGCCACACGACTTACGGTGGATTGCAGAGTATGTATGTAGATGTAGATGTAGACCTCATCAGTGATGTCACTGTAGAGACAGGTATTATTGATCATGGTATCATTAGGGACTGATGACCCCACAGTTAAGTCCTTAAGCTTAACAAACAACAAACAACATGATATTGTCATAGTGACAATGGCCACCAAAGTTAATGAATCAGTCAAGAAACCTAGGACAGTTTAGTACGAGGAAGAGCAGATAAGTAATTGTTAGTGTTTCACTTAAGGAATGTTCAGAATCTGTGTAGTTTATTCTGTGATAACTTTTCTTCTCCTTGAAGTATAAACTCTTTGACTGATGGACAAGAGACTGATTCTAACAATGCTTTTAAATTAGTTTGGTTTTTCATGGATTCAATGTATCCAGCTACACCATATTATTAATTACAGTGTTTAAGAATATAAGTCTTGAAAATTATTTCTGCTTCCACAAATATACTTTGTATTCCGGTATATGAACAGTGCCTTTGATATTGTCGCATTGAAATAGAAGCAGGCTTGATTTCAAAGGCAGGGTTGTCAACTGAACACAGCACTTATACTGAAAGCTGGTTCGTTGCGAACTGAAAGGTAAATGCAGCACTGACTGCCTCTCGGGCAGAGTGCTCTGCAATTTATACACATACAGAATGTACCAGAAATTAGAAGACTAGTTAACATAAGAAACAAGTAGAAATTGCAAGTGAACAATAAGAAACATGTAGTACATTCTGGAAATGTTAATTACAAAGAAAGAAATTTTTGCCAATGGACAGGATTGAACCGGCGACATTCAGCACCACAATCAGTGGCGCTCTCTCTTGTGCCACACCGGCAGTTGGTTAATGTGGGGTCTCGCGGCATTGCTCCCTCTTCCGAAAAACAGTGACCCACTGTTAGGTTCCCTTTGGAGCCAGCTGCAATGTCCTGGAACTTGCTCTTGTCGTGGGTCCTCTGTATGGCAGTTCTGGAGAATCCCTCCCTTCTGCACGATTATCGATGACAGACATTCCTGTCGTGGCTTCATCAGTATCATTACCGTCCTTAGAGTCCTTGAACAAGAAGCCATTTTCGCCTATCTGCTCTTCAGGATCATAGTAAGGCTTCATGCGGAGGACGTGAATAATGTCTCTTCATTTTTGTTGTTTAGACATCGTCACGTAACCCTCAACTTCGAATGTGACGTCTGACAGGCAGTGTATGACACGATACGGACCAAAGTATCACTTCAATAACTTATCGGATAGTCCAACTTTCCGTACATGGGTAAAAATCCATACCAGATCTCCTGGGCTGTACACAACAGGTCGGTGCTTGTCGTTATACCGCTGACGGTCCTTCTCCTGGGCATCCAGTGTCCGCATGTGAGCCAGCTGTCTTGCTTCTTTAACCCTGGTGATGAGCTGTTTCATATAATCATCCTGAGTGTCATCTGGCTGGAACAGGAACAGCGTATCCATTGTCATTGCAGCTTTATGGCCATGGAGCAGAAAAAATGGAGTGAAGCCTGTGATGTCTTGTCTTGCGGTATTGTAAGCAAATGTCAGACTGGCAGAATTGTATCCCAATCCTTCTGCTCAACATCGACAGCATATATACTAATGTCTTGTTAAAACATTCTGTAAGACGATTTGTCTGAGGATGGTATACAGTTGTCCTTCTGTGGACAATGTCACAACGTGACATTATCTCTGATACTAGTTTTGACTGGAATACCTTTCCACGATCAGATATCATCACATGTGGTGCTCCATGCTTCAGAATAATGTCTTCTACAAGAAATTTTGCTATCTCTGGAGCTCCTGCAGTCGGCACAGATTTGCTGACAGCGTAGCATGTGAGATAGTCAGTGCAGCTTTTTATCTATCGGTTACCAGTTGTCAACTTCGGGAACCTCCCTAAAAGATCGATACCAACTCGGTGGAATGGAGTTGCTGCAGGACTGGATATTGGAACATCATGGAAATACTTGAGAATAGCTGGCTGGAGATGAGCTGGAATGACCAGTAGCCATTTGGGCCCAGTGGATTGTAGTTGCTTTGATACAATGTCCCTTTTATAAGTTGAAACTCTCCATTGGTTGGTTCTCCTTTCTCCAAGGCCTCTATGGTTTTTAATAGTGCTGGATGTTCCCTCTGTTTAGCTGTAATATCACCTCATTCAGTGAGGGCCGAAATTTCATTCATTCTGTTGTGTTACACTAATGGATTTGATGAAAGGAGAAAATATGAAAATGCAGTAAATGAAACAGGCAAAATTGAGTACAGACGATTAAAAAATGAGATTGACAGGAAGTGCAAAATGGCTAAGCAGGAGTGGTTAGAAGCCAAATGCAAATCTGTAGAAGAATGTATAAGAAGGGGAAAAGTAGATACCGCCTACAGGAAAAGAAAAGAGACATTTGGGGACAAGAAAAGCAAATCTATGAATATCAAGAACTCAGATGGGAAGCCGGTTCTCAGCAAAGAAGGGAAAGCTGAAAGGTGGAAAGAGTACATAGCGCAGCTCTACAAAGGAAATGAACTTACAGACAATGTGGTAGGAAGGGAAGAGGACGTAGATCAAGATGAAATAGGAGATGCTATACTGAGAGATGAATTTGACAGAGCCTTGAAAGACCTAGGTCGGAACAAGGCCCCAGGAGTAGATGACATACCCTCAGAACTACTGAAGTCTCTGGGCGAGCCAGCCATGACAAGACTATTTGACCTGGTGTGTAGGATTTATGAGACAGGCGAAATACCCTCAGACTTTAAGAAAAATGTAATAATCCCCATTCCAAAGAAATCAGGCGCAGACAGGTGTGAAAATTACAGAACCATCAGTTTGATAAGTCATGGTTGCAAAATTTTAACACGAATTATCTACAGGAGAATGGAAAAGCTGGTAGAAGCTCACCTTGGGGAAGATCAGTTTGGATTCAGGAGGAACATAGGAACCCGGGAGGCAATACTCACTTTACGTCTTATCTTAGAAGATAGATTAAGGAAAGGCAAACCTACATTTTTAGCTTTTGTAGATTTGGAGAAAGCATTTGACAATGTTGACTGGAATACACTCTTTCAAATTCTGAAGTCAGCAGGGGTAAAATATAGGGAAAGGAGAGTTATTTATAACTTGTACAAAAGCCAGACTGCAGTTATTAGACTCGAAGGGCATGAAAGGGAAGCATCAGTTGGGAAGGGAGTAAGACAGGGTTGTAGCCTTTCTCCGATGTTATTCAATTTGTACATCGAGCAGGCGGTGAAGGAAAGCAAGGAAAAATTTGGAATAGGGATTAAAGTACAGGGGGAAGAAATAAAAACTTTGCGTTTTGCTGATGACATTGTAATTCTGTCAGAGACAGCAAAGGACCTGGAAGAGCAGTTGAATGGAATGGACAGTCTGTTGAAGAGAGCATATAAAATGAACATTAATAAGAGCAAAACAAAAATAATGGAATGCGGTCTTAGAAAATTGGGCGATGCTGAAGGAATTAGATTAGGTAATGAAACAATGAAGGTGGTAGATGAGTTTTGTTACTTGGGTAGTAAAATAACATGTGATGGTCGCAGTACAGAGGATATAAAATGCAGAATGGCAATGGGTAGAAAAGCATTTTTGAAAAAGAGAAATTTGCTAACATCAAATATTAATTTAAGTGTAAGGAAGTCTTTTCTGAAGGCATTTGTGTGGAGTGTTTCCTTGTACGGGAGTGAAACATGGACGATAAGCAGTGCGAACAGGAAGAGAATAGAGGCTTTTGAAATGTGGTGTTACAGAAGAATGCTGAAGATTAGGTGGGTAGATCGCAAAACCAATGAAGAAGTACTGAATAGAATTGGTGAGAAAAGGAATTTTTGGCATACGCTGGCTAAAAGAAGGGATCGCTTGGTAGGACACATTCTTAGACATCGGGGAATCGTAAATTTAGCATTGGAGGGAAGTGTGTGGGGGAAAAATCGCAGAGGGAGACCAAGAGACGCATATAGTAAGCAGATTCAAGTGGATGTGGGTTGCCGTTCTTGTGAGGAGATGAAAAGGCTTGCTCAGGATAGAGTAGGGTGGAGAGCTGCATCAAACCAGTCTCCGGACTGAAGACCATAACAACACACTAATGGATTCCTTGAAAGCCAGTCGGCATCCTTGTGTTTGTGCCCATTCTTGAATACTACTGTGACGTCATACTCTTGGAGTCTTAGTGCCCATTTTGCTAGTCAACCTGATGGATGCTTCATGCTAGTCAGCCAATACGAAGAACGGTGGTCTGTCATGACAGTGAATTGTTTGCTGAATAAATATGGCTGGGACTTGTTGATAGCCCAGTTAACTGCAAGACACTCTTTCTCAGTTATAGACTAGTTTATCTCAGAGTTTGAGAGTACTCTTGATGCATAGGCTATCACGTTTTCAGGACCTTCCTGAACTTGTATAACCACTGCACCAATCCCATAACCACTGGCGTGTGTGTGAAGTTCAGTTTTCGCATTCTCGTTGAACAAGGCTAGAAATAGTGCGGAAGTTAGAGCTTCCTTAAGTGCCCAGAAAGCTCTTTCTTTTGTCACATCCCAGTAAAACTTAGCGTCTTCCTGCAGAGGTTTCTGCAATGGATGTGCCTTGTTACAAAAACCTTTTATGAAATGTCGGTAGTATGAGCACAATTCGAGAAAACTTCTCACATCATGAATGTGCTGAGGAGTTGGAAATTCTGTGACTGCCCTTACTTTACCTGGATCAGGACAGACACCATCTCCGTTGAATAGGTGCCCGAGGATTTTTATCTCTTTGGCGACGAAGAGGCACTTCTTTGGATTGAGGCGGAGTCCTGCAGTCTGAACACACTTCAAGACAGTTGACAGGCGACTCAGATGTTCTTCAAATGTTTTGGAGAAAACGATAATGTTATCTAAATAGCAAAGATACTTCATCCACTTAAGGTGTCGAAGAAAGTTGTCATTCATATGTTCAAATGTGGCCGGAGCATTACATAATCCAAATGGCATTACTTTGAATTCATAGAGGCCGTTAGGTGTATTAAAAGCCATCTCCTCCCTGTTAGCTTCGTCAACCTCAATTTGCCAGTAACCTGTCTGCATGTCCATAGTTGAGAAGTATGTAGCTCCTTTCAAGCAGTCTGAGGTGTCATCAATGTGCGGCAATGGGTAGACATCTTTCTTGGTGATTTTGTTCAGCTGCTGATAGTCAACACAGAATCGCCATGTGCCATCCTTCTTCTTTACGAGGACCATTGGAGATGACCAAGGACTCTCCAAAGATTGTATAATGTCATTGTGCAATGTCTTCTTGAGCTCCTCCCTAATTATCCGACTTTCAGCTGGTGACACTCTATATGAACGCTGCTAATTGGTGGATGATTCCCAGTATTGATCTTATCGTGGGCCATTTTGTGTCGCTTTTTCGCTGCTGAGGTATGAATGCACCTGAAAATTGGTGTAGTATACCTAGCTGGTGTTGTTCCTTGGTCAGTCCAGTCCCTATTGGCAGTTCCATGGTTGTTTCCTCTAGTGTTTTGTCTGTACTTGCAGTAGAGGATGGGTCTTCGTTAATGGTTGAGCTCACCATCTTGGATTGGTTCAGCTGTCCCGATACACATCCCTTTGGGGATAAGTTGTGACTGCTCATGACAATTATTGATGTAAATCTCTCCTCGACCACCGGTAATGCTTATGATAGCCATTGGTATGTAAATTTCTTTGGTGAGCTTGATAAACTTTTTATTATGAACAAGCACTCACAGTTTAACCAGTCATCTGTGTTTGTGACTGCAACTCTTTCATTGTCAATGGTGGGATCTTCACATTGTTAACGGCAAATAACTTCCCAGAAAATTCTGTGTTACTTGTATCTGTCGGAACGACTTCCTCAATTTGCAGCTCAGATCTTCTACAGTCAATGATAGCTTGGGATGCTTGCAAGAAGTCCCATCTGAGGATGACATTATGACTACATTCTGTTAAAACGACAAATTCAAATGGCTGGGTCCTGTTGTTGATGGTTATTCTTGCAACACATGTTCCTGCTCGCTGGACGTACTTTCCATTTGCGACCTTCAGCATAGTTGCCCCAGTATCACGGAACATTGTCTTCTTCAGTGTGTAGCGGTAATTATCCGACAATACAGAGAAAGAAGCTTCTGAATCAACAAGTGCCCGGACAGGTTGGCTGTCGATTATGACGTTGATGAGATTTCCCGACATCTTAGTGACTGTTGTCCATGGAGGATTTTCATCTGCAGTGGCGTCACCTCTGTAGATGGTCATCTCGCTTAGTTTTCCTGGGCACAGTGACTAGGGGAGTGGCTGGTACCTCTGTATGGCGACGGTGAATGGCTGCGGCGCGTCGGGGAGCGACTTCGTCTAGGGTACGGCGATGGGCTTCTTCCCATAGGTCGACTGAACTCATCAGCAGGTGAGTGCCTGGGATAGCACTGTTCTAATGGTTGATGTCTTGCAGCCAAATAATCATTGAATATTCGCCTTCTCTCTCTGCAGTAGCATATGACATGTCCAGGGTGCCCACAGTGGAAACACAGCGGTGTGCTGTCTTTTGTCCTCCAGACGTCTGTTCTTCTGTGGGGCATCATTGTTGCTGGAGGAGCTGGTTGTGTCCACGTTGGCTGGTTCATATGTTGCCGTTTGGCACCTGCAGCAAATTGTCATAGCAGGGTGACGCAATTCTTCACGTCAGGTGCGATTGGTGGGGCAGAAAGGAGTCGTATGAGGGAAGCGAAGTCATGCTTGTCTTCCACAATGGCCATAGGGACTACATTGGGGAGTCTGTCATACTTCTTGCTTCCAACCCTCGTTTGTTGCATCTCTTCAATACGCTGGCACCACTTGATGAACTCTTTCATCGTAGTGACTTCTTTTATCAGAAGAGCTTGGTACATGTCTTCTGCAATACCCTTCATCAGGTGTGTGATTTTGTCGGCCTCAGTCATTTTCAGATTGACTATGTTAGACAAGGCCAAAACATTCTGTATGTACGACTGTGTGTTGCTGGTGGTTTTCAAACGTCTTCTTAAGTTCTGTCTGGAAAGTTTCCCAGTCATTCAGCTTGTCATCATCGTTTTCAAACCATTGCTGGGCTGTTCCATCCAGGTAGAAATAAACGTTGGCCAAGAACATTGTATGATCCCATCTGTTATACTTGGTGACTTGCCTATTATCCATTTGTTGGGGTCCTGTCCAGCCTGTCCAGAGAACACCAATGGGTGTCTGATGTGCAGCTGGCTTACCGATGGTTTCATGTCCATGGTTCTTCTGATGATATGGACTTTCAGAAGGATGTACTCGGTATATCCCTTGTATTCCGGTTCTAGTCTGTGTAAGCAACAGACTTTACATTGCCTAATCGGAGCCACAGTGATGCAGCTGTTGCACAGGATACCCAGCGCTTCCACCAAACAATGTTGCATTGCAATTGAAGCAAGCTTGACTTCAAAGGCAGGGTTGTAGACTGAACACAGCACTTATACTGAAAGTGGGTTTATTGCAAACTGAAACGTACATGCAGCACTGACTACCTCTCGGGCAGAGTGCTCTGCTATTTATACACAGACAGAATGTATCAGAAATTAGAAGAATAGTTAACATAAGAAACAATTAGAAATTACAAGTGAACATAAGAAACATGTAGAACATTCTGGAAATGTTAATTACAAAGATAAGTTTATGCATACAAAAACATTTTGGTCCTCCAGGCTGGATATGTAGCAATAGTTATGACGAAGAAAGGTATTAAGTTAAGTGTTATACCATTATTAAGGAATTGTACAGTACTTATGAAGTGTGTATGCCAGCATATTAAGGTTATTGCACCACTTCAACAAGAGGTCAGTCATACTTTTTTATTATTAAGCAACATTGATTCAAACCATGTCATGGCTTTTATTAAGCAAAGAGGTATGGTATTTACAAAGTGGCCGTGACAAGCATGCAGTCATTTTTAAATAATTTTGTTGGAAGTATTAGTGTTGATGAGGTGACTTGTAGATTAGAAAACATCACTAAGGTCTATTCACAGTATGATGAAGTACAAACTAAGCTTGAAATAGGAGACGAAAGTGAAGATCATTCGCAGGTCAGGGTACCTTTTGAACAAATGTACTTCACAGTTGTCAGGGGCATATATTATTTGTTGACATCACAGCATACAAGAAGTGAAGGTTCAGCGCATGGTCTTCTTTTCTTTATCGTGTCCGGACTATTTAAAGGTTATCGGCCCAGTACTGGGCTACGTCTATTCCATTAGTATTCACGAGCCACAAATCTTCGAGGGTACACCGGTGTGGACGTTTTTCACATGTAAGAAGGTGTTCCATATCTTGACTTTCTCCACAGTCACAGTTTATATCGGTTTGGTCGATTATACCCCACTTAAGCATATTTACTTTTACTGGGGCGACCCCCGTTCTGAGCCTATTCAGGATTCTCCAGGTTTTAAAATTTAGGTTTTGACCGGTCCACTGAACTGGGGGAAGAGGGAAATTTTCAGGCGGTTCGTCCTGGACGGTTACAAGGAAACTTCTCCTAGACTTCAGTCGTGTCTCTGGTGGTCGAGCTCTGTAGAGGACATGCCGCTCATCTGCGAGTTGTTTTACTTTCTCTACATGTTCTAAAGCATTTCTGCGAGCTGTGGGATCTGCAAAACCAGCTGCCTCGTACAAGAGTCTGACCGGTGTTGGTTTCATGCACCCTGTCACTATCCTGCAGGTCTCATTGAGGGCCACATCTACTTTTTTCGTGTGAGCGCATCTATTCCACACAGGGCAGGCATACTCAGCCGTTGAGAAACAGAGCACCTGTGCCGTTGTTCGTAGCACACCAGGACATGCACCCCATTTGCTACCCGTTAGCTTTCTAAGTATATTATTTCTCGTCGTTATTTTCTGTCTCGTTTTGATGCAGTGCTGTTTATAAGTTAGAGACTGATCCAGAATCACGCCAAGATATTTAGGGTGGTCTGTGTGTTCTAAGGTGTTCTCGTTCCACGTAATTTGGAGTTTCCGTTTGGCTTCTTTGGTGCGAAGGTGGAAAGCGCAAACTTGAGTTTTGGAAGGGTTGGGTCTTAAGGAATTTTTATTATAGTAGGCAGTCATCGATTTTAAGGCATTTTCAAGTTTTTACTCTACTTCTTCAAATCTTTTTCCTTGAACGCATATTGCAAGGTCATCGGCGTAGATGAACTGCTTAGTGTGGGCCGGTGTAGGTTGGTCATTTGTGTATATGTTGAAGAGGACTGGAGCTAAGATGCTTCCCTGAGGGAGGTCGTTCTTTTGGTCCCTCCATCTACTCATTTTGCCCTCCAACAATACCAAGAACCTTCTGTTCTGTAACAATGAATGTACGACCCTAACTAGATGGTAATCACCGAGTGTCTCATAGATTTTATGGAGTAATATATTGTGCCTGACGGTATCGTAGGCTGCTGTCAGATCTACGAAGGCTGCCCCTGTTATGAGCTTCCCTTCATACCCTTCTTCAATATGTTCTGTCAGTGCAAGGACTTGGCCGGTACAGGACTTGCCAGGTCTAAATCCTCCTTGTTGTGGAATGAGATGTTTGTCAACATATTTTCCTATTCTGGACAGGATAAGTCTCTCATACAGTTTAAAAAAGTGACAGAGCAAGGAGGTGGGTCAGTAGATACTAGGATTCTCTGGATACTTCCCTGGTTTAAGTAACACTATTACTTTAGATTTTCTCCAGCGTTTTGGGATTTTGCAAGTTTTGCGGCATGTATTGAACAATTGTAAAATCCATCTCTTGGCCCTTTGCCCTAAATTCTTGATTTGTTCAGTGCATATGTCATCCACACCAGCAGCTTTCCCGTTTTTTAACATGTTCATGCCATCTTGAAGTTCTTTCATAGTGAAAGGTGTCCCCAAGTGGTTGGTCTCCCGATTGATATTTCTGGCAGTTTTTGGGTACTTTTGTTGTTTCTTGATTTTCCCGTTCAACAGTATTTGGGTGGCTACTTGGTTTGCTGTAACCTTGCATGGTAATATTTGTTCCTTAGGGTCGCCGCTCAGTTTCTTAATCAAGTTCCACACTATTTTGCCACTGTGTGTCATGTCCATTTTTTCCAGTGTTTCGGTCCATTTCTCCTTCCTTCCTTGCCTTAATTTTTGGAGTAGGGCTGTTCCACAGTCAACTGTTTCTTTGCTGAAAGGATCAGCAGTATAGAGTGTTTTGTATTTTTTGAGAAGTTCTTTGGATTCAGTGGACATTCCAGTGACATACTGTTGTCTGCACCCCCTGGGAATAACTTTCCTAGACATATTCTTTATTATTTCAATAAGTTGTTCATAATTTTCTGGTCTTGGTTCAACATGTTGTATCTCAGAATCTATCATAGATGCATAGCTTTCCCAGTTTGCCTTCTTAAAGTTAAATCTCCTCCTGAATGGGATGGTCTGTGGTCTGACTGCTGGATAGAAGTTAATACCAACTGGTCTATGCTGTGTCTTTGGTATGGGACCATATACCACTTTGGTAGATCGGTCCTCAAGATCGATATTTGAAAAACATATGTCCGGGTTGTATCCCTTTTTCCAGACATTACTTTGGAAGGATGGTGGGAGTTTTGGGTCATGAATTAGTGCTAGACCACTCGTTTCTGCCCAGGTCTCTATGGCATCACCATTTGCATCCGATTCTGCATAACCCCATAGTATGCTGTGACTGTTGAAATCTCCCAGAATGAGCTGGTTGGGTTGTGACTGGAAGTTAGGTGGAGGCGAAAAGGTAAAGGGTTGGTTTGGGGGTTTATATATCGAGGTTATGGTGCATTTTCCAATTTAGATGGTAATAATTTCTATACCATTTAGGTTAGTTGTTCCCACAGAGGAGACCACAGTTTGAGATTTCACGAACACAGTGCTCCCATGCTTGTTGTGTGGTATTTCCGCCATTAATTTCATACCTGAAATGTTCAATCTTCTGGCAGTTAGGTCTCTGTGAGTCTCTTGAATGCACAATACATCGCACTTCGAGGTCTTACAGAATTCCGATAAGATTTCTTCTTTAGCTGTGGTGATACCCTCGATGTTTATGCTCGCTACTGTCAGTGTTGGTTCTGAGAAGAACCATTGTGGCTTTATATTACTGCGCGTCATCTTTAGTCCGGTATTGGAAGGATTGGCCGTCTACTAGTAGACGTTACCAGGGGACGCCGCAGATAGTATTTGCTAATTGAAATTAATGTGGTGCTATCGGCCTCGTGGAGGCTCCTTCCTTGTCCCCCTCAGTGCATGGTAATAAACATTCTCCTCATAGCTCCAATAATGTACCACGACTTCCTAAGACAACTTTTCCTTTTTCCTCTGGGGACTATAAAGATTGGATAAGTTTTAAAGATATCTTCCAGAGCTTAGTCGTAGATAATGAATCATTATCTCAGGTTCTGATGTTGCATTATTTAAACTCAGCTCTTAAAGGTGAAGCACTTTATTCAAGGTATTCCAATTTCAAATAAAAACGTTCAGATGGTTTGGTCTTTGATTAAGACTAGATATGACAATCCAAGACTAATAGCTGTTAGACATGTACACAAATTGCTCACTCCTCCAAAGATTGTGAAGAATTCACCTAATGAGCTCAGATAATTACTTAATCACATGACTAGCAACAAGGCTGCATTAGAAGCACTTAAGTTAGATTCAGCACTCTTTGAAATAATATTAACCCATATAACACTTCAGCATCTGCATACCAAGATAAGACAAGAATTTGAGGTTACTGTTGCATGGCAAGAGACAGTAGCTGGTCAGACTTAGTGATGTTTTTAGAGAACAGATGCCAAGCACTAGAAATTGTTAATAAAGACTGTATGCATGATGTGTCCATAAAGCTGAGAGTAACTTTAAGAACACTAGGTCAAATAAATCATCTTTTACATATTCTGCATTTAGCCAGATGTTTGTGTGTTGTAAAAAAATGCATTATATTTGTTGTTTTTGTGGTCTTCAGTCCGCAGAGTGGTTTGATGCAGCTTTCCACACTACCCTGTCCTGTGCAAGTCTCTTCATCTGAGAATATGTTCGGCAACCTACATCGTTTTGAATCTGCTTACTATATTCATCCCTCGGTCTCCCTCTACGATTTTTACCCCACACGCTTCCTTCTAATGCTAAGTTGACAATTCCTTGATGTCTCAGAATGTGTCCAACCAATCTATCCCTTCTCTTAGCCAGGATATGCCAGAAACTCCTTTTTTCCCTGATTCGGTTAAGTATCTCCTCATTAGTTACGTGGTCTACCCATCTAATTTTCATCATTCGTCTGTAGCACCACATTTCTAAAGCTTCTATCATCTTTTTATCTGAACTTCTTACTGTCCACATTTCACTCCCATACAGTGCTACACTCCAGACAAATGCTTTCACAAAGGACTTCCTAACATTTAAATTAATATTGGATGTTAACAAGTTTCTCTTCTTTAGAAACGCTTTTCTTCCCATAGCTATTCTGCATTTTATATCTTCTTTACTTTGGCCACCAGAAGTTATCTTGCTACCCAAATAACAAAATTCATCTACTACTTTTATTGTCTCATTACCTAATCTAATTCTTTCAGCATCACCTAATTTTCTGACATTGCATTCCACTGCTTTCATTTTACTCTTTTTAATGTTTATTTTATATCTTCCTTTCAAGACATTGTCCATCCCATTCAGTTACTCGTCCAGATCTTTTGCAGTCTCCGATAGTATTACTATGTCATCGACAAACCACAATGTTTTTATTTTTTCTCCCTGCACTTTAAAGCCCTCTCCAAATTTCTCCTTCCATTCCTTCGCTGCCTGTTCAATGTACAGATTTAACAACATTTGGGAAAGGCTACAACCCCGTCTTACTTCCCAACCTATGCGTCCCTTTCTTGCCCTTCGACTCTAATAACCACTGTCTGGTTTTTGTATAGGTTCAATATAACTCTTCGCACCCTATATTTTACCCTTGATACCTTCAGAATTTGGAAGAGTGTATTCCAGTCGACATTGTCAAAATCGACAAACGCTAAAAACGTAGGTTTCCCTTTCCTTAGCCTATCTTCTAAGATAAGTCGTAAAATGAGTATTGCCTCCCGTGTTCCTACATTTCTCCTAAATCCAAACTGATCTTCCCCAAGGTCAGATTCTAGAAGTTTTTTCATTATATTTAGAGATGTGAAAAGTTTAAGTCTTTAACAGTGCCATGTTGTCTGAAAACTGTGAAGGAGAACAAACTGTGTTTTAATTGTCTCTCTCCTTCTCATCATAAGGCATCTGATTGTAAGAGTGGCTCTTGTCATTCTTGTGGGGATAGGCATCATATTTTACTGCATGCTGTAAGCAAGAAGGAAAAACTAGCTAGATCTACTTGTGCAGATACAGCAAGTTCAACTTCTCTCAAGAATGGCTCACAATTGGAAGCTGGACTTACAGCTATTGTTCAATTAAGATGCTTTCTGGTAGTCAGGTTTTACTATCCACTGCTGCAATATTAGTGTTAAACACTAACAATAAGCCTCACAAGGTTCAGTGCTTGTTGGACTATTGTAGCCAGTCCAATTATATAACGGAAGAATTGGTTCAGGGGCTAGATTTAAAGAAAACTAAGAACATTGTTCCTATCAAAGGTATCAGTAGCATGATACAACAGTATAAACATTGTGTGATTGCTGTCATACTTTCTTGAGTCTTAGAGTTTAAGACAGATGTACATTTTTCAGTGTTAACTGTTATGGCCTAAGGGCCATTCATATCGCGCGCGCCGTCATTGGGTTCCGTGGCAGGCGCGGGCCCGGCCGTGGTAGTTTCCGGCCGTGCCACAGGAGGGCACGGTCGGCCTAACAGCTGACGCGAGCTGCGCGCCGTCTGCTGGCGGGCCCCGTCAAACGGCCGACGTGACAGCCGTGTCATTCGACAAGTGTACGCTGAATGAGACGTAGTGTGCTGGACGAAAGGTGTTTACTTCAGTGGCGATGAGGATATTGGTAGCGTGGTCTTCCTGCCTCAGTCATGGCAGAACACCTTAGCGCGTTGCTGATGAATCTTCAGTTGTTACCGGAAATTTTGGCTCAACAGAATGCTTCTCTCACGGCGGCTATTGACACATTGACTAGGGCTGTGACGCAACAGGTCGGGTTTCGGTCTTCTGTGCCCGTTCCTCCGTTTCCTCCATTTGACGACTTTGCTGAGGATTGGTCCGACTACGAACAGCGTTTACGCCAACACTTCGTAGCCTTCCAGGTGTGTGATGAAGGTAAGCAAAAAGCTTATTTCCTGTCGTGGCTCTCGCCTCGTCTTTTTCGTTTGCTGGGAGATTTAGCGCCGCTTCAGACTCAGGCATCCCTGTCCTTTCAGGATATCTGTTCTCTTTTTGCGGCGTATTTTCGCCGCCACTCTCACATGGTGTCGGCCCGCATATTTTTCTACCGTTCGCGGAGACAGCCGGGTCAGTCGTACCGTGCGTGGGCCACGGAACTGCAGGGGCTAGCCCGTCGTTGTCTGTTTCGGTCCGAACCGCACGGTGATTCGTATGCGGACTCTATGGTCCGCGATGTTTTGGTTTGTTTTGCTCCCGACCTGGACATTCACAAGCAGGCTCTTCAGTCTGACGATGCCTCATTAGCGGAGGTTTTGCGTATTGCGTGCGCATTTGAAGTTTCGGAGGCCGTGGGGAGTCAACTTTCCGCTTGGGGGGAGGTATCCTCAGTTCGGTGGCTGTTGTTGCGTCGCCCTCCCCTCCCTCCCTTCGGACGCCGCGGCGCTCGCCTGTGTCGTATGGGCGGGGGGAAAGGCAGCGCGCGTCGCCCGCTTCAGAGCCGAGCCGATGTCATGTCTTTTGTGCGGGGCGTCCCATTCTCGGGAATCGTGCCCGCACAGGCGGGCCACCTGTAATCGTTGTGGCAAGTTCGGACACCTCGCCCGAGTGTGCCGCTCCTCGGCTAAGGGCCGCAAAAGGACCTCTCCCCCTCGCGATTTCGGCGCAGCGCCCATGGATATTAATAAGGTCATTCCCGTCGGCGTTCAGCCGCCGAAGTTGTTTATAGACCTCCGCATTCTGCGGAAAACGGTTACGCTTCAAGTGGACACAGGCGCGACGACATCGCTTCTAAGTGCTGCAACTCATCAAGCTTTAGGCTCCCCCACTTTAAGTCTGGCACCTTGCGCGTTGGTTGGCTACGGCGGCAACCCTATTCTACTATTGGGGTCGTTTGTCGCCGAAGCTACATATCAGAACGTTAGCCGCGCGGTACCGTTTGTGGTAGTAAACAGTGCAACGGCTACGAACATTTTCGGCCTCGACGCTTTCCACGCTTTTGGCTTTTCTATTACCGATTCTGTCTGCTTGGTTTCCGATCAAATTCCGTACGAGAGTCTCAAGCAGCTTCGCGCGGAGTTCTCGTCCCTGTTTGCGCCGGGTCTTGGGTGTGCTACGAATTTTCGGGCCACTATTACACTTAAAAATACGGCTCGCCCCGTCTTCTGTCGGGCTCGGCCTCTCCCGATCGCCCCCCGTGGCGCTGTTAAATCGGAATTAGATCGCCTGACGGTGGAAGGTATTTTGCGTCCTATCACAGCAAGCGAGTGGGCCTCCCCTCTAGTTGTCATACGCAAGCCCTCGGGTGCCCTGCGTTTATGTGGCGACTTTAAGAAAACTGTAAATTCTCAATCCGTCATTGATTCTTTTCCCATGCCTCGCACAGCGGAATTGATAGATTGGTTGTCCGGGGGCCAGTATTTTTCGAAAATAGACCTGGTAGAGGCTTATCTCCAGTTGCCTTTAGATGATGCCTACGCCTTTTGGCCTATATCAATATCAGCGATTGCCATTCGGGGTGGCCAGTGCCCCAGCAATCTTTCAGCGTTTTTTGGAGCAGTTGCTAGCGCCGGTCCCCTGTTGCGTGAACTACATGGATGATATTGTGGTGACGGGATCCACAGCTGCTGACCATATTGCCAACCTCCGTTCATTGTTTTCCGTTCTGGAGGGGGCTGGCCTCCGCTGTAATTTCCAGAAATCTTCTTTCTTCCAACCGACTATCGAGTACTTGGGCTACGAGGTATCCAGGTCGGGGGTACGTCCCGTAGCCGAGCACGTGCGGGCGGTTGTAGATCCACAGCTGCTGACCATATTGCCAACCTCCGTTCATTGTTTTCCGTTCTGGAGGGGGCTGGCCTCTGCTGTAATTTCCAGAAATCTTCTTTCTTCCAACCGACTATCGAGTACTTGGGCTACGAGGTATCCAGGTCGGGGGTACGTCCCGTAGCCGAGCACGTGCGGGCGGTCGCAGATCTTCCCCGTCCTTCTTCCTTTCATGAACTCCAAGTATTCCTGGGCAAGATCGCCTATTATCATCACTTCCTCCCGCAGGCAGCCATAGTGGCTTACCCCCTGCATCAACTGCTACGTAAAGGCGTTCCGTTCCACTGGTCTCCTGCGTGCGAGCGAGCTTTTCAGTCACTGAAAAGGGCCCTCCTGGAGGCTCCGTGCCTCACTGCATACACCCCGGGGGTCCCACTTGTGGTGGCAGCGGACGCCTCCCAGCATGGTGTGGGGGCGGCGCTGGCACATCGGTTTCCCGATGGGTCAGAGCACCCGTTGGCATTTGCATCTAAAACTCTTACGGATGCGCAGCGCCGGTATTCCCAGGTGGACAAGGAGGCCCTAGCCATCGTTTTTGCTTTAAAAAAATTTTACGTTTATCTCTATGGGTCAAAGTTCACGCTTTACACGGACCAATGCCCGTTAGTGTCATTGTTCCACCCGTCAGCGGTTCTTCCGGACAAGGCAGCCCATCGTCTTCAACGCTGGGCCTTGTACCTCTCTCGTTTCCATTACGAGATACAGTATCGCTCGACGTCTCATCACGCCAATGCCGACGCCCTATCGCGCCTCCCGGTAGGCCCTGATCCAGTCTTCAATGCTGAAGAGCTTTTGTGTTTTGCAGTTGACGAGTCAGCTAAAGATGTAGTCTCCGGTTTTCCTATCAATAGCTCACGGATCGCGGAGGCTACCGCTGCTGACCCGGTCCTCCGGGTCGTCCTTATACAGGTGAGGCAAGGCTGATCGGAGTGTCCTCCGGGCTGGGCATCAGACCCTATCCGCAATTATTATGCTATTCGGCACCGCCTTAGCACCTACGAGGGTTTTTTACTTCTGTCCACGGAAGACGGCTCCCATCGAGTGGTGGTTCCTGGGTCCTTGTGCCGCCAGATTCTCGGTCTTCTCCATCGGGACCACTGGGGTGTCTCTCGCACGAAGATGCTGGCTCGCCGACATGTATATTGGCCGGGTATAGATGGGGACATCACTCGCCTCATCGCAGGATGCTCTTCTTGTGCATCCCAACAAGCGGCTCCACGCTCATCTCTCTCTCCATGGCCCACTCCGTCTGCACCTTGGGAACGACTCCATGTCGATTTTGCGGGGCCCTTCTTAGATAGCTACTGGCTTTGCGTCCTTGACGCATACTCCAACTTCCCCTTTGTTGTTCGCCTGACCTCCACGTCTGCGGAAGTTACCACACGTTCCCTGTTAAAGATATTTTCTATTGAGGGTCTTCCGGCCGCACTGGTGACAGATAACGGGCCACAGTTTACTTCACAACACTTTCACTATTTTTGTTCTACACAGGGATCCAACATGTCCTGGCCCCACCTTTTCACCCGTAGTCCAATGGGGCGGCGGAGAGGTTCGTCCGCACTTTCAAGACGCAAATGCGCAAGTATGTGGCACATCTTTCGGTGGAGGAGGCCCTCCTTCGATTCCTGACATCTTATCGGTCCACTCCGGCAGGTCAGCAGAGCCCCTCAGAGCTCCTTCACAGCCGCCCTCATAGGACACTATTATCCCTCGTGCATCCAGGCCCTCCCACACCTCTTCTTCGTCCTCGGTCACGTTTTCCCCCAGGCTCGGCTGTCGGGGCTCGAGGCTACGGCCGCCACCCCGTTGGGTCCCGGCTGTGGTCGTTCGGGAGCGTGGCCGACATCTCTGTGAGGTCCGTTCTCCTACCGGGGTCCTCACCCGCCACCATGATCAGCTGCGGGTCCGCCACCCTCCTCAAACACCTACAGTCCCTTCCTCCTTGTCCAGGTCCAGCCCCCCACTGTTGCGGGTGCCATCAGGGGACAGTTCTCTCCCGACTTCCGCTTCGCGGGCATTGGCTGGGGGGCAAGGGAATTACCCGTCACCGTCGGGGTCCGGGGCCCGCTCCCCCGCCGCAGTCCCAGCGGCCAGCTACAAGGAGTAGACAACTCCGGTCGCCGGCAGAGGGGGCACCTTGCAGCCTGCCGACGGAGGCCCCGAGTTTCCAATGGAGGAGCCACAGGAAGGAGGAATGGAGGACCCGCCGCCATCGCCAGTGCTGGGAGCAGCAAGACAGCGCTCGCGTGGGTGAACCCCTCGTCGCTCGAAGGGGTTCCGCCCGTATGAGGTGGTTCCGGCTAGGGAGTGGATGGAGCCGCCAGACGATCGGATGGAGGTGGAAGAGTCCCAGCAGCCAGACCTCTGCACCGCCGTTCAGGGGTCCGGCTCCTCACCCCAAGGAGGGAGGGGTGTTATGGCCTAAGGGCCATTCATATCGCGCGCGCCGTCATTGGGTTCCGTGGCAGGCGCGGGCCCGGCCGTGGTAGTTCCCGGCCGTGCCACAGGAGGGCACGGTCGGCCTAACAGCTGACGCGAGCTGCGCGCCGTCTGCTGGCGGGCCCCGTCAAACGGCCGACGTGACAGCCGTGTCATTCGACAAGTGTACGCTGAATGAGACATAGTGTGCTGGACGAAAGGTGTTTACTTTATTAACCAAGATCACGAATCACTTACCTGCACATAAGATAAATGTGGGTAGCTGGAATTTGCCTAAGGATATTCTAGTTGCTGATCCTGAATTCTTCATACCAGGTAGAATTGATTTTGTACTAGGCATAAAAATATTCTTTCGCATACTGAAGCAAAATCGCAGGATGAGGAGTGATGACTGCCCAGTTCTACAAGATACGAACCTGGGATATGTTTTAGCAGGAAGATATCAGTCACCCCATCATGATGTAGGAACCTCAAGAAATTTCCTTCTATAACATGGAAGTCTTGTCACTGCACAACTCAGAAAATTCTGGATGTTAGAAGAAGTTCCAGTAAAGAGGCAGACAGAACAAGATGTAGCATATACATGATATAGAATGACATTTATTGTTCACTTGTTCCATAATTAAATTGAAGGAAAGGTTGGAAATTCTTACTTCAATGCCTTGAACAGATTCCAACACCTAGAAAAGCATTTCAAGAAGCAGCCAATCCTGCAACAACAGTACTGTGACTTCATGGGGAGTATGCAGATTTAAGACATATGAAACCAGTAGATGAAGTTTGTGAACATGGCTTTCATAAGACCTATTACATTCCGCACCATGCTATTTTCAAGGAGCATAGCACCACAACAAAACTATGAGTTGTATTTGAATGTTCCAGTAAATCTACTACAGTAACTTCTTTAAATGACTTGCTAATGGTTGGACCTGTCCTGCAGAAACATCTGTACTTAATAGTACTTTGTTTCAGAACTCATCCCATTGCTTTCGCTGAAGACATAGAGATGATGTACCGGCAGATTGTTGTCCACCCAGATGACTTGAGGCTGCAGCATATATTGTGATGGCCAAACCCAGATTTGCCACTTCAATGAGTGTATGAGTTACAGACCCTCACATATGGAATGGTTCCAAGTTCCTTTGTAGTGACAAGATGTTATTCAGATAGCTGATAAAGAAGCCAATGAATACCTGTTAGTATCAAGAGCTTTAAGACAATATTTCTATATGGATGATGTACTAAGTGGAGGAAGAAACTTACAGGAAGCCCTACAGTTGTAATCTGAGTTGATTGAGCTGCTTGCCAGTGGAGGATTCCCATTTAAAAAATTCTGTTCCAATCTCACACCATTGCTAACAGCAGTACCACCAGATAGCAGAGAGACACAACTTCCAATCTTATTCGGAAAGGAAGTGGGGAGTTAGAACATTAAGTATATTGTGGCTTCCTATGTCAGACAATTTTACAATATTATCCAAGATACTAGACAGCTCCAATTTTCCTGAGGATTCCTCTCCAGATCCTGTAACTAAACATCAAGTGATCTCAATTGTATGTTGAAGGAATTAGATTAAGTAATGAGACAATATAAGTAATAGATGAATTTTGTTATTTGGGTAGCAAGATAACTTCTGATGACCAAAGTAAAGAAGATATAAAATGCAGAATGGCTATGGGGAGAAAAGCGTTTCTAAAGAAGCGAAACGTGTTAACATCCAATATTAATTTAAATGTCAGAAAGTCCTTTCTGAAAGCATTTGTATGGAGTGTAGCATTGTAGTGAAATGTGGATGATAAGGAGTTCAGACAAACAGATTATAGAAGCTTTTGAAATGTGGTGCTACAGACGAGTGATGAAGATTAGATGGGTAGATCACATGACTGATGAGGAGGTACTTAACCGAATTGGGGAGAAAAGGAGTTTCTGACATATCCTGACTAAGAGAAGGGTTAGATTGGTTGGACACATTCTGAGACATCAAGGAATTGTCAACTTAGCATTAGAAGGAAGTGTGTGTGGGGTAAAAATTGTAGAGGGAGGCCGAGATATGAATACAGTAAGAAGATTCAAAAGGATGTAGGTTGCCGAAAATATACTCAGATGAAGAGATTTGCACAGGACAGGGTAGCATGGAGAGCTGCATCAAACCAGTCTGCAGACTGAAGACCACAACAACAACAACATCTATATTTAACCCTCTTGCAATAATAGGTCAGTTGTAGTTTCCTTTCAGATACTTCTTCAGTTGCTTTGCTTGGAATGGAATGAACCATTACCTCAACCTTTGTTAAGTCAGTGGCACAGCATGGTCAAACTGTTGTTTCATGTGAAGGACATTAAGATTGATAGATATGTGCTGTCTTTCTCATATGTAAAGGATATTCAAGTGCATGCCTTCTTGGATGCTAGTGAAGCTGCTTATGGTTGCACTATCTATGTTCAATCAGTGAGCAGTTAGGATGAGGTTGCAGTCAGATTGTTATGTGCTAAGTCAAGGGTAGCACCTATCAAAAAGTGTGTTTGCCTACATTGGAATTATGTGGTGCAGTACTGGTTAGCAAAACTCCCCCTGCCTTAAATTTAAGAATTTTTAAGTGTTTTCTACTGGTCTGATTCAACCATTATTTTGTCTTGGCTAAGTGCACCATCATCTCGGTGGAAGACTTTTGTATCCCATGTGTAATAATGGAGACATGTTTCCTCTGCCGAAAACTCAGCTAATTTTATATCATGAGGAATGAACACAAAAACACTAAAGGATTCACTCTTATGGTGGCAACGAGCAGCCTATCTGAAGGACCCATCTTCCATATGGCCTGAGGGGAATGTGAAGATGAAGGAAGACAGCATTCCAGAAAGGAAGATATCAACAATATCCCTGTATACTACTATCTCTGATGAGATCGCATAGGTTTTCTGCACTGAGGTGATTGATTAGACTCTTGGCATACTGTCAAAGATTTGTTCAGAATGTTCGGCACACTAACAGATTCACTGATATTCTATCTTTGGAAGAGTTGAAGTCAAGTCTACACTTGTGCATAAAGATGGCACAACAGAGTTCCTACAAACAAGATAATGAATCATTAAGAGTAAAGAACAATGTATCAAACAAAAGTGCACTACTCAACCTCCATCCATTCCTGGATAATCAAGGCCTATTAAGAGTGGGTGGAAGGCTTAGCTAATCACCAGTAACATTTGAAGTGAAGCATCAGATAATTTTACCATCTGATCGCCATTTAACAAGACTCGTAATCCAAGATGAGCATCTATGTTCACTCCACAGAGGATCACAACTCTTCACTACAATGTTACATGAGTAATACTGGATTCCAAGAATTTGTCAGACAGTTCGATCAGTGCTTCATAACTGTTTAATCTGTTTTAAGTTGAAGAAAGAAACATCTGCACAACTGATGGGGCAGTTAACAAGTCCTCGAGTGCAACCATTGCATCCATTTTTGAATACTGGTGTCAACTACATTGGGCCATTAATCATGAATCTTGGATCCCAGCGAAGTAAATCTAGTGCTATGTTGCTTTGTGTATTTGCCTCTGTACTAAGGCTGTTCGTTTGGAGCAAGTGACTAATTTATCATCTCAGGCTTTCATTGCAGCAGTGTGAAGATTTGCCACAAGAGGAGGCAAGTGTCTCCATCTCTATTCAGACAATGGGACTAATTTTGTAGATGCAAGCAGTAATTGGAGGAAATGAGAAATTTGTTACAAGACAGTGATTTCCACAGGGAAGTACAGGAATTTTCCTCTACTGAGATGTTCAATTAGCATTTATCCCACCAAGTGCTCCACATTTTGGAGGTTTATGGGAAGCTAATATTAAGTCAATGAAGCATCACTTTCACCATGTAGTAGGTCCTATTTCACTAACTTAGGAAGAACTAAGTACTCTCTAGTGCCAAGTTGAAGCCTGTTTGAATTCCAGACTTTTAATCACTCTTTCTGATAATCCTGATGATTTGTCACCTCTAACTCCTGGTCATTTCCTTCTTGATCCTTCCCTTTTAAGCTATTCTAAAGTTGATGTCACTAATGTGCCTATCAATAAGCTGTCCAGATGGGGACATTTACAGCAGTTCTTGCAGCATCTATCTCAATAGTCATCAGCAGCATCTGAAGTGGAAGTCAGCCTAGCCCAACATCCGTATTGGTACTGTTGTGTTACAGAAGGATGACAGAACCAGTCCCTTGCAGTGGAAGATGGGAGTGGAGAGTGATGCAAAGGACCCATCCTGGGATGGATGGACTAATTTGTGTGGTCAAGGGGGAAATGCGATGACCAGTGCACACACTTGTTCCATTACCCACTAATTAGTGTTGTTTAGGTTGATCTTATTGATCAACAGGGAGGGGGGGGGATATGTACAGAATCTGTGTCATTCTGTGTACCCAGCTGGGATTAAAACACAGGTCTGCTTTCTGGGCAGTTGCACTGACCACTACACTACTGGGGTAGGCTGGAAATTTGTGTCTGATGAGAGGTGTGCTTAAGTAGTCCTTGCAGGTGCAATGATCACCGTGTCCCCAGTGGTGTAGTGGTCAGTGCAACTGCTTAGAAAGCGGGAGACCTGGGTTCGAATCCCGGCTGGGTACACATTTTCAGCTTTGCCCAGACACAGTTGATATATATTCTATGAATATGAAAAGATTATAACAATGTTTTGAAGTCAGTTTGTTTTTTCATGTATTCAATGTATCCAGCTACACCATATTATTAATTACAGTGTTTAAGAATATAAGTCTTGAACATTATTTCTCCTTTCACAACTATACTGTATATTCTGGTATATGAACAGTGCCTTTGATATTACTATAAACACATGGGATACTGCTCGTGTTTAAGTTTATGCATACAAAAACATGAATGAATAGACATTTTTTATTTCTGGTACAATGGACATAGAGGAATTATGGACAAAATTTAAATCCGTAATAAATCAGTGGAGAAATATGTGTTGACAAAATGAATTAAGGTTGAGAAAGACCTACCATGATTTAATAATAATACCAGTATTAAAAAAAAAGCTGAGAAAGAAAATCAAATCAGACAAAGTTAGTAGAGATTTAGATGTCTATAAAAAGAGCAATGCATGAAACATACAATAACTACCAGCATCATACCTTACAAAAGATCTTGCTGAGAACCCAAAAAAATTTTGGTCCTATGTAAAATCGGTAAGTGAATCAAAGGACTTTATCTAATCACTAGTTGGTCATTCTGGGGTGATGATAGCAAACAGGAAAATGAAGGCCGAAGTTTTAATTTTAACATTTAAGAAATCATTCACACAGGAGAGCTAAGCAAACATACGTTCATTTGATGATTGCACAAGAGGGACTGATGACCCATGTAGTTAAGTTCCATAAGCTTAACAAACATTTTTGATGGTCGCACTAACTCCCAAATGGAGAATATAGTAATAGGCAGAGCTGATGTAGAGAAGGAGCTGAGAGAGTTGAAAACAAAAAAGTTGTCAGATCCAACGGGGTGCCACTCCAGTTTTACAAAGAATACTCAGCAGCATTGACCCCTTACTTAACTTGCATTTATCGTGTTCCATGTGACTGGATAAAGGGGCAGGTAACTCCCATGTATAAGAAAAAAAATTATGGACCCACAAAGTTACAGACCTAAAGAATTATTTAACAAATTCTCAGTTTTAATATACACTACTGGCCATTAAAATTGCTACACCAAGAAGAAATGCAGATGGTTAACGGGTATTCATTGAACAAATATATTATGCTAGATCTGACATGCGATTACATTTTCACTCAATTTGGGTGCATAGATCCTGAGAAATCAGTACCCAGAACAACCACCTCTGGCCATAATAACAGCCTTGATATGCCTGGGCATTGAGTCAACCAGAAATTGGATGGTGTGTACAGGTACAGAAGCCCATGCAGCTTCAACACGATATCACAGTTCATCAAGAGTAGTGACTGGCGTATTGTGACGAGACAGTTGCTTGGCCACCCTTGACCAGACGTTTTCAATTGGTGAGAGATATGGAGAATGTGCTGGCCAGAGCAGCAGTCGAACATTTTCCATATCCAGAAAGGCCCATTCAGGACCTGTAACATGCGGTCGTGCATTATCCTGCTAAAATGTAGGGTTTCGCAGGGATCAAATGAAGGGTAGAACCACGGATCATAACACATCTGAAATGTAATTGCCACTGTTCAAAGTGTCGTTGATGCGAACAAGAAGTGACTGAGACATGTAACCCATGGCACCCCATACCATCACGCTGGGTAATACGTCAGTATGATGATGACGAATACACACTTCGAATGTGCGTTCACCACGGTGTCGCCAAACACAGAAGCGACCATCATGATGCTGTAAACAGAACCTGGATTCATCCAAAAAAATGATGTTTTGCCATTCATGCACCAAGGTTTGTTGTTGCGTACACCATCGCAGGCACTCCTGTCTGTGATGCAGCGTCAAGGGTAACTGCAACCATGGTCTCCGAGCTGATAGTCCATGCTGCTGCAAACGTCGTTGAAGTGTTAATGCAGATGGTTGTTGTCTTGCAAACATCCCCATCTGTTGACTCAGGGATCAAGACTTACCTGCACAATCCATTATAGCCATGCGGATAAGATGCCTGTCATCTCGACTGCTAGTGATTTGATGCCATTGGAATAGGTACCCAAATATGAGTGGCTGCAATCTGTGGCTGTTTGCTAATGATGCTGTGGTGTAGGTCTACGGGAGAGTGTTGTCTTTGAAAGACTGTAGCAGGATGCAATGTCAATAATGGAGGATAGATAACAAGTCACTGTAAAGAGGCTCGTTGAGCTGCTGATAGACATGAAAATAGATAATCACATTCACACAGCTTAAATTTTTGGCCATGGCCTTCATCAAAGAAACACATTCATTCATGCAATCAATCAGACAACTATACACACACAAGCATTATGTCCCGTCACTCCAGTGCCACAAGTATCTACACTGTGAGTAAGGTGGGGAGTGGAGGGGGAAGGATATCAAGTAAAGCTGGTGATGGAAAGGTCTGTGTTGCAAGGTGGATTGTAAAGGTTGTGATAGGTGGGAATTTGAATTGCGGCAATGAAAACAGTGAAGGGAAGCGGCAGGGAAGGATAAAAGGGAGGTGTAGAGGAGTGTGGGAGTTTAAAATGATGAGAATAATAAGGAAAAATAAAAATAGGGTAAAGTAGGATGCAATATGACTTGGACCAAATATCTAGGTGATGTGAAGAATGGCAACTAGCACTAAATGTATAAAATGTAAGGTGATGCAGATGAGAAGGAGAAACAATCCCGTAATGTTCAATTCGGCATTAGTAGTGTGCTTCCTGACAGAGTCATATCAATTAAAGATCCAAGTGTAATGCTGCACAGTTATATGAAATGGAACGAGCATATGAGGACAGTCATGGGAAAGACGGATGGTTGACTTCGATTTATTAGGAGAATTTTAGGAAGAAGTGATTCTTCTGTAAAGGAGACCACATATAACACACTTGTACAGCACCATCTTCAGTAATGTTCAAGTTTTTGGGATCCCTACCAGATTGGCTTAGAGGAGGACATAGGAAAATTCAGAGGTGGACAGCTAGGTTAGATTCGATCAATATGCAAATGTTGCTGAAATGATCCTGGAACTCAACTGGGAGTCGTTGGAAGATGGCTTTCTTTCTGTCAAACACTATTGAAGAAATTTAGTGGGCTGGAATTTGAAGTGGACTGCAGTAAGATTCTACTGCCACCAATCTATATTTCATGTAAAGACCACAAAGATAAGATCAGAATGTACAGATGTATGTAAATATTTGTTTTTCCCTCATTCTATATGGGAGTGTAACAGGAAAGCAAATAACTATTAGTGGTACTGAGTACCCTTTGTCATGCACCTTTGAGTGTATTGCGGTTTATATATGTAGATGTAGAAATGAAGATAACATCATCTAGGTAACATCTTCCAGATTTAATATAGTCCCCTATTAAGATCTTTTGATTGAGACTATTCATGAGGATGTTGTCACCAGAAACACCAAAATTGGCAGACCTGAGTGTGAAATGTTGCATCCCTGAATCAGACAAATAATTTAGAAATATTAAAATTGAATTGGATTTTTTGAAGTTAGATGTAGAGGAGGCTATTGAAGTTTGATGACAGTATGAACAGGATTCCTGGTCAGCTAAGTACAGGTTAT
This sequence comes from Locusta migratoria, assembly GCA_026315105.1. Classification (NCBI taxonomy): domain Eukaryota; kingdom Metazoa; phylum Arthropoda; class Insecta; order Orthoptera; family Acrididae; genus Locusta; species Locusta migratoria. The sequence goes on from CM048744.1 coordinate 784,021,461, forward strand.
AAATACAAAATCAGATGGCGTAATGTAGGAGTGTGACATTACAGATACAGGGGGAAGCTGATTGTTTCCATGTGAAAGGTGGGTTTTGTCAGGCTGTCGGGTCCCCCAGCTGGACGACTAACAGTTTGGACCTAGTGAATGGATTACAGTTAGTCAGGATTTCCCTAATGTGCTCAGAATCAGCAAGTGACTGTCTTGGATAAACGAGGGCGGCTAACCCAGATTGCAATTGAAATTCAATATAGCCACACACATTATTCTAAAAATCCATACAAAATCATGGAATGATCATACAGCAAATATAATTATATGAATGGATTCAGAAGACTTGAGAGAATCAAATGCTGTAATTACAATTTCCATATCCCTTACAGATAAAAAGCCAATAAATTTCAGTACTATAATAATAGTATTATAAGACTTATATTTACACTTATTGATACACAGTGTTTATCAGTAACAATTTAAGAAGCAAATGGGCAGCATTGCACCACACTACCTATCTTAAAAGACGTACCACGTTATTTCTGTATTCTGTCAGTAAACTTTATTTTAATCCCTTGTTCTGCTTTTCGTTGAGGTAATAATATTTTTGTGTCAAAACATAGATTTCACCACAGAAACACAAAACATGAACCCAGCAAAGTGCATTACATTTATATATGTATTTTATTATATTTAATATTATTCTTAGTAATGTTAATTTTTGATGTTGAAGACAGCCTCTTAAATATTTCATGGCCAACTAAAAATAGTAGATATGCAGCAGATAATTTATATATAAACATTTATAAGTATTTGTGGACAAGAACTGAATATATTTGTATAAAACACCATGATAAATCAAATATTAATTGTGTAATTATATTTCAACAGCAGCAGTATATTTGAACAGTGGGATGCCAAGCTTAATGGCTATCTGAGCAAAGAGCTTCAGTCTCAACTGTTTTTAATATTGTTAAATATATATTTGTTTGTTAAATATAAACAACATTTGTAGGGAGGTGGCCAAAGCATTTAATTCTGTGATATTCAAATGTATAATATTTTGGAAGGGAAATTGTATTTTAAAGATGAGGCATTAGGATGTGCGAAAGGATACAATTTTGGGAGCAGGGAGAGCATGCTTTTGAACACTTGGGAAGGGACTCGTAACTTGGACGTGGTGGTGAAAGGTTGTGATGCTGGACAATCTGAAGCCGCATTACAAACTTGTGATTAGAAGAGATAGGCATTTCTGAACTTAGAAAATATACGTGACTGTAACTGAAGAACTTAATCTTTTGTGAAAAGTGATAAACTATGCATGGTAGTAGGGCTGTGGAACTGTTATAATTCAGTAATTGTATACTCGTGTGATGACAAACTGTGTTTTATAACAAATACTTTAATCGCGGAATTGCAGTGTTCGATGGACTACACTAATTTATGAGTGATAATTTGGAAGTTTTACTCTCGAGTGCATGTGATACTTATTGTGCCTCTCATGAACAATAGTTGGGGAAATATTAAGTTATTTACCGATGTATAAAGTTGGACCACCTCCGTATTTTCATGTGCAAAATAAGTAATAAACTTCATTTATAAAGAATTACTTCTTTATCTTAGAATCCATTTTGTTGGTTATTCAGAAGTTTAATTTATGTTTTTTTAATTATATTTTCACATCATCCTATGTAGATTGATAGATTGGCTAAATTACAGATTAATTATTGATCTTGTTTAAACACATGGGTAGTTGTTTAGGGCATAGAAGCTGACATACATAACTCACCCCTATGAACAGAGATAACGAGCCATAAACCTTTTACTAACCTGTGTTATGTATTGCCCAATTCTTATTGGTGAATACCAATAGGAAGGTCGCAAATGGGGTTTTCTTGTCCGGGATAAGAAATAAAGCAACAGTTTTTTTTGTCCGGTTTTAGTAAAATTATGTTAGAATAGTTCTTGAAATCTGCAGTACACTCATTTAGAAGCCAAGTCTAATGCATATTGAGTGATGTGTGGGGGCCATAAACATTTTACTACCCTGAGTTATATATTGCCCAATTTTTATTGGTGAGGACCGATAGGAAGGTCGCAGCAGCCTATCTAATGATGAATAATAAAGTGAATTAGCAACTATGGACAGATTTTAGAAGCATTATTGTTGTCAAAGACAGACAGAAAGTCAATACCTGCCTAGGTAGTGCAAGTTCACATGCTACTTAGCTCAGTAGATGAGGAGATTGTAAGTAATTTATGATTAGATTAAAAATTATTAAGAAATATATAGTAGAGTAATTAATTATTGTGGGAACTCGAATTAAATAACAGAAAAAGAAAGAGATGGAAAAATAGTAGGTCAAAAGGAATGAAAAAGGAAGCCAGATGTGATTGCAGGCTTTATCAGCAAATTTCTGCTATGAAATTTTCATGAATTATCTGCCAATTGGTGTCTTCTACGTGCATCGTTTCAATGTATCTTTTCCTGAAGATGATGGATACACAATCCATTGAAACATTGCATCTAGATAATGACACAACTCAGATGATAACTCGTGAAGATTTTATAACAGGAAGCTAGCTGGTACAATTTTGTAGCGCCCATATTTTTATCATCACTAACACTTGGTTTAAGAACCATGACAAAAGGTAGTATACATGGCCATTCAGAAACAAATGAAGGTTTCTAATTGATATTGTAATGATAATAATTTCAGAAGCAGGTTTCAAAGTGTAAGAATGGAGTAAGGGAGGGAACAGCAACAGAGAGTCAGACAGAGAATGTGGAAAATTGGGAAGAGGGGGGGAGGGGGGGAAACCAAGAGATGAGTACAGTAAGCATTTTCAAAAGGATGTAGGTTGGTAGGTAGCCATAGTTATTCACAAATGAAAAGTCTTACCAGGATAGAGTAATGTAGAGAGCTGCTTCAAACCAGATCACAAAAAAATAACAATGAACAATTCATCATAGCCAAAGTAAAACGTTTAGCAACTCCCAACACAGCAGTAACACATTAATATGCCAACAAGTTCCGCAATTAAAGAAGAGACTAAGGCTGGCTGACAACTGGAATTTTGTCCATGGTTATCTGTAGATTGTCAAGTAATCACTTAAGCATTGTTCACTGATGAAGCCACTTTCACATTGGTGGTTTGATGAAAACCTGGAAACATTTTTTCAAGCAAGCTTTAGAAGTTGTTGTCTAGAACAATAAAAATAAATTACCTGGGCCAACTATCTTGCCACACAACCTTATAGTGATCTTCAAGCATTACTGCAAGAGGTTCCTTTCACTAACAGAATGGGTATGGCACATTTTAGTCATTAGAACTTATATCCCCCCCACCCGTAAGTGAATCAGCAGGAATGGTAATGTTTCATGGCCACCAGGATCCCTGTACCTTTCACCTTATATTTTTATCTGTGGGGACAGTCTACTGAAAAAACTAAATACAAAAAGAAAACTGATTAGATTGTGAATAATGATGCCCTCATACAATAATATCAAGACAACTCCAAAGGAGACAGTTGTTTGCATAATAATTAAAAAGTGCAGTAAAGTGGGAGGAGGAACTTATGAAAATTATCTACGAACTTTATCAGTTACTATTTTTGGCTTGCACTCACAACTCTATATCATTTATGTAACAAATAATATAGTGAGGACAGTTACAACTCACCGCAAAGACGTGACGACGAGATGCGACAGGCACATACAAAAGACACACACATACAACACATTCAGCTATTGGCCATGGCCTTCTTCAGAAATAGAGCACTCACGCAATCACACAGGCACACAACACAGTCATACAACCATCACCTCCGACTGCCACACTTCGAATCACGCTCTGCAGCGAATCGGGGACGGGAGGGGAGGGAAGGGGAGGGGAGGGGAGGGGGAGGAGATAGAAAGGTTACGTCACGGTGGTGGGGATGGGTTAGATGGGAATAACGAGATGCAGCTTAGGAATGGAGTGGGGAGGCGGGTGAGGGGAGAAAATAAAATAAAATAAAATAAAGTAAAATAATATATATATATATATATATATATATATATATATATATATATATATATATATATATATATATATATAATAGAGGAAAAATTCCTAACAGGAAAAAAATATACGTAAAAAATAGATGAAGAACACTTACCAGGCGAAGGGGCACAGGCAGTAATAGTAACAAATAAACACACAGACACACACACACTCAAAAATGCTAGCTTTCGCAGCCTAGCTGCTTCATCAGGCAGAAGGGAAGGAGAGGGAAAAGGAAATGATGAGGGATTTAAGGAAGGGGGTAAGGAGCCATTCCAATCCCGGGACAGGAAAGACTTACCTTGGGGGAAAAAATGGAAGGTAAATAAATGCACATACACCCACACATTTACACAGACACAAGTACACTTAGGCAGACATACTGTAGAACTGTAGAAAGCAAAGAAGTTAGAAGTTAGACAGAGATGCCACTTGAGGCAGAGGCTCTGTCCAGAGAACCATGGCAAAGATGTTAAGATGGTGGGTGGGAATTCACATTTAGCGGAGGTTGAGACCAGGTGGGCAACGGGAAGAGAGAATATGCTGAAGGGCTAGTTCCCATCTCCGGAGTTCTGAAGGATTGGTGTCAGTGGGAAGTATCCAGATAACCCGGACGGTGTAGCACTGTGCCAAGATGTGCTGGCCATGCACCAAGGCATGTTTAGCCACAGGGTGATCCTCGTTACCAACAAACACTGTCTGCCTGTGTCCATTCATGCGAATGGACAGTTTGTTGCTGGTCATTCCCACATAGAACGCTTCACAGTGCAGGCATGTCAGTTGGTAGATCACGTGGGTACTATCGCAAGTGGCTCTGCCTTTGATCGTGTACACCTTCCGGGTTACGGGACTGGAGTAAGTGGTGGTGGAAGGGTGCATAGGGCAGGTTTTACAACGGGGGCGGTTACAAGGGTAGGAGCCAGAAGGTAGGGAAGGTGGTTTGGGGATTTCATAGGGGTGGACTAGGAGGTTACGGAGGTTAGGTGGGCGGCGGAAAGACACTCTCGGTGGAGTAGGAAGGATGTCATGAAGGATGGATCTCTTTTCGGGGCAGGATTTTAGGAAGTTGTATCCTTGCTGGAGAGCCACATTCAGAGTCCGCTCCAGTCCCGGAAAGTATCCGGTGACAAGAGGGGCACTTCTGGGGTTTTGTGGAAAATTCTTAAATTGGGGAGATGAGGAAGTGGCTCTGGCAATTTGCTTCTGTACCAGACCAGGAGGATAGCTGCGGGATGTGAAGGCTGTTATCAGGTTATTGGTGTATTGGTTCAGGGATTCAGGACTGGAGCAGACTCGTTTGCCACGAAGACCTAAGCTGTAGGGAAGGGAACGTTTGATGTGGAAAGGATGGCAGCTGTCATAATGCAGGTACTGTTGTTTATTGGTAGGTTTGATGTGGACGGATGTGTGTAGTTGGCCGTTGGATAGATGGAGGTCGACATCGAGGAAAGTGGCATGGGATTTGGAATAGGACCAGGTAAATTTGATCGGACCAAAGGAGTTGAGGTTGGAGAGGAAGATTTACTATCCTATACTCGCAGTCTTTGCTGGAGATATCACTTTGCCACGAGGAAAAATAATCCTCTTCCTAATGATCCAGCTCCCCAAGACATCATTCAAATCGAACCCTGCCTAAAACAGTTCCGTCCCCCGTCACAGCGAGACCCACCTGCTCTTCCTCAAAATCACCCTCTTCAAACCTTCCAGGAATTCCTTACTTCCAACCTTGCCTCCCAGTCCTTCCTGAGAAACCTTAATCCTACTCCCAACATTACCGCAGCTGAATCCCGAGCTATCCGTGATCTGAAGGCTGACCATTCCATCGTCATTCTCCCTGCCGACAAGGGCTCCACGACAGTGGTACTTGATCGGCGGGAGTATGTGGCAGAGGGAGTGCGTCAGCTTTCAGATAATACCACATATAAAGTTTTTCAAGGCGATCCCATTCCTGATGTCCAGGCAGAGCTTCAAGGAATCCTCAAAACCTTAGGCCCCCTACAAAACCTTTCACCTGACTCCATTAACCTCATGACTCCACCGACACCCCGCACCCCCACCTTCTACCTACTTCCCAAGATTCACAAACCCAATCATCCCGGCCGCCCCATTGTGGCCGGTTACCAAGCCCCAACAGAACGAATCTCTGCCTACATAGACCAACACCTTCAACCCATCATGTGCAGTCTCCCATCCTTCATCAAAGACACCAACCACTTCCTTGATCGCCTGAAATCCTTACCCAGCCTGTTACCTCCTGAAACCTTCCTTGTAACCATCGATGCCACTTCCTTATACACTAATATCCCACATGCCCAGGGCCTCGCTGCGATGGAGTATTTCCTTTCACGCCGACCACCCACTTCCTTACCTAAAACCTCTTTCCTTAATACCCTAGCCAGCTTCATCCTAACCCACAACTTCTTCACTTTTGAGGGCCGGACATACCAACAACTAAAGGGAACAGCCATGGGGACCAGGATGGCCCCCTCGTACGCGAACTTATTTATGGGACGCTTAGAGGAAGCCTTCCTGGACACCCAAGCCTGTCAACCCAAAGTTTGGTATAGATTCATTGACGACATCTTCATGATCTGGACTCACAGTGAAGAAGAACTCCAGAATTTCCTCTCCAACCTCAACTCCTTTGGTCCGATCAAATTTACCTGGTCCTATTCCAAATCCCATGCCACTTTCCTCGATGTCGACCTCCATCTATCCAACGGCCAACTACACACATCCGTCCACATCAAACCTACCAATAAACAACAGTACCTGCATTATGACAGCTGCCATCCTTTCCACATCAAACGTTCCCTTCCCTACAGCTTAGGTCTTCGTGGCAAACGAGTCTGCTCCAGTCCTGAATCCCTGAACCAATACACCAATAACCTGATAACAGCCTTCACATCCCGCAGCTATCCTCCTGGTCTGGTACAGAAGCAAATTGCCAGAGCCACTTCCTCATCTCCCCAATTTAAGAATTTTCCACAAAACCCCAGAAGTGCCCCTCTTGTCACCGGATACTTTCCGGGACTGGAGCGGACTCTGAATGTGGCTCTCCAGCAAGGATACAACTTCCTAAAATCCTGCCCCGAAATGAGATCCATCCTTCATGACATCCTTCCTACTCCACCGAGAGTGTCTTTCCGCCGCCCACCTAACCTCCGTAACCTCCTAGTCCACCCCTATGAAATCCCCAAACCACCTTCCCTACCTTCTGGCTCCTACCCTTGTAACCGCCCCCGTTGTAAAACCTGCCCTATGCACCCTTCCACCACCACTTACTCCAGTCCCGTAACCCGGAAGGTGTACACGATCAAAGGCAGAGCCACTTGCGATAGTACCCACGTGATCTACCAACTGACATGCCTGCACTGTGAAGCGTTCTATGTGGGAATGACCAGCAACAAACTGTCCATTCGCATGAATGGACACAGGCAGACAGTGTTTGTTGGTAACGAGGATCACCCTGTGGCTAAACATGGTGCATGGCCAGCACATCTTGGCACAGTGCTACACCGTCCGGGTTATCTGGATACTTCCCACTGACACCAATCCTTCAGAACTCCGGAGATGGGAACTAGCCCTTCAGCATATTCTCTCTTCCCGTTGCCCACCTGGTCTCAACCTCCGCTAAATGTGAATTCCCACCCACCATCTTAACATCTTTGCCATGGTTCTCTGGACAGAGCCTCTGCCTCAAGTGGCATCTCTGTCTAACTTCTAACTTCTTTGCTTTCTACAGTTCTACAGTATGTCTGCCTAAGTGTACTTGTGTCTGTGTAAATGTGTGGGTGTATGTGCATTTATTTACCTTCCATTTTTTCCCCCAAGGTAAGTCTTTCCTGTCCCGGGATTGGAATGGCTCCTTACCCCCTTCCTTAAATCCCTCATCATTTCCTTTTCCCTCTCCTTCCCTTCTGCCTGATGAAGCAGCTAGGCTGCGAAAGCTAGCATTTTTGAGTGTGTGTGTGTCTGTGTGTTTATTTGTTACTATTACTGCCTGTGCCCCTTCGCCTGGTAAGTGTTCTTCATCTATTTTTTACGTATATATATATATATATATATATATATATATATATATATATATATATATATATATATATATATAAAATAAAGATAAAGTAAGGGCAGTCACAGAATTTCCAACTCCTCAGCATATTCATGATGTGAGAAGTTTTCTCGGGCTGTGCTCATACTACCGACGTTTCATAAAAGGATTTTGTAACAAGGCACGTCCATTACAAGAACTTCTGCAGAGAGACGGCAAATTTTACTGGGATGAGATAAAAGAAAGGGCTTTCCGGGCACTTAAGAAGGCTCTAACTTCCGCACCAGTGCTAGCCTTGTACAACGAGAATGCTGAAACGGAACTTCACACACATGCCAGTGGTTATGGGATTGGTGCAGTGGTTGTACAAGTTCAGGAAGGTGCTGAAAAAGTGATCGCCTATGCCTCAAGAGTACTCTCAAAGTCCGAGATAAACTACTCTACAACTGAAAAAGAATGTCTCACAGTTATCTGGGCTATCAACAAGTTCCGGCTATATTTATTCGGTAAACCATTCACCGTCATGACACACCACCATTCTTTGTGTTGGCTGACTAGCTTGAAGGACCCATCAGGTCGACTAGCAAGATGGGCACTAAGACTCCAAGAGTACGATGTTACAGTGGTATTCAAGAACGGGCGCAAACACAAGGATGCCGACTGCCTTTCGAAGAATCCATTAGTGGAACACAACAGCATTAATGAAATTTCAGCGCTCACTGAATTAGATGACGTTACAGCTGAACAGAGGGAAGATCCAGCACTATTAAAAACGATAGAGGCCTTGGAGAAAGGAGAACCGACCAATGGAGAGTTTCAACTTATAAACGGAACATTGTACAAGAGCAACTACGATCCACTGGGCTCCAAATGGCTACTTGTTGTTCCAGCTCATCTCCAGCCAGCTATTCTCAAATATTTTCACTATGCTCCAATATTGGGTCATCTGGGATTCGTGAAGACCCTAAACAGAATCAGACGCAGGTATTACTGGAAAGGTCTCTACAGATCTGTCAAGCACTATGTGAGTCACTGTAAAGAGTGCCAGCGACGGAAGCATGTGCCGCAATTACTTCCAGGACATCTCGTACCGATTCCGCCGGCAGCAGCTCCATTCCACCGAGTTGGGATCGATCTTTTAGGGAGGTTCCTGAAGTCGACAACCGCTAACCGTTGGATAATAGTCTGCACTGACTATCTCACACGCTACGCTGTCACCAAACCTGTGCCGACTGCAGAAGCTCCAGAGATCGCAAAATTCCTTGTAGAAGACATTATTTTGAAGCATGGAGTACCACGTGTCATGATATCTGATCGTGGAAAAGAATTCCAGTCAAAACTGGTATCAGAGGTAATGTCACGGCGCAACATTGTCCACAGAATCACAACTGCATACCATCCTCAGACAATTGGTCTTACAGAATGTTTTAACAAGACGTTAGCCGACATGCTGTCGATGTACGTCGATGTTGAGCAGAAGGATTGGGATACAATTCTGCCAGTCGTGACGTTTGCTTACAATACCGCAAGACAAGACACCAGAGGCTTCACTCCATTTTTCCTGCTCCATGGCCGTGAAGTTGAGATGACAATCGATACGCTGTTCCCGTTCCAACCAGACGACACTCAGGATGACTATGTTAAACAGCTCATCACCGGGGTCAAAGAAGCAAGACAGCTGGCTCGCATACGGACACTGGACACCCAGGAGAAGGACCGTCAGCGGTATAACGAAAAACACCGACCTGTTGTGTGCAGCCCAGGAGATCTGGTATGGATTTTTACCCCTGTACGGAAGGTTGGACTGTCAGAAAAGTTATTGAAGCGATACTTTGGTCCATATCGTGTCATATGCTGCCTGTCAGACGTCACATACGAAGTTGATGATTATGAGCTGTCGTCGAAACGTCAAAAACGAAGAGACATTGTTCATGTCCTACGCATGAAGCCTTACTACGATCCTGAAGAGCAGGTAGACGACAATGGCTTCTTGTTCAAGGACTTTAAGGACGGTAATGTTCCTGATGAAGCCACGACAGGAACGTCCGTCGTCGATAATCGCGGAGAAGGGAAGGATTCTCTTGAATGGTCATACAGAGGACCCATGACACGGTCAAGATCCAGGACATTGCACCTGGCTCCACAGGGATCATAACAGCGGGTCGCTGTTTCTCCAGGAGAGGAAGCAATGCCGCGAGAGACCAAAAAACACCGAATGCCGGCATGGCGCAGGGGATAGCATCACGGACTGCGGTGCAGAAGGTCGCTCACCGGCAAAAATTTATTTCTTTGTAATTAACAATTCCAGAAGGTTCTACATCTTTCTTATGTTCACTTGTAAATTCTACTTGTTTGTTATGTTAACTGTTCTTCTAATTTCTGGTAAATTCTGTCTGTGTATAAATAGCAGAGCACTCTGCCTGAGAGGCAGTCAGTGCTGCGTGTATGTTGAGTTCGTAATAAACATGCTTTGAGTGTAAGTGCTGTGTTCAGTTGCCTTTGACGTCAAGCCTGCTTCCATTGCAACGCGACAATATTACTGGATCCTAAATTAAATACTGATCATTTTTCACATACTAAAATTAACAATCCGTTTGGTACTAAGAAACTATCTTTGAAATAAACAAAATTATGACGACTTTATACAAATCCGTATTTATAAAAAATTAGACTGCAAATTGAAATACATTAAAATTCCATGTCTCAATAATAGTACCCCTACACAATATTGTCAAAACAGTTGTGTGTGCATTTCAAAAACACATATAATGTAAATAACTTGAGCAAATTTAAAATAAGTCAAAACATGACTTTTATTTTGCATACACTATTCTACATCTACATCTGATACTCTGCAAATCACATTTAAGTGCCTGGCAGAGAGTTCATCGAACCACCATTATTCTATTTATCTCCCATTCCATTCTCAAATAGTGCGCGAGAAGAAAGAACACCTGTATCTCTCCGTTCGAGCTCTGATTTCCCATATTTTATTCTGATGGTCATACTACGTATGTAAGTGGTAGTCAGCAATATATTTTCGCATTCGAAGGAAAATGTTGTAGATTGGAGTTTTGTAAGTAGCCCATGCCACAGCGATAAGCGCCGTTATTGTAATGATTCCCATCCCAGATCCTGTATCATTTCCATAATGCTGCCTCCCCTATATTACGACAATACGAAATGAGCTGCCCTTCTCTGGACTCTTTCGATGTCCTCCGTCAAACCCACCTGATAAGGATCCCACACTGGGCAGCAATACTCCAGAAATGGACAGACAAGTGAAGTGTATGCAGTTTCTTTTGTAATTTTGTTGCATCTTTTAAGGGTTCTACCAATACAACGCAGTCTCTGGTTCGCCTTTCCCACGACATTACCTACGTGTTCTTTCCAGTTTAAGTCTGAAGTAACAGTAATTCCTAGGTATTTTGTGGAGTTTACGGCCTTCACTTTTGATTGATTTATTTTGTAAACAAAGTTTAACGGATTTCTTTTTGTACTCTTGTGGATGACTTCAGACTTCTCATTATTTAGAGTCAACTGCCAATTTCTACACCATACTGATATCTTATTCAGATCGTTCTGCAGTTTGTGTTGATCTTCAGATAATTTCACTTGATGGTAAATGATGGCGTCATCTGCAATCAACCTAATGGAGCTACTTAGATTTTCTCCCAAATCATTTATGTAAATAAGCAACAGCAGAGGACCAATAACACTACCCTGTGGAATGCCTGTATCACCTTTGTTTTAGTCGATGCCTTACCATCAATTACTACGAACTGTGTCCTCTCTGACAGGAAATCCCCTATCCAATTGCAAATTTGCGGTGATATACCATAACCGAGCAATTTGATTAAAAGCCGTTTGTGAGGTACGGTGTCAAAAGCCTTCTGGAAATCAAGAAATACGGAATCAATTTGCAAATCCCTGTCGATAGCACCCATCACTTCATGTGAATAAAGAGCTAGTCGTGTTTCACATGAACGATATTTTCTAAATCCGTGTTGACCTTGGATCAATAGATTGTTGTGTTTGAGATAATTCATAATATTTGAATACAGGATATGTTCGAAAACCCTGCTGCAAATTAACATAAATGAAATAGGCCTGTAGTTTAGTGGATTACTCTTACTGCCTTTCTTGAATATAGGTGTGGCCTGTGCAACTTTCCACTCTTTTGGTACAGATCCTTCTTTGAGAGAGCGGTTGTATATGGCTGTTAAGTAAGGAGCTATCACTTCAGAATAATCAGATAGAAATCTAATGGGTATACAGTCCGACCAGAAGACTTGTTCTTGTTAAGTGATTTTAGTTGCTGCACTACTCCGATGATATCTACTTCTATGTTACTCATTACGGCATCTGTTCGTAATTCAAAATCTGGAATATTGGTTTCATCTTCTTTGGTGAATGAGTTTCTAAAAGCTATGTTTAGTAACTCTGCTTTAGTAGCACTGTCATCAGCAGAATCGCCATTACTATTGGTATTGTTTGTGTTTTGCCCCTAGTATATTTAACATATGACCAAAATCTCTTTGGGTTTTCAGTCAAATTTCGAGAAAGAGTTTCATTGTGATAAGTATTGTAGGCATCTTGTATTGAGATCCTTGCTAAATTTCAAGCTTCTGTGTAGGATTGCCAATCAGGGATTTTGCATTCATTTTAATTTAGCATGCCTTTTCCTTTGCTTTTGCATCAGTGTCCTGACCTGTTTTGTGTACCAAGGGGGATCACTTCCTTCTTTTATTAATTTATTTGGTATAAAACTGTCAATTACTGTCGATACCACTTCTTTGAAATTCGCTCTGTTTTATTGTTACCTCCTGATTTGTAAGTATAATATCGCCAACAGATTGAGGGTAAATTAAAATCACCACCTACTATTATCGTGTGAGTCGGGTATGATTTGGAATTAGATTCAGATTTCTTTGAACCTTTCTGCTATTGTATCGTCACAGCCGGGAGACCAGTAAAAGGAACCTATTATTTTCAGGTACAACCTCTACCCATAATAGCTCACAGGAACTATCAATTTCAACTTCGCTACACGAAATACTACTTTTGTCAGTGACAAACACGCCTCCACCTATTTTGTTTAATCTAACCTTTCTGAACACAGTTAGATCTGTTGCAAATACTTCTGCTGAACTTATTTTCGGCCTGAGCCAACTTTCACTGCCTACAATGATGTGTGTTTCGGTGCTTTCTATTAACGCTTGGAGTTCTGGTACTATTAAATACAAATTTCATAATACACACATGTACATTGAGATAAATAGTTGACAACAAAATGTAATATTTTAATTTATGTATTTTGGCATATTTCAAGTATTGTTATATTATTTATTCAATAACTGAAGAACTTTGTCTTTAGCCTTATTACACGGTTACGGAAAAAATGTTTAGTGGAAGCCATGCTCTGGCACTCTGTTCCTAGTTACAAACCTGTAAACATCTTTGTTATATTGCTGCTGTTATATTGGTCATTGTGCTACTTTGAGCTTAATTTAAATGGAAATAAAACACTTATTAAGAAAAGTTTAAATAAGTGAGTTCATCATTTAACGTCGACCTCCATTTCATTTATGTGAATGTCGCTCCGAAGTAAACCTGGATCAAGGGATTCAATCACAACGCAAACCGGCCAGCTCATCGAACATCAGAATCCAAGCTAAGTTTTTATTTTTTATAATGTGTACCTCACCCCCCCCCCCCCCCCCCGGCATTCTGTTAATAGAACAATGTCTTGTTGCACAGACACAGTTTGTCTGATTTTTTTTTTTTTTTTTTCTTTCTCCCCTCCCCCCCCCTTCTTTTGGTGGTGGTGGGGGGTACTAAAATGTTGTGTTTACTTCACTCAATCTACTGCATGATTGCATTAAGAATTTCTCTTATTAAATTAAGAAAACACTATACACAATGGTGTGACAGGGTGGTTTTTTTTTTTTTTTTTTTCCATTAATTGTGCTCATGCAGACCAAAATTGAAACATTTAACACTTCCTGCGTAACAGAAAAACAGAGAAAATCAATTCATCCTGTGTGTCTGAGGTGGGCTGTATACGGCTTATAAAAGCACCATGAATTGCAGGGATGGCCATCCATATTTTCTTAAAATGAAATTCTCAAACTACTTTTTAATTTTTTCCCAAACTCTAGATCCCATGCAGAAATTCAAAGTTACTGTACTTATGCACAAAATTACAGAAACTGTTTTTAACCCTTTCTGCCATGTTTATCACAATTATCTAAATAACTAACCATAGGTCTGTGCTGATTATGTGGAAAATTGGTTAATACTTTCCTGCTTGATGGGTATCCACAAGGACAAAGGATACCCATCAAGCAGGAAAGTATTAACCAATTTTCCACATAGTCAGCACAGACCTGTCATCATCCACACTGAAATTAAATTATAAAAATGGCTCCAAAACATAGGTGGAATTTTGAAAAGCCTGATTGAGGCTTATGCCAGCCAAGCTGATACACCGTACGATGGATAAAACCAAATATCAACAACTATCAGTGATTTAGTAATTCCCTTATCACAGCAGCAAAGAAAACTATTCTACGTGGGTATAGAAAAGAATATACACCTGGCTGAAATGAAACTACCGATCACCTATACGACAAGTTCAAGAAATCTGAAGACACGGAAGTGGCGAAGGAACTTATTGAGTCACTCGACAGTGTCCAAAGAGAGAAGTGGAGGAGGACTGTGGAAAGCCTGGACTTTAGAAGATCCAGTCGAAAAGCATGGGCTCTACTCAAAAAACTTGGATCTGGAACACACAACCCCTGTCAAAGAGTAAATACCACCCCCAATGCAATAGCAAGTTGCATAGCCAATGCCTCCAGGGCACCTGTTGTTGTTGTGGTCTTCAATCCGGAGACTGGTTTGATGCAGCTCTCCACAATACCCTATCCTGAGCAAGCCTCTTCATCTCCACATAAGAACGACAACCTACATCTGTCTGAATCTGCTTATTGTATCCATCTCTTGGTCTTCCCCTGCGATTTTTTCCCCACACAGTTCCCTCCAACGCTAAATTAACAATTCCTTGATGTCTAAGAATGTGTCCTACCAATCTATCCCTTCTTTTAGTCAAGGTATGCCAGAAATCCCTTTTCTCCCCAATTCTGTTCAGTACCTCCTCATTAGTTACGCGATCCACCCACCTAATCTTCAGCATTCTTCTGTAGCACCATATTTCAAAAGCCTCAATCCTCTTCCTGTCCGCACTGTTTATCGTCCATGTCTCACTCCCATACAAGGCAACACTCCATACAAATGCCCTCAGAAAGGACTTCCTTAGGCCTAAATCAATATTCGATGTTAACAAATTTCTCTTTTTCAAAAACGCTTTTCTACCCATTGCCATTCTGCATTTTATATCCTCTGCACTGCGCCCATCATTTGTTATTTTACTGCCCAAGTAACAAAACTCATCTACCTCCTTTATTGCTTCGTTTCCCAATCTAATTCCTTCAGCATCACCTGATTTTCTTACACTGCACTCCATTACCCTAGTTTTGCTCTTGTTAATGTTCATCATATATGCACCTTTCAGCACACTGTCCATTCCATTCAATTGCTCTTCCAGGTCCTTTGCTGTATCTGACAGAATTACTATGTCATCGGCAAAACGCAATGTTTTTAATTCTTTCCCCTGAACTTTTATTCCTTCACCAAATGTCTCCTTGCTTTCCTTTATAGCTTGTTCAATGTACAAATTGAATAACATTGGAGAAAGGCTACACCCTGTCTCACTCCCTTCCCAACCACTGCATCCCTTTCATGCCCTTCAACTCTGACAACCGCTGTCTGGTTTTTGTACAAGTTGTAAATAACCTTACGCTCCCTATAATTTACTCCTGCTTTTTTCAGAACTTTAAAGAGTTTATTCCAATCAACATTGTCAAAAGCCTTCTCCAAATCTACAAAAGCTAGAAATGTAGATTTGCCTTTTCTTAATCTATCTTCTAGGATAAGCCGTAAAGTGAGTATTGCCTCCCGTGTTCCTACATTTCTCCTGAACCCAAACTGATCTTCCCCGAGGTCGGCTTCTACCAGCTTTTCCATCCTCCTGTATATAATTCGCGTTAATATTTTGCAGCCATGACTTATTAAACTGATGGTTCTGTAGTTTTCACACCTGTCTGCACCTGCTTTCTTAGGGATGGGGATTATAACATTTTTCTTAAAGTCTGAGGGTACTTCACCTGTCTCATACATCTTACACACCAGGTGAAACAATTTTGTCATGGCTGGTTCTCCCAGAGACTTCAGTAGCTCTGAGGGAATATCATCTATTCCAGGGGCCTTGTTTCGACTTAAGTCTGTCAGGGCTCTGT
The DNA here is from genome assembly GCA_026315105.1 of Locusta migratoria. Taxonomy (NCBI): domain Eukaryota; kingdom Metazoa; phylum Arthropoda; class Insecta; order Orthoptera; family Acrididae; genus Locusta; species Locusta migratoria. The sequence continues at coordinate 784,037,901 of CM048744.1, forward strand.
CAAATTCTTCTCTCAGTACAGTATCTCCTATTTCATCTTCATCTACATCCTCTTCCCTTCCTACAATATTGTCTCGAAGTTCATTTCCTTTGTAGAGCCCCTCTATATATTCTTTCCACCTTTCAGCTTTCCTTTCTTTGCTGAGAACTGGTTTTCCATCAGTGTCCTTGATATTCATAGAGCTGTTTTTCTTATCTCCAAATGTTTCTTTTATTTTCCTGTAGGCTGTATCTATTTTCCCCCTATTTATACATTCTTCTACATCCTTGCATTTGCCTTCTAGCCACTCCTGCTTAGCCATTTTGCACTTCCTGACAATCTCATTTCTTAGTCGTCTGTACTCCATTTTGCCTGTTTCATTTACTGCATTTTTATATTTTCTCCTTTCATCGATTAAATTTAGTATCTCCTGTGATATCCAAGGATTTTTTGTAGGTCTTTCCTTCCTACCTATTTTGTCCTCTGCTACCTTCACTATTTCATCTCTCAATTTTACCCATTCCTCCTCTACTGTTTTATTTCCCCCCGTTTCTGTCAATTGTTCCCTAAAGCTCCCGCTGAAATTTTTAAGAACCTCAGGTTCCTTAAATTTATCCAGGTCCCATCTCCTTATTTTCCTACCTTTTTGTAGTTTCTTTAGTTTCAGCCTACAGTACATAACCAACAAGTTATGGTCAGAGTCTATATCTGCCCCTGGGTATGTCTTACACTGTAGAACCTGATTCCGAAATCTATGTCTTACCATTATAAAATCTATCTGATATCTTCCGGTGTCTCCTGGTCTCTTCCACGTATACAACCTTCTTTTGTGATTCTTGAACCAGGTGTTTGTTATAACTAAATTATGTTCTGTGCAAAATTCTACCAGGCGGCTTCCTCTTTCATTCCTTTTGCCCAGACCATATTCACCTACTATCTTCCCTTCACTTCCTTGTCCTACTACCGAATTCCAGTCTCCCATAACAATTAAATTTTCCTCTCCCTTAATTGTCTGAATAATTTCCTTTAGCTCCTCATATATTTCTTCGATTTCCTCATCATCGGCATAGCTAGTTGGCATATAAACCTGTACTACTGTTGTCGGTGTTGGCTTCGTATCTATCTTGACAATGATAATGCGATCACTGTGCTGGTCATAGTAGTTTACCCGCATTCCTATTTTCTTATTCATTATCAATCCTACTCCTGTGATACCCCCAACTGATTTTGTATTTATAATCCTGTACTCACCTGACCAGAAATCCTGTTCATCCTGCCACCGAACTTCACTAATCCCCACTATATCTAACTTCAACCTATCCATTTCCCTTTTTAAATTTTCTAATTTTCCTACTCGATTAAGGGATCTAACATTCCACGCTCCGACCCGTAGAATGCCAGTATTGTCTTTCCTGATGATCACATCCTCCTGAGTAGTCCCCGCCCGGAGATCCAAATGGGGGACTATTTTACCTCCGGAATATTTTACCCGAGAGGATGCCATCATCATATGTTCATACAGTAGAGCTGCATGTCCTCGGGAAAGGTAACGGCTGTAGTTTCCCCTTGCTTTCAGCCGTTCGCAGTAGCTGTGTGGCAAAGCCACTTTAGCTGATGTTACAAGGCCAGCTCAGTAAATCATCCAGACTGTTGCCCCTGTAACTACTGAAGAGGCTGCTGCCCCTCTTTAGGAACCACACGTTTGTCTGGCCTCTCCACAGATACCCCTCCACTGTGGTTGCACCTACGGTACGGCTATCTGTATCGTTGAGGCACGCAAGCCACCCCAGTCTGGAGACTGGTTTGATGCAGCTCTCCACAATACCCTATCCTGAGCAAGCCTCTTCATCTCTCTATCAACCTATCAACAAAGAAATTGCCAGAATCATCAAGAAACTAGTTAAAATACAGAGGCGGCTACCTCCCGAAAGATCACATTTAGCAGCACCCTTCACAAACATCAAAACCAAGAAGGTAGCTGGGCCAGATGATACATTTCCAGAATTTATTAAATACAATGGGGAAAAATGTTACCAATTGTCTTCTGAACTTCTATAATAAAATTCTTGAAGAAGGGCGAATACCTAAAAATGTCAAAAAGACTGGCAATTCTAAAACCTGGTAAAACACTGGACAAGCCTGAACACTTTACGCCAATCTCTCTGCTGTCCATCTGCTTAAAACTCCTACAGAGACTCTTGTATAATCGCATTGTAACAACTTTGAACAAAATACTCCGCATTGAGCAGGCCAGATTCCGTCAGCAAGGCAGCTGTTGTGATCAAGTGCTGGCTTTAACAACACAAATTGTTGGAGTGTGGATATGAAAACAGACTTAAAACAGCTTTTGCATTTGTTGATTTTAACTGCCGTATATGATACAGTATGGAGACATGGCCTACTATGCAAGATTCTTGATATCTTACCATGCCAAACTTTGTATAAATTACTAAGTGAAATGCTCAGTAATAGAGCTTTTTCTATATTGGCTCCATTACTCTTCAACTTCTACACAAACGACTTACCAACAACAAATGCTCAGATGTTCTGCTCATGGCTTTAGTTATGCAATATGGAAGCTTTGAAGAGTGTGAAAATATCCTCAACCACGATCTCAAAACAATGGAAAAATACTTCAGAAGCTGGAGATTAATCCTCAACCCATCAAAGACAGAAGTTACAGTATTTCACCTATGCAACCAACAAGCCACTCTATCTCTTGATCTCTGGAAAAAAGTTAAACCACAACCCAAACCCAAAATACATTGGCATCAGACTGGACAGATCACTTACATTCAAATGTCACTTAACAGAAACAGCAACTAACATACGAACAAGAAACAACACCATTCAAAAGCTTGCCAATTCTAGCTGGGGAGATGATGCACAAACTCTGAAGATCTCTTCTTTATCACTGGTGTATTCTGTTGCGGAGTACTGCAGTCCTGTTTGGCTTAACAGCAGCCATACATCCAAATTGGACACCGAGATAAATAGCACAACGAGGATCGTATTTGGGACCATAAAGTCAACTCCACTGCCTTGGCTCTCCATCCTCTACAATATAGCTCCACCACATCTGAGATAGCAAGCTGCATTAGTTAATAAGTGGAATAAAATTTCCGGCAATCTTAATCTCCCTATCCACCAAGATGTTACTTCAAACAATCAAAGCCTGAGATCCAAAAGACCACCATGGAGAACAGCTCAAAATCCTATATCCATCTCTTTCGATGCCAAGACCAACTGGAAAAATGATTGGTCCAATTCTAGCATAGCCAGGAATCAGGGAAATATCACCTGGCAGACATTTGCCTGGTACAGACCCGCTAATAAGAACATGGGTCACACTCAACAGACTCCGCACGGTCATGGCAGAAGTGGAGAGATGCTTTTCAGATGGGGCATGTGAGATATTCCCCAGTGCGACTGTGGACATCCTGAACAGACGATCTAGTACATCATTCGGGAATGCCCAAAACGTGCATTCACAGTAACTATTGGAGAACTGTATGAAGCCTCCCCTAAAGCCGTCGAGTGGATGGGAAATCTAGACATACAATTTTAATACAATTTTGTAGTTTGTTCTTGTTTGCTTGCTAAATTGTTAATTTGGTTTGAAATGACACTGTATATACCTATATGTATGTAAGTATGTAAACCATTTGTACCTGAAAACCACATTCGTTAAATAAATAAATAACCATAGCAAATGGCTCATATTTTAATAATATGGTCTGTAGACATTTATCTCGAAACACATTTTCTAGTTTCCAAAAATCTTGATCCATTACAAGGTTAATAATAATAAAACACACACACACGGGCGCGCACAGGTGCACACACACAAAATATTTGGGTAATAAAAGTGCCAACTGTACCGAGAGACACTGTTTCGGCCACTACGAAGCATATCACCCAATTTTAATAAATTGCTTAACAAAATTAAATTTATTTTCACAAATCTTACATTTCAATATTTTCACTCAATGAAGGACTGATTTTATTTTCTTTATCCGTGACAGTTACTGAGCCACATCAAATTAAGTAAAGTACTGTAATTTATTCTTAAAGGGCATGCTCACGTAAGAAAATATTGTGTTTGGTTGATTACTTAGCAGTGTTTGAAATTCTGAGGAGATACCAAAATATTATTTAAAACTGATAGCACAACAATGTCTCATTGTTTTCTTGAGAGCTCATACACTGTGCACACTTCTGCAAGGACGAGGTACCATTAGAGTAGACTTATCTTTCCATTTTAAGATCATTCTGTGAATAAATAAATAAATGATTTTTTTACATTATACATTACAACATCTTCTCTCCAATAAATGACAATTTGTTTTTGTTATTGGTCATGCCCTGTATATAAATGGATTAATGCATATGAAGAAATTGTCTAATCTTTAATAACCGACAGAATTTGTATTATGAAAGCAGCACACCAGGCTGTAAATAGAAGAAAGGAAGAAAAACAGTTGGGGGGGGGGGGGGTGGGAGATGGGATACTCTGCAAATCACATTTAAGTGCCTGGCAGAGGGTTCATCGAACCACAATTATACTATTTATCTCCCATTCCATTCTTGAATAGCGCATGGGAAGAATGAACACCTGAATCTCTCTGTTCGAGCTCCGATTTCTCGTATTTTATTCTGATGATCATTTCTACCTATGCAAGTGGGATACAACAATATATTTTCGCATTCAAAGGAGAATGTTGGCGATTGGATTTTCGTAAGTAGCCCACACTGCAGCGATAACCACCGTTGTAATGAGTCCCATCCCAGATCCTGTAGCATTTCTGTAACGCTGTCTCCCCTGTATCGTGACAATACGAAACAAGCTGCCCTTCTTTGGACTCTTTCGATGTCCTCTGTCAAACCCACCTGATAAGGATCCCACAGTGGGCTGCAATACTCCAAAAATGGACGGACAAGCGTAGTGTATGCAGTTTCTTTTGTAGTTCTGTTGCATGTTTTAAGGGTTCTGCCAATAAAACTCAGTCTCTGGTTCACCTTTCCCACGATATTATCTACGTGTTCTTTCCAATTTAAGTCTGAAGTAACAGTAATTCCTAGGTATTTTGTGGAGTTTACGGCCTTCACATTTGATTGATTTATCTTGTAATCAAAGTTTAACGGATTTCTTTTCATACTCATGTGGATGACTTCGCACTTCTCATTATTTAGAGTCAATTGCCAGTTTTTACACCATACTGCTATCTTATTCAGATCGTTCTGCAGTTGGTTTTGATCTTCAGACGATTTTACTAGACTGTAAATGATGGCGTCATCTGCAAACAACCTAAGAGAGCTACTTAGATTTTCCCCTAAATCGTTTATGTAAATAAGGAACAGCAGAGGACCAATAACACTACCCTGTGGAACGCCCAATATCACCTTTATTTTAGTCGATGCCTTACCATCAATCACTACGAACTGTGTCCTCTCTGACAAGAAATCCCCTATCCAATCACAAATTTGGGGCAATATACTATAACCACGCAATTTCATTAAAAGCTGTTGAGGTACGGTGTCAAAAGCTTTCTGGAAACCAATAAATACGGAATCGATTTGCAAACCTTTGTCGATAGCACCCATCACTTCGTGTGAATAAAGAGCTAGTTGTGTTTCGCATGAATGATATTTTCTAAATCCGTGTTGACCTTGCGTCAATAGATCGTTCTGTTCGAGATAATTCATAATATTTGAATACAGGATAAGTTCCAAAACCCTACTGCAAATTGACTTCAGTGAAATAGGCCAGTAGTTTAGTGGGTTACTCCTAATGCCTTTTTTGAATATAGGTGTGACCTGGGCAATTTTCCAATCTTTTGGTACAGATCCTTCTTTGAGAGAGCGGTTGTATATGGCTGTTAAGTAAGGAGCTATCGTTTCAGCATAATCAGATAAAAATCTAATGGGTATACAATCCGGACCAGAAGACTTGTTTTTGTTAAGTGATTTTAGTTGCTGCACTACTCCGATGATATCTACTTCTATGTTACTCATTACGGCATCTGTTCGTAATTCAAAATCTGGAATATTGGTTTCGTCTTCTTTGGTGAATGAGTTTCTAAAAGCTATGTTTAGTAACTCTGCTTTAGTAGCGCTGTCATCGGCAGGATCGCCATCATGTAGTGAAGGTACTGTTTGTGATTTGCCCCGAGTATATTTAACATATGACCAAAATCTCTTTGGGTTTTCAGTCAAATTTCGAGAAAGCGTTTCGTTATGATAAATATTGTAGGTATCTCGCATTGAAATCCTCGCTAAATTTCGAGCTTCTGAGTATGATTGCCAATCCTGGGGATTTTGTGTTCATTTAAATTTAGTATGCCTTTTTCTTTGCTTTTGCAACAGTGTCCTGACCTGTTTTGTGTACCAAGGGGGATCGCCTCCTTCTTTTATTAATTTATTTGGTATAAAACTGTCAATTGAGGTCGATACCACTTCTTTGAATTTGAGCCACATCTGGTCTACACCTACGTTTAGTGTTAGAAACGAGTGGAAGCTGTCTTTCAAGAAGCAATATATTTTATTTCTATTTGCTTTCCTGAACAAGTATACTTTGCGTTTATTTTTGGTAACTTTGTGACTTTCGATATTCAATTTCGCTACTACAGCTCTGTGTTCACTAATACCTGTATCCGTTTTGATGCTCGTTATGAGCTCAGGATTATTTGTTGCTAAGAGATCAAGTGTGTTTTCACATCCATTTACAATTCTAATTGTTCGAAGTAATTCTCAGAGAATGCGTTGAGTACAATTTCAAACGATGTTTTATGCCTACCTGCTGATTTGAAAATATAATTTCGCCAACAGATCAAGGGTAAATTAAAATCACCACCTACTATTATTGTGTGAGTCGGGTACATTTTTGTAATTTGACTCAGATTTTCTTTGAACCTTTCTGCTATTGTATCGTCAGAGTCGGGAGGCCGGTAAAAGGAACCGATTATTAACTTCTTACGATTTTCGGGTACAACCTCTACCCATAATAGCTCGCAGGAACTATCAACTTCAACTTCGCTACATGAAATACTACTTTTGATGGCGACAAACACGCCCCCACCTATTTTGTTTTATGTATCCTTTCTGAATACCATTAGATCTTTTGCAAATACTTCTTCTGAACTTATTTCCGGCTTGAGCCAACTTTCGCTGCCTATAATGGTGTGTGTTTCGGTGCTTTCTATTAACGCTTGGAGTGCTGGTACTTTCCCGACACAGCCGCTTCCTGTGTATAGTGGACTCCTGACCTATTCAAAAGTAATGGGGATATTAATCGTGGGAGCAAAAAGGAGGTTTGACAGTGAACATGAAAAACAGATGAATGGAGACCATACATAAGCTTTTGGGTAAACTTTAACAAGAAACATTTTGTCCACTTTCCACAACATTTTAAAGTTTCTCATTTTGGTGGTTACAAGCCCACACCAACCATTTGCAAGGACATATATATAGATAGGAGACTGGTGACTGAATAAATACACTGTGATAATGGCAGTGGCAATTGACAGGGACAAAGACAGCAACAAAGAAACACCAGATGTGGCAGAAAAAAAGGCAGAGGTAAGGTAAATTACTATCTATCTTCATATTATTCATATTTTGACACACAAAACTCCTTTTTTAATTTTGTAGAATGAACAGAGTAAAAATCAGACAATGATCTCTGTACTTGTCTTTTGAACAGAAAGGAATGAATGAAATGAAAACGTGGTTTAATAAAAGGTTAAGTAAAAGTTTTTAAATTTTATTTCTTAATCATACAAAATAATTTGGCAAAACTTAATATACATATATATATATTTATTTGTAAGTAATATCAGTGATGACCCAGAACAGTCATTTTATTTTCAGAGAAACAATATCTGAAGAGTTTAACTGAGAACACTTACAATATTTTCTAGATAGGTATTCCACAGAGCCATTGTCTATGCCTGTGACACTTCATGAAATACAAAACTGATTACAAAGGGAACTATTCTACTTCAATTTTGACATCCAGTTTGCAATTGTTATAGGCAACAGAAAATAATTCACCCAAAAAAATTAACAGTCTTGGAGATCTGATTGTTCTATTTATATGGCTGGCCCCAGAAAAGGAATACTGTTAACCCGCAATTATAGGACTTGTTCTAAATTCGATATCATTATTTACTGAAGGATAAAAATTTATATCTCATTGAGATAATCAATAGAACATGAAGCACCAATTAAAATCTGTCTCCATTTTGTTTGGAAATATAGTTGAAAATACAATGAGACCTTACTAACTCAAAAAACCAAAGGTTTTATGTTTCCACCTAACGACAGAAGTGATTATCAGTTCTGTATTCTCAGCATTTTCTATCCTTGGGACACTCATTTAATTATTACATAACAAAAGTGAGATGAAGATAAATGTACCAATATTCTCCACATTTTGTTGATGTGTTATCCGAACAGAAAGACAAAAGAAAACTAAGGTGCCTACAAGATTCTAGTCTCTGCAAATGAAAGTCACGCAGAGAATGTTGACCCCTAGGGTAAGCAGTCTTGTTTTCAAATTAAGAACTAGGGTCAATACTATGCTCCATTCAAACTGAACCACATGAAACTTGGAAACTACTAACACCAAGAAGTGGAGTATTAGCATCAAATCTTGACTTCAAGTTAGAAAATAGTAAGTAAAATATTTAAGGGATCCTTTCATTAACATGATTGCCACACCAACTGGAAACCAGAAAAACTTTCTCAATTACATACAGTTTCATATAATATGTACTACTGCATTTTAAAAAAACCACAGTAAACACCTCAGCTCTGTATTTAGGCCCAGAGGGTCATACTGACTCCAAAATTAACCTTCTGCCATACAGTGTAATTGACTGCACAAGGATTATTTCGCCATATAATTCAGTTAGCATGCTCTTTTCTTCCTAGCACAGTGTTTCCAGATCAGAGTAGGCAGATTTTAATATTATAACAATATAATGAGGATAGTTTGCAATTCACCACAAAGACATATGTGCCTGTTAAGGCTTGATGAATGTCTTTGTGGCAAGTTGTGAACTATACACCTTGTACTGTTGAATTCCAACGTGGACTTTCCATTGTTAGAATTTAATCCACTGATAAAAGGGTTCATTTGTTATTAAGACATAACATACATTACAAAGTAAAGCCAAAGCACAAACACAAACAATGGCCCTTCAGTCTAATTAAATTTTGTGCTGTTATCTATGAATTCACTTCATAAACATACAATGATAAAGAAAATAATTACACTTTGTGCTGTTTTGTGACTGCTAGTTGTTTTTGTTTTATCCATCACAAAGTAAACACACACTTTTATGTTACAATTTTGACAGACAAATAACTACAATCTCAAGATTTCATATAAAATTTATGAAAGTAAATGTACAACATTCATCACTTTCTCCTTCTGCTCTTGAGTACAAAATACTACACAATAAAAACTGAAACTTAAATAATAAAAAGTATTAATATAGTATGACAAACCTTAAAAAATCTCCCACTTAAAAAAAAATCACAAACTAGATAAATATCACTACAGAATATATCTCGCAAATTATCTCTGACTAGAATATTAAAAATGCACCAGCATCCACGTCTGGCATTAAGACTTTGGTTAAATAGCACTGTTATTACATAGCCAAGACTTTAGCACATTTTTTAACAAATATACCAAAATATTAGTGCAAAGTAAACACAAATCCAATTTTACACAAATTACAGTATCAGCTACATAATTTCTTAAAATCGGCATTTTTGAGGTTGAATTGTGAATTACAAATAACACAATTTTACATGCATTATGGTGCAACATTTTTCAAGAGTTCATATAAATGCTTTTGTAAGGCAATAAAAATGCAGAATCAGTCATATGACAGGCTTATTTTTCTTGTTAATATTCTCAATTTTTAAGTTATCTCTTTTAACCTTTTTTAGAACTTTGTTTAAATTACAAGAATTATTTTTGTATAAGTGACAAGCATAAGTCTTGTATTTGTATTACAAATTCATGATAGATACCTCAGAATATAATATTCATGAAGAAAGACCAAATATTTCGTCACTTAGGTGAATTTTAGTTTTAAAACCAGAATTTTGTTCGGTGTTGTATACACTATTATATTTTTTTAAAAAAAAGATTTCTTCACCGTGCTACTGCGTTAGTGTTATTTTATTTTACTATCTAGATTTTGGCCTTACGCTAGTTTCTTTTGACTATTATCATATTGTAGCATTTGTAAAAGGCCAAATATAGAACTCTAGTTGCTGAAATAGAATAACACTAACACAGTCAAATCGTGGAGAAATCTTTTTAAAAATTTACATGAATGTAGCTCCATAAAAAGAAGAGAATCACTAAGATTATAACATAAATAACTGAATCTACATAAACCAAAGCACAAAACTGCCTCAAATTGCCCACACTATTACATGAAACAGCACTTCAGTAATTATGGCATTGGCTTATCATGTAAATATATTACAATACTGAACCAAAAGAAACATGTCCATAACAGTAATGTTAAGAAAGGTTCTAAAGAGTGGCAAATATACATGAAAAACTGAGTTCATGGCAGTATTCTGCACCACTTGCAGTGAGGAAATGGGTGGTTTCTAACAACAAATAACCCACAATGTACCATTTCAAATGTATGTAGATAATTAAACATATTTTTCATAGAGTAACATACTGGAATTCAATAACAACTGAACAGCCTGGAGACAGCAGACATGATGAGTAATGTTCGCATGTCTTGAAAAACAGTTTGCATATAAATTACATGGTGTACCTTAAAGAATGTAACAATAATGCAACTAATTCTTTTACAAGTAGGACAACTCTAAGCCAACGGCAACAAGAATGGTTTGCAAGCATGAATATCACAAAACTTACAATCTGGCAAGATTTAATGGGTAATGACAATGCAATTATCTTTACATGCACTTTGTACTTACACAATTGTAACGTGGAGGATAAAATAGGAATATGAAATTTGTTAACAAAAAAGAAAAAAAAATCTCAGGATTAATATTCACAGCAGGAAACATTTCTCTATATTTATCAGATACATCTAGCAGACTGGCCTTAAATCATGCCTTTTATCAGGTTTTTTCAAAATTGGCAGCATCGAGTCATGGCAGAAACAGTTTAAGACTCAAAACCTGACTGCTTGGGCAACAAGATGTTTCAAGGAAGTTGTGACTTTTCATAACAATTTGTCAGTCACTTTATTTATGAGATAAGATGCACTGTAGTTTTTTTCTTTGGAAACTTTATTTCAGCAGTAACACTATTAGCTGAACCTGCACCTTCGATGTTTAAGAACAGTACACTATTGGACTTTTCAAATAATATCTGTATTTTACACATTAACAATTTCATAATCCGAAGACAGTGTATACTTCACACTTAAAAACAAATGGAAAAAAAAAGTTTTCCATGTGTGGTATATGTATATATAATTATTACACAGAAAATAATATCAGAAAGCTATGCTCAAGGGGACCCACACACTTTACAGTAAAAGAAATGTAAAAAAGGGAATTCTCAATTACTTTTCAAGGAAGCTATGCACTGTTGAAATTGCAACAAGATTTTTGGAATGCTTCTGAAATATGTTACTTAAACAAAGCATGGTACAAGAGAGGTATTTTAAAAAAATCCAGAATCTACATAGGCATTTTATTTTAAAATGTCATTTTAAATGAAAGTGGCCTTTATTGTAATAACCGAGGAATTTAGTTTGATTTCTGTATGTAACTGCTGTTGGATCATTGTTATATTTCATACTCGCTGTTCACATATGGGTTAATAAGAGTAATGGCCTATATTTGCCTCTAAAGGAGGAAAATAGTATAAATTATTAATGGGACACACAAACCAAAAAACAAAAGTCACTATAAAAAGAAAAGATTTTGAATAACACATGTAATCCACATGGAAACATCGCAAACATTCTTAGATTTTCCAGTAATGGAATATTTGCATAATACCTTTGTTTTGACGTTGCTCACACACAAGAGTTTAAATACACAAAGTAATATATGAACAATTCTGTTTGAAAAGAAAGTGTATAACCAGCACTGAAAAATAACCCGAATGGAGTTATGCTGTTGCAGTACACACACAATGAGATTCATCTTTATCCATACAAATGTATGATACAGTTACAGATCTTTGCCTTCAACAACTAACAATACAATAATAGTTCAGCCACAAGAATCTCTATACATTTTCGCAAATACAAGCATATTACAATTTCTGTGCAACTTCAACAATTAATCCTTCAGTGGCAAAATGTAAGTATATTCAAAATGATGTGCACATTATTTCTTAGAATCTTTTTACTGCCATAATGTTTCTGTCCCTATTATTATTTTGTGTGCATGAAAATAAGTCACATTATGTTTCTCCAATACTTTCATTATCATCCTGGTTGTAGTTACATTAATTTTTTCCAACTGCTTGGTAATGTGAATATGAATTCAAAGAGTAGAAAATAAAAACATTACATGACACATTTATCATAAGAATGAACACATAGTGAGATTCTATGAATGTTTCTAGTTCACTGGCCACAGGATCACAGCATGATGAACCCTTCCAAATGCCATTGTGATGAATGATTAATGGAAATAATTTCCATCAACATGAAAAGATTATTTAAAATAACATAATCTTTTATCAATTTGGTTGCCAATCTAAGTACAAAGGACAAGGACGGCAAACTGCGATACAACTCAAATTCCATTGCATAAAAATGAAATTCATAAATATATCACTGATTTTTCCATTAAATGGGATGAAGTATAGCAACTGTGTCACCTATTTCCCCTCTTATCTGTGACCAACAAGTTTTTAAGAGAATATATGACTTTCACTGTGATAAGAATCTAACACCTGTAATATTAATAATATAGTGAGGACAGTTTACAACTCAACGAGCTGCGACAGGCACATGCAAAAGATACACACATACAACACATTCAGCTATCGGCCATGGCCTTCTTCAGAAAATAGAGCAGTCACGCAATCACACAGGCATACAACACAGTCATACAACCATCACCTATGACTGTGTTGTATGCCTGTGTAATTGCGTGACTGCTCTATTTTCTGAAGAAGGCCATGGCCGATAGCTGAATGTGTTGTATGTGTGTATCTTTTGCATGTGCCTGTCGCAGCTCGTCGCCACGTCTTTGCGGTGAGTTGTAAACTGTCCTCACTATATTATTAATTCCAACCTGGACTTTCCATTATTATATAACACCTGTAATATGTGACATCAAAATGAAGTTATCCATTATTACAACAATAGCAGCTAGTTCAAGAAGAACTTCCTGCTATCAGAGGAAATAACTGGCAGTGGCATATCAAACACACTTTCTTCACAAAACTTCTGTAACTATACAACAGCAATGATCAACTACCACATAAATTGCTGATTTCAACCATCTAATTCAAAGTAGTAATTGTAAGATTCCACAAGTTATTGTGGAAATTTGCATAGACTTGATGCTGGTGTGAGGCACAGTAATCCATTTATGTAAATAATGACTTACTACTCCTTGTAACAGCTATGCACCACCCTTCTTCATCCATAAAAAAATGAAATAGAGCACAAAATGAGGAAAAAAGTAACGAACATGCAAAGCTTGTATGTTTCATGGTTCAAACAGTTTTCACTAACCTATAACTATTACATCCACTTTAAAATTCCTGAGCTACAGAGAAGGTCGCCCTGTAAAACAGCAAAAATAAAACTTTAGTCTAAGCAGTTCAAGTTTGCAAAATACAAATTGCCTGTATAAACCAAAAGTTGTTCCTGAACACAATGTTTTCTTTTTGTCCCACTGGGTCACAAAATTCAGTCATACTCTTCACATATTCTTAAAATGCAGGTGCTGGATGAAGAGGCAGTCCTCCAGTGGCAGACTTCAGTGACTGAAAAATAGAACAAAAAGCATTCAAATTTGCAGTTTTTCACACCAGAGTCACAAAATCAGTAAACCTGCTCTACATGTTTATTTAAAAATAGAAAGTCCAGTTTGGAATTCAACAATGTAATGAGGATAGTTCACAACTCACTGCAACAGGCACATAAACAGAGACTCATACACACAAAACTTGAGCTATTGGCCATTAGCTTTCATCAGAAAAACAGGGTTAACACAATCACACTTCAAAGGCAAACAACTGTAATAGCAGAGACTGGAGATGTGTCTGAAGTGTGAGTGTGTTAATGCCCTTTTTTCTGGTTAAAGTCTAATAACCAATAGCTGAAGATGTGTGTGTAGTCGTGTCTCTTCATGTGCCTGTCACAGTTCGTCATATGTCTTTGCGGTGAGTTTTAAACTATCCTCAGTCTATTGTTAAAGTATATATGGACAATCACTTGAAACTGACAGATACGTACTACACTGTAAATGAGTGCTGCAGAAAATTGTTCAGTTTATAAGTGGCTTCAACATCAGAAGCTTTAAACTGACATCACAAGGTGACTGTGGAATGTGTACGGAATTTCACAAGCCCCCGATTCTTTCAGCTTTAGGCTAAAATATATTTATATTTATAGGTCAGATAGATTTTAAAGTAAACACATGAAATTGCAAAATAGTTTTATTTCATAAATGATAAGCTGCCATTAAATATTATTTTAAAGTAATTACAAAATTTCTTCATCCTCTATTCTTTTATTCTGTAATTTCCATGACTTAAGTTTGCTTTCCTGATAAGAGTATTTGAAATGTTCTGTTTGTCTCAACTAGAATCAAAACATAAATGTAGAAACCAAAAATATCTTCTACAGCTACATATGAGTACAAGAAATATTTTGGAATGCATATGAGTGACCAAGATACAAAATGAACAAATGATAAGTTTCACAGATGTCGCAGAACCACTCTTATAGCCTAGTATAATTTCACTATGGCAGCCATAAATCTTGAGCACTTCTGTTTATAATATACATAAATTATTAATAAATGAGATAGCAAGAACACAAACCAGTGAATGAACAAGAAATTCATTCAAAGAATTCCTATTTTCAGTGCCTTTGTCACTTAAATTTTACTTTTTGGGTAGGAAATAAGGATTTTAATATCTACGTGATAATTTAATGTTTCAATTTTTACCATGTGAAGTGCTGATCCCTAACAAGTGACAATATACAAAGGACCTTTGCCAGCCACTTCATATGTAGTTTCAAAAATCAAATCTCATGCAAATCTTTGTGAGTTAATTAACGTTTTGCTTGCTACCTGCAAGTGATTGTGGATAAGAGCTTTTGTTAATCTTTAAATAGTCACATCAAGTCAAAATGACATTTTTTTTTTCACCTGCTTAATTTCTTTGGTATATGACAATCTGAAACTTGACGAAACCATGTATTTTCCTTTATTGTTGAACTGTTTCAAACAGTGGTTTCAGAGAAATTGTTGGCTTCATCGTTTCATGTTGCACGGCAATTTTCTTTTTAATTCCACCTGGGATCCATATAACAATTATTATAGTTCTGGATTCAAAATTGATTTAATAGCTACATATTGCCGCGAGAGACCACATACACCAACTGCCGGCGAGGCGCAGGGGATAGTGTCACTGACTGTGGTGCTGAAGGTTGCCGGCTCAATCCCTGTAATTTCTACTTGTTTCTTATGTTAACTGTTGTTCTAATTTCTGGTACATTCTGTCTGTGTATAAATAGCAGAGCACTCTGCCCGAGAGGCAGTCAGTGCTGTGTGTATGTTAGGTAAAGCAGTCAACAATCCGAAGATTGGTTTGAACACCACAGTGCTTTACTAAGCATGGTCCTGTCTGGAGGTGGTATGCCGTTGCCTTCCTCCGACCTTGGAACTGACTTACCCAGCCAGTTATAGGGGGACCTACAGTTTAACGTGGGTTCCGAACCACGGTGCTACTCGGTATTTTTCACATGAGCAATACTGCCAGAGGTGAAAGAAGTGGAAAGTGACAGATAAAAATCCTAGGAACTGTCGGGGATCGAACCCGCGACCTTTAGATTTGTAGTCTGGCACTCTACCACTGTGCAACCGAGGCGCTAAGTTCGTAATAAACGTGCTTTCAGTATAAGTGCTGTGTTCAGTTACCTTTCTAAGTCAAGTCTGCGTCCATTTCAACGCGACAATATTTTTAAAAACTTTTTCACCCCCTTAACGGTTGAATTTTCAAAAATACCAAAACACTATCTTTTTAATTCCAACCAAGATTCCAAATTTTAATTTTTGTAGTTTTGGCTTCAAAAACTGGTTTATAAGACACATTAGTTTCCAAAAATTTATACTTGTAACTTCATAACTGACTAAGTAGCAATGTGTTTTCAAAAAATCTTTCTCCCCTAGAGGTCTACACTCTCTGCAAATTTTAAGTTTCTATCATCATTGGTTTGGGCTGGACAATGATGAGTCAGACATTCAATCTGAACATTGCCTTTTGTATATACAGACATGATTGTAACAAGGCAAAAATTCTAATAACAACAACAATGGAAAGTCCAATAAGGAACAGCGCGCGCGTGCCTTGTTTGCCCTTCCTTTTATCCCCTTAAGGTAAGTCCTTCCACTCCTGGGATTGGAATGCCTCCTTTTCTACTTCCTAGAACCCGTATCCTGCCCCCCCCCCCCCCCCCTCGTTCCTTCCTTCCTCTTTTCCTGAAGAATCCAACAGCGGTATCGAAAGCTTGTGTGTGTGTTTGTGTAATTTTATTTGTGTCTGTCGACGGGTCTGTGCTTTGGGTAAGTCATCCATATATATAAAATAGCTGAAGATTACTCACCAGGCGAAGGAGCACAGGTGTGATAGTAGCAAAAATAAATAGAAAACGCACACACACACAAACACAAGCTTTTGTAACTCAGTTGCTTCTTCACGCAGAAGAGAAGGAGAAGGAAAAGGAAATGATGAGGGTTTTAAGGAAGGGGGTAAGGAGCCATTCCAATCCCGGGAGACGAAAGACTTACCTTGGGGGAAGAAAAGGAAGGTACACAAATACACACACACCCAAACATTTACAAAGACGCAAACACACCTAGGCAGACATACTATAGAAACCAAAGAAGTAGTGATAGTAGCACAAATAAATAAAACACACACACACACACACACACACACACACGCACGCACGCGCGCGCGCGCGCGCGCGCGCGCGCGCAGAAACATAAAACACACAAACATTCGGGCTTTCGCCACCACTGGCACCTTCTTCGGGAAAAAGAGTTAGGAAGGAGAGGAGAAAGGGAAGGATACGGGTTTATGGAAGTGGAAAAGGAGCCATTCCAATCCCAGGAAATGCTCGAATGTTTGTGTGTTTTATGTTTCTGTTGACGAGCCTGTATATTGATGAAACGAAAACTATAAAAGGAAACTTTCCTGGTGGGATAAACAAGTATAAAAAATAGAAAACGGATGACTTACCCGAAGGACAGGCTCGTCGACAGACACAAATAAAATCACACACAAACACAGATACAAGCTTTCACAACCGTTGGTTGCTTCTTCAGGAAAAGAGGAAGTAAGGAGAGGAGAAAGGGAAGGATATGGGTTTTAAAGAAGTGGAAAAGGAGTCATTCCAATCCCAGGAGTGGAAGGACTTACCTTAGGGGAAAAAAGGTAGGTAAACAAATACATCACACATATCCAAACGCACACACACCTAGACAGGTATTTGTAAAAAGCAAAGAAGTTGGACAGAGATACCACCTGAGACAGAGGCTCTATCTACAGAACCGTGGCAAAGATGCTAAAGATGGTGGGCGAGAATTTGAATTTAGCGGAGGTTGAGACCAGGTGGGCAACGGGAGGAGAGAATAAGCTGAAGGGCAAGTTCCTAAATTCGGAGTTCTGTATGGTTGGTGTCGGTGGGAAGTATCCAGATAACCCGGATGGTGTAACACTGCGCCAAGATGTGCTGGCCGTGTACAAAGGCATGTTTAGCCACAGGGTGATCCTCATTACCAACAAACACTGTCTGTCTGTAACCGTTCATGCGAATGGACAGTTTGTTGCTGGTCATTCCCTCATAGAACGCTTCACAGTGCAGGCAAGTCATTTGGTAAATCATGTGGGTGCTATCGCTAGTGGCTCTGCACTTGATCTTGTACACCTTCCAAGTTGCTGGACTGGAGTAAGTGGTGACGGAAGGATGCATACGGCAGTTTTTACAACGGGGCGGTTGTATGGGTAGGAGCCAAAGGGTAGGGAAGGTGGTTTGAGGATTTCATAGGGATGGACTAGGAGGATCTCATTTCGGGGCAGGATTTAAGGAAGTCATATCCTTGCTGGAGAGCCACATTCAGAGTCCGCTCCAGTCCCGGAAAGTACCTGGTGACAAAAGGGGCACTTCTGGGGTT
This sequence comes from Locusta migratoria, assembly GCA_026315105.1. Classification (NCBI taxonomy): domain Eukaryota; kingdom Metazoa; phylum Arthropoda; class Insecta; order Orthoptera; family Acrididae; genus Locusta; species Locusta migratoria. Next base: position 784,056,276 of record CM048744.1, read on the forward strand.
CTTCGATGGAAGGTTCTGGATTTGGGGGGATGAGGAGGTGGCTCTGGTAATTTGCTTCTGAACCAGATCAGGATGATAGCTGCGGGATGTGAAAGCTGTTATTAGGTTATTGGTGTACTGGTTCAGGGATTCGGGACTGGAGAAGACCTAAGCTGTAGGAAAGGGAACATTTGATGTGGAATGGATGGCAGCTGTCATAATGGAAGTACTGTTGTTTGTTGGTTGGTTTGATGTGGACGGATATGTGAAGTTGGCCATTGGACAGATGGAGGTCGACATCGAGGAATGTGGCATGGGATTTGGAATAGGACCAGGTGAATTTGATGGGACCAAAGGAGTTGAGGTTGGAGAGGAAATTCTGGAGTTCTTCACTGTTAGTCCAGATCATGAAAATGTCATCAATGAATCTGTACCAAACTTTGGGTTGACAGGCTTGGGTATCCAGGAAGGCTTCCTCTAAGCGTCCCATAAATAAGTTTGCATACGAGGTGGCCATCCTGGTTCCCATGGCTGTTCCCTTTAGTAGTTGGTATGTCTGGCCTCTGTCTCAAGTGGTATCTCTGTCCAACTTCTTTGCTTTTTACAAATGTCTTTCTAGGTGTGTTTGCGTTTGGATATGTGAGAGTGTGTGTATATTTATTTACCTACCTTTTTTCCCCCCTAAGGTAAGTCCTTCCACTCCTGGGATTGGAATGACTCCTTTTCCACTTCTTTAAAACCCATATCCTTCCCTTTCTCCTCTCCTTACTTCCTCTTTTCCTGAAGAAGGGACCAACGGTTGGGAAAGCTTGTATGTGTGTTTGTGTGTGATTTTATTTGTGTCTGTCGATGAGCCTGTACTTCGGTAAGTCATCCGTTTTATATATTACTCACCAGGTGAAGGAGCACAGGTGGTAACAGTAGCACAAATAACACACACACACACACACACACACACACACACACACACACACACACACAACGCAAGCATTCGCAACCCAGTTGCTTCTTCAGGCAGAAGGGACAGAGAGGGAAAGGAAATGATAAGGGTTTTAAGGGAGGGGGTAAGGACCCATTCCAATCCCGGGGGAGGAAAGACTTACCTTGGGGGATGGAAAGGAAGGTAAACAAATACACACCCACACCCACACATTTACACACCTAGCAAACACACCTAGGCAGACATACTGTAGAAAGGAAAGAAGATAGCTTGCGTTTGTGTGTGTGTGTGTGTGTGTGTGTGTTATTTGTGTTACCATCACCACCTGTGCTCCTTCGCCTGGTGAGTAATCTTCATCTATTTATATATATATTTCCTGCTAGGAATTTTTTGTCTATAATATATACACTGGAAGGAAACTTTCCTGGTGGGATGAACAAATATAAAAAATAGAAAACGGAAGACTTACCCAAAGGACAGGCTAGTCGACAGGCGCAAATAAAATCACACACAAACACACATACAAGCTTTCGCAACCGTTGCTCGCTTCCTCAGGAAAAAGAGGAAGAAAGGAGAGGATATGGGTTTTAAGGAAGTGGAAAAGGAGTCGTTCCAATCCCAGGAGTGGAAGGATTTACGTTAGGGAAAAAAGGTATGGTAAACAAATACACACACAATCTCACATATCCAAACGCAAACACACCTAGACAGACATTTTTCAAAAATGTCACCCCAGCTGTCAGGCAGTAACAGATTTTACCCCAGTGAGTGTCACGACAGGTATGTTACACTGTGGAGTTATGATCCCTGTGCGGTTCGAGGTGGAATAGGGATGGACTAGAATGTTATGGAGGTTGGAAGGGTAATGTAATTCCACTTTAGGAGAGTTGGGAAAGATCTTGGGTAGGAAGTCTCTCCTTAGACTAACCTAAGAACAATACACACACTCATGCCCCAGGGAGGACTCGTACCTCCTACAGCCAGCTAACACACACTTCGCTGCGAGGTGCCTTTGAATGCTTGGCCACTCCACCGTGGTTTGAAACTACTCATTTTTTGCTAATAAATTATCAATATGCTCATGGACAACAGATTGGTGTTTCTCTGTGTTTTATACAACTGATGGTAAGAATATCTCTGGGCTTCAGGTTTGTTTGTAACAATGACTATGTTTACCTGGTCCCCAAATAAGTATTTTTTAGAGATTCATAGAACTTCAGTAAGAAGTATCCTGACATTTTCCAAGGTTCTCAGAAAATCAAAGAGTTTCACTGTGCATATTAAGTTCAAAAATTGGCATACCTTTGCTTCTTCCATGCAAGGCCTGCATCCCTCGCATTATGGTTTGCAGTCGAAAATGAACGAGATAGACAGACTTGGACATCACTGAACCCATACCTGCAAGTGAGTGGTCAATACCTTTGCTTATTGTGAAAAAAAAATTGAATGCAACTGTGCCTGTGCATAGACTTTAAAGTGACAGTAAATTCAGTGAATCCCATCTCAGCAGACACTCCTCATCGCCCCATCTCACCACATTCCAAATGGATAAATTACTTATTATATTGGTGTGGTGTCTGTTATTTCAGACATTTCCAAAAGAACTGACACCACACCAATATAATAAGTATTTATACACAAAGACGGCTTAAGCTTGAATTACTTCACCATAGATGCGGCCATAAGTTCGACCTCACACAGGAATCCATAATGGCCAGTGTAAGAGGGCATGAATGGTAAGGGCACTACAACCATAGTGTGTGACGTGTGGAAGTTTAAGACAGATGGGAGGCAAGGAAGGGTAGCCAATTCGTTAGGGTGACCACTGGCCTAAAGCAGAAGACCTGGGTTCGTTTCCCGGCCCAGTTCACCTTTTCACTTATTGCCACTGATTAATTTCAATGCCCTAATGGAGCCACTCTCAATCCTTTTTTTTCCCTAATCTTTCTTCCTTCCCCTCGTTTATCAATAATTTGCAACTGGACAAATGGCTGAAGGTGGGGGATGTCAGTTCCAAATGAGGCCTGTGGACCATCCAGGCACATTGACATATGGACAGTTCTGAACATCTGTTCACATTTGCTTCAAAGATGCTAAATGTGGCACAGATGATAATTTCACAAACTGAGAAAGGAAACCCTTGCAGTCATCTCAGCATTCCATGTGTTCCTGTAAAACATAAGCCATATCTTTCTCCTCAGTTCTGCAACAAAGCTCCCTGATTACAAGGCCCATGTCCTACAGTCCTTGGCTCTCTTTACTCAGCACAATAAATAAATTCAATTTAGTAATAAAGCCCAAAATGCTAACCCTGTCACATCTTCTTATGGGTCCTGATCCATTGTTCAATCAGGATGAGGTCTCATGGTTCCTATAACACAAAGGGACTCGGCAGTCATTGAGTACTTTTTATATTACAGGAGCCTGTGTGACAGTGGCCATGGCTAAGAATACCATCTTGCAAGAGCTATGGCATTATATTCAACAGAGCTGGCCAGACTACATCTCCGGGTAAAATTCCAGACCTTTTGAGTTTTCTTCCATCTTCACCATCAACTCATTCTGACGGCGGGTGTAATCCTATCACCTACAGAACAACAGCTAATCTGGGTTTTACACTAGAATTCTAAGCCCAAATTTCTCTAATGTTTTCTCCACCAGGTCACTGGCATGTCTTGTGAACTAAGCTGCTTGCCAGGCACTGTGTAGTGGTCATGCACGGACTACATAGGCGAGTCGTCGTAGACAAAAAAATTGCAGGAGGCTGAATTTTTGGTATGTTGTTAGGACATATTAGAGTAGTATTAAACCAAGTTTGCAGCTTTGAAATCCTTTAGCTTAACTTTTAAGAGTCAAAAAACCTCGAAATTTTTGGACGTTTTTCTGATTTTGGCTTATAACTTGTGAAGGGTGGTTTTTTGACAGAAAGTCACTCGTACCTTTATTAATGTAGATAAAATATTCTAAAATTTAAGCTCAACTGCAGCTCTATAAGTCCAATAGTTCCCAAGATATTGGACTTCAAAAATTGACTTATTTCTCCAAAAAGTTCAAATTTCCAATTTTAGTTATCTTTCGGCTAGACTATTGGTGCTAATGATCATCCCACAGGGAAAGTTATACAAAACAAAGTTATAGAGCAGTTATTTAGCTTTAATCTAAGTACAGAACGAAGTCCATAGGCCCAATAGAATTTGTAGTTATCGTTAAAACACTAAAAGTTGGAAAACTCCGATTATTCAATAAACTGACCCAGATTAATTGCAATCCTCTTATCCAATATATGTTAAAGAAGAAGGAGGAATTACTTGCTGATGATGATTATCATCACATTGTATATAAATAAGTGTAATTTACATGTTAGTGCATACCAATATATTTGTGAAAGTAGATCTTGCTGTAAAAACAATGAAAGCCCCCCCGTATGTGAGTATTTGTCAGCCATTAAGGGATTGGGAATTTGGTTCGTAGCGAGGCCTTTTGTTGTGCGAAGACACCCCCGCCCCCCCCCCCCTACTCCGAGTGGTGACCCAGCGGTTGTTCTGTCCTCCCTCCCAAACTTCTCGACTCCAAGGTCTTCCCCACTACACCCAATTTGCCCCTAGAAACAGCCGTATTCGGGTCTGTGAATAACGTTTCAAATCTTCTAAATATCGACCATGTTGGTGTTTTAAGTAATTTTTTTACAATATGTCGGAGCTACCCCCATCGGATGTTTGTTTCGGGGTCGTTGGGAAGTGCTTGGAGAGGGAACAGTGACAGTGAAAAAGCGTGGAATTTAGGTGCTGATAAAAGTATGGCAGAAACGGGGGCTTGAAAGGATCATGAGGTTTTTGTGCAATTTAAACAAATTGTCCATACATGACGCATGGAGGAAGAGGTACACTGTGGAAAGTAATGTGAAAGCATCTGTCCGGCGAGGAGAAGATGTTTCATCTGATCAGTCATCGTCTTTGCGTGGGGAATGTCTGATAAGTGCGTCGGGTTCAAGGCGTCACATCATTGGAGAGTTTTGTTTCCCTTGTGGTGAAAAATTCTCCAAGGAATATTTCGAAAAACAGATAAAATTGCCTGAATATCTACGGGATGAACTCCATCAAGTGGAAACACTGGAAGTGAAAGAATCGATTGTGGAAAAAGCTAGGCAAGCTGGTGAATGGGGACAACAGATTCTTCAAAGTCTTTCATGTATAAGTGAACTTGTTGCTGCTGAGGGTAAGCACCAAAAAACATTGCTACCTAAAATAGCACTCCTTGTCGCAATCTACTGGTGCACGAGGTAAACGAGGGCGTCCTGAACATCCCCTCCTTATCGAGGGTATGGAGCGTACGTAAGCATACCTTCCAGAAACAAGAGAGGAAAACCAATTTTTCATAAGTGACTTGATTGCAGAGAACTTCACAGGTAATTACAAACCAACAGTTGCAAGTGTTCAAGCTCATCTTAAAAGGCGAAATTGAGAAAAAATTATTTTTGCGCAGGTTGGTCCGTATCACAGCCCACTCTTGATGTTCGCAGACATTGGACGAAACATTATCTTTTTGAAAAGTGGTACAATCAAAGACTTAGCGATCCTGCTGAAGAGTGGCTTAGAGTTGTCAGAGCTGCAGCAGAGATTATCCTGCAAGACATTCGTTCCCAAACATTTAACACTACTCAATATCCCCAGTCAGAGGCCTATTTAAAAGATGCAAAGGTATCAGTTCCAGATTCTCTGCAACTGTTGCTTGAACAGATTATCCTGAGAAGCAAACCTTCTCTCGAACAATGGAAAATGAAGTGCATAGCTTTTGTTCATGGAATCATGGCTGCAACGAGGCCCAAATCTTTCCTATCCTCAATTCAAATAAGCTTCGGAACCTATTTCTATAGAAAAATTGGTTCAAAGCACATTGCTGAATGTTACCACAGTATGGGAATTTCTTGTACATATACGGAGGCTATGCGTTTTGAAAGTTCCGCTGTCCTTCGTGGAGAAATGACCCAACTATTTTACAAAGGAGCTTTTATACAGTTTGTGTTCGACAATGCAGATGTAATTGTTAACACAATTGATGGAGAAAGTATGTTCCGTTAAATGGGTGGTACAATGATCATGACCCCTCACTCATCCGTTCACCCAATAAAAACATACCATGTTTGAAGTCTGTTTCTGCAGAGTCTATCAGGTTCACACACTGCAACACACATTAAACATTGTTCTATTAGAAAGAAATCTGGCTTGTCAGCCATTTCAATTAACGAAGTGAACATCGCTGAAGACATTTTGCCAAAATCCCCATACCTGCTGTGGTTGTTTGGAAAAGCAACTAACATGCCAGGCATCCCAAGATGGAATGGATTCATGGACCAAGTGACAGAAGATCTTTCTTACAAACGATCAAAGACCATTTTATCCATGTTCCCCCAACCAACTACGACACTGTTTTAACATCACTTTTGGAAGCCAGTTAAAGAACAAGCAGGAAACACGTTTTCTGATCTACAACCAACAACTGTACTTTAAAGCCTGAGACATTGTTGAGAGCCACCAGCATCCTCAGCTCGTCAACATAGCTTGGAGGTTTTCACCTCATGTCATTCATTGGGGCCTTCGGTGCCATAATGGCAGGAAGTGGACTCAGGGAACTTCTCTGTTCAATATTTGCTGAAAATAGTGTTGAAAAAATCCTATTTATATACAATGAATTAATAATCACCGTTAATGAGTAATTCCTCCTCCTTCTTTAACATATATTGAATAATAGGGCTGCAATTCATCTGGGTCAGTTTATTGAATAATCCAATTTTTCCAACTTTTAGTTTTTTAACAATAACTAGAAATCTATTGGGCCTATGGACTTTGTTATGTACTTAGATTAAAACTAAATAACTGCTCTATAACTTTGTTTTGTATGACTTTCCCCGTGGGATGATCATTAGCGCCAATATTCAAGCCGAAAGATGACTAAAATTGGAAATTTGAACTTTTTGGAGAAATAAGTTAATTTTTGAAGTCCAATATCTCGAGAACTAGTGGACTTACAGAGCTGTGGTTGGGCTTAAATTTTAGAATATTGTATCTACATTAATAAAGGTAAGAGTGACTTTCCGTCAAAAAACCACCCTTCACAAGTTATAAGCCAAAATCAGAAAAACGTCCGAAAATTTCGAGGTTTTTTGGCTGTTAAAAGTTACGCTACAGGATTTCAAAGCTGCAAACTTGGTTCAATACTATTCTAATATGTCCTAACAACATACCAAAAATTCAGCTTCCTGCAATTTCTTTGGACCTAAACATACCTGACGACTGGCCTAACAGCAACAAGTTGAACAATTTGTCCGTAACTGCCATCAGTTGAAACAACAGCAGGCAACTCACTTCCAAATGTTCTCACCATCGCTCACACACATGGTAGTGGGTTAATGGCAACTTTGCGGTCCCTTCCTGAATGTTTACTTCTTTACTGTTCTCAATGCATAATCAAACTTTCTGTGCATGGTCAACTGTCAATCCCACAGTTCAGATGCTACAATTGTAGTGTCCAGTAGGATTTTTGCTATAGATGTCTCTCTCTCTCTCTCTCTCTCTCTCTCTCTCTCAGGCTGGTGTTGAATAACAGACTAAAATTTCAGCCTCTGATTTTCAGAGAATTTTGCTGCAGAAACAGTATTAGCACCCATAATCAAACAAGGACAAAAGACTCAGCATACCTTTAAAACTCTAATGGAAAATTATGTGGCCAAATTAAAATTTAACTCACAATGAAGTATAATTTGAAAAGAATCTAAAGGATTTTTTGGTGGCCAACTCTTTCTACTCCATTGATGAATTTCTTACCAGAAGTGATTGATGTAAGTTATTGTATATAATATTCACAAATATGAATACTGTGTTCAGTTTGACTTCAGTACAAGTTTTGTGCAGTAATGTGATCATTGTAAATTAGTGTTGTAAATAATAATAATAATAATAATAAATGTTGAGAATTGTAATATACACCTAGTATATTAGTATGTAATAATAAGTTTTATGCCCTATAAAATGTAAATATTCTTAAGATAATTGTTTTTCCTGACCAATTCCACATCCACAAGGGCAATTACATTTGGGATCTGTGGAAGGTACATTAACACATATGCTCTCTTTTTGTAAGTATATATTGTGTATTTTGTTCTGACATGTTCTACAACCAAGAGGATTTCCTCAATTCAGATCTACTGGAACGAAAAGTACATCTAATCTAAAACCCTCCTACTGATGTGGTGTCAACATCCCAAGAACTACTACAAGTTAGCTCCAATTGGGGATAAAGAGGTAAGCAGAACCCCACGATGGTCAGCATCTCCATACATTTCTCCATTACGTGTTGCCAACTCCTGTGGGGTTGGCTGCATTGCCATTTCCACACCCGAGTATGGGCACAGGTCACTTCTCATTTATCTTGTTCCAGTCATGTATGGTTCACAGTGAAACAAAACTACAAGTCACATCCTTATGGAGCCTGATATCTCTCATTTTATCCTCATACTCGTTTGCAAGATATATGTAGGGGGAAGCACTGGTTGACTGCTCTCAAAACTTGTTGGATATCCATACAGTGATACAGAATGTCTCCCTTACAGTGTTTGCCTCTAGACTGTGCTAATCAACACCATTAGGATACCAGGACAAGTGGGATCTAGCAGTCTTACAGCAGAGGGGAAACCTGGACAAAGGGGACAGGACGATGATATGCCAACTGAACAATCTCAGCCTGCTGAGAGTGACCCAAGCACCACCATACCAGGACCTTCCAGTGTACACACTTAGGAACAGTCAGTGCCATCTTCACTTCCCCCCCCCCCCCCCCCATCCTCACAAGCCATGACTTCTGCCCATCCATTAATAGGGTTTTTCCTGGCTCAGATTGGATATCTGAAGAAGAATAAGTTGCAGTACCAACCCCACCTATTCCTCAGCACTTTCCATCCATAACTGATTGTATTGAACAAGGGGTATTCTCAAGTACCAATGACCATGATTGCATCACTGTGGGGGGACCTTCTGGCTGTACACTCTCATCCAAGCCAATCAGGAGCTGATACAAGAAAAGGGGGGTGGGGGGGAGGGAAGGGGATCTTACTGATGTGCCAAAAGACATTAGCCTGGTTTTGCACACAACCTGATTTTGCTCAGAGCCTACGTGCCCGGTCAACTCGCTGAGATTCTGCTTGCTGTAAGAAGAGATGTAGTACCTCAAAGAGCTACCACCTAGGCATTTAGCACCAGCCAACAGTTTATGTTGGCCATTGTCAAATGACTCACTACTATGGACTGTAGCTATCACTAGGGGAAACCACAGCTTCTATCCCCTTGTCACTTAACCTATTTCAGTATCTATCATCCTGTTGTTTATGTGGTAATTAAAGGGGAACTACAGTAAGGTTATCATAAGGAAAATAGTTTAATATTTAAGATTTTTTTCTATCATCCACAATGACTATCATTTTTAACCGAGCATCTGCCTGTTACACTCTATATGCTGACTGTACAACTTCTGTTTGGTGTGTTTCGCAATTTTAAGTACATCTCACTGTCTTATTACTTCTAATGTTGATATATGTTGCCAAGTGCTGCTTCCCACTTACTTATAGCACAATTTGCTGGGCTTCAGCAATAAACTAAATGAATAGTAAAAATATATATATAGATAAAATATGAGCAATTAATTGTAGTATACACTTTGAAACCACAAGATACAAAAATATTTCTTGTGGAAGGCACACTTTTCTACAGTGACAATACTAATTTTGCATATGAAAATTCCTTGCTATCTGACCAAATTTGAATGTCAAGAAGGGCTCTCATTTTTCTAGTGCAGACTTAAATATTAATTATATTCTCACCTTAAGTGTCATCAAGTTACATCTGTATATGTATATATAGTTCCTTTGTAATTTTTACAGTATAGCACATTTCCTTTGGCGTCTTTTCTGAGGTTCTGGTCGTAAAACCGCACGAACTGCCTCATCAAAAACCTGTGAGCAACATACCATGAACTACTTAGTGAAACATGCATGTTTACCATTACAGCAAGCATTATGCACATCAGGAAATAGTATATGATGACGTGTACTTGCAAAACAACAGTTTTCATTACAACATGAACACTGTAAAAAAGTCATATATTATAACTGGACAAACATGTAAAAGGTATTTTGCGTATATTTGAGTCAAGAAGTTATTGGGTATGGTAGTTACAAATTTCTTTCAAAAGGTATGACTATAAACATAGAGCCAAAGTGAACTAAAATGTAATGATCAGAACGTGAATTTAAAATAATTGTTCTCCATGATACTGGTATAATTTTCTTCATTCTTTGTTCTATTTATCTGATACTGTCCTTAGATACCATTGGAAATTTTTCTGAAACTTCCATTTTGTTGCAATTCTTTTAACTACTTTAAGCCGAGTCAGATGAATGGCTTTCACCTAATATGTCTTGAGTCTACAGATGTAGATGTCCACAATACATACTTGTTAGTTTAATCTGATTCTCAATTACAGAACTTCACCTTTTAACAGTCTCAGAGGTTTTAGTTTTGACTGTTAATTACCAAGGTTGCTTTGAGGGAAAGACATCTTGGCAATTAACATAATAAATTATATAACATAGAACCAACAAAAAATAACTAATGTATATTTCTAGGCAACAATTTTACATAAGAAGGCCACACATATAAGCTTTCGCAATCGTTGGTAGCTTCTTCAGGAAAAGAGGAGGGAAAGGGGGGGGGGGGGAAGGGAAGGATACGGGTTTTAAGGAAGTGGAAAAAAGAGTCATTCCAATCCCAGGAGTGGAAGGACTAACCTTAAGGGGAAAAAAAGGAAAGGTAAACAAGCGCACACACACCCACACACATACGCACACAAACACAAGGTATACATTTGTAGAAAAGTGTGTGTAAATGTTATGACACAGTATAAAATATGAACAAGAACAAGGAAAACATACTTGTCACACCGCCACTGACAAATTCCAAACAATTTTGTTCTGCGAAAACGAAAGTGCTATATTCGCGTGATTCTGGAAACACCCGTAGGCCGTGGCTAAGCCATGTCTCCATATCCTTTCTATCAAGAATGCTAAATCAGCAAGGTTCGCAGGAGAACTTCTGTGAAGATGGCAAGTAGGCAGCAAGATACTGGTAGAAGCAAAGCTGTGAGGACAAACCATGAAGACTGCCGGATAGCTTAGTCGGTAGAGGGCTTGCCCACAAATGTCCCAGGTTTGAATCCTGGTTCTGGCACACAGTTTTAATCTGCCAGGAAGTTTCGAATGTGATTCAGATGCTACAGCCATGACTAGTTACTAAGTCACAAGTAGAGTGCTTCTTTGCGGTTGACCTGTGGTTATATCAAAGCTGACAGATGACTGATAAACACGACACTGGAGATCTGTTTTTGAACATGGTTGAGAGGATAATTTTGCTCTTTGAAAGCCTCAAAGAGACTCTTAGCAAATGTGGAGAAGACTACTCTTCACTACAAATATTCCAAGATCTCTTCCAAAGAATGCACATCTCTTAATGGAAGAAAAGATTCTGAGTTAGTCGCCATCTTTAAAGAAGAAGGCTTCACTACTGTTATGAATCACCCTGACTGACAGACAGACAGACAAACAAACAAAGCTTCTGGCAACCTACCCCTCAACCTGAAACCTCTGATATAGTGACCCCATCCCAGAAGCCCATAATGCTGATTATTAGGGTTATGTCTGAGTGGTACAGCCGAATCCATCATTTGCCAAATCTAGGACACTGGCTTCGGATTCGAGATTCGATGCATAATAGCTGAATAGAACTGAATCCCAAATCCAAAGTGTTGTATGGAAACCTCCAGTTAAAAATGTAGTAGTTTACTTTGCATAAGAGTGTGATTTTGTGTTTGTTGTTTATTTTCCATAGATTCTATGAAAGACATGATATTATAAAACAAAAGTATTACTTTGAATTTATTCAAGTGAAACCACTACGGAACTTATTCAATTGTGCAGCTATTATGAAAACAATGTAGCGTATTTACCTGAATCTAGGCCACACTTTTTCTGGTTTATGGGATTAAAAAAAAAAACCACCTGTGGTTTCCTGTCTAATAAAAGCAGTGCTACAGAGGTTTGCTTTGTAGGTGCATATATAAATAGCGGCGGGGGAAAAAAATTAAGATGAGTCTAATTTACATTTATTTTTGACAATTGAATTTTAATACATTGTCCAACGAAGGAAATAGAACTTTAGTATTGCTCAACTTAGAAAAAAAATGTTCAAATGTTTGTAAATCTATCGGACCAAAGCTCAACTTCAAATGTAACAGCCTTTCACATATTACTACCAACAAAAATAAAGTTCTTTACGTAAATAACAAGGATACATACAGCTTTAGGATTTTTGCACAAGTTGCTTCATTCTGATGTCATGTATTGTTTCGTTGAATTTTGTGAAGTGCTGGGGTATGTGAACTATAATGAAGCACTGGTACTTTAAAAAGAAAGTTATTATGATGGAAAATAAATAAATAAAAAGTTCTAATTGTGCGTCATCTATGGAGGATGACGTCAATTCAGCAACCACTTGATGTCTTGTTTCAATAAATCGTTTAAGGTCAAACTTAAACATATGTACACTGACTGCCTTTTGAAAAGTGACAGACAACTGACACCAACGGGTCATGTAAAATGTGCAAGTGTGCCAGTGGAATGACACACAGAAGTGAGTTCCAAATCAGATTGCGTAGCAAGCGTTTAAAAATGTTATATATCCAATGCACTAGATTATACGAGAGATGATGCTCTGTAGTATGAAGGAACTGAATAACAAGAAATCAAGTGACAGTGATTCAGAATTACTGTACCGGTATCTAATTGCTATTATAAACATTTCATAAAATTTGTATTATAAGTCTAATAAAATTGTTTTATATTTCCACATTTAGTTTCAAAGTTATTTCCATTCTTATTTAGTGTTTAGTGTTGCTACAATAGCCATATATCTGAAATCTTATCTACAAGCTACTACATAAAGCTGACTGGCAAGCCTGTGTTGCGTCAATAAGCCTGACGCTACAACCACTGCCTTCGTGCTACAACTTACTTGTTTTTCTTTTAGGGATAAGGGGTTGTTCCTATAAATAGTGATTTGTAAATTCCACACACTATCCGCCATAAGAATAATACAAATGTAAACATTACGCCATGTAATCTTCTGTGTTAGCTGTTAAATTCCATCCATCTAACAAACATGAAATACAGCGGTGAATGCAGGAGAATATGCATATCACGTCAATGTTTACATTTGTATTATGCTGAATAGTTAGAAATGAAGCACAATAACTAACTTCTAGTACTGATTTTTAAATCTTCTACGGATATAAATTCTGGGAAGACAAGCAATGTGATCTTGAATATTTGAAAGAATAAATAAATCTACAAAATACCCTCGCTTAACCACCGGAATGCGCAATCTGTGCGTTAAGTACTTTCATATTTCTGAAATGTCTTCTTAGCAATAACAAGTAGGCCTACACATACGTCGAATTAACACGGATTTCTCTGTGTTTGAATGTCCTGTCCGTCACTCATGTAATGCCTGATATGTCACTATAAAATTATTTAACATTTACACATACTATTTTTTAAGAATCTATTTTTCCAACTTACAAAATATCTACTCATCCTTTCAGATTTTATTTTTGATACTTCCCCTTTGAAAAAAGAAAAAAAAAAATACATAATCCTTTCCTTTCCTGGACTTCGTTATGCAATTATTTCAAAATGAAACACTTTGTAATAGCGTGAAGAAAGTTACTTATTATTTTTAAGAGCATCTAAACAACTTAGTACTCAAAAAGATTTTATACAAATTTCTTTTAAGGGGAGGGGGTATTAAAAATCTAAGATTTTAATAAAAGATCTAAATAAAATTTTAATCTTTTAAATTTTACTGTAATATTATGATCCATCCCAGAAGGTTTTATCTTCATCACTAACTGTGATACAGTAGTAATTCTTTTTAAATATATCTACTTGAGGTGAGAGATTATTTGGGTTCGAGATTTGGAAGATTCAATTCGCGTTCGGAATTTGGCACAAGATTTATTTAAGATTTGGTATTCAGATTCAGTCTGGTAAAATTGGGGTTCAACCCCATCCCTACTGATTATAATGTTTCTATTGAAAGAAATCCAGCTCTTTTCAACAGATGGTTTCCACTAAGTATCTGAAACTTAAAACATTTCTTTCACGGATTATCAAACATATCGCAAAGCTTTAAAAGTCCTATTTCCAATAACCACTTTTGGTGGCACTTTCCAATTCACCAACATCACTCATGTTCATGTCCTTGTTACTATCTAACACTTTTTCGCCCAATGTCCTGAGTCAAAACTTACCACATAATTCCTCACACGCAATTATGTTAAATCCATGACAATTATGGTCACCCCTCCTCTCTGATGACAACATGTTTGTATCCCATTTAAAAGAAACCTTCCTAGCCTTCGAATATGCTAAAACCCTTGTCTGGTTAGAATTCAATGATGCTATCTTCAGTATCTGGATTTAGGATGAAGACGATATTTTGATTCTTTTCCTCCTCCACTTCAGCAACTGTCCCAGGGGGCTCCACATTGTACTCCCCTCAACCAATGCTGGGCTCCACATCTCTGAAGGCTCCATCCATGTGTCTCTGCATATGAAATGTATTAATCGCCAACAGTACCTGCACATCGAAACACATTATCACATGGCCTATCCACCAGTGGATAGTAACATGTAATCCGTGTTGTTTCAGCTTTTCCCGACATTATATATTCTTGAAAGGTTCACGGGAGATACATCAGAGGGTATTGTAATACTCGCACAATGTTTCAGCAAGACAGCTGCTCGGCATCTTCAAGTGCTACTGATGTAGTTGCTGCTCTGCTTGGCAATAATATGATTGCTTGTTGCCAAGGCGCAGGCGCTGGCGTAACATCGTAGACCAAAGCATCAACGGCGTAAACATTGAGAGCCTCCTACTGGAGTCCCATTGAATGGGCTGCTGGTGGTCTGCGCAGACATGGCAGGGACAGGAGCGGCAACTGACGGTGAACCCCGTGTAAGTGCGCCACTGGATATATGAGTGTGTGTTTTTGGCTACAATTACCCATATGCGTCAATAGGTTACTCATTTTCCTGCGGCTGACAATGTTTCAGTGCCGCTAAGACTAGTTCCCAAGCCTTAAAGAATTGGAAACCAGTGTATTAATTAAGGGTTTGGTGATGCATATTTTGTTGGCTTCTTTGATTAGGAATCCCAGTAGGTGGAAGTGGAAGAGAGGATCTTGGTCTCTACATATTTCATGTGTCCAGACTGAAGACAATATTCAGCTACAGCAGATTTGTCTGGTTGACCCAATCTAGTGTGACATTTATGTTCATCGCATCTGTCTTTCACAGTGCAATACGTCTGGCCAATGTAAGATTTTCCACACTGGTACAGAATTCCATATATTCCTAGTCTTCTGAGGCCAAGATCTTTAACGGAGCCCAGCAATATCCGCACTCTTGCTGGAGGGCGAAAGACACACTGTATACAATGTTTTTTATTTTAAAGAGTCTACCAATCTTTAAAGACAAGCCACCAAAATAGGCAGAAAAACCATCCTTGTGGGGTTATCTAATTCTCTAATTCCTCTTGAGATTTCGGGTAAGCTGGTAGATATGCAGCATGAATCAGTTTTTCAGAGTAGCTGTTCTGGGCAAACACAGAGCAAAGATGGCTGCATTCTGCTGATAAACAATCCACATCCGAGATCGCTTTGCCCTAAGTAACAGTGTCTGTAGTACACTACTATGTTGAGAAGGGTGATGACAACTCGTAGCTTGCAGATACAGGTCGGTGTGTGTTGCTTAAGAAACACGCCGTGGCCCAAGTAACTGGCTTCATTTCAACAAATTGTGACATCCGGAAATGGAAGCTTTCCATTTTCCTCCACTTCTATGGTAAGATAGATCTTTGGATGATGTGAGTTAAGATGTTTCAAGAATTAAGGCAGCGTGGTGGTCCCACATGGCCATACAACAAAGCTATCGTCTACATACCTCCAGAAGCATTTGGATTTCTGAAGTGCTTTGTCCTCAAAGTCTTCCATAAAAAGATTAGCTACTATGGGAGACAGAGGGCTACCCATAGCAACACCGTCCGTCTGCTCAAAACATTGGTTGTTGAATAAAAAGTATGCCGAGGTGAGCATATGTTTAAAAAGATGTAAAATCTCCTGTTCCTGCGTGGCCCCTACGAGTTGTAAAGAATCCACTAGAGGCACCCTTGTGAACAGAGAGACCGCATCGAAGCTTACTAATAAGTCTGTAGATTCAAGGCGTAGGTTCTTCAGACACTGTATAAAATCTTCAGAGTTTCGAATGTGGTGTTCACACTTTCCAACCAAATGACTGAGTAGAGAAGCTATATGTTTAGCCAATACTGCTCACTATCAGACAAAGCGTATTTCCACTTTTGTGTACCTATGGTAGGCCATAAAGATGAGGTGGAACTGGCGATCTTTCTGGAGACGACAATATGCTCAGTCCTGCAGTAAGTTCATCATCTTGTAAAAGTACAATGTTGCAGGCAAGAGAACAGTAGCGCTTCCCTTGTCAGCTTCTAAGCTGATGTTTTCCTTGGGAGCAGGCATCCTTATTATGGCTCTGCTAGCCTCTTGCCTTATTCTTCAGCAGTTTCACCCAATGACTAATATTTTGAGCCCTCATTCTCCCATAATAGCTTACCTTTTTATGGAAGATTTCAAGGACAAAGCACTTCAGATGGCGGCATAGAAACCCAAATGATTCTGGAGGTATGTAGACGATACCTTTGTTGTATGGCCACATGCGTCCACCACGCTGCCTTCATTCTTGAAATATCTTAACTCACAACATCCAAACATGTTTCAACATGGAAGTGGAAGAAAATGGACAGCTCCCGTTTCTGGACGTCATGGTTCGTCGAAATGAAGACTGTCCCTTGGGCCACAGTGTGTTTCATAAACCACCACACAATGCTCTGTATATGCAAGCTACGAGTTGTCATCACCCTTCTCAACATAATGGTGTACTACGGACACTCATACATAGGACAAGAGCGTTCTCAGATGCAGATTCTTTATCAGCAGTACTCAGCCATCTTCGCTCTGTGTTTGCCCAAAGCAGCTACTCTGAAAATCTAATTCATGCTGCATATCTATCAGCTCGCCCAAAATCTCAAGAGGAACCAGGAGAATTAGACAACCCCACAAGGATGGTTTTTCTTCCCTATGTTGGGTGGGATGTCCTTCAAGGTTGGTAGACACTTGAAAAAACATAGTATAAAGTGTGTCTTCTGCCCTCCAGCAAGAGTGCAGACATTGCTGGGCTCCGTAAAAGACAACCTCGGCCTCAGAAGACCAGGATTATATGAAATCCCGTGGCAGCGTGGGAAGTCTTACATTGGTCAGACGTGTCCCACAGTGAAAGACAGATGTGACGAACATAAACATCACAGTAGATTGGGTCAACCGGACAAATCGGCTGTAGCTGAACATTGTCTTCATTCTGGACACAACATGAAATATGAAGAGACCAAGATCCTCTCTTTAGATTCCATCTACTGGGATTCCATAATCAAAGAAGCTGTCGAAATACACATTGTCAAAGACTTAATTAATAGAGACACTGGTTTCCAACTCAGTAAGGCATGGGAACTGAGACATCGTCATCCGCAAGAAAACGAGTCACTTATTGATGTAGATGGGCAATCCTAGCCAGGATGTCTAAAAACGCACACTCATATCTCCAGCGGTGTGAGTACAAGGCGTCCACCACCAGCAGCTGATCCTGCTCGTGCCGTGTCCGCGCATACCCCGCTGGCCTGTTCAACGTTCCTCCGGTAGAGGGCTCTCAATGTTTACGCCATCGACACTTTGGACTACGATGATGTCACACCAGTGCTGGCGCCTGTGCCTTGGCAACAAGCCAGCACATATATTGGTGAGCAGAGCAGCACTAATGTCAGTAGCACCTGAAGATGGCAAGTAGCTGTCTCGTTGAAACATTGTGGGAGTATTACAATACCATCTGACGTAACTCCCGTGAACCTTTAAAGACATGTAACCTCTTTAGCAATATATTTAATGTCTCATATGCTCCTTCAGAGAAATGCACCATACTTCCAAACTTAAGACCATGTCATGTTAACACCATGTTAATAGGTCATGTCCCTGTGGGAGGTTGAATTGTAACACTTGCACGATAAACTCATCCAACACATCTTACTCTAGTCCTGCTGTAAGCTTTCCTATCCTATTGTAGGGAGGATCACCAGTAACTGCTGTTTATTCGATCTCTGCACAGCATATCGACTTGGTAATAAACTGGCTATCCATCAGAATGAAAGGCCAACACCAAACTGTGGTCAAGAAGCATGTTGAATGCCCACTGGATGAATTTCGAGGTTGGAGAGTTCTGGAAAGTTCCAGATTTTATATTTCTTGAAAGTGAAATTTACAGAATGCTCTTTCATTGTCTAAGTGAGACACAAATAATTTCTTATCAACTCTTTGGTAACCATTGTAACTTCACAACATTGTTCATAAAGTCATCCTGTTTGTAGCTATAAGTACTACCCCTGCAATGATTGATTGAGCCACTTTTAGTCAATACACACAGAAATTATAAGCACACAATGTTTTTAGTTTTTATATACCCAATTTCATGGCAACATAATGTGTCTATACATGCACACAACTGTTTACTGCAGTCCTTCACAGCATGACATGGTAGAACTGCCTTGGCAACACATGGCAATGCAGATAGGAGAGGCAGGGGAGACTAAAGACGTGATCGTCAGCGTTGCTGATGGCCACTGGATTAGGGGCGTCACTGCTGAGGTAGGTGCATTACCAGCCATTTCCTCGGCTGTAGCGTTTTTGACGGGCATAGTGAGGGGATTAGATGCCACTGTCAGTGGTGATGGCAGTGTCAGTCATCTGTGAAGTATTTGTTAGGATTGTGGCAGAGACCGGAAACCTGATGTCAGACAGCTTGTACGTGGGATTCAGCCTACCAACTGAGTCAATACTATGGGTGCCATTTAATTTTATTGTGTATGTCTAGGAGTCTCATCTAAGTACATGGTGTGGGCCAGAATAACGTGAGTAAAGCAGTGGCTGGAGAGCATCTATGCTCAGCATCACGTGAATGCATGAAGTGAGATCTCCATGAATGAAGGTTTATGTAAGCTGTGGTACTGAGTTAGGGTGGGTCACAAATGTGTCCTGTGATTCTGCAAGCCAGCGACAAATTGGGAAATGGCATCATCTGTGGGGAGGTCGGTCGCCTGTAGGAAGTCACCCGGCAATGTAAGTGACTGACCATAAATGAAGTCAGCAGCTGATGAGGCAAAGTTGGCCTTATGGGTAGAGCAGATACCCAGCAGTACAAGATGCAGAGAAACAGAACACTTTGATTTATGGCAGGCAAGGGTGGCCTTCAAGGTATGGTGGAGGCATTCCACCATACCACTGGCAGCTGCATGATAGCTCATTGTCACGTCCAGATTGGTCCCGCAGAGGTCTGTAAGTGGGAGAAAGAGTCAGGACATAAATTGTTGGCCCAGGTTTATTGTGAAAAGGTGCGGGCAATTGAAACGGGTGAACCATGACGATATGAAGACTTTGGTACTGTGCCAGTGGTGACGTTAAGTATTGGTGTTGCCTCAGGCCAGCAAGTGAATCTGTTTACAATGGTGAGGAGGTAGCAGTAACCATCAGATTGGTAAGGAGCCAACAATGTCCTTGTAGATGTGGGCAAAACAGTGCCTGACTTCTGGAAAGGAGGCTACAGGGGAGTGTACATATTGGCCGACCTTGACATTCTGGTAGACAAGGCAGTCACGGGCCCAGGTATTGCAGTCTGTATCAATTCCTAGGCATATTAAACGTTTCTTCACCAGCGTGGCAGATGCAAATATACCAGTGTGCAACAAATTGTGAAGCTGATCAAATACACATTTGTGGAAGGCAGTTGGCAAGAAAAGTCATATGGACCGGTGCCTAAGTCACACCTAATTGTGCTCTGAGGCTCAGGGGACTACTATATGTGAAGGTGGAGAACGCAAGTGAAGTCCTGTTGTAAGAGAGCAATTTCTTGGTTGTGTTCGTGAGCATTACTGAGTACTTTGAAATCCTGGGATGGAGTGACAGTGCAGGTGCTGCTCAAAAAGACAAAATTGTCAAATTGGGAGACATGACATAAGTCGTGTCATGAACTCAGTAACGAAGGACAGTTGCCACCACTAAAGTGGGGAGCACTTTTTCAAAATTTCTTGTGAGGGAAAATTTTACTTGTTTGAGGTTGCTGAGCCACCAGTGATGGTATAAAGTATTTGATGATCTAATAGATGCCAAGTAGTTTTCTGTCGTATTGCAATACAGTACAGGTGGGTGACAGAGAGTTTACAGGAGAACAACATGAGCAGTTGCCAGCTGTCATCAACTTACTGTTACAGGGTGATGGAAATGGCCATCTGGCTGACATCAAGCACAGCAGTGAGTGGGGCAGATGGGTGTGAGTGAGCAAGCAGCGTAACATATGGCAAATAACATTTGGCGGCAGCAAAACAGTCCTCCACATGTCGTTTTACGGCACTAGCTTCTTCCCTTTTGTGTTTGGGCTGTGAAGGAAAGCAATGAGTGGCTCTAGCATAACAATCCTTACATGGCAAGGGAAAAAATTCAGCATGCCAAGAAAGCAGCAGAGTTCCTTGAAGATCACAGGACATGGGAACTCCTAGACTGCTTGCACATTATTGGAGAGGAGACAAGACCCAGTGGCGAATTTAACATGGTCCCCAGGAATTCTATCTCATTGGCAACAAAGTTTCCCCTATTGATGATAATACCAGTGTCCTGAAAGTGTTAAAATGCTGCAGAGGTGCACGCCATGTTCTTTGGAGGTACAGAAGAAGACGAGTATGTCATCTAGGTACATGAAAACCAGGGCAAGCCTGGCAAGATGCCGTCCAGAAAATGCTACCATGTTTGTGCAGCATTAAGGATGATGAACATCATCAGACATTTCATATAGGCCGAATGGCATTATTTTTACAGTTTTCTGGATCTCCTTGGGCATGACCAAAATATGTTTGCAAGCTGGCACAGTCAATTGTTACAATAATAAAATATGGCCAAGATCATTAATTATTGTATATATTTATTTTTCTTATTACATGGGGTGATCAGTTGCCCTTTATGCTAAAATTATTCTGAAGAGCAAACATTCTCCATAACAAACCCAGACACTGTAATATACCCCCAACAACAATTAAAACATAAAAGTAGGGACAGCACGAAAAAGATGGTTATAAATTAAATGGCAACAGTCATTATCATCCATTTGAAAATTTTGTAAGTTAAAGTGCATACAGTACTGATTCTATCTTCAAGTGAATGAGTTTATGCACTTACTGTAGTGCTAAAATATCAGAGAAACGAACAGTTTATGCTGAATGAAATGGCCGAGTTCATCAATGTCTACAAAATGGAAAGCTTAGTGTTAGAGATATGGCCATGAGGTCTGCTGTAGCAAAACCAAAGCACTCATCTTTGCCAAGAAGTTCAGGCTTCACAATTTTAAAGCACTTTAGGTTGGCTCAACAAATTTACGAGTAGACACAACATATCTTTTGTAACTGTATGTAGTGAATCAAGCTTAGTGGACAAAAACATTGTGTCAGATTTGCAAAAGACTTTTTTGTGAGGGTTATGAAGAAAAACATTTTTAACTTCGACAAAACTGGTCTTTTCTGCAGAGTCTTGCCCAGTAAAACAATAATTCTAAAGGGCGAAGACTGTTCAGTAGACAAAATTTCAAATGAACGACTCACTGTTCCACTGTGAGTTAATACGGTAGGTGAATTTCAAAAGCCATTAATTATTGGTAAGGCCACGAAGCCAAGAAGTTTTAAGGGTATTGACGTGAGTAAATTGAATTTCGAGTGGTATGCTAATAAATGATCTTGGATGATGAAAGCAGTAATGGCTTAATGGTTGCTCGCATTTGATAGAAGAATGGACAGACAAAAAGAGGAAAATGATTTTATTTATGGATAATGCCACTTTCCATTGCGATGTTGCACTAAAAAGTATTAAAATAATCTTTTTGCCGCCAAACTGAACTTCATATCACCAACGACTGGATCAGGGCATTATTAAAAATTTCAAAGTGTTTTACAGGCAAAAAGTCTTGAGACATACTTTGCCTCAAATAAATAATGTTGAATTGGGATACGAAGTCAGAAAATCTATCAACTTATCGGATGCAATTCTGTGGATTTTTTCAGCCTTAAAACAACTACCATCCACTACAGTCAGCAACTGTTTTAAGAAGGCAGACTTCATTTTCAATGACTGTGCTTCAGCTATTGGCAACATTTTCAAAGAAAAGAACCTCAAGGAATATGAGCAACAACTTCAGACTTTAGTAGAGGAATTTGGTGGATTTGAGGAATATGGCAATATTGATGACAAACTGTTTATTGAAATTACATCAACTAACTTCAGTTAACTCCTACAAGAGCTTCACCAAGAAGGGTGTGGTAACGATGCTGAGCATGGACACAGGATGAAGATGACATAACAGAACCAGACTTCATTCCACTTTCAAGTAGGCAGGCTGTTGAAGTGGTAAGAAAATTGAGAGACTGCTTTTCAGTGAAAAACTCAATTTAATATTAGCACCTGGAACACATACAAGAAGACAATCACAAGTCACACTCTGGTTCAGAAAAAAATAAAAATAAAAAAATAAAATCATTTTTATTTCACACTAGTCTTCCTGAAAATGCGAGAGGAATTTTAATACTGTATTATGCTAATGTAGGGAGATTTGTTAATATAATACTGTACTTCAATAAAGACAATTTTTCAGTTATTCAATTCAATGGTTATCAATGGAACAGCACTTTTCTACTTAATTGTATTTTCATCCTTATTTTCCCCATTGGTGTTCATATTCAGAAGTTTTTCTGTACTTACTTCATGTCGAAGAAAGCAACAAAATGGAAGGTGCATTTGAAATGTTTCTTGTCGTCGTGGATCTGCAGTTGTGTACTATTTCACAATTTACAGATTGAAATGTTCTCACCGCTGTTCAAAATCTCTTCTTAAAATGGCAAGAACAAACATTTCATATTAAAAGTCTCTCTCAGCCGGGTTAAGAACGTAACTTTAACGTAGCTGTGAAAAGTTTAGTTAAGAGATCCAGCCGCAGCTGTGCCTCTGGCATTACTAGAACGTGTAACCATAATGAGTAAACTACTTCTTGATACTCGTTTAATTTAAGATGTTCACAATAAATAAAAATATAAAGAAGAACGTTTTTCTTGGGAAACTTCTAAAATCAATTTATTCACCTTGTGGACGAATACAATGGACATCAGTCAAGCCATGTATGAATAATATTACAATAGTGCCAAGAACATACATGAAAATCAACAAGAACAATTCAATTTTTTTCCTAGTGTTATTCCTAAATCATGGAGAAATGTCTTTGTATTATGTCCTATGTCATCTGTGATTACTGTGCGCTGGCCTTCACCCCCAGAATCTGCAACAAACAGATTCTGGCAGCATTTTTTGTTCTGGTCCAGCCTAAAAACAACTTAATATGTAGACACCTCAAGTCGACGTAAAAGAAAGGAGTAATAGTGTTCAATGTAACACTACACATTATGTCAACCGACCAATTAAGACTTGGTAAAAAACACCCCCTCACAAAAATGAAGGACACACATTTGTCACACTTGGGTCATTCCATACCAAGTCATCAAGGGCATAAACCACCTGTCACAGATGTTTACAAAAATTTATATTGGAATTGTATGCACAAAGGCAAGAAAATATTCAAAGTTTTATCCAATTCTATCAAGTAATTTCTAAGTTATCAACATTTAAAGTTTTTTGGCTAATTGTATTTTAGTGTGCAATGAAGATGTAACTATGGCATGCATGCTTTTACAGAATTTGAAGCAAAATCGTTAGTTTTGAAGCTGGAGCCGTGAAATTCTCAATGTTTTGTTCTGAATTAAACACTGAAACTGGTAGATCTACAAAATTTCAATTCTTAATGTTCAATCATATTAAAAACTGTACTGAAACTAATATCAAAATTGTGAACTAGGTGTGGAAAATTATGAGTAGCTAAAAATCTCTCTCCAAATAACCCAATACAGCCATATATTTTTGAAAACAGCATAAAATTACCTTTCAAATAGTGAAAAAAAAAAAAAAAATTTGGGGTTCCGAGTTGCAACAATTTTATAACAAATGGAAGTCAAATTTATAATTGACTTTGCAAAATACATGTTTGATACAATAATTAATTATCTGAAACAATACAACTGAGAAAATACCAGATTAACTTAAGTATTATGTATAAATTATTTTAAAATAAAAGATACATACATTTCAATATGAGTTGGTAATTCTTACACCCAAACCCTCAGATGTCACTCAGATAGGTACCAAACGTATATTGATAGAGTATCAACCAAAACTTCTATATAATTTGTGCTACGTGCTGCCATCCAGAAGAACATGCATAAACTATAATAATAAGTAATACCTAACCTACAGAGTAGAGAAAAAGCATAACTGTGAGAGCTTATCATGTTGCACTACCGTGGGCTGGTTGGTAGAGTGTTAGTTCATTGAACAGAGGATCCTGGGTACAAGCCCTGCCTAGAGCCATTTTCTTTTCTTTTTAACTGCAGTACATTGGAAAATGTTAAAAGGGGCAACATGTTCCTTTTGTATAGAACAGTATGCTTTTCTCCTTTCTTCATTTTCATCACTAGAGGATTCTTCTGGTGATGATATTGAAGACTCCGACTCTGATTCGTGCATCTGGTCACAAACAAACCATTCCACTCCAACATCAGTTGACACAGAATAATGGACATAATTGATCAGAGGAAGACATCAAATGTCACCACAGAAGAAACTTTAGGTATTGACTTTCAAATAAAACAAAGCAGAAACAAACTGCCAATAAAGTGCTATAAAATCCGAACAGTCCTTTTACTTTTACATTTCAGGAACATGTTGTTCCATGTAACAATCACAAGGGGAACACCAAGTATGATACCAGCGGAATTTGATGGGTCATAGGTATGTTATGAGGGAAATCCCTCAGACCATCAAGCTAAAAGGATTTGTTCCAATGGGCTTTGATTTCTAAGAAAATCAAAATCAAATTTGCAGCAAATTACCATGTGTAACGTGTCTACTTATATATGGTGGTTACCACTCAGCGAGACAGTGTGGTGTAATCGGCAAGATGCGAGGCTGCCATGCAGGCTACCTGGGTTCAAGTCCGACATGTCCAATGATCATGCATAATTATGTATTTTTATAACCATTCTTATGTAAACGTTTGCAGTAAATGGTTAGGATAAAAACATGTAACATTCGCTCATATGTTATGTATTGCGCAACAATTATTTTATTCGATTTGTTTTTTCAAAGCACACTTTTAAGGCGACTGAAGCATATTTCAAAATCAGTAAATAGTCTTGTTTACCTATAATATTTGGGCAACATTTAATACCTATGTTTACAGTTCCTGACCCTGCTGTTTTTATCTCCTCCTATGAGGTGTCATTCATGCGTGTGGCAAGTAGTTGCATCAGTTCAGCACACCAGTCTTCATTCCCGTGATTAAATATGCCTGGTTTGCATCGCAATTAATTGACGACTGAACATTGTTTTTGTACGTGAACGACCAGTGTTTTCCAAAATCACCGATGAAAACACCTTGCGCCTGTAAAGCGGTAGCATTTATTAGGTGTGTGTGGTGCTACAATGTTCTGTGTTTTCGGTGCTTCTATGACAATTATTGTTTGTTTTTGTTCTTGTTTAGAGGTGACCAGACTGCAGAGGACAATTATCACTCAGAATTTTGAACAGGTGTTAAAAATAGTGACAATGGCGACAATGAGTAAATAACACTGTACAATAAGTAAATAATAAGTTGCTACTGCGTTATTTGCTATTATCCTGACTGTTTACTCAAGCTGTAACATAAAAAAGTGAAAAATAAATGACCCGAAGGGGAAGGTTTTTTTTTAATTTTTTTGGGTATTTTTTTAATCATTTGACTTTTCATTATTTCTGTTTTTCTTTCTTTACATCTTTTTCCTTGCTTAATTTTTTGTTTTGTTTTAAATATGAGAAGTAGCAATTACAATTTTTAAAAATTGTTCTGCCGCTAGGTATTGGACCCGGGTCTCCTGCATGGGAGCCTAGCACCTTGCCGATCACACCACACTGTCTCGCTGAGCAGTAACCGCCATGTATAAGTAGGCACGTTACACGTGGTAATTTGCTGCAAATTAGATCTCGATTTTCTTAGGGCCCTTTGGAATGAATACTTTTAGGTTGATGGGTCTGTGACCCATCAAAATCCGTTGGTACCATATTTGATGTTCTCCTTGTCAGTGTACGTTTGTCAACTTAGGACAATATGCAATGCCATACAGGAAAAAAAAAGAAGGAAAGAAATTGATCGCACCACCAGGGTTTGAAACGAGGACCCTCATATTGACAAACATTCGCTCTACCAACTACTCCATGGGAGTTCAGCGTGACAAGACCCCCACGGATATGCTCTTCCTTTGCTCCATAGGACAGGTGTTATATATTATTTCCCGTTTATGCACGTTCTCCTGGATGGCAGCACAAATTATTTAGAAGTTTTGGTTGATTCTCTATCAATATACAATGTTTGGTACTGATCTGAGTGTCTAACATCTGAAGGTTTGAGTGTTAGTTTCCATCAAATCCTTTGTTCTAGGAGTTTTTCATGACTTTAAAGTGGAATCGTTATTCAATTTAAGTATTTTGCTAAGTTTATATGAAGCAGTATGTACAATAATTACATTTACATGTCCAAATAGTATTGTTTCACAAGAGAGCATTGGAAATTATTCCATGGTTTAAGATTTCCTTTCGGAAATTAGCATTGATCTTATATGTTCTGCCGAACTGAGATGCTACCTCTGGAGAAGCTATGACACATAGAAGATGGGCTGGTGGAACACGCTATCTGTCTTCTTTTTGAGGACAAAAAGTTTCTGCTGGTTTGTGAGGGTGGATAAAAAGAATGTTATAGCCCGCTTCTTTATTGAAACCTTGAACCATTCCTATCCACCAGTTTTGCTCAAACACGAGTAACGAAAAAATGAAGGTTAGGTTTAATGGCTGGGATAGTCATAAAATATTGTTTCTACAAAATTTCTGACTCTGAACTCAATCATTTGGCTGTAATTTCTTCGCAAGCAGTTGGCTTACAATAATGGAAACTTCTTACACCCCGTATTATTTCCCCCTTTTGAAATCTAGTTTCAAGTATTGTTCTTTTAGTTTCAATTTCTTCTTCCTTTAATTTATATATATATACATGTATTTGCAAATGGGCGGGAGGCCTCTTTTATTTTGCCACTGCCCCAGCCCTTCAATAGCTGTAGTCCACCAATGCATGTAATTTAAAAATTTATCATGAAAACATAAATTTACCATGCTTTTGAAATTCTTATACTGAGCACTGAAACCATCTGAAAAGCACTAATTTGTTCAACATCATGAAAGTTTTATTTTATGAAATATTTGGTTTTTCCTTTTACTGAATAAACAAATAGTACATCATGCTTTAGATAATCTGAAATGTAACACATTGATGTTTGAAGTATTTTATCCGTAGCAGCAACTGTTCAGGTTTTAATTCATACAATGCAGTAACCAGTTGTATGTAATAATTTATTTGCGATGACCAGAGATAGGGCACTCAAGTGCCCAAAACCAGTCATAGCAAATAAATTATTACATGCAACTGGTTACTGCATTTTATGAATTAATTACAATGATGTTTCTTTTATGGTGGAATCCTCATTCTTAGGGGGAAAAACCACACTACTGGTTGAAATGAGCAGCCCACGCAGCCCCATTGTAAGTATTGCATTTTGCAGTATAGTTCTCAGCAACTCCCATAGGAACTATAACCTCAAATGCCAAATTTTCCTTTCTCTGCTTCATGTAAGAGTTTTGAGGTTTTGTGATATCAAAATGCAGTGTTAGAGAATCAATTTTTTAAATAGTTAAATTAAGGTAGTAGCATTGTTTGTAAAATCATTCTGCATCTCTTGAAAATTTAATGTCTTCATTTTCATCGTTGTCTTCTAGTAGTTCTGTTAGATGTAGCTCCAGTGATCCACTTGTTTTACGGCACACATCACAACATCTTAACATGCAGTCCCTGTTTTGTCCATCACAAACCAATTTGTCCATTATTGTATGTACTGATTCTTTATCATGCTGGTTGAAAGTGTTTGCTAAAATCTCAAGTTTTTGGTGGTACAAGCACACACACATACACAATTTTAGTATCTAGGAGCAAAATTTGGAAAATTTGATTTTACAATTGTGTTTAAAAAATGGAAAAAGATGTAAGTGCCACAAACTAAAATTTTCAGTATTCAAAAAAATGTGTGTTAAATATTGAATAATTATTTTAATTTTATGAAAAAACTGTGTGTACATCAAAATACCTATACAAAACATGACAATAGTTTTTTTAAGGGGTTTATGTGTAAAGGGAACAAAATTTATGTGGAGAAATAGGTAGCTGGCATCCTTTCATTTTCTGGAAAATATTGTAAGTACCTTACTAAGTTTTTGAAAACAATGTATGTCAAGGTTTATGTTAAAAAAAAAAGATGGCAAGCCCATTGTAGTTTTGAGAACGTTTAATAACCTTACGTATAATTTTACACTTGCAATGCCAGGCTAATATGAAAAGTATTAATTTAAATTTTGGTTGGTTTTTCAAGCAACATTGTTTGTCTTCAGTTTATTCTGCTTCTTCTTTCATCGGTAAGTGTAGGCTGTTTTTGTTCACTGCTTATGTCTGTACACTTTTACTTATAGGAGCAGCTTGCCTGTTCTGCTGGTGGTTGTTTTGCAGGTATCTCTTTCTCACGACTGTTAATGTACAGCTGGCCCTTTCCTCTTGCTTCACGTCTTTTACGAATAATCGCCTTCTTCCTAACAAGCTTTTCCATTTTCTGGTTGGTACACTAAACACACAACCGAAGCACACACTATAACACATGTTTAAGGGCTGAAATCACTGACGTGTCAACATACTGACACCAACTAAAGCAACTGTTTAGCTCAGGGCCATTCAGCAAAGGTGATTGGGAGCACGGAGCGATGAGATGTAAACAGAGCAGCAGGCAGGAGCAGCGGGAAGAGTGTGGCCCGTGCTGACGTTGGAGCCGGCCGTTAGCAGAAGCAGCGATCAGCTCTGATAGCAGACCCGTATCACCACTCTGTTTGAATCCTGAATGGGAGGATCTTTACCGTTTTACAGAGCACGATGGTCTTGTCGTATGTTTAGTGTGCCACAAGGTATTAAACCACATAAACAAATTCAATTTAGATGTCATTGTGCAATGCGGCACGTGGCAGAATACGACAAATACATGGAAGACTAAAGAAGACAAAAAATCCTTGTGCCAAAGGCCAGCTTTTCAAATGAAGTAAGTTACAACTTAATAATAAGTTATGTCTGTAATGTGATGGCAACTGAAGGAATAACACAAACATTGTCATTGCTACAGATTTTGGAGAGTATAAAGATCTGTTAAGAAAACTGCGTACTGAATTTGAAACACGTTTTTCTGATATTTCATATTTGGAAGCAGATTTAGAAATTTTTACTACTTCATACTCTGAACGTCAGTACTGTAAGGCAACAGAACAGAAAAACATCAGATGGCTTTTACAAACATTTGTCGCAGTAACATTACCAAAACCTTTATAAACTGATGATTAGTGTGTTCGGGTCAATGTACAGTTGTGAGCAATTCTTTTCCATGATGAAAATGTGTAAAACTCTACTTCAATTTTCCATTTCAGATTATCATCTGAAATGTGTTAAGACTTAGCTGTGCCAAATCAGCCATCGAAGCACTGGTACAAAAAAGTTAATAAATGTAGAAGGCAGAAATAGAAAATGGAGGTTGATTAATTTCACGTATCTTCATTATTATTCCATTTCCTGTCTTAACGTTCCAGTTTGCCTACACCTATTAACTTTCTTGTTTAATATGTACTTACACTCATTTTGTCCTGATATAGTGAACAAGTTTTTATGAATTTGAAAATCTTTTTGTCAATAAATCTCTTGCAATAGGCTTTAAAAGTTGTACATGTTACATTAGAACTTTGTTTCATTTTTACTGTATATTTAGGATGCATATCCCCACTCGTTCAACAGAGTAATGATTTATTTGTTACTGTTTATAACACCACAGTCTTGGACAGGAGAATAAGCTTGTCTCACACAGCGCCACTTGGCTGTCCCTGTCAGTCAAGCGGTCACACGCTCCCCGCTCCCGCATGCCGAGTAGCGACAGAGTGGGACCAAAGAGTGGAAACACGCTGCTCCATAGAGCACTCTGCTGAATGGCCCTGGTTTAGCTTAAGCATATACATCATAGCACTGGCACTTACATCCCTTCTCATCTCAGCCCCACTGGCCCTTGCACAGTGCTGTTATCTTCAAACTGTTCTTGATACTAGTAGGAATTTTTCTAGCACTTCCAACCTTTCTCATTTCATTATGCTTGGCTTATACAACCATTTTCACTAGAAAAGTTATTATTTATTTATTTAGTCATTTATTTATTTTTAATTTTTGGCACTTGCATCCTTTTTCATTTTTTTGTACTGTATTTGGGTGTTTTTCTTCAAAACGTTGCATAAAAGAATTCCTACTTTTAAGTATTTTTTTAAATACTAACTTTGACTTTCACTTGACAAAATGTAATAAATTCATCATCATCATAAAATAGAGAGTGTGTATTGTTTCTTGGGGAAGGAATCTGCCTTGTTTGGTTTCTGTCAAAGCCAAAATAGCTTTTTCATTTTCAAATGTTCTGGTATTTCACTCGAAATATTCTGATCCATTACATTTTTCTGCAGCTTTTCTGTGAGACCATGACTTTGGAGTGATCATTAATATCTGTATTTTTCACCATGTGTTTAAATTTGTCTTAAGTTTTTCTTTTATAGCATCCACTAAATGGTCAAGAGCCTCAGATTCTGTCTTCAATTCATTACCTTTAGTTGTACTGTGAGATTCCCTCGAAACGTTGGGTTGTTCCACTTTGAAAACAAATTACAACTTTTCTTTTAACCTGGTCTTTCGCCATTTTAAACTTTATTTCAGCACATTTTTCTTCAATTGGGTAGATAATGACTGAAGTTTAAGTGGTGTCACATCCGACCCTAAAAGAGTTTCATTCAACTTCTCTTTCTACCACTCTTTTTACAATGGTTAACTCATTCTCATTTGCTTCATCACTATCATGTAGAGCAATTTCTTCATGGTCTAAACTAGGTGTTGCATCATTCAACAGTTTTCTACATGTACTGCACAACAGCTTTCCAGGCAGTAAAATATAATGTTCTTATTTTCCTTAACATATTTTGATTTTTTCAGAGTAATTATCCTGAAATCTTTCTTCTTTGTTAAAGATACAGAATGTTTCTTAAATGGATCACAACAGGATTTTCAATTCTTTTCAAAATATTTAAAAATAACACAATGATGAGAACAAATATCACCTGTTTCACTGTACAGTTGTTTCATATAAAACACATCAAAATTTATATAAATACATTTCACATTTATAAATCACTTTTAAAAATAAAATTATAACTGACTTTATATACCAATTATTTAAAATGTCACTAAGCACAAAACACTAGGTATTATCTTGAACAGAGCCAAATGCACGCTGATTGACTTGCAGTACAGGCAGCCCAAAGGGGGAGAGTTTCATGCCTTGACTGGAAGACAGGAGGCAGTCTGATGACAGACGAATTTTTTGTGCATACTTGCATAGTAGTACTGAGCTTTCAAAACAATGTCCAAGAAATTAAAAAATTAATGTTAGCAACAATGATCCTGTATACAATTTAACTGTTGGGAGTAAGAATGGAAACTATCCTTTGTTGTTTAAAATTTGAAGTATCAGCATTCATTTTAACTGTTGTTGCTTACGAATGCTAAATCTTTGACCCAATTTAGAAATACACAACAAAAATGTATTAAAAATTACTTTTTTTTAAATAGGCGTGTTTCCAAATTATAGTTTTAAAACCTTTTGCTTCTATACAACCTCTACTGGAACTATTTTGAATCTTAAAACAGACGTTCTATACATTTTGAATAGATAAAACTTGTTTTGACTTCAATGTAAGATAAAATTGTTACAACTCCAACCCCCCTCCCCCCCACACCATCTGAAGATAAGTTTGTAATTTTATGCCATTTTCAAAATTATATGGTTGTATTGGGTTATTTGGAGAGAGCATTTATCTAGTTATAATTTTCTATGCCTACATCACAATTTAAAAATTAACTATATTTTGAGTTTCAGTAGAGTTTTTCAATGTGACTGAAGATTATAAATCGGAATTTTGTATATGTTGTGGAATTGCACGAGTTGTTCAACGAGGCCACCATGCAATTCCGCACTCTCAATATAGTGCTACGGCAGTGCCACCCAGAACACTGGGCCAAAAAGAGTGCAGCTACGAGGACAGTTCCTTTAGAATCACCTTAGCATACAAATCAATTAATTTCCCAAGAGTGTTTTGTTCTGTATGCATTCTGGAAGTGGCAATACAGTTTGTTTAAAGTTACTACAGCATATCTATCAATTTCAGTGTTTCATTTTGAACAAAACAGTGAAAATTTCAAGGCTCTAGCTTCAAAACTAACGATTTTGCTTCAAATTCTGTAAAAGCATACACACTTTAGTTATGTCTTCATAGCTCTTGGATTTACAATTAGCCTAAAACTTTAAACAGTCATAACTTTTAAACTACTTTATACAATTAGATGAAACTTTGGATATTTCCTTATCTTTATGCATACATTTCACATATAAATTTTGGAACAAATGTAAAAGCCGTTGGTGTTATATCTACTTTCGGCTGGATGATTTGGTGTGGAATGACCCACTTAACTAAGCTCTTCTTCAAAAGAAATAGATCGAGATTGGTTGGCCAGTACCAGGGTGTCCAGTAAACCTTAAAATATTAAAAAAACTTTAATTGTGCTCAAAAACCTCAATATTTTTTTTCCTACAATTTCACAAACAGTGAAACCCCACTTTTACATACCCAATTTTTTATGTTTTCCTGCCTTTTACACCAATTTTTTTGTCAGTTCACAATTTCAATTCGCCCTGGCTTTTGCGTTAATATATTTACATTCTTCCCACGATTTACCGGTACATTTTATGAAACTGTGTTCGAGGCGTTAAAAACTTTCGTAATTGACATACTGTATATTGAAGCTGGCATGATTTTCACCTTCAAGTTGTGTTTGAAACGTTACACAGTAAAGTTGATTGACATTTTTTGAGTTTACTGAAAAGCATAAATTGCATTTCATTGTTTGTAGTTTGCGCTAAGTTGCCATATGGTGCAGTGACTGATGGGAGTGACTGTAATTTAGGATCGCTCCCATCAGGCTTCGCACCTACAGTTTATTCAAATGTGATTTTTCGCACTTTATTATGAAGAGTTTCAAGAATGAATTTATTCTCATTGTAAACTGAAAATATTTACATAACTACTTTTGTGAAGTTTCATAAACAGTGTGAAAGATAGTTTGCGTATGTGCGGCTTTTTGCACATAGGAAGGGGCAAAGTACGTTACAACTTCAAAAACACAGTACCGTGCAAGAGATATTTGTACTTGACAACTCTATTAAATTCTCAAAAACTTTTGGCCAAAGTGGGGAAAAAAATATATGAACCATGAAATATTTTGCAAGTGATGCAGTGTTTCATTATTTAAAGAATGACTGACACAGGCACAGCATTCACAAAAACATCGATTATGACGAATAAAATTATGTCAAACGTTTCCTATGAAGTTACCAGTTTCAGTTATGCTTTGAAATTCAGATAACCTTTATTATATAATAAAAACAGGCCCTGCCTAGTACTGTGATGTCTATTACGTTCAGAGGTGTACAAATTTCTCTCCTAGCTTGCTTTCCCCTAGCTCCACTGCAACCATTCAAGCAGGTTAGCCTGAGGTGACGTAAACACAAGAGTGTTGAGATTGAGAAAAAATTAACAACTGGTGAATGCATACTAGTATCAAAATACAGCACAAGTGCTGCATGGGAGAAATTGTCATGTGTTTATGAGACAGCTTCGAATAAACTAGTAGGCGTGTCACAATGCAAACAGTATAAAAAGCTAGTAAGTACGCATGCAGATACCTCGAATATGTTATGACATGTTTGTAAATTTGTTGAGCAGCTACCTCATTTAATAAATATTATGAACAGTTAGTGAATTTTTTCTCATGCTCAGTGTCTACTGTGAATACTGATTACAAATTCTGGTAAGAATCAATTAAAGATTTTGAATCATTACAATTTGCAACATCTCCACTCGATTCACTTAGTATTTTAGCTGTGAGCTAGCTTTTGTTTTTCCAGTAGTTCTTGGTAACAGCTCAATGACTTGTAGGAAGAATGTGTGGCCAGTCATGTGTTGGGTGGAGATGGCATTGACTCCTTCCAAACGTAAACA